>OY728161.1:1203389409-1205889409 GCA_963277665.1 Viscum album | reverse complement strand
TTGTAAGATAGATTTAGAATAACTCTGATTATAGAACATTAGCCTACAATTAACATTATGGATTAGTATTGATGAACATCCTAGAATTTTGGTAATGTAGAGATTTTGTGAGTTATCCATGCAATACCTCGTCTAGATATGAGCAGTTAGAGCTGGATCTAGCACAGATGTACTATGGAGTGAAAACTCTGACAAAGAGTTTCGGGCTTGACCCGGGGTATCCTGGTACATAACAATGATCATTACTACACTCATGGTTATGACAATGTTGGTGGATATTCTTTGGATAATTCAAATTTTCATTAAAAACCATTATGAATGATTTATATGTATATACCTCCTCAAAGAAATCATTTTTATGATTATGGATTATATAGATAAATATTTCTATTTATGTTAAGTTTTTTACAAGTTTGAAATTATGTATTGCGATTATTAAACAAATATAGTGTATACCATTGTTTAGAAATGATGCATAGTGGAAGGAATGGAAACCATATCAGCACACGTAATATAAATAGGTATTTCCCTCCTACTCAAGATAATTATAGTGGAGATGGTGATAAAACTGATGTGGATCAGCTTATTACCATACCGGGACAACTCACATAGGTAATTAATAATAAATTTACCCGTATAGAGCACCCTGATCCACAACACAAAGGTTCAATATTAGACCTCTTCATGAAGAAACAACTATGATAATTCAATGGGACTAGAAATCCATTTTTATATGAGGAAAGGATACATTCTTTAGAGAAAATATTTCATGGTTTGGGGAGTAGCGAAAGTGAAAAAGTTATCATGGAAGTTTATCACCTCACGGGAGATTCATATCTATATTGGTCATAATTAAAAACACAAAGTAGGAGAAAGAAGTATCAAATATTGAATGGAGAGAGTTTGAAGAGATTTTCATAGAAATAATCTCTTTTTACTGTTGAGTAGATATGGAAATAAAATTTCTATGTCTTGGGAAAAAGGAGGACGAGAAAGTCGAAAAGTATGAGGCTAACATTACATGGTTAGAAAGGAATGAAAAAAATTATATACGTAAACCAAGGAATATGATTGATAAATTCTTCAATGGGTTAAAACTATTTCTCCATCGAGCATTAGTCTCAGAATTCTTCTCATCATATAAAGATATTGCCTCATTTGCTATAAAGACCGAAAAATAATTCTCTAAGTCTTAAGACTTTAATGCAATGCAAGAGAAGAATAGATCTGCTGAACACTCTGGAAATGGAAATAAGGGGAAGAAGGGAAAAGTTAAATATCCATCCTGTAGTAAATGTGGGAGGAAACACCCTAGTACATGCCTGAAGGGAATGAGATTCGATTACAAGTGGGGTGGAAAAGGCCACCAAGATCATGATTACAAGGGAAAGAAAGGGGCTGTAAATGTTGAATGCTACAATTGTAGACAAATGGGGCCTTATGAAAAGGAATGTCCTAAGCACCAAAGAATATTATCTCAAAAAAGGACAGGGGAGAAAGGAAAAGCATATGCGATCACCACTATAGAGGTTGAAGCTCCAAAATATGTGGTGGTAGGTAATTTAATGGTTTCCACATGTTTAGCCAATTCATTATTTGATTCTAGATCATCACATTGTTTCATATCTTCCCAATTTGTTAAGAAAATTAGATATTTCCAATTTTATTTAATAAGGAAGTTGTCAGTCAAAACTCATAAGGGAAGTATCATTGCAATAATGTTTTGTGAATTAGTTCCCATTAGGGCATATAAATTTTCTTTATCTGCTGATCTCGTTGTCAAACCCATGATTGAATTGGATATAATCCTCGGTATGGATTGTCTCTCAGACCATGATGCAATTTTTTTTGATAGAATAAGTATGTAACAATTTTCAATAATGATAAGGAGTACCCTATCATTAGATTAGAAACGTCACCACCTGATTCTTATCTAGATCAACCATAGTAATTCAACTAAATTTCATTATTGGGGAGGAAGAGAATGAAATAACTATCGGTGGGAAAAGGAATGTTCAAATAGAGCATGTTCCTATTGTTCAAGAATATGTTGACGTGTTTCTAGAATGTTTACCTGGACATACTGCAGAATGAGAAATTGAGTTTTCCATTTATTTATTTCATAGTTAATGGCCTATATCAAGGACCCCTTATATAATGGCCACTGTGAAACTAATATAACTAAAGAAACAACTAGATGAATTGAGTAATAAGTGATTTATTCGCCCTAGTGTTCCCCCATGGGGATCCCCTGTTATTTTTGTTAAGAAGAAATATATATCTATGAGGTTGTGCACAGACTATAGGGAGATCAATTATATAATAATAATGAACAAGTAACCCCTTCCTCGAATTGATGATTTATTTGCTCAAATTCATGGAGCTCAACGTTTTTCAAAGATTTTCCTTCAATATGGATATAATCCTTTGTGTGTAAAGAATGAAGATATTATGAAGACAAAATTTCATACAAGTTATGGGAATTACATGTTTACAATAATGCCTTTTGGATTGACTAATGCACCCTCAGTCTTCATGGATCTAATGAACAGAGTTTTCATGGAATATCATGATGAATTTAAAGTTTTATTTATTGATGATATCTTGGTATGATCAAAAATCAATGAAGATAATGAAAATATCTTACTCTCTATTATAAACACTCTTAGATGAAGCAAATTATATGGGAAGTTTAGCATGTTTGAATTCTGGCTTCAAGATATTTCTTTCTTTTCCATATTGTCTCTTTTTCTGGAATATCTGTCGATCCTTCAAATACAAAGGAAATCCATGAATAGCCATCACCGATATTTATAACCAAGGTATGTAGTTTTATTGTTTTAGCAGGTTATTATCGACATTTCGTCTAGAATATTTCCTGATTGGCTAACCCATTAACCATGCTCACACCTAAAGGGGTTAAATTTTTTTGGAGAAAAGAGTGTGAAGAATTTTTTGAATAACTGAAGAGATGATTAGTCAATGGTCCTATCTTGACTCTACCAATAAGGAATGATGGGTTTGTTATTTATAGTGATGCTTCAAAAAAAGTATAGGTTGTGTTATTATGTAGAATGATAGGGTTATTCCCTATGCATCATGATAGCTAAAAATTCAAGAACAAAACAATCCCACTCATGATCATGAGTTATCATCTGTAATCATTTCATTGATGATATTATGCCACTATCTCTATGGTTAAAATGTGAGATATATACTAATGACAAGAGTTTAAAATCTATTTTCTCACAAAAAAACTCAACATGAGGCAATGAGGGTGGTTGAACTACTCACGAATTAATAATTCTATATACACGACCACCCGGGGAAAGAAAATTAGGTGGTAAATGCTTTGAGAAGAAATGATCTTGGAGTTTTGAACAAGATGATTGTTTAAATAGATCCTATTTTAATGGATCTAGTAAAGATGAATATGTGAATAACCATGGATGGTGAAATGTCAATACATTTTCAAATGGTTTCCAAACCATCTTCATTAGAATTGATATAGAGTTCTCAGACTGATTATGGGGAGTTTTGAAAGAAACATGAAGCTGTGAATAATGGGAGATTGATCGACTTAGTATATGAAGATTGGATTTTGAAATTTGGGAAGAGAATTTGTGTTCCTCACATACGTAGTCTAAAAATGGAATTGTTGGATTATGATAATAGCTCCAATTTTGTTATACACTCTCATAGAACATAGATTTATATAGATATGAAGGAAAATTTTTGGTGGGACAACATGAAGATGGCGATTGCTGATTATGTGTCAAGATAAATGGTTTGTCAATAAGTTAAGGCTTGAAGAAAACATCAAAGATGAGTTATAAAACCTCTTCCCATAACTGAGTTAATATGGGATGATATTACGATGGACTTTGTCATGGGGTTACAAAAGACTTCTAGAAAAAATTATTCAATATGGGTCATTATTGATCGTTTTACAAAGTCAGCAATTTTTCTTGATATAAGAGAAGATTTACCCCATGAACGTTTAGAAAGACTATATATTAATGATGTTGTAAGACTTCATGGGGTACCCCTATTGATTGTTTCTGATCGTGATCCCTGTTTTACATCATGATTCGGGAAAAGTCTTTAGAAGGTCCTAGATAATAAACTTCATTTGAGCAATGCCTACCACCCTCAAACTGATAAACAATCAAAATAGACTATTCATATATTAGAAGACATGTTGAGATCTTTCTCACTTGATTTTCAACTTATGTAGTATAATTATTTACCTCTGGTAGAATTTTCCTATAACTATAGATTTTATTCGAGTATTCAGATGAAACCATATAAAGCATTATATGGAAATAGACGTGACACACCAACTTGTTGGGATGATGTTGGTGAATGAAACCCCATAGGCCCAATACTAGTTGAGGATACGATAGAAAAGGTGATGGTTATCCAAACCCACATCAAAGCTGCTCAAAGTAAGAAAAAGAGATATGTCGATAACTAAAGTATGGATTTGGAATTTCATGTAGGTGATCATGTTTTCTTGAAGTTATCTCCATGTAAGGGTGTTATACGATTATATAAGAAGGGTAAAATAAGTCCCTAGTACATCAGACCATCCAAATTCTAGAATGAATTCGAGTTGTAGATAATTGTTAGATAATTCCCCCAAGTGTCTTCATTGTTCATGGTGTTTTCCATGTATCACTTTTTAGAAAATACATGTCTGACCTAATGCATGTACTCACCTGGGATGAAATTGAACTTGTACCTGATATACCTTATTGTGAAGAGTCTGTTAAGATTCTTGATACAGGAGAACAAGTGTTGAGAAACCAGACTACTTTTATGGTAAAATTTCTATGTTAGAATCATAAGATGGAGGAGGCAATATGGGAACCCGATGAACATATGAAGAATAACCACCTAATTCATTTTATATAGAAGTATTCTAGAAATTTTTAGTATGAAATTACTTGATTTTGGGGTGAATTTAACACCCCAAGCTTCAACGGTTTGTTTCCTTTTGAATAAAATAATAGATTGCGTTGTACACAACTTCAAGTTCAAGCACACCATGACCAATCAATATTACCATTATAAATAGTAATACCTAATTTTTGAGTTTTTATAAACATTATTTTTCAAAATGGACTTCATTTTTGGATTTATAATATCAAAATTAGCATAGGGTGAATTTTTGGTATTTTTCTAAAAAAATTCAGATTTTGTTGAATAGTGAAAAAACACTGCGTTCTTATTTTAAACCGTCATTTTATATAAATAATTATTTATTTAATTTTATTTTATTTTATGTCAAAATAGATACATAGTACCTATATTAGTTCAATATAATTCATTAGAGTAATTTTATAATTAAATTAGATATATAAAATTTTATTGATCTTTTTACTGTCTTTTACCCACCATCTAGGCACGTTAGAAAACTTGGATAAAACATAATTTTACCGATTTTGTGAATTGAATTTCAAAAATCAGAGATACACAGTGAATATAAATAAGTAAAATGTGGTTCAATAATATGAAAATAAATTTTGGGGAATAGTGACTTTTGACTTTTATTTACCACAATTGAAAGTAAATAGGGTAATTAAAGGTAAAAATGATATTATTATTACCCAAAAAAATGTTCTAATTCTATTGGATAAATTTATTTCTACCAAATACAACCGTAGAAATAAAATATGATCCATTTTGTCCATTTGTATTAGACTAGTACATTTATTATTATTTTATTTAAAGATGAGTTAAAAGTGTTAAATTCATTGTTTCCTAACTAAAACATTTTTTATAGGATTATGCATATGATAAATTCAACGATAAATATTCATTATAAAGATAAAAATATTTCTAAATAATGCTATATTATTTATAATTTTTAGACCTAAAGTACGTAAATTTATTTATGACAGAATGATGACGGAGTAATTACCTTATTAATGAATGATTAAAATAATTGAGATTATAAATATCCAAATAAATGTAAATTGAGAGTTTGGATGAATTACATGAATTTTATAGGTTAATATTACATGTTAGGGTTGATTAAATTATTTTTTTTGGAATTAATCAAGTTGGTAGAACTTTAAAAAAATTAGATACTAAATAGTGTCAAAATTGACATAAAATAGTTTCTAAAAAAATACTATATTTTTAAATGATATAATCGTCCTAAAAATCTATAGATCTGAAAAAGCACTTATATAATAATATATATTTCAATAATTAGTCACTGCAGGTTTTCATGGCATTTTAATGTATCTTTATTGACCATATAATATAGAAATACAAGGAGACATGGTAAATGTTAAACTATTTTACCATGTGTTAAATATAAGAGATAAGGTTAATATGGTGACTTAAAAATCTCTAAAACCCATTGGTTGAGTGTTTTTCGATCCATCCCTACCTTATCCTTTAAATAAATCCCTTTGGAGAAATTATAAATAGAATATTATTGTATAATAAAATAATACTTCAAGGTTTTCCAAAGTGACCCTCACCTCTCCTATAAATGGGTACTTCCCCTTGTTTTAATTTCACACCTCCAAATGAATTTGGCTCAGCCAACCCCAGCTCAAATATCCTTCAAACATCCCTCAAATCGACCTAGATTCCTTAAATTGATCAGAATGCCAACCTATGAAGCCCTTTTGTTCAACTCAAAAGGAATCTCTGGAAGAAGATATAAGGCCCCAGCCTTAAGAATTACTTATTCTTGAGTTATTTCAAGAATACACATTAAGGATATTTTCAGGTTTAGAGTTTTAGAGAATTAGATCATAAAACATGCATTACATTCCACATTTGAACAAAGTGGTTCCATAAAAGATAGTAGTCGTTTTTCCCATCAATAGAAAAATATTTAAAATAAAACATGGAATCTTTATTGACACTTCCTTGACACTATCATCATATCTTTTACCTTTCCCTTGACCTGTGAAAAACATTTCAAAAACATGGGCTGAGCATAAAAAGCTCAGTAAGGGATATAAAAATAAGGAAAGGAAACATGAGTACATGTATACATAAGAATCAATGAAATCATACTATACTCATAAAACATAAGCACTTTAACATACCTCATAAAATCATGAATAAATCATAGAAATAATAAGACATAAAGGTACCTTGAAGCATTCATAACATTCTTACGTAGAGTGTAGCACTCTTGGTTACGTTTGGAATACCCATCAAAGTATATTCCCTAAATATCTTCGGAGAAACCGTAACTTTTAACTCCTTCATGTTACCCAATGCATTGGAGAGCTATATCGGGCTCACCCGCCCTTAGTTTATCACATAACCACCCATCTTCATAATAATGCCCAATAACCATAACATAATCGTATCACGTAAAACATGCATAAAGGAAACATAACATTTCCACATTTCAATCACAAGATATCAATACAAAAAATTTATATAATAAAAACATTATGAAAACCATTTTCAATACCAAAAGAAATGAAAAGTAAAACATGGTATATATTTTTCCTTTAAAAAAAGTATGGCTTGTAGAGGAAGCCGAAACTCAAATAATGGTCACGACGGCGGAGAAGTCGTTGTCAACGCATACATATGTCATAAACAAAACATTCCATTTTGTCGTTTAGAAAACGCTTCGTATTAAAATACTCTTTTTGAGTAAACGTAAAAGTTATGGAGTTTTATACACCGTATAAAATAATGTTGTGTATAAAACATAATATGCCTCAATGAAAGGAGATTGAGACAATGTCCCATACCTCGGGTCCGACTTGACTCAATCGTTCTTTAACGTCCTAAATAATAAACTTGTGTTAATTTATACTTTCTTAAGAACCTTTTTCAAGTTCATTATTCCTTTTATATCAATTATTACCATGTCATTAACACTATGTAATTATTTATGTTAATAACGGTCGTTTTAACGATCATTGGTACTTGAGTCAAAAATATGCTCTTTATAATTACAATTTTATCATGTATCCATTATATCTAGAGTTATAATCATGATGTATATATAATATATATCATATATATCCTTTATATACATGCATTTATAATATTACATAATCATTTAGAGGTAAGAAATGAAATGCACTGTTCATAGAGACGGTAAGCCGTACGTACACATGAACACTACTTCCACTTCTATTTCATATTTAATGGAATTAAAACATAATGATACATAATAGTATTATAATTCCAGTCTTGTATCATATATAATATCATTAAACCTATCCTTTATATGTACCACATATGGTATTAACGAATCAAATCACTTTGAGGGGGTGGTAGTCCGCAATTCCTAAAATGAAGATATCACGTTTACCCATAATAGAGAAAATAAAGGTATTCCATAAATGAATAATACAGAAGCTTAAGTAAAACATAAACAAATTATATGTCATACATAAATATAGTGACATCTTAATGTCCACCTTTTATGGTGTTATATGAGTGTTGAACAATCATCGTTTCGTGAGGCAGAAATTCGCCATCCACGGAAGAAGTATGTTCTTTAACCATTAGATGTAGGTGTGTGTAAGTGTAGCTCGAAACCTTCTTATAACAACATTATAGTATATTAAATATTTTTTTTTGTTACAAAAGAAAGGAATAAAAAGAGTTTATAGGGTTGGAGAAGCAAAATAAAACATAAGAACACAAGAGAAAACACTACCTTTAAAACGGGTAACTCCTTTTGATTTGAGCTCAAAGGCTTCATTGGGAAGACTTATGCCCAATGTGAGGCTTCAAGGAATAAGAGAGGGATGTGGAGAGACAAAATGGACAGGGTTTGTCCGAGCCAAAGGCTTGAGAGGTGTGGGTAAGGTGGTAGAGGTGGGGGCCTTTTATAAGAGGAGAGGAGGGGCACTCATGGAAAGTTATAAAAGGTTACTTTATTATAAAATGCTTTTCGGATTTAAAAGGTCCCAAAATTATATATTTCTATGATAAGGTGATTATATTTCGAAATCCACCCATCCAATAGGTTTTTGACATGTGTAGGTCTTATATTTTATATTATCTTTTCATTTTATTTAAATCACTAAATAATGAGGTAATCGTTGCATCATCATGGTGTCATAAATAATGTAATTTATTTAATGTCTAAAAATTATAAAAAAAATAATGATGTAGGAAATCTTTTTAGATTTATAATTAATATTTATAGTAAAAAATATGACTTGTATAACCCCATTTAAAAATTCTTTTAGTAAAACAACTCAAGTTTGTGACATTTTTACTTTAACTTTAACTGTAAAGTTATTTATGTCATTGTCCTACCAAAGTGGCTCCATGGGGTCCCCAAGTTGACCCATGGATTTTATTGGTCTTCCATGACACATCCTATAAGGGTAGGACATGTGTCTAGGTCATTTCATATTATTAAAACATTATTTTTACCTTAAACTACACTAATTACCTCTAATCGTGATTAAAAACCTAAAAGTTACTATTCAACAAAAAATTATTTTAATCCCATTGAACCTAATTTTAATTCCTAATGACAACCATGTATGTTGGATTTTTGAAATTCAAAACATAGAGGTGGTAAAATTTCATTTAAATGAAAAATCGATTTTTTTAAGTACCACTTAGTGGTTTCACTATTCATCAAAAAATGACGTTTTTCAGAAAAATACCAAAAATCTACTCTAAGATATATTTGATATTCCAAATTAAAAAAAGAATTATATTTCAAAAAATTCAAAACATATAAGTTACATTAATTAATTAAATAATTAATTCTCACTGTCAGAACAAATAGCGTGTTTTTATGAAACAATAATTATCAAAAGATTGACACTAGTTTAAGTCCAATTTCAAGATGAAATTAATTACAACGACCACTATTCGATTAAATGGTAAAAATATATTCTAATTTCACTATAAAAACAATTCAAGAGATAATCTAATCATATACATAAATTATATTAAAAAGAGGTTTTGAATTAAAATACAACCTTTTTCACTATTCATTAAAAATGAACTTTATCGGAAAAATACCAAAAATTTACACAAAGTAAATTTTGATGTCCCGATTCTAAAGAATAATTTTATTTTGTCCAATGGAATGTATAAGAGTGACCAAAACTATATTTAATGACGTTTCACCATCAAAAGGCGATAAGTGGACCTTTAGTAAAAATTAGAGTATATATGCCTAAAATTAAATTCTTTTCGTATTTTAAGCCTTTATCCTTTATTGGATAAATGTAAATGCATTTAACAAACATATATAATAATATTTTAGTTATTTCCATTCATTCCCGCCAATATAACGGCTACGTGTTAACTACCATTTAAAATAATATTATTTTATTACTAGTGTGAAACGTAAGATTTCAAAGAAACTCTTTGTTGTGTATTGGGTACACTATCGAACATAGAAAACCCTTTAATGTAAAATTAATATTTAATTCATAAATATAAAAATGAAAATGCTTTATTCTTTATTTACCTGGGATGTTACATCCTTCCCCACTTTTGGGAATTGCGTCCTCACAATATTATTCACTTGCCAAAATAAGTGGGGGTATTTATCCCTCATAGCATTTTCAGATCCCATGTTGCCTCTTCAACCATATGGTTTGTCCACAAAACCATTACCTGGTGAATTACCTTATTCCGCAACACTTTCTCTCTACGGTCAAGTATCTGGACTGGTTGTTCTTCATAAGAGAGGTTCTCTTCCAACTGAACTACCTCTGGGCCCAATACATGAGATGGATCTGGCATATACGTTCTCAACATCGAAACATGAACAACATTGTGTACCTGAGATAAACTCGGAGGTAAAACCACTCGGTAAGCAACTGTTCCAACTCTCTCCAGAATTTCAAATGTTCCAATGAACCTTGGAGTCAACTTTCCTTTCTTAACAAATCGCATCACACCTTTCCCTGGTGAAACTTTGAGAAAAAACATGATCACCTACCTCGAAAGATAGATCCTTCCTCCGGTTATCCGCATAACTCTTCTGAATGCTTTGAGTTGTTCTCATGTGTTTCTGAATCAACTGAACTTTTTCTGCCATCTCTTTTACCAATTATAGTCCATCAACTTCCTTTCACCCACTTCATCCTAGAATGCTGGATTTCGACACCACTTCCCAAATAATGCCTCAAATGGTGCCATCTGTATACTGGAATGAAAACTATTATTATAAGAAAACTCAACCAAAGAAAGATGTTGGTCCCAACATCCTTGATAATCCATCGAACAAGCATGTAGAATATCCTCCAAAGTCTGAATTGTTCGTTCTGACTTCCCATCTGATTGAGGATGAAAAGATGTACTAAAATTTAATTCAGTACCCAACAACTTCTGAAGGCCTTTCCAAAAGTTAGAAGTGAACCTGGGATCACGGTCAGATACAATGGAGAGTGGAACTCCATGTAACCAGAATATCTCATTATGATACAAACCAGAAAGTTGATCTAGCGAAAAAGTATCTCGTATGGCAATGAAAATGAGCAGATTTAGTCAAGCGATCAACAATAATCCAGATTGCATTATTACCTCATGGTGTCTTTGGAAACCCCAAAACAAAGTCCATGGATATATTCTCGCATTTCTACTCTGGTACTGGTAAAGGCTGAATCATACCATTTGGTAACTTCTGCTCTACTTTAACCTATTTACAAGTCAAACACTTGACAGTAAAATCAGCAATATCCCTTTTCATTCCATCCCACCAGTAGTACTCCCGAATATCTCTATACATCTTAGTACTTCCAGGATGGACTGAAAACGGAGAACTATGAGCTTCACATAACAAATATCTCTTCAACTGTGAATCACACGTCACACACAATCTCTTCCCAAATCTCAAAACAAAATCATTATCAATATTGAATTCAGGAAACTTACCCTTCTGAACCAGCTCTACCCTTTTCTGCAACTCGCTGTCTTGCTTTTGTGCTTGCTTAATTCTGTCTGATAGAGAAGATTTCACTGATACCTGAAACAAAACAGAAGGAAATCCTACACCAACGAATTCTATGCCAATGTTCATCAACTCCTTAACCAAAGGATCACGTTCCAAACGCAACATTGCTAATGAAGCATTACTTTTTCGACTTAAAGCATCCGCCACTTTATTTACTTTTCCCGAATGGTAAATAATTGTACAATAATAATCCTTGATTAATTATAGCCATCTCCTCTGTATCATGTTCAATTATTTCTGAGTGAATATATATTTTAAACTCTTTTGATCGGTATATATTTCACACTTTACTCCATACAAATTATGCCTCCAAATTTTTAAAGTGAAAACAACAGCAGCTAATTTCAAATCATGTGTAGGGTGATTTACCTCATGAGTTTTCAACTGTCATGAAGCATAAGAAATTACCTAATCATTCTACATTAAGACTCAATCAAGTCATTCCAATGAAGCATCACTGTAGACAACAAACTCCCCATTCATGGAAGGTAGTGCCAAAATTGGAGCATTCTCCTATCTTCTTTTCAGTTCCTTCAGTAATAGCCTGCCAAACAAATGATGCTAAGAATATCAGTTACATTTTTGGGTCTTGCCCATTCTTCCACAACCTTTGTTTTCGCAGGATCAATAGTTATCCCAAATTTAGAAACAATATGACCAAGGAATAAAATTTTTTGCAACCAAAACTCTCACTTGATGAATTTCCCATACAATTTATTTTCTTTTAAGGTTTGAAAAATAACACTTAAATGTCTTTTATCCTCCTCTTTAATTTTAGAAAACACCAAAATATCATCAATGAAAACAACCACAAACTTATCCAGGAACTCATGGAAAATTCTATTCATTATGTCCATGAATACAGCAGGTGCATTGGTTAGCCCAAAAGGAATTACTACAAATTCATAATGGCCATATCTTGTACGAAATGCGGTCTTCAAAATATCTGCTTCCTTTACCTTCAACTGATGGTATCCTGATCTGAGGTCAATCTATGAAAAATACTGAGCTCCCTAAAGCTGATCAAACAAATCACCGATATGAGGAAAGGGATATTTGTTCTTAACAGTGATGTTATTCAATGCTCTATAATCAATGCAAAGTCTCATAGAACCATCTTTCTTTTTAAAAAATAAAACAGGACAACCCCATGGTGATGTTCTAGGTCGAAGGAAACCTTTCTCTAATAAATCTTGCAATTTGTCCTTCAACTCTAAAAGTTCAATTTGAGCCATTCGATAATCGGGTTTCTGAAATTGGATTAGCATCAAGAACTAAGTCTACAGTAAACTCAACTTCCCGATCTGGTATTATTCCAGGAAACACATCAGGAAAAACATCATGATACACATTTACCAGTGGCACATCATTAATATGAAAAGTTCCCTTGTTTTCAACAATATGTGCAAGGTAACATTCATTTCCATATTTTACAAGTTTCTCGGCCTCTTGATACGTTATCAAAAGTAATGGTTCATTCATGTACACAAACTAAAAATCTTTCTGAAAAAAAAATTCTTTAGCTCTACAGTAAATCTTAGCATGGTAAATAGAGAGCCAATCCATAACCAGGATAACATCAAACTCCCCTAGAGGTAAAACAATATGGTTTGCAAGTAGGTTCTTTCCACTAATAAGGATAGGAATATTCTTATAAATTCTGTTTGCCTCAACATTTCCCCCATGTATTTTTACCAAATGTTCAGGAGTCATTTCTTGAGATGGTATACCCATTTTACTAGAAAGGTTTTCAGAGATGAAAGAATGTGTAGACCCCGAATCAAAAAACACACCAGCATAATCTGAAAAAACAAACAAAGTACATGATACAACTTCATTTGATGGCCCGACATCTGCTGAAGTAGCTGCAAAGGATTTCAACACCCCTTTCTACTTGTAGTCTAACTGCTTCCCATCACTCGAGCTCTTTGTCGAACACTCGTTTTCATAGTGACCCATCTCATTGCACTTAAAAAATTTCACAAACTATAAATCAAATTTGGTCTTACCATCACCCTGATCTTTTTCAGTGAAATCAAGAGCCTTATGTACCGTCTTACCGCATCAGTAGCACTTTCCAGAATTCAGAAGACATTCCCTAGCATGCCTTTTACCACATTTATCACAAACTGGAAACATAGTTTTCTTACCGTCAGACCATTTTGAAGAATTATTTCTTTTCTCTTGCCACCTCAGTCTCTTTTTCTGATGGTTGTTATAGAAAACTTGATCATCGGCAAACTCCATTTCCACCTTCTCATCACATCGAACAAGCTTTTCATAACTTTTGAACTCACGAGAAGCCAATTCCCTTCAATATTTTGGCTTTAATCCTGAGTAAAAATGATTGATTTTACTATCATGGTCTCGGATAAAATTTGGAGCATACATTTCCAATCTAGTGAACCTCTCTTCATAGGCAGCCACTGATTCTTCATCTTGCCTCAATTCCAAGAAGTTTTTTTCCATCCTATGTCGAACAACCTTAGGAAAATACTTCTCAAGAAACATACCTTTGAATTCATCCCAGTCGAGAGCATCAATCTCATCAGCGTCCCTAATATTTTTAACCATCGACCACCACTGATCTGCTTCACCCTCCAAACGGTAAATAGAAAGACTAACCGTTTTATTGTATGAACACCCCATTCCATAAAAAATCTTCTCCAGTGCTTTAATCCACCCTTCAGCTAGCACAGGGTCAGATGATCCTCTGAATGATGGGGGATTTTGCCTCATGAAAATTTCCATCACTGACATGTTCCTCTGCGGTTGATCTGGCTGATCTCATGCATGGATACCACCGCCATTTATCTCTTGAGTCAACTGCGCCATTACTGCAACAAACTATTCAGTTCCAATTACGACCAACACAGGGTGCTGATTCAGAAGGTTATTTCCTTCTATATGCCTTCCTAGCATAGCTTCCCTGTTTCCTATGTGGAAAATCATTCTGAACAAACATGTCTTAGATGATGCAACATGGTAATCTTCAAATGCTATATCATTTCAATTTGACCATAAAAAATATTTTTGGATAATCATTTAATAGAATTCTAACTCCTAAAGTTATCTAAACTGACCCCCGATACCAACTATAAGGCCACATCCTTAAACATTACTTATTATTGAGTTATTTCATGAATAAACGTTAAGGATCTTTTCAGGTTTAGAGTTTTAGATAATTAGAACATAAAACATGCATTACATTCCACATTTAAACAATGTGGTTACATAAAAGATTGTACTCATTTTTCCCATCAACAGAAACATATTTAAAATAAAACATGGATTCTTTATTGACACTTCCTTGACACTATCATCATATCATGTACCTTTCCCTTAACCTGTGAAAAACATCTCAAAAACATGGGATGAGTATATAAAGCTCACTAAGGGATATAAAAATATGGAAAGGAAACATGAGTACATGTATACATAAGAATCAATGAAATCATACTTTACTCATAAAACATAAGCACTTTAACATACCTCATCAAATCATGAATAAATCATAGAAATAATAAGACATAAAGGTACCTTGAAGCATTCATAACATTCTTACGTAGAGAGTAGCACTCTTGGTTACGTTTGGAATACCCATCATAGTATATTCCCTAAATATCTTCGGAGAAACCTTAACTTTTAACTCCTTCATGTTACCCAATGCATTGGAGAGCTATATCGGGATCACCCGCCCTTAGTTTATCACATAACCACCCATCTTCATAATAATGCCCAATAACCATAACATAATCGTATCACGTAAAACATGCATAAAGGAAAAACAACATTTCCACATTTCAATCACAAGATATCAATACAACACATTGATATAATAAAAACATTATGAAACCATTTTTCAATACCAAAATAAAAGAAAAGTAAAACATGTTATTTATTTTTCATTTAAAAAAAGTATGTCTTGTAGAGGAAGCCGAATCTCAAATAATGGTCACAACGGCGGAGAAGTCATTGTCGCCGCATACGTATGACAAAAACAAAACATTCTGTTTTGTCGTTTAGTAAACACTTCATATAAAAAGATTCAATTTGAGTAAATGTAAAAGTAAAAGAGGTTTATACACCGTATAAATTAATGTTGTGTATAAAACCTAATATGCCTCAATGAAAGGAGATTGAGACGAAGTCCCATACCTCGGGTCCGACTTGACTCGATCATTATTTAACATCCTGAATAATAAACATGAGTTAATTTCTACTTTATTAAGAACCTTTTTCAAGTTCATTATTCCTTTTATATCACTTATTACCATTTCATGAACACTATGTAATTATTTAGGTTAATAACGGTCGTTTTAACGATCATTGGTACTTGAGCCAAAAATATGCACTTTATAATTACAAGTTTTTCATGTATCCATTATATCCAGAGTTATATTCATGATGTATATATCATATATATCATATATATCCAGTATATACATGCATTTATAATATTACATAATCATTTATAGGTAAGATATGAAATGCACCGTTCATGGAGACGGTAAGCCGTACGTATGCATGAACGCTACTTCCATTTCTATTTCATTTTTAATGGAATTAAAACATAATGATACATAATATTTTATAATTCCAGTATTTTATCATATATAATATCATTCAACCTATCCTTTATATGTACCACATATGGTATTAACGAATCAAATCCCTTTCAGGGGGCGGTAGTCCACACATTCTAAAATAAAGATATCGTGTTTACCCATAATGGAAACCATAAAGGTTTGACATAAATGAAAAATACAGAAGATTATGTAAAACATAAACATATTATATATCATATATAAATATAGTGACATCTTAATGGCCACCTTTGAAGGTTTTATATGAGTGTTGATCAATCATCATTTCGTGAGGCAGAAATTCTCCATCCTCAGAAACAGTATATTCATTAACCATTAGATGTAGGTGTGTGTAAGTGTAGATCGAAAACTTATTATAAAAACCTACTAGTATATTAAAGATACTGGTGTTGTTACAAAATAAAGGAATAAAAAGAGTTTAGAGGGTTGGAGACGCAAAATAAAACATAAGAACACAAGAGAAAACATTACCTTTAAAACGGGCAGCTCTTTTTGATTTGAGCTCAAAGGCTTCCTTGGGAAGACTTCTGCCCAAAGTTATGCTTCAAGTAGTAAGAGAGGGATTTGGAGAGACAAAATGGACAGGGGTTGGCTGATCCAAAGGCTTGAGATGTGTGGGTAAGGTGGTAGAGATGGGGGCCTTTTATAAGAGGAGAGGAGGGGAACTCTTGGAAAGTTATAAAAGGTTACTTTATTATAAAATGATTTCGGATTTAAAATGTCCCAAAATTATATATTTGGAGTATAAGGTGATAAGAGTTCTAAATCCACCCATAAAATAAGTTTTTTACATGTTTAGGTCCTAGGATTTATATTATCTTTTCATTTTATTTAAATCATTAAATAATGAGGTAATCACTGCATCATCATGGTGTCATAAATAATTTAATTTATTTAATGTCAAAAAATTATAACAAAAAATATCATGATGTAGGAAATATTTTTATCTTTCTAATGAATATTTATAGTCAAAACTATGACTTTTATAACCCCATTTAAATGTTTTTTTAGTAAAACAACTCAAGTTTGTGACATTTTTTACATTAACTTTAAATATAAAGTTATTTATGTCATTTTCCTACCAAAGTGGCTCCATGGGGTCCCCAAGTTGAACCATGGATTGTATTGGTCGGCCATGAAACCTAAAATAAGTGTAGGAAATGTGTCTAGGTCATTTCATATTATTAAAACATTATTTTTACCTTAAACTACACTAATTACCTCTAATCGCGATTAAAATCTTAAAAGTTACTATTCACAAAAAAAATTATTTTAATCCCATTGAACAACATTTTACTTCATAATGACAACCATGTATGTTGGATTTTTGAAATTCAAAACACAGAGGTGGTAAAATTTTATTTAAACGAAAAATCAGTTTTTTTAAGTACCACTTAGTGGTTTCACTATTCATCAAAAATTGAAGTTTTTCATAAAAATACCAAACATTCACCCTAAGATATATTTGATATTCAGAATTAAAAAATGAATTATATTTCACAAAATTCAAAACATATAAGTTACATTAATTAATTTAATAATTAATTCCTGCTGTCAGAACAAATATCGTGTTTTTATGAAACAATAAGTATCAAAAGATTGACACTAGTTTATGTCCAATTTCAAGATGAAATTAATTCCAATGACCACTATTGGATTAAATGGTAAAAATATATTATAATTTCAAATTAAAACCAATTCAAGAGATAATCTAATCATATACATAAATTAGATTAAAAAGAGGTTTTGAATTAGAATACAACATTTTTCACTATTCATTAAAAATTAAATTTATCGGAAAAATACAAAAAAAATTTACACAGAGTAAATTTTGATGTCCTGATTCTAAAGAATAATTTTATTTGGTCCAATGGAATGTATAAGAGTGACCAAAACTATATTTAATGACGGTTCACCATCAAAAGGTGACAAGTGGACCTTTAGTGAAAATTAGAGTATATATGCCTAAAATTGAATTCTTTTCGTATTTTAAGCCTTTATACTTTATTGGATAAATGTAAAAACATTTATCAAACATATATAATCATATTTTAGTTATTTCCATTCATTCCCGCCAATACAACAGCTACGTGTTAACTACCATTTAAAATAATATTTTTTTATTACTAGTGTGAAACGTAAGATTTCAAAAAACTCTATTGCATATCGGGTATTCTATCGAGCATAGACACCCCTTTAAAGTAAAATTAATATTTAATTCATAAATATTAAAATGAAAATGATTTATTCTCTATTTACCTGGGATGTTATAGAAGAGGTAATAATTCCCCCACATTTTTCAATGTTCCTTTCTTCTTCAACTCCCTCTTTAGTTGTTGTTTCCATAACAAAATAATAAATCAAATACCTTATACATACTGTAATATTATTATGAAAATGGAACAACCATATTCATTATTCTATGCATCTTATGAATGGCATGTCACCATATATGCTTACGTATGGCTTTCCATCCCCACGTTGTGGTGATGTTTGTTATTCAAACACTTTATTATTTGGATTGGTATAATAATGACTATAAATGACGTAAATAATAAATATTACATGTCAATTATTATGTATATATGATATAACATCCAATTACATACCATTTTATCATCAATTTAATTATATTGTCGCTCATGTGTACGTACGGATTACCGTCTCCACGAACGCAATGAGATACATTCCCCATAGTAACAGTTAAAGAATAAATATCATTTTATGATTAAAAAATAATTTCCAAGAACATAATATCATTCAGGATATGAATAAAATACAACTTTTCCATAACAAACATGTCTTACATAATAAAACATATAAAGGAAAACGAATCAGTTAACACCCGAAACGATGATACTACTGAAATTTTATTAACAAATCAATATTAGAAGATAATATATGATATCATATTTATGTATGTGGATCTTGTATAATTTAATAAAAATTATTTAACTATTATATAAGAGGTTAAGGTACCCTCAACCATGTAAAATTACAAGGTAAGAGTTAATTCTACAATCTCTTCATTATCCGAGGTTGTTTATAAGTAAATATATATTGAAGCCTCTTTATCATCCACATCTATGTTCATTAAAATGTTATTCAATACATTTTTACGATTTTCTAGAATATGGGTTAAACTCGTTTATACCCTTGTTTGAAATTTTTTATGATTTTTATAAAGAAATATTTCCGTCATTTTCTAAACAAGGTCCTTTAAGACCAGTTTTTCAAAATTAAGGAAAGAATGATTTATAACTTATACAATAGGTGCGGCTATTTTCCACAATTATAACTCCATCGATGCTTACCTTACAATCTTATAAGAATGTTTTCAAATTAAATGTTTTATATTATAATTATTTCACTTTTAAATGATTTCAAAATAGAAATATGTATTTCTTTTAAATAGTTTTTATTTTATCTATGTCAACATCATTTGATAGATTTAAAACTTGTTTTAAGTTGATTTATTATGATATAAATCATTCATATAGTATTGAAGGTTTTGTCATATGTTTGACCATGGATGTCTTTTTTTATAGCATTCATGGTTTATAGAAAAATTATTGACATTTCTTATGCATGTTTTGATACGAAAGTCTATGTTATGTTTAATCCATTTCATATGAAGAAGGCATTGGACTTAGTAAGTGATGGCAGGAGCCAGCTATAGATCCTTGACGCATCTATAGGTCTCATGAGACTAACTAGTGTCTTGGCACAATGCCTTGAAAAATATTATTAGTAGTCTTGGCACGAGGCCTTGACTATGTGGTTATGAGTTCTGACATTATGCATTCCATCATTATAAAATTTTCTATTGATATTGTATGTGATTATTATTCTAGTATAATATCCAAGTGAATATGTAAATGAAATTATTAGATATATATTTTCCATATTATGCTGAATTTTATGTTTAAAAGGATTATGTTTTAGTCTTATACATTGCCTTTAATGTTTATTCTTATTTATGAATGGTTCCGCTATATTGTTATCCTTAATTTTCATCTGAGCTCACCCCTCTCAATGTTTTATTTTTTCCATGATGTGAAGAAGTATTTTATGGTTGAATTGTAGGGATAGGCTAAGGGATATAAGTGTGTTCAATGGGAAAAAATTGTTGTTTTTGTTTTTATCTCATGATTTAATGTAAATCTTATTTATGAATCTAGTACTTCATAGGCTACTAAACTAATTGGAATTTTGAGACATGATATTTTGTGATCATGCCAATGTTATGTAATAATGCACCGACGTTGGTTAACTAGGGATAGGGCATTACATGTGGTATTTTATATTTTGGTTTAATGTAATTCTTCACAACAAGGTTTCAGTTGAGTTATGATATAGAAGATATCATTTGTATCTAATGGGTCTGAGTAGTCACATCCCCATGAGAAACACTATTCCACCCATGATCTAGAGTTGATGGTAGTTGTGTTTTCTATGAATTTGTGGGGACCTTACCTCATGAGTGAAAATTTTATTATTTTTACTAATTATATGGGAATGAGGTATGTATTATCCATTTGTGACTAGAACGATAGAAAATTGTATTGGATGGAATTATGAAATAATTATGATGTTACAATTTCATATACACAGGTAATTGGTAATGTTAAAGATGATGTGGTAAGAAGCAAATCATGCAGTGTTGTTAAGTGATAATATATAGATTCTTAAAGAGTGGTAGAAGAGTTATATGTGATGCATCTTTATATGGGATACATTGGTGGTAGAAGTTTCTTCCTTCTAATAAAGGTAAAAAATTATTTATTTCATCTAGAAGAAGAGTCTGAATATAAAGATTTTGAGGTGGAGGTCAAGAGAGATTGATTTTTATAGAAATTCCTATGATGGTTAGTCTAAGGTCCATCATAAAAAAGTGTTTTTATTGGGGTGTTTTTCATTTTTTGGTGATATAAGGGTTGTTTCTTCATGAGAGGTATATCTCACCTTTTTTGGTACATCCTTTCCTAAAAAAGTTGTATAAAGGATTGAGATAATATTTTTATCCTCAGTTGAAGCATGTAGTTTTAGATTGTGTGTTTCTAGGTTTGGGTTTATTTATGCTGAATGTTGTGCACTATGTTCCAAGTGGTTTTCTCTATCAACTAGATTTTCCATTGTGGAAGTGGAATGATATCTAAATGGACTCAGTTACAAAATAACCTCAATATCAGGGAGGCTTTGATGACATATTGATGATAAGGTATTATTGGTTGAAATCATCACACATTATAGTGGAGAAGTATTTGGTCCTAGTAAAGGTTTTTTCGAGCAGTTTCTAAGGGGTCATGGTGAGTATTCAAAGATTCCTAAGTATTATCTAATATAATTGGGATCCTAATTTTACCTTTATGCTGCGGACATGTCTCCAACATAATTTTTGATCTCATTTATTCCATAGAACTACTTTTCATATATATGTGGGTGGTTAGATAGATTGGAATATATAGACTGTTGGGGACATGTTTTGTTGATGTATCCATGATTTTAGTGGCTGGTAGATGAGGAGCCTACCCTAAGGGGAGTTTATGAAAAAAATAGTTTTCCCCCCACCATTAGTATAATTTCATTTTAAGAATAGTTAATCCAAAATCTATATTTCCCCATTGAGCAGGACTAGGGTTAGGGAGTTAGTAATTATCAATCTAGAACTAGTGCAGAGAATGAAATATATAGTTTAGGTGATTCATGGGAGGATGAACATAGTGTAAGATGGTATAAATGTTTACACAGATCAGTAATGTATACTTCTAGAATTCATTTATAGAGATTATTTGTTTGTAACCATTATTCCACATCATCAAAAGTGATGGTTTGGTCAGGGGAGTAAGCAGTATCCCAATTTTTTTCCCATTCCAGGTGTTAGTTTATTTTGGAGAAGTGTAATATAAGATAACACATCCCATACATACTAGTTAGATGTAGGATATCTTACATCCTTACCACCTCCATTGTTATATTCAGGGTTATCCCCACAACATTTTTTTAGAGTGATTCCATCTTTCAGGGTGATGTGAATTTTATGAAGTTTCATGTGGAGATCTAGAACCACTGGGAGAAGGTGTTTCATAGACATGTTATTCTCTTGGTTCATGTCTTGGGGAGACATTTTCAAATAATGAGTGTACTTAGGAACATGATTCATAGATATATACGTAGTAAACATTACTATTTTATTTGTTTATATACCTTATTGTTGTAATTTTAAATTTTTTTTGATGAAATGATCTAGTCCATGAGATTGTTCCTCAACAGATTTAATTTTCCATCGTTCTCATGTTTGAGAGTTATATCCCCACGAAGAGTGTTAAAGAGATGGTTATTATTTATTCATTGTTTTTTTATAGTTCCAATGAGGTACATGGTTGAGCTCCAGTGATAGGGTGATTATTTTTGAGATATATCATGTGGTGAAAATATGGAAAACGTTTGTTTACTTCTATTCATTTTGGGTTTTTTTTTAATTTTCAAGGATGAGAATTGTTTGATAGGTATCTTATGTAAGGGCCTGAATCCATGTATCATATTCCATTATTTGTTTGCATTGTAGGAGGTTCCTAGGGGTTTATCATTATTTAGTCGTCATGTTACGATGTTAAATTACATTATTATAAGATTCCATGATGTAGAGAGTTATACTGCAATATATGTTTTGTTATTGTAATGTTGAGAGCTCGGATACAACATAAGGTCCAAGTAGAATGATTTTTCAGCTACATACATTTTTTTAATAGTTGTTTTTTTTTTCAATTTAGGATTCAGTGTACGAGAATTGATTTTGGTGGCATACTAATTGGATACAATGATGATCAGAAGTTAGAAAACATTTGATGTAGTAATTGATATTATACAATGTAATGACATGCAGGAAGACATATAGAAGGGAAATTCATAGGAATTAGCCGTTATAGACTGAGAGTGAAAAAATGTTAGATAGCTGAATTTATATGTAATGTATTGACCCTACTCACTCTGAATAATAACTGGACTAGAGTGACAGATGACCTCAAGAAATCCTTTTCCTATACCAGAGGATATCGACTAGCGGTGATGCCCTATATAGTATGATTGGAAGACTATTCCCTTATTGTTAGAGTGTGCATCCTGATGGTACATAAAAATGAATGAAATATAGATTTTGGTAAACATCACAAGCAATTAATGTTTTGATCAAATAATAAAACATCCAATGGGATAAAAAATGAATGTACCATATAAAACAAATAGGATCACCCCAGGTTGGAGAATCATATATAAGTAGTACCAAAGAATAAAATAAAACTATGTTAAATTGCATATAAATAAATGGTCCCCATACCAACCTATACTTATCGTATAACATTAACTTAAGAAGTAAAATAATATTCATCAACATCATGCCTTATAAGAAACTTGAAACAGTGAACAATAAGAGCATCTTTTCTGGTCCTAAATTTCCATAGAGGGCTGAGTAGTGTGTGAGTGTTACCAAATAATCCACCACCAATGATTTCTATAATTATAATCATTATGATCTCAATGTGTGAAAATGTTATTAAGTTAAAAATTACATTACAACAAGTTTAATCATTTAATTTAAAATCAATGACAAATACTGAACCCAGGGTCATGATTGACATTAGAAATGATAAAGAACTGTTTCTTCTAGTGTTGGGATTTATCTGAGTAGATAGTAATGATATTATTAACCCATCACCCATGGGAGGTAATATAACCATCCTCAGCCAACAACTGAAAACCTAAAGTAATATACCCATCCTCATAAACCTAGTGTCATCCGGGGGATATGTTCACCCCAAGCTCAATCCTCAAATTTGTATCCACTCATGGATCATTCAGACAATGGGTTTAACCATCCCAAGTAATTATAATTGAGGGATATATTCATCAAACTAATAACAATTAAACCCTTTTCCACTTGAGGTCATATTCAACATCACTATAACTATCATAACTGCACCCTCTAGTGGGCTATGTTCACTATACATTAAACCATGGCAACCATGTTAAACAAATACACATCCTCATTTTTATATCATAAAATAAAAAACATAATGGGTTTTTTTATGTTTTTAGGTATTAATGAAATCCAATTCCATTATTCAATCATTTTCTAAAAACAATTTTTAAAATCAAGGACAATTTAACATTCTAAAATAATATTTCAAGTACAATTAAAATTTTCATTTTTGAATTTCATTTTCAACTAAAATACCATTTCAAACAACATGAAACACATTTCATCAATACATGTTATAAATTCTATTTCAACCAAGATAATCTACCATATCCACTTTATAATTAAAAAAACTAGTTTACGATTCTTAGATAACTTTTTCTAGGATCAAAATTCAAAATTACCATTTCCAAGATGAAACAATTTAACTATCCAAATCCCACAGTCGAGGAGAACAAAAATTTGTACTGACTGGGAAAATATTCTCATAAAGATCAATGGATGAAAAGGGTAATAACAAAACAAATCCCAATTAAAAGAATTTAATTCATTCATATATTCATTACTTAGAAAGTGATGGAACCACTATCAAACAAATTTAGAGAAATATGAATGAATATGGGAAAGGTTTTAGAGCACATAACAATATTTGAGTCAGTCAAAATTAGTTCCATAGGACAATAGTATCTTCTAATGATATCTAACACATAAACATGTCCAATGAAAGCATGTGTCAATGGTCGTTCCACTAAATAAATCCCATGTACCCAAGGAAACTAATTATAAATAATTAAGAACTAAATATCAAATTAGAATTTACATAACAATTTTAAAATTTTTAAAAATTTATGATTAATTCACTCAGAAAGTGAAAATCCACAAAACATCAAGCAAACACCTATGGGAGGATACCAATAGACACCATAAACCATCACAAGGAAAATAGTTATCAGAAATTTTCATAACATAATCCAAACTAATATAATTTAATGGAAAAAATTAACACATTTGGAGTTGTGATTTGCCTTTATAAAGATGATGTGTGGCAACATGTATATGTCATCTCAAGATTTCCCATATTGATGGAAACTAGATGTTCCATAATACATGGTTGATTCCACCATTATTTCACTGAAATAATACAGAAAAGTATAATTAAGAAATCTAAAATTATAGAGGATGAAGGATACGATGAGTTGGATGCACTATAGTTTGGATCGTACCATTAATCGCTGCATGAACACTCAATGTGTTCCCTAAAAATGAATATGAACCAAGTGGATAATGGGAGGGACTACCTCTTAGCCATATTCCAAAAATAAAGTGAAATTAATTGGTTCCCCCTAAAATCATGTGGTTGAAATTTGGTAGATTACCCCTAAGAGGACCCCACTGTTCATCCATGACGATTCCACAGGCTATACAGTGCTCACCTATGGGCTAGCTAGTGACTCCATCAGTGGCACTATGCCACTCCCAAGCTCTTTAGTGAGCCATTGGATCATTAGTTTCATCCACTATATAAGCCAAACACCATAATCTACTTCTGATGCTTCATAAATGCCTAAAGACACCACTTAAGCACTAATTCCATGTTTCAAAATACCAATTTTAGGTTCTTTAACACTTTATTATTCCGTTTTCTGATGTCATTTAAATTGAACATTTTATAATATACCAAAGCTCAAATTCAATATAGAAATAAATATTTTTTATATATTGGGGTACTAAAAACAATTCAGCATAAAATATCACATCCATCAGAATTCCTAGTGGTCATCCATATGCATCTATGGAACTACATCAGTCACCAATTTAAATCCAAATAGCCTAATTCCATTTTGAAATTCCCAAACACATCTAAGGAAATGTTACAAATCCAAGAACACACACCAATGGAACAATAGGAAACACATGTTTTCACAAATAAAATATACTGATGGTGAATACCCATTCTTATCTATCCTGAATGAAAATAGTGTTATCAACAATACAACTAACAGGCTTATACTGCTCCACACTATATGATTATTCATAAAACTATAGTACCCCAAGAATTGTATGAAATATTTCTCAATAAATAATTTGATATATATGATAGGTTTCACTTCATGGAACATCATGTTTAATAAAAATGTGATATAATATTACAATATAATTATTTAAAATGACATTTACCATCGAGTCATTTAATTGGAGAGTATTTATAAGACTATCAAAATTGTGAAATATTTTTTATTATATATTTATTAAATTAATTCACTGTTTATTAATTTATTTTAAATGAAAAATAAAATAATTTGAAAGAAAAAATAGTTTTTTCAAAATAAAAACATTTTTATGCATGTAATTTATTCTAATCATAATAAATTTAATTAATTATTATTGGTGAATGGTTTTAAAGAAATGTATGTATTATTTACTTGATCAAAAAATTTAGATATTCATAATATATTTCTAGGAATATGGTAAAAATAAATCCATGTTTATGATTAAAATATTTTGTTTCTAAAAAATTAGTTTTTTCACATTTCTCCCACATACAGTATAATAAAATTATGTTATTTTTAGGTATAGAATTAGATACAATTAATTACATATTTTCAATCAGGAAGTTCAAATATGGTTAATAAGACACTATTATTTTCCTCAATATTAATAGTAACTATGGTAAAATGTATCACCTATGTAAGGGGTTAATCATTTTAATTTAGATTTAAAATACGTTATAAGTAGATAATTATTCATCTAATTAAATGAGATTGGATAACATCGCTCATGTGTATGTGTGGGTACCACCTCCATGAAGTTATGTGATTTGGTTTCATTTATATTTTACATGGATAAAAACTGAGATGAACTGAATTAATATATACTCTATATATGATAATATAATGATATTGGAATGGTGAGTTAATATTTAACTCTTTTTTTATATCTATTGAAAAATGAAAACTATCTTCAAGAATACATATGGTCTATAGTCTCTTTGAAGGGCGTACTGAATTTTTCTACCTATCACTTTTATAAAAGACTATAAATATTTATATAATGAGTATATATGATATTTATATCATATAAGGCCCCAGCCTTAAACCTTACTTAATCTTGAGTTATTACAATATTACACATTGAGGATCTTTTCGGGTTTAGAGTTTTAGAGAATTAGATCATAAAACTTGCATTACATTCCACATATAAACAAATTGGTTACATAAAGATAGTATTCTTCATTCCCATCAATGGAAACATATTTAAAATAAACATGGATTATTTCTTAACACTTCCTTAACACTATAATCATATCATGTACCTTTCCCTTGTCCTGTGAAAAACATTTCAAAAAACATGGGATGAGTATAAAAAGCTCAGTAAGGGATATAAAAATATGGAAAGGAAACATGGGTACATATATACATAAGGATGAGATCAAACTTTACCCATAAAACATAAGTACTATAACATACCTCATCAAATCATGAATAAATCATAGAAATCATAAGACATGAAGTCAACTTGAGCCATTCATAACATTCTTACGTAGGGAGTAACCCTCTTGGTTACGATTGGAATACCCATCACAGTATATTCCCTAAATCTCTTCAGAGAAACCTTAACGTTTCAATCCTTCACGTTACCCAATGAATTGGAGATCTATATCGGGCTCACCCGCCCTTAGTTTATCACGGAACCACCCGTCTTCATAATAATGCCCAAGAACTTCAACATAATCATATCACATAAAACATGCATAAAGGAAACATAACATTTCCACATTTCAATCACAAGATATCAATACAACACATTGATATAAAAAAATTATGAAAACCATTTTCAATACCATAATAAATGAAAAGTAAAACATGGTTTTTATTTTTCTTTTAAAAAAAGTATGGCTTGTAGAGGAAGCCGAAACTCAAATCACGGTCACGACGGTGGAGAAGTCGTTGTCGCCGCATACGTACGACAAAAACATTCCATTTTGTCGTTTAGTAATTGCTTCGTATAAAAAATATTCCTTTTGAATAAACGTAAAAGTCAAAGGGGTTTATACACCGTATAAAAGAAAGTTGTGTATAAAATAAAATATGCCTCAATGAAAGGAGATTGAGACGAAGTCCCATACCTTGGGTCCGACTTGACTCGATCGTTCTTTAATGTCTGGAATAATAAACATGAGTTGATTTATACTTGTTTAAGAACCTTTTTCAAGTTCATAATTCCTTTTATATCACTTATTTCCATGTCATGAACACTATGTAATTTTTTAAGTTAATAACGGTCGTTTTAACGATCATTGGTACTTGAGTCAAAAATAAGCCCTTAATAATTACATTTTGTTCATGTATCCATTATATCCATAATGGTATTCATGATGTAGATATCATATATGTCATATATATCCACTACATGCATGCATTTATAATATTACATAATCATTTAGAGGTATGAAATGAAATGCACTGTTCATGGAGACGGTAAGCCGTACGTACGCATGAACGCTACTTTCATTTCTATTTCATATTTTATAGAATGGAATCATAATGATATAAAGGTATATTATATTTCCAGTATAATATCATATATAATATCCTATTTCCATCCTTTATACGTCCCATATATGGTATTTAACGAATCAACTCACTTTAAGGGGGCGGTAGTCCGCACTTCCTTAAATGAAGATATCACGTTTACTCATAATGGAAACCATAAAGGTATACCCAAAATGAAAAATACAGAAGCCTAAGTAAAACATAAACATATTATATATCATATATAAATATAGTGACATCTTAATGGCCACCTTTGAAGGTGTTAAAAAAATGTTGAACAATCATCGTTTCGGGAGGCATAAATTCACCATCCACGGAAACCGTATGTTCTTTAACCATTAGATGTAGGTGTGTGTAATTGTAGCTTTAATAATTCTTATAAAAACAACCTAGTATATTTATGATACTGGATTTGTTACAAAAGAAATAAATAATAAGAGTTTAGGGGGTTGGAGAAACAAAATAAAACAAAAGGACTCAAGTGAAGACATTACCTTAAAATCGGGTAACTCCCTTTGGTTTGAGCTCAATGGATTCCTTGGGAAGACTTCTTCCCAAAGTGAGGCTACAAGGAGTAAGATAAGGAAGTGGATAGACAAAATGGGCAGGGGTTGGCCGAGCCAAAGGCTTTGGGAGTGTGGGAAAATAGGTAGAGGTGGGGGCCTTTTATAAGAGGAGAGGAGGGGCACTATTGGAAAGTAAAGATAAGTTACTTTATTTTAAAATGAGTTTCGGATTAAAAAGGTCCCACATTGATATAATTCGAGGATAAGGTGATAAGGTTTCGAAATAAACTCATCCAATAGGTTTTGGACATTTGTAGGTCTTAGATATTATATTATCTTTCCATTTTATTTAAATCCTTTATTAATGAGGTAATCGCTACATCATTATGATGTCATAAATACATTTATTTATTTAATGGAAAAAATTATAAAAAAACTAATATGATGTAGTAAATCTATTTATCTTTCCAATGAATATTTATAATCAAAAATATGACTTGTATAACCCCATTAAATTGTTTTTTTCGTAAAACATATTATGTTTGTGTCATTTTTACTTTTACATTAAATAAAAAGTTATTTATTTTATTTCCCAACCAAAGTGGCTCCATGGGGTCCCCAAGTTTACCCATGGCTTTTCTTGGTCGTCCATGACACATAAAATAAGGTTAGGACTTGTGTCTAGGACATTTCATATTATTAAAGCATTTTTTTTACCTTAAACTACACTAATTACCACTAATCGCGATTAAAAACTTAATAAGTTACTATTCTCCAAAAAAATTATTATAATCTCATTGAACCACATTTTACTTCTTAATGACAACCATGTTTGTCAGATTTTTGAAATTAAAAACACAAATATGGAAAAATTTTATTTAAACGACAAATCAGTTTCTTTAACTACCACTTAGTGATTTCACTATTCATCAAAAATTGAAGTTTTTCAGAAAAATACCAAAAATTCACCCTAAGCTATATTTGATATTCCAAATTCAAAAATGAAGTCTATTTTACAAAATTAAAAACATATATGTCACATTAATTAATTTAATAATTAATTCCCGCTGTCAGAGCAAATAGCGTGTATTTATAAAACAATAAGTATCAAAAGATTGACACCAGTTTAAGTCTAATTTCAAAGTGAAATTGATTCCAATGACCACCATTGGATTAAATGGTAAACATATATTCAGATTACACATTAATACCAATAAAAAAGTTAATCTAATCATATAAATAAATTAGATTAAGAATTATTTTTGATGTAAAATGCAGTATTTTTCACTATTCATTAACAAATGAACATTGTCAGAAAAATACCAAAAATTCACACAAAGTAAATTTTGATGTCCCAATAATAAAGAATAAGTTTATTTTGACAAAAATATCATATAAAATTGTCAAAAGATAGATTTAAAAATGGTTTTCCATCAAAAGGCAGTGAAACAATCTTTTTAAAATATTAGTGTATTCCATGCTTAAGATTGGATTTATTTTCATTTTAAGCCTCTAAAACACTATCTAGTTCATTAATAGACATAGATAAAAATATCTATTATTCATTACTTACTTGGGATGTTACATCCTTACCCCCTTTAGAAAATTGCATCCCCGCAATTTATTTACTTATTAAATAAATGGGGGTACTTATCCCTCATTGCATTTTCAGATTCCTATGTTGCCTCTTCAATCATGTGGATTTTCCACAAAACCTTTACCTGCTGAATCACCTTATTCCGTAACACTTTCTCCCTGTGGTCAAGAATTTGGACCGGTTGTTCCTCATAAGATAGGTTCTCTTCCAGTTGAACTACCTCTGGACTCAAAACATGAGATGGATCTGGCATATACTTTCTCAACATCGAAACCTGAAAAACATTGTGTACATGAGATAAAATCGGAGGTAAAGCCACTCGGTAAGCAACTGATCCAACTCTCTCTAGAATTTCATATGGTCCAATAAACCTTGGACTCAGCTTTCCATTCTTACCAAATCTCATCACACTTTTCCAAGGAGAAACCTTGAGAAATAAAACATGATCACCTTCCTCGAAAGATAGATCCTTCCTCCGGTTATCTGCATAACCTTTCTGCCTGCTCTGAGCTGTTCTCATGTGCTTCTGAATCAGCTGAACTTTTTTTGCCATCTCTTCTACCAATTCTGGTCCAATCAACTTCCTTTCACCAACATCATCCCAGAAAGCTGGAGTTCGACATCGCTTCCCATATAATACCTGAAATGGTGCCATCTGTATATTGGAATTAAAAATGTTATTATATAAAAATTCAACCAAAGAAAGATGTTGGTCCCAACTTCCCTGATAATCCATAGAACAAGCTCGTAGCATATCCTCCATGGTCTGAATTGTTTGTTCCGACTACCCATCTGACTGAGGATGAAAAGCGGTACTAAAATTTAATTCATTACCCAACGACTTCTGAAGGCCTTTCCAAAAGTTAGAAATGAACCTGGGATCACGATCAGATACAATGGAGAGGGGAACTCCATGAAACCAGACTATCTCTTTAAGATACAAACGGGAAAGTTGATCTAGGGAAAAAGTATCTTGTATAGAAAGGAAATGAGCATATTTAGTCATGAGATCAACAATAACCCAGATTGCATTATTACCTCGATATGTCTTCGGTAATCCCACAACAAAGTCCATGGATATATTCTCCCATTTCCACTCTGGCACTGGTAAAGGCTGAAGCATCCCTTTCAGTAACTGCCGCTCTACTTTAACCTGTTGACATGTCAAACACTTCATAGTAAACTCAGCAATATCTCTTTTCATTCCATCCCACCAGTAATACTTCTGAAGATCTCTATACATCTTAGTACTGCCAGGATGAACTGAAAAAGGAGAACTATGAGCTTCACATAACAACTCTCTCTTCAACTGTGAATCACAAGGCACACACAATCTCTTCCCAAATATCAAAACGCAATCATTATCAATGTTGAATTCAGGAAACTTACCTTTCTGAACCAGCTCTACCTTTTTCTGCAACTCACTGTCTTGCTTATGTGCTTGCTTGATTCTATCTGATAGAGATGACCTCATTGATACCTGTAACAAAACAAAATAACTTCTTGCACCAACAACTTCTATGACAATGTTCATCAAATCCTTAACCAAAGGATCACGTTCCAAATGCAACATTTCTAATGAAGCATCACTTTTTCGACTCAAAGCATCAGCCACTTTATTTGCTTTTCCTGGATGGTAATGAATTTTACAATCATAATCCTTGATTAATTCTAGCCATATCCTTTGTCTCATGTTCAACTCTTTCTGAGTGAATATATATACTTTAAACTTTTGTGATCGATATATATTTCACACTTTACTCCATACAAATGACGCCTCAAAATTTTTAAAGCGAAAATGACAGCAGCTAATTCTAAATCATGTGTAGGGTAATTTACCTCATGAGTTTTCAACTGTCGTGAAGCATAAGCAATTACTTGATCATTCTTCCTTAGGACGCAACCAAGTATCTTCAATGAAGCATCACTGTAGATAACAAACTCGCCATTCCTGGAAGGTACTGCCAAAACTGGAGCATTCACCAATCTTCTTTTCAATTCCTGAAAACAATCATCACATTATTTTGTCCAGATAAACTTAACACCCTTCCGAGTTAGCTTAGTCATTGGACTAGATAACCGTGAAATATTTCTAACAAACCTTCGGTAATAGCCTGCCAAACCAAGGAAGCTACGAATGTTAGTTACATTTGTGGGTCTTGGCCATTCTTCAACAACTTTTGTTTTTGCAGGATCAACGGTTATGCCATCTTTTGAAACAATGTGACCAAGGAAAGAAATTTGTTGCAACAAAAACTCACACTTGCTGAATTTCCCATATTGTTTCTTTTATTTTATGGTTTGCAAGATAACCCTTAAATGTCTTTCATGCTCCTCTTTACTTTTAGAAAACACCAAAATATCATCAATGAAAACCACCACAAACTTATCCAAGAACTCATGGAAAATTCTATTCATTAAGTCCATGAATACAGCAGGTGCATTGGTTAGCCCAAAAGGCATTACTACAAATTCATAATGTCCATATCTCGTACGGAACGCGGTCTTTTGAATATCTGCCTCCTTTACCTTTAGATGATTGTACCCCGATCTCAAGTCAATCTTTGAAAAAAACTGAGCACCCTAGAGCTGATCAAACAAATAATCGATATGAGGCAAAGGATATTTCTTCTTAATAGTGATGTTATTCAAGGCTCTATAATCAATGCAAAGTCTCATAGAACCATCTTTCTTTTTAACAAATAAAACAGGAGAACCCCATGGTGATGTGCTAGGTCGAATGAAACCATTCTCTAATAAATCTTGCAATTGCTGCTTCAACTCTAAAAGTTCAATTTGAGCCATTCGATAAGTGGGTTTTGAAATTGGATTAGCATCAGGAACTAAGTCAATAGTAAATTCAACTTCCCGATCTGGTATTATTCCAGGAAACTCATCAGGAAAAACATCAGGATACTCATTTACCACTGGCACATCACTAATCTGAACAGTTCCTTTATTTTCAACGATGTGTGAAAGGTAACATTCATTTCCTTCTTTTACAAGTTTCTCGTCCTCTTGATAAGTTATCAATAGTAAGGGTTCATTCTTGTACACAAACTTAAAGTCTTTCTAAAAAGGAACTTCTTTAGCTCTACAGTCAATCTTAGCATGGTAAATTGAGAGCCAATCCATACCCAGGATAACATCAAACTCTACTAGAGGTATAACAATAAGGTTTGCAAGTAGGTTCTTTCCACAGATAAGGATAGGAAGATTCTTATAAATTCTTTTTGCCTCAACATTCCCCCCAGGTGTTTTTACCAAAATATTAGGAGTCATTTCTTGAGATGGTATTCCCATTTTACTAGAAAAGGTTTCAGAGATGAAAGAATGTGTAGACCCAGAATCAAACAACACACTGGAATAATCTGAAAAACCAAAGAAAGTACCCGATACAACTTCATTTGACAGCTCGACACCTGCTGAAGTAGTTGCAAAGGATTTCCCCACCCCTTTCTGCTTGTAGTCTAACTGCTTCCAATCACTCAAGCTCTTTGTCAGACACTCATTTTCATAGTGACCCATATCATTGCACTTATAACATTTCACTAACTGTAAATCAAATTTGGTCTCACCTTCACCTTGATCATTTTCAGTGAAATCAAGAGCCTTATGTCCCATCTTACCACATCGGTAGCACTTTCCAGAATTCAGAAGTCATTCCCCAGCATGCCTTTTGCCACATTTATCACAAACTGGAAACTTAGTTTTCTTACCATCAGACTTTTTTGAAGAATTCTTACCTTTCTCCGGCCACCTAGGTCTCTTCTCTTGTTGGTTGTTATAGAACACTTGATCATCGAAAAACTCCATTTCCACCTTCTCAGCACATCGAACAAGCTTTTGATAACTTTTAAACTCACGAGAATCTAATTCCCTTTGATATTTTGGCTTTAATCCTGAGTAAAAATGATTGATTTTACTGTCAAGGCCTCAGATAAAATTTGGAGCATACCTTGACAATCAAGTGAACCTTTCTTCATAGGTAGCAAATGAGTCTTCCTCTTGCCTCAATTCCAAGAATTGCTTTTCCATCCTATGTTGAACAGCCTTAGGAAAATACTTCTCAAGAAACATACCTTTGAATTCAATCCCAGTCGAGAGCATCAATCTCATCAGCATCCCTGATATTTTTAACCATTGACCACCACTGATCTGCCTCCCCCTCCAAATGGTAAATAGCAAGACTAACCTTTTGATTGTCTGAACACCCCATGACATCGAAAATCTTCTCTAGTGCTTTAATCCACCCTTCAGCTAGCACAGGGTCAGATGATCCTCTGAATGATGGGGGATGTTGCCTCATTAAATGTTCCACCACTAACATGTTCCTCTGCGGTAGGTCTGGCTGATCTCGTGCATGGATACCACCACCACTTATAGCATGAGTCAACTGCGCCATTACTGCAACAAACTGTTCAGTTCCAATTCCGACCATCTCAGGATGCTGATTCAGAAAGTTATTTCCTTCCGTATGCCTTCCTATCACTGCTTCCCTGTTTCCTCTGCGGAAAACCATTCTGAACAAACATGTCTTAGGTGAAGCAACATGATAATCATTAAAAGCTATATCATTTCAAAAAAAATATTTTTGGATAATCATTTAATAGAATTATAACTCCTAAAGTTATCTAAACCGACCTCTGATACCAACTATAAGGCCCCAACCTTAAACCTTACTTAATCTTGAGTTATTACAAGATTACACATTGAGGATCTTTTCGGGTTTAAAGATTTAGAGAATTAGATCATAAAAATTGCATTACATTCCACATATAAACAAAGTGGTTACATAAATATAGTATTCTTAATTTCCATCAATGGAAACATATTTAAAATAAACATGGATTATTTCTTGACACTTCCTTGACACTATCATCATATCATGTACCTTTCCCTTGTCCTGTGAAAAACATTTCAAAAAACATGGGATGAGCATAAAATGCTCAGTAAGGGATATAAAAATATGGAAAGGAAACATGGGTACATATATACATAAGGATGAGATCATACTTTACCCATAAAACATAAGCACATTAACATACCTCATCAAATAATGAATAAATCATAGAAATCAAAAGACATAAAGGTAACTTGAGGCATTCATAACATTCTTACGTAGGGAGTAACCCTCTTGGTTACGTTTGGAATACCCATCACAGTATATTCCCTAAATCTCTTCGGAGAAACCTTAACGTTTCACTCCTTCACGTTACCCAATTCATTGGAGAGCTATATCGGGCTCACCCGCCCATAGTTTATCACGGAACTACCCGTCTTCATAATAATTCCCAAGAACCTCAACATAATCATATCACATAAAACATGCATAAAGAAACATAACATTTCCACCATTCAATCACAAGATATCAATACAACACATTGATATAAAAACATTATGAAAACCATTTTCAATACCAAAATAAAAGAAAAGTAAAACAAGGTATTTATTTTTATTTTAAAAAAAAATATGGCTTGTAGAGGAAGCCGAAACTCAAATAACGGTCAGGACGGAAGAGAAGTCGTTGTCGCCGCATACGTACGACAAAAACATTTCGTTTTGTCATTTAGTAAACGATTCGTATAAAAAGATTCATTTTGAATAAACGTAAAGGTCGATGGGGTTTATACACTGTATAAAAGAAAGTTGTGTATAAAATAAAATATTTCTCAATGAAAGGAGATTGAGACAAAGTCCCATACCTCGGGCCCGACTTGACTCGATCGTTCTTTAATGCCTGGAATAATAAACATGAGTTAATTTCTACTTGTTTATTAACCTTTTTCAAGTTCATAATTACTTTTATATCACTTATTTTCATGTCATTAACACTATGTAATTATTTAAATTAATAACGGTCGTTTTAACGATCATTGGTACTTGAGTTAAAAATAATCCCTTTATAATTACATGTTGTTCATGTATCCATTATATCCAGAATGGTATTCATGATTTAGATATCATATATGTCATATATATCCATTACATTCATGCATTTATAATATTACATAATCATTTAGAGGTAAGAAATGAAATGCACCGTTCATGGAGACGGTAAGTTGTACGTACGCATGAACGCTACTTTCATTTCTATTTTATATTTTATAGAATGGAATCATAATGATATAAAGGTATACAATAATTCCATTATAATATCATATATAATATCCTAGTTCCATCCTTTATACGTCCCAGATATGGTATTTAACGAATCAGCTCACTTTAAGGGGGCGGTTGTCCGCACTTCCTTAAATGAAGATATCACGTTTACCCATAATGGAAACCATAAAGGTATACCCAAAATGAAAAATACATAAGATTAAGTAAAACATAAACATATTATATATCATATATAAATATAGTGACATCTTAATGGCCACCTTTTAAGGTGTTAAAAGTATGTTGAACAATCATCGTTTCGGGAGGCATAAATTTACCATCCACGGAAACCGTATGTTCTTTAACTATTAGATGTAGGTGTGTGTATATGTAGCTTTAATAATTCTTATAAAAACATCCTAGTATATTTAAGATATGGTAGTTGTTACAAAAGAAATAAATAATAAGAGTTTAGGGGGTTGGAGATGCAAAATAATACAAAAGGACTCAAGTGAAGACATTACCTTAAAATCAGGTAACTCCCTATGGTTTGAGCTCAAAGGCTTCCTTGGGAAGACTTATTCCCAAAGTGAGGCTTCAAGGAGTAATATAGGGAAGTGGAGAGACAAAATGGGTAGGAGTTGGCCGAGCCAAAGGCTTTGGGAGTGTGGGAAAAGAGGTAGAGGTGGGGGCCTTTTATAAGAGGAGAGGAGGGGCACTCTTGGAAAGTAAAGATAAGTTACTTTATTTTAAAATGAGTTTCGGATTCAAAAGGTCCCAAATTGATATAATTCTAGGATAAGGTGATAATGGTTCGAACTCCACTCATCCAATTGGTTTTGGACATGTGTAGGTCTTAGATATTACATTATCATTCGATTTTATTTAAATCCTTTATTAATGAGGAAATCGCTACATCATTATGATTTCATAAATAAATTTATTTATTTAATGTCAAAAAATTAGAAAAAAACTCCTATGATGTAGTAAATCTTTTTATATTTCCAATGAATATTTATAATAAAAAATATGACGTGTATAACACCATTTAATTTTTTTTTCGTAAAACATATTATGTTTGTGTCATTTTTACTTTTACATTAAATAAAAAGTTATTTATGTCATTTCCCAACCAAAGTGGCTCCATGGGTTCCCCATGTTGACCCATGTCTTTTCTTGGTCGGCCATGACACATCCAATAAGGTTAGGACATGTTTCTAGGTCATTTCATATTATTAAAGCATTATTTTTACCTTAAACTACACTAATTACCACTAATCGCGATTAAAAACTTAATAAGTAACTATTCACCAAAAAATTATTATAATCTCATTGAACCACATTTTACTTCTTAATGAAAACCATGTATGTCAGATTTTTGAAATTCAAAACACAAACATGGAAAAATTTCATTTAAACGACAAATCAGTTTCTTTAGCTACCACTTAGTGATTTCACTATTCATCAAAAATTGAAGTTTTTCAGAAAAATACCAATAATTCACCCAAATCTATATTTGATATTCCGAATTAAAAAATGAAGTCTATTTTACAAAATTCAAAACATATAAGTCACATTAATTAATTTAATAATTAATTCCCGCTGTCAGAGCAAATAGCGTGTTTTTATACAACAATAATTATCAAAAGATTGACATCAATTTAAGTCTAATTTCAAAGTGAAATTGATTCCAATGACAACCATTGGATTAAATGGTAAAAATATATTCAGATTACACATTGAGACAAATTCAAAAGATAATCTAATCATATAAATAAATTATATTAAGAAGCAGTTTTGATGTAAAATGCAGTATTTTTCACTATTCATTAAAAAATGAACATTGTCAGAAAAATACCAAAAATTCACACAAAGTAAATTTTGATGTCCCAATCATAAAGAATAATATTATTTTGACAAAAATAGCTTATTAAATTGTAAAAAGATAGATTTAAAAATGGGTTGCCATCAAAAGGCAGTAAAACAATCATTTTAAAATATTATTGTATTCCATGCTTAAGATTGGATTTATTTTCATTTTAAGCGTCTAAAACACTATCCAGTTCATTAATAGACATAGATAAAAATATCTATTATTCATTACTTAATTGGGATGTTACATATCATGAAAATATTTTGGATATTATGGAACCAAGATAAATGTACGAGGACCATAACTATTGCACTGATTTGATAATGATAAATGAATTAGTTAACACCTATAAAAAATTTTATAAGGAATTATTTAAAATAGGGTTGTTTGAACTATCATGAAATGATCATATATGATATTATAAGTATGAAAATGAAATTTATGTAGAATTATATTAAATCATAATTTATTATATAGTAGATTAGTGTGATTTTGATTAAAGGAGACCTCTCAGTGATCGTTTATTTCAAAATTTCCTCAATATTAAGGAATGTTTATGTTTATGTCCCTTTAAGGAAATCATTATCATCTATATAGATGTTTTATAAATAAGTTAAAATATGTTTTTACAATTATAAAATTATTTTTATAATCATTTTTAAAAATGGTTTTGTTTTGAAAAAATACATAGAAATTAATATTTTTGAAATTTTCTATAAGAGGTATTTGTGAATTTTTCATACAAAACATGGAATACATATTTCTAAATTATAAAAAATAAAATAATTTTTTATCAATAATTACTAAATTATTTATTTATGATATCAATACATGATTACAAGGTTCTTTTTTAAAAAAAAAATTTCCCTTCATAATTTAATAGTTTTTAAAATAAAATTGAAATTATTTTGAAATGGAAAGGATAATTTACTCTAAATGTATTCCTAGTGATCTTTCAAAATTAATTTTCCATCTAAGAAGAAATAATTTGAAGCTACTTATACTTTACTAGGGATATTACTCAATGATAACATTGTTATTATATCTCTAGATGTTTTATTTTTTTTTTACAAAAAGATAAAATGTTTATAAAAAATCCCTTCTTCCCAATGGGTTTTTCTATGATGAAATGGTAATGAAACCCATATCTTTTCCATGGATTATGTTATGAATAAATGTTTATGGGTCCCATTTATTTTCATGTGTTCTAATATGATGAATGCTTTATGATCCTATGGAACAAATATGTGTGATTTTCAATATGTTATAGGTGGGGCCTATATATCCCTCCAATGAATTGGGTAAATAATAATATCTCATGAGATAAATAAGAATGGAAAGAGGAGTAAACCCATATTAATAATGGACTCTGTCCACTATGTTAGAATTGGGAGCTTTCCATCAATATTATGATGGTTTGTGGAGTGAACCCATTCTACTATGATAGCCTTCAAAATTTTCATTGAATAATAAGGACATTATTACTTATGCTTATGTGTATTCAAAATATTCATGTCTTCTACTTTCATTATGATCATAGGGTTCATATTAATTGATTCCTTTACTTTTCATGTACAATTAACTACCATTATTTATTCCATTACTTAATATTACGATCATTGATATATAGGTTAAGGTTTTAAAATGTTAAGAACATGTTATTATACATTTATGCTCATGTTATAATTATGTGATCATTGATATCTCAATTGTTTACCATTAATGAGAATATGATATCCCCCTTATTTTATGTTTCCTTTCCACTATTTATGATGAAATTTATTAAGTATTATATATCTATTAAGGGTTATTGGTATGATGAAATATGGGTGCAATAATGCAGATAATTTATGAACTAGTTATTTATGCTTCCAGGTTTCTAATGATAGAATACCTGAATGATTTTTTCATAGATAAAAATGTTATATAATTAATATTAAACTAATAAGATGTAATATCTATGTATGAAATGTATGGTACACTATTGTTGGTATTAGAGAAAGGTTTAATATATTTTGGAAACTAATATGAGAAATATTTTTTAAGAACCCTAGGGATATGACTGAGTATATTATAAAATACTAATTTTTTTGTAATGATCTGGAATGACCTAGGTTATACCTAAGGTTTATAAAAGAAGGTATCACAATTTAGATATCCAATACATTATTTTTCATTATAATGTGGTTTCTCACAAGGATTCGCGTTCCTCACACAATACTTTATGACAATAGTCAATGGATGAAACCTGGAGGAATCTGGTAAAATAAAAATTTGATGGAAAATGCAATGATTGACCTGCTGGGAAACCAAATATCATGGGACATATAAGGGAAAATCATATTGTATAATCCCAAAAATTTTCCCATTAATGAATCACACTGAAATTCATGATGAGGGGGGACAAACATTATGTCGAGTCCTTCATGTGGAAACATCAACCTTATTTTATTGGGTTTATTGATCCCTTAGTTAGTGAATAATAGATGAGTACCTCTAAAAAAATATTTTATATTCTCTCGTGTTAGTAATATGAACAATTATTTTGAATATCTATCATTTTGAAGTAAAATTAGATCAATTGTGGAATATAATAATGAGTACAAGGGAATAAGATAAAATTGAACAATTAGATTTAGATGAATTTAAAATATTATTTTTCAATAAGTACATTTTTTGTATTATTTATATGAAAATTGAGAGAGAATTCCATGACATAAAACAGAAGGATGCTAAATCTGTTGGTACCTATAAAGATTCATTTACCAGACATGTGCGTTAGTATTATAATATTATCTTTCAACCTCAAAGTTAGGGTATTAAACTATTCCTTAGATTAAAACCATTTATATAAAGGTATTTATCCATAAGGTACATTAGAATATATAAAGAACTAATTTGATATGCTATCATGGTGGATAAAGGGATTTTAGTTATCCTTTAATCCAATGGTTTTTACAAGAAAATAAATATGAAATATGAAGAAAATTATAAAAACCATAGAGAAAAGATGAATAGATTTCCTATAATCTCATTATGTGGAAGGAAAAATGGGAGAAATTCTCTGAATAAAATGATAAATGTTTCAAGTGTGGTAATGAAAAACATTAGGAAATCAATGGAAATATTTATGAGAAGAAGTTTTATAATGATTTTATTAGAGAGAGATCACTAAAAATTACCCACCAAAACACGAGGGTTTTAAATTTAATGATTATAGGAATTATTCTAACTAGTGCCTAAATATAATGGTTAATGATGATAATCGACATCAATAGCCACTTAATCCTAGAGACAAATAGAAATCTCATGTGATCACTATTTATAATGACGGATAAGATAACGTCTTGGAGAAAGGTACGATTTCAAACCACTGAATAAAATAGAATGTCTTATTTTATTCTAGATACATGCACTCTTTCATATCAATAGTCTTTTCCAAGGTTATCACAACACCACCAAAAAACATTTATTTTGAGTTAGTAGTAAAAACCTCTAATGGTGTGATGATTAGCTCCCATGTTTATGATTCTAATTTTGTTGAAGTTTATGAGAATCAATTTCTTAAAAATATTATCATTCTTCCTCTATTTGAATTCAATGTTAATTTTGGAAGGTATTAGTTTTCTTTACATAAACCCAGATCAATTTCCAAGGAAGGGATGTTATGTTATTATATTTAAAACGAAATGGTAATCACTTATTAGTGTGATAATGATATTAGATTATGATAGAAATTACATCCTTTTTATGGGTATTGATGCATATTCTAAGGGTGTTCTTGTCTTTGATGTTTATAAAGAAAATCAAAATGGAAGATACTGTTATGGTGCAAGAGTTTATTAATGTCTTTCCAAAAGTATTGTATGGTCTTCCACCAAGTCAAGAAGTGGAATTTTTAATATAATAGATACCTGATGAGAAAACAATTTCCAAGACACTATATATAATCTCCCTGATTTAGTTGAAGGAATTATAGAAGAAAATCCAAGAAATTATTGAAAATGGATTCACTGAGCTAAGTGTGTCACATCATAGTGAACATATTTTCATTGATATGTAGAAAGGTGTATTAATGTAACTATAAGTTGATTATCAAGAACTTAACAAGATCAATATCAAGGATAACCATCATATACCCTATACAGATGATTTTTCTAATCAAATTCATGGATCTCAATACTTCACTAATATTGATATTTGTTTCAGATATCATTAATTATTGGTTATGAAGGATAATATACCAAAGGCAACATTACATTCAATATATGGACACTATAAAATTATAGCGTCTCCTTTTGGTCATCATAATTCCTCCAATATCCTCATGGATATTATTATTTGAGTATTCATAGATTACCTTAATCAATTTTGTGTAGGGTATATAAATGACATTATTATTTATTCAAATAAAACTTCCAAGCAATAAGATCACTTAAGAATTGATATGAAGACCATTAAGAAGGATAATATTTATGAAGTATATCAAAATTGTAATATTTGGATTTGGTAAGTATCATTAATTGTACAAATAATCATAATTGTGGGTGTATTAGTATTTATTTGAAAGACAAAAGTTATTAAACATTTCCAAGAACAATCTCTATGACTGAGAACAATTGTTTCTGTGGATATTATCGGCTCTTTTTGGATATTTTTTTTATGTATATCTAATCTACTCACCATGATAATTTGAATGGTATCCATGTTCTTTTGGATATATGAATGTGAATAATGTTTTATGTAACATTAAAATAAGGTTAATCAAGGAACATGTGCTTACACTACCTTATAATTGACAAGGGATTGTTATTTATAGTGATTCATCAATGAATGTATGAGGATTAATCCTCATCTACAGTGATATGGTTATAGATTGTTAATAATTAAAATATAATTCCAATGAAAAAAATTACCCAATTAATTATTTGGTGTTAGCTATGTTAATTATTTCATTGAATATTTAGATGCATTATATCTAAGGAGAAAAGTTTGATATATATTATGATAGAAAAAATTTAATGTATTTTTTAAATAAACTATATCTAAACATTCATCATATAAAGACGTTTGGATCCAAATAAGGATTTTTACTACTCAATACATTACCACCTAGGGAAAGAGAACATGACAAAATATGATCTCTATTAAAAGGATCGTGCTTTCTTATCAGGATTAAATATTTTTTTTCATACCAAGTATGGAAATTGAAATATAAAAGGAAGGGAAGAAAGAATATGTTTCTAAAATGATTGTTCAATCATCTTTCCAAGTTATGATTAAAGATTCAAAGAAAGAATATGTAGAAATTTGAATAAGGTGAGAAATATTCCATGCTAATCTTTGATTGTGATAGAATAATAATAAGGTTCTAGAGACATTTATGTGTCTCTATAACACCCAATTTAAAGAATATGTTTATAAATGAAGCTCATTATTCATCATTCTCAATTCATCATATAAGTAAGAAAATATATAGAGATTTGAAAGAGTATTTTTGGTGGGATAGAATATAGAGTGATATTTCAGAGTAAGCTTCTTAGTGCTTGGTATGTCAATAGGTATGGGATAATTGATATAAGTATAAGGGGATGTTAAAACCTTTATCCAATATATAATGGAAATTAAAAATCTCCACCAAGTATTTTTTTCATTGGGATCCCCAAAACATCTAAAATGAAAAATGAAATATGGCTTATAGTGGGACACTTTATGAATCCGACACACTTCATTTACATTAGATAATATTTACTTCTTCATCAACTTACATGTTTGTAAATTATGTGGTATGATTCCATGGTGTACCACTGTAAATTATATTTCATCGGTATTCATGTTTTTTATAGATGTTTCGGAGAAGTCATCACTATGATTGGGATAAAGAGATAATTATCATAATTTTTTATCCTCATTTGAAATTGGACTTGTTTGAGGGGACTATTGAAACTTTTGTAATTTTGCTGAGATATTGATATGTGGAATTATGGGGTGGTTGGGATCAATACCTCACTTTTGTGTAATTTTCATAAAAAATATATTTGACTCCATCATTGAAATGGATCCTTATGAATCCATCTTTTGTTGGAAGTGTTGAAAACCAACATGCAATATTGAAGTTGGATAAAGAAACCAATTGGGACTTGTTCTTGATAATGAAATGGTATAAAATGTCTATAATGTTCAAAGAAGTTGCTAGAAAAGTATTTTTTGGAATTTCCCCATGGAATAAATACATGATATTCAGAAATAATGTCATGTTATGACCTTGGAATATCATCAGTTTTGAAATTTTTTTTCAGGATGATATATTATCTATTTCGAATTTTACTAAAATATCTCTTGTTAATGATGTGTTCCATATACCTCTGTTAAGGAAGTACATACCTAATACCACACTTGTAATTCTCTCATAGGTCTTAAAACTTGATAAATAATTATCTTATGAATAAAAAAGTGTACAAATTTTGGTTCATGGATAGAAATTGCTATTAAATAACACCACACACCTAGTGAATGTTTTGTGGTGAAACAACCAATTTGGGGAAGCCAATTGGGAACCTAAGGATGTGATGAGGCATAGATATGCTCATTTTTTGGTATCTAATTGATGAATATTGATGTTAAAAAGCATTTAATGGGCGTAGAGTGTAACAACCTAATTTTTTATGAAATATTTCTCTTTAAATAATTTTATTTATTTGATAATCTATGTTACAGAAAAGACTATGTTTAAACGAACTACAATATGTGAATAAATTGTTATTATTTAGAATGAACATTATCGACTTTCTTCTAGATTTGAAGGTATGAATATGACTAAATAAATTATTTAAAATGAATTGTTATATTTGATTAAAAATAGTTCATTTCTTATCAATTAATTATAAATAAAAATAAAAAACGTTTGAATGATTTTTTATAGAAAAATATAATTTATCCACATAAATTGTATTTATCTTTATAAATAATGTTAGTCGTTATTAGTGATTTTTTTATTGAAATTTATATATTATATACTTGAAACAAATTAAATAATGAATAAATATTATTCTAGGAATTGAATAAGAAAAAGTCCATACTTGTGATTAAAATATACTATTTAAAAAAATATTTTTTTTCTCATTTTACGTACATACGTTATAATTAATTTCTACCATTTATAGGTAATGGAATATATAAATTGAATTACATATTTATAATTAGGAATTTCAAATTTGGTAAATAGAAAATATTTATTTTTGGTCAATAAAAATAGTAATGGTGGAAAAAATTGTCCCTTAAATTAATGGTAAATCAGTTTAATAAAGATTATAAATAAGTGAAGAGACACTAATTATTCATTTAATCCTTTGGGAAACAATAATGTCCCTGATATTTGTGGGATAACACCTCCATTAAGGGATATTATTAATTTTTCCAATATATTTTTTGTGGATATTAATAAGGATGAATTTGTTGATTATATATGATATATATGATATAATAATGATATTAGAGAGGTGAATTAACATTTAAAATTATTTTGTTCTATACATTGAAAAACCTAAAAAAATATCCTTACGTTTGACCTACCATTTCCATGAACAGTGTAATAGATTTCTCAATCTATTAATTTTATGAATTAATATAAATATGTATATAATGAATATATATGATATTTATATGATGATAAATATTATGGATATTATGTAACCAAGATAAATGCACAAAGACAAAACTATTGAATTCATATACACATGATTATTGAAATAGTTAATGCCCCAAAAATTAATTAAATAAGATATTATCAAAAATGGGGTTATAAGATTTTAGATGGAGATAATAAATGATATTTTAAGAATGAACCTGACATTGGAATAAAATAATAAAAAATATAAATTTATTTTAGCGAAGAATAGTGTGCTTTTTAGTCAAGGTGAACTCAAGGTTAGTGTTTATTTCACAATCTCGTCTGTATTCAAGATAGTTTTTATTATAGTATCCGGTTTGGAATGTTTATATAACATATCATTATTTTCTAAAAACAGTATTATTTTTTTAACATTATCCAATTATTTTTTAAAGTATGTTTTACTCATTTTTGACTTTTTACCAAATGGATTGAAGGGAATTATTTTGGTGTTCTCCAAAAGAGGTACTTTGTGGCCTTTTAACCAAAATATTGAAGGAATTTTTTTTATCATATAAAACACGAACATAGTTTCCCACAATTGTGACTAAATTTCCCTTCGAAACATTATTTATAATTTTAAAAGGTTATTTTCAATGTAAATGAATTCCTTTATAGTGGCACAGTTTTTTAAAGAAATTATTTCAAAATGGAAAGGTATTTTTCTTTATTAATTAGTCATAATGATATTTTAAAATTATATTTCATCTAATATGACATTCATTGATGTTAATTATTCATTACTAATGTTGTGATCCAATGATACCATATTTATTTTTTCTCTGGATAATTTATGTCTATGGTGAAAATGGGAAATGTTAAAGAAAATCGATATCATTTTAATGAGTTTTATATGTTTAAATGAAACCCATTTTTTTTACATGGGTTATGTTATTATTAAATGTCTATGAAATTGATTTATTTTCATTCATTATGATATCATGAATTAATTATGATCTTGTTTATCATACATGTATGATTTTAATTATGTGATGTGTGGGGTCTATATCTCCCTGCAATTTATTGGGCAATGATTGATATGTCCTGGATACAAAAGAGGGTAATGGGTAGTGAAACTAGTACTATAAGGGACTCTACCCACTATGATAGATTTAAAATTTAACAATGAAAACTATAATGGTTGAGGAGTGAACCCATTCCACTATTATAACCTTTTAATTGAGCCAGCTCAACTATGGAAATGTTTTTCTATACTTATGTGTATGCCATATTTCTATGTCTTAATCCAATATAATGATAACATGGTTTATTTTAATTGATATATTTCTAATTCATAACTTATGAACTTCTAGGATTTAAGACATGATTTAGGATTATGATCTATCATACGTAGAGATTTGTTTTCAAATGATAACTTCATGTTATTTTACCATTATTCTCTTGTTACAATTTTGTGATAATTGATATATCCATTGTTTACCATTACTGAGCTTAGAGTATCACCCTTGTCTTATGTATACCTCCCCTGGTTATGAAGAAAGGTATTGAGTGTGATATATCTAAGAAGGTTGATATTATTATGAAATAAGTGTGATGTGATACAGTTTTTCATGAATAAGTTTTTTATGATTACATGTTTCCAAATATATAATACATAAATGATTATTGCATGGATCAAATGATTTTGTAATGATTATTCATATATTAAGATGATATATCCATGTATGTAATGTATAGGTAACTATAAAAACGACCAATTCAGATTATATAGTTACATTAACATCATAATTTCATATTGAAACACCAAACATGCATTCCAACCATGTTATTTTTCTTGTACCCAACCCACTTCACCCGAATATACACTAAAATAATACTTAAATTCTTATACTTATCTCAATAATAGAATTAAAAATTGTGTTGGATTCATTATGATTATCAAAACATAAGCCAGAAACATACTATATTTTCCATGAATAAACCAACCTTATTCTAGAAATGAGTCCATAATCTTAAAAATTACATGATAGAAAAGGATTATAAATTACAATATCCAATAACACATGTGAAAACAATTATAATCGAATTTGACAGAATAGTCTCCAAAATCATTGATTTCAAATTTTTCTATGTTACTGATTATTTTTCCATGATGCCTTCATTCTCAAAGGCATCATGAAATCCCCAAATAATGACCATGGTTTTCAATGAATGACTCTTACAGGGATTCACAAATTGGACCCCCAACCACCAGAAATTTCATCATGCCTTATGATACACACTGACGCACATCTAATATAAGAACCCCTGGATAACTTTAATTACACCTCAATCCCAAAGGCAATTATGGGTCTCGACCCCCCATGACATGTGATTTGTGATTTGGAATTCCGTGAGTAATCGAAGTAGACATTTCTTTTGTTCCACAACTATATCTCAATTCCACCAGGACCATTCCATAGTTAGTTATTCACTCCACTGAATATTCTAGCAGAAGAGTCCCACACATGAAATTAATACATCACTCCCCACCATAGGAGTTTCATTGTCACTACATCACTTGAGAAACTCCTAACCACCACAACACATGATTTATTTATTATTAAAATAAATGGTTTGTTGTTTTCATCCAACTCACACATGAGTGATAGTAAATACATCATATACCATCTTCTTAAGCTTATATGAATGGAACCCATGACATTCACCAATATCATGTCCATATTAAGAACACCTCACTCTGATGGTCGTTGATAGACCCCACCATAGAGCTTCCATAATGATGATCTTTGAGAATAGGCTACAAGGATTCATATTAAACAAATGAATTACACTAATCCTAGAAATTTAAAACTCATTCTAAAAAAACTATTACCCCTATCATGTTCAACCTAGACATCTATGCCACCATACTATGGTCCCCCATGATGTCACCTCCAACTGTATGTACATCAAAAAACACATTAAAGGGCCCCATTCATCCTTCATATTGGAATCTCAATAAAACATGATCACCTCACTTATCGATAGATTCATTAATTGAGACCTTCTATATCCACATGACTCTCTGGAAAGCATTCATTGCTGATATCCCTGCTCACATTACCTCCACCACACTGTTTGAGCTATTTCACTATGACCTGAATGATTTAAAACTGAAACACATATAGTTCGTCTTATCGATCTAAAACATAGTGGGGTCCACTGATATCAAACATATATATACATTATCTCATTTAAAATAAATGAGTTCTTAAAACTGAGCCACCCATCCTCTTAACCCTAGGACATCATGTATATCAATCATGCTCTTTCCCCCTAAGTGTCATAAAACCCTTTGGGTAACATGTTCCATTAGTGAATATTTCCAAACAAACACATGGTACTATGAAACATTAATTTCTAATTCGATTCCCTTGTTTTCATTTTACAATTATAATATTCCCCCTCCCATTCCAGTCTCTGCATGATTGATACATTCTATTTGATTCTATCTGAAAAACTGAAAATTTTCCATGAGTCTGGTCTAAACACCTGAAAAACCACCACTCTATGAATCAATTCAATATTAGACGAATTTATCCATGCTCTAACATCCTTTGACACATCCATCTCATGAAAATATTTATTATAATAAGAATATAATGTCATAACAAAAGGGGCTGGTATCCAAATATTCCTTGGGATATGAAATCAAAATAAACAAAAAACACCAGAAATTGTGGTTCTTCACATATATAAGATATGATTTATAACCATTCCATTAAAAAAACTCATTATCATCTTCCATGTATCTATAAAATACCCCATAGAATCTACCTACAGCTTAAATAACTAAAACACCCATAACATGGATCTGACCCCTCTCGATTTCACCAATGAATGTCGAACATTCCATCTCATCACTAGTATAATCATATTAAAAGATTATCTAGGATGTAACATATCCCATTAAATAATTCCTAACAAAAAACATTCATGAGCATCATTCCAAACCAAATTCCAAAACACATATCCTTTTTACAGCCAAGACAACTATATACTATATGTCTCACACACAAATTGATACTCACCAACTGTCATTAAAACTACTATCCAAGACACCTATACAATGGTAAAACACACTTACTTAATGGGAAGAACCCCACAATGGCCCAAGAAACTATGATTAATGGTTACATATCATGAACTAATGGTCACCTCCAAACTGATGGAACCATATTTAACTTTCCACTATCTAGCTCACCCAAATGCATCAAGGTATCACTATCCATATCCAAGTGTGTCACTACCTAATAAATTCCTCAAGCCATAAACTACCCATACCCAGTGTCAAGCCATATCATATGTATTTTCATCACCATCATCCCTTAGGGTCCATTATTTTTTGACATCAATTTATTTATAACTCTATAAACAATGACCAAGGATTTCCACTTTTAAACCGTCTCAATCATTATTACTTGTCATATTATTGGTTTAGTTATATATTATTCCATTCAAAAACCATAATAGAAAACACCTCATGTGTTTCTTAATGTAAAATTATTTCACTAAAACAATAATTTAATAACTCATGTATACCTTCTTTTTGACCATAATCCATGTGAGTTGTTGGTCATGTATATTTACACCTTACATTTTTAAGTGTAAGCAACATATAAATGGACAATGACAATTTAATTACCATAAAACCTAATTTAACTAAAAATATAGGTATATATAAATTTTTTTATCATACATAACTCAGATAATTTAAATAAAAAATCAACACATGTGAATCCAAGGTATCTATCAATCATTGGAAACATGTTGGTGACTTACAATCCCTGTGTCACTTACCTGATGTATGAATGAACACATAATATATTTATACCAAAAATGATTTTAAATTATATAAATCATTAACATGACATCAAAATTAACAACTGAAGGTGTAAATCAATCAACTAAAAAAGTAAAAAGAAAGAACTTCAATTCCAACACCTAGAAACTCAGATTTCCTCCATATGTTGTGATGATGATCAAAGGAATGTGGTCATTACCCTACCCAAAAATTCCTAATATATAGTATACCATTCCCATTTTAGTAAGTTAATATAAAATATAATATGATTCAACATTGTATGATCTCAATCTTGCTCACTCTGAATAGTAGCTAGACAGAACAACCACATGTCTTCAAGCGAACCTCCCTATATGGAAGAACACGTTGAATTATGGAGAAGACCAATGAGTTTATCATGGGGAGAATATATCATCATTATTATATTTCAATAAATAATGGGAAATAAAATGATGTTAGATATAGAATCCCAATGAACATCAAAAACCAGGAAAAACAGATAAAATAATACAATATCTAGTGAGATAATAAAATGGTGTTCCATGCATAAGAAACATGTTACCCCCAACAGATAGACCATACACTAGAAATGAAAAAAAAGTGATTAATAAATTGATCAACATATTATCCCAAACTATTCGTGGGACTATTCTGGTCTCATCTTCTAACTATAAACTTGAAAAAAAATTCAACATGCATCAACATCTATCCTTTCCCTAAACATGTACCTATGAACCAGAAGGGTTTCAGCTTGGGTACCCAAGTTCCATCATGGCATTCACATGGTTGGTGTACAACTCAGTAGGCTACAAACAATAGAATCCATTAATATTATAATTCTATTATTATTTCATTAATAATTTCTCAAGCTAACAATTACATTACATCCATTTAAACATCTAAATTAAAATTTAAAAAAAATTAAAACATGGGGGGATTCAATCTGAAAATTGAATATACCTACATTATCCAATTTCTCAGTGTTTTTGAGAATATCATGATGACATTCCAATATATATCATTCCATTTTAAATATATCCACCTTCGAATAAGAACCAGTATTTTGGGGTAATATATCCATCCTCAAAAATCTAGAATCCACTCAGGGGCCATGTTCACCTAGTGAATAACCACTATAATTACATTGATATGGGTTGCATGGTCACTGTGATTTAACCATAAAATTCATAGGAAAATATTATATTCTATAATTTACATATAATAAAAAAAATATTTCATATTGGATTATTTAACTTTATCCATAAAAAATTCAAATTCAATTATTCAGAACATTTCCAATAATCATTTTCATTATAAAAAAATTCCCATTCTAAAGTACCTTTTTAGATACCATTTCCTATTTTTATTTCAAATGTCAATTTTTACAAAAAATATCATTTCCAAAATTACCTATCATATTTCATAAAGAGAAGTTAAAATTTTTATTCTAAACCGAACTAAAGTATCATCTATATATATTAATTTTTAAACCAAATCAATTTACCTTTCAAGAATCCAAAATTTATAGGTACCAGTTTCAAAAATACCATTTCTAAGAATAAAAATATTTAGATAATATCTTTACAAGGTCACGACCAACTCCATGATGTTACCTGATGAACCACCATCCCTTCATTCACAAAGCATGAAAAAGGAGACCACAAAAACCTATTCCATTTTATTACACTTTCATAATTTCTATGTTCATCGCTAAAAAATAGAAGAAAAAATTTTCACATTAACATAGAATGATAAGTAATTCAATGTGATGGTTAGGTATCACCTACATTTATTATATGATGTCCACATTGATTCCATAGTCTGAATGTAGTTTCCATGTCATTTAAAGTATGACACATGTCCAAACCAACCCAGTACTTACTCTTGATTCTCTAACTCATCCCCAATAACACAAGTTACCTAGTTTTAATTAATTCATATTTTATTATCAAATTAAAATTGATTTAAAAATATCAATTAAGTTGGAATAATTTCTGATAATGTTGTAAGAACATCTCTCCATGAATCTTAGAGAAAACACCCATGTGAAGTCCCTAGTTCACTCCCAACACTATTACACTGTACATCACTGACACAAATTTCCATTAAATATACATATATTAATTAATTTAATGGAAAATAATAAAAAACATTTTTGAATGAATTACCTCAATCTAAATTACATGGGACCATGTGAATAAATCCTCTTAAGATACCCCCTATTAAATCCAAATGGATGCCCCATTATAAATTTCCAATTACAAAGTGATTTGGTGTAATCATATCTAAAAACCTAAAATGATAAATCCAAAATCAAGGATTGTATCAGATAGGATGAGCGGAATATACTATAGGTATGATCCAACAATTAATCCACGTAAGAAAAACATAATAGAAGATGAAAAATGAAGAAGAAATAAATGGACAAGGGGATGGGTTGAATACTACCCTTGTGATAATAACTTTATAAATAGTGGTATACTACTAAAAACACCACACAAAAAACCTAGTGAGCCAAGAAATTGAACAGGACTACTGTCTAGGCCACCAGATTTCCATTGGCTTTAGGCTGTATCCACACTATAGCATATCCACCCAAGTCTAATTCCATTGATTCTTGAACCCTCTAATACACAACCATTCCACCATTCAATGTATAAAATTTCTAATTTGAGGATATTGAACTCTCTGAATTCCATTTTAATATCCTACTCAAAATCTGGCTAGTACCCTATTTTGAAAATTCAAATTCCCCTAGAAATAAAACCAAATCAAATACTTATGGTATTATAGTTGGTTACCATCATTCATTTATATATATGAATTTAAAATTAAATGGTTTACATGAATGCATTATTTTATACGTGATACATGGTGAGGATGTGAATATATTGTAATACTTGTTTAGGTGACTAGTGGGTTTCGTTTTTTTATTCACTAGGCTTTATTATTTTTTATTCAAATTTTACAAATTTTTTTTTCAGTAAAATACTACAGATTATACCAGTCATGATTAACCAACTTATATATTTATATAGTGTTTTTAGGTCTGTAGGAATATATTGGTGATAAACATGGACATCAATTTCTTCGAGGAGTTGTTGAGTAGCTATCAGGAGATTCTGAATATATGGACAATGCCTAGATAACTATTCACATATTATATTCTTCTTTTAGAGTACATATCACATTAAATGTATTGGGATTGATTCTTTTATTTATAAAAAATGTTAATTGTTTTTTCCCATTTATGTATTTCTCATTAAAATTATAAAAAGGAAAATTCCTCACATGTGTTTTATTGATACTCCCTTGATGATATTGTCCCTCCCACAGCCTATTAGAGGTGTGATTTAGGAATTTTTTTCTCACATTATAAATTTAAAGTCTACGACATATGATTTTGGAGGGAGTGAGTCATCAAAGACTAGTATCAATGGTGGTGGTGGAGATATAAGATTATATTTGATGCTAGGATCTATTGAGAATGCATTGGTTGTTAGGGAAATAATATCAGTTGGTTTTAATATACGATGTACACAAGGGAGATTGGCATGAACATGGAATTTGATGGCTAATTTTTATCTCACTAAAAAATATAAATTTTTACAGGACATACAAAGCAATGTGATTTTTTTGTGGGGTAAAGAACCAGGTGAGGATCATGCATTAGGAATGTCTCTAATTATATTTTATTTTTTTCTAAAAAATAGGATATTATATAAAATGAATAAATTTTTTAATTAATTTAACATTAAAATATCATTTTCCTTATGTTTAGGATTTTATAATGTTTATAATTTTAAATATATGGTAGTAGGATAACATCAGCCTTAGGTTTTTGTAGAATATATTTACCAGGATATTCTAGATTATCATTGTAGTGTTGAATTTTTAGTATGAATCTTAGAGGATGACAATCTAATAGTTCCAATTCTAGTGGCCAAAAAAGTGAAAAATGTTCCATTTCATATTAGGAGACATATGACTTATCATAATAGTCAGAGAAAATCTATAGATTTATTCATGATTGAAATGAGTATTGGATTTATTTATATGTGATGATATTTTTTGGGTACATTCAGTAGTGATTTATTTAATTCCATAGAGACCATGAGGATTCAATTATTTTATTGTAAAAGTTATTATAATAGTTTTATTATAATTTTGTATCTTCAATATATAATGCTTCTAGAAAAAATGAGATCATTAACCTTCTCCAGGGGTTTCCAATGTTCAAGAGATGAATATCATATACTAGATCTGTCTAAATTTTTGAATCAGGAGTTCTCTCAAAGGATTAGGCTTTGGAAATTAAATTTTAAGAGACATTGATCTAGATATCTGGTTCCAAGTCACACTATTTATGATAAATTAAAATACTAAGCTACTAGATAATATAGAGTTCATTAAGAGGATGTTTTATTGAACCAATTCATTGTGATATTGGATTCGTGAAGACATTCCACTAGGCTGATCTATGATTAGGAGATATCCATTTTCTACACCGAAAAATAAGTTTCAATCACTATGGTGTTGTTTTTATCTCTCTTGAACTCATTAAGATTTGGTTATTAGTGACTGAACACCCCCTATTAGGTCATTCATTATTTTTTTATCTTATGGTGTTCTTGACCATCAAAATAGTCTCAAACCTTACATAGTAGTCAGAATATAGTTGGTGGGTTGATCATGTCCTATCTATGACAATACTTTCACATGATGTAGTAGTATTAATAGGGTATCCGAACTTATGATCAGTAAATAAAGGGTTATGTGATTGGAGATGATGCCATTTATATCCCTTTTCCTTAAGGAAAATGAGAGGACATTACCAATGGAGGTGGTCATCATTAGGTTTATAGAGGAAATGGACTAGGCCGTTCATAGATGCATACTTTATAATTGATAATACTAGGAAAGCCACATGTCATATGAGGTATTGTATATCATGTTTATACTTGTTTTATGAGTTCTTTTATTCATGAGATATGAAATCCTTCAATTCACATACAATATTCCATGATATGGGACTTCAGTTCGATAGGCTTCCACATCCAATTGTAATTGACTATTTTAATTAGATATATAACAATCTTGTTTGATGGGTACATATATTGTAAACTAGTGTCAGAAAAAACCACACCCATGTAGATTTACTATTTTTTGAAAATATATACATACGAAATCATCTCTAAAAATTGATTTTTTTTGTATTTTTCATAGGATATCATGGTTTTATTAATAAAAAACATAATATTCTATGATGTTGATGGGGAAATATAATTATTCATCGGTGAGAAAGATCCTCGAATGGGTTAGAGATGAGTTAAGGCTCTATCATCTTTGATATTTGTGCAGATTTTGAGTCTATTGGAGTAGTATCAACTCACATTTCTTTGGGATGTTTAAGAGTAAAAAAATGTCTTCCCCTAATGATATAATAGTGTTACCCCAACATCGATAGAATTATTTTTAGGTATACCTGCAATAAATTGTTTCTAAGATATCATTGTACCCATATTATATGGAGCATTGTGTGTTGATTACTGTTGTTTTAACTTGGTGATGGTGGTTAACCACTATGAACTCTTTTTGATTGAATAATTAGTTTTTTGATTGAAGTGAGAGAGATATTTATTAATGGTTGACTTACATTCTTGATATCATAATAAAATATTGAATTATGGGAATATCTAGAACACTATTTTTTGATGTTTCTGTGGGAATTATGAGTTCATTGTGAGGATGTTCAGAGTTGCGAATAGTCAATCCATGTTCATGTGGATTTTTAATGCTATGTTCCATGAGTTTATAGACCGGTTTATGGTGGTATATAATGATGGAATCATATTTATTATCATTAGAGGAAGATTAAGTTGAGAATATATAAACTTTTATGGGAGTTATTTAACATCATAGGATATTCTTAAATCTATAAAAGTGTGATTTCTATGATCAATGAGGCCCTTTTAATTTAGAATGTTGTATCCCAACAAATATTAGTTATGGATTATTTGATGATTCATTTAGTGGATTCATAGGTATTCTCTAGGAATATTATAGAGGTGAAAATCTTCCATGGTCTTACCAGTTATTATAGGAGGCAGTTACTTGAAATACGCCAAAATTCGACACAAATGATAGAATTTTTAAAAAAAATATTTTGCTGTTTTTGTAGAATACCCAATTCTAGGTTTCATTACAGTAATTGAAGGAGAATAATTTAGTTCTACTTTTCTTCATCTTATATAGGGAGACACTATATTTTTGGATTAAATTGGAAGTTAATGTCATTAATGGTGTAACTTGTTGATATAACAGATGGTAGATATCTCTTATTGGTCTCAAAAGTTATGGAATCATGAATATAACTACCACACCACTAATCATGAGATTATTATAGCGGTGTTCATTTATACGTTGTGGTTGAAATATCTAAATGATGAATGTTTTTTAGACTTCAAAAATCAAAATAATTCAATGTTTGTATTCCCCCAATATATCATTGATTTCCATTGACGATGGTGTATGTATTTCTTATAGGAAAGCAGCTTTTATATTTCCTATCCATCTATAAATTTGAATATAGTGTCTGATTCCTTGATAACAAAATCCTCATGGTACAACTATTCATGATTCTAGGGATAATTGGAGAATTATTGAAGAGTTTTAAATATTACACATAGATAAAAAGTATATAATATAGGTTTTTTCACTATCAGATGACGATTTAGTCATCTTAAGTAATGTAGGATGAGGGACCCCTTATTAGAGATTTTAAGGCTGATTTTTGTGTGTGATCAAGTTATTTCTTGTAGTTATCCTATGAGGTAGTCCAAGGATAGACAATATTGTGTGTTCTATTATAGAAATATTTTCATTTCATTAGTGATTCATGCAGTTTAGATCATTGATTTGCAATGTTCATCCATAGTGCAACATCCTTGAGTGATGAATATGTATCATTCTATGAGACACATGTTTTAGTGGTTTGTATTGATGACATTAATGGAATAGTTTTTCTCTATGTGTTTATACTTTTAGTATGTTAAGGATGGGCATTGAGTTCTTAGTTGTTTTTTTCAATAGTTAAATGTTCCCAAGTGGACGTGGGAGGATATATTCTCTATTACAAATTTTACACAAATATCTCTTGATAATGTCATGTTCTATATACCTATCTTAAAGAAGTACATACCGAATACCACACTTGCAATGCTCTCAGAGGTCTTAACTCTTGAGAAATATCTATCTTATGAAGAAAAAAGTGTAGACATTTTGTATCATGGATAGAAATTGCTATGAAATAACACCACATACCTAGTGAAGGTTTTGGGGTGAAACCACCAATTTGGGGAAGCTAAATGGGAACCTGAGGATGTGATGAGGCATATGTATGCTCATCTGTTTGTATCTGAGTGATGAATATTGATGTTGAAAATCATTTTAATGGCCGTAGAGTGTAACAACCTATTTTTTATGAAATATTTCTCTTTACAAACTACACTGTGTTTAAATGAACTACAATATGCGAATAAATTGTTATTATTTAAAATGAACATTACCGACTTGCTTCTGGATTTGAAGGTCTGAATATGACTAAATAAATTATTTAAAATTAATTGTTATATTTTCTGAAAAATAATTCACTTCTTATCAATTAATTATAAATAAAAATAAAAAACGTTTGAATGATTTTTTATAGAAAAATAGAATTTATCCACATAATTTATATTTATAATTATAAATTAAGTTAGTCGTTATTAGTGAATTTTTTATTGAAATTTATATATTATATACATGAAAAAAATTAAATACTGAATAAATATTATTCTAGTAATAGAATAAGAAAAAATCTGTACTTGTTCTTAAAATATATTATTTAAAAAAAATATTTTTTTCTCATTTTATGCACATACGTTATAATTAATTTCTACCATTTATAGGCAATGACATGTATAAATTGAATTACATATTTATAATTAGGAAGTTCAAATTTGGTAAATATACAATATTTATTTTTTTCAATATAAATAGTAATGGTGGAAAAATTTATCCTTTCAATTAATGGTAATTCAGGTTAATAGAGATTATAAATAAGTGACGAGACCCTAATTATTCATTTAATCCTTTGGGAAACAATAATGTCGCTGATATATGTGGGATAACACATCCATTAAGGGATATTATTAATTTTTCATTTATATATTATGTTGATGTTAATGAGGATGAATTTGATGATTATATATGATATATATGATATAATAATGATATTAGAGAGTTGAATTAATATTTAACATCATTTTGTTCTATACATTGAAAAACCATTAGAAAAAAAATTATCCTTACGTTTGACCTACCATATCCATGAATAGTCTAATCGATTTCTCAATCTATTAATTTTATGGATTAATATAAATATTTATATAATGAATATATATGATATTTATGTCATGATAAATATTATGGATATGATGCTACCATGATAAATGCACAAAGAAAAAACTATTGAATTCATATACACATGATTATTGAAATAGTTAACGCCCCAAAAAATTAATTTTAATAATAAATTATCCAAAAGATGTAACACCCCAAGCTTCTACGGTACGCTTCTCTTTGAATAATGAAATAGCGTGTGTTGTACGCAACATCGAGTTCTAACACACAACAACCAATCAAACTAGCCGTTATGAATAGTAATAACCACTTTTTGAAATTTAGAAATTTTATTTTTCAAAATGGACTTCATTTTTTGATTCGGAATATCGAAATTAGCCTAGGGTGAATTTTTGGTATTTTTCTGAAAAACATCATTTTTGATGAATAGTGAAACCACTATGTGGTAGTAAAAAAACTGAATTTTTCATAAAACTTAATTTTACCACTTATGTTAGTAAAATTTCAAAAATCCGAGAGACACAGTTAATATCAAGGAGTAAAATGTGGTTCAATGAGATGAAAATAATTTTTGGTGAATAGTAACTTTTTACTTTTATTTACCACGGTTTAAAGTAAATTGGATAATTAAGGGGAAAATGATATTAATATTACCCTAACACGTGCCCTAATTCTATTGGACAAGTTTATCTCGACCAAAAACAACCATAGTAATAAAATATTATCATTTAGGTCCACTTGGATTAGATTAGGACATTTATTATTATTTAATTCAGCGAAGAGTTAAAAGAGTTAAAATCAAAGCTTATTTACTAATTTTTTTTCCCATATAGGGTTATACATAAGATAAATTCAATTGTAAATATTCATTATAAAGATAAAAAGTTTCCTACATAATGATATTTTATTTATAATTTTTAGACAATAAATAATTTAATTTATTTATGACACAATGATGATGTAGTAATTACTATAATAGTAATAAATTAATATAATTGATATTATAAATACCCAAATAAATATAATTTGAGACTTTTTATGAATTAAACTAATTTTATAGGTTAATATTACATATTAGGATTGATTTAATTTAATTTTTTCGAAGTAATCATTCTGTTATGATTTTCACAAACATCATTTTTCCAAATAGTGTCAAAATTGACATAAAAGAGTTTCTAAAACATATATTATATTATTAATTGATATTCAATCCCTAAAAATGTAAGGTCCGGCCTAGAGACTTATATCATGATAGGTGTATCATTAATGGAAAACTAGGGGGTCTCTTGGAGGTATATGGTATGTTTATTAACTATATAATATAAAAATAAAAAGTGACATGGTAAGGGTCAAACTAATTAACTAAGAGTTAAAACTAGAAGATAAGGTTAATATAATGACCCAAACCTGTCTAAATTCTATTTATTGAGTTGTTTTCGACCCATCCCCACCTTAAAAATTAAATAATCCACTTTGGATCCATTAGAAACCGAATATGAATTTATTATAAAATAATATTTCTAGCTTTTCCAAAGGTGCCCCTCACCCCTCTTATAAAAGGGCACTCCCCCTTCTAATTAATTCACAGGTTCAAAGCCTTTTGGATTTACCAAATCCTGGCCATATACTCTCTAAACTTCCCTCACTTCAACATAGAGGCCTTAGTTTGATCAGAAAGCCAACATAATGAGCCCTTCTGATCAAATCAAAAGGAAGAACCCGAAGAAGAGGTATTGTTTTCACCAACCTTTTTCAAATTCATTTCTTCTTCAACTTCTTCTTTATTTGTTTTTCCCTTTCTAAAATAATGAATCCAATATAGCCTATATAATTTAATATTATTATATATATGGTACAACCATATTCAATATTCTATCCATCCTTTGAATAACATGTCACCATACGTGCGTATGTACGGCTTACCGTCTCCATGTCGTGGTGTAATTGTTATTTAATATATTATTATTTGGATGGGTATAATAATGATTTTTAATTCATGTAAATAATAATTATAACATGATAATTATTCTGTATATATGATATACCATCCAATTATATATTATTTTAATATCAAATGAATGATATTGTCGCTCGTGAGTACGTACGGATTACCGTCTCCACGAACGCGTTGAGATTCATTCTCCATCGTATCCATTCAAGTATAATTATCATTTAATGATTTAAAAATAATGTTTAAGGAATTTATATCATTCTGGATATGAATAAGATACAACCTATCCATAACAAACATGGCTTATGTAATAAAACATATAAAAGAAAATGAGTAAGTTAACACCCGAAACGATGATAATTCTAAGATATTATAAACAAATAAATGTTAAAAGATCATATATTATATCATATTAATGTATATGATTCATGTATATTTTAATAAAAATTATTTCACTATTATACAGGAGGTTAACCTAACCCCAACCAAAGAAAAGTACAAGGTAAGGGTTTATTTCGCAGTCTCTTCATTATCCAAGGTTGTTTATACGTAATAGTCTACTGGGACTTCTTTATCATCCTCATCCATGTTTCTTAAAAATGAATTTCAATTTTTTTTACTATTTACTATAATATGGGTTAAAGTCATTTACACCCTTGTTCACTTTTATAAGTGGCTTATAAAGTAATCTTTCTATCGTTTTCCAAACAAGGTCCTTTTTAACCTTTTCGACAGAATTAAGGTAAGAATGTTTTTTTATCTAATACGGTGGGTGCGGCTTTTTACGGCCATTATAAAATCGTCGAAGCTTCCCGTACAAGCTTATAAGAATATTTTCAATGAAATTTTTTTATTTTATAGATATATGACTCTTAAATAATTTCAAAATAAAAAGAGATATTTCTCTACAAAGAGTTTTTATTTCTTCTATGTCAACATCCTTTGATGGATTTTAAGCTTATTTGAAGTTGATTTATTCTGATAAAAAAGTTCAATATTGTATTGAATGTTTTGTGATATGTTTGAATATGGTTGTGTAATTTTTATACCATTTGTGGTTTATGGATGAAGTATTTACATTTCTTATGCTAGTTTTAAAACTAATGTTTATGTTATGTTTAATCCTTTTCATATGGGAATGCATTGGACTTAATATGTGATGGGTGGAGCCCGCTATAGCTCCTCGATGCATCAGTGGGTCTAATGAGACAAACTAGTGTCTTGGCACAAGGCCTTGGAAAATCTTATTTGTACTCTTCGAACAAGGCCTTGGCTATGTGGTTATGATAGTCTGGCATTATGCATTCCATCATTATGAAAGTGGTTATTAATATTGCATGTGATTATTCGATTAGTAGAATTTCTATGTGAATAAGTAAATGGAATAATTTATTTTATTTTTTCCATACTATGTTGAAGTTCAAGTTTAAAAGGCTTTTGTTTTAGTTATACATTGCCTTAAATGTTTATTCGTATTTATGAAAGTTTCCGCTATATTGTTATCCTTATTGGGCATTTGAGCTCACCCCTTTCTATGTGTTATTTTTCCTAGAATGTGAAGAAGTATTTTATGAATGACCTACAGGGATAGTATAAGGGGATATGAGTGCGGATACAATATGTTGTTGTGGTTTTCAATTAATGATGTAATGTAAACATTATGAATATATCTAGTTCTTCCAAGGCTACTAAACTAATCGGTCATTCGAGATTTGATCTTTCTTGTGATCATGCCAATGTTATGTACTAATTCACCCACTCTGGGTAAAAGGGGTCAGGGCGTTACAGTTGGTATCAGAGAAAGTTTAGTATAAACTTTGGAAGCTAGATTTAGATAAACTCGGATTAGATAACATAGACATAAGATGGAATTTGAAGATTAGTATAGAAGAACTTCCTATAATTTTGGAATTATAGATATTTTGTGAGTTTTTAAGAAATACATCCCTATCTGGATATGAGCAAGTAGAGGCGGCTCTGGCACAGATGTTCCTCGGGGAAAAACCCGAAAACACCGCTTTGATCTAGACTCGAATGGGAACTGGTGAACAATAATGGGCCTTGTTGCACTCTTGGTTACGACACTCCCGGGGGATATTCTTAGGATAACTCTAATTTTCTTTACGATTCATTATGAATGGTTTATGAGTATATACTTCTTCAAATAAAACATTTTTAGGATTATGGATTATATCAATAAATAGTTCAATTTATGTTAAGTGTTTTATAAGTATGGAATTATGTATTTTGATTCATAAATTGATCTAGTTTATGCCATTGTTTAGAAATGGTGCCTAGTGGATGAAATGGAAACCATATCAATGCACGCACTCCATGTAGGGATTTCCCTCCTACTCAAGATAATTATAGTGGAGCTGGTGATGCAACTGGTGCTGATCAACTAATCACCATACTGGGACAACTCACCCAGGTTATGAATAATAACCTTACCTCTATAGAGAACCCTGATCCGCAGCGTGGAGGATCAATGTTAGATCGCTTCATTAGGAAACAACCACCAATGTTCAACAGGAGTACAAATCCCTTAGTAGCTGATCAATGGATAAATTCCCTAGTGAAAATATTTCAGGCTTTGTGGAATAGTGAAAGAGAAAAAGTTATCATGGCAGTTTACCGCCTCACTGGAGATGCTGATCAATGGTGGTCATTGATTCAAAACACGAACGAAGATGATGAAGTATCAGATATGGAATGGAGGGAGTTCAAATATCTGTTTTTAGAAAAAAACTTTCCTGATGACCATCGAGCAGATATGGAAAGACAATTTATGAGTCTGAGACAAAAGGAGTATGAGAACGTCGCAAAGGATGAGGCTAACATTACAAGGTTAGCATGGTATGCTGGAGATTATATACGTAACCAAAGAAGTAAGATTGATCGTTTATTTGATGGGTTAAAACCATTTCTCGGTCGATCATTAGTCTCACAATCCTTCTCGTCGTACGAAGACATTGTCTCATGTGCTATCAAGACAGAGAAAGAATTCTCTAAGTCATATGAATTTAAAGAAAATAAAGAGAAGAAGAGATCTTCTGATCAATCTGGGAATGGAAATAAAGGGAATAAGGGAAAGGTTGAATATCTATCATATAGTAAATGTGGGAAGAAACACCCTGGTACTTGCTTAAAAGGAACGGGAGTCTGTTACAAGTGTGGTGAAAAATGCCATCAAGCTCGTGATTGCAAGGCGAAGAAGGAAGCTACCGATGTCCAATGCTATAATTACAGGGAGATCGGACATTATACAAATGAATGTCCCAAGCGTCAGGGGAACTTACATCAGAAAAGGCCAAGGGATCAAGGCCAAGCTTATTCTATCACTACTCCTGAGGTAGAAGCTTAGAAAGACGTGGTGGCAGGTAATTTAATGGTTTCCTCTTGTTTAGAAAATGCATTATTTGATTCTGGATCATCACATTGTTTCGTATCTTCCCAGTTTGCTAAGAAAATTAGATATTTCCAATTTTATTTAACAAGGGAGTTGTGAGTTAAAAATCCTAAGGGAATTATCATTAAAATAAAGTTTTGTGAATCAGTCCCCATTAGAGCACATAAATGTTCTTTACCCGCTGATCTCGTCATCATACCTATGATTGAGTTTGATATAATCCTTTCTATGGATTGGATTTCAGACCATGATGTGAAGATTTATTGTAAGAAGAAAGAGGTTACGATTTTTGTTGAAGATGATAAGGAACACCTTATCTTTAGAGAAGAATAATCACCACATAATTCTTATCTAGATCGACCCCCAGTAGCTCAACTAAATTCAATTATTGGGGAGGAAGAGGATGAAATTATAGTGGGTGAGGAAAGTAGTGTTCAAATAGAGGATGTACATATTGTGAAAGAATATATAGATGTGTTTCCGGAATATTTACCTGGACATCCTCCAGAACGAGAAGTTGAGTTTTCCATTGATTTAATTCCTCGATCAAGGCCTATATCGAAGACCCCTTATAGAATGGCCAATATAGAATTAGTTTAACTAAAGAAACAATTAGAAGAATTTAGTAATAAGTGATTTATTCTCCCTAGTTCTTCTCCATGGGGAGCCCCTATTCTTTTTTTTAAAAAAGAAAGATGGATCTATGAGGTTATGTATCGACTATAGGGAGATCAATGATATAACAATAAAGAACAAGTATCCCATACCTCGCATTGATGATTTATTTGACCACCTGCATGGAGCTCAATACTTTTCAAAGATTGACCTTCAATCTGGATACCATAAGTTGTGTGTGAAGAAGGAAGACATTCCGAATACTACATTTTGAGCCAGTTACGGGCATTACAAGTTTACAGTAATGCCTTTTGGATTGACTAATGCACCCTCTGTATTCATGGATCTGATGAATACAGTTTTGAAGGAATATATCGATATATTTGTGGTGGTATTTAATTATGATATGTTGGTATACTCCAAAAGCTACGTGGATCATGATAATCACTTGCGCATTATCCTAAAGACTCTGAGAAGACATGAATTATATGGGAAGTTTAGCAAGTGTAAATTCTAGCTTCAGAAGATTTCTTTTCTTGGCCATATTGTCTCTAAATATGGAATCTCTGTTGATCCTTTTATGACCAAGGGAATCCAAGAATGGCCTTCACCGATGAGTATAACTGAGGTACGTAGTTTTATTTGTATATCTGGTTATTATCGACGTTTTGTCCAGAATTTTTCCTGGTTGGCTAACCCATTAACAAAGCTCACATGTAAAGGGGTTAATTTTTTTTGGAAAAAAGAGTGTGAAGAATTTTTCGAAGAACTAAAGAGAATATTAGTCAATGCTCCTATATTGACTCTACCAACAGGGAATGACGGGTTCGTTAATTATAGTGATGCATCAAAGAAAGGACATGGTTGTGTCCTTATTCATAATGATAGGGTTATTGCCTATACAGCACGACAGTTGAAAATTCAGGAAAAAAATATCCTACTCATGATCTTGAGTTAGCACCAATGATCTTTTTTTGAAGATGTGGAGGCACTACCTCTATGGTGAAAAATGTGAGATTTATACTGATCACAAGAGTTTGAAGTATATTTTCTCACAAAAAGAACTCAACATGAGGCAACGGAGATGGCTTTAATTACTCAAGGATTATGATTGTATGATACACTACCACCCGGGGAAAGAAAACAAGGTGGTAGATTCTTTGAGCAGAAAAGACCATAGAGTTCTGAAAAATATGATAATTGAAAGGGATCCAAATTTCATGGATCTAGTGAAGATGGACATGGGAATAACCAGGGAAGGTGAAACATCAATGCTTTTTCAAATGGTTTCCAAACCATCTTTACTAGAAAGGATTAATAGTTTTCAGACCGATGATGAATAATTTCAAAAGAAGATTAAAGCTGTGAATGATGGGAGTTTGAGAGACTTTGTGTATGAAGAAGAAATTTTGAAATTCGGGAAGATGATTTTTGTTCCCGATATACCTGATCTAAAAATGGAATTTTTAGATGATTCTCATTGTTCCAATTTCTCTATACACACTGGGAGAACCAAAATGTATAGAGATTTGAAGGAACATTTTTGGTGGGACAACATGAAGAGGGAGATTGCCGATTTTGTGTCAAGATGTATGGTTTGTCAACAAGTGAAAGCTGGAAGGCAACATCCTGGTGGAGTATTGCAACCTCTTCCCATACCTGAGTGGAAATGGGAAAATATCACAATGGACTTTGTCATGGGACTACCAAAGACTCCTAGAAGGAACAATGAAATATGGGTTATTGTTGATCGTCTTACCAAGTCGGCATATTTTCTTTCTATAAGAGAAGATCTACCACTGGAACGTCTAGCAAGACTCTAAATTGATGAAGTTGTAAGACTTCATGGCGTACCACTATCGATTGTTTCTGATCATGATCCCTGTTTTACATAAAGATTCTGGAAAAGTCTTCAGAAAGCCTTGGATACTGAACATCATTTGAGCACTGCCTACCACCCTCAAATAGATGGATAATCAGAACGAACTATTCAAACCTTAGATGACATGTTGAGATCATGCGCACTTGACTTTCAGGGTATGTGGGATCAATATTTAACTCTGGTAGAATTTTCCTATAACAATACATTCCATTCAATTATTCAGATGGCACCATATGAAGCGTTATACGGAAAGATATGTCACACACCAACCTGTTGGGATGATGTTGGTGAAAGAAAACTTGTAGGCCCAGAACTGGTGGAGGAATCTATGGAAAAGGTTAAGGTAATCAAAAACCATATCAAAGCAGCTCAAAGTAGGCAGAAGATCTATGTCGATAATGGAAGGAAGGATTTAGAATTTCATGTCAGTGATCATGTTTTCCTGAAGGTATCTCCCTGGAAGGGAGTCGTACGATTTGGTAAGAAAGGTAAATTGAGTCCCAGGTACATCGGAACTTTCGAAATTCTAGAACGAATTGGGGCTGTAGCTTACCAATTGGCAATGCCGCCAAGTCATTCCAAAGTTCACGATGTGTTCCGCATATCTCTGTTGTGGAAATACATGCCTGACCCAACGCATGTACTCACATATGATGAATTAGAACTCGAACCCGATCTGTCTTATTGCGAAGAGCCCGTCAAGATTCTTGATATGAGAGAACAAGTTCTGAGAAAACGGACGAATCGTCTGGTAAAAGTCTTGTGGAGAAACCATAAGATGGAAGAGGCAACGTGGGAACCCGAGGAACATATGATGAAGAACCACCTGATTCTTTTCATGCGGTAGTATTCTAGAAATTTCAAGGACGAAATTATTTGAAGGAGAGGAGAATGTAACACCCCAATCTTCTACGGTACGCTTCTCTTTGAATAATGCAACAGCGTGTGTTGTACGCAACATCGAGTTCTAACACACCACAACCAATCAAACTAGCCGTTATGAATAGTAATACCCACTTTGGAAATTTATAAATTTTATTTTTCAAAATGGACTTCATTTTTGGATTCGGAATATCGAAATTAGCCTAGGGTAATTTTTTGGTATTTTTCTAAAAAACATCATTTTTTGATTAATAGTGAAACCAATAAGTTATAGTTAAAAAACTTTATTTTTCATAAAACATAATTTTACCACTTCTGTGAGTGGAATTTTAAAAATCCAAGAGACACGGTTAATATCATGGAGTAAAATGTGGTTCAATGAGAAGAAAATATTTTTTGGTGTATAATAACTTTTTTAATTTTATTTACCACGGTTAAAAGTAAATAGGGTAATTAAGGGTAAAAATGTTATTAATATTACCCTAACACATGTCCTAATTCTCTTTGACAAGTGTATCTTGACCAAAAAACAACCGTAGGAATAAAATATTGTCATTTAGGTCCACTTCGATAAGACTAGGAGATTTATTATTATTTAATTAAAAGAAGAGTTAAAAAAGTTAAAATAAAAGTTTGTTTATTAAATAATTTTTAATATAGGGTTATACAGAAGTTAAATTAGATTTTAAATATTAATTACAAATATAAAAATATTTCCTACATAATGATATTTTATTTATAATTTTTAGACAATAAATAATTTAATTTATTTATGACACAATGATGATGCATTAATTACCATAATAGTGAAAAATTAAAATAATTGATATTATAAATACCCAAATAAATATAATTTGAGCCTTTTTATGAATTAAACTAATTTTCTAGGTTAATATGACATATTAGGATTTATTTAATTTACTTATTTTGAAGTAATCATTCTGTTATGATTTTCACAAAAATCAATTTTCTAAATAGTGTCAAAATTGACATAAAAGAGTTTTTTTAAAAAATATTATATTATTAATTGATATTCAATTCCGAAAAATCTAAGGTTCTGCCAAGAGACTTATAAAATTATAGTTGTATCGTTAATGGACCACTTGGGGGTCTCTTGGAGGTATATAGTAATTTTATTAACTATATAATATTAAAATACAATGTGACATGGTAAGTGTCAAACTAATTAACTAAGAGTTAAAACTAAAAGATAAGGTTAATATAATGACCCAAACCTATATAAATTATATTGGTTGAGTGGTTTTCGACCCATACCCACCTTAAAATTTATATAATCCACTTTGGAGCCTTTATAAACCGAATATGAATTTATTATAAAATAATATTTCTAGCTTTTCCAAAGGTGCCACTCACCCCACTTATAAAAGGGCACTCCCCCTTCTCATTAATTCACACCTTCAAAGCCTTTTGTCTCGGCCAAACCCTACCCAAATACTCTCTCAACTTCCCTCACTTCAACCTAGAGGCTTTAGTTTGATCATAAAGCCAAACTAAGGATCCATTTTGATCAAATCAAAAGGAAGAACCCGGAGAAGAGGTAATGTTTTCACCACCTTTTTTCAAATTCATTTCTTCTTCAACTTCTCCTTCATTTGTTTTTCCCATTCTAAAATAATGAATCCAATATCTCCTATATACTGTAATATTATTATAAATATGGTACAACCATATTCAGTATTCTATCCATCCTTTGAATGACATGTCACCAAACGTGTGTACGTACAGCTTACCGTCTCCACGTCGTGGTGTAATTGTTATTCAAGATATTATTATTTGGATGGGTATAATAATGATTTGTAATTCATGTAAATAATAAATATAACAGAATAATTATTCTGTATATATTATATACCATCCAATTATATATAATTTTAATATCAAAAGAATGATATTGTCGCTCGTGCGTCCATACGGACTACCGTCTCCACGAACGCGATGAGATTCATTCTCCATCATATCCATTCAAGTATAATTATCTTTTGATGATTTAAAAATAATTTTTATGGAATTAATATCAATCTGGATATGAATAATATACAACCTATCCATAACAAACACAACTTATGTAACAAAACATATAAAAGAAAAGGAGTATGTTAACACCCGAAACAACGATAATTCTAAGATATTATTAACAAAGTAATGTTCAAAGATCATATATGATATCATATTAATGTATATGATTCTTTTATAATTTAATACCAATTTTTTCACCATTATACAGGAGGTTAACCTACCCCCAACCAAGGAAAAGTAAAATGTAAGGGTTTATTGCACAATCTCTTTATTATCCGAGGTTGTTTATACATAATAATCTACTGGGTCTTCTTTATCATCTACATCCATGTTTCTTAAAAAGGAATTTCAATTTTTTTTTTACTATTTACTAGAATATGGGTTAAATTTATTTATACCCTTGTTGGATTTTATAAGTGGTTTATAAAGGAATATTTCTATCATTTTCCAAACAAGGTTCTTTTTAACCTTTTCGACAGAATTAAGGTAAGAATGTTTTTTAACTTATACGGTGGGTGCGGCTATTTTCCACCGTTATAAAATCGTCAAAGCTTCCCTTACAAGATTATAAGAATATTTTCAAATAATATGTTTTATTTTATAGATATATGACTCTTAAATAATTTCAAAATAGAAAGAGATATTTCTCTAAAAAGAGTTTTGATTTCATCTATGTCAACATCCTTTGATGGATTTTATGACTATTTGAAGTTGATTAATTATGATACAAAAATTTTATATTGTATTGCAGGTTTTGTGATATGTTTGACTGTGGATGTGTTATGTTTATACCATTCGTGGTATATGGATGAAGTATTTACATTTCATATGCTAGATTTAATATGAATGTTTATGTTAATTTTAAATCATTTCATATGGGAATGCATTGGACTTAATATGTGACGGGTGGAGCCTGCTATAGCACCTCGATGCATCGGTAGGTCTCATGAGACAAAGCGTCTTCACACAAGGCCTTGGAAAAATCTTATTTCTAGTCTTGGCACGAGGCCATGGCTATGTGGTTATGATAGTCTGGCATTATGCATTCCATCATTATGAAAGTGGTTATTGATTTTGAATGTGATTATTTAATTAGTAGAATATCCATGTGAATAAGTAAATGGAATTATTTCATTTTATTTTTTTCCATACTATGTTGAAGTTCATGTTTAAAACGCTTTTGTTTTAGTTATACATTGCCTTAAATTTTTATTCTTATTTATGAAATTTTTCGCTATATTGTTATCCTTACTGGTAATTTGAGCTCACCCCTTTCTATGTTTTATTTTTCCCAGGATGTGAAGAAGTATTTTATGAATGACTTGCAAGGATAGAATAAGGGGATATGATTGTGGAGGCAAGATGTTGTTGTAGATTTCAATTAATGATGTAATGTAAACATTATGAATATATCTAGTGTTTCCAAGGATACTAAAATAATCGGTCTTTCGAGATTTGATCTTTCTTGTGATCATGCCAATGTTATGTAATAATGCACCAAATCTGGGTAACTGGGGTCGTGGTATTACAGAAGGGGGTTTTAATATTTTATTAAGTGATAATACATGATATTTTAAGAATGAACCTAACATTGGAATGAAATAATAAAAAATATAAATTTATTTTAGAGGATAATAGTGTGCTTTTGAATGAAGGTGAACTCAAGGTAAGTGTTTATTTCAAAATCTCATCTGTATTCAAGATAGTTTTTATTATAGTATCCACTATGGAATGTTTATACAACATATCCTTATTTTATAAAAATGGTTTAATTTTTTTTAACATTGTCCAATTATTTTTTAAAGTCTGCTTTACACATTTTGACTTTTTACCAAATGGATTGAAGGGAATTGTTTTGGTGTTTTCCAAAAGAGGTACTTTGTGACCTTTTAACCAAAATATTGAAGGAATTTTATTTATCATATAAAACATGAACAATGTTTCCCACAATCATGACTAAATTTTCTTTTGAAACATTATTTACAATTTAAAAATGTTATTTTCAATGTAAATGTATTCCTTTATAGTTGCACAGTTTTTTTAAAGAATTTATTTCAAACTGGAAAGGTTATTTTCCATAATAATTAGTCACAGAGATAATTTAAAATAATATTTCATCTAATATGACATTCATTGATGTTAGTTATTCATTACTAAGGAATTGATCCAATGATACCATATTTATTCTTTCTCTGGATAATGTATGTCTCTGGTGAAAATGTGAAATGTTCAAGAAAACCCATATCATTTTAATAGTTTTTCTATGATTAAATGAAACCCATTTTCATTAGATGGGTTATGTTATGATGAAATGTGTGTGAAATTTATTTATTTTCATGGATTAGGATATCATGAATTATTTATGATCTTGTTTATCATACATGTATGAGTTTAATTATATGATGGGTGGGGTTTATATCTCCTTACAATTTATTGAGTAAGGATTAATATGTCCTAGATAAAAAAGTGGGGAATGGGTAGTGAAACTAGTACTATAAGGGACTCCACCCACTATGATAGATTTCAAATTTAACTATGACTACTATAATGGTTTGGGAGTGAACCCATTCCACTATTATAACCTTTTAATTGATCCATCTCAACTATGGAAATGTTTATCTATACTTATGTGTATGCCATATTTCTATGTCTTAATCCAATATAATGATAACATGGTTCATGTTAATAGATAGATTTCGGATTCATAACATACGAACTTCTAGGATTTATGACATGAATTAGGATTATGATATATCATACGTAGAGATTTGTTTTCAAATTATAACTTCATGTTCTTATACCATTATTCTCTTGTTACTCTTTTGTGATCATTTATATATCCATTGTTTACCATTACTGAGCTTAGAGGATGACCCTTTTCTTATGTATACCTCCCCTGGTTATGAAAAAAGGTATTGAGTGTGATATATCTAAGAAGGTTGATATTTATAATGAAATAAGTGTGATATGATATAGTTTTTCATGAATAAGTTTTTTATGATTACATGTTTCCTAATATATAATATCTAAATGATTATGGCATGGATCAAATGATTTTGTAATGAATATTCATATATTAAGATGATATATCCATGTATGAAATGTATAGGTTACTATAAAAACCACTAATTCAGATTATATAGTTACATTGACATCATAATTTCATATTTAAACTCCAAACATTCATTACAACCATGTTCTTATTCACGTACCCAACCCACTTCACCTGAATATAAACTAAAATAATAGTTAAATTCTTTTACCTATCCCTATAATAGAATTTAAAATTGTGTTGGATTCATAATTATTATCAAAACATAAGCCAGAAACATACTATATTTTATATGAAAAGACCTATATTATTCTAGAAATGAGTTCATAATCTTAAAAATTACATGATAGAAAAGGATTATCAATTACAATATCCAATACCATAGATGAAAACAATTGTAATTGACTTTGACTGAATAGTCTTCAAAATGATTGATTTCAACTTTTTCTATGTTACTGATTATTTTTCCATGATGCCTTTGTTCTCAGAGGCATCATAAAATCCCCTAAAAATGACCATGGTTTTCAATGAATGACTCTTACAGAGATTCACAAAATGGACCCCCAACCACCAGGACGTTCATCATGCCCAATCATACACACTGAAACAAATCTAATATAAGAACCCTTGGATAAGTTTAATTACACCTCAATCCCAAAAGAAATTATTAGTCTTGACCCCTATCACATGTGATTCCTGATTTGGAATTCCTTGAGTAATCGAAGTACACATTTCTTTTGTTCCACAACTATATCACAATTCCACCAGGACCACTCCATATTTAGTTCTACACTCCACTGAATATTATAGCATAAGATTCCCACACTTGAAATTAATAAATCACTCCCCACCATAGGAGTTTCATGGTCACTACATCACTTGATAAACTCCCAACCACCACAACCCAATATTTATTTATTATTAAAATCAAAGGTTTTTTTTTCATCCAACTCAAACTTGAGTGATAGTACAAACATCATATACCATCTTTTTAAGATTATATGAATGGAACCCATGACATTGACCAATATCAGGTCCATATTAAGAATAACTCACTCTGATGGTCATTGATAGACTCACACCATAGAGCTTTCGTAATGATCATCTTTGAGAATAGGCTACAAGGATTCATATTAAACAAATGTATTCCACTATTCCTGGAAATTCACAACTCATTCTAAAAAAACTATTACTCCTATTAGGTTTAAACCAGACATCTATGACACCATACTATAGTCCCCCATGATGTCACCTCCCACTGTGTGTACATCAAAAAACGCATTAACGGGCCAGATTCATCCTTCATATTAGAATCTAAATAAAACATGCTAACCTCACCTATCTATAGATTCATTAATCTAGACCTTATATATTTCCATGACTCTCTGGAAAGCATTCGTTGTTGATATCCCTGGTCGCATTACCTCCACCACACTGTTTGAGATATTTCACTATGAGCCGAATGATTTAAAACTCAAACGCATATGGTCCATCTTATCGATATAAAACATAGTGGGGCACACTCATATCAAAAATATATCTACGTTATCTCGTTTAAAATAAATGGGTTCTTAAAACCGATCCACCCAACCTCTTAACCCTAGGACATCATGTATATCAATCATGCCCTTTCCGCCTAAGTGTCATAAAACCTTTTGGGTAACATGTTCTCTTAGTGAATATTTCCAAACAAACTCAATGTACAATGACTCATTAATTTCTAATTCTATTCCCTTGTTATCATTTTATAATTATAATATTCCACCTCCCATTCCAGTCTCATCATGATTGATACATTCTATATGCTTCTATCTGAAAAACCGAATATTTTCCACGAGTCAGGTCTAAACACATCAAAAACCATAACTCTATGAATCAATTCAATATTAGATTAATTTATCCACGCTTTAACAGCCTTTGAAACATCCATCTCATGACAATATTTATTATAATAAGAAAATAATGTCAGAACAAAAGGGTCTGACTTCGAAAAATTTATAGGGATATAAAATCAAAATAAAAAAAACACCATAAATTGTGGTTCTTCACATATATAAGATATAATATATAACCATTCCATTAAAAGAAACTCATTATGATCTTCCATGTATCAATCTCATACTCCATAGAATCTACCTACAGCTCAATTAACTAAAACACCCATAACATTGATCTGACCCCTCTCGATTTCACCAATGAATGTCGAACATTCCATCTCATCACTAGTATAATAATAATAAAGGAGTCTTTTAGATGTCACATATCCCATTAAATCGTTCCTAACAAAAAAACATTCATGAGCATCATTCCAACCCAAATTCCAAAATAGATATCATTTTTACAGCCAAGAAACTATATACTCTAGGTCTCACACACACATTGATACACACCAACTATCATTAAAAATACAATCCAAAACACATGTTCAATGGTACAAAACACTTCCTCCTTGGGAAGAACCCCACAATGGAACAAGAAACTATGATTAATGGTTACATATCATGAACTAATGGTCACCTCAAAACTGGTGGAACCATATTTAACTTGCCACTATCTAGCTCACCCCACAATGCTTCAAGGTATCACTAGCCATATCCAAGTGTATCACCACCTAATAAATTAATCAATCCCTAAACAACACAGACCCAGGGTCAAGACATAACATTAGTATTCTCATCGCCATAATCCCTAAGGGTCCATTATTTTTTAATATCAATTTATTTATAACTCCACAAACAAAGCATAAGTATTTCCACTTTTAAAACTTCTCAATCATTATTACTAGTCATATTATAGGTTTAGTTAGATATTATTCCATAAAAAACCCATAAGAGAAAACACCTCATGTGTTTCTTAATGTAAAAATATTTAACTAAAACTACAATTTAATAACTCATGTATTCCTTCTTGTTGACCATAAGCCATGTGAGTTGTTGGTCATGTATATTTCCACCTTTCATTTTTAAGTATAAGCAACATATAAATGGACAATGACAATTTAAATTACCAAAAAAACATAATTTAACTAAAAATATAGGTATATATCATTTTTTTATCACACATAACCCAAATAATTTAAATAAAACATCAGCACATGTGAATCCAAGGTATCTATCAATCATTGGAAACATGTGGGTGACTTCCCATCCATGTGTCACTTATATGATGTATGAATGAACACATAATATATTCATACCAAAAACTATTGTAAATACTATAAATCAATAATATGACATCAAAATTAACAAATGAAGGTGTAAATCAATCAACTACAAAAGTAGAAAGAATGAAATTAAATTCCAACACCTAGAAACTCATATTTCCTCCATATGTTGTGATGTTGATCCCATGAATGTGGTAATTACCCAACCCAAAAAATTCTAATATATTGTATACCATTCCCCATGTAGTAATGTAATATAAAATATAATGTTATTATACTTTGTATGATCTCAATCTAGCTCACTTTGAATAGTATCTAGACAGAACAACCACATGTCCTCAAGAGAACCTCACTATATAGAAGAACACGTTGAATTATGGAGAGGGACAATGATTTTATCATGGGGAGAATATATCATCATTATTATATTTCAAAAAATAATGGGAAATAAAATTATTTTAGATATATAATCCTGATAAACATCAAAAAATAGGAAAAACAGATAAAATAGTACAATATCTAGTGAGATAAGAAAATGGTGTTCCATGCATAAGAAACATGTTCCACCAACAGATAGATCATACACTAGAAATGAAAAAAAAAGATAAATAACTCGATCAACATATTATTCCAAACTATTAATGGGACCATTCTGGTCTCATCTTCTAACTATAAAGTTGAAAAATAATCAATAGGGATCAATATCTGTCCTTTCCCTAAACGTTTACCTATGAATCAGAAGGGTTTCGGCTTGGGTACCCAAGTTCCATCATGGCATTCACATGCTTGGTGTATAACTCAGTAGGCTAAAAACAATAGAATCCATTAATATTATAATTCTATTATTATTGCATTCATAATTTCTTAAGATAATAACTACAATAAATCCATTTAAACATCTAAATTAAAATTTCAAAAAAAATAATACATGGGTGGATTCAATCTCAAAATTGAATATATCTACATTATCCAGTTTCTCAGTGTCGTTGATAATGACATGATTTCATTCCAATATATATCATTCCATGGTAAATATATCCACCTTCTAATAAGAACCATTATCATGCGGTAATATATCCATCCTCAAAAACCTAGAATCCACTCAGGGCCCATGTTCACCTAGTGAATAACCACATTAACTACATTGATATGGGTTTCATGGTCACCATGATTTTAACAATAAAATTTATGGGAAAATATTATATACCATAATTTACATATAATAAAAAAATTATGGCATATTGGATAATTTAACATTATCCATAAAAACACTAATTCAATTATTTAGAACATTTCCAATAATCATTTCCATTATAAAAAATATCCATTCTAAAGTACCTTTTTAGATACCATTTCCAATTTTTATTTCAAATGTAATTTTTAAAAAAAATAGCATTTCCAAAATTACCTAACATATTTAATAAATAAAAGTTCACATTTTTATTCTAAACTGAACTAAATTATCATCTCCATATATTCATTTTTAATTCAAATCAATTTACCTTTCAAGAATCCAAAATTTATAGGTACTAGTTTCAAAAATATCATTTCTAAAAATAAAAATATTTAGATTGTATCTTTACAAGGTCACGATCAATTCCATGATGTTACCTGATAAACCACTATCCCTTCAGTCTAAAAGTATGATAAAAAGAGACCACAAAATCCAATTCCTTTTTATAACACTTACATAATTTTAATGTTCATCACTAAAAAACAGAAGAAAATTTTATCACATTTACATTGAATGATAAGTAATTCAATGGGATTTTTAGGTATCACCTAATTTTCTTATATGATATCCACATTGTTTCCATAGTTTGAATGTAGTTTCCAAGGAATTTAAAGTATAACACATGTCCAAACAATCCCTGAACTGACTCTTGATTCTCTAACTCATCCCCAATAACACCAGTTACCTAGTTCTAATTAATACATATTTTATTATCAAATTACAATTGATTTGAAAATATCAATTAAGATGGAATAATTTCCAATAATGTTGTACAAACATCTCTCCATGAAACATAGTGAAAAACCCCATGGGAAGTCCCCTATTGACTCCCAGCACTATTACATTGTACATCACTAACAAAAATTTCCATTAAATATAATTATATTAATTAATTTAATGGAAAATTATAAAAGAATTAGTTTCATGACTTACCTCCATCGAAATTACATGGGACAATGTGAATAAATCAGCTTAAGATACCCCCTATTAAAGCCAAATGGATGCCTCATGATAAATATCCAATTACCAAGTGATTTGGTGTAATCATCTCTAAAAACCAACAAGGATAAATCCAAAATCAAAGATTATATATGATAGGATGAGAGGAAGCCACTATAGGTAAGATCCAACCATTAATCCCCATAATAAAAACATAATAGAAGATGGAAAATGAAGAAGAAATAAATGGAAAAGGGGATGGGTTGAATACTACCCTTATGATAATAACATTTATAAATAGTGGGATACCACTAAAAACACCACACAAACAACCTATTGAGCCATAAAATTTCACAAGACTACTGTATAGGCCACCATCTTTTCATTTGCTACAGGTTGTATCAACACTATAGGATATCCACCCAAGTCTACCTCCATTACTTCTTAATCCCTTTAATACACAACCAGTTCCACCATTCAATGTCTGAAATTACTAATTTGAGGATATTGAACTCTCTGAATTCCATTTTGATTTCCTACTCAAAATCTATCATGTACCCTATTTTAAAAGTTCAAATTCGCCTATAAATAAAACCAAATCAAATACTTAAGGTATTATAGTTGTTTACCATCATTCATTTATATATATATGACTTTAAAATTAAATTTTTTACATGAATTCATTATTTGTCGAGTGATACATGGGGAGGATGTGAATATATAGTAATACTTGTTTAGGTGACTAGAGGGTTTCAATTTTTTATTCACTATACTCTATTATTTTTCATTCTCCTTTTAAAAATTTGGTTTTGAGTAAAATACTACTTATTATACCAGTCATGATTACCCAACTTATATTTGTATCTAGTTTTTTAGGTCCATATGAATATGTTGGTGATCAACTAGGACATCAATTGCTTCGAGGAGTTGTTGAGTAGCTATCAGGAGTTTCTGGGTATATGGACACTACATAGATAACTATTCACATCTTATATTATTCTTTTAGAGTAAAGATCACATTACATGTATTGGTATTGATTCAATTATTTATGAATACTGTTAGTTGTAGGTTTTTCCCTTTTATATATTTCTCATTTAACTTATAAAATGGAAAATTCCTCACATGTGTTTTATTGATACTCCCTTGATGATATTATCCATCCCATAGCCTATAAAGGTGTGATTTAGAAATTTTTTTCTCACATTATTAATTTACAGTCTACGAGAGATGCTTTTGGATGGAGTGAGTCATCAATGACTAGTATCAATTGTGGTGGTAGAGATATAAGATTATATTAGATGTTAGGATCTATTGAGAATGCATTGTTTGTTAGGGAAATAATATCAGTTGGTTTTAATATACTATGTACACAAGGGATATTGGAATGAACATGGAATTTTATAGACTATTTTTATCTCACTCAATGATATTAATTTTTACGGGACATACTAAGAAATGTGATTTTTTGTGGGGTAAAGAACCAGGTGAGGATCATGCATTAGGAATGTCTCTAATAGTATTTTATTTTTTCTAAAAAAATAGGAAATGATATAAAATGAATGAATTGTTTAATAAATTTAACATTAAAATATCATTTTCTTTATGTTTAGGATTTCATAATGTTTATTATTTTAAATATATGGTAGTAGGACAACATCCGCCTTAGGTTTTCATAGAATTTAATAACCAGGATATTCTAGATTATCATTGCAGAGTTGAATTTTTAGGATGAAACTTAGAGGATTACACTCTGATTGTTCCAATTCTAGTTGCTGAAAAAGTGAAAAAGGTTCCATTTCATATTAGGAGACATAGGATTGCTCATAATAGTCAGAGATAATCTATAGTTTTATTCATGATTGAAATGATTATTGGATTTATTTATCTGTGATGATATATTGTGGATAAGTTCGGTAGTGATTTATTTAATTCAATAGAGATCATGAGGATTCAATTGTTTTTTTGTAAAAGTTATTATAATAGTTATATAAAAATTTTGTATCTTCAATATATAATGCTTCTTGAAAAAATGCGACCATTACCCTTCTCCTGGGGCTTCCAATGTTCAAGATAGAAATACCAGATACCAGATCTGTCTAAATTTTTGAATCATGAGTTATCCCAAAGGTTTAGGATTTGGAAATTAAATTTTAAGAGGCATTGATCAAGATATCTGGTTCCAAGTCACACTATTTATGATAAATTAAAATACTAAGCTTCTAGACAATATAGAGTTCCTTAACAGGATGTTGTATAGAACCAAATTATATTGATATATGATTCGTGAAGACATTCCACTTTTCTGATCTATGATTAGGAGATATCCATTTTCTACACATAAAAATAAGTTTCAATAACTATGGTGTTGTTTTTAACTCTCTTGAACTCATTACTCTTTGGTTATTAGTTACTAAACACCCCCTATTAGGTAATTCATGATTTTTTATCTTATGGTGTTATTGACCATCAAAATAAAGAGTCTCAAACCATACATAGTGTTTAGTATATAGCTAGTGGGTTGATCAGGTCCTATCTATGACAATAGTTTCACCTAATGTAGTAGTATTAATAGGGTATCTGAACCTATGATCAATAAATAAAGGGTTATGTGATTGGATATGATGACTTTTATATCCCTTTTCTTTACGGAAAATGGTAGGATCTTTCTAATGCAGGTGGTCGTCATTAGGTTTATAGATGAAATGGACCAGGCTGTTCATAGATGCATACTTTCTAATTGATAATTCCAGGCAATCCACATGTCATATGAGGTATTTTATATCATGTTTATACTTGTTTTATGAGTTATTCTATTCATGAGATAAGAAATCCTTTTATTCAAATATAATATTCCATGATATGGGACTTGAGTTAGATAGGCTTCCACATCCAATTGGAATTGACTATCTGAATTAGAAGTATAAAAATCTTGTTTGATGGGAACATATATTTTAAACTACTTTAAAAAAACCACACCCATGTAGATTTACTATTTTAGGAAATTATATACATACGAAATCATCTCTACAAATTTATTTTTTGTATTTGTCATAGGATATCATGGTTTTATTAATAAAACACATAATATTCTATGATGTTGATGGATAAATATAATTATTCATTGGTGAGATAGATCCTCGAATGGTTCAGATATGAGTTAAGGCTCTATAATCTTTGATATTTGTGATGATTTTGAGTCTATTGGAGTAGTATCCACTCACGTTTCTTAGGGCTGTTGAAGAGTAAAAAAATGTCTTCCCCGAAAGATATAATAGTGTTCCCAAACATCGGTAGAATTATTTTTAGTTATACCTATAATAAAGTGGATCTATTATATCGTTGTCCCTATATTAGATGGAGCATTGCTTGTTGATTACTATTGTTGGAACTAGGTGATGGTGGTTAACCATTATGAACTCCTTTTGATGGAATAATTAGTTGTTTGATTGAAGCGAGAGAGATAATTATTAATGGTTGATTTACAATCATGATATCATCAAAAAATAGTGAATTATGGGAATATCTTGAACACTATATTTTGATGTTTCTCTGGGAATTATGAGTTCATTGTGATGATGTTCTGAGTTACGAATAGTAAATCCATGTTCATGTGGATTTTGAATGCTATGTTCCATGAGTTTATTGGCCAGTTTATGGTGCTATATAATGATGGAATAATTTTTATTATCATTAGAGGAAGATTATGTAGATAATATATTATCTTTTATGGGAGTTATTTATACTCATAAGATATTCTTAAATCTATAAAAGTGTGATTTCTATGATCAATGAGGCCCCTTTAATTTAGCATTTTATTTCCCAACAAATATTATTCATGGTTTCTTTGATGATTCATGTAGTGGATTCATAGGTATTCTCTAGGAATATTATAGAGGTGAAAATATTCCTTGGTCTTACCAGTTATTATAGGAGGCAGTTACTTGACAAAAGCCAAACTTCGACTCCAATGACAGAATTGATAAAAAATATTTGTGTGTTTTTGTAGACTACCCAATTCTAGGTTTCATTAGAGTAATTTAAGTAGAATAATTTAGTTCTAATTTTCTTCCTCTTATACAGGGAGACACTGTTTTTTTGGATTAAATTGGCACTTAATGTCTTTGATGGTGTAACGTGTCGATATAACAGATCGTAGATATCTCTTATCGGTCTTGAAAGTTATGGAATCATGAATATAACTACCACACTACTGATCATGAGATTATTATAGTGGTGATAATTTATATGTTGTGGTTGAAATATCTAAATTATGAATGTTTTTTGGAATTAAAAAATCAAAATAATTAAATGTTTGTATTCCCCCAACATATCATTGAGTTTCATTGATGATGGTGGATGTATTTCTTATAGGAAAGCAGCTTTTATATTTCCTATACTCTTAAAAATTTGAATATAGTGTTTGATTCCTTGATAACAAAATCCTCATGGTACAACTATTCATAATTCTAGGTATACTTGGAGAATTATTTATGAGTTTTAAATTTTTCACATAGATAAAGGAGTATATAACGGAGGATTTTTCACTATCAGATGAAGATTTAGTCATCCTACGTAAGTAGGACAAGGGACCCCTTATTAGAGATTTTTAGGCCGATTTTTTTGTGTGATCAAGTTATTTCTTGCATTTATCCTCTGAGATAGTCCAAGGATAGACAATATTGGGTATTCTATTATGGAATTATTTTTATTTCATTAGTGATTCATGTAGTTTAGTTCATTGATTTAAAATTTTCAACCATAGTGCAACATCCTTGAGTGATGAATATGTATCATTGTATGAGACACATGTTTTATTGGTTTGTATTGATGACATTAATGGAATATTTTATCTCTATGTGTTTATTCTTTGGGTAGGTTAGTGATTGGTATTGAGTTATTTGTTGTTTTTTCAATAGCTAAATGTTCCCAAGTGGACGTGGGAGGACATTTTTATGGGGGTTTCACAAGTTTAGAAAAATATCGTGGTTGTTATTTTCTAATATGGATGATTGTAAACCGTTTAGTAAATTAATCTCCCTTAATTTAAATATAGGAATCAATTTCCTTGAAGGTGTTATTGAGGTATATTTTATAGGAGATATTGAGTCCTCTTGGGTTTATGAAGATGAGAATCTCTAAATGTGATCCATGTTTTACAAACATGGTGTATAGATATCTCTAAAATGCTTCTGAAAAGATGTTATTCATTATAATCTATATTCATTTGTATAAGGGTGGTCAATAATATCATTCTCTTTGGACACTATTATACATGTTTTACACATTTTTTATTGATTTATAGGGTCATCGGTAAGGCCCCTACCTTTAAAGATGACTATTATGGTATCAATTGCGATAAAATAAGTCCAGGAAAGAAACTATTTTAGTATTGGAAATTGTGTATAGTATAAATGATAATGTGTATGTGATCTTTGAAAAAATGAAGTAGGAAGACAATAATCACCTATCCGGTGAAAATCGTTGGAGATGGAATCTTGAGTAAGATATTAGAGATACCAAGTTCCCTGGTGATGCCACATTGTGGGTAAAAAGGTTCTATTATGGATTTCTGATTTATCCTATGGTCATTGGGAATTTCTAGGTGTTTTATAATGTTGTAGTCATGTAATACTCAATATCTATAACCATAAAAATGAGCATGATTCATAAATTATCCCATGAATCATAGATTAATAGATATCTTCTTGTTGATTATCACATCCTCATTTGTGATGAATTGTACGTTTAAGATGGTATGAACTTTGAGGAGATTGTTATCTCGATTTATGGCCATCCAGATATTCCTTGATAATGCATTCAATTCCTTTTGTTAATATCATTTGGTTGCTCAATTTCATTGAAAATATCACCTCGGAGTGAGAGTCACATATTAATTCCTAGTATCCATCGTTCTTTTGATTCATTTTTTGATCTCTATGGAGATAAATTTTTATCATATGTTGTTTTGTGTGATCAATACCTTGAATAGAAATTTTTAATTACGTCCTTACCAATATTTTAGATGTTTCTCCATCATGAAACTATTTGGAGGTTGATATTTAATGTTGAATAAGTACATTCATTATTCCTCTAATCGGTGGGTGTGTTTCTATTTTTGCGAGATCCTTGAGTGTTATTTCACAAGATGGTTATTCAGACCCAATTTCACATTAATTGTATCATTAATTTAAAATTATTAGTGAATAGAATTATTGGGAGGTATATGGTGTAATTTCATGGTTTTCTAAACCGTTCAGAATATTTTTAGGGGGCTTGCCAGTGTTATGAGAGAGTTTAAAGGTGTTATGATAGATATAGATGTGTTTTTTGGTTTCTAAGGGTCCCTGTATAGTGGATGTAGGTGTGGTTTTAGTGTTTTTTAATCTTTTGTGGAGGTATCAATATAAGGAAGGCCTTTTTGCCATAGTTTCTTTGATATTTTCCTTAGTATTTTTTTAGTTTTAGTGATAGAGTGCACTATAGTGAATGAATCAACGTGTATAAACAGTTTAAATTGAATATTTCATTTTATATTCTTCATTGAGAAATAGCTATGTAGAAATGATCTGGGAAGCCATTTTGAATAATGTAAGTTTGTATTATCACTGGATGAGTTCCATAGTTAGAGATGAATAGTGTGGATGATGTCACACTATTATATTAGGAATAACTGTGGTAAAAGAACATAGTTTTCTACTCCATTTCAGGGTGTAGATCATAGGAGTGGTAAATGATTTTCACATATGGTTTCAAATGGGTGTCATCTTTGGGATTCCAACCCCTTTAAAATCGGTTCATTCATTGGTTGAAAGAATTTTTGGACTTTTATGGTTCACCATGATTAGAAGAATTCTTTCAGGCCTCCTCGATAAATTAATGGAATAAGATCCCCTGGTTTGGATTTTTACTCCATCTCTTCAACAAAATGAACTCCATATGTCTATCACAAATATCTATCTATGAAAAATTTAGATTATAACCACTTGGACCATCTAGATTGATTTTTTATAGAATCAAGATACCCTCTCTTATCCTATCCTCTTCATTTTACCTCTTCAAATTCATTTGGAATCTATTTTTGGAAGATTCATATATTATTGGATGAGGTATTTAGTGGGTTTTTATGATTGTCTCTAGGATTAGTTTTCAATGGTTCCACCTTGGGTTTTGGTGGTATTTATTTTATAGATGATTGTTCCTTGATTTTTTATTATTTCTCGTATGTTGTTAAGATTCTAAAATATGTAGTGGATTTATTAATTCATGCATTATTGATGTTAATATTTGAATTAATTATTACTTATATCGATTAATAAATATTTTGGTTATACATTAATTAGACAATAATACAAAAAAATGGAATAACATATTGAGTAGTTATTCAATATTATAAAAATTGTGATGATAATGATACTTTTTTTCACTCTTCAGTTTAAATTTATTCATTAGAAGTAGTTATATGAATCAAAAAATATTTTATTATTAATTATGAAAATAATTTAAAATTATAAGAGCATTCCACATCATAAGGTATGTGATTCATTAATCTTGAACATAAGGGAACTATTTTAAACAATTACATGCAGCAAAATTAATATCTTTTTATATTATGATAAGATTTATTTTAAAAATTCAGTAATATAATGGTTTTATTGAGAATATTCTAATGGATATATAATTAATATTTCATATATATATAAATTAATGGTTTGGGTTTGATCGCATATAGCTTCATTTTTTGTTTCCTCGAGAAGTTTATTAAGTAGTGAGATATGTGTTTAACATTATTTTATATTTTTTAGCATTGTTAATTTCATTAAACTATAAAAAATTTAAATTTGAATGATGATATAATTTTATATAATTGGAAAGAGTAGAGTGATTGATGCTTATATGGTATTTATTAAATATTCTAGTAATTATAACAAACAAAATTTTCTTTTACTATTTTATATGTTAAGATTTTTTCTCATTGGAATCATTGTGTGGATATACTATTTTTAATAAAGTAGTTAATTCAAAAATGTATTAATGATTTTATTTATATAAAAAAATATTTGTGAATGATTAAGCTCATTCTTTGGGGGGGGTGTGAATGCCTTTATTAAATGGACATGGTGAATTTTTTTGAATCTCTCAAGAAAATTTGAATTGTATTTGTGCTATAAGAAATTATTTAACTAGTTTATTGATGATAAAATAATTTAGTTGTTCTTCCTTTATAATAAATGGGTTGGAGGACTAGGTAATTTTAATATATGTTTTATTAGATGAGAAATGTGCAGGGATCCCATGCTCTAGTGATGGTCAACACTGTTTACTGTGATACATATTTTAATATGAACAATTATGTTGTAAACCAAGATTTCATAAATGAGTTAAAAGTATGGATTTAACTTATATATAATCTTTATTTATTCTTACATGATTCATTATTGATAAATTCATTATTCTTTTATGACTGCCTAATGGTTAGATGTCATTTTACAAGATCAGTTTCCAGTAGATGGTTATAGTTTGATGTTATGAAATGGAATTGAATATTTTAAGGGGTATATTAGGCTGAGTCCTATATTACCTAGATGAATAATAATTGAAAATTTTACAAATAAATGAATGTTTGTATTCATCATTTTCACATATCATTATGAGATACATGATATTTTAAGTAAAGAATTAATAGTTTTATTTCCACTTGGCTTAAGATGCTAAAATAGTAAACCATGTGAACCAAAAAGTTAATAAATAGTTTATTTTTAATTAATTAATTAATAATAAACTATATTATTGTATGCATATTTGATACCTAGACCATAGAAGTGGATGTTGGGGGTTTAGAGTAATGATACCTACAGTTGAGTCAAATGTTTGGTTGTTTCCCTTTATATATTTTTAATTTCATTACATTACAAGTTTTTTCTTCATATTGTAACCCACCCTCATAGGTAGTATAACCAACGCCAAATGGTTTTGTTAGTGGTTTCTCCAACATTCAGGATGGTAAGGAAATATATGGATTACTTGTCCCTCTCTCACAATCTCCCTCTATATATATTGAAGACGGTGTATCCTAGGTTACAATATACTATGGATTAGTGTATTCTTCTACCATGGATGCAATGCCCCATATTTTATCATAAATTTAAGTGTGGGGTCTAATTTTGTGAGGACTAACACATACATGTATCCAAATATGGTGGTTTTGACTTCACAATAGTGTATTCTCATGGGATATGATGGATTAAGGTATAATACATTTACACTAGGTGTAGTGGATTCATGGCATACGCATGATTATTATTTGGATATTATGATGATGATATGTTGGGATGATTAATATACATTAATATTTGTGTTATGATTGCAGTAGTTATGTGATGAATTATATGATTGATGAGAAAATGACGTAATCTGTGGAAAATAGGTTTGTAAAATTTGTGGATGTGTAGAAATAATTTAACATTTTTCATTTATATTTATGATTTTGATATAAAATGGTTCATCTTTTATAAATTTTTTTCTTTGAGAAATATAGAAAGAATATAAATTTATAGCATTACCTATTTCAGTGATGAATTGGATTTATTTATTTATTTATTCACTAGGATTTAGTATGTTTCCTTATGTTTTTCATGAGAGGATTCTAATATGATTCAACAGAGTATACATTTTATCCTCACCCTGTGTATATGTAAATAGGTTTCTTGGGTAACACATGTAAATGCGTGATCATTCTAGAAGTTACTATATTAGAAGAATTGTTGAGTAACTATTATACGTTATTTGTTTTTTGGTCACATCCTAGTTTACTTATATAACCCTGTATTCTTATTTTTTATTGTTCATTAAATTAATTTCATTTAATTGTATTCATTTATTTATGATTTTTTGGGTTTCTAGTTCTTCTCATCACGTCATATACTCTTTCCTCAGAGGATGATTTGACCCGCGCCTGGTCTAGTGCCCCTCGAAGATGCAACGGATGTCGGTTCTTCCTCCTTCGCTGGTCTTTTGATTTATACATGAATCGTGATCTGTCAACCACTGCGGCATGGGTTAGTCTTCCACAGACCCCTCTCCCATTTCAAAATCGTACAATTATTCGCATGATTGGTAATATGGTGGGGCGCTTTCTCTGTTCTGATGTTCGTACTTCCACTGTAAGTAATCCAGTGAATCCTCATCTCTGTGTGGAGGTGGACGTTGCAAGGCCCGCGGTCAATTGGGTATGGATCATTGTTGGTGAAGAAATCAGATGGAGGAAGCCCGTGATTTTCGAATCTTGGGTAGGATACTATAACACCTACTGTCGTCTGGGGCATATAGCGTCGAACTGTCACTCTAAGGTGCTGAACAGAAGGTCCCATAACCAGAAGGGGAGGGTGGATGATTCTTCCAAGCTAAGATTGGTCACTGCTGGGGGTGTGGCACCTGGAATTATGGAGGAGAATCGGTCGTCAGTGCCTTTGAGAAGCTGTGCAGAGGCCCCTTCGAATCCTGATGTATCTGCTGTGTTCAGCAGGTTTCGACATGATCTACAGTTGGGTGATGGGGTGATTCACGCGAATACCAAGGAGGCCTCTAGTTCTGGTGAAGGGGGAGGTACTGAAGGTGTAAAAATTACTGTGAGGGAGTTGCAGCATGAGGTGTGTGTGTCTAAACCTACTGAAATGGCGAGCAATTGGTGCAAGGAAGCAGTGACTATGGTAAATGGAGTGCATGATGATGTTGGCAGAGGCTGTGATACGATGAAGGTTTCAGATGGCAGTAATGGGGTGCAAGGTAGGGCTGTGATTGTTGGGGAGATGGGATTCACAGTTGATACTTCCAATCTGTTCCAGGAGTTGGAAAAGGAGCTGGTAGAGGAGGGAACGTCCAGGACTGAGATGCAGCGTGAGGCTCCTTCACAGGAGGGAGGCAATGGGTCAAATCATGTGCTGTAGGGGACATTAGTTCATCCAGAGTCCCTAGAACAGCCATGGTGCCTTTCTGTGATTGACACCAACAGCCAATTCCAGCAGCTTCGTGGAGGGAATGATAATATTCGGCAGGTCATTATCCATGGAATGTGGGGGGATTGCTATGAGAGTGATCAAGAAAATTATGGAGGTACGATCAAGCCTTATTTTAGTGATGTGGTCCATGGCCGGAAGGTGAAGGGGAGCGGGGCTCAAGAAATCTTGATTGCCCCTCCACGACGCATGTCAAAGAACGATTACTCCTATTTGCCAAAGCCATTAGTCACTAGGAGCTTTGGTGGAAACGAGGAGCTCTTATCCTTGGAGTGGATGAATCTGCAAAGAAAATATGATAATGTTCTGAAGCATTACGAAAGCTCGGAATGGGAAACAACCATAGTGGAGGAGGATTATGGAGATGGATATGGGTTGTGTGACATGTAATATCTTTTCTTTTTCCTTTTTTTTGCTTGTGTACTTCACTTTTCTTTTACATTAATAAATGGTCAGGGGGTTATCCCCTGGCTGAGCTTTTCTGGTATATTAGGGTTACATTTAGAGGGAGGTGGTCCTGGAAGGTTACTTGCATTATTGTTAATATATTAGTAAGTATAATTTTCAATAAAAACTAATAGATTTATCATATAATTTAACATATACAAATATAAGTGAAATTAAACCACAATTGGTAGTAAAGAATGAATGAAAAATTATAATTTTGTTGGATAAATTTTTAGATCATCATATATCATGAATGATGTAAAAAATTACAAATATTCAACAACACTGAAGAAATTCAAAGAATATATTTCCATTTTAAATATTTTAATGTGATTATTTTGTTCTTAAAATGAATATTATGAAACCATAAAAACTAACACTTATGTTTTAACTCCTTATATTCCAAAAGTTCTAGAAAGAGATTTTGGTGGAGAAAAATCATTCATTGTATGCCCCATTTAAATATTTTTTGTTTTATTAATTGATGCATCTTGTTTTTAGACACACATATGTTTGTTCTAAAAATGCGATATTGTGTATTAATTATTTATTTCATGATTAATTAAATTTATTGTACAATTTCATTATTATCTATTCATAAATGTGACACTTGATATTATTATATAATTTAAATATCAGCAACACAATGAATACTATATATAAATGAGGATTAATACTGATCATTTATTCACTAATGGTTATAAAAAAATTCATTGAATCACTAATAATGTGCCTCGATCTTATTAATAGACCCTTGAGATTGAGAGATAAAATATAGAGATATTTATTTTTCCATTATATATTTCAAGCCTAGGAAATAATTCACATTTTACCAAATAAAAATAATACAAAAAGAAATCTATTTGAACTAATATTTTACCATGATTGTGACATAACCCATATATATTTTATTGGTTGTGTTGTACATTTATTTCTACATCAAAATGTAAAAAAATTGAAAATACAAATAGGTTGTATATATATATAAGATATCAATCTGAATCTATTATCTATTATCATGGACCTCAAACTAATGAAATTTTTTTATTATCCCATTAATGAATAAGTGTTTTAATCATTTTAGAGTAGAATAAATAATCCATGTTATTCATTAGAATGTAAAATCATTTTCATTTATTGATCCCACCACCAAATATTGTGTGATTTAAGTGAATATGATTATTTATTTTTATAAAATGGAAAATTAGTTTTATGATTCATTTATTAATAATAATATGAAGACTATATTATACACACTAGTTATAAATGAAACATAAATAATTGATTTCATAAAAAATTGTAATATAATGATATTATTTAACAATTAAAAAATTGCATGAAGTGTGAAATCCATGTTGGATCTTAGAATATAAATCCATGATAAAGGAAATTAGTGAATATAATTTTAAAATCAATTATGAATTTCATTGTTCTATATGAAAATATTAATTTATGTTTTTTATGAAAAATAACATAATTAAGATCATAATGATAATTAACATGTTATAGAGAGCCTATAATGTTTTTAAAATAATTAAATTTCTTTTATTTATAATTCTACATGTGTTATATGGAATTAATATAACATAGAGAATATTTATTAAATGGTTTTATATAATATTGAAAAATATTTAATGAATGAATATCATAGACCCATGACTTTTTTGGAATTAAAAAAATTACATTATTTGTATGAATATAATTATGAAATAAAAATTTATTTAAAATAAATTAATTTGTTAAGGGTATTTAGATATATTTTCCTCATTCTAGGTGCTATGAATCCTAAAATATATAATTTGTTTTGTGCATACATGTGATGATAAAAATGATATTATAGGATAAAAATATTTTCTTGGAACCCATGGTTATCCCCAAAAGGAAATAATAGATTGTGAAGGGATATATTCTCTATTAGGGATGTTGTTACTTTTGAGTATCTAATTAGTCTTTTAGTATATTTAAACCCCATTGTGTATATTAGGGATAATTTTGTAAATTATTTCGATCGTTATCTAAATATAGTTTTATATTTTAAAATCCATTTAGGAATCAAATATATATTTCTTTAAAATAAAAACATAAAATACATTATTCAATAAAATTATAGAAATCCATGTATAGATTAAAGGAATCTAGTCATATGTTGTTTAATCACTTAAGCCAATATTTTTCAAATAATTTTTTTAAATGGAATTATATTCCCATGAATTATCATTAGGAAAAAACAACTGTATGTGGAATAAAAGTCATTTATTTCATTTATATGTATACCATTAGAAATCCTGATGATATATATAAATCAATAAGAAATATAAAGACTGAATTTTAAATAAAATACCTAACACACAAAAATTACTATATTTTTTTCAAACAGATCATATTTGAAGACGTATATATTTTTTTATTCTAAAATACTCAAAATATTTCATAAAATTATATAATATAGCTAAATAGAAAACATTTTCACTAGTAAGGGTTATTTTATCATTAAATATTATGAATTATAAACTCTAACATGATAAGAAAAACAGAATAATATGGAGTATGAGTAAGATACATTAATTATATCAGAGAACTTTAATATCCTGATAATTATACTCATAGTGAAATAATTATTGATAGTAATTTTTTGGAATCATTTTTTCATCCTCTACATAACGAAACAAATCTCAAGTTTTTTACATCCCATACTAATTTCTTCAATTAAATCCTATTAAAGAAACATATATTCAGATTTTAATATGGTTATAATTTATCTAATACATATTTTATCTTGATAATTGAATTTATATGTCTTCATATTAAGAGAAACTTAAATATCATTGATATTTTATGAGATGACAGTCACAATAACAACGTTAAATCTTTCATAAGTTATATCATTGGATGAGGAATTATATTAATGTTCATGGTTTTGGTCTACAACTCAATACATCATTTATCCAACTTAATTTAGAATAACTATATTCCCAATAATATTATTCTATATTAATATTTTTATTATCACACAATTAAAATTGGTTTTTTAAAAATGACTATAAAAAACACTTAACAATATAATTATTCTCCTTCACATAATAGTCTATGAATATAGAAAATATGAATATATAATATAACAAATCCACTGATAGAATTGATTATTTTTTTTATGAATTAACAATTAGATTTGAAACTTATAATACTTTTATATGTTTTAATGGGTTATAGATTGACTTTATTAATTATATAATGTAAGTTGACATTTATGGAGAGTTTATATTGTTTTACTATTTTCCTAAATCTATTTTTATCCCAATAAGTTATTTCCATCAATGATTTCATTGGGATATCTACAAAATATTTAGAAAATAATTATGAGTGTGCATATTATGGTGGATTTTTCATCAATCACTTCCATAGATATCCAATGTTCAATTGGGTGGGATGGCTACCACAAGTAATCCCCAAACCCCTAGTTTTAATTTAATTTATGTTGAAATTTATTTTCCTATAAATTTGTGTGCATATGTAAAATCAATTTAATTTTATAAAAATATTTTTCTATATCTCTCAATATAATAACCCTATCTAAGACATAAATATAATTCATTTTAATTTCTAAATTGAAAATAAATCCTATTTAAAAAACTGAAATATCTTATTTATTTGAGGGAAAAGTTATTATAAAATTAAATAATATTAATTTATTAGAATTTAGTGATCATTCTTCTATACATTTCATATTGATCCCTTATAAAATTAAAACATATAATCCATTATTAAATAAAATACAAATTACTATGATTTTCCATACTATTAAACCATAACTAGGAAATATTTTTCCTATTATTTGTAATATTCCAAAAAATAATTCTTATTAATCTCATGTATCCTCCCTCATTATGTCTAAGCACATCAATTAAAACATAACTTTATGGAATTTTACCCTATATTTCATTATGGGATTGAGAAATGTTTTCTCAAAACACAATATTTTGCATTATAAATTAATTCATTATTCATAATGTTGATTCAAGGTTCATTATAATCTCAAGGGCTTATAGGGTAGTTATAGTGTCAAAATTGGGATGGTCATGTGATAAAATAATGCACTAAATTAATTATTTTTCAATTATTGACTTGATTATATGGTAAAAACATGAAATCATCAACGGTTCTCCATTAAAATTACATTGAATCGACCAAAAAATTTACATCACATTGTGTCTTTTTAAATTAAAAAATTGATATGTTTTTTAAAGGTATTTATTTTCTATCTCTCTTTTATGATGTATCTTTATTTACATCACAAAGTTTCACTCCATTTTATCTTAAAATTCTAATAAAAGGTAAATTACTATAAATACCATTTTTGTGTGTTTTTTCATTTATCTTTCATAAATATTTCATTAAACATATTCTCTTTTATCATTTTCTTTTCTTGAGGATAATTATAAACATCAGCCACACTTATTCTAAAATATTTACATGAAATTCATCTTAAAGTAGCATAGAGGTGGCACTAGGCGAGAAACGATATATATGATAAGGTTGTCCAATGAGATTTGATATCTATAATTGTAAAAAATATATGGGAGTTTACAATAGAGTAAAAAATAATTAACAATAATTAAAAAATAAATTGATCATACTGAATAAAAATTATTATCTCAAAGATCTTTTGAAATGGGAATATCATGATATAGTTCATGAACTCATTTCCAAGTCTCCCAAGTAAGAGGGTATTGTGTGATGATATGAATAGTATTTATAATCTCTGAATGATATTCATTATAATATGATTTAGTATTCCAAGTAACATATTTTTAGAAATTACAAATGGCAATAAATTCATTTGGAAAATTGAAAATATATCATATAATATTCAATTTTTATCAATACTTAGTTATTTAGAAAGAAAATTTCCATAAAATTTTTTTCGTTGTAGCAAACATACCTAAATAAAATTCATTACATTTCATACATATAGATAATTATTTTCATGGAAACATGATTGATGTTGACCTCACTAATTACCCACTGATGGATTATGGGTTGTTCGACAATTAATGAAATTTTGAATAGTAATTACCCTATTGTTTGAGTGATAATAGTGTATGTGGATACTTTGTTGCACACATTATACATTATATCTATGGTAATGTTTACTCTATAACCTTTTACAAAGAAAAATGTGTTTAGATCTATAGATCCCACTCTGTGTGTGGACTGTATTTAATGTCCAATGATTTTTATTGTTAAATTATGATGATCAATGAAATATAAATATTACATTGATTCCAATATTATGAAGAATCTACAAAAATGATGGATCTCAGATAAAGTCCTCAATCCTCGAACATCCAATAATCAAATTTTTTATGAAGGCATGGAAATGATTTAAGAATTTTTTCTTGAAATCATAGTCTCTGTGATTAAGAATGACTATTTTATAGTTTCATAAAAATCACCTTGTGTTAAGAATGAGATTCTAATTATAATGAGGATGATAACTGGATTCATCATGGATCCGATACAATTTAGAATGTGAAATGATGGTTTGATGTAAATGGGGGAGAACTAATTCTAATAGTCGTATTGAGCCTCAGTTTAAAGAGAAGTTGTTCTCCTAATATTATTCATGTTTGATTTTATAGAAATACTATTGTAAAAAATATGTATCCAATCATATTATGGATTGATTAGAAGAAAAAATGTCACTAGAAGAAAAATAGGATACGATAATTGCCTTTGAAAATCAGACAATGCTTTGCTGGTATGTATTTCCCAAATATCATAAGTACTTTAGAGAAAATTTGACACAATCCTTATAATGGAATGGTTTAGAAAACGTGATGCATATCAGTTTCATCTTTTAATGGAAATAAATATGATGTTGGATGAGTATGACTCTTCATGGCCACTTTTGCAGAAGCAGAGTTTTAATGTGGTGCCATATACTAGTGTTTTCCAAACTTTTGGGGTCCAAAATTGGGAATATGGAAGGAATCACAAAACATGGATATTCTTGAAGTTCCTATAAAAATAGGGAAAATGAATGAGTATCAAAAATATGGGATTCCCAAAGGGATTTTTGTAGAGGAATGAATATTCAAATAGTGATAATCTCAACTATGATAAATAGGAGTGTCGTGAAATGACACATGTGTTTTTGGTAAAGGATTATAATATATGGAAAAAGAAAGAGTTTTGTGAATATGGACTTCCCAAAGGCAGTTTCGTGAAGGCATCAAAATTATAATGGTGGTCACCTAGATTTTTTATAAATAGGAGTTCCATGATGGGAAACATGGATTTTCTAAAAGGCCTTATGATAATATGGAAACGACATATGTTTTCTAAAGATAGGTTTGTGAAGGGTGTTTTGAGAAGGGATGATTATTCTAATGGTGATCTCTATTATTAAGAAATAAAGGAGAATTGTTGTGTACGATAGAATTTATGGTATCTACATAATTATGACAAGACCGATGAATGAAATATTATTTAGGAGTTTTTTGAAAAAGAGAGAACTTTGAAAAAACTAGGAGTGCTCTGTGAAATGGAGGTGACATGGATAAAAGCTTCTAGAATTAGAAGAAACAAAAATAAATAATCCTCTACTACCATTAAAAATGTAGAAATATTAAAGGAAGATATTATGGTTCTCATATTGTGATGGTGACCTGTGAAAGTGGTTCAAGCGAAAAAATTCATAAAGGATTTTATAGAAAACCAAATGTTTTTAGAATCATGAAATTAATGTTAATTCATGAGTGATAAGAAAATCTTACCAAATGATGGGTGTTTCATGAAGGCTACATGAGATTCACAAAATAAAGGTGGTTCCACAATGTTAGTGTGCTTCGTGAAGGTTGTGAGATTTCCAAGAAAGCTTTATGAGGGAGAATCAAGAGGGACCTTCAGTAGGGATCTTTTCAAACAGAAGTATTGAATATCTGGTTTAGTTGAACTAGTGTATCGGTATAATACCCACATTGTGTGTCAATAAAGAAGAAGAGAGTGTTCAATATATAATCAGTTATTTAGACTAAATAAATAGAAATGATGCAAACTTGGCCTGATATTTATTGGTTTTACATTCATAAATAATGATTGTGATTCTATAAAGATTATGTAGAATAGATATCAATATAGTTAGGTTTTCACTGATCAATGTAGTGTAGAGGAGATGAAGTGACTAACAAAACTGATATCAGTTGGTCATCATTTGGATTAGGATGAATTCATTCCATCAGTCTACAGAATTTCTAATATTGTGATTGAGAGTGGAAGAATATATTATATTGATAATGTTTGTGACTAAGAATAGGTAAGAAGAGGTTAATCACTTACAACTATGCATGTAACAAAGTGAACTCGAAGGTTGTGTAAGAACAAATTAGTATTTTGACATCCTATAGTTCAAAAAATATAGAATACTTCTTTATGTTACAAACCCTTATCAACAAAGAGAATAAATTCTCGAGAGGTAGTATAAATAATGATCCAAAAAAATTATTGGATTTATTACATGGTGTTAAGTGAGTGTAAGGTAAATTCCAAATCATTGTAATCCCCAAAAAAGGATTAATTTATAGTGTATTGTGTGGTCAGAATTGTTTTAAAAAATTCTATCGACTAGAAACTCTAATTGAGTAGTGGCCTATAATGATACATCGTGTCCTTTTATGTACTTCTTAAAAATTCTTTCACGTGATAACGAGATGATAATAAGATTATCGAGATCCAAATTGGTTAAAGAGGTAAAGGTATAAAATGTTATAATTAGATTAAAAAGTCCAAAAAACAGATTCAGAACCCCCTCTTGGTTTTAGACATATCCCAAACTAGCCCTCTCAATTGGTATTAGATGGAGGTTCACCTTTGGTAGATTCTCTATAGTTAAAGCTATTGTATTTTTAAGACATGATTTTCTTTCTGGAGTCAAAAATTAATTGTAGTTTTGGTGAAGATTATGTTACCTATGATTATAAGTCTATATCTACCAATGCCATGATAAATAAGAACAATAATGTGAATATGATGTTGAAGAATAATTCCCTCTTATCTAAAGAATAATAAGTTTTGATTTCTCCATGACTTATTTACAATAAATACATATCAGATCGAGAATGTAATAAAAATGTGGATCATGATTCCACTAATGTGTTGGATAACATTCCTACATCTAGTGATCAGGAGGTATGAGTTATTACATTAATGTTATTTACTGAAAATGAATATGAAAGCACAATTGGTGGTGAGAATAAATCTAAAACCTCTCAATAATTATCAGTTGATAGGTTTAGAGTTATTTTTCACAATAATTTTTTTTAAAAAATATCTCTTTCTTGTGGATTCCTTCAACGTATGCAGGAATAGATCATCTGGATGGAAGAAGAAGCTGAGGAATTGGAGAAGGGCTTACGGGGAAATATTATAGAATGTTTAAATATCTCTAGAGAGATTATATCCTTTGAACAAACCAAGAGGGAACATGAAATAAGTTCCTCAAGATATATCAAATAAGTTAAAGAGAAATATGTAGTAAAAATAACTCTAAAGGAAAAGATCCATGTTCCTGAAGTGAAATTGAAAAATAGAAATGATGTTAAGGGTTTTAAAATAGAATAAATAGCCAAGAAGGTCAAATAACTTGAGTATTTGATTCATAAAAAATATAAGATTCATGAATAAGATGTTTAAATAATAAAGAAAGACTGTGAAGAGAATATGGTTATGATGGAATAATATAAAATCAACCCAAAAGTGAAAAGTTTGAAACTATATTGTTTGTCGGAAAATATTGATAAGACATATATTGTATCATCCCAGAAGAAGTAAATAGTATCTACTGGTAATCATTATTCATTGGAGGATTATACTATCAAAATATATCCATGAAGTGATAAAAATATCATGGCATAATTCAATGATATATCATAAGTAGATAGGAAGTGAAAGGTACCGACCATATCGTCAGGTAATAATGTTTTGAAATCTATTTCCACAAACAGTTCCTGTAAGATGAAAACTCTAAAAATGTATGGGAAAATAAAGGTAATAAGATACCTACCAAAATTTCTAGGGTAGATAGAAGGAACAATTTGGAAGGTGGTTCCATAGAAAGAGAACAAAAAATCATGAAGGGGACCAAAAAATCTAACAAAGAGGCTATCTGAAAATCAATAATTTTGGTTAAAATGTGGTGCTATAATATATTTGGGCACTATTAATTTTATGGTTGGTACAATCTTAAAAAAGTAAAAGCAAAAATGAAACCTATCTCATGGTATAGAAATATAGATACGAATAAGATAAATTCACCGGTCTAGAAGAATCGATATATGACAAACATATTTGGAGTTCTTGATAACATATGTGATGTATGAAATGAAAGTGGTCAAATGTTTGGTACAAGATCATCTCAAAATTTATACAAAGATTATATGAATGATGATCACAATAATTTATTTCGATGGGAGAAGATTCCTTGGGAAGGAATCAGAAGAATTTTCAAATCATAAATTACCCCAAGAAGATTATATGAAATAATTGTGATAAATCCAGGGACTCTATTCCAAGAATTTTAAGGTTAGTGAATCCAAAATTAAAACTAAAATGGATGAAACATACAAGAAACCTTGTGGATGATCCAAACATTCTCTTAAAAAACCCAAAGCTAGAAGTAACTAGATATATCCCCAACCTTCTGCATGTGACCTGAAAAATAATTTATATATCGTTGGGTGAGTATAACGATATACTTAGTAGGATCATCCCTATAGACTTTCATGAAAATGTAAGGAATTAATGCAAACACAAAGTGAAAAACGTTAAACTAACTCATCACCTAATTATGTGTACTAAGTTTCTATCCTCACTATGGATAATCTCACTGATTATCACATACAAGATCATATATTATAATATTGAATATCAATGGAACCCTCCTACCACTCCCTAACTTTTTTTCCACATTTCCCTAATATCACACATCATAAGAACATCTATCCAAAAAGGCTATTTCGAAGACACCTCGGTGAGGCACCACAATATACACCACATGCAACACAACCACCACCTCTATATATCCAAAAGTAACAATGTATTTTCCCGAATCCACCACAACTCGCATAGTGAGTATCATACATCAGGTATTATAACACATGTGATCACATCGCATACACCATGTAAAGATTCTCAAGCCATCATATCCTATACTCATTACACCTATAATATTCCATGGGAAACTATATCCAGAATTTATGTGTGAGAAATAACCACAAGCCATTACTTCCCTATACACACATATAAGGGGAAAACAAGCCACCATGAATTCTAGCACAAGTAACTATAAAGGGAAGTGCGTTCGCTCAAAGTGGGTAGTCAGCAATCCATCCTTATATTTATATGTTTGGGAAAACAAAACCCCAAAGCTCAAAATCCCCATGGTTTTAGTTTCCCTAATCGATAGGGTAGAGTAGCGTATAGAAGAACAAAAAGTAAATGATATAATATATCTCATAACAACCCTATAGGAAAAACCTATTCTAAGCCTCAACTAAATATTACATCTATCATACTCATAGATGCCACTACTAAGACTAGATATCCTATAAAAACAAATCCATTAAAATTGATAAATTAAGGTACTTTATCCCTTTTTATTAGTTTTGTTTTATATTACTTGATTGTTTATTCATTAATTGACCATTAACAATTCCAAAATAAGTTTAATTATCATTCCATCTATGATCCATGCCCTCCAATCATATCCAAACTGAGAGTATTTCTTATGAAAGACAATACCTAATCATTTAATCATGGTAAGCTCAAACCCCATAGGTTAACCATTTATTCATTTATCAACAACATTACGACTTTCCATATTTCAATATTTAAAGGTATTCTAGGAAAATATTTTACGCTTCCAAACATAAGGGGATCAACACAGTTAGTAGATGAGATACCCATCGAGTAATTTCCATCTATAGTAATAGAATAGACCCATCAATATAAGAGAAGATAAAATGGGAAATCATGGGTAATACCTCTCATGTCTTCTCCTCTTTTGGAAGAATATTAAAAAACCACCTGCCTCAATAAGTGGGTAATGTAAATATGTTAAATAAACATCAGATTAAATGACCACCCTACTTTAACATTAATTGATATGCTCATCTTCAACCCATTCCATCATCACAGGTGTCCTCCTTGACCCCAGATGCATAAAATAATGAATCTCGCCACTTCAAGCATTAATTGATGCCACAAAAACTAGGCCTCCCTACCCCATATTCCACAGCATCCCTCTAGGCTCAGCCATCAAATTCTCACATTACATACATGCCTCCATACCCCACACACCATAATTCTAGTACCTAGATCACATCATAAGTATCATGAACAAACATATGAATTGGCTCTCAAGCCCAAAGCTGGGCATTCTGCATTTACACACAACAAGCTCTCACTGCTCCAAAGCATAAGTTATATAGGACATTACAATAAAATTAAAATCTCAGGCCCTGTAAAATAATTATCTATATCACCCAACCTATATTTATTCAATATTAAATTAACCGATTGATTTTGCATAGGTTACCACTATAAGAAATCTAAACAACAAGATATCACAATCTGTCACAAGCTATCAAAAATTCATTACACATTTAAATTAATACTCTTTTAATTCCCTTTTAAAAAAGTATCAATATGATTTATGTTCATTAACTAATTTAGTTATATATTCATCACTACATTAATTTTATTAACATCAAATTACATCAACAACAACCAGATTACATAAACATGCCTCTTTATCTTTTAGCCAATTAATTATCAATTAATTCCAGCTTTACATTCTTTACTAATTTACATCAAGAACTACATTATATTCCATGAAAATAATCGATATCACATTATCTATCAAATGATGTGGAAAAAAGTTATCATAGTATAAAGAAACAACATCCCCACGTGATTGATACCAATTCTCCAATCTAGTTTATGTATTTAATTAGGTCAATTCTATTTTGATCCTAGGCCTAAAACATGTTGTCTCACGTATTTCATGTAAATATATAGAGAATCCAAGAATCCATTACCTTAAAAGGTTGTTATCATTCTTATCATGGGATCTGATCAATGCAACAGATCTCGATCTCCTCTCTCGCAATGACTGCATCCACCCGAGGACACCATGGAATGACCGCAGTAACAAACAATCAAGAAAAATCCATTAGAAAAATACATATCACACAAAATATCATTGAAAAGGGAAATGGGAGGATACAAATTCATGAAACAGAAGTAAAATATGTATACCATACCTTATATCGAAGAAGGATCACTATGGATCAAATATGGGAGCTAGGGATCATTCCTTGATGAAGGAATCAACAAAACACTAAAGAGGGGGTCATCAGATTTCCTAGGCATGAGAGAGAGCTATTGCATCCATTGGTTTTCACAAAAACCAAGTGTCAAAAAACACTAAAAATATACTTCATTGAGGTATTACATGATGTGTAATCGCTTTCACGTCATGTATTGGCCTAGGGTCAGTTTCCATAGAAATATGTATCAACCTAATGATTTGTTTTATTTTTCAAACACCGAAGTATTTCACACCTTGAATCCTTCTTTTCTACCATATAAAATTCTTCCTGTCATGATGTTTTTAGGAAAACCTATGAAATTGAAATTTACATTGTGTAATAAAGTTACATGGTGTTTAATCCCCCAGTTAATGATTTTATTTAACCAATCATATCAAAATTTCTTCCGAGCCACCATTGAGAACTTTGATATTAGAAAAATTTCAAAGGGTTGATCTAGAAGGATCTGGGACATTACATTCATTATGAAGGCTGAGTGAGAATTCGATAAGAAACATGGATAAGTGATGGAGGTGTGCATCATGATTCCTGTAAGCTTCATGTGGGATCATCAAAAACTATAGTATAGAATATCTAGTTTAGGTGAACCCATTCTGGTGTATAATAACCCCATTTTGTGTCAATGAAGAAGAAGAGAGTGGCTTGTCTATATTCTGTTATTATTGAAAAATCAACTACGACGATGATAAGCTGAGCTGGTCCTCATTGGATTAATAATTATATATAATGTTTCTGATACTAGAAATTAGATGAAGAAGATATCTAAGTACTGTTGGTTTTTAATGGAAGAAGGAAAAGTAGGGAATATTATTTGACTGACCAAATTGATATCAGTTTATCATCATTTGGATCTAGGAGAATTAAATCCATCAATCTACAATATTCATATTATTGTGTGTGAGAGTGGAATATGATAGTTAATCTATAATGTTTGTTACTAGGAAGAGGTATTAAGTAGTTACATGGATGCTTCTATTAAAGTATCCAAGTAAAATAGAATTGTGTGGAAAAACAAATAAGTATTGTGACATCCAATAGGTGTCAATTGGTGGAATAGTTTCATGTTGTTAAAAATCCATATCAACATGGTGAAGACTGTCTTGGGAGGAATTATAAATATCAAACCATCATGAGCTATTCGATTGATTACATATTTCTACATGAGTTTTAGGTCATATCATACTCATTTTAATCTAAACAAAAAGATCTTATTTAGTGGATTGTGTGGTCAAGATTATTTCTATCTGTGCCAAAAAATTTCAACTCCTATTGTGTATTGAAAATTGTAAATAAATCATGATCTTTTTATTAATTCTTCATTAATATTACATGCAATAGTTTTAAGATAATAATTGAATTGAGATCCTAACATGTTAAAGAGGTAAATAGATAAAAAGTTGGAACTAGATTGAAATGTCCCCACCACTATTTCACACCCACTGAAAGTTGGACATATCCCAAAATAGTGATATAAATTATTGTATGAAATTTATTGATTTATTATTTAATAATAGAATAATGGGAAAATTGAAAAATCTATAAATTTGGTTTCTTCCCGAAAGTGAACAATTTGGAGTCTTCATTCGAACATATATTTTCCCATTCATTCATGGTTTATGTAATTGGATCCTACATAGATATACATTTAATAAATGGATTCAAATATTATCCATTAATAGGTATGTGATGTACCACATTTCTTGAAATCTCAATCGCCTCATCAGAGAATATTTTTAGAAAAATAAATGGACAAGATTATATATTCTTCATCTTACTAGGGAACAATTTAATCATTTAATTAAAAAATACATTTTATTGTTCCTTGAATTCAAAATGAGATATATTTTTTGGATTAGTATATTAATTAATCATCTCCATTAATAAAATATCATTATTATATGGTCATATTTATAACTCCTCGAGCACATTTAGTTATAACAGTATTTGATTCCAACCTCCATTTAATTCATGTTATATTCAAGAATAACAACATTTTCATTAGGCTTTATTTACATAGTTATTAACATGATTACTCAATTATAATTATAGATGTATATATAGATATATTTTGGTATATATTACCCCACAATACTGAATTCCATCTTTTAAATTTATCTTATAATATTATCATTAATATTTAAGAGTTATTTTTTGAAAATTTCATTAGTGGATTTATTTTTCACCTTATCTTTTCTATTGTTCTATGGATACAAGGTTGTTTTTTCTTATTATTAAAACCATATTTGTCCCTAAATCCATTAAAATATAAATTTATATGAATATAATTATAAAAAATTTTGACACTTCACACTCTAAATCTATAAATATTTTGATCATAAAAAATTCCACCTAACTTTTAGCCCTTTTGTTTGGTAATCCAATTATCAAATCACATAGATAAATTATTAAATTCCACTAAAATATAAAAATTAACTTTATATTTAGGTATTATTCACATCAAATCAACACCCTAAACATCAAACACTTCAACTTACAAAATTCCATAATTTTGGATTTTAGGAAGACCCGAATTTCTTTGTATCATTTAAAAAGGATCATATGAGGTCACAATATATTTTTAATTTTTAAATATTTTATCTAAAAAAAATTAATTGAGTAAAATATTTTAAAATATTTTCACTTCCACTACATCCTCATATAGTAATAGATTATAAATTTTCATGAATGGAATACACATCTTTCATTTGAGTACACATCTTAGTTATCACGTCATCTCCTTTATGAAAATTAATTGGATCCTCAAAATGATAGTACATATCATATGATATGTTAATTTTAATTTTATTATATGATATTTTTCTTTAAATAATTATTATACTAATGTATTTAACCCTATTTGAATACCAATAATATTTGTGTGCATAAAAAATATTTTCAGAAGTGAATAATTACATATTTAATTTGCATGCATTGTCCTTTCATCCTCTATTTTTTGAAAAATGATTTGAAACTCTGCACTCATCTCCTTTATCTTCCTTATTATCCATACTAAATTATTATAAAATACAAACCCCTTTAATGAGTCTAGGATATGAATTTTCTAATATTTTTTTTGAATAGGTCCTTCAATGTTAATTTATTCAACATGCTATAGTAAATTATTTTTATTATTCAAGAATGATTTCATGAAGTAATGATATCATTGCAATATTTGGAAAAAACTATAACTATATCCTTTTTTGTAACCACATAAAATTTAATGGACTATGAGATATTGAATTTTGGGCACCAATTATATCAAAATATCATTTTAGAATAATTACCTTCACTTCTTCATTTTTTTGATTCAACCTCATTATTAAATATAGACTTTGATTTTCATTGTTATCCTTGAATATCATACACATACACAAATCCTGATTAATTCATTTGATGTCTATAATGAACCACTAAATTTTTTTATTTTCAATTCATAGGGATCATAATATATTTATCTTTTGGTATTTATCAATAAATGATTAAATAATCACTAGTATTGCATTACTTCATGAAAAAATATATTACTAAATTTTTATGGAAGACTCTTCAAATGTGAAATATATACTTCTTCAAGTGATGGTTCTAAATGTTTTTTCATTTATCGTCACGCAAAAACTCTTTTTTTGAAATATTCAACCATTATGTTGTCAATAAATTGATTTTTTTTCAATTTTTAGTAAATATTTTCATCTTAACTTATAAATTCTACACATTTTTGGGGATTTATAATTCTATTTATAAATATTTCAAAAATAATTTCTATCATGGAAATATTGATGTTTTCTTTATTGAATATGATTTGTTACATCATTCATATTAAAAACATTTTTCTCTAGTCCCACACTAAAAGTGATTCTTCCTTTGGGAATATTAACTCGAGCTATCACTATAACCTAAAATGGTCTTTTGTGTATGATTGGAACATTACTATCTATTTTAAATTTAATTAATAATTTTTTTAGATAAGTATTAACATTTCAATTCTCATTGAATCATCTTCTACGATACCATATGGGTAAGTTATTGACCTTTCATTCAACTATAAATGCATAATAGTTTTTATAGTATCTCTTATTACTAAATCTATTATTATATCAAGATGAAATAAATTCATTATTACTAAAAATTTAATTAAATATGTTTAAGATTTCATCCCTTCATGAATTATAATGATTATAAATAATCATGGATCATTAAAAAATTTAGGAATATTTATTTGAATGTTTGTACTTTAATAGTGTATTTTTCCAAAAGTGTTTTTAATTTTTAGAGAATATTAATCATATACATGGTTTATGATTAATTTTTTCCTATAAAATAACAATTATAATGCTTATTTTAATATTTTTCAATTTGTTTCCTTAGAAATACTTAATATCATTATTTTATATCTCTTGATCAAATCCTGGATAGATAATAGGGGTGTTAACAATTTTTATATAATACATAGTTAATTTCATATTCTTATTTCTTCTAACCCCCTTATATTTGTTATTTATTTCTACCAAAAAAATTTTCCATCAGGTAGTTGTTATTTTTCTAAATCTCATCACCCATTTCTAATGGACCGATACTTCATTCACAAGGATTGTGAAATTCTTCATAATTTCCTTCACATTCATTATTATCATTCCATTTCTCCTCGTTATCTCTCTATATTTATATAAGAAGAATTCTATAAGGTTGACATAGGTTGTAATAGAGTATTTTTTTATTGATAATGATATGGTAAATAGTTATCTTAAAAAATTATATTTCCATATTTTATATGCTAGAATATATATTAAATGATCTGGTCAATACATGAGATATTTTTATTGGTTATTTTCACAAAAACAATGATCCCGATCGTAATGTTTATTTTCATTATTTTTTTCTAAGATATATTTACTTCCATGACGATGATTTTTTGATGTTGATGTGTGATTCTTAAAAGTTTACATTCAATTTCTTGCATCAAAGCCATATACTACCGTCCCTTAAAAATGATATTGTTCTCCTAGGATGATATGGTTTTTCTCATTCCATGATGTGTTTGGGTTATTCTTATATCTTGATTAATATGTCTTATAAAATACATCATTGTAAAAGTTCCAATACTATTCATCATGAGGTTACATATTTATAATATAAATTATTATTTCATAATTTTGGATGAATATTCAATACATTTCACAATAATACATTCCTAGACACTATAAAGGATTATTATCTTTGGAGACTAGATACATAAAGAACATATTTCATAAATGGTCATTATCATATCCCATAATGTTATCCTCTAAGATTACCCTTCATAGATATTTTTTACTTAATATCATTCTTAATAACATGGGGGAATATAGAAATTAAGAGGGGATGAGATAAAATTATCAATAAGGGTAAACATATAATATACTATTCATTAATTATAAGTTTTAATTAGCATTTGTGTTTGAGAACATGATTTTAACTTTTGAAAGTCCTACACAATAAGTCAATGATATTGAATTTTGATTTCGGAATATGGATTTTTCATAACAAAATACATAAGTAATAATTGTTCGGAATCATCGATAATCTACCACATGACTGTATGAATATATAATAACCATGGGACATATAATAGGGGAAAAAATAATTATATAAAATAAATTCCTTAATCATGTTTCACTAAAATGGTTATCATAGTAAATTAGGTATACACCCTATACTATCATTTACATAGTATAGGTTTACTCCAATGACTAGTATTATTGAAAGAATATATTATTAATCTTGGTTAACTACCAATTCCAAACCTTTTTACCTCTTTAGATATCATTATTTACCAAATTAATTAGAAGAAAGTGTAATTTTGGGTCCATCCACCACATAATGAAACCATACATATGTGTCACACAATATCAGAATATATTTATCAATCATAATGACTTTTCTAGAGGGAAATAATTTGGATTCAAAGACATCTCATCAGCATATAATCATAATCCATACAGAGAAAGGAAGTGGATAGTATCAAGTAATCATTCATTATATCATCCTATATTAATTTACCTATGGGGAGAAATCTTAAAAGCAATCATCATAATATCAACAACATCATAATTAATTTATAAATTGGATGGAATCATTAGAGAATGTCCCCATTATAACATAACAGTAAATAAATGATGTTAACATAGATAAAAATACCTCAAAAAATACTCAAACCTTTCTTTTAGAACATTAGAGAAATATATACTTCTTTAGAAAAAAATTATAACTAAAAATACCCAAAATACTAATAAAATTATTTTCATTCAAAATAATCATAGGATAAAATAATGGAAGATTTAAATAAAATAAAAGTGATGATTTAAGGAATATAAATTTATATCAAATACACAAAAAACGTTCTTTTCAAACTTTTTTGAAATATCAAAAATACACAAGTTCAAAAAATATTTATTTAAAATGTAAAATTTAATAACTTTGAATATAATGTTAAAGGAAATGAAAATAACCGTTTAAAAACATTTAATGACTAATTTAACACTTTCTTGACAAAAATTTAATGGGCATGTTTATGGAAGATAAATTTTATTACCTATATAGAACATAAAATTGGCTTTTCTTTAAAATAATTATCAATCCTTTTTTGTACTAAATATAAAAAATGATAATAACACATAAAAGTTTCTAGAATAAAAATTTGATATGACGATATATGGGTTTAATAAGGTAATATATAAATAATTTTCCTCAGTTAAAATTTAGCATAGAAAATACAATAAAAATGAGATTGTAACATTAAACCATAACAGAAGTTGTATCTTGATTCGTATGCATTAAAACCAATTAGATAATAAAAATATATTTATTATATTTATATTTCAAAACTATAATTGATATATAAATTATTTATTTTCATTTAAAGATAATTTTATTTTATCAATTTTTTGAAAAAACATTAAAATAAATACTATAGTGAAAGTTTGTCTATTTTACAAAAAAAATTCGGTTCGACGCTTTTGGTAATTTTTCCTTGGTCGTGAATTAATAATATAAAATATATCAATAATGAAATAAGTATCATATTTAATCATAATGATGAAAATTATAACCATTCATATAAATTACTGATGAAAAATGAATTACGTCCCTTCGAGGAGGTTGTAGTCTATATATATGCATGAGTGATGTTTCCACTTTTCAATAGATAGAAAAAAAATAATGGTAAATAATTATAAATATTTTAATAATAAAATATTATATAATAAATATCATATGTATTCATTATATTCATGCATATTACAATCCTTTTAAAAAAGAAATGAAAACGATTTATGTCTCTTTTTGGAGGTTGTAGTCCACATATACTCACAAGTGGTGTTATTATTATTCAACCGATGGGAAGGTTAGAATATAGAAAATTTATTATAATTACAAAGGAATAATTATATCATTAATAAAAAATAAAAAATAAAATTCATCATGATAACCAACCATGAATGATGGTGATGTAAAGTGAATCAAATCTGTATGTTGTGGCGATAGACCACATGTACATACAAGCAATACATTATTTTTTACATTTAATGGGAAGAAGGTGGAAAATAGTTGTCCTCTAATCATAGTGAAATATCATTATATTTATGATATTATATAATTTATTTTATTGGGGAGAAAATACATTTAGTTTATATACAATATGATATAAACCGTGAAAGAGTTGGGTAGGAAGATTCTCTTTTCTATGAAAGACCTCCTTTGGACAAAAAATTAAGTATAATTATCATTTTCTTTGGGAAAGATAAAAATTATCATTATTAAATTTTTTTAATATTTGAATATTTATGGGTATGTATTTACAATTATAGATGGTAAATTTTTAGTGAAAAATGTAGTATAATAGGTTCCCTTTTATATATAAGGGGATGGAGACACATGATATTACATAAAATATTTAAATATCATAAAGTCATACACTTCTGAATGTGGATAAATAATGAAAATAAATATATTATAAGGTATTATAATGTCTAGATATAATCAAAAAATAATAGTTATATAAGTTTATTTTTGGAATTTTTACCCTTGTCTCTTAGTATTACCCTTGGTAAGCCAGTTTTAACTGTAGTCATGGTAACAAATTTTTAATTCTTTTATAATAAATTATGAAAAAAATCTATGTTTACATATTAAATAGTATTAATTAATTTTATTAAATGTATTGAGTAAATTTCAGAATACAAAACATCAACAAGTTCAAAAACCTCATTTTTAAAATAAGATCCCAAAATTCAACAGAACTATTTTTTAGAAAAATTTATTTTCTACCATAAATGAGAGTTTGTCTTTATTTCATGCCATACAAAACTAATAAAAGAATATTAAAATGTTATATTTAACTTATAATATTAAAATCAAATTAAAATCATTCATTAATAGACATTATATAAAATTATTAGGATAAAACCATATTCTTCACAATAATTAATTATTTTTTTGAAAAACATCACTTTTTTCCATCAAATGATTTTCTAATAATTTATAAAAAAATTAAAAACAATTAATTATTTATAAAAATAAGTAACCAGAAAATTTATATAATATAGTTAGTAATATTACTAAATTTTTATCCAATTGATAGGTGATAACAATCACATGAAACAATAATATATTCTTATTATATCATGGTTTTTTAGAACACTGTTTTGAATAAAAAATCTAACGATCAATGACTTTATTTTCAAATATAGATATATCATAAAATATGAGTGTGTTTCATTATACCCCAATTAATAAAATTTATCCATCAAAATTCTGTCACCCTGATACAAATAACTGAGTATTTTTTTCCGCATCACATCCGAAAGTTCCCATGTTGCATCCTAAAATATATTGTTTCGCCAAAAAAATACAAATGTCTATTCTAGAACACTTTCACTCTATGATATATAATCTCCCCTATTTGTTCATCATAATAGATATAATTCTCCATTTCAACATCCTATTAGTTGAGTATATATGAATTATCTGGAAATTAATTTCACAAGAGATATAAATGAAACACATCATGAACATGATATAGATTTGGTGTATGCAAGGAATGATAAGAACAAATCATTTTAAAACTGATACTTTATGAGGGACAAGTATATATAGGTATCAAGACATTATTCTATTTAAATATCATAACCTTCTTACATATTTAAAATCATATGATATCATTTTTAGAGACTTTAAACTATAGGTCTCATTAATGACTATCTACATAAAATTTTGTCAATACTGAGTTGTCATGACTTTCTTATCAATGGATGTAACCCAATATACAATTTCTTCAGATAAACTTGGCCCAATAGCTTTTTCTAATCATCTTCATCTTAAAGTATTGATGTTATTCACTTCTTACCATAGAAGGATTAAAAAGGATCCATGTTAATGATTTAATAGATGTTATTGTTCTCAGAATAATCATACATAGATTGGTTTTCATCACCGAAAATGTTTCAAAAAATAAAACATAGTCTTGCCATATATTTGAGGGTTTGAATTTTCCTCTTTTAATGAAATTATTTTTGAGGATGATATACATTTATAAAATTTAACTCAATGTTTTATTATTTTTTAATTCTTCTCTAAGACATCATGGTATAATTATGATCCCAATAAGATACAAAAGAATAAATTACCCCATGAATCCTTAACACCTACATAATCTATATCATATCAATTTGATCAAGAGAAAAAAATTCAAAGATTTCAATAAAATTTTATGATTTTATTTGGTTATCAAAAACTTCCCAAATTGAATTACAATGTTTAAATTTTTTGGGAGTGGAACAAAGAATACCATAGTTATGTTTTCTATTTTACATTCTAGAATAGGTAATAGTTATAAATTATCCTTAAAATTTTGTCTCTATACCTTAACTTATTGACATTATATACATGGAGATATAAACGTTGTAGAATCCCATTTAATGTTGTCCCATAAAAAATACACTATCAAATTTCTATACATCTTCTCACATCCAGGATGAATTAAGAATGATGAACTATGACAGTATTCTATATGATCATTCTTATAATCTGGTATTGATTATTCACATAGTTAGTTCATAACTATAAAAATTCCCTCAATATTAATGGTGAACATAATAACATTTCTCATCTTATTCTTCAGTTCCATATCTTCATCCTATGAATTTTTATTCTTCACATGGATGGATGGTTGAACATTCATCTTTGAAAGTTAAGATAATTCAAATTTCTTAATTTACCATGACAAAAGTATACAAACCCATAATTATTAGATATATTTGAATCCTCGTCATGTATAAATCAACATGGTCCTTTTGGATCATAGAATTAACAACCTTGTTCTCCTTCCAATGTTTGTAATGCATTAAGTAGTAATAAAAATTAATCAACTCAAATGATTTAATTTGGAACATATTTATCTATATATATGTTAATATGTACATAAATATTATCTGTACATATATGAAATCCTTCATATGAATGAAAATGCATCTATTTTTTCAAAGATAAAATTATTGTTTCCAATGACAAATTCAGACTCAGGTAATTTTTCTCATGAATTTTTAACTAGATTAAGTTATAAGCTATCATCATATCATTATTCCTGAGCATAAATCCAATAATCATTGTCAATGACACAGTATATATCTCAAACCCTTCTTCTCTAGTGGGTAATTTTAGAATAGGTGAACTGAGTAACCATCTATTTAGTTCCTTAGAATTTTCTTCACATTCATCAATAAAAAGGAACATGGACCCCTTCAGAGTCTACTTACATAATATATTATCTATCCTTGAAAAAAATATCAAAAATATATGGTGGTATCCAGTAAAACCAATAAAAATACATATCTTAATTACCATGGCTACTGGTGGCCATTATTAAATAGCTTCTATTTTTAAGGATCTATTGATATATCCTCACATCATATTATATAAAACCGTAGTGGAACATTTTGATTCCAAAATTTATTCATGATAAATTTAAAATATAACTTATCATTCCTCATGGTCATCTAAACAACATAAAAAATTTCTCCATACTCTTCATTTGCATTAAAATATATTATAATGTCTACTATAAAGACTACCAAAAACAAATCAAGGTAACCTATAAACACATTATTGATTAAATTTAAAAAGATAATATAGTAATTGGTTTGTACAAATATAATCAATATATATTCATAATCACTATAACTCATAAAAAGGTTTCCTTTTCTAAATCCTCATTCTTAACCCTAATTTAAGGATATTCGGAATGCATTTCAACCTTGGAAAAATAATGTGCTCCATGTATTTGATAAAATAATTGATCATTATAGGGTATAAGATAGTTTTCTTGATAGGGATATTGTTATATACTCAATAATAAATAAAAATTCATATTTACCCATCAGTTTTTAGAAAATATAACAGGTTTCCCTCATGGTGATGCACTCAAGGACATAAATCCTCTATCAATATTCACATGGAGTTACTTTTTCAGTTCTCTACACTGAATTGGGTCCATTATATATGTAGTTTTTAAAATTGGTGGATCACTGTGTATGAGTAAAATTGAAATCCCAACTTCACATTTCAGATAAATATTATGATGTCCTTCAAAAAAATAAATCAGAATAATCCCAAAAAATATACATATCTACAATGTTTTGTTTCTTACCAACCATTTGAGATAAGTATCCATCATAATAATATATAAAGACCCATACAATGAATTTAATTTTTTGTTTTTTGTTCATATTCAACCATACACTGAAATACAATATTAGGATGATTCATAATATCAAATATACTATCCTTTCCATGGAAATGGGATCTATATAGAGAGGTCTTACCAACACCTTGAATAAAATTATATTTAACTAGATGGATAATAACCTGATTTTCATAAACCACATACCCAAAAAATAATATCATAGATAAGCTATCGGATTGGTAGGTATTCAACTTAAAATTAGGATTTTTTAATGAAAATATAATATCTTATCTTTGAAGGGGTAAAGTGACAATCTTAGAAAATTATTCCAATATAGAAGAGTTGGTAGGGAAAATATTTTACAAGTAATTTTTAAATACAGACTATATGATAAGTGTACATTTCAAAACATCATTCTCATGAATTCATTCTAAAATTATGATAACATAAGCCTTCCCACTATCCCATATCTTATGATGTTTTTGAAATCGATTGTCATCCTTGTCCCTTAGAATTGTGCACTGATTAGATTATTTTCTATACTACATGAAATTATTTGATTATATTGTGGGTGACATATTCATTAGAGCTTTCTCATTTTTATTAAAGGTCCCTACAACATCCCTTTATAATTATTTTTCTTGATGACCATATTTTCTATTTATTAAACATCTACCAAACCCCATAATGAAATTTTATCTAGAATTTCTTCTATAATTGTAACTTTAAGTGAGATTTATTTTCCTTCCACCATGAGTTTTATTATTAAAATTTCTTCAAAATTCCATTTTTAACTTTTTCTCCAAAAAACCCTGAAAACAATGGGAGTCATAATGATCTATTTTTAACTAGAAAACACATGTAATGATTTATTCATAGACAAAATTGTCACTTATCATCAATTTCATTTAAATAATTGGTCTTTGATCTATAAAATATATGTCAACATTTCATTTAGGATTGATGATAAAACTAGAATCATACATTGCATGTATGATGTTATTTTACACTTAGGTACTAATGGATTTATCATCATTCTATATTAGTTTCCAAAAACCACTTCCAATTATAATGTTACTTCTTTAAGGAAAAATAATAATTGAAGAAATATTTCTTAAACTTTTCCCATAACAAAGTGTCTTTCTCTTCCTCTTTCAACATATTCTTGAAAAGAGTCCTACATTGATCTAATTCACATACAAATTGATAAATAAACAAAATAAAATTCTCATTGTACAAGAATTAGATACTATAGAATATATTTATTATATCATTGACTCATTTCTCACTAATAGGTGGATTGATGGAACCACTGATTCAAGGTGGATGGTTCCTAAAAAATACTCAATAGAAAGATGTTCCTTATATAATCCATTAAGAAGTTCAACATGGTTGAAATTATAAAATATAGTTTGAGAGTATTTAGTGTTCATAGTTATAATATTTCACATCCTGACACCCATTTAATTTGGTTGCTCTTGAGTATGGCTATTTCATTGGATATCATGTTCTTTTTTCACTTGATTACTCTTAGTTCATCAATTTAGTAAAACCCAAAAAAGTAGTTTGAGTATAAAAAACTAATAATCCTAGTAATAATTTTCATTATTAATAAATTTAATCTTTTGATGTCTAAAATTTTGAAAACATATTTGAATACATGGATGATTATGGTCGTCACATATCACTATGTGTTGTCATCAGTTTTCATAGGCTTTATCATCTTAATTATTATAATGGTTAATAAATGGAATGGGAATTAAAAAAGTATAGCCTTGTAGTGGCTATGAAATGGTATTTTCTTAGGACCACCCATCATGAAATTTTGAAGATAGAGTTAACACCCAATATATCTCGGCCAGAGTTGTTAACATTCGGAAATTTTTTTCCACCACTACATATACATTCTCAAATATTTAAATGGATTTATATATAATGAAAACCATACTGTTTTATTTTTCATATATTAGGATGTTCTCTTATAATTTTGATTATCCTAATATTTACCACTAAATATTTCTAATTATATTCTCCAAAAATAAGTAAATTGTACTCTAATACTATATAAGGTGATCTAAGAATAACATGCACAAATATTTAATCATTTTAGTAAATTATTAAATAAATTTCAAAATAATATATTATTGATTAATAAAAGGTTTCAATCTTTTTAGTCTAGTTTCATAATAATATTATTTTCTAAATAATGAAAAAAATATCAAGAAAATTTATTCTAACATTCTTCCATTTCGAGATATTTCATAATTAATACCATGCTTCATAACGCGTGGAAAATGGGAAAACAATAAACAATGAAATCATATGTTCAGTAATGGTAATCATATGATATATCAGTTATCATAAGTGAGAATAAAGATAAGGGTATGATATCCTGATCATAAATTAGTAAATTCATTCCCAATATGTCAAAGACCACTAATCATAGTCAAGGAATAATTCTTTTTCATAACAAAATATATCAACCATAACTGTGTGAAATCATCATTAATCACACATGAGCTATTAGAAAATATTGTTATCATAAGACTTAATAATTTGGAATAAACATAATCATCGATAAATAATTTACTTAGTCAAGGATTACTACTAAGGCCATTAATATTGATTCAGTTTACATACCATTGCATCATTCCATTAGATAAGGTTCAGTCAAAAGTCTATCATTGTGAATAGAGTTCCTTACTAAACTAGGTTTACTTCTCATTGTAGTTCTAATTAGATCTTGAGATATCATTCATTACCTAATGTAATAGAGGGATCTATAATTTTATGCCAAACAATCACATAATGTAACACAAACACATGTGTTTTACAAGATCATAAAAAATTCATTATGACAAAATTTCATAGACACTTGAAAAAAATTGGTTTCATAAACACCACATTATCATATAATAATATGCAATCCATGTAAATGAACTGTATTATATCATAAGAGCCTCTAGTATCTTATCATAGATTTGTTAAATTTTGGGGAAAATCGGTAAAATATAATTATTCAAAGATCTTATACATAATATGTCATCCCGAAATGTGGATAGAATCATAATTTAATCTCCCTACAGAAAAAAATATCCATAGAGTATTTCAACAGAGTTGATAAATACTATTAATATAATATAAGAACATTTAGTTGAAAACACGATAAAAATAACACTTTTATAGAATTTAAATAAAATTCCCCCAAATATGGAGAAAATTTATTTCATTGAAAATATCCATGGAAATGTTTAATGTAGTATTCAAATAAGATAATATTCATACTGGTTGGAAAATCCACTAATACTGTATTCACTAAAAGAGAGAAATATTTTCACATTTATAAAACGTTAAAAAAGAATCTTTAAGAAAACATTTATTTAAATTTTTTAAATTTAATCCACTCTTAATAAACTAAAAAAGGAATTTTTTTAAATACATTTATTGTAAAGAACATCAATAAATGTTTTTGAAGAGATTGGATAGGGAAGAAAGAGTTCATTAACCAAAAAGAAATAATATTTGATTTTCTTTAAAAAAATCTTCTTTATTTTATGTATCTATGAGAGGGAAATTGAACTAAAAAAATTTATTGGAATAATGAGAGAAGAATAAAATATATGGGTTTTATGGATTAATATCTTAAAATTTCCCCAAATAATAATTTAGAATAGAATGTTCATAAAATTTATGATATTATAACATAATCATTTACCAGAAGTTATGTATTAATTCATGTGTGTTAAGAAATCTTGTTAAATAAATAGATATTATTATAAATATATTTTTTAACTATATTCAAAGATAAATTAATATTTATCATTCCATTTTAATTTCCAATTAACCTGTTCTTAATAATAATTTGTGAAAATTAAGATTCGAGTAAAAACCTTTTCATTTTCGATTTGTATTTCAGCTCAATTGTTCTGGTACCTGCAATTTGTTCCAGGTTTTATCTCTTTCACAATATTAATCATGAAATATTAATCATAATTATTCTTTATGTACTATTTTTTGAAAAATAATATAAATAATTGATTAAAAATGAATTACATCACTTCATGGAGATGGTAGTTGATACACATGCATGAGTGATGTTTCCAATATTCAATGGATGGAATAATTGAACTGTAAATAACTATTAATATTTAAAAAATAATTATTATATAATTAATATCATAAATATTAATTAAATATTTACTTAATCTATCAATTTAATATTGGAATGAAAAACTAATCACACTCATTCATATAAATGGTAGTCCACACGTACACACGAGCGACATAATTATTTTCCAAAAGATGAGATGGTAAGAAAGTAGATAATATATTATAGGTATAATATGATAATTTTTTCATAAATATCTTATATAAAAATTAATTACATCATTATAACCAATAATGAAATATATTTTGGATTAATGAATCATATCTTTACCAATTGGTATTTACCGACACATACACATAAGCAAACATTCATTTCCCATTTGTTGGAAAAATGGTGAAAAATTGTTGTAAAATAATCATAATTAAATATAATCATATTTATGATATTTGATTCATTATTTTAGGATTTATATTAAATATTTATGAGGATTATAGGAATAAATTAACCATGATTTTTTCAGGTAAGATGATTACCTTTTCATTGAGTGATATTCTTCGACTTACACCATAAGCCTTCTTAAGATGGTCTCATGGAAAGAAAATAAGAAAAAACATTAAAAGAATGAATCTATTATGGATTTTTAGATATTTTATACTATATAAGGTAAATATTTTTTCAATAATGGAGGATACATGGTTCCACTTTATATGGGATAGGAGGGGCACACATGGAATTACAAAAACATGTTTAATAATTTAAAATAAAATTATTGTGAAATCAGAATGATGCTACCAAGAAATTTATGGTATGAATTTATACGGTATATATATCATTAAAAAATATCATTTAGGAAATTTTAGGTTTCTTTTTTATGATTATCCCTTAGTTAAATCCCCAGGATGACCTGTTTTAACCATAAATGTGCTAACAAAGATTTTATGTTTTTAACTATTCATTATGAACAGAAATTAGGTTGAATATATTAAATTATATTTATTATCATGATAAAAAATATGGAATATATTTTAAATATTAAATTTCTATAATAGTTATAAATTAATTTACAAATTAGTGTGAAAAAATTGAAATTTCTTTTTTATTAAAAGACAATTTAACCGTAAAATTGAGCTTTACTTAATTTGTTTCATTGTAAAAACTATTTAATGATTATTAGAAAATTTTATTAAAAATATTAAAAAAATTTAAATTAAAACATTCATAAATAGAAATTAATTTGAATAATTTATATAAAAATAAAGTTTGTGAATAAAAGCTATTTTTTTTAGAAAAACAACTATTTTCCCCATCTAATTATTTTATTCTAATTTCTATAAAATTGAAAATAAATAAATTCATTATAAACATAAAAAAAGTCTATTACAATTTTTTTATCCTATTAATACCATCTAATCCAATGGAGTTTTATTAACTATCATATTATATAATAAAACTCAAATAATATATCGGGGTTCATTTAAATTCAATTATTCATCTAAAGAAAGATATTATTGAATTAAAATGTATTTAATATGAATTATATAAAAAATAAGAAGGTGTTACAATAAATGTTTTCATGATATTGGTTTCCATTATTATTAATGATCATTAAGAGATAATCAAATGACTATATTCCATAATTAAGTTAAGTCTTCTTATTGTTCTATTCACCCTGTTTTTATTATCTAATTTTATCCCCTTCCACTTAAAACGAAACCAATTACAGAATTTCACTTGATTTAATTACATAATATTTTTTAGTAATTTATTTATGTATTATATTCATGAAATGATAATGAGGTTTTTAAATCATTCAGAACAATATTTATTGATTATTCTATGGCATTAGATTTTTTTTAAATACATGGTGGAAATTATTTCTTTTAAAATTATTTAGTTTTAAAATATTTTTTACTTTTAATTTTATTATATGAGAAAAAATTATTATCACTAATTTATAAAATGAAAAGGAATTAAATAAAATATTCCTTTCCAATTAAAGACCATACATTGAATTATTTTATCATTTCCCAGTAATATAATCGTTATGAATCATTCATTATTTTGGGATTTTTTATGTAAAGGGAATTATATTTAAATGGTATTTTAATTATGTAATATTTTAATATTATATGCGTAATTCATGATTAAAATAATTTAATACTATACTTATATTCATTTATTATCAAGTTATTCTAGATTAATTATTTTATTCCTATAATTTGATAAACATAGGGATGAATCCCTCATGATCCTCAAGAATTTTATTTAAGTATTAATTTTTTTTCATTATAATTATGATGTTTTTTATGATACTATACTAAATATTGACATTAATAATCATTTTAATTTATTATTTTAAGTGTTATATCATTAAGAAATAAATAATTAATCAATTTTTCATTTTTCCCTAATGATTTTTATATTGTAAAAAATAAATTGTATCTATGTCTCATATATGTTATTCAATAAAAAAATTAATTATATTATACTTTCTGTGTCTGGTATACATCTGACCACCACTATCTCAATTACTCACCTACTCTTTTCATTTGAGTTCAATGTTGATTACATGATACTACAGTGTTGGATAACTGGAAAGATTGCAGGTTCTAATACATATTAATTGTTTTTTTGAATGGATCAGATTGTGACTCAATTAAAAATTGGACTAGGATAGATTAGTCATTTAAAGGATATACTATTATTAACATAACGAGGTGTGTTGGAGGCTTCAGTTTTTAAAATTTCATCTAGTAGTGGTGGTCCAACTACTAACTGAGGTGAAAGAGAATTTCATAGTGTGAAGAAAAATTTTATATCTTTTCAAATATTTTTAAACTATGTTGTGTGTTCCCTATGGTCAAATTCCTTGTATTTTTTCATTTATATTTTTCAAATTGATTTTTTCAATAGATCATGTAACTCTGAAACATATCCCATGATACTTGTTCTATGTCTCAAAGTCAGCATTCATTACATTTTAATTGTTATACACCCTATAATATTGGGTCAAACTCCGTGTATCTTTCGAAAATATTCTTCATTATGTTATAACGTTTATTCTAATGCTCGAGCTAAACATTATGTTTTCCATCACACATGTGATTTTTAGCATTTATAGAATCATGATTTGGACATGATGTACATGACTAGTGTTATTATAAGGATTATATGTTGTTTGATCCACACATATGGTTTCTAAAGATAGTGGGATGAAGTATTATATATCTAGAGTACCTACTATAAGCCTGAGTAGTTCTATACACACTGTATTTCTATATATTTTTCATAGTCTTTATTGGAATAAAATGAATTTTATAAGAATATGTGAGATTAAATAATTTGAAACATTTATATAAACACAATATACCTTAATAGGCATTATTTTTGGTTAATTTTACATCACTTAAACTAGGAAAGTATATGAACATCCAAGATTCAGATCCGTATAAACTTCGTACTCCACAAGAAACATTATATTCAAGTCCTTTTAAAATATTCATCATTATTTCTTAGTTTTGTTATAGATTTGGATGTAGAAGTAATTTATTCGATGTATCTTCTCATGTTTAAGAAGATTGTATAATACCATCCATCAATACAGTGTCTTTCCATTATAATTTTAATAGTTTGACGAACATATCTCTACTGTATATATATAATAGGTAGTTGGTGAGATGCGTAGATTGTATACGGAAAAAAGGACTACATCTTATGTTGGAAAACATCTTCTACATATGGTATTGAAGTACTCTACCTATGACATAAGTATAATGGGGAGTGATCCCCCAAATTAATGATTGAGTTAAATTACTCCCACTGGTGTCATATTGAACTCCATAATTAATCGATTCAATAGACCCCAATGTGTTAGGTCGCAACCTATTTCAATGGATTCTTTAGTCCCCAATATATTTTAGTGTGGGTTTATATAGGGATCAAGATAGTCCCTAGATTCATATCGATACCTCATTGAGTCATGGTCACCCATTAGGACTTAATATATATATAATTGGAGTTACGGAAGGATATGAGATCAGATATCTCTAAGAATATTTCATATCAGAATTTGTATTCCTTTGAGATGCTTAAATCCTTTTGAGCCATTGTGGATTCATTATAGTTAATGATCATATAAATACTGTCTAGAAATGGAATATCATGACTTATGCTACCCAACCAATCTCCGGATTTTCTTATGATGCAATACATTATAGATATGCATTAGGAACACTGTTTTCTTCTCCTTCTCATGGGTTTATTGAATAAAGTGTATATCTAGTTATTTTAGGATATCAAATGTTATTCAATGGTTTTTTCTATTTAGATGACTTATTAGTTTATGTCAATACTTTGTTTTGATGGAATCATATTGGTTATGTTTATATTTATCCATTTAATGTAGTCAAGAATACACATTTTGTGTCAATGTATATATTTTTTAGTTTAAAGATGAAATTTTTATGTTTGGTGTTTGGAGTGTTTGTGGGGATATTACATAGTTTTTGATGATGGATTATAGTGAATAAAATAAATGATGGAATATGTTATGGGAGACCACATAAAGAGGAGTTATCATCCAATATTAGGGGTTTTCAATACATGGTTGATATTATATTTTACAAATGAATTTATTATTTTATATTTTTTCACTATAGTGTTGTACTAGACTTTGACAACCAAAACTCATATTATAAACATTTTAGTTGTCTTATTTTTAAATATTGAGGTAGTTCAATTTCTTGGTATATTAAAAATTCATTAATGTTCATGTTATTGATATTTAAGGGTTTTTTTGTTTTGTTTTGCATTCATGATGAAATTTTGGAACCCAATGCCTTATATACAAGGTATTATGGTTAAACCCATGGAAAACCTCTAGCATAGGTTTTATCATAGTGCGTTTTTTGTCTTTTCAAACCACACTATATCCCTTCCATGTTATGGGTTATACAGTTGTGAATAATAAGATTGTATTATCTATATGAGTACATTATCATTATCTTACTAATTTATTAAACCTAATCTCTAAAACCCGTTACCTATAAAATATCAATTTTTATGACTCTATGAAAGGAAAATTAACATCATTATGTGGAGACCAAAATATAAAGTTTCAAACAACTCTAGGCCTACTAAAAGAATATCCCTATACATTCACTAAGAAATAAATCTAAAAAAGACTTATACCCTCAAAAAATAAATATTACACCCACCACCATATGAATTCCATAAAAGATCCACCTTATCATAGATATATTCATATCCTATTTTCCACATCCATCATTCCTCATATGTCATACTATTCTTATTCCCAAAAAACCTAGTTAAGAAATGTCCATGAATCTACCACACAACAATGATTGATCCATAACTAATAGTCCATGTTACCGTAGATGGAACACCATCAATCTTCTATGACGACATAGAGTCACCAAGACCCTATGTGTTATACCAATCACCTTGGTTATCTCACCAGAAGGGATATCATATACTCAAGACCCAATATGCTCCAATGACTCAACTGCAAGTATTTTGGATGTAATTTTGTACCCATCACCATAAAAATTTTCTCTGTTCTATTAGTTTGGTAACCCCATACATTTTATTGTGGGGAAAATCATGGTCTATCTAATGATCCGTGGACAAAATCATTAATGTGTATAAACAATGTTAATTTTCTTTCATGAATCAAGTAATTACCCAAAAAAATCCATTACATAACTTGTATATATAATTTTATTATAGGAGTTAATATATTATAAAACCCCACATTTATTAATATCCCACTATCCATTTATATATTATCCAATACCAAATGGATCTAATCCAATGTGTTACCTGATAATAATACCATTCCCACACATCCTTGAGTCTTATATCCCGAATAATTATATATAATTCCTTAACAATTGACCATAATTACCTTATATTCCAATCCATTCTAACTAAAATATAATTGGTTTAAATGAATATATAATCCCATGGAATCTTACCAATTCTTAGGTTTACTATATAATCACATTCCACTATTGTGTAATTTAAAACCATTACGTGTCTACACAAGGTCAAATCCCCAAGACCTAACTATCTTGGATCAATAAATTATATTATTTAAAAACATATAAATGGATACATAATGTCTATTTATGCATGAAATCTTGTATTCCTTTCATAACTTCAAAATCGCATGCACACTATGTGATTTATATCACAATATCCTAATCTCTCACACATGAATTTACCTTACCATCATAAAACTACTGGAAAGGGGATGTTTCCCCACACATATATTCCCACTGTTTTTTAAACCGTGGGGATAGATGGTTATTTATTATCTATACCCACGGTTATAATAAAATTGTGGGTATTCAACCCCTAAATTTACCCCGACATCAGGCTCCTCCTCACTTCCATCGCACTTCTTCCAACCTTCAACGCTATCCTCCCCCGACCGTTGACTCCCGACCCTGTCCTCCCCTCCCCGACCACCACCTCCCGGCCATTTGACCTCCGCCTCCCAGCCCTCTCCTCCCCTCTCCGACCTCCGCCTCCCGACCATCTGACCTCCACCTCCAGTCCATCTCATCCACTCACTGGCCTCCGCCTCCCGACTCTGGCTCCGCTCCCGACCTGGAACTCCAGGCCTTCACCTCCGCCTCGACATCCCTGCCTTCGCCGTGCTACCCCCAGCTTCGGCGGCGTCCATGATCCCCCATCTCGGCTCCCTCTCCTCCTGCAACTTCCCGGACAATTCATTCCAAATAGGTATTGAATTTATTCTCCTTATCTTTTTTATTCTTTTTAAACTAATCACTTATTCTTATATCACTACACAATTTATGTTTTTCATTGTTTATTTAGTCAATAATCACTCATCATAGAGGTAAATTTTACTTCCTATGATTGTTATTGCAACATCTATTTATCATTCACAACCCCTTATAGAACTTAAACTCTAGTCACATCATCAGAGATGACACTCCTATATGATAACTCACCAACACCAAGTTTTGGTTGGTGCATCTGCAATTTATTTCCTTTCAGTCTCTACCCTTATGTATATCAACATCATCCTTTAGTTATGGCTCCTTTGAAACTTGTGTGCACCCATGTTGTCTTCTCTACAGGGGGATCCACCTTAGCATTTTTTAGTCCCTGTAAGCAATTGATAGGAATAATTTGAACAATTTTTACAATTTAAAATATATAAAGGTCCCTAACTAGTCAGCAAGTTAGCACTACTATATATCATGTTCAGGCATACACCCTTTAGAACTAGTGAATTTTTATATCCTGTATAAATCACTACCCCAACCTTCAACACCTAGTTCAGTATACACATCACCTTTTGATTCTTCCACTAATTTTTATTCATAACAACTCCTTCCAAAAATTCATGATAAATTATTCTAGTAATCCATCTTAGGTGACTTATAATCAGAGTGACTTACAGAAAACCGTCAATATAACCTTTGTAACTTCAATTAATAATTCAAAAGATACCCCTTTAACTATTGTCACTATGTCGTCCAAAATATTAAATAGCACCTCCATGATCATTTGAAAGATTCCCCTTTTACTACTCATATTCCACTATGAACCATCTAATGGACTACTTCTACCTAGATTCCATCTCCTCCTCAATCCATTTTTTTATTCTTTAAGAATTCACTTTATGGAAAAGTGGTAACCGTAAAAAAACTTCTTGAAACCACCCACATAAACCTCCAGAATGCTTCTTCTAATCCTAACATAAAAGGATTCTTGTAAATTATATTCAACTAGCAGTGTTTCATCCACTGAACTGCATCTGTTCAACTATATCCATTGAATTTCATTCATTTAATTGCTTATGATAATATCCTTCTACTGGATTGATTCCATACATTCCATGGTGCTAGTACAATGCCTCGATTCGGGTTCCCAAGTGTTATTTCCCGAGTATGTACTTCTGGATCCCTAAAAATCAACCCAAAAAGCCTTTATCCATCAAAAACAACACCCAAACCTTAATACTCATCAATTATTACTAAATGATACACTTAACAATGAACTCATTACATCATGGTCTAACATTAATGACAGAATCCAACCAATAACAGGCCTACCTAGTTACATGTGAACTTAACATTTTATTATTAATAGACATGAAAACAAATTCTATCCTTCAGAAAGAAATATTCCTCAAACATGGAAAATTTTATAAAACACCCAACCATTGATTTCCAACTTCTACATATTGATATCATCAGTCACGTTTTGGACATAAATTATTTTGAGTTCTATCTAAGAATCATCTAATTATCCACATTTGATTCTAAAATTTATTCTTGAGATTAATTATACAATATATCTCATCACAAAAAAATATATCATTATCATACATTCTCATTGCATATTGACATTATGCATCATGAACTCTAGAGAAGAACAATTTTTTAATTCCATTCTTGTTAGTTATAAAATGTAATGAATTTCTAAGTATTGAAAATAATATACAAATATGGATATTCCTCATAAATAAAACCTTTTCCCTAATCATCTAACAGTGCAATTAATCTATCATAAAATTCAAAGACTAAAAAGTATCATGTGATTTAATATCATTTGGAAACCAATATGAAACCACCACCACCCATGAAACTGGTTTTCCTACACATCATCCTCAATTTTTACAACACTCCTCTAGAGATAAATATGTTGTTAATAAAAAATTATATGACATACTTACCACCTTATATTTTTTTGTATCTATACCTCCTCAATAAATTAGTGCATCTGGTTCTTATCATCACTCATGTAACATTAGTTCTAAGATATACTCATAACAACCCAACTAAAACATTACATGGTCCTTATTCTAGCTTAATGAATTTAATTGTGTTGAGAACCACCACTGACCGAGACAACACGCTAATCTCTACAATATTGAAATTTAAGGAAACATCTACCAGGACTAACAATACATATTTGACTTCTTTGGAATATGTGTTAAGGAAAAGTGAGTAGTGCATGTACTCTTTATGAATCATTAATCCTATTTCCAAAATGATGGATTTTGAATTAATTTATTTTCAATGTTGATATTAAGTAGAGTAATATATTAAACTTATCAACTTCATTTGTTACTAATTAACCAAACTACCATAGCTTTATGAATTCCCATAACTTCTCTAGGTGTATAGTCTCTCGATAGAATGTCTCACAGAAGAAAGAGTGGAGATACATCCAGTATTATATTCCTCCTTTCATTCCTATATCTATTTTCATATATCATTTACATGTATAACCATCCAACTAAAAAATTTTCATGGCAATGTATAACTTCTAGATGTACCATTTTTTTAAAAAAAATGAATCAAATACTTTTAATCCAATTTTCAATGTCATGGGTTGTAATTCATAACTAAGAGAAGAATACTATAGATATAAAGAATAAGGATAACCATAAACACTATCTATTCTTCTTTTACTAGACCATTATCAAATCGTCATAAACTCACAATAAACTTACTGTGAAAAATACATCCACTAGATCACCCCTTTTTCTTATCCTGAAGGTCCATCACCACAAAAAAAATATTAACCAAGGTCCATAAATATCCATTTCAAACATGCATACATGTTGGAATAAAATTTTGACCTAATCAAATCATATTATAATTTTTCTGGTCAGATTAGTCCTAATCTGACACTTATTCAATTAGATGAACTATTCATCCTCTACTCTCCTCTCCCCCCTTAGTTCTTCTTCCATTATCTATTGAGTTTCAATTCTCACACGGTTTCTATTTCTATTTATAGGTGTAGAATGGGGCGAGCATGTAAAATGGGAGATCTGTTTTTATGGAAGATCTCCTTCTTCTCCCTAGTTTCTCTCCTCATCCTCATTGCCTACCAGGTTATTTCCCTAAACCCTTGATAATAGGTCCCGATTTAACGGCTCTATTTTGATTCATGTATTCATATGAACTCTTGGATACTTTTGATATACCTCAATCATGTGAATTCACTAGAAAATCATGAAACATTCTCTAAATCATGAAGTAAATAATCTTGATTCAACATGAAAGATTCCAAAACAGGATTAATAGATCTAATATTCTCAGCCTTTGAATAAAAATATAGATTCACTTATTAAATATCCTCTTGTCTCACTTTATGTAAAGAGTTGTGGATGTTTTAAAATTCATTTTTGAGTATTGACAACATCTCTGATTTAAACACATCTAATTCATCTTTAGTGATATATGAAGATGTTGGAATTGAGGGGGAAGGATAAGAGGGAGATGGATCACTAATCAGATTCCTTCCATCAACCTTAGGTAAATCCTCCATCAAAATAGATCTCATAGTATAATACTAAACTCTATAAAAACATTCACTTCATCATTACAACAATCTTCTAAAATTTATTAATGAAAAAACTCGTAATGTTCAATTATCTCTTGAATTGTATCCTCACTAATCAATGATCCTTACAAAGGATGATCTTAGTGGGAATTTTGGTGTTAATGGTGTCTCAGATGTATGAAAAGGGAGTAACAATATAAAATCAAGGATCATGTCTTTGTTCATTCATTTTGTCCATTTTGAGAAGTCCCTGATGCTAAAAGTGCAACATGGAGCATGCTACTTTATAGGAAATTTTTTGGTGCATTATAATTCATATAGACATGTTTTAAAAGAATTAAATTCATTACATAAAGGGAGATAATGATGTCACAAAAATTCAAATTACACATGAGTAATTCATATCCAAATATGCTTAGATTTAAATGAAGATTATTGTAGTATAATTAGTTGAGATTATATGAATGTTATTGTTCAAATATCAGTTGGGGTTATTCATTAGATTCTACAAGTGATATTATTGGGAATAATATCAATTATAAATGACCAGATATTCAGGATAATTCAGATTCCATAAATCATGGAAAATAATATTCAAATATTATTCTATGAATATGTATGTATGATAAATATTATGAGGCCCTAATATTGATAAAAACCGAAGATATTATTTTTTGTTTATCAAAGGAGGACAAACAAATTGCATTTATGAAAACCTAGGCATTGAATAAAATAAAAGGCTAACACATACAGGAGATCATGTGTGTCAGGGAAAGTTGAAAATAAAACCAACACTGCAACAGTTGTGCTAGGGTGATCAAGGAGAATAGATCCTCAATAGAAATAGTACTTGAAGACTTGAAGAAGAACAAATCAAACTTTCTATAGTATGAGAGGGTGTATTTGAATACCTATTCAAGGAGGAATTTAGAAGGACCCTTAATGAAATTTCATGAGGAAATATAAGGACCCCACTGGGAGGTCACCAAAATACTTTTTGGGAGATAGATTCAACTGGAGGGAGCTTGTATAAAGAAACAATTGGAAGGAAGAAAATATATACATAAGTGTAAATAAATTTGAAGATATTCCATGTTTGGTATTTCAATATATTTCCTCTCAATATTTTTAGGGGATTTCATGTACATTATACTCAATTTTTATATAATGTAGATTTCAATTTGGTGTGTGTGACTTTCCATCTTAGCCTATAAGAATTTTTTTTTATTTTTTCATAATAAATGATCTATGCATATTACATTTGAGTTTTCTAAAATTTTAAAAAATAATCTGTTGTATCCTATACATGGAATACTTCAGCTTCAGCATAAGGCATTGTGAATTTGAATTTAAAATAATATAATAATTCATTCAATGTAATGACATGGAAAATTTCATGAATATGTATAAGGGGAGTGTGAAATATAAAATCAATATAATGGAAAATGGTTGACCTAATATCAATTTCAAATTTCTTTAGTTCAACCACACTAGGAAAAGCTCCTAAAATTGTTCCACATGGCACTTATCCAGCTGAAGAAGGATACATTAATCATTGTAAGGAATTATGATCCAAGTATATAATTGGAGACATTCCCAGAAAAATAAATCAATATTATTAATCCTTTAACACTAATCAATCTATTTTCCCATGGGATCAGGAGAAACAATAAACTCAATGGTAGTATCCTAAGAAGTTATTGTAAAACACTAATTGGTGGGATGATGAATTATACAATAGTAATGATATTAATTAACATCAATTACATATTACATGAAACCATATGTGTGAAGGAGAACCTACACTATAGGAGATTCCATACTACATATGTTGCTCATTTTTTTTTGTAAAAAAAAACTCAAAGACCAAGAGAGTGATAAGGGTGAGTTTAAGTGCATGTTTTCCATGATATCCACCGATTCTTGAGAAGTTATGGAGTATGGAAAACAACTAGGGGGATATTAATAGTAATAAGTGTCCTTATCCTTTTCTCAATAACTTATACAAGAACTCACAGAAACAATTAAAGACACTTCCCACAAACACATTTCTATGATTTCTCCCTTGTAACTCCAATATAAGAAAAATTGGTATAGATTCCACGGTATACTAAAGTATCCTTTTCGTGGGCATATTATATGCTGAATAAACTTAACCATGAGCCTATATTCACCACTCATGTAAACATCAGGGGGTATTCTAGGAGTCCCATTCCGAGTAATCTCATAAAATTCAATCGAAAATTAAAATTTTGTATGATTAACAGGATATTAACTTTGATAATCTTCATACTCTTTACACTGAAACACTTTTCCTAGTGCATTGAAAAGAATTAAAAAACTCCACCATTTTTTATTCCTGTTTTCATTATACCTGAGGTTTTTTTATTCTTGTTTCACTTCACCTACTTTAAAGATGGGATGATGCCTTGCTGTGGAAATTTGAGCATCCCTGGATGGACCCTTTAGGTTCTACTGGTATATGGACTTGTTTATCAGTTCCTATTTTTCGTTCTAAAAATTAATTCTGAAGTTTTTTAATCTTTTTTTCATTACACATGCTTTTTTGATGGTGCTACTTCCTTTCTGAGGAAATTTTGAAGCTCTATAAGGATGGATCATCCCCTTATCTCTCCTGATCAGAAGGTTAGAGCTGGCTAAATTTTTTTTCCTGATGTTTATTTATGGTTTTCTCTAGTTTTTATTTACGTTTACAGTTTTTATATTCCCATTTATAGTTTTTATTTTATGGTTTGCGGTGGATATGTATAGTACCTCTTGGTATATGGATTTATAATCCATATGTAGGGGGCGGGGGCTGGGTGCATGGGGTGGGGTTGGGTGCAGGGGGGAGGTGTGGATGGGTGCATGGGGAGGGGGGCTGGGTGCAGGGTGAGGGGGCTAGGTGCAGGTTGGGAGGGAGTGCAGGGGGTGGGGTGAGGGTGAGGGTGGCCTGGGTGAGGGTTAGTAGGGAGTGAAGGGGGATGGGGCTGCGTACAGGGGGTGGGGCTAGGTGCATGGGGGTAGGGCTGGGTGAAGGGGGTGGTGGCTGGGTTCAAGGGGTAGGGTTGGGTTCAGGGGGTTGGGTTGGGTGCAGGGGGTTGGATTGGGTGTGGGGGAGGGGGGAGGGGGGAGGGGGCTGGGTGCAGGGGTGGGGCTGGGCGAAGGGGGTAGGGCTAGGTGCAGGGGGTGGGCAGGGTGCAGGGTGAGGGTGGGGTGGGTGCCGGTTGGGAGAGAGTGCAGGGAGTGAGAGTATTATTTTTATATCAGCATTATTTTTTGAGTTCTCATCTATGAATTTTGAATCCACTATTAGAATTTATTTAGCTTTAATAAGAGATGAATGATTTTGATACTTTGTCATTATGAATTTATTTAGGACTTTTCTGGTATGAACATTTTTATTCATTGAACACTTTGGGCATCTCTGCTTATGTTTTAACAATGCATTGAAAACAATGCATTCTGGTTTTCTTTCTAGTTTAACAATCCAATATTCATTCTGGTTTGCATTATGCTTATTCAGAGTGGTTTAAAAATGCATTATTCAATCTGGTTTTCATTCTAGTTTGCATTCTGGGTTTTAAACAATGCATTCTATTTTATTCATTGCAGTTACTTTGATTTTTCATGTTGCAATTCATTCTAGTTTATTCATTTATTCATTGAACAATTAATTCTAGTTTGATAGGAAGATTACTACAATGATTTTGAACAATGCATTCTAGTTTGCATTATAGTTTTTAACTACAGTTACATTGTAGTTACATTGGTTTTCTTGTTGCAGGAGGAAGATGAAGGCTGGTTTTCTTTGATTTTTCATTCTGGTTTTCATTGATTTTTCATTCTGGTTTTCATTGATTTTTCATTCTGATTTGAAGTTGTAGGTTACAGGTTGCAGTTCCACTGCATTTTGGTTTCATCTTGCACTTTTCAAAGGCAAAGTGTGCTTGTTCTGTATAAATTTCTATACCCACGGTTTAAGGAACCGTGGGTATATATTTTGCTTCAAAAATAATCTATACCCATAGTTTACATGAATCGTGGGTATACATCTATACCCACGGTTCATGTAAACCATGGGTAATATGGTATTTCAGTGGGCTATACACACAGTTTCTACAAAACCATGGGTATAGGGCTATACCGACGCCACTCCAGTGCATAGTTAATCAAACCGTGGGTATAGGATATATTTTCAGTAGTGTAAGGAAATAAATGAAAGTTAATAGATCATGATATACTATATCTTTATAGATTATGGGTTTTAGAGGTTCCTAGAGAAGGTTCCAATGAGTTCTAAGGTGCATTGTAGTGATGAAAATGGAGTTATGTTGATAAATCATATTCTTTGTGGTGGATATTAGGTCATTCCGTAACAATGGATGTTGTGGTGTTGTGATTATAGATGTGGAATATTATTATTCTCATAAGATCTTGAAGTCCAGTTTTTTATATACTTCTATTTTAGGCAAAGTTTTCTTGTGGAGGGTAGTTTTTCTCATTAAGGGTGGTGGCTGCAGTAAGGTGGATCCCAAATATAGTTTATTAAGATCAATATCATATTTTGAATTCACATCTTTTTTTGGAATGGTTGTGCTATTGGATATGTGTTACACCATTGTACCTATCCCTAGGTTTATAGGATCTATGGTATATATCATGATTCATATCATAGATAAGGTTTGACAGTGGTAGTAGAGAAGTGGAACCTTGGACGATACCATATTTTCTTTTATGATATATGATTCTACAATTTGGTATTAGGAGCTATATATTAGTAATATAAATATAGTATTCCTATAAATACCCTAATCCCTTTGAATCCAACATTCTTCCACTTCATTCTATTGATCCTTTTATTCCCATGGGTATTTTTTTGAATTATTTGATTACCCTTTTAAAAAGTGTTGATCTGAGATTGATATGCTTTATGCACAATAATCCAAGATATGCTCTAAATCACACTTCCCATGGGTTCTTCTATGATCATTATTTATTCTCTTACCATTTCTTCAATCCACACTAGGGTGTTTTATCAACATCATTCTAATAGTGTTTTCGTGGTTGTTTATTATTTAATATGTTGTGCAGATTCCTTGTAGGGTGGTAGTTTCTTGAGAGAGAGGCGATTCAAGATATGTTTTTTATTCCATATTAGTTTCAAGAACGTAGATATTTTGGGGTAATTGTTTTATTTAGTTTAATTTTCATATATTTGAAATCATTAATTGAACATGTTTTATTCCATTTTATGGTGGTGGAATTAAACAATTTAATTATTAAATCAGAATAATGAAAATAAATAGTTAATGGTTGTAGCAACCACATGTTGTTGGTTTCCACCATGATAATGGTTTGCCTCATGATTTTATTGATGGTGTGATATATTTGATATTATTTGTTTAGAATGTGTCTTATCATTTTATTATAATGTATAAAATGATTAAATAATGTAATGAAGGTAAACCAAGTGATAATTTGAAATTTTTGCAATAGATTTATAGAAGATGAATGTTTAATAAATAGGTTGTCCCTCATAATTTGATTATAATCAAAATGAGGAAATTATGAATGTTTTATTCCATGTGTTAGTAGAATTGGAAAAATAAAATGAATCTCAAAATCAGGTTGGTGAGAATATTAATAAATGGAATGTCAAATTATATTGGTTATCCTCTCAATTAATTGAAATTGTAATTGATGTATGGACCATGTTTAAATAAATGATAGCTTCGTATAGTTGGTGAAATAGGTTTTCCATAGTTGGAACTTGTGATAATTGAATCAAGTAATTCCATATGGAATAATAATAGTTGGCTGATAAAGATAATTTCTTGGTTTTGGGAGTTCCTTTTGTTTATGAAGGCTAGATGCATTTTATGGAGGAAGTGAGAGTCTATCTACATGTTAAGGTATAATTTATTTTAATAGTGTCCATGATTCCCTGTAATTATTATTGTTCTTTTTTTCTTTTTGTGTGACCTAGATATGGGCCTCCTTATTTTTTTATGTGATCCTAGGCTGGTTGATGAGATATGGGTGGGAGGCTAGAGGTTTTAGTAGTTGTTGATGAATGGGATTGCAAAATGCATGAGGAAATGCAAGTTAGTGTCAATAATGACATTTGGATGATTTAACAGGTTAAATATGGTCTTATATGTTTTTATGAAATATGTTATGCTTTTTTAATGAATCTATATAATGGATTATCTTCAGTTTTGTTTTTTATATGATTTTCGTTCCTCATTTCCTGAGGCAGGTAGATGTGCTTTTTCATGAATCTCTTTGATGGTATTTTAGTATCTTTTTCCTAGAGTACAGGAAATTATGGAATGGTAATTACATTTAATAAAAGTTTTAACCCATGGGTTATGTGTTATAGAATTAAAATGAGATGATATTGCGAAATCATGGACTTGGTTTGGATTATTCTTTGATGGATGAACTTGACCTCAAAGATTTATAAAATATATTTCTGAATAATGTTAAATAAAAACAATTAATTAATTAAAATATATGAAATGATAAAACTAAAACAATTAATTCAATATACTTCAGCTAAAAATCATGTGTTCTTATAGGATATATAGTCCCAAATACTGAAAACCTGGTGTCTGAGTGATGATAGATGTAGTTGATCATACGACTAGGTTATTACCATGTTGTGATTGTGATATATATTATATATTATAGATTGTTTGATTTTATATTCTACCCCACCCATGTATGTAGGGATACTAACAACCAGTGGAATATGGGATGGTGTCTTCCCCAACATCCTTGTAGTGAGGTTGGATGGCTGAAAACCCCCTCAAGAACCACTCTCTTCTCTTTGTTGTATTTTTTTCACTAGTGTGCCTAAGATTTAGTTTCACATATATATATGTGGAGGTATTTAATGCATTTTGGTTATTTCAAACACATGTATCTATAGATATATTATCCAAATTTTAATTATAGGAATGACTTGTATGGATACTGATGGATCAAGGTACAAAATTGATGTATGGGCTATAGTAGATTGAGGTAAAATACCATATGTATAAAACACATCATCTATGTTGTGGTGGATCCTTAAATATACTTTTATTGTATATGAATATGAATATGGGAGGATGAGATGTTGTGATCTATGATATGTATGATATGATACTTGAACCATGGTGTCATCGAGACAACTTCTTTTGGGGAGAGATGGACCAGGACATGCGAGGTTTGGGATGAGAAACAAACTAGGTGGGAAGTGAAACTGGGGTACCCTTATTGTATATTATATGAATAAATGTATATTTTTAAGAACACATGGGTAGAGTTATCCATGGTGAGGATGATAACATAGTATACTAGTTTAGGGAATTAGTTAGTTTCATATATTTTTCACTATGATTTAGTATGTTTTCCTTGTTTATTTTAAGAGAAGATTCTGGGAGGATCCAACCTCCTATACCTATTATACTCACCAAATATATATATACATACTATTTTTTAGGTTAGTGGGAGAACATTTGAGATTGGTTTGGATTTTACTAGATCATAGTTTTGTAGGATCTATTTTGGGCATCATGGTCGCTGGAGAGTTTACCTTTTTGGTACTAGTAGTTTCTTTTCCATAGGTTTTAGTGTTGTAAAACATTGTGATAATATTCCTTTTGTTTTTTATCTTTACTAGTTAGAGTGTGTTCAAATATCTCTCATATATCCAACCCACATCCTATTGGAGTTGAGATTCTGGTGGTGACTTTCCTTTTGTGGGGAAAGAAAGAAAGTGATGAACTAAAAAAAATCAAAGTGAACATGCAGTTGAACTAAATTTAATTCCCTAAAAAAGGATGCACACTGGCCAAAAAATATCTATGTATAAAAGAAATTATAACAGAATAAATTTTTAATGTGGAAAAACCAAATGAAGTGAAATCCACAGGACCTTTTACAAAGTGATAGATCCTCGAAAAATAATGACTATAAAGAAGATACTCCCAATGATGAGAAATATAAAAAAATATTCTGATAAAACAGTGTATCAAAAGTGGAGAGATGATGTATATATAATGAAAATGACCAATAGACAAATCTGATTATAAAATGTAAATTTTAATCTGTATTTCTGGTTTTTTGTAAATGAAATTAGTTACTTCATCAATTTATAAGAATACTATTCTTGTTAGAGGATTGGTAGCTTCTTAAAAATAAAAAACATATCTCTCACCATTTGAAGGTCTACGTAAAAAATCATACAATGAAAATAATGTGGTGAATCATATTAGGTGTCTCCCCAATAAACTACCCCTACGACTCTAGTAGGGATCTCCTCCAACAATACAATAAGTTAGAATGTTTGAAATTTACCTGTGGGTAAACTCTTAATCAACATGTATAACCCTTTTACATGAGTGTGGATCTTTTTATCATCTAACGTTATTGAATAATGGATGTCACACATCAAATGATATTGAACATCCAAATGTTTTGACCAACAAAGAAAATAGGAATTAATTCCCAGAAAAATAGTACTTTAACAATCATAAAATAAAACATAATTTTCTGGAATAATATTGACCTATTAAATAAAAAATTTCATCCATTTAAATATATTCCATGCCTCAGAAGCAACAATAAACTCCAAATATATGGTGGATAAACAAATATATCTAATCTATAATACCAAGATATTTATCCCCCTAAATAGGTGATCATGCAGGATAAAGTATACTTCATCTAATTGATATATCCTATAATATTTAAATCTATAAAGACACAATGTATCGGTTCCCCTATCTTATAGCAAAATCTCATATGAGATGTACTATAAAGATAATGAAATATTTAATTCACTAATCCCCCTTTCTCTTTACTAGGATTAGACAAAAAATGAATAACCAAACCAACAGTAAGATCTAAATCAGGTATAGTAAATACCATCATATACATCAAATAGAAAATGACAAATGAATAAGTTATGTGTTGCATCTCCTATCTCTTTTCATGAGTAAAATTTTACTAACTTTAATAAAGTTTCACAGGTAAATCAAGAGGAGTACTAACCACTTTTTCTCTACCCATATAAAATAATTAAAGAATTTTTCAAGTATATCTCTCTTGATATGTCCAGAATTTCCTGGCCTTTCTATTATAGGAAATCCACATTCCATGAATTCATCGTGCTTTCCCAAAGAATTTCATCACAAAAAAACTGTCAAAATATATTTCTTCAATCTATAAATTCTATATGCATGATAGACAATAATAACAATATCATCTGCATAAATAAATGGAATAATAGATCCATAAACACGAAATATATGAACAAAATCAAAAATGAGAAGAAATATTCCTAAATCCGTAATGAAAAATGACAGATTCAAACTTCTAATACAACTACCTTAATGCTTTATTCAAACCGTACAAACACTTCTTTAACCTGAAGAAATGATTTAATTTACCTATTTTAACAAAACCCACTGGTATGTTCATATAAATATCATCCTCAAAATCTTCATGGAGGAAATATGTCTTCGAATTAATCTACAAAATCTACAGATCCAAACTATCATCCAAACCAATAACAACCTGGGTGGATGAAATTTTTTCTTCAAGTGAGAAAGTCTCATCAAAATAATTAACTTTCTTATGAATAAAGACATTAATAACTAATCATGCCTTATATCTTAGAACATAACTAGATTCATCATTTTTAATCTAACAAATACAACTATTTTGGAAAGGTCTCATACACATAGGTAACATTCCTATCTCAAAAGTGTGATTTTCATACAATGATGTAATATCATCATCCATTACTGTAAGACATATTTCATTCTGTTCACTTTCTATTACCTCATCAAAAGAATCATGTTCTACCTCTCTAGTTAAGAGTGCATACTCATCAGTTTTATACCAAGTAGATGTTGTAAAATGAAAAGATAGCATCCGGTGTGGATATTTAGAATCATTAATAACCCATGAAACTAGATGATCAGAAAAAGAAGGTGCTTCGAATACATAACCTCCAACCAGTTCACCATGGACATCATTCTATACATCATCATAATCATCACAATCAACAATATGAGGTAAATGTGAGTTATAACCTGAATCAAGACCTTCAAATCAATCATATGTTGGAGATGTAAAATTTTCTCCCTTATCAATGTCTACAATATTCTAATACTCATTAAAAAATGCATCATGATTTTTAAAGATTTTCATCACAGAAGGATCATATAACATGTACCCAAACTCAACTATTCCGTAGACACTAAAAATACACTTCCATAACATACCATTAATCTCTGATCTCTCATCTCTGTGAACATTGTCGAAAGACTTGAGAAAATCACACATAAGTGATCATACATGATATATTTGAAATAAAAATACTTCTCATGAGTTTCAATATGAAAAGAAACTACAAGTGATAAATTTATAAAAAAAATTAAAAGTAAATTAAACCTCAGCATAAAAAAGTCATGGAATTTTTTTTGAAAGAAAACAAAAACCTTTTTCTGAAAATGTCATGTTCATTTGATGAGATACACCATTCAATTTAGGTTTATATGGAAGAATCTTCTAATGCAGAAAACCATCCTTCCAAAAATACAAACCAATTTGACCCAAATACTCTCCCCTATTGTCATTATGAATACATTTCAATTTATTGCCAGTTTACCTCTCTACAAGAACATCAAATTTCATAAAAACATCAACCACATAAATTTTGGGAACCAAAAAAATAAAACCAAAAAATTACATGGGTAGTCATCAAAAAATTTCAAAAAATAATGATCTCCACTAAATGTCATAGATTTCAAAAGGACCAAGAATGTCAGAATGTACTAATACTAGAACTTATTACTTCCTATACAAATGATGATTGCTGAAACTCACCCTAATATTTATTCCATCCATATAGTGATCCCACATGTCTAGATTGACAATCCTAAAATCAAGATGAATATTTATCTTGGGAAAAAATTCCCTTTCTCACTAATGTTACTGAGTCACGTATTTAATAACATGGTTGAAATGCTACACTTAATAACATAAGTAGTATCCCAAGAAAAAGACTCTATAGTCTAGTACAAACCTGGAAGCTTGTTCCCTTAATCCATAATCAAGGAACCCTTCGAAATATTTCATTAGAAATCCACAATATAACTAAAAAACTATTTTCATCCACAATTCTGGTAGAAAAAATATTCAAGAGTTCTATAAAGAGGCCTCTACTAAAATTCACTAGTATAAAAGAGAGGCTCGTAAAGATAAGTAAGATATCAAAGATAATACTCAGATAAAGAATTGATCAAAGGTGGAGTGAAAATATAGTCTGATGAAAAATGATCATCGAACTATGTTTATCACCAAATGAAATTATCTCTATGTATTAAGGATGTGGTGTAAAATAAATCAGTTATTTCCTATTTTTACCAAGACTATCATCCTCATCAATGGATTTGTATCATTAAAAAAACCAAACCATGACATTTCCCTTTTTAAGAGAAGTGTAAAAACATTTCCACATTTCAAATCTTGTAGTCCACTATATAAAGAGTTTTCCTATCTTCTCTCATGTCTAACCTGGTATCCATACTCCTTGGGGGGAGGGGCTCATGATAGAGTAGTCTCAATGTTCTTGGTGGATGGATTAGATGATGTTTTGAGTTAAAAATATTTGATAATGCATGTGTTGGTAGGTAAATGGTATTCCTTCTGTTTAGTATGAAATATATACAAGACATGATATTTGTTAAATGGGTATTTAGGGTAACCTATGATCTGATGCAATGAGAATTAGGTTTACAAATGCTACTAAATAATATGATACATGCTGTAGGGAAGATCCCTAGGAAAGGATCATGCATCATTATAATTTTTTAATGCATTAAATAAGAAGACCTTAGGAAAAGGATAAACCAAAAATAAAAAATTAATTAATTAAGTTAAATTATTTAATTTTTAATATTCCATATTCTATGTTTATGTGTCTCTATCAATTTTTTACTTTTTAAGAATTGTTTTATATCTATTTCCTCAATAGGTTTCACCAAATATGTTCATCATGAAGAACCAACTGATCCCTTTAGATTACAAACCAATTATGATGAAACATAGAGAAGAAAAATCTATTATTTTAAACTCTCGTGTCTATAGAATTTTATGGGATCTATTTAAGACTATGTCACCATGGACTATTACTGTAGGTTATAAGAGATTCCAGTTTCATATATTATTAGAAATATCACTAGGCTTTTTTGACTACCAAAATGTTGTATGGAGTAGTGAGGCAGTGATGGATCAAATTCCATTGGGATATAATAGAGTAGGAGATATTTTGGAATAAGTACCTAGACAAGTTCCAAGAAGTGATTATTAGTTTCAAACGCAAATGAAACCATTCTCTAAGAGTTACATACCCATTTTGAGGTGACATATGTCATAGACAAGTTCATGATTTATTTAAAGACCTCTCATTGACAAGATTCAGACCGATTTAATGATGAGGATATTATAGAGTTTTATTTCAATGAGGGTTTTCATCCATATATCCAACACTAGGTCACCCAATTCAAGTTATCATCATATCTCAAGGGGTTGGTGAAAAAAAGGGATGTTATGAAGATACAAGATGAAAAAAAAATTTCATTATAGTACAGTCATCATGATTCCTCACAAAGTAGAGATATAGTCTGGGGTTCCTAGTTTCCGGGATAGAATATCATTTTGTTAGCTTAAGGTAATTCTCTTCCCTTATAATCTCATTTCTTTTGGGTTGGATGATCACATGCCTATGGTAATAGATCAAACTGTTTTTTAGGCCTAGGTCATCAGAAGAGAGAGTGACCGACCTTTCTATATAGGTAATGTGTGCCATGATTTCTTCTTCATGTTATTTACATTGGTAGTTCTTCCAATGAAGTATAAATTGGATTATCTATCATAAGAATAATATATAGGAAATGGGGTGGTCATTGGATAGCCCTGCTATTATCTAATTCATTATATAAAAGATTAATGGCATGAATGTCTTCCTCATTTGTGTCAAAGAGGTCATAGAATATGTATCGGTTTGCTTCATGCCCTAGCTTTTCCAACACTAGGAGAGAATAACATCGTTTGAGGTACCATTTTCTAGTTTTCCACTGGGGTGCATGACTTCTTCAATTTAAGAGATACTAACTATTTCATATCAACTTCAGTCAACCATAAATTATAGCATTTGGTAGAGAGGATTCCAATTACCATTGAATTGACTATTCTAGTAATATTATGATATTATCATTAGTAAGTACAAAGAGATAATGATCTAGTGCTGGGGAAGTACCACTCTTGGAGAGACATCCTATGTCTACATATAAATCAATATAAAACCATCCTCAGTATGGATTATCATTCTTCAATGTTTGATAATATGGATTTATTCAGGAGATATGTTGTGTTTTATGATTCTAAAAGAGATCTAAAAGTGATTATTGGCTATAAAGACCCTCAAATGTGTTGGATACAAGTTTTGTCTTTATCTTCATTGATATCCATGTTTATGTTATCTTTATTGTAGGATCATCCAAAAATGTTTCCCAGTGATTTAGAAGGGTACCCAGATGTAATTCCAGAGTTGTTTCTAGAGTTATGCGCTCGATTGGACATCAATTGTTGTGTAAAGATACAAATGGTAATTTCTCCTATCTCATTATCTTCGTAGAAGTTAGAACCATTAGATTTGGGCGCGATTTAGGTATAACTCAATAATATTTTGTTGTAGGGTTCAATTCATCATAGTGTGGAACATTAGGGTGAACCAGTATTTTTGGTCAACAAATATGATGGAAACATTCACCATTGCATCGATTAAATCCTCTTGAATCGGGTTATAGTAATGAATATTTATTAACTTCGATAGATTGATGATTTATTTGATCAGATAAAGATAGATTGTGGGTTCTTGATGAAACATTTGCATTACAGATACCATCATATGTATGTTAGAGATGAGGATATTCTAAAGACTACATTCAAATGTCATCATGATAATTACAAATTCATTGTGAGTTCATTCAGTGTCATTATTCTCTAGTATTGTTCATGGTTTTAATGAATGTATTATTTAGGGAGTTTATATTTTGGTTCTTGGTCATTTTATCAATAATATATGTTTGTAGTCTTTTTTAAGGAGGAGAATGTGAACCATATATGATGAATTTTGGGAGTTCTTCTTCATAATTATCTGTTTGTGACGATGTTTTACAATGAGTATTGGGCTTCTTAAGTTCATTTATTTGGAATTTAATTTCCCATCAAGGTATAGCATTGGATCTATCAAAGATTGAAGTATTAGTTTATTGGGAATCCCTTAGATATATTGTAGAGGTACTGGGTATCCAAGGTATTGATGGATATTATATGAGGTTCAAAAACAATTTACATTAGGTTTAATATCACTTGAAAAATTTTACTATAAAGGACTTCGTGTTAGTGTCATGAATATTTTGAGTAAGTGATGATATTTTTTTAATTCCCATGTCAATTTTATTCTACTAGATGGGCTATAGTTTTAATATTTCTTCAATGCTTCAAATATTTTATTGTTGTGTTATAATATTGAATATATCAGTGGTTTCGTATGGGTCTTGTAATTTATGTAAAACTGAGTGTAACTATTCAACCTCTGACCTCATGTTAGTTACAAATGAGTTTTAATTTATGTTATAGTTCCATTACATAACTTAATATTGATTTCATTGTATTAATAACCATGGGATCCAAAGTAATGTATTCTCCTATGGTGAGTTGAATTCGTGGAATTGGTGGTGGATAGATTTTATATAGGATTGTGACTTTGAGATTTAATCTACACTAGAAAATGGAAATGTTGTAGATGATGCACTGAGAAGGAAGACACATAGTGATGACATGTAGGAATTTAGAGATTCATGGAGAGTGGTAGAAGAGATCTTGGTGATTCATATTGAAATGGGAGAGGATAGAGGTAGAGGTTTTATTTTCCTAATAGTAGTGAAATCATCATTGGTATAGTATGTGGGAAGTACTAGCTGGTGGATTATGTGGTGGAGGTCAATGGAGACCATATTTCTTTTTTAATTTCTTTCGATGGTTGCATTAATGATGAAAAAATAGGTGTTATTATAGGGAAGGATATTATCATTTATGTAATGTGAGAGATGGATCTCCTTTAATTCCAAATATCACTATTTCTGGTACATCGTAGTGTGAAAATTATCTATTGAGAACTGAGAGGAATATTTTGGTGACTAAGGTTGAAGAATACATTTGTAGATATTGTATCTCAATATTTGTTCTTATAGAATGCGAACTCCAAGAACCATGATTCTGGTGGGTTTCCCTATCTGTTAGATGTTCCCCAATTGAAGTGGGAGGACATCTCTATAAACAAAATTACTGGTTTACCTTCAGCTCAGAGTGACCTAAATTCTATACGGTAGATAGATGATTGTTTGAGGAAATCATACCACTTTATAGAGAATAAGGTGTTGAGCTCAGTAAAAGTTTTTTTAAGGTAGTATCTAGGGGATGTTTTTGGCCACTACAATGTCCCAAAGAAAATCATATGTGATCATGATCCTTATTTTACATCTGTATTGTGGATAGGTATTTAATATGATTGTGTCTATATGTTCTACATAAGTACTTTTTTTATCCACTTTCATATGTTTAGGTATAAGAAACTATCTAGACTATTAAGGGCATGTTGCATCATTATATCCCATAATTTGGAGGTTTGTGGATGAGGCACCTGACACTGTGAAAGTTTTAAGACAATAATATTTTCAATCCACCATTTTTATGGTAACATTTAATGTTTTTTATTATTTTCCTCTCAAATCTCCATTGTGTTAGACTGGGGTAGGAGAATTTGAGATTCTCAGACTGTAACAAGTTTAGAATATGATACAAATGGTTCAGGTAATTTGCAAGAGAATGAAAGAATCACTTGATAACAATAATTTTAAGTTGATAAAGGATATGAGACCTTTTTAGTTCTATATTAGATTTCATGTTTTAATGAAGGTGACTCCTTGTCATGGACAATGATGTTTTGGTAATGGGATAAAGTCTTCTATTTGGGTTGTTGGGACATTCAAGGTGTTGCATCATACTTGATCCATAGTGAATCAGATAAAACTTTCCCCACATATGATCCATATACGCATTGTTTTTCATGTTTCATATCTAATATTTTAACATTATGAGCACTCTCACATCATTTATTGGGGTCGGATCATTGTTGGAGATGATGTGACCATTGAGGTGAAGAATATAGAAATTTAGGATCCCCAAGTGAAGGTGTTGTGAGAATGTGCTAATTCTTGGGTTCATGTCTTACATATGAACAATGGTCTAGAAGAGAGAACATGGTAACAAAAGTCATATATATTTTCATTTTATCCCAATATAATTTTTTATATATTCTATTTCAGTATTTATCTTTTTGTGGATGTTGATGTATTTTGGTTAATGATATGGTTTAATCCTATTACATTATTGATTACATTCTCTTCTTCGAGTGGAATGATCCCTAGGAGAGTGATTTGGATATAGTTTTTTTGGGTGAATAGTTAAGTGGTTGTTTCATCTTAGTTATGTGGTTGGGCTTCTGTTATGTTGAGATCATTGAGAGTAATCTTACGAGGTGGTTGTTTAGACAATAACATTTCCTTATTTATCTCCATGTTTTGTTATGGATTCTTGTGGGAATGAATTTTTAAGGAGTATCTTAAGTATGGTAAAAGATCACTATAGACTAGTAAATTCCGGATTTTGGGTCTTGGAAGTTATTGAAGAAGGAAATATGGATTTTTATAGTGTTTCAGAGTGAAGAAAAGGGAGTTAAGATGATAAATTGTCTTTTACAATATAGAGACCTAGGTTATGTTGTAAGAAAGGACATTGTATCCTAGTGGTTATGGATTAAGATTATGATTATTTATATTCTTATAGGAATGGATATTTGGATGAAAATAAGATATTGGCGGCTAGTTTTGGAGATACTTATATTTCAGGCATAACTATGATATAGAGAGGTGTGATACACAATAAGGGTGTTGGATGTGGCGTAGTGGATACTGGCTATGGATTAGTGGGATAGATAAATGAATTTGGGGTAACCTTGTTCTTATAAATGGGTATATCATGGGATGTATGAGTTTTTAGTATTTATCCCCATGTTTATATAATCTAAGCTATATACCTATCCATAGATCTTAGATGTGGTTTGACCAAGGGGGTTGTTGTGCAGTCCCTCATGTTGCTCTTTATTTGCCCATGTGTTAGACGATTATGTGGCATGGTCCTAGGGGATACAATAAGGACATATAAATATTGTATGCCTATAAATACCATGAGGACATGAAACCCACATTTTCATCACCTACTTATCTCAAAACATATGTGTCAAATGATAGTTTTTTAGATGGAATTAAATCCCTTATCAACAGGTATAGATCCCATCTTCCCATGTTCATATTGTATTTATCCAAGGAATATTATCCATCCATTTCCTCACAATTTCATATGGGATTAATCTCATTTTATACCATTTCATATTTCAATGATTTTGAATTTTATCCTCATCATTATTAATGTATTTTCTTGGTTTTTTTGCATGGCTGTGGAATAATGTCCACGAAGGTATGAATTTACTAATGGGATAGGTTATTATATTCTGTTGTTATAATTCCATTTCCATTATTGGAATATTAATTTTTTAGGTCACTAATTCATTTATTTATCCATTTTTTTAATGTGAAATCATAAATTGAGCATGTTTTATCTCTTGGGATAGTAGTGCAATTAAACTAAATAAATATTAATATAGATTAAGGAAAGAAAATGTTTTATGGTTATAGTGAGTACATGTTGTTTCCTTCTTCCAATGTAACTTTTTTCATCAATATTTTATAGATAGTGTTATATGAATGATATTATTTGTTTAAAATTTGTTTTATTTTTATAATATCATGTTTAAAAAAGAAGAAATTAGATAAATAATGTCTAATCTTTTGTAAATTAGATCAGTTGGATAAGGAATTGAAGAAGTTTTGTGTTAAATAAATTTACTTTTTCTTACAATTTGATGGTAATGAAAGTGATGATTGTATGAATTCTTAATTAAATGTATTCTTCCATCTGATATTAAAATTGGAAAATGAACTTCAGTATAAAATTCCTATTGATGTAAATAATAATAAAAGGCATTTTAAATATCAGTGATTCTCTTCTATGTTATTTGAAAATGGAAATGGTACTATGGAGAATGTTTTTGTTAAATTAAAGATTCATATTGTTGACGAATTTTTTTTCCGGTAGTCGGAACATTTGATAATTGAATATGTTGATTAAATATAGAATAAAAACTAGTTGTTTGATCAAAAATATTGTTTGAGTTTGAGAGTGATTATTTGTTATAAAGGGAAGATACCTTGTCTTGGATGTCATGAGACACTATTTCCATGTGAAGGTTGAATTCTCTGTTATTGGTGACATGTTACCCTATTGAAAATGTCTATTGTGTACTGCCTCTTCTGTGCCAAATATATGATCCATTTTATGTGATGTGTTGTTATCCTTGGATGGCTGATGAGATATGGGTTAGGAGGCCTGAGGTTGTGGCAACATTTTATTCATGTGATGGTGAGATGCTTTAGGATATTCATGATGGTGTATGTGATGGCATTAAGATGGTGGAATCTATTGAATTTTTTCATACCCATTGTGATGAAATTTGGTATTCTTTTGTATTCAATTTAGTGGTCAAAGGTCAGGATGTCTGCTTATATTTATTCCGTTCCCCATTGTTTGAGGTAGCATGAAGTGTTTGGTTATGAATCTCTTCAAATGTAGCTTAGGATGTCTTCTTAGAGAGTCTTTAATTATAGAATGGTTTTAATGTTTATTAAATGTTTTCTAACATAGGGTTTATGTTGTTATTATAAAAAAAAATGGAATGGGTTTTTTATGTTGTTAATGATTTTAAGGGGGTTATTAGGATTTATAGGGATTTTAAGCGTCTTAAATGGGATTACTAACTGGCATTAATTTTTTTATAGTTATTTAATAACATTGTTATTAACATAAATGAATTGATATATGGAAAATAAATAATTTAAATTATGTTTTTTTTCAATTTTTATGTGTATATATGTAATCTAATAGCCAATAGTGGAATCTTAGTGTCTGAGTGATGATATCTATAACTGATCAAAGGGCCTGGTGTTTTCCATAGTGCGGTTGTGAGATAAATTTTATCCTATATGTTTTAAGATTTGACATACTACCTCATCCATTATGATAGGTCGACTAAAACCATGTGGAATCCTAGAGGGTGACGTCCCCAATATCCCTATCGTGAGGATGGATGGATGACTACCGCCTCTAGCCCCAGACACTTATCTTGGTAGTATTATTATACCAGTATGGATGGTGGTTTATTTCTCATATATGTTCAGAGGGATTTTTTGGATTGTGGTTATTTCACACACTATTATATAAGGATATAGTATCCAAATGGTTATTATATGTATGATGTGTATGGGATGTGATGAATCGAGGTACATACTGAGTGTATGAGAGTAATATCTTGAGGTATAGTACTTGATGTATAGTACATGACATATTGTATATGGTTGCCCCAACATACTAATTCTTCACTCAATAAAGATTAGGATGGGATGATGAGATTATGTGATGCATAAGATAAATGATATGATACATGAGCACATATATCATTATACTATCATCTTTTGGAAAGAGATGGATTAGGACATCTGATGTTGGAGTAGAGTGTAAAAAAGTGGGGAATAATGAGTGGGATACCCTTTTGTTTTATTATTATAATAAATGATCTCTTTTATGTGATACATTGGGAGAGTTTTCCATGGTTAGGCAAGAAACATAGTATATTAGTATAGGTGATGAGTTAGTTTCATGAGTGGTTCAATGGTATTTAGTATTCATTCATGATAATTTTCACAAAAGACTCCATGGAGGATCCTATTGAGTATATCAATTATAATCTTCCTATGTATATAAAAACTATTTTAGTTGTCTTTTTGTAATTTTAGTTTCCTTGTTGTTTTAGTCTTGTGTGAAATTGATTCTAAGGGCATAGATTTCATTTATCATTATAAGAGGGAGTTGTTTTGTGTATATACCTTATATATATACTCTATGGGTACTATTAGAAGGAAATTAGTTATATTTACATGTTTATAATTCTCTATGTACTTCTCTTCAACCCATGGCTTGTTGGGGGAAGGCTTCGAACGGTCACTATACGTTTTCCCTTATTGTCAGATAATGAGGTAACTCATGGGGGGGTAATGAAATCTAAAATCATGATGAACAATATTCTATTTTGATATACAAATATATCATTATTCACATATATCAATCCATGAGATGAATATCTAATTACTAAAATAAGCGTTGATTGTTTAGTATATATCACCTACATCTTAGGTCTCCATAGTCATCACCAGAAAACAATTGATGATAAGATCCACATAAATATAAATCAGAAAAAACAAGAACATTTGATTCAAAAACAAAAGTCAAACTGAATATAATTCCAAAAAAAATTTATTTCAGAAAAAATTATAACAATTATTTTGGAAAAGTTAAAAAACAAGTCCTTTTTCCACAACATGATAATCAAAAAAAAGAACTTGAATTTCATGAGCTTCATATATGAAAAGAATAATGGATTTATAAACATATATTTCCACTATTTTATAATTAAATAAATCATATAAAAATATAATAAAATCATCAAATAATTATTTTATAACATTACCATATATGAAATGAATAAATAATAAATATTACCATATAAACCTTGTAACGTATACATTCTACTAGATTGGTGTACCTGACTATCCAACATAAGGTCCATCATAATATCTGATATATTTATTCATAATCAAATTTTATCAAAATATTAAAATAAAAAAACATGTTTATGAAACCATTTCTTAAGGACATCGATCAAACCCCCAAAATGAAACTATAGTCGTGGTCACCAAAAAGATATCAAGAAAACCATCCAATAAACTGGAGGCTACTGAAAACTGATAAATCTATATTAACAACATTAGGGAGACTATAATATTTCTATTAAAACCATTAAAAACAAATAAATCACCTCATAAACATAAAAATTTATATATCTAAGTACACGTTTATAGAATTATAACTAAAGTTCAACATGAAAAATTTAATAGAACACAATTCTATAACTCATGAACATATAGTTCATAGATTCATACATCCATATATATATATATACAATTAGATTTATAAAATATAAAACTAAAGAACAAATAAAATACACAAGAGTAGAAAATATGACCCTACGCATCCCATCGACACCATGTCCAGGTATGATTCAACATCTCTATATTCATTCACAATTCATATTATCGTCAAAACACTACAATAGACAAGATGATTGAATATGAACATGGGTGACCATACAGTGTCCGAGAAATGAATATTAATAGAGTCTTACTATGTATCCCGAATATTTACAATCACATAGATTTATATGCATGTTAAATATAAATAAAATGAATATAAAATATATATTCATTAAAATTAAATCCACTTTTGATAATGAGGACACAATGAATCATGTCTATACCTGGGATGAAAAATTCTCAAAGGAGTAGTAAAAATGTGTTTACCAACCCTTAAAATTACACTATTACATGTGGCTAGGTGTTGTAACATATATAAGCCTCTTCCCTCTCACTCATGGTATAACCTCATACAATATATATTCCACATCAAACCACTTGTCAACTTATACCATTTCATATAGGTTAGTTTCCCACAAAAACTCCTTTACCTCCACCCAACAACACATCATTAGTTTCATAAAAACATTCACATTTTCTTTATCACTCAAGGTATCCCCTATTAACATCAATAACTACCCTCCCACTATTTATATCCATCATACCAACCATTAGCCTTAATTAGTGTACTAAATAAATTATCGTTCAATATAAACTATTGAATGGGAACTACATAGCATTTTTATAGAGGAAAAAAACTAAATTGATGTGTTAAAACACCATAGACATTAACCATATAAAATAATTGTAAGGAACCTTGGTGATTAGAAAAATAACCCATAGTGACCCCGTAGAACATAAAAAACCACCAAATTATATTGCATAAACACATAGTCATGCTCAACTAATATATTACACAGTTACTCTATAATCCATTACCATATCCCATGCATGCATCACGATCACATCCCAATTATGGAATACTCACAATCCAACCAAAAAATGAAATCCTCCTCACCAAACTTTACCACTCTAGAAAGGACTTATCATTCTCATATAAAGAACCACGAGTCTCATCCATGATAATAGAGACTTTTAAATAACTAATGAACCATTAAATTATATCAATAATCATTGATGAACCTATGCCCACCATTAATATAATACAATCATCAAGATGTTTTTTCCAAGGGGAATCACATACCATCTCAATACCTAAGCTCAGTCCTAGGATTCATTCTTATTCAGCAGCATGCCCCCCCCCTTTCCATGGAGTCACTAGGCTATAAAATGTTACCTACTATATTTTAAAAAACAACTAATCAATGTTATCAAGGCTCAAAGATATCAAATTAATAAATGGAGGGTCCTCATAGTTCCCATACCATTTACTAAAAAATGTATTCCACTAAATTCACCTTGAATAATAAATAAACATTTATGTGGTTTGGTATTATATTGACCACTAACATTGATACTAGTGTTAACCACTTTTAGTAATGCCTGTTGAACTTCAATCATTATTTTGATAAGAGAAATAATTCTACATGAAGTCTAAATATCCTATAAATAAAATATAACCAATAAAATTAATAATAAAAAATTATAAAATATGAGAAACAATTCCAACTCATCTGGAACACACCCCTACCCCCAATTAACACATCATGTAGTACCTCAACAATGTAACTGTAACTAATCATAATTGAGTGGTAAGTAGAACACATATTGACCAACTAATAGTAATAAAATTACTATTTAATGGTGCATCATATTCAATTTAATAAAATTTAATCAAACCCCTAAATAACTAATAATGATAATATATGTCTTTAAAAATAGTTTAAAGTAGTTTATGATCATTACTGTAGGAAATTTTCTATATTTCTCCTTAAAAACCCTACTATTTAGGGTGTATCTATTAAGATCCAGTGTAATCATAATTCAATCCTTAACACAAATAATATTTTTTGACCAATAAATTATTATCAATCCCCTAATTTAAAAAAATCGATCATATCCCATCATCGTACCGAGGTAGCCATTACCATGTACTCGGTTCCATATTATAAGTCCATGGTGCTCCACTATCCACCTAGTAGAATTCCTATAACCAAACCCAACATATAACATGAATAAGTACCTTGTACATCTCTATTGGTAACCTAATTGTGTGTGTATACTCTGTATAAAAAACGATGCTCTTCCACATTCACAATCACCAAATTTTACCCTCTAAACACTTCCAGAAAAATTTTAACTCAGATGTTCCGCCACTCATTATTCCAATATAAACATAAATTCTCAAAAAAAACTCATACTCCAAGTCTGAAAAATTAATTTATATCTAATTTTTACTACATTTAATGATGATGGACATTAAAAAATTATTTCATTTTATTCATGATGTTATTAATGTATTTTTTATATTATTTTAATGATATGGTTGAGTAAAGAGTGATAATAATTGATTATTTGGAGTCAGAATATTTTTATTGATGTGAACTAGGTCTCTTATTTTTATACAACTTATTGATGTATTTAATGGTTATTGATATAGCTTATTACAGTGGTTATATGTGTTATTGTTTTCATGTTACATGGGAAAATGAAATTTTCCTGAAATAAATGAATGAAATTTTGTAAAAACATATAAAGGATCAATCATGAAATAATAATATTCATTGATAATTAATAAAATAATACGTAAATGTTTTGAATTTAGTTTGTGTGATGAAGCTATTTCCAGAATAAAATATGATAAATAAATGTAATTGGTAATTAAATGGTGGTTAATGTAATGATGTGATATAATATGAAATATTGTTATTGAATAGACTAAATTATTTTTACTAGTAAAAAAGATATGGATTTATTATACGTGTTAATGGTAGATGATCAATTGTATTGAGTTGTGACTATAAAATTGTATATTTGAGGCTTATATTGGGTGTTGTTCGATATTTTATATTCACTATATCTTTTTTGTTTTTACGGCACCCCACCATTATAATGTAACCTTATACAAAACAATATAAATTTTAATACTCTAGGTGTACCCTCAATCTTGCTATTTTACAGAAAATAACTACATCGATGAAATGTCAAATGTGTTACAGCCTTATAAGAGTCCCTGAATCACTAGGGTTAGTGACTAGAACATCCTGTTGTAAAAAACCATTGTGGGATGATTTACTATCACTACAATAAAAATTATCAATGATGTACCTCTATAAGAATATCAATAAGATCTATCCTTATGTTTGACATTCCATCTACAAAATAAAAACCAAGGATACAATAATAAAAATGAATTAGCACGTAAAAATTTGATAAATATAAAACTAAAAGCATATAAGTCCCATCTCATGTAGGCGAAAAAATAAAAAGAATTATATTTTACGGATAAAATCTAGATATTTAAGAATCATGGTAACACCAATTAAATAAAAATATATGAAAAAAACACAGACTCTGAGCATCATTGAATACTATGACTCTAATATTGGAACCAAAAACTACATTCACATCACAAATGATGTACCATTCAAGAAGAGACATGAACTAATATACCTGTAGCTACATAAAAAAATAAAAATATTGGATTTATGACCATTTGTGTATCCACATGGTGTGTGGGGATTAAATATTTAGTAGTGTACTATAAATGGTATCTCAACACAATACTGAATAAATGATTTCATGAAAAAACATTTATGAAAATGTATGCACCATTATAATAAAGTAGGTTTCGAATCCCAAAATATATGTTGTAGTAGATCAGAAACAAAATATTTGAATTATCAATATTAGTGAGAGTATCTAATGCCATATAATGAGGGGGTGCATTAATGCCCTAAAAACATTGATCCTCAACCTAGAATATATTATAATCCACAGCCTGATTCATGGATAATCAATCATCCATTCATAATGATGTAATGGTGAATCAATAATCTCGAATGGGGGGAACTTCTATAATAGGGTTAGGATATCCAGGATAACCTTCCCTAAAATTAATTGTTGAATGGTATAAAATTTAATTTGGTTTGAAACCTACCCATTTATCAATAGTCGATGAACCGATAAAAACTGTATACAAAAAATATAAATATATCTCTTTTATCATGTTTCTCTACCATCAATGTAGAAGAAATGGTAACACTATAAATATAAGTTACATGAATCCACATTTTCTAAGACCACAATAACAAGGAACCCCTATTAGAACAATAGGTATGATGAGAGTGACCCCTATGAATAGAATCCCAAAGAACCTACTAAACAGACTATCAACAAGGGTATACAATTTGGAAATGGAAGGAATTAACCTCATATATTCTAGGAATACATAAATAAAATCACCCATATAAACTATTCTATAATTAATTCATTATCCTTAATAATCCCACAATTAATAAAATTGCGACACAATGAATGTATCCAAAATAATACTAAATAAGTGGACTAGATTATGAATCTATATCCAATAGAAATTTCAATGATATTATATTTAAGTTTAGTCAACAATCTCCTTATAGAAATATGAAAAAATAGTTTATGTAATTAGGGGTATGGAAAACTTGTATTATAATTTGGATAAATCATTATATCTCTAAGATAAATTTATAATAATCATAATAATGACCTTCTGAATAAACAAACAAAAAGCAAGAACTTATTTGATCGGCTGTCATATATCCTTAGTAAGGCTCGACCATAAAATTTTAGTTCCATGGAAAATGAACTAGTATTGAATAATAAAATATTATGGCACTCCATAACCAATTCATCTTTGGTAAATTTATCTTCAACTGCATTATTAAAAGGCTTATACTTCCAATCCCTTCCATAGTCATGAAAGATCATCCAATACTAATCATATCACATCATATATTTGTTGGACTAATAATATACCATCATAAACCCTAATATGTCACACATTTCATGTTGGTAAAAGTACAACAATAAAATAACCACATCTAGGCCAGAATCCATGACCACATCATCATCATCATCATCACATACCTATAGCAATATATCACATACAATCCACCCAAAAAATATCTTATATTTTACGATATCATGATCATAATTGAAATCAACCTAATTCCATCTCCTAACCATTCTTGACACCAACCATATGTCAACATCTCGTCCACATAAATAATACATTCCATCACACATTGAAGGTATATTAGGGAAGATTGTATGTTTCCCTATCCATCTAGTTTTAAACCATAATGTTCATGGAAATTACTCAAATTACAAAACATTTGATCATCGGTTGCATTATTTAGTTTAGGTGTAGATTGTAAAGAAATCATAATAAAATAAATCATGTATTTATATAACACAAGGCCAATATAAATGGCCCCAACAGTAAAATCCCATCATAACCCATAACCATCACTTCACTACCATCACCATACAATGCCACCACTTCCAATCATAACACAACATACTAACCCACTTACCCATCAACAGAAACCACAAATAAATTTCACATGTTCTTGTTAATAATAATATTATTCTATTACTATATTTACCACTATAACCATTGTAACTTTCATTAACCTATAAAATTTCATATTTTAGGAAAAAAATCATCCCACCTATACCAAAATTATTTCCCAATAGTTTACATAATTATTAACTTTTATAAAAATTTCAATCACATCCCATAATTCATTTAATTCTATCCAAAATCTAGTTCCATGTGTATCATTATAGATTACATTCAACATTTATCGATAAAAATCACAATATCCCCAAAATTATCGTTACAAATAATCACCACATTTACAATTATGCCACAAATCCTAGTCTTTATTCCTGAAATATTCAAAACCACACAAATATACATTTTTTTAAAACCATCTAAAGACTAGACCACAAATTCACAACTCATATCAAATAACTATAGCATCCCAACTGACATACAGTAGCCTGTTTCATTGATAATAATTACATTATCATATTTATTAGAAAAAAAACATTCTAATATCCACCTTTAATGAATCCATCTCAATTACCATAGTTAAATGATATTACATTAATTAATGGATATCCAAATAGATAAAATATAATATCAATACTAAATTCCCACCAACATCAATTATTTTTTTCGAAAATAGTAATCATTGATCAATCTCAAGAAATATCAATTTATGTACGTAACATTAGGGGATCCAACCCATTCCTAAATTTTACATGATATTATTCATTGTTATAAATATGAATATTAAAATCATAAACCTAAAGAGAAAATTTAAACCAATTCCACATAATACACAAAAAAGAGAGTTATTGATTCCTCTACCTCAACTAGCGCGTCAAAATTTATTGTGCTGGAAAAGTATTTGGATGAGAATAAAGTAAAATGGGATAAAAAAGTGGTAAACTCTAATAAACATGTACCAAAACAACTGATAACCTATTTTTCAGTCAAACTATCCCCCAATATCAAATCTACGCGGCCATAGAGAATTGAATAATGGTATATAGGAGTGAAACAAACAAATGAAGAGGTGTAAATAAACATATACTACTAAAAATTATATCGATTATCATGGATTAAATTCAAGAATGGAGGCTATTAGTGATTTTGAAAAATAACACTTGATTCACTCAATGGTTGAGGGAATGTGAGGAAAAAATCAAAGTTGGATGGGATCCCATATTTCTAATCTGACCAAAACAACATATTATCCCCCGCACTAAAATGATCTCATTAAATATTCTTATAAAATAACTCCTCATATCTAGCCCATATTTAATAAATTTGGGGAGGTTCCATGGTAAAATTCTCACCTCCAACTCATAGCCTCCCGAACACATAACCCAACCACTATGAAACATCAGAACCTTTTTTTGGCCTCATGATATTTTAGAAACCCATAGAACAACCCCCACATTACATAGATCATAATATTAAGTACCACATCAGGAACTTGTAAATTACTAGCAACACCACATCATACCATACTTCGCTTCATGAGATCGCTCCCCCTCAATTATGTGAAAGTATTCATAATTAAATAACTATGATGTAATATATCTTGATGTTCATGCCATAAAGTTTAGAACCCTTCCACGGGGCCCATGATAAAAAAATAAAATATATCTTAGAGGACAACATAGGTTGTAGCCTAACTGGACACACCAAAATCATAAAACCTTGCAAAAATTTCATCTCAAACACAACCCTTCCTTTCTAAAACCATATATAATCATCTTAAATACCCAAAACATTTAATTTAATAGGTATAGAAGGACGAAGAAACCTATATAAGGATCCTCGTAATTGAGACATTGAACTATTCATAAAAGGAAAACAAACACACACCACCAATGAAAACATCTCTCGAAGATACATGTCACACAAGATAAGGCCACCTGCCAATTCATGAAACAACACTAGGAGAAACAATTCGTCAAAAAACCATAAATAGTAACACCATTCAAGTAAATAAAATATAATACAATTAATATTCATGGGAAATAAAAAATTCATAAGAGCTTAAGATACATACAATAAATATGAAACTCTAATTATTACATGGTCTCATCCACACACCATGAATCCAAAAAACAACAACTAAAGGGACAATGCATCTGGGATGAACTTTCACATAGTTTCAATTAATATCAATTGATAACTCTATGAATTTTTCATAGTGAATGAAATAATATTGTCCCCAATTTAGATATTACAATTTTTAATGACATATCATCATTGTTTCGACATATGGATAATGTCATGGATCTCATTAATCGATGGAGAAATAGTAAAATGGTACACCATCTCCCCAATGCACACAAACCCATTGAAATTGAATATAAAATAAGGATAGAACACATTACCCAAACCAAACCATCACTATTTGTTATGAGGTAAAACTTCAAGAATAGACAATCAATAAGTTATACATCATAGTGACTCTTACATTGATTTGTATATGACTTATAGCTGACTCTCAATACATTTATAAACTCTCAAATCATTTCAATGATCTCTATTGTATTATTCACTGTAAATAGGTCAATTACCTCTGATTTACCATTAAAATTATAAAACAATAAATATTTTATATTTCACCCATACAATAACAAACCAAGATTAATTATTATAAAACATAATATGTTTTATATATTGTAATCCAATATATTTGAAAAAAACCCATGTACCAATATATAACTATAAACAATTACCCATAAAATAGGAAAGTATAAAATATAAAAGAATTGTGAAATATTTTTATAAAAAAATCCCTAGTCATTAAAAAATAATAAATAATTGATTAAAAAAATATATTTATCTATATAACTAATCAAACAGATTTATTATTTAATTTATAGCCTTTCTAAAATTTGACTTTTTATGTAGGATTCTTGGAAACTAAATACATTATAGTTAAAACATATTATTTATGTGAATAATTTATTAATATAAATTGTATTAGTAATTTACATGAAATCATAATATTAATAGTAAATCTTTTAAAAATGGTTATTTTACTATGGAATTTGATTTCATTTTATTTTTATATTATTATTAAGTTGTTTACTTCTAAAGATGTTAAATTTTAATTTGAAAAAATAGAAATATTTTCTAGATTCATACTTTTAATTTTTGTCTTAGAATGAATTTTTCATATTAATCTCGAAATGTTTTTTATTTGAATATTGAAAAATACCATTTTTATAAAAAAATTAAATTTTATTACTTTTTTATTATATATTGAGGATAAAAAATTTTATAAAACATATTAATTTAAAAAATATTTATCTATTGAGAAATATTATTCCTTTTTATGTACCGTTGTGAAATTATAAAACCTATGTTTAATATTTTATGAACATTTTCTATATTTATTGTAGATAGAATATTTATCATATTTATTACAAATTAATTATCAAAACCAGTATTAATGAAATATACAAAATAGATATTCATATTTTAGATAAAAATAATCTTATATTTTAATAGGTTTAGTTTATTTTTTTTTCTAATAAAATTATGATCACAAAGAATAATGTTATTGACCATGATAAGAGTAAAACTATTATTTTTGAATATTCTTTTTATTAAATTTGTGTCATTTTTGTCAAATAAATTAAATTGATATATTTTAAATTATTAATGTATGTTTTTTAAATGAATATATAATTATATTTTTATGCATATAATTTGTAATCAATATATGTGAGATTACAAACACTTAATGTTTTAGCCATCAATTATCAATGAGAATAGTTTTTCTATATATAAAATATATAAATTTAAGGGATAATTTTAACTTAATTATATATTTAATGCGAATTTATAGAGATTAAATTTTATTTGTCAAATACATATTTTTTGATATTTATTATTTTATATTTTTAGTAAAACATATGTTTCTTTGGTAAAAATTAGTTACCTTGATAAAAAATTAAAAGAAAAAATATGTGAAAAAATGACTTTAAACATATATAAAATATGGGTAAAAGACATGGATGAAGATTTATCATCCTTATCTATACCCTAACATAATTTTTTATGAATTTAAGAACCATTTATCAATGAATTGTGTCATTATAATGTTGATAAAATATTGGTTCTGACAATGTTTCTCTTTTCTTCACATATAAAAGGGTAGAATTACACCCATTCATGTCATACCCATTAATTATAACATGCAATAAAAAAATATATTTTCCCCACATAGAGTCCTATATCAATTTCAAAATCCTACCATCTCAATTAGTTAGCTTATTCCCTTTATTTTTATGAATATGTACAATAAAATGATCGAGGTCCCAAAGTATGTATAATTTATTAAATACCTTTTTCTTCAATTTATTTTCCTTCCAAAACTATCCTAAAAATAGTTATATAATGAAGTAATTGTTACTAGTATATGATATTTTTATTATATTAATGTAATAATCATTATTTATTTATTCTAATCCACTAACAAAATTAATATTATATGGAACCTAGATTTTGTGGACTACAGACTCAACGAAGTGACACCATCCATTTTTTACCAACACATCTCATAAATATTTATCAGTGTGAAATTAATTTATAAATTTGAAAAATATAATACAATTATTTTTTCTGATATGAAAATTATTATCCACATTTTTTCCATATTATTATTTGAAAAATGAAAATATTAATCGTGGGTGGTTTGGACTACAATATCCATGATGTAACATATCTTTTTTTAATTCCGTTTCTTTATTTTTTATTAAAACCTATTAAAATATTACACAGAAACTTAATATTATCTAAATAATATAATTATTATTAACTTATTATGACAATATCCCAAGAAATCCTTTTTCATTACAATAATCATTCATTAATTATTGTATATTCATGTTTGGGTAGGTATAAATACCTAATTGATAAATAACATAAAATAATATCATGGGGGCTATTAGAACATAATTACCCAAAATATACGATATAAATATTAAAATATTTTTATTATTTTTCTTGTAGAGTTGTCAAATTAATTTTAATCCCATGAATGAAGGTAGAAATGTTCATTCATGAAAATTATCATAAACATGCTCATCACCGATTACATTTTTCTGGATAATAACTAAAAATACCATAGAATTAAATTATGACATTATGAATAATTTTAAAAAATATATTTTGGTACCTTTTATGATCTATGAGTGATTATATTTCTAATAATAATGAATAAAAACACCATTAATATGAAGCTAGTTATAATTATTAAGATTACCCACAATCGACATTGGTAGTAGAAAATAACATTCTAATATACATGTAGTGAAAAATTATAAATAATGATTATAAAAGGTTATATATATCAATAAGGTTATTAAATATGTGATTAAGAAAGTTATTTTATAATATAGAATATTAAAATTGTATTGTGGAAGTTGAAATTAAAGGCAAGGGTTTCTTATCTGATATTTTCACCCCTTGATACATATTTCATGTTATAAACCTAGATTTCTAGAATTATTTATCTACTATGATATTAATATTTTATTATCACGATTCACTCATTATTCATGATATTTAATGTTTCGTTTCCAATTACCTCCATCTATGGTTTTTACTTCTATAGTTTGTAATGTTGTAAGGGTTTCATTGTATCAATTATAATTCAATGAGACAATTTTGATATTAAAAAAATAAATTTTAATTTATATAGTCTATTAAACTACTTATTTAGGTTTTATTTTAATTAATATAAGTCAATTCATTGTATTATAATCTCATTGTACCCCTATCATGTCCATCTAATTCTTACATTACCATTATTGTAAGGGTTTTAGCATTACAATTTTTCTTCATTGAGATATGATTCATATTAACAACATGTTTATATTTTTTGGTGTATATATTAGTTATTGATTTCCTTATAAAAAATCTGATACCATTATTTTTTTGGATTAAACAAAACAATCAATCTTGGCCATTGTTATGAATGATCATCTTCTATTACAGGAATAATATTTCTTCCAATTCGATTCTTTTGGTGACACAATATTCCAACCATTGATTTATGGGTGTTCACATAGATTCCATAATACTATTGACTTGGTATGTTATTGAAATATCTTTATAACATTAATCTACATGTTATTAGTTTGGGGGATTGTAACATATAAATCTACTCCATTAATGGATTGGGGAGATATTGAAAATATATTTACATTCTATTTTAATACGGTTTTTTTGTAGATTATAATGGAAGGTGGAATATATATTTATTATCCGTAAACCTTCACTCTAAGGATGGATTATGTATATGTCTACCCTTTTATTTATTTTGAATGTATATATGTTTTATATTGCTGTATATCAATATTGATATTTAATAATTACTATGGCTATTGGGTTATGAGTTTACATGATATTCACATCTTTTATATAGTAAATTCTTTTGAAATAAAATTTTTACAAGTGGGGAGTCATATTATATGGAGACTTGAATAATTTATAAGTCTCATGAGATACACTATATTGGTTATTTGTGTGTAGGCCTACCCAAAATGAAATATTTATTAGATATATGTCATTATAGTAAGATTGGGATAACTAAGATCACAATATCTTGTCTTAGATCATCAAATTAGATATCGAGAATTGTGTATTTAATTATTAATGAATTTTTTATTCTTATCCTAGTGACTGTTTTCAATAATATCCATGGATATATTATTCAATATGTTTAATTCTATTATGGAATTATTTTTTATTATGAATTCCTTCCATATTAAATATATTAATTTTATGTTCACTTATGATCTTTGATTTTTGTCACTTAGGTTAATCCTTTTTGTGTATTTGAGATTACACATATTATGTTTCCAATTACCCACATTTTTGATAATAGTATTACCTATAAAATTTATTAAAGATTAGAATTATGGAGAATTTTATCGGTGATGATGAATGTAACATATCATTTTTATATAGTTTGGTAATTCTAGAACTAATTTGATATTTATATTCAATTGGTGGGAAGAATTTTGAACTAGTATTCAAAAAGGAATTATAAGATCTAGATCATCTTAATGTGATGTTTTTAATCATGGAATGAGTATCAGATGGTTCCTTGGGTTTTGATGTTTTTCATGGACGTATCATGTTAATTTTCTAGATTACAGAGGAATTAACAAGGGATCACCATTTTAGGTAAAGGGTTTAGGGGAAACTATGTGGCACCATATAATATAATGAACTGTCTGTTGTTTTCCTATGGAACATGGATTTATAGAATTGTTTAGCACAAAATATTGAAAAACCTATGAAAATTAATGGAAAAATGTATCTTAGTTTGGAATTGGGTCATGGTATAAAATTTACACATGGTTATAGACAATCTACATAAATTTTTGTAGAGGTCTTTTCATGGTTAGTGTATGGTTTTTCAAAAATGAGAGCCAATTGTGTGAGGCGTTCTTCTTATGATTGAGAAGTTAACATAGTAGGTGAATTGTTGGAAAAAATTATGGACAAAATATATTGACATTTGAAAATGAAAAAAATATTATCCCCACCCCTCATGTTTATTATGTGGAAACCCATCTCTCCCCCACTTTTCTTCCTCATCCAGCTAGGGGTTTTCTCCCACATCCTATAATTTTCATGCCCCATAATGGGGAGTGTTCCAAAGGTTTTTCAATCTCAGATACAAGGTGTTTTTTCTACCTAAATTTTGCTTCATTTCATTCAGATTCCTCTTGCTAAAATTTAAATTAGTTTCTTATTTTTTCAATAGAAATTCCATAGATCATTGTGGAATGGAACTATTGTCAAGGGGCCTCTATTCCACCACGAATGATGGTATCTCTAGAATCCATATTCCCCTACATCCATAGATAATTTGTATGGTAAGTTTTCATTTTGAAATTTTAATATAATTTTTAGATATTTTAATTATATTAATAGTGGAATCAATGTCATATTTTAGGTCATTTAATAGTTATGAGGACAAGGGAATGACAAAAGTTATTAGCATCCATTCGGTTTTGTTTTATATGCGGTGACGCCGCCAGTGATCTTTGCATCCATTATTACTATTTATAACATAATTAATAAGTTAATTTAAATGTTATTATAATTTTTTTATGTTTATTTGACTGAGATGGGGAATTACATTTCATTTTGTACCATGAATATATTTGTTTGGTCATTGGGTGGGCCTTCCAAGCTGCTTCCATCCCATGGAAATAAATAGAATTCTTTAAATAAATTATAGGTGGCATATTTACATTCCACTGTGGTATTTATGTTCATAAAATAATTTTTTGACATGCATCCCAGCAAAAAATATGATCAACATATTAAAATAAAATTAATTGTATACATAAGATATATAATAATTGGTTTTAATTAATTAAATACCTTAATTTATGTGTATGAAATAACTAAACATTGATGCACAATGTGAAAGGATGAAATTGAATATAGTAGTTGATATCATTCCTCCTCTATGGATGGTTTAGGCCTTGATAATAGTCATTATTATATAAGGATAATGTACTTTAGGATACTAGTGATGAGTTGGGTGAGTCGACTAAATAAGTGAGACATTGGTAATAGAGATGGGTGATGGGAAAACAGTTTTACTACTTCCAATTTTTAGACCACATGTAGATAGAACGGTAATATGGAATGGTTGATGATAGAGTAAGGTGTTATTTCTCAATTGAATGGAGTGTCAACCCAAGATCTGATTGAGGCTCTAGAAAACTATGTCTTAGGGGATCTAGTGGGTGGCCTATTAACTGACAGACCATAAGTGGGAATGTACATCATGTGTATATATGGTACCATTTGTACCTTATAACCCACACTAGTCATGTAATCCCAGGCTTAAATGACTTTCAGTGATGTATTAGTCTTTCATACACATCATAGAATTCATTTTAGACATCATAAATTATCAAGGATAAAGTGATTAGTACCCTTATGTTCATCTTAAAACCCATCCAATGGGTTTTATTTGATGATGATGGCACGGTGAATGCTTAGTGGTTATATTTGGGAGGTGAACATTATCCTAATGTTACATGGTTAAGAAATATATTTGATTATGATGTCTCTGTGGAAGTTTTTCATGTATCTTATGATTACATTGTTGATCTATAAGAAGATTATTTTGAATGCTGAGATTAAACATTTGGTCAATAAGGTACACCCTGCATTCCACAAATCCCTAGGGTACTGATCCATTCATGCAACTTTCCATATTTTCTAGGGGGATTCTTTTTATTAGGATTATTATTATGTTGATGAGATTTCTAGGTCTTCTCTTGGATATGGCTGGTAAATCCTGAAGATTTTACTAGTTATTGATCAAGATTTCTAGGATACATGGTATATATCCATTTTAAATAGATACTTGGGAGATGATATTGGTTTAGTTCATTAATGGAATACTATTAATTGTCCCCAAGGAATTATTTATTCCCTATGTTTAGAGAGATACCCCTGAATCTTGGGATTTATACATCGATCCATTAAAGTTGAGTTATTATTTGGTGGAGCCTAAATATGTGGGAATACTATATTAAACTATGATTAGGTATTTATATAGTTTGAATTATATCATTTCATACTCTAGGAAACCCTAGAACAATCCAAAAAAAGAATGATAAATCATGATCACGAGCCTAAGCACCGGCAACTGTATGGTTTTTCATATGAGTTAGCAGGATCCTTACCACTTCCCTAGAGACATTCTGGAATCAAGCTAATGAATGGTTTATTGGATAAAATTATATATTATTTATCAATTTATTATATTTTTTTATCATTTTATATTAATATATAAAAAAATCTATTGGTTGGTAAAATACCACAGTGAGGATTCCCAATTGAGTTTGGTGTTCACAAGCTGGTTGGGATGCCATTAAACATGCGTACACAAGAATGTTTAACAAGGTTATTAGAGGCACAGTTATGGGTTATGTACTATGATACCATGATCTATTTTATGGCTCATGTGAGGATTTATATAGGTACAAGATAAGTCATTGTGTATTCGTGATGGAAAAAATATTTTTTTCATAGATAATGGAATGTGTATGGTACTAGACTAATGGAGAATAAATTGTTGTATTGAATCGATATTCAAGAAATTTTTACATTTCCCTTATTATATATCAAATTTATATTTATAACTTATTAATTATGTTTATTATCATGAAATAAATAAATTATTATTATTATATTTTGAAATGAAATACATTAGTTATATTCTCCCCATGTCACCTCTATATTCCCTGACAACTAATCGAATTCACATGGTATTTAGGTAGGTGTGTTTATGGTATTATGAAAGTATGATTTGGGGAAATAGTTGAGTGGACTCTAGCATGGGATGTTTCAATGTGGTATGAAATGGATTTTTTATCCTTAAATTATAATTTTTTGGACTTTATATTTTGGATACATCGAGATATGTTGGATCCTGTAATGGAACCTAGACCGATGCATCACGAACACCTTTCCCCATGGAAGTCCCACTTTCCATCATTATGGAATTGATGTTATTGGATTTATTTGTTATATTTCTTATGATTTTCACCTAGTATGATGCACATGATGTTTGATATATATTGATTATGGTCTATAGACCTTGGATCCCTTCCAATTAGCAAGTAACTAGTTGAGTATTTAGGTTCATGGATTGTAGATGCATGATCTTTACCATACATCATATATGGTATGTATGATATAAATGATATATGCATAATAGTGTTAATATTATCAAAAATAATGAAGAATAGATATTTTAATGTTATAGAATTTTCTCATAATATATTTTAAAGTATAATTACATGGTGGTATACTACTCAATTTAGATGACTTATATGTAATTTGTATTCCTGTGGATGGTCCTGTAGATATTATGTTGATTATGGTGGTATGGTCCTTTTTTATGGGACGTGTAGGGACCCTAATTGGTCATTAATGGAGTTCAATATAATAAATATGAAATACTTATTAGTTATTTTTCGTATTTTTGGAAATTTAATGTTCTAGTAACCAAATATATGGTGTTTTCCCATACTTCTTGGAATTGTACACTCCCTATCCTATCTATTACTATGTTCCCCAAGTCATTAGTGATTGGGGATAAAAACATTTTAGGAGGAAGTGATTAATGGTGATATGTGATTTTCCAGGGGTTATTCCCATGTGGGGTGCTCAGTGTGAATTAGTGCCTTTATTGGTATATGGTTTGGAATGTTTTGTCGGTCTGTGTTGTGTGAGAACCTAGAGTGGTTGGTTCAACCCATGAAATTCAATGTGTTGTTAAGACAAATACAAAGTGTATAATCATGTGAGTTGTGACCAATCATGAGACCTAGATTTTGGGTCTAGGAAGGAGACACTAATAACCCATGAGATACAACTCAATCATTTATGAGTTGAAGACTGATATATTCTACGTTGACCCATGGAAGGGGTTGATTCTTGTGGTCCCTTTAGAGGTATTGATATTGTTTATAATTATTCTTGAGATAAATTCATGGAGGATTCATAAAATCTATGATGTATTCTTGGTTAGACAAAGTTTCCTATAGATAAATAACCATAAATGATTCAGTATTAATTATGTATTTGGAGGGAAGGACCATTGTAGTTATGGAAACTCTTGACATGGATTTTTTGTAGTAAACAATGTCTGATAAGATATTCATTTATTAAATAGAATTTTGTTGGGTAGTTGATATGTATGTGTATGAGATCAAAATCCCTTGGGATCTGGATGGAAGCATAAGGTTTAGAAACTAAACCATTTACAAGGTTATTGTGGGAATGATCACAACTTCTATAAAGATCTTAACTTTGGATAGGAGTTCCAAGAGATATAAAGGAATGAAATGCTGAAATGCCATTGAGGATGATCAAATTAGTTTGGTTACCATCAACTTGTGGGATCATTAGTATGTTTATGGATTGGGTGGTATAGTATCATGATCCAAATGCACATGATGGAATGGGAATGGTACGTTTCATTTTCATATAGTATCGATTTTAATTATTAATTAAGGACAACTATGTGAGTGATAATGGTAAATGGAATATTTTCTTGGATCAGGTGGGCACAGTGACCCGGATCATCAGATGAAATAAAAATATTTCCCATAGTTGAGGGATGTTTTTGTAATGTATTGGTTGTGTTATATAAAAAACCTACATGTTGAGAAAAGGTAATGGTTTCTTAAGATGTATTGGGAACGTCTCAGATGGAGAGGCACCTATTTTATTGTGATCAGACCAGTTGAGGTTGTGCTTGAGGATTGGAATAGTGGATTTCATATGGTAGTAAATGTACTATTTATAATTTTATACCATTGACCTAAGTATGAATAGTATTTTGTTTCAGTAACATGATTACAAGGGGATTTTAATGGTTGTGTGTGTGATGATGGTCATCGGGGACATGAATTATCATACTGAATGGATATAAGATTTTGGGATTTGTCATTAAATGATTATTTTTGTATTATGATTCCAATTCCTAAATAGATTCGAAGTAAATATATATTCCATGTTGAATTATAGTTATGAAATTTAATGTTATTTCTGGTGGAGTTCAGGTCCTTGTGTCACACTCAGATGGTTGATGATGATATAAATACAGTCGAGCTTATGGTGATTCTGTCATCATGGAAATCATGATAGTGGAAATGGATAAAATATGGTTTAAACATGGAACAATATTGAAATTTAGGAATGTGCTTCGATGTGAATGTAAATATGATCACATGATTCCATTTTTCCATAAAATCATTGTAATCAGGTTGTTAGTAATTCACCAATGGATTGTGTCGAGTGTTCATGAGAAGGTGCATCCATAAAGTGTATGATAGGTATTTTTAATAATCAATCATATGAGGTGAATTAGTAAAAATTTAGATAGTATCTAGATGATTCCTAAGGTATATTAGGATAGGTGTTTCCAATAGTACAGAGTATCAAGGATTAGAATAGTCTGTTTTGAGATATGATTTTTGGAAGGAATAATCATCATCTATATGAAAAATTGGATAATTAAATTGAAAATTATTAATATGTATGAGTGTTATGGTGTTCCATATTATATTTTTATAAAAATATTTTATTTCTTGGGTTGTAGTTTAGTATCTTAAATTCTAAAAGTTAAAATAATCACTTTGGAAGTGAGTTAGATTTTTTGTGATACTGCATGGATAGTTATTGATGAAGCAATGACCCAGACTTGTCTATATGTATGGTTGGATGAACTCAATGACATATTAGGGAAAATAAGTGTTATCGTTGAGATATTTTAAGTTCTTATTATTGTATGAGGTGAGAAATCTAGAAGTAATTTTAAATTTTAATATATTGGGTGTTATGAATACGGAACTGATGTTTATAAAGTAATTAAAATAGTTGAAAAATCGTAATGATTTGTTTTAGGATGTGAAATAAGGATAATAAGTTTCTTTACGTGTTTTGGTATATCCTAGATGGTTTGGGTTAAATTTTTATAATTTAGTTGTTTTTCCTCAGGGAGCATTGTTTGGGGAATAATTTTTAGGGAAAAATATATGTCACCTAGAATATTAGGGTGTTATCAATTTCTATTATATATATCATGGTTGTATAGAATCATTATCTCATGGTTTTCAAGATATATTCATAAAACATTGGGAAATTGTGTGGATTAGTTTCGTCATAGGACTTGGCACATGGTTTTCACAGAGTTGCAAAACAAAATTATGAATATCACTAAAGTGGTATTTGCAAGATTGTTGTTCTGTTTGGAAAACGGTGTGAAATAGGTGTGTGAGGTATGCTACCTTATATAGTGACGTTTCATGGTTACTGAATAAATTGGACAATAGTGAATCCAATCATTGATTCCCTTTAATTTGGGGAAAGGACACCCCTCATAGAGTTTTAGTGGGGGTATCCCTATTATCCCCCTCATATCTCATTCACACAAAGAGATGTATCCTCCCCATTAAATCACCAATCGATGTTATTTTCATACTATGTTTTCCTTTATTTATTACATATTCCAGTTGTTCTAATTTTAAACTATTTCAGTTACATTTTCAACGGTGATTCATCTAGAGTGTGTTGGAAATTCATGATTCACATGGGAATTTCACTGTTCTTATAATTTGGGCATCATATGATTCCACTGTCACTGATTTTCTTATATATTCTAAATGTTATATTTCTATTTTCTATTTTTCATTGGTTTTCTCTAATTTTTTATTAAATTTTTTTCTTGCGTAATATTCACAATATGAGGTCATCAGAACATCATGATTCATTAGCATAAATTGGGATGTGCCTATAATTTGATGATCCCATCAGGTAATTTTTGTACAGTTATTCTCCTTTGGAATTAAATTGATAAATTTATTTTCAATTTTATTATTAATTAATGATGTTTTGGGTAATAATTTAGTGTAATGGAGTGTGGGGAGATTTTGGATGACCATGGTTGAACATTCGGTGGGCCTTTCCAGCTACAAACGACCCCTGTAAAAAATAGAATGTTTCAAATAAAATCTCGGTGGACTTTATACATTGTGTTGAAATATTTACATTTTATATTACTGAGGATTACTATTTCCCAAATAAGGTGACCCATATATTTAAATTAAATTAACCATCTACTTAATATTTTAATTAATTGGTTTAAAATTATTAAAAACCATAATTAATGAATCAAAAATTCTTTATATAGGATAAAAAAACTGACAAGTCCAAATTGGACCATGTTACTTGTAGGTTTTCCTCTACCACTGATGTTTGAGGCCTTGTATTGAGTAATTATTAGCCTAGGTGGATAGACAATCCATTTATGATGATTTGGGTAAGCAGACCCATCTAGAGATACTTTAACAACTGAGATGTGTCATGGGCTATCTTTTTTACTAATGCCTATATGTGAAACCAATTGTATCGGGATAGGTATTACTTCCTAGATTATGCTTCTATAGGACATGGTTTCTTTAGTAAATCATGTGTTGACTCAATACTTGGTTGAGGACAAGGGACCATGTGAGGGTGACTATACAATATTGTGACCAAGGGGAACCAATAAGTTCCTCAATTAATAACCATCCTATGTTTGAATGTAGGCCATGGGCAGAGATGGTATAATTTTTCACCTCAGAACATACAAAGAACATGTATCCCCATGGGACTATGAATTTTTGTTATGAGATTACACATTTTACAAACCCTTGGCTTTAATTTTATGCATCATGTGTTATCATGGATACATTGGTTGATGTACAGATATTTTTTCTAGAACCTTTCCTTTGAGGAATATGTAAAAATGGTTGAATGATAGATGTTAAGTGGTTAATATGGAATATGTCCTATTTCAATATTTTATATAGTCAAGATATGGCTTATATGAAGAATGTTTTTTGAAGAACTGATGTGTATCCTCAGATCACATTAATATACTATGTACAGAATTCATAGGATGTCCGGATTCAACCTAATGGAACCACGGAATGTAGTAGATTACATGTGTCTATAAGATTCCTTAGTTTTCTATAATCAATATGTTTAGGATTAGTGATTATTTTTACTATGATTATTGTTATTATTGTGATGAGATTTTAGGTGATTTCAATGACCTGATCTATAGATCCGGATGAATTTACTTTTATTTTATTGGGATTCTGGGGATTCATATGATCTTTCCATGTCACATCCTGACCCAGAATAGTCTTTTATATTATTATTTTTATTGTCTTTGGATATTTTTAGATGATTTTTGGGTTGAGCCCTTGTTTTTAATTTTGAGTTCTAAAAGTTTTATGTGAATTTTTTCCCTACGCACGGTTTTGAGACAGTTAGTAGAACTTTGGGGATTGTCCAAGAAACCATGGTGCTTGGTTTATTATTCAAACAGAGGAATTTGTGTTGTTTGTTTCATGGATTGGAAATTGTGCAGGCAAGTCTTGTGGGTTTTACATCATGAAAATTTAGGATTGCATGGTTGGCGTACAATTTTTCAAATTGTGTGGGCTGTCCATAAATTTTAAAACATAAAATACCCATTCTATCCATATCTAATTTAAACCCCATTTTGTCCCCCTCTATCCTGGTAACATTTTTCATACCAAGGGGACCCAAAAACCCTCTTCCCTTGGTTCCTCCTCCATGGTTTTATCCTCAATGATCTAAGGTGAGTTTCTCATTGTTTTAGATTCTTTATGACTTCTCTATACCCTTCTTCCTTGTTTTCTCGGATTCCCTTTGGTGATGTCTTATTTGGATGATTCCTGATGGATAAGGATTTCATGATGGGTCTATTTTCTTTTGATCTAGAGTGTGTGAATGTCTAGTGGTTCTTATATCTCTCTTCTCAGAAGGTTTCATCTCTCTCGCACACCGTTGTGATATGCATTTCCATGTTTTTCCTTTCTGATGAATCCCATTAATTATTGGGTTCCTTGAATAAATTTATTAATACAATTATCAGACTTAGGGTACCTTCTTAGTTTTTTTGTGTTTTATTATATTTATAAATTTCTAAAAATGGGTTTTTAGCGATTCCTTGAATATAAATATATATTTATGAACCTAATGTATTTGGTATAATTTAAATTGTTCTTCAAAAGTGAATTTGGGACTTTAATGACATTTTACCCTTTTTATATTTTGGTAAAATATTTTTAATATATGGGCATGGAAGGATGTGTTATTTGAATGTCTTTTATGGATAGAGAATTGAGGTTAAAATGTTTTTGTAAGGTATTTTGTTAGTGTTTAAAGGGTTTTTTATGGTTTGGAAATTAAATGGTAATATTATTCTGGGAATAAAAAGAAAATGGTGATCTTTTAAATGGAAATGGTTTATATAGGTGTTCCATTGGATGTTGGCGCATCCATGTGTGCATTTGGTGCACATATACATGGGAATCCAAATGATGATGGAACATTAAGAGGATGTTTTATCTAAACTTTACCTTCTCAAATGTTTACTTTGATCATGAAAAGGTGTGTGTGGTGCATTATAGGTCTTGAAATTGGATCCAAATGTGTTCTAAAAAACCTGGTCCATTTGGAATTTTGGGACATGAGTGGTCCCTAAATGGTTTGGGAGCCCGTTATGTGCCATTAAATATGTTAAATGTTTTTATCTCGTACATTATAACGAACTGACCTTGATATGAGAACGCCCATTTAGAAATGCTTTTGAATGTGACATTTCAGATTTTTTAGAATTATATTTTAAATGTTTTGGTAAATTAATTTGGTTGTGAAAAGATGAATGCACATTGGGAAAAGAATTATGCATTTAGTAAGGGTTTAACATTAATATGATGTGATGGCTCTGTTGGAACCTTGATGATGTGTTATATATATAGTGGGAACCTCAATTGGAGGGATTTCCCTTTATGGGTTATCATGTAGGTGGTGTATGTATTTGAAATAGGAATGAATGGTGATGGTGGGTAAGATGATTCATGCATCTAAGGGCCTCTTACATATACAATATACTTTTAACATGGGTTCTTGGGTGACTTTTAGAGGATCAAGTGGAGGTTTCTTTCTGGACATGATTAGTATAGTTGGTACCCCTATATTTGTTGATAGGCCAGTTGGGATGTTCCAATGTATAGGTTAGATAAAGGAGGCTAGATGGTTTTAGAATTGGGAGATTCACCATACACTTAATGGTTTATCTGAACTGATTCCATCTAGTGATCACTGTAGGGATTTTTTAAAGATTCACTTGGTAATTAATCATTTGTGTTTGATTAGTTTCTATCATGTTTCATTGTCATCTTCCAATGTTTATTTATATTTATCAAAACTTTGTATTGTTTTACTAAGGAATATGGTTGGTGATTTAGCTACTAAAATGATGGATTATTTTGAATTAAAAGGGTGTTGATTATATTTTAAAAAGGAAAAGATGATTTAATTAATTAAGATATAAAAAAACTATTTTTATAAAATGTATTTCAAACTATTTTAAATGGATTTTTTATGTAAAGGAAATTCATGGATTATTTGGTGGTTTCTTACTAAGATATTTAACTCACACCATACTTATACCATATAATGTCAGTTGAACTGAGTCTTCTTTTAGGGTTTGGTTCATGGTTTTGAATTCCCATAGTGGTGAATTTTGGTTTTGAGGGTATATGTAAACAAGAAGTCACATACAGATTCTATTGGGGTAGTCTAATTTTACAATGTACTCAGTTTTTTGTTCTTTCTTCAGTTATATATGTATTCGTATCACTTTATGTATTAATAATGATTAGTTTTTTATTGATGCATGTATAATTTTGATGTTTATTTATTTGATTCTGGTTATTCTTTTGGATAAAATCATTCCCACATTGATTTCATTTGATACCCAAAACTAGTTTCTAGCCCATGGGGATTGGGAACTCCCTTCAGACCATGCAATGAGCCAGGTCGGGTGTTGGGTATGATGGAATCCCATCATAGTTTATGAAAAAATGGTATCATAGGAGTTCCTCATTATTTGGGATGTTATGAAGTTTTATATTAGTATTTTTCGGGACTCAGGAAGTATATGCGGAAAAAGAATCACGAACTCTTACTCGTTGTGATCCTTGAGTTTCCAGGGGTAGTCTTTGATCATATTCCTTTGTCTTTATATTTTATTGATGAAAAAAAATAGATGATATCATGTCATTTTGTGATCTTAGATGGATTAGTGACCTGTGTGATGTCCAAGTTCAGAGTTCAAGGTCCTCCTAATAGTTGATTCTTACTTGGGGCGTGGCATACTAACATATTGTTGGGTTAGGTATAACCACTACAATCTCATTCAAGTAGTTTGGTGTAATTTATGTTTGGTTCTAGTTCTTATTTTTGTGAGTAGGTTTTTGAAATAAAAATGTGGTTTAAAATGGAAATACATTCTTTTAAAATGCTTTATATTTGTAAAATTTGGACTAAAGGAAAAAAATTTTAAATTTGAAATTTGCTGGGTTTAGGGGTTTAACAATGGGATGGTGAGAGTAACCCTCAGTATTCCTTAAGAATATTTCTCCATGGGAGGATATATGTATGGAATGTGTGTGTCCGAATGTATGGATGTGAATGGATGAACACATGTGCGAGGTTTAATGGGATTCCAAGGGTTGGTGATTGAAATTCGTGGCTGGGCCTTTTTTTTATAAAGTGAATTGGAAAAGAGAATATGGTTCCAAAAAAAATTTTCCATTAAATTTGTTGATTCTTGTTGTGAAATTTGGGTTTATATATTTGAAAAAATGGCCTTAGAAGAAAATATTTTTTAAATTTAAATTGGAATGGTTGGTTTTTATAGAGATTCTTTGAATTTTTTTGAATGTGTTAGGATTTTGAGTTTCTTTTTATAGGTCAGTATATTCCGTTCAGTTGTGTTTTGGTATGATGATCCATATGAATTTGTGTTTCCCAGGATTTTAAAAATATACCACCTAAAATATTCCCCAGATATTCCATTGTGTAATTACCAATTTCAGGTCTTTTCGTGATGTTTCCTATCCTTCATGGTGATCGATGACTTTTATTGGTAGTGGAGTGTCTTGAGGAGGTCAAGTGTATTTTTTAGATCATTGGGAACTCCCAAAGACATTAAATTTTGTGATGTTTTATGTTTTCTGGGGGCCATATTTGGACAAATTTGAGTTTCTCCTTTCCATTGATGATATTTGGGATTAAATGGAAAGTGTTCAAGTCCACCTTCGTTCGATGGTTTATAATAAAGGAGATAAAGATGATGAAAAGGGAAGAGATCATGTGTTGTAATGCCATGACCCCAAAAGCCTAGAGTCTGTGCATTATTACATAACATTTTCATGATCACAAAAGATCAAGTCTCAGAATATCGATTAGTTTTGTTTCCTTCTAAGTGTAAGATACATTTATAAGGTTTACATTACATCATAAAATGGAAAACTACAAAAACATTGTTTCCATAGACAACACTGAGATCCCATAGACTATCATTGCAGGTCATTCATAATATAATTACTCATATGATGGGAAAAATAAAACATAGAATAGGGTGAGCTCAGATGCTCAGTAAGGAAACCAATATAGCGTAAACATTAATAAATAAGAACAAACATTTAAGGAAATGTATAAAACTAAAACAAAAGGCTTTTCAACATAAAAGTCATCATAAAATGTAATATATAAATCGAAATAATGTCATTTACTTACTCATATGGATATTATACTATTTAAATAATCACATGCAATATCAATAGCCACTTTTATAATAATAGAATGCATAATTCCAGATTTTCATAACCACATAGTCAAGGACTTGTTCCAAGACAACAAATAAGATTCGGTCAAAGCCTCGTGCCAGGACACTAGTTTTTCGTATGAGACATAATAATACATTCAGGAGCTATATCAGGCTCCACTTATCACTTACTATGTCTAATGAATTCCTCATATGAAAAGTTTTAAACATAACATAAACATTCATATTAAAACTGGCATACGAAATGTCAATACTTTATCTAGAAATGATGAATGGAATGAAATAACACATCCACAGTCAAACATATCACAAAACCTACAATACAATATGGAAGTTCGGTATCATAATAAATCAACTTCAGACAAACTTAAAATCCATCAAAGGATGTTGACATAGATGAAATCAAAACCTTTTTAGAGAAATATCTCATTTTATTTTGAAATCATTTAAAGGTCACGTAATTATAAAAGAAAACATTTATATTTTAAAATATTATTATAAACATATAAGTTATGCTTCTACGATGTTATAATGGGTGAAAATAGATGCACCCACTGTATAAGTTAAAAAAACCATTCTTACCTTAATTTTGTCGAAAAGGTCATAAAGTGCCTTGTTTGGAAAATGACGAAAATATTTCATTATAAAAATCTTATAAAAGTAATTAAAGGTTATAAATGTCTTTAAACCATAGTCTATAAAATATTAATAATGTTTTGAAATATATATTCAAAAAAACATTCATGGTGATGATAAAGAGGTCCGATTAGATAATTACTTATAAACAACCTTGGATAATGAAGAGATTGTGAAAATAACCCTTAAATTGTAATTTTCCATGGTTGAAGGTAGGTTAACCTCTTTTATAATGGGGAAATAATTATTCTTATATTATAGAATAATAATATACATTAATATGATATCATATATGATCTTTTAACATTGTTTTGTTAATAATATCTTAGTATTATCGTCGTTTCGGGTGTTAATTGATTAATTTTCCTTTATATGATTTGTTATGTAAGTAATGTTTGTTATGGATAGGATTTATCTTATTCATATTCAGAATAATACTTAGTCTTGGAACATTATTTTTAATCATCTAATGGTAATTATTCTTGAATGGATACGATGGAAAGTGAATCTCATCTCGTTCATGGAGACGGTAATCCGTACCTGCGCACGAGTGAAAATATCATTCTTTTGATATGAAAATAATACATAATTGGATGTTATATCATATATAAAGAATAATTATCATGTTATATTTATTATTAAATCAATTAAATGTCATTATTATACCCATCCAAATAATAATGTATTGAATAACAATTAAACCAGGATGTGGAGACGGTAAGCCGTACGTACGCATTTATAGTGTCATGCCATTAAAAGGATGGATAGAATAATGAATTTGGTTGTACCGTATTTATAATAAAATCCAAATATATATAATATACTGGAGTTTTTATTTTAGAATGGAAACGACAAAGATGAAGGAAGTAGAAGACAATAACATGAAAGAGGTGATGAAATATTTACCACTTCTTCAGGTTCTTCCTTTTGATTTGATCAAAAGGGATCATTAGGATGTATTTATAACTAAATGAATGCCACAAGGAAGAATGGAGGACAGTTGAGATGGTATTTGGGCAAGGTTTAGCCAAGAAAAAATGGCCATTAGTGTGTGAATTAGAGAGAAAGTGGAGTTCCCTTTTTTAAGAGGGGTGAGGGGCACCTTTTGAAAAGCTTGAAATATTATTTTTTTTAAAAAACATTTTCGGTTTCTAATGGATCCAAAAAGAATTATTTAAAGAAAAATACGGTTAGGGGTGGAAAACCCCTCGACCAGTAGGTTTAATCAGGTTTAAGTCACTATATTAACTATATTTTTTAGATTTAACTCCTAGTTAAATTGTTTGACATTTAGCATGTCTCTTTGTATTATTATATTATATGGTTAATATACATACTAAAACCTTAAAACGAACCACAAGTGGTTCATAAATGATACTAATATCATTATAAAAGTCTTTTGGCCGATCCGTAGATTTTTATGAATAGAATATCAATTAATAATATAATATTTGTTTTAAAAAATCTTTTATGTCAATTTTGTCACTATTTGGTATTTTGTTTTTTCTAAATTCAAAACATCATTATTACTTCGAACAAAATTTATCTACCCAACCCTAACATGTAATAGTAACCTAGATTATTTGTTTAATTCCTAAAAAGTCTCAAGTTACATTTATTTGGATAGTTATAATATCAATTTTTTTAATATTTCATTTATTAAGTAATTACAACATCATCATTGTGTCATAAATAAATTTAAATATTTAATGAATAAAAATAATAAATAAAATAAATTTATGTAGGAAATTTATTTAGATTTATAATTAATATTTATAGTCGAATTTTACTTATATGTAACCCTATATTAAAAATGGTTTAGTTATTAAACATTGCATTTATCACATTTAACTCTTCTTTGAATTAAAAAATAATTAATGTCATAATCTAATCCAAGTGGACATAGGGGATCATATTTTATTCCTACGGTTGTCTTAGGTTGAATCTAACTTATCTAATATAATTAGGACATGTTTTAGGGTAATAATAATATCAATTTTCCATTAATTACCATATTTACTTTTAACTATGGTAAATAAAAGTAAAAATTTATTATTCACCAAATATTACTTTCATCTTATTGAACCACATTTTACATACTGATATCAACCGCGTCTCTCAGATTTTGGAAATTCAACTCATAGATGCGGTAAAATTATGTTTTATGTAGATTTGAAAATACCTCTAGGAGGTGGGTAAAAAACTGTAAAAAGTTCATTAAAATTTTTATATATCTGAAATTTTTATAAAATTCCTCCAATGAATAACATTAAACTAATAAAGGTATTATGTACCTATTTTTATGTAAAAAAAATTTAAAAAAAATAATAATTATTTAAATAAATATTCAGTTTTAAAGTATCATTCAGTTTTTCACTATTTATCAAAAATTGAAAGTTTTCAGAAAAATAACAAAAATTCTCCCCAAGATAATTTCGATATTCCAAATTCAAAAATGAAGTCCATTTTTTAAGATAAAATTTATAAAATTTTAAAAAGTGGGTACTACTATTCATAATGGCTAGTTTGATTGGTTGTGGTGTGTTAGAAATCGAATTTGCATAAAAGACACGCTATTGTATTATTCAAAGAGAAGCGTACCATTGAAGTTTGGGGTGTTACATTCACCCCTCCTTCAAATAATTCCATCCTCGAAATTTCTAAAATATTACTGCATAAAAAGACTCGGGTCTTTTCTTCATCATAATTTTACCGAGTTCCCACGTAGCATCTTCCATCTTATGGTTTCTCCATAGAACTTTTACCAGACGAGTCATCTGGTTTCTCACCAATTGTTCTCTTGTATAAAGAATCTTGATTGGCCCTTCACAATAAGAAAAATCAGGTTGCAGTTCTAATTCTTCATAGTTGAGTACATGCATTGGGTCAGGCATGTATTTTCTCAATTGAACACATCGTGAACTTTGGAGAGACTTGGCGACATTTCCAAACGGTAAGCTACATCCCCAATTTGATCAAGAATGTAGAAAGGTCTGATGTACCTGGGACTTAATTTAACCTTCTTACCGAAATTCATAACACCTTCCATGGAGACACCATCAAGAAAACATGATCTCTTACCTAAAATTATGAATTCTTCCTTCAATTATTAGAAGAGCTCTTCTGCCTACTTTGGGCTGCTTTGATGTGGTTTTGATTTCGTTCACCTTTTCTATCGTTTCCTCCATGAGTTATAGGCCTACGAGTTTTCTTTCACCAACATCATCCCAACAAGTTGGTGTGCGACATCTCTTATTGTATAACAATTCATATGGTTCCATCTGAATACTTGAATGGAATCTATTGTAATATAAAATTATACTAGAGGTAAATATTGATCCCATATAACAGTAAAGTCAAGTGAGCGTGATCTCAACATGTTTTCTATGGTTTGAATAGTCCATTCTGATTGTCCATCAGTTTGGGGGTGGTAGGTAGTGTTCAAACGAAGTTCAGTATCCAGGGCTTTCTAAAGACTTTTCTAGAATCTTGATGTAAAATGGGTATCACGATCAGAATCAATCGATATTGGTACTCCAATAAGTCTTACAACTTCATTAATATATAGTCTTGCTAAACGTTCAAGTGGTAAATCTTCCCTTATATAAAGAAAATGTACTGACTTGGAAAGATGATCAACAATGACCCATATTGTATCGTTTCATCTAGGGGTATTCGGTATCCCCATGACAAGGTCAATTGTGATATCATCCCATTTCCACATAGGTATGGGAAGAGGTTGAATGACTCCTCCTGGCTATCTCCATCCAGTATTCTCTTGTTGACAAACCATATATCTTGATGCAAACTCAACAATCTCACTCATCATGTTTTCCCACCAAAAATGTTCCTTCAAATATCTATATATCATAGTGGTACCAGGGTGTATAGATAAGTTGGAACTATGAGCATCATCCAACAATTCCCTTTTTAGATCAGGTATATCAGGAACACAAAGTCTCTTCCCGTATTTCAAAATTCCATCTTCATACACAAATTCACTCAATCTCCCATCATTCACACCTTTAATCTTCTTTTGAAACTCTTCATCACCTCTATGAAAACTATTTATCCTTTCTAGTAAAGATGTTTTGGAAACCATTTGAAAATTTATTGATGTTTCACCTTCCATGGAGATTCCCATATATTTCTTTACTAGATCCATGTATATAGGATCCTTTTCAACTCTCATCTTGTTCAACAATCCATGAACATTTTTGATTAATGAATATGCCACCTTATTTTCTTTCTTTGGGTTATAGTGTATAGTGAAATCATAATCATAGAGTAGCGCAATCCATCGTCCTGGCCTCATGCTGACATCTTTTTGTGATAAAATATACTTCAAACTCTTCTGATCAGTATAAATCTCACATTTTTTACCATAGATAAAATGTCTCCATGTCTTCAAAGAAATGATTATAGCTATTAACTCCATATCATGAGTATGATAGTTTTTCTCATGAATTTTTAGTTGTAGTGATGCATAAGCAATAACCCTATCATTCTACATAAGGAAACAACCAAGTCCATTCTTTGAAGCACCACTATAAATAACAAACCCATCATTCCCTGATGGTAGAGTCAATATAGGAGCATTGACTAATATTCTAATCAGTTCTTCCAAAAAAAATTCACACACATTTTTCCTAACAAATTTGACCCCTTTTCATGTGATCTTTGTTAATAGGTTAGCCAATCGGGAATTTTTTTTGACAAAATGTCTATAATAACCTGCTAATCCAATAGAACTACGTATATTATATATACTCATTGGTAATGGACATTCTTGGATTTCCTTAGTCTTAGAAGGATCAATAGAGATTCCATCCTTAGAGACAATATGGCCAAGAAAAGAAATATTCTGAATCCAAAATTTACACTTTCTAAACATCCCATATAATTCATGTCTTCTAAAAGTCAATAGGATAATGCACAAGTGATTTTCATGATCTTTGTATATTTTGGAGTATAAAAAGATATCATCAATAAATACCACTAAAAATTCATCAAGATATTCCTTGAAAAGTCTATTCATTAGATCCATGAAGACAGATGGTGCATTAGTAAATCCAAAAGGCATTACTATAAATTCATAATGCACGTACATGGTTCGAAATATTTTTTTCGGAATTTCTTCCTTCTTCTATACACAACTGATGATATCCATATCGAATATCAATCTTTGAAACATATTTATAAACATGAATATGGTCAAATAAATCATCAATGTGAGGTGGGGGATACTTTTTCTTTATTGTTATAACATTGATCTCCTTATAGTCAATGCACAACCTCATAGATCCATCTATTTTCATAACAAAAATGGACAGGGGCTCATCATAGAGAAACACTATGGGGAATAAATCCATTAATACTCAATTCATCTAGTTGTTTCTTTAGTTCCACAAATTTCATAGTGGCCATTCTATAAGGGGTATTTGATATGGACCTTGAATCAGTAATTAAATCAATGGTAAACTCAATTTCCTATTCTAGAGGATGTCCATGTAATTCCTCTGGAAACACATCGACATATTCTTGGAGAATAGGTACATCATCGATTTGAACATTTCTTTCCTCATCCACAATTATTTCATTATCTTCCTCCCCATGATTGAATTTAGTTGAGCTGAGGGGGAGGATCTAGATAAGAATTAGGTGGTGACATTTTTTCTCTAAAAATAATGTACATTTTATCATCATCAAACATTGTAACATACCTCTTCTTAAGATAAATTTTTGCACCATGGTCTGAAAGCCAATCTGTAACGAGGATTTTATCAAATTCAATCATGTGTATGATGATGAGACCTGTAGATAAATTACATTTATATGCCCTAATGGGGAATGATTCGCAAAACATTGTTGCAATTATACTTCCCTTATGAGTTTTAACTGACAACTCACCTGTTAAATCAAAATGGAAATATCTAATTTTCATAGAAAACTGGGAATATATGAATTGATGAAATGATCGAGAATCAAATAAATAATTTTCTAAATGTGAGAAAACTATTAAATTATCTGCCACCATGTCTTTCAGAGCTTCAAACATAGCAGTAGTGATAGAATAAGCCTGGCCTTGATCCCTTGGACTTTTTTGAGGTATGTTCCCTTGGAGATTAGTACATCCATTTAAATAAATACCCTTTTCTATACAATTGTATAATTCAATAGTGATAGCCTCTTTCTTCCCCATTAAATCATGAGCTTGGTGGCCTTTTTCACCACACATGTAACTGTCTCCCATTCCCTTCAGGAAAGTACAAGGGTGTTTCTTCCCACATTTACTGCAGGATGGATTTTCAACTTTTTCCTCTTCCCCTAATTTCTATTTCAAGATTGTTATGCGGATCTCTTATTCTCTTGATTTTCTTTATATTCATAAGACTTATAGAATTATTTTTATGTATTTATTGCACATCAGACAATATCTTCATAGGACGAGAAGGATTGTGAGAATAATACTCAACGGAGAAATCGTTTTAACCCATCAAAGAAACAATAAATATTACTTCTTGGATTATGAATATAATATGCAGAATGCTCGCTAACCTTGTAATGTTATCCTTATACTTTGCGACATTCTCATTCTCCTTTGGCCTCAGACACAAAAATTTCCTTTCTATATCTGCTTGATGGTCACGAGGAAAGTATTTTTCTCAGAAAATATCTTTAATCTCTCTACATTCCATATTTAATACTTCAACATTTTTCTTTGGGTTATTAATAAATTACAACCATTGATCAGCATCTCTAGGGACTTGAATAATTTATAAGTCTCATGAGATACACTATATTGGTTATTTGTTTGTAGGCCTACACGGAATGAAATATTTATTAGACATATGTCTTTATAGTAAGATTGGGATAACTGAGATCATAATATCTTTTCTTAGGTCATCAAATTAGCTATCAAGAATTGTGTATTTCATTACTAATGAACTTTTTATTCTTATCCTAATGATTTTTTTCAATAATATCCATGGATATATTATTCATTATAATTAATTCTATTATGGAATTATTTTTTATTATGGATTCCTTCCATATTAAATATATTAATCTTATGTTCACTTATGATCTTTGGTTTTTATCACTTAGGTTAATCCTTTTTGTGTATTTTAGATTACACATATTATGTTTCTAATTACCCATATTTTGGATAATAGTATTACCTATAAAATTTATTAAAGATTAGAATTATGGAGAATTTTTTCAGTGATGATGAATGTAACTTATCATTTTTCCATAGGATTGTAATTATAGAACTAATTTGATATTTATATTCAATTGGTGGGAATAATTTTGAACTAGGATTCAAAAAGGAATTATGAGATCTTTATCATCTTAATGTGATGTTTTTAATCATGGAATGAGTATCATATGGTTCCTTGGATGTTTATGTTTTTCGTGGAAGTATCATGTTAATTTTATATATTATGGAGGTTTTTAATAGGGGATCACCATTTGAGGTAAAGGGTTTAAGGGAAAATATGTGTCACCGTAAATTATAATGAATTTTCTGTTGTTTTCCTATGGAACATGGATTTATAGAATTTTTTAGCACAAAATATTGAAAAAACTATGAAAATTAATTGGAAAAAATGTATCATAGTTTGGAATTGGGTCATGGTATAAAATTTACACATGGTTGTAGACAATCTATGTAAATTTTTGTAGAGGTGTTTTCAAGGTTAGTGTATGGTTTTTCAAAAATGAGAGCCAATTGTGCGAGGCTTGCTTCCTATGATTGAGAAGTTAACATAATAGGTAAATTGTTGGAAAACATTATGGACAAAATATATTGACATATGAAAATGAAAAAAATATTATCCCCACCCCTCATGTTTATTATGTATAAACCCACCTCTCCCCTACTTTTCTTCCTCATCCAGCTATGGGTTTTCTCCCATATCCTCTAATTTTCATGCCCCTTAATGGGGAGTGTTCCAAAGTTTTTTTAATCTCAGATACAAGGTGTTTTTCTACCTAAATTTTGCTTTATTTCATTTTCCTTCCTCTTGCTAAAATTTAAATTTTTTTGTTATGTTTTCAATAGATATTCCACTAGAGCATGGTGGAGTGGAACTATTGTTAAGGGGGCTCTATTCCACCAATAATGATGGTATCTCTAGATTCCATATTACCCTACATCCATAGATAATTTGTATGGTATGTTTTCATTTTGAAATTTTAATATAATATTTAGATATTTTAATTAAATTAATAGTGGAATCAATGTCATGTTTTAGGTCATTTAATCGTTATGAGGACAAGAGAATGGAAAAAGTTATTAGCATCCATTCGGTTTTGTTTTATATGTGGTGACGCCGCCAGTGATATTTGCATCCACTATTACTATTTATAACATAATTTATAAGCTAATTTAAATGTTATTATAATTTTTTTATGTTTATTTGACTGAGATGAGGAATTACATTTCATTTTGTTCCAAGAATATATTTGTTTGGTCATTGGGTGGGCCTTGCAGGCTGCTTCCATCCCATGAAAATAAATATAATTATTTAAATAAATTATAGGTGGCATATTTACTTTCCACTATGGTATTTATGTTCATAAAATAATTTTTGGACATGCATCCCAGCAACAAAGATGATCAACATATTAAATTCAAAATAATTGTATACATAACATATATAATAATTGGTTTTAATTAATTAAATACCTCAATTAATGTGTATGAAATACCTAAACTTTGATGAACAATGTGAAAGGATGAAATGGAATATAGTAGTTGATATCATTCCTCCTCTATGGATGGTTTAGGCCTTGACATTAGTCATTCTTATATGAGGATAATGTACTTTAGGATACTAGTGATGAGTTGGGTGAGTCAACTAAACAAGTGAGACATTGGTAATTGAGATGGATGATGGGAAAACAGTTTTACTACTTCCAATTTTCAGACCACATATAGATAGAAGGGTAATATGGAATGGTTGATGATAGAATAAGATTTTATTTCTTAATTGAATGGAGTGTCAACCCAAGACCTGATTGAGGCTCTAGAACACTATGTCCTAGGGGATCTAGTGGGTGGCCTATTAACTAACAGGCCATAAGTGGGAATGTAAATCATGTGTATATAAGGTACCGATTGTACATTATAACCCACACCAATCATGTAATCCCAGGCTTAGATGACTTTCAGTTATGTATTAGTCTCTCATACAAATCAAAGAATTAATTTTAGACATCATATGTTTTCATGGATAAAGTTATTGGTACCCTTATGTGCATCTTAAAACCCATCCTATGGGTTTGATGTGATGATGATGGTATGGTGAATGCTTAGTGGTTATATTTGGGAGGTGAACATTAGCCTAATGTGACATGGTTAAGAAATATATTGGATTATGATGTCTCTGTGGAGGTTTGTCATGTATCTTATGATTACAATGTTGATCTATAAGAAGATTATTTGGAATGTTGAGATTCAACCTTTGGTCAATAAGGTACACATTGCATTCCAAAAATCCCTAGGGTACTGATCCGTTCATGTAAATTTCCATATTTTCTAGGGGAATTATTTTTATTGGGATTATTATTATGTTGATGAGATTTCTAGGTCTTCTCTTGGATATGGCTGGTAGAGCCTGAAGATTTTACTAGTTATTGATCAAGATTTCTAGGATACATTCTATATATCCATTTCAAATAGATACTTGGGAGATGATATTGGTTATGTTCTTTAATGTAATACTAGTAATCGTCCCTAAGAAATTAATTATTCCATTAGTTTAGAGAGATACCCCTGAATCTTGGGATTTATACATCGATCCATTGAAGTTGAGTTATTATTTGGTGGAGCTTAAATATGTGGGAATCCTATATTAAACTATGATTAGGTATTTATATAGTTGGAATGATATCATTTCATACTCTAGGAAACCCTAGAACAATCCAAAAAAAGAATGATAAATCAGGATCAGTAGCCTAAGGACTGGAAATTGTATGGTTTTTCATATGAGTTAGCAGGATCCTTACCACTTCCTTAGAGACATTCTAGAAACGAGCTAATGAATGGATTATTGGATAAAATTACATATTTTTTATCAATTTATTATATTTTTTTATCATTCTATATTAATATATAAACAAATCTATTGGTTGGTAAAATACCAAAGTGAGGATTCCCAATTGAGTTTGGTGTTCACAAGCTGGTTGGGATTCCATTAAACATGGGTACCCAAGAATATTTAACAAGGTTATTAGAGGTACATTTATGGGTTATGTCCTGTGATACCATGATCTATTTGATGGCTCATGTGAGGATGGATATAGGTACAAGATACGTCGTTGTGTATTCGTGGTGGAAAAAATATTTTTTCGTAGATAATGGAATGTGTATGGTACAAGACTACTGGAGAATAAATTGTTATATTGAATCGATATTCGAGACATTTTTACATTTCCCTTATTATACATAAAATTTATATTTATAACTTATTAATTATGTTTATTATCATGAAATAAATAAATTATTTATTATTATATTTTGAAATGAAATACATTAGTTATAGTCTCCCCACGTCACCTCTGTATTCCCTGATAGCTAATCGAATTCCCATGGTATTTAGGTAGTTGTGTTTGAGGTCTTATGAAAGTATTATTTGGGGAAATAGTTGAGTAGACTCCAGCATGGGATGTTTCAATATGGTATGAAATGGAATTTTTATCCTTAAATTGTAATTTTTTGGAATTTTTATTTTGGATACATCGAGATATGTTGGATCCTGTAATGGAACCTAGACTGATGCATCACGAACACCTTTCCCCATGGAAGTCCCACTTTCCATCGTTATGGAATTGATGTTATTGGATTTATTTGTTATATTTCTTATGATTTTCACCTAGTATGATGCACATGATGTTTGATATATATTGATTATGGTCTATAGACCTTGGATCCCTTCCAATTAGCAAGTAACTAGTTTAGTATTTAGGTTCATGGCTTGTAGATGCATGATCTTTACCATACATCATATATGGTATGTATGATATAAATGATATAGTCATAATAGTGTGACTATTATCAATAATTATTAAGAATCAATATTTTAATGTTATATAATTTTCTCATAATATATTTTAATGTATAATTACATGGTGGTATAATACTCAATTTAGATTACTTATATGTAATTTGTATTCCTGTGGATAGTCCTGTAGATATTATGTTGATTATGGTGGTATGGTCCTTTTTTATTGGATGAGTAGGGACCCAAATTGGTCATTAATGGAGTTCAATATAAAAAATATGAAATACTTATTAGTGATTTTTCATATTTTTGGAAATTTAATGTTCCAATAACCAAATATATGGTGATTTCCCATATTTCATTGAATTGTACACTCCCTATCCTATCTAGTACTATGTTCCCCAAGGCATTACTGTTTAGGGATATAAAAATTTTAGGAGGAAGTGATTAATGGTGATATGTGATTTTCCAGGGGTTATTCACATGTGGGGATGCTCAGTGTGAATTAGTGCCTTTATGGGTATATGGTTTGAAATGTTTTGTCGGTCTGTGTTTTGTGATAACCTAGATTGGTTGGTTTAACCCATGAAATTCCATGTGTTGTTAAGACAAATACAAAGTGTATAATCATGTGAGTTGTGACCAATCGCGTGACCTAGATTTTGGGTCCAGGAAAGAGACACTAGTAACCCATGAGATTCAACTCAATCATTTATGAGTTAAAGACTGATATATTCTATGTCGACCCGTGGGAGGGGTTGATTCTTATGGTCCCTTTATAGGTATTGATATTGTTTATAATTATTCTTGAGATAAATTCATGGAGGATTCATAAAATCAATGAGGTATTGTTGGTTAGACATAGTTTCCATTAGATAAATAACCATCAATGATTCAGTATTAATTGTGTCTTGGAAGGGAATGACCATTGTAGTTCTGGAAACTCAAGACATGGATTTGTTGTAGTAAACAATTTCAAATAAGATATTCGTTTATTAAATAGAATTGTGTTGGGTAGTTGAAATATATGTGTATGAGATCAAAATCCCTTGGGATATGGATGGATGCATACAGTTTAGAAACTAAACCATTTACAAGGTTATTGTGGGAATGATCACAACTTCTGTAAAGTGCTTATCTTTGGATAGGAGTTCCAAGAGATACCAAGGAATGAAATGATGAAATGTCATTGAGCATGATCAAATTAGTTTGGTGACCATCAACTTGTGGGATCATTAGTAGGTTTATGGATTGGGTGGTATAGTATCATGATCCAAATGCACATGATGGAATGGGAATGGTACGTTTCATTTTTATATAGTATCGATTTTAATTATTAATTAAGGACAACTATGTGAGGGATAACGGTAAATGGAATATTTTGTTGGTTCAGGTGGGCACAGTGACCCGGATCATCAGATGAAATAAAAATATTTCCCACAGTTGAGGGATGTTTTTGAAATGTATTGGTTTGTTATATAAAAAAACTACATGTTGAGAAAAGGTAATGGATTCTTGAGATGTATTGAGAATGTATCAGATGGAGAGGCACCTGTTTTATTGTGATCAGACCAGTTGAGGTTGTGCTTGAGGATTAGAATAATGGATTCCATATGGTAGTAAATGTACTATTTATAATTTTATATCATAGACCTAATTATGAATAGTATTTTGGTTCAGTAACATGATTACAAGGGTATTTTAATGGTTGGGAGTTTGATGATGGTCATGGGGGACAAGAATTATCATACTGAATGGATATAAGATTTTGGGATTTGTCATTAAATGATTATTTTTGTATTACGATTCCAATTCCTAAATAGATTCGCAGTAAATATATATTCCATGTTGAAATCTAGTTATGAATTTTAATGTTATTTTTGGTGGAGTTCAGGTCCTTATGTCACACTTAGATGGTTGATGATGATATAAATACAGTCGAGCTTATAGTGATTCTGCCATCATGTAAATCATGATAGTGGAAATGGATAAAATATGGTTTAAACACGGAACATTATTGATATTTAGAAATGTGCTTCGATGTGAATGTCAATATGATCACATGATTCCTTTTTCCATAAACACATTCTGATCAGGTTGTTAGTAATTCATTAATGGATTGGGTCGAGTGTTCATGAGAAGGTGCATCCATAAAGTGTATGATAGGTATTTTTAATAATCAATCATATGAGGTTAATTAGTAAAAATTTAGATAGTATCTAGATGATTCCTAATGTATATTAGGATAGGTGTTTCCAATAGTACGGAGTATCAAGGATTAGAATAGTCTGTTTTGAGATATGATTTTTTGAAGGAAGAATCATCATCTATATGAACAATTGGATAATTAAATTGAAAATTATTAATATGTATGAGTATTATGGTGTTCCATATTATAGTTTTATAAAAATATTTTATTTCTTGGCTTGTAGTTTAGTATCTTAAATTCTACAAGTTAAAAGAATCACTTTGGAAGTGAGTTAGATAGTTTGTGATAGTGCATAGATAGGTGTTGATGAAGCAATGAACCAGACTGGTCTATATGTATGGTTGGATGACCTCAATGAAATATTAGGGACAATAAGTGTTATCATTGATATATTTTAAGTTCATATTTTTGTATGAGGTTAGAACTCTAGAAGGAATTTTAAATTTTAATATATTGGGTGTTATGAATACAGAACTGATGTTTATATAGTAATTAAATAGTTGAAAAATCATAAATATTTGTTTTAGGATGTGAAATAAGGATAATAAGTTTCTTTATGTGTTTTGTTATTTCCTAGATGTTTTGGGTTAAATTTTTATAATTTAGTTGTTTTTCCTTAGGGAGCATTGTTTGGGGAATAATTTTTAGGAAAAAATATATGTCACCTAGAATATTAGGGTGTTATCAATTTCTTATATATCTATCATGGTTGTATAGAAACATTATCTCATGGTTTTCCAGATATAGTCACAACACATTGGGAAATTGTGTGGATTAGTTTTGTCATAGGACTTGGCACATGGTTTTCACACAGTTGCAAAACAAAATTATAAATATCACTGTAGTGGTATTTGCATGATTTTGTGCTGTTTGGAAAAAGGTGTGGAATAGGTGTGTGAGGTATGCTACCTTATATAGTGATGTTTCATGGTTAGTGAATAAATTGGACAATAGGGAATCCAATCATTGATTCCCTTTAATATGGGGAAAGGACACCCCTCACAATGTTTTAGTGGGGATAGTCTTATTATCCCCCTCATATCTCCTTCACACAACAAGATGTATCCTCCCCATTAAATCACCAATTTATGTTATTTTCATACTATGTTTTCCTTTATTTATTCCATATTCTACTTGTTCTAATTTTAAACTATTTCATATACATTTTCAATGGTGATTCATCTAGAGTATGTTGCAAATTCATGTTTCACAGGGTAATTTCACTCTTCCTATAATTAGGGCATCATATGATTCCATCATCACTGAGTTTCTTATATATTCTGCATGTTATATTTCATTTTTCTAGTTTTCATTGGTTTTCTCTAATTTTTTAATAATTTTTTTTCTTGTGTAATATTCACAATATGAGGTCATCAGAACATCATGATTCATTAGCATAAATTGGGAGGTGCTCATAATTTGATGATCCCATCAGGTAATTTTTTACAGTTATGCTCCTTTGGAATTAAATTGATAAATTTATTTTCAATTTTATTATTAATTAATGATGTTTTTGGGGAATAATTTTGTGTAATGGAATGTGGTGAGATTTTGTATGACCATGGTTGAACATTCGGTGGGCCTTTCCAGCTACAAACGACCCCTGTACAAAAATAGAATGTTTCAAATAAAATCTCAGTGGTATTTATACATTGTCTTGAAATATTTACATTTTCTATTACTGGGGATTACTATTTCCCAAATAAGGTGACCCATATATTTAAATTAAATTAACCATCTACATAATATATTAATTAATTGGTTTAAAATTATTAAAAACCATAATTAATGAATCTAAAATTCTTTATATAGGATAAAAAAACAGACAAGTCCAAATTGGACCCTAGTACTTGTAGGTTTTCCTCAACCACTAATGTTTGAGGCCTTGTATTGAGTAATTATTAGCCTAGGTGGATATACCAGATTCCATTGATGATGATTTGGGTAAGCAGACTCATCTAGAGATACTTTAACAACTGAGATGTGTCATGGACTATCTTTTTTACTAATGCCTATATGTGAAACCAATTGTATCGAGATAGGTATTACTTCCTAGATTATGCTTCTATAGGAAATGGTTTCCTTAGTTGATCATGTGTTGACTAAATACCTAGTTGAGGCCAAGGGACCATGTGAGGGAGACTATAAAATATTATGACCAAGGGGAACCAATAAGTTCCTCAATTAATAACCAACCTATGTTGGAATGTAGGCCATGGGAAGAGATGGTAGAATTTGTCACCTCAGAGCTTACAAGGAACATGTATCCCCATGGGACTATGAATTTTTGTTACGAGATTACACATTTGACCAACCGTTGGATTTCATTTTATGCTTCATGTGTTATCCAGGATACATTGGTTGATGCACATACATTTTTTCTAGAACTTTTCCTTTGAGGAGTATGTGAAAATGTTGGAATGATAGATGTTAAGTTCTTATTATGGAATATGGCCTATTTCAATATTTGATATAGTCGAGAGACAGCTTATACTAAGAATGTTTTTTGAAGAACTGATGTGTATCCTCAGATCAAATTAATCTACTATGTAAATAATTCATAGGATGTCAGGATTCATCCTAATGTAACCACAGAATGTAGTAGATTACATGTGTCTATAAGATTCCTTAGTTTTCTATAATCAAGATGTTTAGGATTAGGGATTATTTTTACTATGATTGTTATTATTATTGTGATGATATTTTAGGTGATTTCAATGACCTATTCTATAGATCTGGATGAATTTACTTGTATTTTATTGGGATTTTGGGGATTCATAGGATCTTTCCATGTCACATCCTGACCCAGAATAGACTTTTATATTATTTTTTTGTTGTCTTTTGATATTTTTAGATGATTTTTGGGTTGATCCCTGGTTTTTAATTTTGAATTTTAAAAGTTTTATGTGAATTTTTTCCCTACGCATGGTTTTCACACAGTTAGTAGAAACTGTGGGGATTGTCCAAGAAACCATGGTGCTTGGTTTATTATTCAGACAGAGGCATTTGTGTTGTTTGTTTCATGGTTTGGAAATTTTGCAGGCAAGTCCTGTGGGGTTTACATCATGGAAATTTAGGATTGCATGGTTGGCGTACAATTTTTCAAACTGTGTGGGTTGTCCATAAATTTTAAAACATAAAATACCCATTCTACCCATATCTAATTTAAACCCCATTTCGTCCCCCGCTATCTTGGTATCATTTTTCATACCAAGGGGTCCCAAAAACTGTCTTACCTTGGTTCCTCCTCCATGGTTGTATCCCCAATGATCTAAGGTGAGTTTCTCATGGTTTTAGATTCTTTATGACTTCTCTGTACCCTTCTTCCTAGTTTTCTCGGATTCCCTTTGGTGATGTCCTATTTGGATGATTACTAATGGATAAGTTTTGAATGATGGGTCTATTTTCTTTTGATCTAGGGTGTGTGAATGTTTAGTGGCTCTTATATCTCTCTTCTCAAAAGGTTTCATCTCTCCCACACACCGCTGTGATAGGCATTTCCATGTTTTTCCATTATGATGAATCCCATTAATTATTGGGTTCCTTGAATAAATTTATTAATACAATTATCAAACATAGGGTACCTTTTTAGTTTTTTTTTGTGTTTTATTATTTTTATATATTTCTAAAAATGGTTTTTTAGCGATTCCTTCAATAAAACTATATATTTATGAACCTAATGTATTTGGTAGAATTTAAAATGTTCTTCGAAAGTGAATTTGGGACTTTTATGACATTTGACCCTTTTTATATTTTTGTAAAATATTTTTAATATATGGACATGGAAGGATGTGTTATTTTAATGTCTTTTCTGGATTGATAATTGAGGTAAAACAAATTTGTAAGGTATTTTTTTTGTGTTTAAAGGGTTGTTTATGGTTTAGAATTTAAATGGTAATATTATTTTGGGCATAAAAAGAAAATGGTGATCTTTTAAATGGAAATTGTTTATATAGGTGTTCCATTGAATGTTTTCACATCCATGTGTGCATTTGGTGCACATATATATGGGAATCCAAATGATGATGGAAAATTAAGACAATTTTTTATCTAAACTCCACCTTCTCAAATGTTTTCTTTGATCATGAAATGGTGTGTGTGGTGCATTATAGGTCTTGAAATTGGATCCAAATGTGTTCTAAAAAAATGGTCCATTTGGAATTTTGGGACATGAGTGGTCCCTAAATGGTTTGGGAGCCCGCTATGTGCCATTAAATATGTTCAATGTTTTTATCTTGTACATTATAACGAACTGACCTTGATATGAGAAGGCCCATTTAGCAATGATTTTGAATGTGACATTTCAGATTGTTTAGAATTAGATATTAAATGTTTTGGTAAATTCATTTGGTTTTGAAAAGTTGAATTCCCATTGGGAAAACAAGTATGCATTAAGTAAGGGTTTAACATTCATATGATGTGATGCCTCTGTTGGAACCTTGATGATGTGTTATATATATAGTGGGAACCTAAATTGAAGGGATTAACCTTTATGGGTTGTCATGTAGGTGGTGTATGTATTTAAAATAGGAATGAATGGTGATTGTGGGTAATATGACTCATGCATCTAAGGGCCCCTTACATATATAATATACTTTTACCATGGGTTCCCGGGTGACTTTTAGAGGATCAAGTGGAGGTTTCTTTCTAGACATGATTAGACTAGTTGGTACCCCTAGATTTGTTGATAGGTCTGTTGGGATGTTCCAATGTATAGGTTAGCTAAGGTAGGCTAGTTGGTTATAGAATTGGGTGATTCACCATACACTGGAAGGTGTATCTGAACTGATTATGTCCAGTGATCACTGTAGGGATTTTTTAAAGATTCACTTGGTAATTAATCATTTGTGTTTGATTAGTTTTTATCATGATTAATTGTCATCTTCCAATGTTTATTTATATTTATCAAAACATTGTATTGTTTTAATAAGGAGTATGGTTGGTGATTTAGCTACTAAAATGATGGATTATTTTTAATTAAAAGGGTGTTGATTATATTTTAAAAAAGAAAAAGATTATTTAATTAATTAAAATATAAAAAACCTATTTTTATCAAATGTATTTCAAACTATTTTAAATGGATTTATTTAGGTAAAAAAAAATTGATGGATTATTTGGGGGTTTCTTACTAAGATATTTAGCTCACACCATACTTATACCATTTAATGTCAGTTGAACTGAGTCTTATTTTAGGGTTTGGTTCATGGTTTTGAATTCTCATAGTGGTGAATTTTGGTTTTGAGGATTTATGTAACCAAGAAGTCACATACAGATTCTATTGGGGTAATCTAATTTTACAATATACTCAATTTTTTGTTCTTTCTTCAGTTATATATGTATTCGTATAACTTTGTGTATTAATAATGATTAGTTTTTTATTGATGCATGCTTAGTTTTTAAGATTATTTATTTGATTCTGGTTATTCTTTGGGATAAAATCATTCCCACATTGATTTCATTTGATACCCAGAACTAGTTTCTAGCCCATGGGGATTGGGAACTCCCTTAGGACCATGCAATGATCCAGTTTGGGTGTTGGGTCTAACGGAATCCCATCATAGTTTATGAGAAAATGGTATCATAGGAGGTCCTAATTATTTGGGATGTTAGGAGGTTTGATAATAGTATTTTTCAGGACTCAAGAAGTATATGCGGAAAAAGAATCACGAACTCTTACTCGTTGTGATCCTTGAGTTTCCAGGGGTAGTCTGTGATCGTATTCCTTTGTCTTTATATTTTATTGATGAAAAAAATATAGATGATATCATGTAATGTTGTGATCTTAGATGGATTAGTGACCTATGTGATGTCCAAGTTCAGAGTTCACGTTCCTCCTAGTTGTTGATTCTTACTTGGGGCGTGGCATACTAACATATGGTTGGGTTAGGTATATCCACTACAATCTCATTCAAGTTGTTTGGTGTAATTTATGTTTCATTCTAGTTCTTATTTGTGTGAGTAGGTTTTTGAAATATAAATGGGGTTTAAAATGGAAATACATTCTTTTAAAATGATTTAAATTTGTAAAATTTGGACTAAAGGAAAATTATTTAAATTTGAAATTTGCTGGGTTTAGGGGTTTAACAATGGGATGGTGAGAGTAACCCTCAGAATTCCTTACTAACATTTCTCTATGGGAGGATATGTGTATGGAATGTGTGTGTCCGGATGTATGGATGTGAATGGATGAACACATGTGTGAGGTTTGTTGGGATTCCAAGGGTTGGTGATTAAAATTCATGGTTTGGCATGGTTTTTCTAAAGTGAATTTGAATGGAGAATATGGTTCCAAATTTTTTTTTCCATTAAATGTGTTGATTCTTGTTGTGAAATGTGGGTTTCTATATTTGAAAAAATGGCCTTAGAAGAAAATAGTTTTTAAATTTAAATTAGAATGAGGGGTTTTTATAGGGATTAATTGAAATTTTTTATATGTGTTAGGATTATGAGTTTCTTTTTATGGGTCAGTATATTCCATTTAGTTGTGTTTTGGTTTGATGATCCATATGAATTTGGGTTTCCCAGGATTTTCAAAATATACCACCTAGAATTTTCCCCAGAGATTCCATTGAGTAATTACCAATTTCAGGTCTTTTCGTGATGTTTCCTATCATTCATGGTGATCGATGACTTTTATTGGTAGTGGAGTGGCTTGAGGAGGTCAAGTGTATTTTTAGATCATTGGGAACTCCCAAAGACATTATATTTTGTGATGTTTGATGTTTTCTGGGTGCCATATTTATACAAATTTTAGTTTCTCCTCTCCATTGATGAGATTTGGGATTAAATGGAAAGTGTTCAAGTCCAGCTTCGTTCGATGGTTTATAATAGAGGAGATAAAGATGATGAAAAGGGAAGAGATCATGTGTTGTAATGACCTGACCCTAGAAGCCCAGAGTCGGTGCATTATTACATAACATTTCCATGATCACTAAAGATCAAGTCTCAGAAGATCGATTAGTTTTGTTGCCTTGTATGTGTAAGATACATTTATAAGGTTTACATTACATCATAAAATGGAAAACTACAACCATATTTTTTCCATAGACAACACTGAGATCCCATAGAATATCATTGTAGGTCATTCATAATATACTTCTTTGTATGTTGGAAAATATAAAACATATAATTGGGTGAGCTCAGATGATCAGTAAGGAAAACAATATTGCGGAAACATTAATAAATAACAACCAACATTTAAGGAAATGTATAAAACTAAAACAAAAGACTTTTCAACATAAATGTCATCATAATATGTAATATATAAATCAAAATAATGTCATTTACATACTCAGATGGATATTATACTATTGGAATAATCACATTCAATATCAATAGCCACTTTTATAATGATGGAATGCATAATTCCAGACTTCCATAACTACATAGTCATGGCCTTGTTCAAAGACAACAAATAACATTCGGTCAAATCCTTGTGCCAAGACACTAGTTTGTCTAATGAGACCTAATAATGCAATGAGGAGCTATATCAGGCTCCACCCATCACTTACTATGTCCAATTCATTCCTCATATGAAAAGTTTTAAACATAACATAAACATTCATATTAAAACTGGCATACGGAATGTCAATACTTTATCCAGAAACGATTAATGGAATGAAATAACACATCCATAGTCAAACATATCACAAAACCTCCAGTACATTATGGAAGTTCATTATCATAATAAATCAACTTGAAAAAAACTTAAAATCCATCAAAGTATGTTCACAAATATGAAATCAAAACCTTTTTAGAGAAATATCTCTTTTTATTTTGAAACCATTTAAAGGTTACGTAATTATAAAAGAAAAAATTTATATTTGCAAATATTATTATAACATATAAGGGAACCTTGTATGATGTTATAGGGGCTGAAAATAGACGCACCCACTTTATAAGTTAAAAAAACCATTATTACCTTGATTTTTTCAAAAAGATCATAAAGTGCCTTGTTTGGAAAATGATGGAAATATTTCATTATAAAAATCTTATTAAAGTCATTGAAGGTTATAGATGACTTTAATCCATTGTCTATAAAATATTAAGAATGTTTTGAAATATATATTCAAAAAAACATGCATGTTGATGATAAAGAGGTTCGAGTAGATAATTACATATAAACAACCTCAGATAATGAAGAGATTGTGAAAATAACCCTTACATTATAATTGTCCTTGGTAGATGCTAGGTTAAACTCCTGTATAACGGGGAAATAATTATTATTAAATTATAGAAGAATCATATACATTAATATTATATCATATATGATCTTTTAAAATTGTTTTGTTAATAATATCTTAGTATTATCGTCGTTTCAGGTGTTAATTGATTCATTTTCCATTATATGATTTGTTATGTAAGTAATGTTTGTTATGGATAGGATGTATCTTATTCATATTCAGAATAATACTAAGTCTTGAAACATTATTTTTAATCATCTAATAATAATTAGTTATGAATGGATACGATGGAGAGTGAATCTCTTCGCGTTCGTGGAGATGGTAATCCGTACCTGCGCACGAGTGAAAATATCATTATTTTGATATCAAAATAATACATAATTGGATGGTATATCATATATAATGAATAATTATCATGTTATATTTATTATTTACATCAATTACACGTCATTATTATACCCATTCAAATAATAATGTATTGAATAACAATTACACCAGGATGTGGAGACGGTAAGCCGTACGTACGCATTTATAGTGACATGCCATTAAAAGGATGGATAGAATAATGAATTTGGTTGTACCATATTTATAATAAAATCCCAATATATATAAGATACTGGAGTTTTTATTTTAGAATGGAAACGACAAAGATGAAGGAAGTAGAAGACAGGAACATGAAAGAGGTGATGAAATATTTACCACTTCTTCGGGTTCTTCCTTTTGATTTGACCAAAAGGGATCATTAGGATGGCTTTATAACTAAAGGAATGCCACTAGGAAGAATGGAGGACAGTTGAGATGGTATTTGGGCAGGGTTTAGCCAAGAAAAGATGGCCATTAGTGTGTGAATTAGAGAGAAGGTGGAGTGCCCTTTTATTTGAGGGGTGAGGGGCACCTTTGGAAAAGCTTGAAATATTATTTTTTAATAAAATAATTTTCGGTTTCTAATGGTTCCAAAAAGAATTATTTAAAGGAAAATATGGTTAGGGGTTGAAAAACACTCAAACAATAGGTTTAAACAGGTTTAGGTCACTATATTAACTATATCTTTTTGATTTAACTCCTAGTTAAATAGATTGACATTTAGCATGTCTCTTTGTATTATTATATTATACGGTTAATAAACATACTAAAACCTTCAACCGAACTGCAAGTGGTTCATTAATGATACTAATATTATTATACAAGTCTTTTGGATGATCCTTAGATTTTTATGAATAGAATATCAATTAATAATATAATATTTGTTTTAAAAAATCTTTTATGTTAATTTTGTCACTATTTGGTATTTTGTTTTTTCTAAATTCAAAAAAAGAATTATTACTTCGAACACAATTTATCTAATCAACCGTAACATATAATAGTAACCTATAAGATTAGTTTAATTCCTAAAATGTCTCAATTTACATTTATTTGGATAGTTATAATATCAATTTTTTTAATATTTCATTAATTAGGTAATTACTGCATCATCATTGTGTCATAAATAAATTTAATTATATAATGTATAAAAATAATAAATAATATACATTTATGCTGGAAATTTGTTTAGATTTATAATGAATATTTATAGTCAAATTTATCTTACATGTAACCCTATTTTAAAAATGGTTTAGTTTTTAAACATTGAATTTATCACTTTTAACTCTTCTTTTAATTAAATAATAATTAATGTCATAATCTAATCCAAGTGGACATAGGGGATCATATTTTATTACTATTATTGTTATACATCGAATTGAACTTATCTAACAGAATTAGGACATGATTTAGGGTAAGAATAATATCATTTTTACGCTTAATTACCCTATTTACTTTTAACCGTGGTAAATAAAAGTAAAAAGTTACTATTCACCAAATATTACTTTCATCTTATTGAACCACATTTTACATATTGATATCAACCATGTCTCTCCGATTTTGGAAATTCAACTCACAGAAGCGGTAAAATTATTTTTTTTGTAAATTTGTAAATGCCTCTAGGAGGTGGGTAAAAGACGGTAAAAAGTTCATTAAATTTTTTATATATCTGACATATTTATAAAATTACTCCAATGAATTACATTAATCTTATATAGGTATTATGTATCTATTTTTATGTAAAAAAAATTTAAAAATAATAAATAAATATTTAAATAAATATTCGGTTTTAAACTATAATTCAGTTTTTCACTATTTATCAAAAATTTAATGTTTTCAGAAAAATAACAAAAATTCACCTGAAGATAATTTCGATATTCCAAATTTAAAAATGAATTCCATTTTGAAAGATAAAATTTATTAAATTTCAAAAAGTGGGTATTACTATTCATAATGGCTCGTTTGATTGGTTGTGGTGTGTTAGAAATCGAAGTTGCATACAACACACGCTATTTTATTATTCAAAGAGATGTGTACTGTGGATGTTTGGGGTGTTACATTCACCCCTCCTTCAAATAATTCCATCCTCGAAATTTCTAAATTATTACTGCATAAAAAGACTCAGGTATTTCATCATCATAAGTTTATCGAGTTCCCACGTTGCATCTTCCATCTTATGGTTTTTCTGCAGAACTTTTACCAGACGAGTCGTCTGGTTTCTCAGCACTTGTTCTCTTGTATCAAGAATCTTTATAGGCCCTTCACAATAAGAAAAATCAGGTTGCAGTTCTAATTCTTCATAGTTGAGTACAAGCGTTGGGTCAAGCATGTATTTTCTCAATTTAAATCATCGTGAACTTTGGAGAGACTTGGCGACACTGCCAAATGGTAAGCTACAACACCAATTCTTTCTAGAATTTAGAAAGTTCCGATGTACCTGGGACTTAATTTACCCTTCTTACCTAAATGTATAACACCTTCCATGCAGACACCTTCAAGAAAACAAGATCTCTTACCTAAAATTCGAAATTCTTCCTTCAGTTATCGGAATAGCTCTTCTGCCTACATTAAGCTGATTTGATATGGTTTTGGATTTCCTTCAGCTTTTCTATCGTTTCCTCCACGAGTTCTAGTCCTACGAGTTTTCTTTCACCAACATCATCCCAACAGGTTGGTGTGCATCATCTCTTATTTTATAACAATTCATATGGTTCCATCTGAATACTTGAATGGAAGCTATTGTAATAGAAAATTATACTAGAGGTAAATATTGATCCCATATAACTTGAAAGTCAAGTGAGCGTGATCTCAACATGTTTTCTAAGGTTTTAATAGTCCGTTCTGATTGTCCATCAGTTTGGGGGTGGTAGGCAATGCTCAAATGAAGTTCAGTATCTAGGGCTTTCTAAAGACTTTTCTAGAATCTTGATGTAAAATGAGGATCACGATCAAAATCAATTGATTGTGGTACTCCAACAGGTCTTGAAACTTCATTAATATATAGTCTTATTAAACGTTCTAGTGGTAAATCTTCCCTTATATAAAGAAAATGTGCTGACTTGGAAAGATGGTCAATAATGACCCATATTTTATCGTTTCTTCTAGGGGTATTCGGTATCCCCATGACAAGGTCCATTGTGATATCATACCATTTCCAATTAGGTAAGGGAAGAGGTTGCATGACTCCTCTAGGCTGTTGTCTTCCAACATTCACTTGTTGAAAAACCATACATCTTGATGAAAAATAAACAATCTCCCTCTTCACATTGTCCCACAAAAATGTTCCTTCAAATCGCTATATATCATAGTGGTAACTGGGTGTATAGAGAAGTTGGAACTATGATCATCATCCAACAATTCCCTTTTTAGATCAGGTATATCAGGAACACAAAGTCTCTTCCCATATTTCAAAATCCCATCTTCATACACAAAGTCACTCAATCTCCCATCATTCACACCTTTAATATTCTTTTTAAACTCTTCATCACCAGTATGAAAACTATTTATCCTTTCTAGTAGAGATGTTTTGGCAACCATTTGAAAATTTATTGATGTTTCACCTTCCATGGTGATTCCCATATCTCTCTTTACTAGATCCATGTATATAGTATCCTTTTCAACTCTCATCTTGTTCAAAACTCCATGAACCTTTCTGATTAATGAATATGCCACCTTATTTTCCTTCCTTGGGTTGTAGTGTATAGTGAAATCATAATCATAGAGTACTTCATGCCATCGTCTTGGCCTCATGTTGACATCTTTTTGTGATAAAATATACTTCAAACTCTTCTGATCAGTATAAAGCTCGCATTTTTCACCATAGATATAATGTCTCTATGTCTTCAAAGAAAAGATTATAGCTATTAACTCAAGATCATGAGTATGATAGTTTTTCTCATGAATTTTTAGTTGTAGTGATGCATAGGAAATAACCCTATCATTCTACATAAGGAAACAAACAAGTCCATTCTTTGAAGCATCACTATAAATAACAAACCCATCATTCCCTGATGGTAGAGTCAATATAGGATTATTGACTAATATTCTCATCAGTTCTTCAAAACCTTTTTCACACACATTTGTCCTAACAAATTTGACCCCTTTTCATGTGATCTTTGTTAATAGGTTATCCAATCGGGCAAAATTCTTGAAGAAATGTCTATAATAACATGCTAATCCAATAAAACTGCGTACATTATATATACTCATTGGTGCTACCCATTCTTGGATTGCCTTAGTCTTAGAAGGATCGACATAGATTCCATCCTTAGAGACAATATGGACAAGAAATGAAATATTCTGATTCCAAAATTCACACTTTCTATACTTCCCATATAATTCATGTCTTCTAGAAGTCTTCAGGATAATTCAGAAGTGATTTCCATGATCTTCGTATATTTTGGAGTATAAAAAGATATCATCAATAAATACCACTACAAATTCATCAAGATATTCCTTGAAAACTCTATTCATTAGATCCATGAAGGCAGATGGTGCATTAGTAAATCCAAAAGGCATTACTATAAACTCATAATGCTCTTACATGGTTCAAAATATTGTTTTCGGAATGTATTCCTTCTTCTATACACAACTTATAATATCCATATCGAAGATCAATCTTTCAAACGTATTTATATCCATGAATATGGTCAAATAAATAATCAATGTGAGGTAGGGGATAATTGTTCTTTATTGTTATAACATTGATCTCCCTATAGTCAATGCACAACCTTATAGATCCATATTTTTTTATAACAAAAAAGGACAGGGGCTCCCCATGGAGAAACACTAGGGAGAATAAATCCCTTATTACTCAATTCATCTAGTTGTTTCTTTAGTTCCACAAATTCCATAGTGGCTATTCTATAAGGGGTATTTTATATGGACCTTGAATCAGTAATTAAATCAATGGAAAACACAATTTTATATTCTAGAGGATGTTCATGTAAATGCTCTGGAAACACATCAACATATTCTTGGAGAATAGGTACATCAGCAATTTGAACATTTCTTTCGTCATCCATAATTATTTCATTCTCTTCCACCCCATAATTGAATTTAGTTGAGCTGTGGGGGTAGATCTAGATAAGAATTAGGTGGTGACATTTTTTCTCTAAAGATAAGGTACTTTTTATCATCATCAAAAATTGTAAACTCCTTCTTCTTAAAATAAATTGTTGCACCATGGTGTGAAAGCCAATCTGTACCAAGGATTATATCAAATTCAATCATGGTTATGATGATGAGATATGCAGATAATTGACATTTATATGCCATAATGGGGAATGATTCACAAAACATTGTTGCAATTATACTTCCCTTAGGAGTGATAACTGAAAACTCCCTTGTCAAATCAAATTGGAAATATCTAATTTGCATAGAAAACTAGGAATATATGAATCAATGAAATGATCGAGAATCAAATAAATCATTTTCTAAATGTGAGAAAACTATTAAATTACTTGCCACCATGTCTTTCAGAGCTTCAACCTTAGCAGTAGTGATAGCATAAGCCTGACCTTGATACCATGGATTTTTTTGAGGTATGTTCCCTTGGAGATTAGGACATACATTTAAATAATTCCAACTTTCTCTACAATTGTATAATTCAACAGTGATAGCCTCTTTCTTCCCCATTCAATCATTAGCTTGGTGTCCTTTTTCACCACACTTGTAACCATCTCCCATTCCCTTCAGGAAAGTACAAGGGTGTTTCTTCCCACATTTAATACATGATGGATTTTCAACTTTTTCCTTGTTCCCCTTATTTCTATTTCCAGAGTGTTAAGAAGATATCTTATTCTCTTGAATTGCTTTAAATTTATAATACTTATAGAGTTATTTTTATGTCTTTATAGCACATGAGACAATAACTTCATACGATGAGAAGGATTGTGAGACTAATACTCAACGGAGAAATCGTTTTAACACATCAAAGAAATGATCAATGTTACTTCTTGGTTTATGTATATATTATGCATTATGCCTCACTAACCTTGTAAAGTTATCCTTATACTTTGCGACATTCTCATCCTCCTTTGGCCTCATACTCAAAAATTGCCTTTCAATATCTTCTTGATGGTCACAAGGAAAGTATTTTTCTAAGAAAATATCTTTAATCTCTCTACATTCCATATTTAATACTTCATCATTTTTCTTTGTGTTATTAATAAATTACAACCATTGATCATAATCTCTAGTGAGGCAGTAAACAACCATGACAACTTTTTCCCTTTCACTACTCCCCAAGGCATGGAATATTTTCTCAGAGGAATTTATCCATTTCTTAGCTACTAATAGATTTGTACTCCCATTGAGTGTTTGTGGTTGTTTCCTCATGAAGAGATCTAACATTGATCCTCCACGTTGTGGATAAGAGTTCTCCATATGGGTAAAGTTATTATTAATAACCTGAGTGAGTTGTCCCAGTATGGTGAAAAACTAATCAGAACCAGTTGTATCACCATCTCCACTAGAATTATCTTGAGCAGGAGGAAATTTCTAAAAGGAGTGCATTCATTGATACAGTTTCCATCCCTTCCACTAGGAACCATTTATAAAAAATTGCATAAACTAGATTATTTTATGAATCAAAATACATAATTCCAAACATGTAAAACACTAAACATAGACTAAAAAGTTTATGAAAATATCAATAATCATAAAAAAATTTCTTTGAGGAAGTATATACTCAGAAAACCCTTCATAATGGTATTTAATGAAAATGAGAATTATCCAAGGCATATTCATCAGGAGTTTCATATTTAAGATTGCAGTAAGGCCTGTTGTCTTGCAATAGTTCCCATTAGAGTCTAGCTCCAAGCGGTTTTTTTCGGGTTTTACCCCTAGATACATCTATGCTAGAGCCACCTCTACCTGCTCATATCCAAATAGGGATTTATTTCTTGGAAACCTCACAAAATATCTACAATAAAAAAGTTCTAGAAAGTTCTTTTATCCTAATACTCAATGTTTATCTTAGGGATATGTGCTCTTATCAGAGTTTATCTAAATATAGTTTCCAAGGTTTGTACTAAACTTCCTCTGATACCAACTATAATGCCCCAACCCCAAAAGCCTAAATTCTGTGCATTATTACATAACATTGGTGTGATCAAAAAAGATCATGAATCGTAAGACCGATTAGTTTAATTGATTTGGAAGTACTAGATGCATTCATAAGGTTTACATTACACCATAAATTGAAAAAATACAACAACTTTATTTCCAAAGAAAACACTGAGATCCCAGAGACTATAACTATAGGTCAGTCATAATATACTTTTCACATCCTGGGAAAAATAATACATAGAATGGGGTGAGCACAGATGCTCAGTAAGGATAAAAATATAGCAGAAACATTCATAAATAAGCTATATCATTTAAGGAAATGTATAAAACTTAAACAAGATCCTTTTGAACAAAAAATTCATAATAATATGTCAAATATAAATCAAAATAATGCCATTTACTTACTAACATGGATATTCTACTAGTCTAATAATCACATGAAATATCAATAGACACTTTCATAATGATGGAATGCATAATTCTAGACCTTCATAACCACATAGTCAAGGCCTTATGACAAGACTATAAATAAGATTTTCTTCGGTCCTTGTGCCAAGAAACTAGTTTGTCTCATGATACCTAGAGATGCATCAAGGATCTATAGCGTGCTCCATCCATCAATTACTAAGTCCAATTCATTTCTCATATGAAAAGGTTTAAACATAAAATAAACATTCGTATTAAAACTGGCATACGAAATGTCAACAATTTACCCATAAACCATGAATGGTATGAAATAACACATCCACATTCAATCAAATTGTATAACCATCAATACAATATTGATATTTTTTATCTTAATAAATCAACTTCAAACAAACTTAATATACATCAAAGGATGTTGACATAGATGAAATGAAATCCTTTTTATAGAAATAACACTTTATATTTTGAAATCATTTAAATGTCACATAATTATAAAAGAAAAAAATTATATTTTTAAATATTCTTATAATCTTGAATGGGAAGCTTCGACGATGTTATAATGGTTTAAAATAGCCACACCCGTCGTATAAGTTTAAAAAATATTCTTACAGTAATTTGGTCAAAAAGGTCATAAAGTACCTTGTTTGGAAAAAGTTTGAAGGATTCTTTTATAAACATCTTATAAAAGTCAAACAAGTGTATAAATGACTTTAATCCATAATTTATAAAATATTAATAATGTTTTGAAATAAATTTTTATGAAACATGGATGTTGACGATAAAGAGGTCCCAGTAGATAATTACATATAAACAACCTCAGATAATGTAGAGATTGTGGAATTAACCCTTAACTTGTACTTTTCTTTGGTCTAGGGTAGGTTAAACTCCTGTATAATTGTGAAATAATTGTTATTAAATTATACAATAATCATATACATTAATATGATATCATATATGATTTTTAACAATGCTTTGTTAATAATATCCTACTATTATGATCGTTTCGTGTGTTAACAAATTCGTTTTTCATTATATGCTTTTTTACGTAAGTAATGTTTGTTATGGATTGGATGTATCATATTCATATTAAAAATGATATTAAGTCTTTAAACATTACTTTTAATAATCTAATTAAAATTAGTCTGGAATGGATATGATGGAGAATGAATCTCATCGCATTCGTGGAGACGGTAATTCATACGTACGCAGGAGCGGCAATATCATTCTTTTATTATGAAAATAATATTTAATTGGATGTTATATCATATATAAATAATCATTACAATCTTATATTTACTATTTAAATCAATTGTACATCATTATTATACCCATCCAAATAAAAATGTATTGAATAACTATTACACCACGACGTGGAGACGGTAAGGCGTATATACGCACGTATGGTGACTTGTCATTAAATGGATGGATAAAAAAATGAATTTGGTTATACCATATTTATAATAAAATCAAAGTATCTATAATATATAAGAGTTATTATTTTATAATTGAAATGACAATGAACGTGGAAGAAGAAAAATGGAACATTAATGTGGTGATTAAATATTTACCTCTTCTTCGGGTTCTTCCTTTTGATTTGATCAAAATGGTTCCATAGGATGGCTTTTTGAGTAAAGGAATGCATCCAGGACGAATATAGGACTATTGAGAGGTTATTTGGGAAGGTTTTGGCTGATCCAAATGTCTTTTATGTTGTGAATATGAGGGAATGTAGAATGCCCTTTTATAATAGGGGTGAGGGGCACCTTAGGAAAATCTAGAAATATTATTTTATAATATAATAATTTTCGGTTTATAATGGATCCAAAATGAATTTTTTATAACATGGGAGAGGGGAACCTCAGATTATTGAAATTAAACTCATAGAAGTGGTAAAATTATGTTTTTTTTAAATTTTCAAATGCTCTTAGGAGGTGGGTATAAGCGGGTAAAAAGTTAAATAAAATTTTTATATATCTAAAATTATTATAAAATAACTCCAATGAATTAAATTGAACATATATAGGTATTATGTATTTATTTTTAACCAAAATAATATAAAATAAAATAAAAAATTATTTAAATAAAATTCAGGTTTAAACTATAACTTAGTGTTTTTCACTATTCATCAAAAAATGAATGTTTTCAGAAAAATACCAAAAATTAATCCTATAATTATTTCGATATTCCGAATCCAAAAATGAAGTCTATTTTAGTTGATAAAATTTATAAAATTTCAAAAAGTGGGTATTACTATTCATTATGGATAGTTTGATTGGTTGTGGTGTGTTAGAACTCGAAGTTGCGTACAACATAGGTTATTGTATTATTCCACGAGAAGCATACCGTGGAATCGTGGGGTGTTACATCTGTATCTAGTAAGGTAATTGGTTATTGAAGGCCTATGTTAACAACTTCATGGAGCTGGTTTCCTTTTCTTCGGATGTGGCATCATAATATCTATTGAATGCTTCTCTTTCCTTTGGGGCCTTCATCTAGGGTTCAAGGAGAAAGTATTATCCTTTGAGGGTATTCTATAAGGCCCCAGACTTAAACCATACTTATTCATTAGTTATTAAAAGATTACCCATTGAGGATCTTTTCAGGTTTTGAGTTTTAGAGAATTAGATCATAAAACTTGCATTACATTCCACATTTAAAAAAAGTGGTTACATAAAGATAGTATTCATTTTTTCCCATCAACGAAAACATATATAAAATAAAACATGGATTCTTTCTTGGCACTTCCTTGACACTATCATCATATCATGTACCTTTCCCATGACCTACAAAAAACATTTCAAAAAAACTTGGGATGAGCATAAAAAGCTCAGTAAGGGATATAAACATAAGGAAAGGAAACATGAGTACATGTATACATAAGAATCAATGAAATCATAATTTACTCATAAAACATAAGCACTTTAACATACCTCATCAAATCTTAAATAAATCATGGAAATCATAAGACATAAAGGTAACTTGAGGCATTCATAACATTCTTACGTAGGGAGTAACCCTCTTGGTTATGTTTGGAATACCCATCACAGTATATTCCCTAAATCTCTTCGGAGAAACCTTAACGTTTCACTCCTTCGCATTACCCAATGCATTGGAGAGCTATATTGGTCTCACCCGCCCTTATTTTATCATGGAACCACCCGTCTTCATAACAATTCCCAAGAACCATAACATAATCGTATCACATAAAACATAGATAAAAGAAACATAACATTTCCACATTTCAATCCCAAGATATCAATAAGACAGTGATATAATAAAAACATTATCAAAACCATTTTAAATACCAAAATAATATAAAAGTAAAACATGCTATTTATTTTTCTTTTAAATAAAAGGTATGGCTTGTAGAGGAAGCTGAAACTCAAATAATGGTCACGACGGCGGAGAAGTCGTTGTCACTGCATATGTATGAAAAAAACATTCCCTTTTGTCATTTTGTAAAACTCTTCGTATAAAAAAAGATTCCTTTTGGATAAACGTAAAATTCAAAGGGGTTTATACACCGTATAAAAGAAGGTTGTGTATAAAATAAAATATGCCTCAATGAAAGGTGATTGAGACGAAGTCCCATACCTCGGGTTCGACTTGACTCGGTCGTTCTTTGATCTCCTGAATAATAAACTTGAGTTAATTTCTACTTTTTTAAGAACCTTTGTCAAGTTCATTATTCCTTTTATATCACTTATTTCCATGTCATGAACACTATGTAATTATTTATGTTAATAACGGTCGTTTTAACGATCATTGGTATTTGAGTAAAAAATAAACCCTTTATAATCACAAGTTGTTCATGTATCCATTATATCCAGAATGGTATTCATGATGTATATATCATATATGTCATATATATACAGTACATGCATGCATTTATAATATTAGATAATCATTTAGAGGTAAGAAATGAAATGCACCGTTCATGGAGACTGTAAGCCGTACGTACGCATGAACGCTACTTTCATTTCTATTTAATATTTTATAGAAGGGAATCATAATGATATAAAGATATGTTATAATTCCAGTGTAATATCATATATAATATCATAAATCCATCCTTTATAAGTCCCACATATGGTATTAACGAATCAAATCACTTTGAGGGGGCGGTAGTCCGCACTTCCTTAAATGAAGATATCGCGTTTACCCATAATGGAAACCATTAAGGTATGCCCAAAATGAAAAATACAGAAGAATAAGAAAAACATAAACATATTATATATCATATATAAATATAGTTCCATCTTAATTTCCACCTTTGATGTTGTTAAAAGAATTTTGAACAATCATTGTTTCGGGAGGCAGAAATTCGCCATCCACAGAAACAGTATGTTCTTTAACCATTAGATGTAGTTGTGTGAAAGTGTAGCTCGAATCCTTCTTATAAAAACATCCTAGTATATTGATGATACTGGAGTTGTTACAAAATAAATTAATAAAAAGAGTTTAGGGGGTTGTAGAAGTAAAATAATAAAAAGGACTCAAGTGAAGACATTACCTTAAAATCGGGTAACTCCCTTTGGTTTGAGCTCAAAGGCTTCCTTGGGAAGAATTATTTCCAACGTGAGGCTTCAAGGAGTAATAGAGGTATTTGGAGAGACAAATGGGCAGGGTTTTTCCGAACCAAAGGCTTTGGAAGTGTGAGTAAAGAGGTAGAGGTGGGGGCCTTTTATAAGAGGAGAGGAGGGGCACTCTTGGAAAGTAAAGAAATGTTACTTTATTTTAAAATGAGTTTCGGATTAAAGAGGTCCCACATTGATATAATTAGAGGGTGATGTGATAAGGGTTCGAAATACACCCATACAATAGGTTTTGGACATGTGTAGGTCATATATTTTAAATTATCATTTTATTTTATTTAAATCCTTTATTAATGAGGTAATCGCTACATCATCATGATGTCATAAATAATTTAATTTATTTAATGTCTAAAAATTATAAAAAAAAACTATGATGTAGAAAATCTTTTTATCTTTCCAATGAATATTTATAATAAAAAATATTACTTGTATAACTCCATGTAGAAATTGTTTTAGTAAAATAACTCATGTTTGTGTCATTTTTACTTTAACATTAAATAAAAAGATATTAATGTCATTTTCCTACCAAAGTGGCTCCATGGGGTCCCCAAGTCGACCCATGGATTGTCTTGGTCAGACATGACACATCCAATACGGGTAGGACATGTGTCTATGTCATTTTATATTATTAGAACAATATTTTTACCTTCAACTGCACTAATTACCACTAATCGCGATTAAAAACATAAAAGTTACTATTCACCAAAAAATTATTTTAATCCCATTGAAACACATTTTACTTCTTAATGAAAAACATGTATGTCAGATTTTTGAAATTCAAAACACAAAGGTGGTAAAATTTCATTTAAACGAAAAATCAGTTTTTTAAGTACCACTTAGTGGTTTCACTATTCATCAAAAATTGATGTTTTCAGAAAAATACCAAAACATCACCCTAAGAAATATTTGATATTCTGGATTCAAAAATATTGTCTATTTTACAAAATTAAAAACATATAAGTTGCATTAATTAATTTAACAATTAATTACCGCTATCAGAGCAAATAGCGTGTTTTTATGAAACAATAAGTATCAAAAGATTGACACTAGTTTAAATCCAATTTCAAAGTGAAATTAATTAAAATGACCACTATTAGATTAAATGGTAAAAATATATTCTAATTTCACATTAAAACCAATTCAAAAGATAATCTAATCATATAAATAAATTAGATTAAAAAGCAGTTTTGATGTAAAATGCAGTATATGTCACTATTCATTAAAAAATGAACATTGTCAGAAAAATACCAAAAATACACACAAAGTAAATTTTGATGTCCCAATCATAAAGAATAAGTTTATTTTGACAAACATAGATTACAAAAATTTCAAAAGATAGATTTAAAAATGGTTTTCCATCAAAAGGCAGTAAAACAATCTTATAAAAATAATAGTGTATTCCATGCTTAAGATTGGATTTATTTTCATTTTAAGCCTCTAAAACACTATCTAATTCACTAATATACATAGATAAAATATCTATTATTCATTACTTACTTGGGATGTTACAGATTCATTCCCAAAATTTGGGGGATGATGTATTTTTAGGTGAGTTGGTCTCCATTGCATATATAGTTGGATATGTAGCTGACCTTATTACTCGTGAAGGTTCCCCATCTGGAAAAGAGTGCATATTGAAGGAACATACTAATATGGAGTGTACTTATTTGGATCAAGCTACTAGTTCCTCATACTATTCAATTGTGTGCTACTAGGGGGATGGATCGAGCATTCGATGATGTATTGTCACATCCCTCCGACGATGTGGCATCGTTGTGGTCATTTGGGTTATCTGCATAAGTTTTGTTGGAAGTGTCACATGAAGAATACCCAGTGATCAGGGGATGTAAGAGCTTGAATGATAGGGATGAGATTATTTAGTCATCAAGGATTTATCCACATGATTCAGAGTGATTCTCACACATAGTAACAGTTTTTAGGGCTATATGAAACCTTAGCATGGGTTTTTTATTCTGTGTATGGATAGAATCATTTAAAATTTCATTGTAATTTTTTTCTTTCTATGGTGACTTCTTCATTCTGCTTTAAAAATTTTATGAACTTTTTCATTCGTAACATAGTATTCATTATTTTTAACTATTATAAGGGTTAGTTTAGGACATTGTTTTTAACTATTCTAATTACTAAATTCTTGAGTTTTTTTGCTAATAGTTGATGGTATTTCTAGTTACTTGTTTTCCATGAATTTATTTTTCTGGGTATCCCCTGGATTTGGGGGATCGACTGGTGTGTTGAAAGTTTCTAGTTTTGGTGGTGGTTTTGTTTCTCTTGTTATAATGTTTTTGGATGCGTTCATGTTGGGATTTCCCTTCTTCGTAGTTGTGGTGAGGGTGTTGTTTGTGTTTTAAATTTTCCATGTCAGTTAAGTTCATGTGGTGGGTAGAACACCTCATGTTCTATACTCATTCTCATGAGGTTACTTCTTCTTCATTGGTCAAGTGTGAAATTTTTAGTGAATATTAATAATAAGGTTCCTGGTTTTTTTGGTTTTGATTGAGAAAGTGTTTCTGGATTGGCTATTTTTCATCATGGTGACTTTCTGGGGGTAGAAAGTTCACGTGGTAGGGATAATTTTTACATCCTCACCATTGATAAAATTTTATTTTATACTTTTCATGGATTTTATAATTTTAGCTTAAGGTTCTTGTAGAGCCCCAAATTAGATTTTTTAATTTTAAAATATTCATGAGATATTTAATCCTACACATGGTTTTATAACTATTAGTAGAGATTGTACTCCTTGTACAGTATATTGAACAACATGGCGTCATTTTCAGATAGAGTCGTTTGGCATGGTTTGCATGCCATTTGGAAGTCGTACAACAATGATGTATGTGGTAACCCTTATGGACTGCGAGGGGCACATGGTTGGCACACAGTTTGTTAAAAAGTGTGGCCAAACTATTGGATATACCTTGAAATTTTTAAAACATAAAAAACAGATTCTACCCTTACGTAATATTAACCCCATTTCATCCCCATTTCTCCTGTTAAAAGTTGGTGCACCAAGGGGTCTTGAAACCTCTCTTCCCTTGGCTTCTCATCCTCCATGGTTTCATCCTCAATTAACAAAGGTGATATTCATAGGGTTTTATCCACTATTCCCTTCTCCCCCCCACCAACTTTTTCCTTGTTTTCTCGATTTTCCATTACTGGGGCCTTGTTTTTCTAAACCCTAATGGCGGGGGTTTGTCGGTTGGATCATTTTTCATTGGATTTAGGGTGTGAAAAAGGTATCTAGGTCTTGTAATTCCCTTCATCGATGGTTTTATATCTCTCTCACACCATTGAGATAGGTGTTACTATGTTTTTCCTTTTTCATAGAACCCATTAATTCATGGGTTCCTTGAAATAATAGATAAATATGATTCTCACACATAGGGTACCTTTTATTAGTTTTTTTATCATTTTCATATTGGTATAAATTTCTAAAAAATAGTTTTGTATGTGGTTCATTGAATATGCCTATGTATTTATGCACCTACTGTGTTTAGTAAAATGTATAATGTAATTTAAAAGTAAAATTGTGACTTGCTATGACACTTGGCCTTTTTTCTATTTTGGTAAATTATTTTTAACATATATACTTAAGAGTATGTGGGGTTTGGATGTCTATTATGACTTGATAATTTTGGTGGAAATGTTTTTAGAAAGGATTATATTGGTTTTGAAAGGGGTTTTTTATGCTTCGGAAGTTAACTAGGATTGTTGGGTTTGTCTTAAAAGGGAAAGTGGTGATCATGGAAATGTAAATGGTTTATTTGGGTGTTCCATTGGCTGTTATCACATCCATGTATACACACGGTGCACAAATGGATGGAAATTCAGATAAATAGGGCACATTAAAACATTGTTTTTCTAAACATCAACTTCTCAAATGTTTTCCTTGATTTAAAATTGGTGTATGTGTGGGAATTATAGGTCATGAAGTTAGTTCTATATTTTCCATAAAAATATTTCCCATTCGGAATTTTGGGACATGGTTGGTCTCTAAATTTTTTGGGATCCCATTTGGCATCATTAAATATGTTATAAGTTTTCATCATGAACCAAAAAAATATATTGAGCATGATATATGATGGACCGTTTGGAAATTATTGTGAAAGTGACATTTCAGTTTGTTTGAAAATGGGTTAGGAATATTTTTGGTAAATTCATTTTGGTGTGTAAAGTTTATGGCCCATTTAGAAAAAAGTATGCTCTAAGAAAGGATGAAACATACTAATGATATGATAGCCCAGTTGGTACATTAATGATGTGATATATATATATATATATATAGTTGGCACCTCTATAAGATTTATTTCCCTTTATGGGTTAACGTATAGGTGGTTTCCATGTATTGGGTAGGCTAGAATGGTGAAAACAAGTAATATGAGTCACCCGTACAAGGGCCTCCTACTTACATAGTATACTTTTATCGTGGGTTAATTGGATTTTTTAGAGGACCGAGTGATGATTTCTCACCATCCCCATTTAGACAGGTTGGTACACACTGAATTTACAAAGAGGAAAGGTGGGATGTCCCACTAGATTGATCAGTTGAGGGCGGTTAGTTGGTAATAGACTAGGGAGATCAATCATACTCCAATGGGTGGTTCTGAACTAATTTCGTCTAGAGATCACTCTAGGTATGTTTAGGAGATGCCGATGGTTACTAAATTGTTTGGGTTTGTTTATATTAAATTTTCTTTTTTAAAATATTTCACTACTTATTTATTTGCAGAACAATATGATATTATTTTTCTTAGGCATTTGCCTTGGAATTTGGTTTCTATAATGAGGGGTCCTTTGAAAATAATAAGAGTGTTTTATTATATATAAAAAAGGAAAATATTTTTTTATTTATTATAATGATAAAACCCTTTTTTATAACTTTATTTTAATCTAGTGTAAATGTATTGTTTTTGGTAATGGAGATGTGTAGAATATTTTTTGGTTTTATGCAGAACTATTTTGCTCACACAATACATGTACCATTTGGTGGTGGTAGACCAGAGTTGTTTAGCAGGTTCAGGTTCTTTCTTTGAGTGCTATTGGGGGAGCATTTTGGTTTTTTTTTGTATGTGATAAAGTAGTCCCTTTGAGATTCAATTGGTCTAGTAATATTTTATAATTTATTCAGATTTTGTTCGTTCTTCAGTTTTATTTTTATCTAAATAAATTTATGTATTTATTATAAATAGTTTTTCTTCAGGTGTGGTAATCTGTTTACATTATCTATTTTATCCTGGTTATTTTTTGGGATATAATTGTTCCCACATGGATTTCATTTAATGCTCGACACTATTTTCCAACTCATGGGGATCAGAAACTCCCTTCGGGCCATGTCACATAACAGTTTGGATGGCGGGTCGGATGGCGCGCTGGCCATGTTCATGATAGTCCATATGGAATGGTGAATTTTGGGATGATTTTTTTTTTCAATCGATTATTTATTCTGGGAGTTTTAAAAGATTCCAAGTTTATCATAGACCTATTCATTGAACCATTTATTATGATTTTCAGTTGATTGATCCTAAAATTTAACAATTCATAGGTTATAATAGGATTTTTTTTAATTCATGGGTTGCAATGATATCATGGTGTACTCAGAGGCACCCCAAAACCGATTCATATTGATTTGATCAATAAATTTTAGTGAACTAAGGATTGAAAATGGTATTGTTTATCTACATGGGTTGGAATGGTCCCTACAACATCCTTAGACACTTTCTAACATTTTGCCAATTTATTTATTAGTTATATATATTTATTCGTTTAAAATTTAATTATTTTTTCTATTAGCCAAGTCACATACACATATAACTACATAGGTCGGTTGGTACCAGACAATGTTTGTGGTTCCCTAGTGTTTTTTATACTCACATCGTACATTATCATCCAGTACACATGGGTACCCAATAATCACATGCATTGTTACTATAGGAATAATATTTTTATTAGGGATGATATAACATGATCAATCCAATAACACAGATGAGGTTTGATATTGGTATGGGATAAGGCTCATTGTAGTTTTAGAGCTACTGTCTTTTGTATCTTCTGTGCTAGTATTTATATGTGACCATCCCAGTGGGAAGTCGTTTATTTTGTGACATTGGTATTCAAGAATATATTTTATTTCATTCATTATCATTATTATTTTAATATATTGATTCTAATGTTTATTTATTATGTGGGTTGACATATTGTTATTTAATATTCTATTATACACTCTGATGTAGAGGGTAAAAAACCCCCAAGATACATCTGTAAACCATCACTACTTTTCCCCATCCTATAAAATTTGGGGAGGCTCTCCTAAAGTAATTTTTTAATCGTTGATGGGGCTTCTATGGAGTGGACTCAAGACAATGATGTTACATTTAAGACAATTTAAGGATTTTTTTGTTTCATCTATGATGGATGAAATTTCAATTTGATGAGAAATACAATATATATGTTAGATAAAATATTTTTAAAACTATATAAAAATATGAAACCATAAATTCCTAAAAAGGTATGTGAATCAATATTTTTTGGTTTTTTTGTGAATAATAATTGTTGATATTGTGTCTATTAGGTTTATTTTGAAGTTGGTATGTAAATAATGTGTTTATTCACAATAGATTTTAGGAGTGCAGGTCGGGGGTGTTAGAATCGTTATCAAATGAGGATTTAGAAAAAATGAAATGTTCATATATTGGATGAGGATAATTTAATGGAAGATAGGATAATTTTTATCATAATATAAAAGGTATAGTAAACAATTTATTTTAGAATATGCAAAATTTTATATTTTAGTGTCTAGAATAAGAAATATCTAATGAAAATCATAGGAATAATTCTATGATAAGGAAAAAACTTTGATGTTTTGTTAATATAGATATTATGTGGATCTTCTAGAAAATACATCCCTTTATATATACTTGAATGGGGATGTGGTTTTTGAACAGATCCACTATGAGTTAATCTCTCATAAAAATACTAGTTCAGCCCTGAAATAATATTGACTCTGGTAAATGATGAATGGGCCCAGGAATTCACAAATGGATAGACACTCGCATGGGATATGATTTTTTAATCACATTATCTTTACCCAAAATTATAATGAATATAATATGTTATGGAATTATTTTAAGGATTAAAAGAGTACCCAAACAATAGAACCAAGATTGAACCAAGTGTAATTTAGGTTTTGATAAAAGATAATCTAATAATTTCTAAGAGAATGTCATTTTGAGTTGAAATTTATTTGTCTTATAATAATCCCCTTATGTTGTTCATCAATCTAATTAAATTCTTTTGGATTTAGTAATGACTGGATCCTACAGGAACCAAGCTACCGATAAATGACTTGGATAATGAATATATTGTCTCAATGAGAAAATAATGGGGTAAGATCAAGAGTGAGAAATGATATCATTATTATAATAAGGTATTATTAAATTTGATTAAAAATGAAATGATATTGGACCACCCAAATCACACCAAATAAGAGAAATTTTGAGTCTCATGGATTTTAGTGTTACAAATAAAATAAAATAAAGAATATTTAATTTCCTTAGAGTCATTAATGATGAAAGAAACACCTTTGGGGTTTCTCAAAGTGATTGATTATACAGTATATGTGTGAAAATAAATATCATCAAGATAAAGGGTTCAATATAATGAGGGGATCTACAAAAAAATTATACAATTAAAAGGAAATTGGGAACTATGGAAATCAATGTAGTAATCCATTGGAAAATGAGTAAAATAGTAACTAATAAACTCCTAGACAATTGGGACAAGAAATGTCCCAAATAAATTCTTCTATTAAAAATCATAAGGATTTATCAAGCTAGATTTGACAATATTTTATGAAATATATGGTTTTACCTACTATTGGATATTGTGTTATAAATAAAAACACTTGGTGGCGTAATTATTATTAATTTGTTTTCAAGGATTTCTTATTGATTCTATTTAAAGATATTGTTTTCCCCATAATTTGATGATATATTTTTAATGAATTAGAAATCCATATATAGGGATCACATCAATTTTATATTAATAAATTTCACTATATTTCATAAACCATCGCCTGATTATCTAATAGGATTTACATTGATCATCCTATAAATATTATTATTATCATATAGGTCTTGATAAACTATAATTAGTTTATTCATATATATAATAGTATGATTGATATGTCATTATAAATTAAACACTAGACCATGTCGATTTTTTTGATATAGTCAACAATTTTACATGGAGTCAATGAAATAAAACTTTTAGGGACATAATTTATTTATGTCATAGATAATGTAATACCTCAAGATAAAAGATTTCATATATTTAATTCCTTTATAATGTATTGGGTTATATATATTATGATGTATACAACACACAAAAACTAACTAATAGAAAAATATAAGACCATTAAAATATAATCATATAATATGAGATTAAAAAAATATGTAACCTAATTATTAGATATATGAATATATAAAAATAATCTTCATTAGCATTCTTAAATTACTAATAAAATAAATTACTGTATATAAATGACTACTAAGTCTAAATTATATTTCAAAATGTATCCTTTATAAAAATTGAATATTTATGTGTTTTTTGAGAAAATAAATACATTATGGAAAAAATATTTACTTTTATTACTAATATATAAATAGTAATTTGATTAGTAATGGACAAAAAAGAACTCTAAAAATAGTTAATTTTATTTTAAAAAAATGATTGTTTCCAATGAAAGAAATTTCATTATATTTTTTCATTATTTAGAGAAAATTATCAAATTTTTTATTTAAAATTTGACAAAATAATTTTAATTTATAGATTTACCATTTCAATATTATATGAAGATGATTTTTATTTGTTTTTCTAAAATAGTTGATTTTTAGATGAATAGTGAAATATCCAGTTTTTAACAAAACTTTAACTTTTAGCACATTATAATTTTATATTTAGAAACAAAAAGATTATATAACATTTTAATTGATTTAATATTTATTTTAGTGGTAAAATTAAAGAAAATTAATACTATTCCAAATTTATATAGCATATTTTTAATATATTATTAACTTTTATAATATTTTTCAATAAAAACAAATTTTTTACGCATATACAGAAAATTAGTTGTTATCAATTATAGAAATAAAATCTATAAAAATATATGTAAATTTTTAGATCATAATTATCATATTATTTAATAATTACAATTTCATTTTTTAGGAAAAAATTAATTACTAAGATTAACGTTAATGATCATTATAATTGAAGAAGTATTATTTTCAAAACATCAATTTTATTAAAGTTATATAGTTATTATGTGATGATCTATATTGAAATATTATATATAAAAAATCCATTATGATTTTTATAAATATTTAAGTATATTAATAAATATTTAATTGGTAATCAATTCAAACTAAGACCACGAGCACACAATGTTTATTATGTCATTTTTTCTAACAAAAATATAGTTTATTGATATACATGACGTTCCAGTTTAAAAGATATTTTTTTATTTAATGGAAATTAAATTATTTTAAATAGATATTAAATTTTAATTCCTTACACCAAATATTTTAGATTTTTTATATTTTATATGTTTAGAAAAACATAAGTTAATTGGGTAAAAACTAGTTACTATAACCAAAACATAAAAAATGGTAAAAAGAAAAATTATAAGAAAAATGACTTTAAAAATGTTTAATTTTTATATAAATCCATGGATAATTCTTCGTCAATCCCATTATAATTCAAAACATCATTATTTATATATTTTGTAACCATTTACCATTGAATACTATCATACCATTATTGAATAATAATGGGTGTTAAAAAAGGTCTCTTTTCTTCATTTATAGAAGGGGAGACTTCCAACACTTTATGTCACACCCATTACATAAAAATAAATCCTAATACTATTAAATAACTATCTATTATGCATTTATCATAGGTTCAGAAAACGGTGGTCTCACTTATTTATCATATACCTTTCATTTCTAGGGATACTTCCAAGAGAGAGTAAAAGGTCCAAAAGTGACTATTAAATAATCCTTATCTTATAATAATTATTCAATCCATTGAAAAATGATAAGAAAAATAGGTATATAATTAAAATATTTTCATTAGTGAATATAAATGTTAATGAATTAATTTAACAACACTTACATAATACTTTCCAACTAGATAGATAAACAATTTAATGTCTAGTGTGCGTTGTGCGAACTGCCACCTCCCCAATATGACATCTTCTACATTTCACCACTATATTTTATAGATGGTTATTAGTGTTTAATAAATGAATAAATTTGAAATGTATAATAACATTATGATTCTATATAATCAATTTATAATCTTCTTTCATTCCCTCTCAATCATTGAAAAATATAAATAATAACTATCCATTGTGCGGACTACCGCCTCCATGAAGTAACATATATTTTTTCATTTAGTTTAAATATTATTTATTATAATATATTAATTTATGATTTAAATAATTTATAATATTTATATAATATCGCTTTTATTCTTCAATAATGATATTATTCTCAAATTAAACAGTATTCATTGTCATTGTATTCCCTCAAGTATGGAATGTTCATGTTTCTGTCGGCCTGACCTCCAACTAGAACAATGGAAATAAATAATATCATTGATGAATAATATATATAAATTATATATAAAATATGAAATAAATATGAAAATAAATATTATATTCTTGTTTGCGAATGGTAATATTAATGGTAGACACATTAATTAAAATATCAACATTCGTTTGTGAAAAATCACTGAAACATACTCGTCTTGGCCCGAATAGCCCGAAGGCCTTCATTGTTATTGATTTTTGATAACCCAACTTTCCCAGAAAGTGGGAACCCTTATAATGCCCTTAGGATCATAGATTACATGGCTCATAGGTTTAAGAGATTACATGACCCGATGTACTTATGCAATTCAACTAGACTATCTACAAGGAATTGCCCCTCCCCATCATATGCATCATGATAATAGCTCTCCACCTTCACATGGTTGACTTGCTAGGCTACCCGTGCAAGCACAAGCTCGTCTCAATGGCATATCCATACCCTCTAATTCTTAAAAATCTATTTATCTCTACCTTAGTGAGTGAACATGCTCAGAATCCTTTTCTATGGATGCTCCTTTTTTGTAGAGTCTGTATGGGGCAACTGTATAGGGCCCGATGGCCTAGAGGTGGCCTGATGTCCTTAATGGTGGCCTGAATGCCCTACTGAACTGAAGGCTTCAGTGTCCCGAAATCCGTAAGGTCTCTAATCCCAAACCGGTAGTGCAAGGTGAATACATCCAACTACTATAGTACCGAACATTACATGCTACAGTGCCTACTATAGTCCGCACTGTGTAAAGTCTTGCAATGGTACCTCTATAGTGAACAGTCTACTACATTTTCCGCACATTGTACCGTTCGATGCAGTCCTTCTATAATACCCCGGAAATATTCCTCTAACTAGTTTTGAACCTGGGACTCATGGATTCACTTAAGAAGACCTCCCCAACTGGGCTGAGTCTCATGTGTGAAACATGTGTTGATTACACTGACTCCTAAAAGGGGGCCCCCACCATCCCAAGTGCGCACCACGTTCCCCTGCTATGAATTGGATTTGAATCACCCTATTCATTATACGAACAGTTGTTCATCTTCAGTGATTGTAACCAAAACTACTATAGAATAAAAATATTTAAATATAAATAATTAAAAATAATCAAATATAGTACCTCATATAATTTTTTTATGATAATTTTTTTATAAAAATGAATAAAATATCTACTATAGTAGTATTTCAAAAAGATCATGACTACTCACACACAACAATGAATTTATAGAATATCTAAATAAATTACATATAGAGAAAAACTAGAATTTATGTTTATATAAGTATATGTATTTTAATAAGGATATAAAATTGGTGTTTAGTATTTTTATTTCAGATTCATAAGACATTTTAGTCCTTTAGATAAATTTTGAATTAAAGCAACAAGTTTCTAATATAAAAATTTCACCACTTGATACATATTTTGTATTATTCATGATGATTTATTAGATATTTTGTTTCTACAAACCGTGTAATATTTTTTGTAAAGATAATCTCATTATTAAATTTATTTAAAGTTTCATTTGAAATAATATCCTTCAAGGGGTACTGATTTGAATGTTTCATATGTCGTAGGGGTCACATGGTCTCATTTTCAACTCCATGTGACATGTTTGATATTACACACCATACTTTCATTTATATGATTTATTCTTAACCATATTGAATTCATGTTTAATGGATTTCTATAAGTTCATTTTATTTAAAGTTAATATATCCCACTTATTTTGTTTTAATTTTTACAAAACCATTTTTGTAATGGTAATTGTATCTCAAATTTTCTTCATTGACATAGAAATCATATTCACAAATCATTTCCCTTTTTTGTTTATATATTGGTCAATTATTAACTTATAACTTCTATCATACTATATAACTTAATGTGGTTAAACATGTGGAAATCTATCCCTTTCATTTTTCATTCCAAATCATCCCAAGTTACCTTTATAATTAATGTTCCAATGACATTCCATTATGAACACTCTATATTTATTTTCTATAATTTAATAGTGTAACCCTTAGTACTATACATTTATTTATCAAGTAAATTAATTACATAATATTATACCATTACTCTATAGTTTTAGATTCAAGGTTGCCTAAATATAAAGGTATTCTGATAATTTAATGGTGGAATATTGGATATATAGAATTCATATTTTAATATGGATGTTTTTTTTAATAAAAATGAATTTTAATTATGGGTTTTTAAAAATAAAACATCTATATCAAAAATTATTATGTCTATATTGTCACATTTGTTGACTGGGAATTTATTGATGTTCCTCATTTCTTATATATTTATATGGATATATATTTATTGCATATGCGTGTTTACTATGATTTTTTTGATTTTAATATATTTAACAAGGTTAATGTATTGGAATATATATAGTGATGGATGGGTTCAGGTAATATATAGCCCCATTATTAATTAATAGGTCACATGAGAAAATTGATCTTTCATATTTAAGTGTATGCCATCAAAAAAATATTACCTAGACACAAGGTCATGGGGCTATGATTATGAACTATATGATTGTCATTCCTTATATTATGGCCTAGAATACCAAGACCAACATTATAGATATCATCACAATTTAATGAGTAATTATTATCCATGGGATTATATTATTTCCATTGTAATCTATAGATATATTATTCGTTCAATTTGATTCTATTATATCTCTATTTATTCTGTTCTTTTCCTACAAGAGTATTTATGCTCAACTTATGATCCCATATGATCATTGATATTTATCTCATGTGATTACCCTTATTAAGGGTTTGACCTCACCTTTATTAAATTATAATTCCCAATGATATGAAGAAAAAAGTTATACATTATATATGTAGAAGAGTTCAATATGTGAATAGTTGTGTGGGATATGTTTAAGAGTTGTTATAGATTATGTAGTTTCTTATATAATGGATAAAATAGAAATTTGTTGGGAAATAATTGGTCTTTTTTAGTTAATTTTTTTCCTAAGTCTCTTAATCTATAAGTATAAAATTTCCTTCAATTTTATTTTGATCAATATTTTTAGTTGATATTGTAAATATTGAGGGTTGAAATTTGGTCTCTTTGATTCAGTTCAATTACAATATGCAATGAATGTGTTTATTCGCATCATATTATAAGAGTGTGGGTTGGGATAAATCTATATACCACACCTCAAATATATACAAACTAACTGAAAAGTGAAATATATTATTATAATAGAATACAACCATGAGAAAGTTCCACACCCAAGATCCATAAAATATATATAATGAAATCCCACAACATATCCTTCATCATCAATATGAACCACAAAATTAATCGATGTATATAAGGATGTAATTTTCTCTCTAGTATTATGGTATCACAAAGAGAGGTATGGGGAATTAGAGATGAGTTTTTTTTCATGTTTCCTTACATATGAAATAACCTCCGCCTCCTCTTAATGATTTCCATCCCTTATGAAAAACATCAAACACAGATCCACACGATCCAAAAAACTTTACAAGGTTCAATACTCAATAATTGTATCTAGATGCTTGGAATTGTTCGAAAATGATCCAATACCTCCAAATCCACTAGAAAAACAATCCTTTTATGTGGAATTAATTGAAAAGGATACAACCTTTTACATGGTTATATCAATGTTAATAAATTAAATAGTGTGTGTTCTCATCATAGAACAAATGATTTAATAAATTTTTTTGTAACAAATAATGTTAAAAAATATTATTAATAAACTTTTTAAAATGTAGAAATTCAAAAATATGTTTCACTTTCTTACCTAAAAGCTGGAATAAAAATAATAGACTTTTCTAGAAGACTTTATAAGATTTACCTGTCCAATTCTCCTTGTCAAATTGCCCAATAGGTAAAAATATATGACATTGTCAGAATTTTTTTGAGACTTTTTTGAAGACCATACTCTTTAGTAAAAAAACCAGACATGATTTCCTGATCCGACTATCCATCTAGATAACATAACACTCTGAATATGATAATCAGATTGAATATGATGATCAACTAAATATGTTGATCTTGTGAATATGTTGAAATCTGGTATATTTTTCTTTACCCAATATATGATATGAATTCTTCTTGAAAACCCTAATACAAAAACCCATGTTCTCTCTAGTTCTCCTCCTCCTCTCTTATTAAATTTGAACAGTACATCCATCATAAAAATATAATATACATTTCTCCTTTTATTATATCCCCAAAAATGGTTTTGGATAGATAACAAAAAATATTTCCGCACAACCAAATTATCTAAAATTTTAAGTTCCCTTTAATTTTTGATACATTTATGTCTTCATCAACACTTCTCATCTTTTTTTCAGATCTTCCTGATCCTTCTCAGATCTTCAAACAACATAAGCTCTGCTTCAGACATTCATTAAAAACATTAGTCAGATTACAATTTTCAACTCGTATTTTATGATCTGATTTCACCATTATGGTAATTCATACCAATTTCATTTAATAAATAGAGATATTTAATTATCTTAGAAAACATCATCTCGATTTTTTCTATTCATTATGGTTACCCAATACGATTTCTTCATTATGTTTCCTTGCACAAAATATTATAAGAAAACTTATGTCTTCATAAAGATTCTATAAACTGAATCTCATTCTGATTTCATTATTATAATGGATACAATAAATTCATCCAAACTTCATTAACCACTATTTCTACATCTTTTATTTGGAATGATAAATTAATACTAAGTCTAATATGATTGATCTTGACCCAAATGAAGAATGAACATGAAAACAAATCAATGTTCTTATTTCTCTTCAGAATATGATACTAATGATATTCTGTATAAACAGTTTTTTCATTGATGAATATGATGACAGTCTGAATATGATATACAATTATTAGAGGAGTCTTTTTTTATAAAAAAAATGATCATTAAAACCTTTATCTATGGGTTTAAATATTTTTTTCTTTTATTCTCACAAAAACCTATTAACATTATTATGATCATCATCCATAGCCTTCAAACCAGTTTTCATCAAGTAATAATACCGCGGTGATCATGATACCAGAAATATTCGACCTCACCAAATTTCTTCTTACATAACCACAACCTATATAAGGAAATATTTCATGACATTTATTACATTGATGATAACCTTCATCATCGTCTAAATTACAATGGAATGTATTATGACCTACCAATTCATATATTTATTTCATTTTCGGGATTAATACAATTGAAATAATTATGATCAGACTAAATAAGATTTAAGAACATTTTCTCTCATTTTATATTATCGAGCTTGAATTACATGTTTTTACAGCATACTTATTATTTGAGTGAAATACAAAACAAAAACTAATTTTTATATTTATATTAGCTTTAGAAAAAATCCAATGAAATATATTATTATGATATTCTCTTCCATTCTCGACCAGTAGTATGTCTGATGATCCTTTTCATATAGAAACCAAATTCCGAATATGATAGACTTTATTAACCACTAGGATTCTGATTTTGACCAAATAAAATTTGTGGTGATTACTTTTCTACATAAATTTCCTTGACCAAAAATTATAATACCTGAATATGATCATCATTCTTATCATATTCCCCCATTTTTTTAATCAATCAAGGTTGATAAATCATGGAACATTGAATCCTCAATATATGGATTACATATCAAAACAATCGAGCCTATGTAAGATAACACATTTTAGAAAACAAGAATTATTGACTTTAGAAAATGTTGTCCAAAATTAGTGATTATGAATCCTATAATTTTTTCCATCATTCATATTTTCTTCCTTAACTATCTAACATCCTTAGACTACAAAAAAATTCCAACAACCACATAAAAAATAGTTAGAATAGTTCACAGAATTACCATGATGAAATCATAGCATCCCCCCTGACTCCCATTATTTTCATGCATCTAAAAAGATAGATTTATGGAATCATTCCCCCTTAAAAACAATTTAATGGTAAGGTATTATAGTATAAAAAAACACAAAAATAATCCTTCATAAGAAAAATATTTGAATCCATTGGTTAACCTAAATTTAGATAATGCATCATTTTGTCATGTTTTTGTGAATATTTCAGCAACTGTTTTCAATGTTTCCACATACTCCATCTCAATTCATTCATATCAACACGATCTTTGATAAATGGTATTTGGAATTGATATGTTTTTAATGGTAATGTTATATAGATTATTTGAAAAATTTATTTCACTTTTATTATCGAAACTGAAGAGTAAGGGAATTTTAACATCAAAAAGTATTACTTCTAACTATGTCTCCATATACATAAGTTGAGTAGCATGTTGAGTCAAAGAAACATACTCATATTCATCCAAGCTAAGAGTTTCTGAATTATGTTTCTTTTTTACCACCTTAATTTTTTCCTAGAAATAATACTCTTTTAGATGTGCATCTTTTACTATCAACATTACTTTACCAATCAAAATATGAATTCCCAAACAAGTCAATAATTTCAATGATGTCATACCTGATTCTAATATTTGATCTCCCTTATATATATCTCATAATTATTTTTTAATGCATCAAATGTGATTCTATTAGAGAACATTGAAATTTTGCACATAAGGTAACAACATAAAAATGTCAGGACTTAGGGAATTCAAATATAAAAACCCACCAATAATCAATTGAAACTCTTTCTTATCAACATTCTTGCCTTCTCTTCTAAACACGGATCCCAGTGATTTTGGGTTGGAAACTGGTTTCGAAATTTCCATGGCATACTTCATAATATGTTCCATAGAATAATATTCTTGAAAATGAAAAATATGGTTCTTATTTTTTATAATTTTTAACCCTTGAGTATATTTCATTTCCACCATGAATAGAAATTTTAAAAAATCTTTTTCATCTCTTTAGAAAATATATCACATGTTATTTCATCATTATAGGAAAAGATAATTTCATCAAAATAAAAAAGCATGGTGATGAAAAATTACCGTCTTTCTTTAATATAAATATTTCCATCAACTATTCCCTTATTAAAACCCATATTCTATAAAAATTTGTCCAATTTGGAATTCTATTCCCCTTGAAATTGGTTTCACCCAGACAAGGATTTATTCAGCTTATACTCATAACATTTGTCTTTACCAACAACAAATACATATGCTTGTTCAATGTAAACATTCTCCCAATTATCACAATTCAACAATTCAGATTTAATATCCATTTTAAAAAATGTAACAACACTGTGAAAAAATAAAAAAAAATATTTTCATGGTTTCTATTCATTGAAACGGAGAAAAGGTTTCATCAAAATAAATACCTTTAATTTTTGAATACCATTTATAAAATAGTTTTTTCTTATTCTATATCACATCACATTCTCCATTCATCATATTCTTGAAAACATACTTTGAGTTAATAACAATTTGGTTATCTGGAATTCGTATGAGTTCCCACATATCATTATTTTCAATATGATCCATCTCTTCATGGATAGCCTAAGCCCATTGTGGATACTCAAAAGTTTCATAAACATTATTTAAAGCCAGCTTTAAATATAAATATGTATGTGTAAATTAATTTGATGATATTATTGTTTGAAATTATTATATTGATCCCAAATAATGTTCTAGGTTTACACATGATTCCTCAACCTGTGATGATATTTTTGATTATCATCCTCATAACTGGAAATAGATGATTTTGATTATTATTCCTCATTAGGATTACAATTGTCTATATTATTATCATAAATGTGATGAAAATTGTCGAAACCATTCTAAAAATACATTTCAATATGAGTCTATTTCTCTTTATCATCCTTTTCAATATGTTTTACATCATAAGAATCGATAATTGTTATGGTTTCACAGTTGAAACTTTGGATACCTATTTTATCTAGAGCATAACCTAAAAAATTTCCATCTTCACCTTTCTGTTAAAACCTTTCCAACATTTCATCTTTATTTTATATAGTTCAAGGAATACTATAAAATCTCTAATGATTCAAAAAATGATTTTGGACACAAAACAATTCATATAGAGGTATATAATGAATCTACCTATTGAAACATTGGATTGAAATATATACAGTAGTAATCATTGCTTCACACTAATAGTAATGAGAAAGAACATGTTCAGGTAACATAGTTCTCCCCATTTCCACCAAAGATCTATTCATATTTTTATCATCCACATATTGTTGAGGAGTATAGATTTAACTACACTTAAGATGAATTCCATGATTATTAATATAACATTCAAATAAATAACCTATATATTCTCCACCATTATCATTTATCAATTGTTTTTTCCAAAAATTCACATAATTTCTAATCTTTTGTCCAAAAACTATGAAACATTTTTAGAGGATCTGATTTATGTTTCACAAACATGAAACAAGTAATGTGAATATTGTACTAAATGAAAGTGATGAAGTCCTTATCATCATTCATTGATTATTTTCTTATCCTCCCATGGATACCAGAATAGATATGTTACTGGGGTTATTATCAAATATTATATTTCTTATCCATAGAATTATTAATCATTGATTTTTGAATTTTTTTTGATAAAAATCACTTTTTCTTTGAAAATTAAATAATGAACTGGACAGTTTTTCCTTTATATATCGTTCTCATGTTTCTATGCAACATGTTTTATTGAATTTTATGAAATAATCAATTTTCTTTAGCCATTTCCAAGGCACAATAGTTTTTTACCTAACCAATATTATATAATTTTTACTTTATATGATGTCCTCTTGTAACAATCTTTCCATCCTTCTCAAATTTCACTATAAATACATCATTCCTGAATGTAACATTTTTAAAAACATAAAAAAATTCTAAAACACTCTATAGGATATGATTCAACCTGTCAAAATATATGGCTTTATTGGATTTCAATTTTTATTTCCTAATGATAGCTGATCCAACAACTTTGATTCTTAGTGATTCACCATTGATAAATGTCATAGTAACATCTTTGATGACTATTACATTCTTTAAAAATTTAAATCTCTTATAATATGAGAAGAACACCGACTTTCAAGAATCCATTTTCATTCTCCTTTTGTAGCTTTCAATGTGTATTCAACAAAAAGAGCCCTTTCTTTATTCATCTACAGCTTCTATGAATTTTTAACTAACATTTTTGTGCTGGTAAAAAACAATACATCCTTTTCCTTGGTTTACAAGTTGTTAACACCTTTCACAAAAAGTTTCCTAGGGTTTGGAACCAATTTTAGACTTTTTTTCAACCTTCCCAGGTTTCTTCAAAACAACATTCTCAAACTTATTCTTTTGAGGAGATTGACTTCCCCTCAAACGATGCATTGCATAACCTGTGAATAGTAGAAATGTTTTTGGTTGAACCAAAACATACTTTTCATATGTCTGAATCCACCACAATACCATCAGAATCCATAGAAATAATATTTTTCTTTGAAAAATCAATACTGACTGAAGTCGAAAAATATATTCATAGAAATATTCTTCTCTTTCTAATCTGAACCTCCTACCTTTCTGTAATCAATCCTAATTTTCCATTTCATTTCAAAATTACTAGAATCATAAGTAATAGCAATATTTATATATTTATAGTTCTTAGAAACATTTTGGGACTCATGGTTTTTAGAAACCTATGAATTCCCTATATTGTGGGTCTTGGTCACCTGAAAGCATTCCCAAAATAATTCATTTTAGAAACACTTCCAATCTTCTTGTCAACCTTTAATGGAAACTTGTTTGTGTATTTCCCAGGTTTATACTTATGAAAAAATTCATCAACATCAGAGTTATAGTGTTTGAATATTATACATTTCAATTCATCTTAAGATTTTTTTTTGGATAAGATCCAATTATTATTATTATTTCTTTCAAAATTACTTCTAGATGCTCTTTAGGTTTATTTACTGCCTTAAAATAATTCATAAAATCTTCAATATCCATGAATATCATGTTCTTTATTCTGAAAAACATTCTTAAATATTTATGGAGGATAATTCATCTCCCATATTCTTGTTTTTCTTTTAAATAATTCAAAACATTCTAAAACATTATTTCAACTCTTCTTTCAAATGAAATTCATGTTGAGTTTCTTCTTCATATGAACTACTACTTAAAAATTATATAACATTCACTATTATAATAAAATTAATCTCACTAATATACTCAGCATATTTTTCATATTATTCTTCACTATATTCACCTTCTTCATCATTAGATAAGAATATCATCCTTTTTGATTTGGATAAATTTCAATCATTCCCTATGGATTACGATTTGCTTTTATCATCATGATTCTTCTAGGACCTTTTTGTCCTTATTTCTTCTTCTTCATTATCTTATCCATTCTTTTTACACGTAAATTTTTCTACAAAGTAACCAATAGCTCCTCATTGAAGGAATTTTAAGGGATGTTTCCTTTTGTATCTACCTATTCATTTTATCAAATTTTTAGGGAATGCCGATAATCTTTCATAAAGATTTATGCATTCCATGTTTTCAAAGAAAAAATAAACAATAATGTTTTTAATAAAAATTTGCATTGTTATCTATTTCTTAGTAGCCTTGAATAAAAGTTCTTTATCATGTTTTTTTATTTTCAATTTATTATTATTTATAATTTCATAAGTGATGAGATTTATTTCTAAGTCACCTAGAGATATTGTTTAAGGATATCTCTCTTCTAAACATGTATATTAGGAATAAAACATGTTAGGAAAGATTCTCCAGATTTTTTCAATAACACTAGAGTAATCTAATTTTTCACCAAGATAGCTAATAGTACTAAAATTTTCATTTACCCTTATAATGAATTCCCCAATAGACTGATTACCACCCATTTAAAAATCTGCATAATTTAGCCACTATATTTTTTAATTCTTCTTATTCATTTTTTTATTACCTTAAAACATGTTTTTAGATTATACCATTTACATTTTGTTAAGGAATCACCATTAACCCTTAGAAATTAATTTTCAAAAATTGATAATAGCAAACCATTCTTGGAACAACAGCCATTTTAAAGATTCATTTTTATCAATAATTATGAGATGAAATTTTCCATCAATAGAATGAAAACCATATGTTTGGACTTCAAGAACATCATATCCTAGAGAAAAAAAAAAATGCAACAATATATATTTCCAGATATCATAGTTTATACCATAAAAAATCATAATACCATTAAAATTCACACAATTTAAATTATCAATCAATACTTCTCTTTTAAAACATTTTAAAACTATAAGTAATGGGAACCATTTCTCTAATACCAATTATAACTGCTCAGTTCAGATTGTTCTATCAATGAGAGTGGAAGGGGTGAATCTATGATGTCATTTTGTGATTTATTTCCTTTATTTTGAAAATAGCATCTTTTCCATTTACATATTTAAATACCTATTAAAAAAAATAAAACAAATATCTATAGGATAAAAATTATTTACACGGTCTACTTGTCAATTAGAGTAGCAACATCCTTGGAATGCTTTGGAAATGATCGAATACCACACAATCTGGTAGAAAAAAATCTTTTTGGGTGGAATACAATTAGTAGGATATGCCCTTTTACATGTCTAGAACTAAATTCAATTGTGTGTGTGATCCTCTACGAAAAAATTATGTAATATAAATTTTCATAAAAAATAATTTTATGATGCTTCAAAATCAGAATTCATGAATATAAACAATCAAAACAATTCATCACTTTCTTACAAAAAATTTAGTAAGATGTTTGTGGACTTTTTTAGAAAACTCAGTCTGATTTCCAAATCAGATTATTCTAGTTTGATTGCTGAATATAGATAATATACATCTATATCAAAATAGGGTTTGAGACAATTTTTAACACCTTATTCCTCAGAATGGAAAACAAAATACAATTATATTATACGATTATCAATCCTGTCACAATAAGTATATGAATATGATAATCATCACGAATATGAAGACAACGAAATATGGTGATAAATAGAATACATTAAAATGTAGTCTATTACCCTTTCTCTTCAATCTAGCACAACATCTTCATGAAAAAACCAATCCGAATATTGTTATTCTCTATAGATCTCACTGTTCTATGTCGATCATTATGAACAACTCATCCTTTAGAAAAGTACAATGTGCTTTCCACCTTTTTATATTCACCCCAAAAATGGTTTTGGGGGGATTCCTAAAAATTGTCCCACTCAACCGAATTTCCCTAATTTTTAGGTTCCCTTGAATTTTAGATATATTTATGACTTCATTAATGCTTCTAATCCTTTCTTGTGTATTATCAATCCTTCTGAAATCTTCTAACAACATCAGCACTGCTTCATAATTTCTTTACAAACATCAGTCATATTATAATTCTCCACTCTAATTTCCCAATACAATATCATCGTTATGATACTCCATTCTAGTTGAATTGATGAAATATGTGGCCTTAATTTTGACAACAAAACTCAATCCAATTCTGTTTCTTCATTCTGATTCCTCGATATGAATTATTCGTTATGATGCTCTACCCCAAAAGTAATAAGAAAACATATGTATTCATAAAGATTATATAAACTAACCCATATTCATATTTCTTCATTATTATGGATACACAATATTATTTAATACTTATTTGACCTATTATATTTCCTCTTTTATTTGTAAAAATATATTAGTATTAACTCTAATATGATGTCTTTTTACCCAAATATTGAATGAACATGAAAACAAATTATATTTCTTCCTTCTCTTATGAATATGATACCAATAGTATTTTGCAGAGAAAATTATTCCTCTCATTAATATGATGATATATTGAGTAATATGGACCAATATTAGTATCTATTTTTTTGAAAAAAAATATTCATGAACACCATTCTCTATTGATTTTAATATTTTTGGCATTCAGTCTGACTGAAAACATGTATCTTTGTTAAGAACATCCTCCTCATCCTTTAATCAAATCATTATCTAGTCATATCATTAAAATAATTATGGGACCAAAAATAATTGGCATCACCATATTTCATCTTTCAAAAACATCATCTTGTATAATTAATTATATTATGAAATTTATTTTAATGAAGAACCACTTTAGAATCGACTGAATTATAATGGAATTTATTTTTCACCTCTTAATTCACATCATTCGTTCCATATTAACCTAAATTCTATTGAAATGGTTATGACCAAAATGAATACGAATTATATAACCTTTTCTCCTATTTTATTTTATCATGATTAGATCACACGTTTTACAACGTACTTATGATTTGTGAGAAATACAAAACAATAAGGAATCATTAGAATTATATAAGAGTTAGGTAGTCTTCTATGAAGCACTTCATTATGATCTTCTCTTCCATTTAGAACTATGGTATGTGCAATGAAGTGTTTAATTTAGAAATCAAATTCCCAATATGATGTACTTTCTTATCCATTGTGAGTATTATTTTCCCCAAAATCAATGCGGGGTGGTTTATTTTCTTCATAAACTTCCATAAAAACAAAATTCAATACCTAAATTTGATTATTGCACTTAACAGTTTGGTCCTAAAAGTATATAATGAAATCCAAGAACATATCCTCTATAAAAAAGATAGACTTTTCAATCAATCTATTTATCTGATTATTTAAAATACTATTGAAGATAAATTGGGAACCCAAGGAAACAAAAAATAATCTCTATAATTATATTGAATAATGAGGATCCTGGCAAGAAATTATAGTAGAAGGTACCCTATGATGTCACACCACTTCATCCACATACCATACCACCTAAAACTCTATCATAGTTGACTCCCTAACCACCATGAAATTAGATGAATTTATCTACTGATGAATGATTACATAAATGTAATCACATTCCCCTAGGTTTTTAGAGGTCCCTTAATGAAATACATCAAGATATCCTCCTATTTTTACTCAAGGATTTCTAGATAATGTATCAGACCACTAGGAACATGTTTATTTTCCTTCTCTGTCAAATATAACAAAAACCCTGATAAGAAATCACATATATGTCTTTTAATCTTACACCACTAAATCGGACCATTCAATCAATGATATATTATGGATACCCCATTTCGAACCACCATTACTGAGCTCTGGAAGTCATTAAACCCCATTTAATTAAACATTTAAAGAACATACAGTATCCATCAGAATATCTTCCAATGTGAACCATCATCTAAACATCCATATAACCATAATCTTGGATTCAATTGTCTCCAAAAACATCGTTATCCATGTTTCCCAACTGATTGTTCTTTACACATTACATCATTGATGATTAGAGTGTCATTTAAAAAATGAATCATCTACCACCATCATATATATAATCATCTGGAATTTCATCGGTCTTCTTCATCACTCTCTTATAATTCCCTAAATCCCATACATAAATACTCTGTGACATCATTCAGGGTGACTTAGTAACTACATTCCATTTCCCTATGGATAATGATAAATAGATCTTACAGTTATAGAAAAAATCCATCAATTACAGTTGTTTATAATTCCAATATTTATAATAGAAAACATTTTTCAAAATCGTGGGATTTCTAAACTCTTCAATGAACTCATGTATACGGTAATTTATCAATATATTCCTTGAAAAACCCATCACAATTAAATAAAAATAAGTAACATCATAATTACCCTGATAAAGAATTAAATACCTAGACCTATACAAGATAAATGGACCATACATAATAAAGACACGTTAAATACATAGATGAAAAGAATTTCAAAAAACCTTACACTTAATTCCCACCATTGTAATTTTATGATAATGATGAAAGAAAAATTTATCCTTTCGGTGATCGAATCGATCTAAAATTTTTTAGGCCATAAGGAATCCAAGTAATTATTTGAAATGGATTTCCACTATTATGTGACCAGAGCGAAATTGAAACAAATCTTTTGGTAATATCATGTGAGACTGGTGAAATTTCAAACCAATGGAACATTTATTGGTGATTTCCATGAAATAACTCCCTCAATCATTGATTGATATACTACAATATCATTTTAAGGCACTGAATTTCAACATATTTTTACCTAAAAGGTCTCTAATAAAAACATAGTAGTCATTCTATAAATATATTGGTGTTATCAAACTTGGAAAATTGACCTGATGTGGTAAACACGATCCTCATATGGCCTCGATTATATGAGGATGTCTTTGATTAAAAAACCACAATATGATATGAAAACACATGAAACCCAATTTACAAGAGCCAAATATACATAAAAATGGAATTCGGGATATTGAATATCCTTACCATGAATATAATGTTAAATTTTCGAATACTAAAAGTTGAATTTATGATGTCCTCCTCACTAACTCTCATCATGTAATTTTGTAACCACCTATTAATATTTGAAACTATGTAAATCCATTAAACTAGTTGAATATATATTTTATCATTGAAAGAGGGTAATGGTTATTGATTATCAATTAATTCAGTTGAAAATTATCTATATATAGCCACACACAAAAAAATTATGAATTTACTGATAATAACACATGAGCACCCCATAATGATCATCTAGGCTAGAGAAAGCATTTCTGAATCATTTCATGATATCAATACATTATTTATAGTAGCTATGAAGGTTTCATAATATATGGATCCACAAAAATTAGAGAGGCACCAATCTAAAACAAAATAAAAAACTTGATATCATGTATGGGGATAAATCCATAACATCTTTATGCAAACAATGAAGAAATTATTCTAAAAATCTATGAAATACTCTAATATGTTCGCCCAATAAATCAAAAAATAGTTCTACCGGGTGATAAAAAATATATTTAAACACTAATGACCCTTTTAATGATCCTTATTTCTAATAAAAAATACACTCTAACCCCACTAATGTTAAAAAATACTAATTAAAATGAAATTAATAACCAAGTATATAGAATAAAATAAGTTTATTCCAAGAAAGACATTGTATTACTATATCTTATGTACCAATAAATTCCCATATCAATGATCATTCTGCATTTTTATCTAAAAATGCTTGAAAACATCTAGTAGAATTATATGAACTCCAACCTGCACAGTGAACACTATGCACACTAGAAGCCTCTGAAATGTATTCCTCAAGGAACGATCCTAGGTAAGTATAGATAATGATATTTAATCTCTAAAAATAAATGTATATTTCAAGGTAAAAGATAAATTAATGTTTCATAGAATTATGTACAACCTCAATAGTGATGAAACATACATTAAATTATGTTTCTGACCTCCAGAACCACTACAGCAAAACTATTGACCAACTCTATGGCTATGATCAACCATCTATGCTTATGAGTGGGTTTATAATAGGTATGTAAAACAATATATCATTCTCATTTTGGTGTATTAAATATAACTTACAATAACTATTATTATGTCCTTTGAGATATTTTTTTTTCTTGGGATGATAAGGAAACTATATGACTCTACCAAACCAAGCTGTAAGAAAAGTAGTACAATTAAAATGTTGATGGAGAGAGCCTTAGATTGAAGATCACACATTTAGAATTCTCTTTAAATATGCATGAAATATTCTAGATCTTGAGTAATGAGAGGAATAAATTGTTATGTATAACTCCCAACAACTCAAAACCTTGGTTGCTCGGGTACTAGGGCTCAACAAACAACAACATTTCTCCTCGAGGAACTATAATGGTTCATATATAAAGTCATCCCTGACTAATCATGAAATATCATAATATCCTAAAACTTATTTTATATCTCTATTTATTTTATAAATGTAATTGTGGTGACATTATATTGAAAAATAACATGAATTTACTCCTCTAGGAATTAGTAATTTGATTCACTTCTAGAAATATATTACGGGTTAAGAAAAAGGCTCTTTAAATCTAATCCTATGTTCCAGAATACTAAAAAATACTTATTAGAGTTTTAGTTGATCCTACCTCTTCACCGCCATCATCATTGATGTTAGAAACATGGCATTAACCTACCCCCCGAAATCATCCCAGTAATATCTCCAAGATACAATGTCCATAATTTTCATGTTACTTCGTGCATTTAATTAGTGGTCAATAGATTCCAAAATTCTTACTTTGTGAGAATCTTACTTGTTATGGAATTGGTAATTATTTTTGGAGCCTTATGATAATTAAATAAATTAATATGGTTTTTAGTTTGGAGTTGGCATGGTGTTAAGGGTGTCAAAAGACATGGAAATTGATATAATAAATTTATTAAATATATTAAAATATATAGGTATATCATTGTGGAAATAATGTTTTTCTAGTAAATATTATTATCTCATGAAAAATATCATACCACAATTTGTTAAAGAATGTGTGGTTTACCCTTAGCATTACATAAATCTAATTTTCATTAGATCATTGGTCAATGCAGAACCACATGAGGATGTTTGATGAAATAAAGAATAAATTGTATTTTATTAATTATCATGACAAATTAATTCCTAAACACCAAGAAAACACTATATAATAAATGATATTTGTATTATATATGGATGGACACAAAATCTTTGATACTAAGAGATCCAATGTTGAGAAAATATTTAATAGAAAAATATTGGAGGATCATGGATCAATGATATAATTCATCAAAACATGACACCAACATTGTTGTCGAACCCATAGAACAAATATTTTTTATAATTTGATCCAATGAAAGGGTATTATTTTTTTTATTTTCACCCTCTAATTTAAATTTATAGTATGATTATTGTTATTTTCATTTATTTCCCTAAATTTATAATTATTTTTGTGGCCCAGCCAATTTATAATTTTTTATGGGATGGAATTTTGTTGATAATAAAATCCATATTATGTTCGTCATTTTGGGTAATAATGATCATTAGTGAGATTTTTATTAGAAAATATTGAAATTTAATGTGATGTTTCATTGGTTTTCTCCCACCATTCTTCATTATCATCAATATTGGCCTAGTTCTAGGTGGAAGATATATTTTTTATAGTCTACTTTGAATCTTAGTAACTGTAAGGAACCAACCATAAAGATTACATAATATAGTGTCTTTATACAATAATTATGACTATTTCTTTATTGAATGATCATTTAGGTTTAGTTTTTGGAAAACTTATGTTATAATTCAATCATAACAACCCTATAAATTACAATATGGACACTTCTACATAATATATGTTTTTTCCACAATGTAAAAAAATTAAAATAAAATAGGTTTCTTCATTTTTAGGAAAAATATTCATGAATTTTAACTACTCTACATCTTTTCCATTACCCATCCATATACCCTATTATATTTAAACATTGGATGAGAATAAAAAACACAGAATGGTATATAAAAAAGAAAGAAAATACTTTCTCCACGAATAACATTAAAAAACATATAATGTATACCTTTATCATCAAAATTCATTTACTATATTAACAAAATTTTCTTCCTAAAATCACACAATTTTTTTATCAAATAGAATAATTAAAACATATATAAATCAAAATAAAAAATGCATTTAAGAAACTTTGCACGCCACCTCCATAACCCCTATCAAATCCCATGTGATTAGAATACCCATTTATTCATTTTATAATATAATTATATTTATTATATAATAATTACCCAATATATTATATAGAAATAATTGGAATCACCCTTCATATAAGAAATATCGAGCTCACCTATTTTTCCTGAGCTATAATGGTGTCCAACCATTAGTATAAGCTATATCAGGATCAACCATTTTTAATGAGCTAAAATGGGGATCATCCATTCATAAAAGATATATCAATATCAACTATGTTATGTATTGGGGATAAACCCATAATATATGACATATCGGGATCATATATTTCACATATAATGTTTATGTAAGATATAATATAATTCTTTAATTTCACTTTTTACATATAAAACATTTGAATAACTTTTTAAACCTCATATTAAAAACACCATTTCATATGAAGATAACATTTTCTAATAAAAATCCATTTTCAATACCAAATTACACTAAAAATTGTAAATATTATTTTTCATTCAAAATAATCATTAAAAATTCCTAGGGAAAATAAACACCCAATTTGACATCACTTATTTTTCTAAAAAATGTAACTAATTATTCAAATTAACATTTTATATGAAAAGAAACTAGAAAAATTTTAATGGGAGATTAAAATAGAAATTTTATCTTGATTGTGGTAATATAAAATCAATCCTTATAATTTAAAAAAGAATCCCTTTGTTACTATTTTCTAAAAATTCCCAAAGAACTTCATTTAGAAAAATGAAAAATGATTCCCTTCAATCAGTATTTTAAATAGTCGAACATGGGTAAAAATTACATCAGAAAATCATATGATAATTAAAAACCTTTTTAAAATAGTTCATGAACATTTGGATAATAATTAAAAATATTATTTCATTGGTGATTTTAAAATATAATTTTGTAATGAAAATCCCACACCATGAGTCTGACTCGTCATGTACATTACTTATCTTCCACTTCTTCTAAAATCCTCACTTGATTAACCACTTAATCCCTCTATAGTTGGTGTTATCCTTAAAAAAAGACCTATATAATTATTGAAGGGATTATAAGAAGGTATTTGGGTAGGTATTATTCAAAATAATTACATTCTGAATTAATAAGTATTGAGAAGAAGATACCCCTTTTTGTAAGATCGGGGATGGACGCTAATGGAATTCCACAAAATATTATAATAATACAATATTTTTTCAATTTAAAATATATCCAAACAAAATTATATATTAGATAGTTATATAATGGGTTGAAATAAAATCATACAACAAAATTATTCATGAAGTTTACTCTATTTTTATCCTTATATTTTTGTTTCTACTCTATGTTAATTCTTTTAAAACATTCGATGAAAATAAGGATTTTTACTCTTTGAGGGTGAAGTAATTAATACAAATTGAAATATGGACCATAAATGGACCATTTTTGATTTTATCAACCATATCCTAATTACTTGGTCAAATCAAAGCGTTTTAGAAAGATTATATCATTTAATAAAACACTATTTATTATAATATGTCATTGAAGTCAATTTTTTGAACAATTAATTACTTTGAATATAATAACATTAAGAAAATAATTTAAAATAGTGAAAATTACCCTATTATATTACTATCATGGAATGGTCATCCATAAAACACATTTATTGCATTATTTATCAAATATTATATTTATTTTAATATATTTAAAATCATTTATCATATTTGTTCAGTAATTGAATAATTATTGCATTGTTTTTGCCTATGAATTTAAGGTTGTTATATATTAACTAAAAATTATATAATAATTACCACAATGAAGATAAAGCTTTTATAGTTTAAACTATTTTTTTATTTAAAAACATAAAATTTGGTAATATATATTTAAAAATTATAATAGTTATTAAGATCTGGAGTGTAATTTATTACTTTTTCGAAAATAAAATATTATAAAGGACATGATCTCATATAAATGTGAAAAAGACCATATAAAAAATTATTTGATGATTATAGATAGAATATAATCATAAAATGTATGAAATTCAATAGTTACATTCATTTTATAGTCCTTGTCATTTAATTTTGCACATTAATTGCCTGATTACTATTTACATTGGTAAAAAATTGTTACGGTTACTAAACATGTTGACCAAAAATAAAAGTGACTTATTTACTAAATTTATACATAATGATTCTAAATATTTAATCCATTTTTTTATACTAAAAATACATAATTGGTATAATTTAATTTAAAATTGAATGAGAAAAATATTTCAAAAATAATAATTTTTTAGAAAAATGCCTTTTAATTTATAAAATGTATATTTAATAGTTTAAAATATATATTTCATTTAAAAACCCATAAAATAATTATTATTAACAAAAAATGTGGTGAAATTTTAAAAATAATCAAAAATATAAGTTTGTTTGATAAATACAATAAAAAATACAGGTTTTCATAAAAATCACTACCTGGCACTATTAATTGAAAAATAAATCGTTATATAAAATTATCATCAATAAATATTAGTAAAATATTATCATGATGATTTGAAAATTGAAATTCATTTTTCTTACAATTTTTTTAAATTTCTAGAAATTATTTGTAATATCCACTCATGAAAATAAAGAAAAGACATTTTAAAGAAACCATATTTTTCATGAAAAAAATTAATTTACAGAAAATTAATTGAATATTTTTTAATAATTAAACCATTATTTTGTATTGAGTTTGAATTTTTTTTCATAAATTAGTTATTCCTATTCATACCCCCTAATTTAATGTCTAGGTTATAATAGTCTAATCTATATATTAATATTTTTTTCAATTATAATAAATGTTTCTATCTAAAATATTATTTTATTTTAAAATATCTAGATATTATAATCTAACCTACCACATATTATAAATTTAATCCTGAAAAGTTTAATTTTAGTTCAGTAACTATAGTTTGGATTCTCAAAATTCCATTTTGGAAACCCACATCGTAAAAGGTGTTAATAAAAAATCCTATTAAAAATAGGGAAAAAGGATCTATTTAGGTCATTTTGAATAACATATCACATTTTCCCTATACAAAAACATAATTGGGAAGTGAAAACATCGATATGGAAGAGATACCCATCTCCTAAAAACTTGTAAAGAGTGATTGAGAATATAGTAATGACAATATTAGCGTTCTCAAAATCGTAAATTAATGATGGGTTAAAAGGAAATTCATATCTTGGTAAGAAAAAGTAAACAAATAATGTTCTCAGTTAAAAAACATTCAATAAATCTCAGGAATTATTTTAATTACTAAGCTAAGAACATATGTAAATACAATTAAGTGACATATTAATTTTCATACATTAATAAATTTCCACTAAAAACACATCTTTTTCTATAAATTATTAGTATTCAATATGGTTTTGTTATCCTTAAAGCACTAGAATCAATATCTATAGACAAACAAATTGGAAAAAGTATAACAATATGTTCGTCATGTCTCTAGAAATTTTCCATAACCAAAATGGATATCAAGTGATAGGATGGTTTCTAAAAAAATAATCCTTCAATCAAAGAAACAATAATTTAATAATCAAAATTCAACATTAATTTCCAAAATTCAACTAATATCATTCAATAAATAATTATCCATAAAATTCCATAAAATATTTTAGACTATGAATGAAAATAAAAAATCAGTAGGATTCAATCTCATAGTCTTCGTAGATAAATTTATTATTTTCCTATGAATAACATCAATCACTCTTAATGCCTCATATACAAAAAACAGGCCTAGTCAAAAAATCCCCCAAATATTTTAATAATTTCGATAAAAGAACTGAATAATATATGATTCCAAAATATAATTCAACCATTAATCCTCAATTAAAATCCTACAATTTTCCTTTAAACATAATTACATAAGGTTCTAGAAAAGGGGGAATCATTCAAAATAATATTAATCTCCTAATCCTGAGATCCATTTTAAATCTCATTTATATCTCTATGATAAAAAATATTTTCCAAAAATAAATAGTAACATTATATTTTAGATTATTTATATAAATAAAAAAAATCATAGTAACCAAGACGAAAAGTTTTCCGGGGGTATGTGATGCACCCTTGTTACCCTTAAGTTGTGTGTAAAAACATTAGGGCCTTACCAGATTTAATGGGTAATAACTCAAACTATGGGGTTAAATTTTTTGTAAAACTACAATCCTTCTAAAATTATTATAAATGTAAGAGAAATAGTAAAAAATAACATTAGTATATTTAAAATTAATGAAATATTTTATCCGAAAAATTTTATCTCATAAATGTTCATATGGGATCCTAAAAATTGTGTAACCCATAATTACCACTAAATCAATGATAATATAAACACTAATGGTTATAAATTCCATTTATCTTTTGTCAAAAACCAGAACAGAGAATTCTTCCCCAAAATATTTTTCACCCTGATATCATTAAGGGTTAAACACAAATAAAAAATATATAATAAATCAATAAAAGTTTCTATATTTACTCCCATCATCAAAAGTGTATAAATGTTTTTAAACTATTGATTATCCTTGAATATAAAAATTAATTACAAATCTTTGACATAGGTTAATTAATAATAAAATTTTCTTCAAAATATATTAACAATTTGTTTCATACATATTCTATAATACTTGATTCCTAAAAAATTTAATATTGTTTTATGATTTAACATTGTCAAAGAATAAACCTAGAAATAATCGATTCCATTCGTATATTAGTCAAGTTTCCTCAACATAAAATATATTGCAAATATTTATTTATAGACAGTTAATTATACACTCTAGTTGATCCCATCCATAATCCTTCCCCTTCAGACATCAATTTACATAATCACCATTCTCCCACCATTTAAAACATTCATTTGAAAACTTAGGAATAACATATATCCCCTTCATCGATTAAAATTAATTGTTTAATTTTTAATGGATAATTAATGTTTAATAACCTACATAAACACATTCCTATAATTTTAATACATTTTCATAGGTGTTTATTTCCATAGTCCTCACACATCGGGTATTTAATATATTCACATTTATGGTCATTATCAAATGAATTTACATAGGAATTAGTTTCTATCATATTTTATGAATTAATAAACTCACATAGGTTGAATTTTTTATTAATTAATCTTAATATATAGTTAACAATAACCATAACTGTTCTCATAAATGACTAATTATGTACTATTTCACATTAAAATATCTGATACAATTTCTTTAACATCCGTTGTTATATTGGATCCTATTGGATTCATCCATTTACTAAAACAAAAAACGTTACTATGTGCATATTAATAAAATAATAATATACCATATTATATTGATGATATACAAAATTTATTATTATTCATGGTATCTCAAACACTTTTGATTTATCCAAAAAATAACACTAATTCTCCCTAACATACTAACCATTTTTTTATAATGGGATGTTAACTTATTATCCAATAACATAAAATCCTCTAAGGTTATGTAAACCCTACTCTAATATAAACAGTAAGGTCTCATCTAATAACATTATATAATATTATATCATTAGACTGTAATTCAATTCCATTTATTCAAAAATATATTTCTAGTTTAGAGTTTTTGAGAATTACGTCTTAATTATTACATAAGAATCCTATAAATTACTAGGTGGACACATTTACTCATTATCCATTTTTACCACTATATAAATAATTTAAAATAAAAAAATTTCTATTTTTATGAAAAATATTGAAGATATTCAAATTGGATTCTAATTTTCAATTATCAATCCTTAATCCTTCTTTAAAACATTTTAAAAATGCGGGTTGAGAACTAATAGCTTAGTAAGGGACATGCAAAGAATGTAAATTTTCATTCCAGTGGAAAACATGAAGACCCATGTAATTATTACCATTAATATCAAATTCCAGTTATCATATAAAAATAAGTATTTCAACATGAAAAACACACACAGTTTTTTCTCAAATATTACCTTTTAAACCCATTTAAATTCAAATAAAAGCATTTTGGAAATTAGAGCATTGCATTTATAAAACCCTCTAAAAACCCTTGAAATTAGAATATCTATTCCACTGAAATATAATATAATTATCTATAGAACATGATCATTACCCAATGAATTATAGAGAAATAATGGGGCTCAACCTTTGTATATGTTATATTTTGATCACATATGATCAATAATGATGATCATCCCTTCCTAAAAGAAATATCAGGCTCTCGATTTTTTTCATGAGCTATAAATGGGTTCAAACCATTATATAAGATATACTAAGCTCATCCATGAGAAACAAGGGGAATAAAACCTTCATATAATCTATATTAGGCTCATCCATGAGCTATAATTGGCATCTACCATTCTTACAAGACATATCATGAACACCTTCTTCATATATAAGGCTTAAGTACCGTATAAACAATGTATTCTTCCACCATTTCATCATAAAAACATTGAAAAACTCTTTTAATACCATATGAAAAACATATTTTCATATAGAAAAAAAATTATATTAAAAACCCATTTTTAATCCAAAAATTTCCAAAAAAAGGAAAAATATGTATTTTCATAGAAAAAATTATCATTAAAATGATTATTGACGAATCTAAAATTTCAATTTACAAGCCAAAATTTTTTAAAAAAAACTACATAATTATATAGGAAATTTTTTTAAAAAAATTTAATTATAATGTTATTATGAAATCTTCAATGAAAGGTCTAGTAATGATATTTAGAAAATTGTTTCATTCTGCATAACTTAAAAAAATTATTCCTTTCATTTTTTTGGAAAAAAATACAATGTAAATCATTTGGAAAATAACCAAATAATTCTATTCAAACTTTTTTGTAAAATGTTAAACATAGGAAAAAAGACATGAAAAAATTATTGGATAAAAATTAAAAAGAATTTTAAAAAATTTCTAAAAAATAAGGATATGGAAATGAAATTAGTTTTAAGGGATTCATTAAAATATTATTTTTAAAATAATTTTCCTCAACTTTTGTCCGACTCATCATGTGCATTATTTATATTCCCCACATTTTGAAATCCCCATTTAATCAATCCCTTATGTCCTTTAGGGATGGTGTTATTAATAAAAAAAGACTTATATAATTATTTATGGTATTATAAGAAGTTATTTGGGTATGTATTGGCTGAAAATGGGTTTTTATGTGTGATGTATATAGTAGAAGAGGATCCCTATTATACGATTGGTAAGGGACACCCTATGAATTTCGAAAAACATTATAATAATATAAACTAACTTTCAATTCAAAATTGATCCAAGTAGATTTATTAAAATTATTTGATGAGTATGGGTCCAAATTCTATTAAAAAAATAAAATTATACAATTTTTTAAATCTATTTTTTTATATTTTAGTTTTAACCCATCATTAACCATTTTTAAACATTTCGTGACAACATAATTTTTTCTTTAAGTTTCAAGATAGTTACTATAAATTTAAAAAAGGATAAAAAACGGAACATGGTTGATATTATAGACTCTATCGTAATTACTTGTAATAATGAACTATTTTTAATTATTTTTTTATCATTTAAAAAAATATTAATAACTTTAATATATCATTGATTTAAATTTTTAAACTATTCATTACTTATATCTTAATAACCTCAAGAAAATAATTAAAATTAAAAAAACAATTATTATATACCTAAAATTTCATAGTAATCTATAAAATTCATGTATCACATTTTTTATCTCACATTATATTTCTTTCATTATTTTTAATTTTATTTATGTTATTTTTCGAATAATTAAATAATTACTACTCAGCATTGTGTAAGTATTTATGGTAATTAATTTTTTCAAAGAAAAATAAAAATAAAATACCAAGATTATGATAAATATTGTATATATATACTATTTATAACATTACATATCATCTCTTAATATCTATATTAAAAATGATAAATTTATTTTAATCAAGAATATAACATTTCTTACTTTTCATTAATTAAAATATTATAACGGTTATGATCTCATGAAAATAGAAAAAAACATATAACTAAATCTTGGATTATTATTGATAAAATTGAATCATCTAATAGAATAAACACAATTCATAGAGATACTTTATAGTCTATATCATTTATTTTTAACAATATATACCTAATTAACAATTTAGAATGGCAAATAATTTACTACGGTAACTCTTTATAATGAAAAAAATATACAGATAATATATAGTAAATTTGTACCTATTGATTCAAAATATGGAATATTTTTTTAAAATTTAATGTACCTAAGTGTTAGAAAATAAATTTAAATTTATTCTGGAAAATGTGATGAAAAATAGTTTTCCAAAAACACCCTATTATATACAAGATATTTTTATACTAAATTCACGAATGAATTTAATTTGAAACACCATAACTGGACTATAACTAATATAAAAAAACTATTAAAATTATAAAACTAATCCAAAATATAATTTTTATTATAAATAACTTAAATGAAAATTAATTTTTATAATAAAAAATTGTATTTTCTTCAATTTTTTGAAAAACAATTCATGTAATTATAATGAAATAATCATTGGATAATATTTTTATATTTATTTAAAAAATTAAATACATTTTGAAAATAAATTTTCTAAATATTAATGAAATTAATATTAATATATACTCATAAAAATAATGATACCAAATTTTTGAATGTAAATATATTTTTGATGAATAAAAAGATTTCATTATAAATAAAGAAAATATTTTCTAAAAATTTACACATGAATCAATATTGGGTAGGAATGTTATATTGATTTCTTAAAAAGTTATTCATATTCATAAACTCTAAATTAACAACTAGGTTTTCATGGTCATATTTAAATACTATTATTTTTTTATTCTTTTAAGGTTGATGTTTCAATTTAACATAGTATTTAATTTAATATTATTAGGATATTACAATAAAATCAATATATTCATTTTGACATTTTTTTGGTGGTATATGATGACAATTGTGCTTTTATTAATTAGAAATGGTGGTTGAAAGAATATCTATGAAGGTAATTATAATGGTATTTCCCCATTTTTTGAAGAGTTTTAACTATGAGATAAGGAATCAATTACAATTCTAGTGAAGTGAGAGCTAGAGATCAGCCTCCATAGATATTGGATTAATGAAGGATTTGTCTAGACATATTTTAATTGTTCGTTATTTATATACTATAATATGTGTGATGATCCAAGAATAAATACATACATTTTTTTGAAAAATAAAACCACACACTGTATATTCTTAAATAACACACATTGTGTAGCCCACCTTCTTTGACATCTTGGGTTTTTAGGTCATGTAAAATATCCCACTCAATTAGAATGAACCCACACATTTTGTGACAATATTACACCAAGGGATATGTATATAAGGTGTACATTCTCATGTCCTTGGGTGGTCCAACACATAGTGTTCTAAAGGATTCATGAAATTTATATGGCTATCTACATAGTGATTAGGGAACAGACAGACGATCAGGCATGAATCTAGGATTACACTTAGTGTGTCCCATTTTATAACCCATTCACCCTCCATAAAATGTTCTACCATTCCCATCTCATTCATTGGAACATTAAATTAGACTCACTAGTATTCCTTCTTTAGTAGAATCGAGTATAGTCTCAAGAGATATTGTAGGGTCAGAAACCCCCTATAGTAGATTTATGTTATCTGCTGGGTCCCCCACATTCATTGTAGATATGGGTTTGGTACCCCATATCCTCTCTATCCATGGGTGTCATATTCGTATCGTTAGTATGCCATCATATGAGCATTGATGAGGTGTTGTTCCACCATAGGGGTCGGTACCCCCTCATATGGGATGCGTCTTTGGCAGGCCCCATGTCCCCTTCGATAGATCCTATAAGGATATACTAAGATACAATAATCTAAAAATCACTAGATCATGGATCTAGAAAAAACCCATTATCCTTATATGGTTGTGAAGATCAAGAGAAATCTCACTCCCATCATTCTATTTCTTCTAAGATAATATCTATTTGTTGTTATCTTCAACCATATATTACCCTTGGTTTGAGTTGACTATTTGTATACATTTCATACCCTTTGGTTTTCATGTAATCCCACAATGTTTTTAAAAACTCACACCTATATAGGATTTACCATTAAATGGGGTTTCTAATACAGAACATACATTGTTAGATGGTGCATTTATAGAGTATGGGATTGTTAGAGCATATAAATACATGGTGATGGTGATCGAAGGGTGCTGTTTAGTACCAGAGATTGCTAGCTGGACCATCAACTCGTCATTTTTTATGTTGGAACTCCGTTTATTGTTGGATAGGCCTGGATTTTTTCACTTCCAAACCTTGTTTTTATTTATATTATTTAACTATTCTTGTTCTTGAGGTCATTAAATAAATATTTTTTTTCATCGGTAACTATAATATATTACTCTATATGGGTGTGATGTACATGTAGTTGTTTTTAGGTTTATTAGTCTAATGTATAACATTTGTTTTATATGACTAATCTCCATTAGTTGTGACCCGCTTCAAAAATAGAGGAGGTCTATGGTTTTCACACATATATTACCTCCATCCCCGATGAGGTCATAGTGGGTTTAGTTTGGATAGAGAGGTATCAAAGTACGTATTTCCTAAATATTGAGTCCAAATTTTGAGGTGTTGTGTGGACTGGTTAAGTAACTTTGGTAAATAGTGTTAAGGTGTTTCAAATTCATCTCTCAGGTTTTGGAAGTCATTGATGGTATAGTGGCAGATGAATATATACGCGTTGATTCTGATAACATGGTTTTGGACTAATTATTATTTGAAATAGATTTCATGTTTACCAATGGTATATGCATCATATAATAATTTGTCATTTAATTTTATATCCTTCTTGAGTTGACTCCCCATATGTTCTCACTAGATTATGGTCTATCTTGTCTATTTTTAGGAGGACCTCCATGAGGAAAACTAGTTAGGATTGGGAGACATTGTTCTGATGATGACTATTTGGGTGATGAGTCTTTAGTGTAAGGGGTTTTTTAATAATGTTTTTTTACCTTAGTATAGAGGATTTCTTGTAATCAGTGAGAAGTTCATGGAACCACATCCAATATTTTTTTTCTAACGTCATTCGATATTTTGAGTACACAATAGTTCCAATGGGATTATAAAATTATTACTATAGGTTGAGTCAACATTTAGTGTCTCATTAATAGAGACATCTTAGATTCCATTACATTAAAAACCATAGAGATTAATTCATTGACTAGGGTTAGTGATTTCAGTTTTCTAGCTCATGTGGTCCCCAATTAATTTTATGGATACAAGTACAACTACTCTTATTCATAGATTCATAGAGAACTAGTGTGGCATTTCACGAATAATTATGATGATATGCTTGTCACGTGGGTTATGTTTGGGAACATGTTTTGTGATGAGTTAATTACTTTTGGCTTATGATCTATTATAATCAATGAGCTATAGATGTTCTAGTAATTTTATATGACTATCTTAGTGTACACATCGAGTTTCATTGACCTCATACAGAAGTCACTCAATATTGTGTGACATGGATACTTTTGGGGGTGGATTATTTACCAGGTCATCTTCAATGACATCCGTGTTGGTGTAGTCTTTCTAGGTATTCCCATATTTGTTACGATGCTTGATAAAACATCGTTGATAGAGAGCATCCTGGAAGATGAGTGTTGATCATCTTTAGTTGGTAGAGTAAATCATGTAGAGGTGTCCTATGAATTTTTTTATTGATGTCATACTTTAGATTCATGTCATTAAAGGTCATTTCAAAAATGAACTATGTTATTAGGATTAGCACTAATGTAATGCCTCTACTGATCTAGTGAATTACTAGACAATAAGTGTATTTATGGCTACATTCAAAGTTAATTAAAATGTGATTTTATGACCAAATATGTGGTTTCTGGTAGATAATACGTGTTCATTCCACCATATAAGTGGAAATATCTTGGTTTGGGATATTTCCGAGGTGGAAAGTATATACCCCAAGGAGGTAGTGCATACCAAGAGGTTAGTAGAGCTCTATGAAGAGGATTTTCATGTACAGGATTCTATTGACACCAACATCCACCACCTTTATTAGGTGTACCATGTAATGCTAAAAGGGTTGGTGGCTATAGAGGTTTTAATTTAATGACCATTATTGGGATATGAACAAGCCACATATGATGTTATTCATTGTATGGTTTTTTATGATAAACATTACCACTACTATTTGTATAAACATTTATGATTCATCTATTCATCACGTTTTCACTTGTTAAAGATCAAAATATTCATATTGTTCCTTTAGCTCATCATTTTTGGATAGAGGTTCCTATAGAATGTGATTCAACTATTCTTACATCTTATATTAGGGAGAGTAGGTGTTGAATGGTGATTAATTCATATGAAACCTCATGATAGTTCCAATAATGATGTATGAAATCATTCTAAGTATGGATGGGGAGTTATTCCCATTAATAGTGATAAGAAACTTCATGAAGAGTGAGTTGGAATTTTGTGTGAGAATCTACCACCAATATCCCAAAATTGGGGGAATCTAGCCTTTTCCTGTGGGCTCTTCAGATATATGGATTATTATTGTAGTGGATATGTACATGGATGTCTTCCTAGAAGATTTTTTTTGAGACTAACTTCACATCTATATATGGAATTATACATTTAATTTATCGTATAAGACCATACTTATATCATATGTGGTATACTGAACTCTTGAATTTGGGGTTACAGTTATAGGAACTTCAGGATATGCTTTTAATCATATACAGTTTGTCCACTTGGGAAGCCTATGTGTTGTTTGTAATGATGGTAGATAGAAGCTTAAGAATATTCCTTGATTACTATCGCCTAAATCAAGTGAGGATTAAGAACAAGTATCTTTTGACATTGATGTATAACCACTTATACTTGATTAAATGTTTCTTATTTTTCTCGAATATTGACCTCAGTTATGGCTAGCACGTGTTGAGGGATCACAATGATGGTATTATAATGATTAAATTTTGATGATGCTATGGTATATATGAATACATGTAGATTAATATTTCTATGACCTATTCCTCAACTATCTATATAGTAATTTTAAAAACTAAATTTTAAAATTTATTAGATTTATTTTTTGTTGAATTTATTTTCGAAAATATCATTTATACTCTGTGAGTGGATGCATACACCAAGAATTTGAGGATGGTCCTTGAAATTCCCTAGAATAACATGTTACATTAACATAGTTTAAGTTTCATTTGTCAATTTGAGAGGCTTACATTCAAGGGATAGTCATCTATGAACATTATATAGTTGGGAACCCAACAATGATAGAGGTAGTTCTATTATGGGGCTCACCTATGATAATATCTGAGGTGTGGAGTTTTATTTGTTTGTATAGGTACTATTGGAGTATTATTTCCTATGTATATAGGGTTTTCTATATATATATTTTTGACCTGAAGAGGGAATCTATTCACCTGGACCGATAATTGAAAAAAATCATTCAATTACAGGAGGCATAGTTTTACTAGTACACATATTTTGATACTACCAAAGGAGGGATTTAATTAAGTGGTGTTTTCTACCCTCTAGATATGGGCTCAACTGTGTAATGATATCGAGTCAAGAAGTGAAAATTTATGGGTATAGGGATTTTAGATTCTTCGAGTAGAATTATCCAACCTAGGAAATACATCTTCGGGTAACTATTGCCACCATTATTTTATAGAGTCATTATCTTATGGGTGAATGGTTTTTGGTATAATCATACCACAAGAGACTTAGTCATTTTTTTCATAGAGATACCTCAATATGAGATAGAAATGGTGGTTGTAGTTACAATAGGACTATGATTTAGTGACATTATATACACATGGGATGAGAAACATCTTAATATCTACCCCTAAAAATAAATTCATTTCTCTCTAGGTGGAGGTTGTTCCAGAGAAGATAACCCCATTACACATGACTCAAGTAGAGTACAAGGGGAAAATTATCTCAAATTAATGGCAGTTACACTAACACATCCCTATCATGTGAGAGAGTCTCAATTTGGAGATATCAATAATGGTTTTATATGTGACGTGATTTCATTAGTAGATATAGAAAATAGATAATATGATGTTAGGGAGCATTCTATACTTTCCATTGGTCATTTTAACTTATTATAACATGTACCACACCATTTTAGATATGAAACCACTTGTTGCTCTGTACCAGAGACTATATAGGACACCATTATGCTTGTTGGATGTATGAATGTCATCACTTATGAGGTCTTAGTTTGTAGAAGGGATAATAGAGAAATTAGATATGATTCATAGGTAAATAATGATAACTCATGGTTAGATTAAATCGTATATAGTCTGAAATCATTAAACCATAGAGTTAGGGGTTTGAGATAATGTGTTCCTAATGGTTTCTCCATGATGATAAATGTAGAGGTTTGGTACTGATAACAAGCCATCCCCAACATTCATCCGGTTGTTCATGGTCCTATGCGTAGTTGGTGTGGTTTCATACCACAAAGATGTACTTCAATAGTAGGACCCAAATCATGTCAAATTCCATGAATCACAACTAAGGAGATGCATACACACCCTATCATACATTATTGACATGGGTAAGTTAGATGTCGAGGATAGAGTAACATTTTCATAGTAATCGGTGGACTTGGAGGATTGGTATGGTATGATCATATAGGGGTGATCTATCTTAGTTGTGTGAGTTCTTTTTCAATGTGGGAACCACAATGAGAGCACTTCGGAGAGTGAGAGAAAGACACATGCCAAATAACCTCACAACTTCATGTAGGGTATTCTTCCCTATGAGAAAATCCTTAAAGGTGGTATAATATAAAGCATATATTTTTAATGTTTTTTTTCTATTGATATTTCTATATATTAATTTGGTTTTTTACTTTTGTGTTTCCATAATGTTATGAGTGTCACAGAAAATCAGAATCATTATTTTGGAAAATATTAAATTTGAAAAAATTTGCATGAATGTATATTTGAAAATAATGGGTTTTCCATTGATTAGATATTGGAAAAGCTAATATCTAACTATATTTGGTTCAATAATATGTTGTTTATCATAATATAGCATAATTTTACATCTTATTATATCGTTGGTATATTTATAATCATGATAAGATGTATGATTTAATAAATAATTTAAATTTATTTATTGATTATTTTTATAAACAAATGATGTCACAAAGCAACAACTCTGTATAATAACTGCTTTTAAAATTATCCATAATTAACTAAATAATCTTATAGAATTAGAGAAACACTATTTAAAGTATATTTAGAATACTAAAAAAATATGATCATGGATCGATGATCTATTTCCCCATAATGAACATACTCCTCAATATAAATCCCTCATAATATTTATTCATTTCTAATCTAAGGAATGATGAGGCAGGGATATTTAATTGTGTATTTTTATTTCTGATTTATGATTATTATAGGGATATAGTTATCTCCATTCATTTCCCAAAATTCTTCCAAATTTGAATATCTGAATAAATTTACATTTTCATTTATTAGTTATAATTTCTTTTAAAATAGACTCCCTTCCACATTTTTCGATTTTTATAATGATAATTATTGTTCATATTCATATCATCCAACAAATAATGTAAATTTTATATTTTATTGGTTTTCTCCAAGAGTAATTCACTATCATCCCCATTTAGGGTTATGGTTCATCCATTTCTAAATATTCTTGAATCGCAATAGAGCCCCTATATCCATTCTGATGTGAGTGTGGATAAAAATTGTGTACATTATTATTCTAGAATTGATAAATTGTGGTAGATATAATATATATGGATGAGTCTTGATTGTATTTCCATAATTTTGGGTGAGTATAAATGAAATTTTAAGGTTGATATTTTTATTTCAGGGAAGTCAGGATTAGTGATCAGCTAATAGTGTTCGAGGATCCCTGATCGATTCATCTGAAAAAATCTGGTATGAGATTCATTGTGATATCAGTGAAAGCACAATGATCTAGGAAAAAAGCGATAACTTTTTGTGAAAAAATTAAATGCAAACTATACATTCGGGAGGAACACATTCGATATAGTCCTTCTTCGATATCTAGTATAGTTACCATGATGATTTAAATATCACACACCATGTGTTCATGCCCACAATACAAGTGGAACAACTTAGTGAGTTGATACATGTACATTTAGGACATACCGGGACCCCATGTGTAAACACATTTTGTGTTCCCTATGACACTTATTTTTTATATGTATTTAAACCTTCCAAGTATAGTAGTTATACTTGTACATTCTTTAATATGAGAGTACACCCCATGTACATCAAGGGACATGTCATGTACCCTCCATTGAATGTTCTAGCATTTGTATCTCCTTTATCAAATAATTTAATTTGACCTTATACTAGTCTTTCCTATGTATAATTTTTTGTAGAACATTATATTCACATTAATTTGTTTTTCATTGATATTATGCGATGTTGTATAAATATGACTCTCATTCCATCATGGTTTTCTGAAGCTAAACCCCACTGTGATCTCCATAGTGCCATTGGGTTCATAAAACACCTATATAGAATATATATATATATATATATATATATATCATATCTTGGGTCCTAACATCCTTTTTATAGAGTGTGTTGATACCCTCAGACCCCCTCAGGGCATGGGGATCTTATATACCGGGTTTGTACCCATTCACATGATCTGCAATTAGGATTGTGTCCTCCACAAGATTTCATACCCTCAAGTATTGATGTCACGTCAATGAGGCATGGGTCCCAAATAATTGATCTGTTGAGGTTACATTAGGCAGTTGAAATCATGAAATCATTGGAACTTAGAGATCTGGATAGAATTATCATCATGTGATGTGTTTGAAGAATAATATATTTCACTCTCTCTTCTTTTATATTCTCCTACAAGAAAATATAATTATTGGGGTTCTTTTACATTATATATCCCATGGGTCAAGATGAATATTTATTTATATTTTCTCCTCTATTGGTATTTTAGGAATCATACAATGTGCGTATATACACACCCATGAAAGGGATTTTCTAGGGTGTTTCACGTCTTATGTAGAAGTAAACAAGATAGATGGTGACTTTAAAGGGTCTCCTGTTGTTGGATCTTAGTAAAAATATATGACGGGGACCATAGGTTGGTGTTTAGTGTTATATATTATGATCAGGACTCTCTTACTTAGTGTATATTAGGTTGGGAAACCGATTATTTCTATTTGGTGTGTGTTTCACTTTTTCATAGATTGATTTTATTTTTACTATTTCGCTATAGTAATTTTAGAGGTTATAAAATTCAATTTTCCTTTTCATATTTGAAGGGTTTCTTTTCAAACACGGTTATGATTAACTATGTGATGTATCTGTTTATATGTTTAATAAGATTAGACATAAATTTACTCATAAAAATTTTCCACATAACACATTCATTAGTTATCATTAATCTTATCACTAAACCATTTCTATATTTACCTATTTAAGCTACGATACGCTAATTTATATACTAAATTCCATATTTATTAATAAACCATACCCTGAATGACCCCATATATTTTCCCAACCATTTAGAAAATAATTTTAGTAAAATTCTAACACTAAATTAATTCAATGATGAAGCCATCAAAACATTTACCATTACAATTCTCATTCCACTACTTTTGAGTGACAAAAAAATAGGACTACACTTATCCCAACAACCCAAAAACCACATCCATCGTAATTCTAAAAAAGAAAATCCCAGCAATCAAATAAATACTAACCATTATTTCCCCATGTCCCAATACATATTATTAAATAAAAAAGTCCATAAAAAATTCTCAAACAATACCACACATCCAAAACATCACAACCTACATATTTCATATAATTTTAGTAATTAGCACTTCCACAACATTGTTATTAGGAATTCAACATATCTTAAATATCTAATTTCATCCCACTGATTTCATTTTCTATATCTATGTGATTTGTTTTATAAGGGTGATTCAAACTAAAAAACCGTGAATGAAAACTCAATTACTATCAAATATAATGTTCTTCATTGATGTAATAAAAATGTATTAATCTCTAGTGATATCAATTAAAACATATAATCATATAAAATAGAGTTATTTTCCACAAATTTAAATTAGCCGGATTCATTATATTCAATATTAAAACTCTTACTATTTACTAAATTATATAAGGTAATGTTAGTTCCTCATAATACAATAATTACGGTGGAATCTGGGATCCCTAACCTCAATCAGATATTTACAATGTAATGCCCATGAATAAGACATGAAAGAAAGTACTAAATGTACATTCTAATGATAGAGAAACAAAAATCAACTTTTATCATGTCAATTACACATGAAAATTATATTCCCAACACCCCCTAAATTTAACCATCTATATCACTATGAATTAACAAGGGTTAAATAGGCATAATATAAAATAATTAGGGAATTAACCCCCCATACATAAAAACTAACCAATATATTTGTCTGAGGATCAATTATATGCAATGTTGTCCTAATACAAATTCTAAAATAACACTTGTGTATCCAAATGATAATGAAAAAATATGGAGAAAAAATGGAATTTGTAAGGGAATCTATTTCAATTATTAAGTTAAAAAATTAGCTTTCAATAGAAGGTGAGGGACCATACTGAAATTTTCTTTTTTTCAATAAAAACGAGGATGAAATAAATTACACAATAAACAATTAACCCCCCCCCCCAAATCACCCCATAGATCCACCCCATATTTGATAAAACTAAGGAGAACCGACACGAAAATTACTCAATTATAGGGTAAATTTTTAAGACCTATGAACCTATCAATGACTCAATATAAGTACCATAATAAAAGGGTGATGAAAATAGTATATCCCCGTAAATAAAATCTCACATTTTTTACCAGACATCATCAAGGAGCATGAAAAAACTCTTAAATCATCACGACCACCATTTTGGGTCATGCAACCCTCTACAGTGTAGCATAGAATCTGTAGTGAAGGGGCTTCATAATGGATTGAAAAAAAAAATCCTTTAACTATAACTCTAGGTTATAGGACTGAGAAACATTCCATAAGGTCCATTTTTTGCAATCTTACAAAATCATTATGTCCAAACCAAAACCAAACTATCGATGCCATAATCATAGTACCCATATAATATTTTGGATAAAACATCACACTTCCATCCTAAAAACACCCTTCGACATATCCAATACCAAAAACATGCAATGTAATGTGCCGATAAGCCCTACCCCATTACAAACATGATCATATATTAAATAAATAATATTCTAGGAAGAGTTAAAAATATATGATGCAATAAAAACACTAACTATGACATCACTCATAGTTTTTTATACAACCCAACATTATTACCATACATAGTTCACCATATTCAAAATTTATATAAGTGTCAATGCACCTAATAGAATTTCTAACAAATGAATTATAATACATTAATCCATAATCATAATATAATTTTTATACATTTAACTTATTATGGGATTAATTCAAAAATATCATGTCATTAAAAGATACACATCTCTGAATAAGTAATAGGAATACCCCATTTTAATTATTTAATAATTCATTATTGTAACTTCACAGTCTGTATATTAACCAAATTTGGTGTTAGTGTTGGAATAATTTAACAAGTGTATGTGTGTGTTACCATAGGAAGTGACTAGACTACTAGTTGGGTCATATGAGGATTAATATTATTTAATAAGACTATGTATAGTTTGTGTTATACCTTATAATCAAATCTAAACAAAAATATATAATTCAAACACTTAACATTATCAAATTATTATTTAGGAAATGTTTTTGAAAAATATGTATATTGAGTTCCATTGAAAAGTTATTTTCATAATATATTTCATGATATGGGGGCTAAATATAAAGGGGAATCTATTTATGTGATCATTCTTAAAAAAATTATTATTAAAAAACACAGGGATAATGAAACATCATATGCATTAAAACCCTCCCCCAAAAAACACATGAATCTAAAGTGTTAATTTTATGTTATTATTGAAGCCAATATGATTTTCCTATTAAATATCCTCTTCCCATTTCATAATATAATCCATTATACCTCCAATTAAGAACTATCTTATCCATACATTATGTTTGGTTCATTGACTTAAAACTCATATGATTTCAAATGGATATAAGTTATTCATACCATATAATGTGGTTGGATGTCAATGATGTCCACCTTTGTTATATTATAAGGATCAAAGGACGTTTTATTCCATGAAATTATATTAAAATCACATGTTATAGTAATGATTACTTGAGTCAAAAGGAATCCAAAATAATCCACTTTGATGAATGTTTTAAATCAATGAAACTATCAATGATGTGAGACAATCATCAAAAGAGGCATAACTTGATCAAAATATACGAAACTCATATATGTTGATATTTAACTCACATATGAAGGGAGTCACAATAAAAAATGAGAATCCACTAAATGGATTAATAATTACATACTATATTAATAAAGATTATATAATAATGTAAATGGGAAAAGTATCCATAAAATATATCCAATAAACCACTTAGAAAATATTTTATTCTATATAGAAAATTACATTTATTATCCCATTTATTTTTAGTTCTAAAAATATTTCATTCTTTTATTTCCATTTGTAAGAGACTAATGGTAGTAACATCAAATGAATAATATGGAAATCAATCATTATGTCGAGACAACCTACCAATAAAAATAGATACGTTATTTTTATCACAATCCATCATCAATATTGTCTTAACATCCCATATAATTATTTATAATGCATTCCAAAACATTAATTTCTTATTATCTATAATCCCAATCTAAAAATATTAAAATTAAAACTGATTCATAATTAAAACAAGGTAAAACTATAAAAATTTATACTAATAATTTATGAAAAAGGAAACCAAAAAATTTTCAGAATTAAGAATATCTATATAGTATACTCAAATAGATATTTTCATAAATAAATATAAAGGAAAATATACTTTATGAAAAAGTATAAATGAATCATAGAAAACCAACTAAGATCCTCTCAAAACGAATCAAGAAGAATACTTGCATTGGAATATATTTCACCATAATATTTTTTAATTCCCAAATAAAATAATATAATTACTATTGAGATGAAATAGAAATACTTTGGTAGAGAATAGGTGAGGGCGATAGAGAACTTATTCACCATTATTAATGATTAAAAGCATTCAAATATTTTCTTCATATAAACAAGGATAAAAAATTTTCAAATGCAATAAGGGATAACTAATAGATAGAATTTGGTGATGATAGAACTGGAAGAAGATAAGGTGGATTCATATTTATAAAGAAGGATAAAATAAAAAATTATAATAATTACATTGATCAATTAGTTTTAAAATGATTCTGAGGAGACAAAACGAGTTCCAGTGGATCCCCACAAAACTTTTTGTGACACTCTGGTTACTACGTAGGAACAACTTATCCCCTAGACATCAAATGGGCCACCATTAGTTTTTTAGTAGACCCCATTCTATATATACAATTTTCATTGCTTCTTCTAGAAACAACCAAATAACTATTCATTCAGTAGTATATCAATATTCAATATTTTTATCATACTAAAAAAATTAAACCCTTTAAAAAACATTGATTTCAATATTGAACCTTATCATTATGGACATAACCCAAAATCTAAAGGATATTCCTCAATACGAGAAGAAAATACAATGAGATACAGTCTTGGCAACCCGAGAATCACACATACAAATATAGTCATTATAGATGAGAAATAAGTTTATACACCCAATATCCATGATATGGAAACATTAATGGTTTATTGAACCCCTTCCCATTATCACTCTCCATGATATAATATAGGTTGTGGTTGCGTATATTGTTTTTGTACATTGATACAATGATGTGGATATTTTTTATGAAACATAAATTTTCATTTATTTTTATACTTTTGGTTATATATAACATCACAATCATTATAATATCTAGTAATATTTTATATTAGTTAGATGGATTTTATTATAGATTTTATTTCTTTTTATACTTGGATTTATGATAGTAATTGAACATATATAAGTGTTTTAGGACAAATCATACAATCTAAACTAGATTTTATATTAGATATAGTCTATAATGTCATAATTGAATGCACATATATCATAGAAGGTGTTTCAGTATTGGTAGAGATAATTCATATTTTTTTGAGGTATAATGATGTTGTTGTGGAAAATGTTGTAGATGTTATAAAAGTTATAGATGTGATGTTGTTTATGTTTTTGTTAGGATATATATTTATTATGTAGTATTAAAGGATTTCTTTTTTTATTATGTGGTAATCTAAGAATAATATTGAATGATTCTAGAATGATTTATTTAGTTTGTTTTTTGAATGATGAATGAGGTGTTTTAAAATAATGTTGTTCCGATGAAAATGAATAATATAACATGAAAATGTGATATAATATTGTTTATGTGAAGAAGATATGATTGGAGAATTATATAATAATTGAATATGATTATTATTTAAATAAAATTGAATAAATTGATGATATACGAATTGGGATGTGGTAAATGTGTAGTGAATAATGAAATATGTAACGTAACACCTGTGAATTCATTTTTAAGGTATAAACTGTAATATATATTAATTTTTAGAATTATTGAATCATTTTTATCAGAAAATAATTTGACCGTGTTTCTTTTTTAATGTTAGTAAAAGTGTAATGTGTGCCGATGAAGGAAAAGATCCATGTATCATGTGTTGGTCAATCTTCTATGTGAAATTTGTTTGTAATAAGAACACCACACCCTTACATAGGGTTCCATATTATAGAAATGGAGGTCATATAATGACCTAGGGGAGAGGCATATAGAAGTGATGTAATAAATATTCATTTTTGAGTTTGGGTTAATTGAGGATCATATTGGGGAAAAGAGGCATCACAGTATAATAGGTGTGAGAATTTGTAAAAAATATTAATATTCTATACATGGGGGAAATATTTTTACAAAGGATATTCTCAAAATAAGTTTTTGTAACATGAATAAGGGTTATCTAATTTGGAAAACATTATGTATATAGGGATTTGTTATTCCATTGCTAGGGGAATCATGAAATGATGGATTCTAGAAAATTCTTAAAATTCCAAATCCCAATACAAAAGGGTCACTATTTAAAAGGGTTTATCCTTACACATCATTACCCAAATACGATAGCATTTTAGAATTTGTAAAATTATTGGTTGTTAATGTTTGGAGTTTAATTTAATTATAATAATATTGGTAGTTTTGAGGTAACTATATTTAACAGTTACTCATTATATAATGGTTTAAGACATTGTGAAAACTCTGGTTTTCAATGTTTTTAGTAACACTAAGAGCCAATGAGACATTCAATGATGTGGCTAAAAACATTAATGTTTTTGTTATTCATGGATTATAGGGAGTTTCTTTGGAAGAGTTAAGGGCATACCATATTGTTGGCATTATTCTTTCATATTGAATGATGATTATATTCGTGTGAGTCACACCATTAAAAATCTTTTCACATTATATATATATATATATAATCTATTAAAATAAAAATATAAAATTAATTTTATCCCCGCAATCTATTAAACCACATTATCACTTTCCTCATTATCAATTCAAAACTACTTGGGATTAAGAATCAACAATCTTATTTATTCTACAGTCACGCTAAATTTAAGTTCACTTTTACCGATTTTTATCTTATAATAATAATGTATATTGTTTCCCTCACCAACCATGGTTATATTATCATATTATTGGTAAATTTATTCTATCCCATTGGATATGGTGTCCTTGAATTCATGTGGGATAAAATTATTTTCTATATTTCATTACATCATTGTTTTTCCTTTGTTTATTATTATAATTCCTCCATTATTTATAGATTTCATCATTATATGGTATATTTATCCATCCAAAATATTTTAAATTTATATTTTTGATTTATTTTATATTTTAACCCATGATTTTGAATTTATAAAATTCACATTATGATTAACAATTTTTCTATACCAATCATGAATGGTTTCTCTCAATATTTTCTGAAGGTATGACAGAAATTCCACATGTTTCAATTCCCAAAATTATTTTTCAAACATAATACGAAAACATAGTGTCTTTTTTTATGTTTTATAATGATTGTTTTTGAAGGGAATAATTTTTTTTGTGATTTTTAATCATTGAATTATTTTTAAGAGAGGAATACCATGTTTCATTAATTTTTTTTCATAATTATTAGTTTTTGGTTTCATATGTTGTTTTCTCACTATATTTTATTATATTAACTAGATTTTGTTTTTGATGATGATTTTATTATTTATATTATCTAAGGATTCTTTAATGGGCCAGTTGGAAGATGATAAAATGTAATATATTGATGTAATTATAGCCATGATGTGGGCCCTGTCATTTCATCATATAAAATTAGATATTTTATTATTGTGATGTGAAGTGGATGATTTTTTTTGGGTTAGGAAAAATGTTTATTAATTTTATTTATGGTATTAAACTGGCTTATTTTGTTAAGATTTATTATAAACAGACTGTTTTAGGATTATTATTTTTAAAACTAAATGTTTATGGATTATATTTTTTTGTCAACTCTATTTTGGGCCATGTGAAATGAATGGTATATTGGAGGGAAATATAGGTACAGATGTTATAGTAGTTTAGGATTCTACATATGGTAGTTACCCTAATATAGGCTCACACACCTCTAAGAGAATTTTTTTACTTTCCTCGGACTAGGAAGGGTAAAAAATTATTTTTATTATTTTGAATATAATTAGACACCAATTAGGTGGGTACTATTTTGGTAATGTATTGGATTCTATCAAATGATCATAGGTTTTCCCAGTAAAATCATGATTACACTATTACAAAATAAATTTAACTATGATTATATTATATTTATCAATTATTATATTTTATATAAAGATTATATTTGGTGAATAATTTTTAAGATTTATAATAAAATTCACTTAATATATCTATTAATCCAAAATGATTATTCAAGCATGACATTCTCCAATATTATATATTACATGGGTATTTTGAATTTAATTTTTAAAAATGTATCATTTATTTCAATTTTTTATATTAATATTCATTTCGTATGTTTTGTTTTTGAATAAAGAAAACTAAACATTTATTAAGGTATTGGTTTCTATATAGAAAAAATATTACCTATTTTGAACAATATGAAAATATTAATTTTCTATTATATTTAAACCTAGCATGAAGTTGAGTTAATTTTGAAAGGAGATTCATAGGATTTTTAGGATATACAAACTAAGAATACATTTCTCACTATATTCATATTATAGTTTTAATATAAGTTATGAATGATTGAAGTGACTTCTTGTTCCATCCTATTTTTCTACGATATATATAGTAAGTGATGATGAATTATGTAATAAATAGACATGAGTGGTTTTGATCATTGTTATTATTTTTATATTTCATTCAATTTATTTATAATTTTTTTTTCATTAATCTATTTATTTATAAGAATTAATTTTCTTTCTTATATCTAATGTTAAATATTTATATTATTATGATGTTTTGGTAATATTTAATTTTATTATTATTGAAGGATGAGATATATATCAGGTTTAGTACACATTTTAATTATCTACTTATAAAAAATATTATTTTAAATATGCGATATAATGAATTGTGGGGTGGTTATTTCAAACATCTGAGTGATAGCTGCAAGTTTAGTCTAATTCTATCTTGTGAAATAATTTCAACTTTTTGGTATTTTGATGCATAGGTACTCATTTCTAGAATATGGTGATTTGAAAAAAAAATGGGAAAGTAATGGGATGGTTTGGGTACCAATATATGGGATACAATTTGTTGATTCATGGCATATTTTTTGAAGCTATTTTTTTATTTTTGGAGTCATGGTGTATTGAGGATATGTTCACTATAGTTAAAGATATAGGTGATAGTATCTGTCTAGAAAAAAACTTATATACTAAACCTTAATTTACCTAATGTGGATCAAATATTTTTTTCTCATGATTGAATCATGTTTCAGATTGCAATCAAGATGATATGTCTTCACATAGTTTTCACATTTTTTTTTGAATATTTATAAGTTTTTTTGAGAAATTTTGTTCTTTATAGTGAAATGAGGATGAATCCAAGGGGTACATAATTATTATAAAATGATAATAAAACAATGATAAGACTATGAATTATCTTTGGGTAATATCAAATATACATCACATGGTTAGGATGTGTATTTTGAACTATTTAAAATTGTTAATTATATAATTTTTTGAGACTTTAGTTCATTATGATTCTAATTATCCTTATTCATTTTCTTTTATGATTTAAGATGAATTTTGAATTTATCTGTATATTTTAATTTTAGTTAGAATATTTAAATCTAGTCTGTAATTAGTATTAGTGTCATTATTTTAGTTATATTGTTTTAAATATTTTATGTTCTTTTATCAATATTTTTAAGGATTCTAAGGTGATTTCATATAAAATGATTTCACGCATTTAATTTAAAATATTTTGAAAAAAGTGATATAAAAATTATAAGGTTATATTTATATTTTTGTGTTGTTTTCATTTATAAATGATTAAAAAATTATTTTTAACATTTTGAGGTATTCAATAGAGAACATAATACGAATTCATAATATAAATTGTTTAGTTTCCGTAAATTTGATTTTTGAGTAACTATATTCATGGTTTTTTGTTGAATAATTTTTTTCTTACTATTTTAAGATTTATCCACTTTATAATTTAAATATTTATGATATTTTCAATCTTGTTTCTTAATTTTTGTTATATTTTATGTTTCTTAATCTTTTATAGTATGTAACATAATGTCCATTGGAATATAAAGAGTGACCTGTGGGGTTTTTATTGACATGTGAACCCTCCGTTTGAACAATGTTTAACAAAGTTGGTTGGTTTATATACTTAATCTGTAGGGTATAATGTGTTTCCTCATCTAGTTAAGAATAATGACTAAAATAAAAATTTTAGAACAAATAACCCTTCCATTTTTGTGGTCATCAGAAAGGCTAAAAAAACTGAAGAATATCAAGGGAATAATGAGAAATTCTTATACCTCTTTGTAATCCAAGAGCCTCTTAATATAATGTTCTCTATCATTATTCTTTAGGGGTTGACTTGGAAATTTTGGAATTATAATATTAAAAAAAATCAACAAAATATCAATCATTGGGCGTTTTTATAGAGTATTTAACACAATGGTTCATCATGACATCTTGATAGAGCCAAATATGATGGAGCTATGTTGCCTTTATTAGGGTGGTCAATCTAAATTTGAGTACACACATTTTTAATTGAATTGGTACATTTTCTAACAAAGTTAGATTTGTTTTACTCTTTAAATTATTTATATTGTGGAATATGAGTTCTGTTTGAACTTTAGGTTAATTTTTCGTCATTTACCATGAACTTCTATATATAGGTGTTGAACTAAGCTATCAATAATGAAGCTAGATCAGTTAAGATTATTGAAGCTATTGGTATTCTCTATATTATATACAGTGGTGATGGTAATGTTTATTAATGGATTAAGGATACATCATGAGTATAATCTGATGGGAAGTGACCTCAAGAGACTAACCTATTTATTCTAATAAACATCTTCTTTGATAAAATACATGGTATTCCATCAGGTTGATAATATAGGTTATAATAATCCATTATGATAGGAATATATTAATTCCTTCAATAGCTGTAGATAATTGAATACCACAAGGATCATAAAATAAATTTGGGATACCATGATGGATAATAATCTCCATTATTACTTGAGTTGTTTTTGTAATTCAAATATATAATCTCTTGATATTACCCATGAATGATGGAATCAGATGAAAGTAGTAAAATAACTTTTTTATTGATGATAAACAGATTAGTTTCTATTTATAGAATTTCATGTTATTTTTTGAGTTTATTAGTTCAATATTTCATTAATGGTTTTGGTAAGTTTCATAGAGTTCAGCGATTTTAGAATTACACCTCAATTGAGAAAGTGAATCTCATTTTTTATCTGATAACATAATTCTATTTATAAAAACTTTTAGTGGAAGATATTGAAAATGTGGGAAAAAATTTAACACTCATGTAGTAATTTTATTGTATAATTTTTGTTTTGTCATTATCTCTTAATTCTTTGTCTCCCTGGCATGACCTTGTTTCTTATTTGGGCTATTTATTGGTATTTGGGGTGTTATTATATGTCATAATCAAATTATTGGGTGTTTAATCTGGAAGGTGGAATTTTAATTATTAGAATCATGAATTGATGATTGATTAGTTTAATTCTTGATGATAGTATTCTTTATAATGACACAATATTGACATGAATGATGATTACATATTTTTAGATGAATATTCATTACATTTTACCAACACGCGCTTGAGGATCATAATAGTTTAGTGACGTTGGAACCTTGGAATACATTTTACTAACATGTGAATGATCTTCAACATCTCTCAAAAAGATCATCCCCTTTAGTACTCCTAAATAAAACTTTTATTTATATCCCTGTGAAATTAAAACCTAAAAAGGGTGAGCTTAGATTCTCAGTAAGGGTAAAAAGGGAAAATATGAAATAAATCATTAACATAAGAAAATAAAAACATGAAAATGAATTTTTAAAACAATACCATATATAACATATATCAAAATCTGAAGCTGTGAAATAAATCATGGTAGTTCATAATGTGTAAATATTAATGGATTCCTGAACCATGTGAAAATAGCATTGGCATAAAACATGGAATTGTTAAAAACACCTAATCATAGAAACTAATTCCCATTTTATCCATGTCTAATTTCCAAGACCATCATAGTGTAAAGATCAATATACTAAACTGAGTTTACACTTTATTCCATCCCTGTATTACAGAACCAGATTAACATGTCATTCTATCCTGGTATTGTTGAACATGCTTTACATTCCATTATAGACACGTAAATCTCATGAGATATATTTATTTAACCAATGAATTGGAGATAATTTTCAGTCTAACCCATATCATAATGAAATAATTATTACTTTTTCCACAATAACATAAATAATTCATCACAGCACAAAGAATAAATGAGTTTCATTAACAACCATAACATAATCCATATAAAACAAACGCAATGCATAAATATTATTCCATCAAAAAAACAATACACCCATAAGAATCATGAGGATGTTATAATTGAAACATAACTCTATTAAATAATTTCATCCAAGATGGAAAATTATTTTGATATAACACAAAATAATAATTCGTGAGAAAAATATCTATTCATATTCAAAAATGATTTTTTTCCTTAAAATACAATGAAATTTTAAAAGGAATGAATCTATTTTTTTTTTGAATATTCTAGAGGAAGAATCATGGAAATAATCAGATATTAAATTTTGAAAGTCCATTCATGCCATATAATTATATAAAACATTGTTCTAGTACTTTTTTTGGAAATGTCAAAAAGTACACCATATGAAAAATGACAAAAAATTTCATTCATGCAATTTAATAAAAATGTAACAATGGATAACATTTACTCTAAAATATTTTATAATAATAGAATTATAATTTTAGAATTCATAATTATAAATATTGGGCATCTATGATATGTATACATCAATAAGTACATACAAATAAACAATCTCAGATAATATATAGATTATGAAATTATCCTTTACCAATTTATAATCAGTATAATCATATACCTCATAGAATAAAATATATAATATTAATAATTTAATATCATAAATTTCATAATAAGAATAATAAGAAAATTCATGGTTAACATAAACACCACACAAAATAATTAGGTGGTGTATAAGCTGTATGTCCCACAGAAATAAAAGTGAGACAAAGTAATCCCTTAACATTGGTCGATATCGTTTTTATGTATCCAAAACTACTTTATAATGATTTAAAAAATTCTAATGAATTATTACATAATCATAGTCCTCATTAGGATATCATATGTTATCATATTATAACTCATCTCTTAATAAAATTATTACTTGTCTTTGGGGTATTAAGTTGTATATTTTCTTACGCATGTTATGACTAATATGTACCTGTTCATATTATTATGTTATATAGATATAATTTAAATTATGATATTAGTATAATATATTTCATATTTATTCATTAAATTAATTTTTAAAATCATTATTTAATGAATATCGTTTAATGAATAGTATCACATCATGAGATTGTAGGTCGTACTTACGCACGAGCGATAATATCATTCCCATACTTGTTTAATGGTATTGAAGTAGATGGTGTATAATATTTAAATATCAATATCATTTTATAATAATATTTTTTACATATTATTTCCATAATTATACCCATCCATTTACGGTGGTGGTGAAAAACATATTATACCACGGTGTGGAGATTGTAAGTTTTATGTACTCACGCATGGTGATTCTAGTTTTTATAGGATGGAAGAAAGGTAGAATATAGTTGTTAAATAATAAGAAAAAAATCTAAGTATATAATTGATACTTTGGTCATTACATTATATTTAGAAAACTCATCAATAGTCTATAGAATAAGAAAAAAGTTTGAAAGAATCGGTAGAGGAGATTACATATATTTCTACAAGCTCCCTCTAAATCACCTCTCAAAGGCAAAGGAGTTGGTCTTTTGAGAATACCAAAACATATATAATGTGACTAATTATGTTTATAAGTTAAATAGTAAGGGTATAGATGATCTTTAATTCTCAATTTGATGTACTGTTTTGTGGGAGGGTGTTCCATTTTATAATGGAGGTGAGGGGAATATTTGGAATCTCTAAAAATATTAATATGTAATAAAATCTAACCACATTAAAAACACACCAAAATTTCATAATTTCAAATATGAGATTACATAATTTTTTATTATAATCAACTAATATATTTAAAAATTTATTAATTTCTATTTAAACCATATGATTTTAAATTGACACTTATTTATTCTATTTCATTTTAACTAGGATAAAAAATATTTCAATATTAAAAGAGAGATATATTTTCTTCTTTTATGAAAATTAGATCATAAATAAATAATTTAGAATATGTTATACCATATAGTAATCATTATATATTTTTAAAAACTCATTGTTATTTTTTAATAATTTAATAAAACTATAATTTGACAAAATATCAATATTGTTAATTTTTTAACTATTAATTTCATAGATTTTTTAAAAGAAAAAGAGATGTTTTTATCTGAGAACCAATATTTCATTATATACCTAAGGAATCATGATCATCTGCCGAATTCATTGTATATATTAACTATCCAAAATTATATTTATTTTAAAATTTTAAATAACATTAATTTTACATTTCCATTAAAAAAAATAATTACCACATCTATTTTGTGTAATTATTTAGTATATTTATAATTTTTGAAAAAAATTAAAAATTCAATTATATAATGAAGAAGTTTCTTCTATATTTCATAATAATACTTATAGTAAAATATATATTTTGTAGAATATAATTTTAAAAATGTTATATTTATTAAAATATGAATCTGGAAACTTTAACATCACTTTAAATAAACTATTATAAGTGTCAAAATCAATTCCATATGGCTTCAAATGGTCAATAACATGACAAATAGATGATTATGGTTGAGATATACCCAACCAAAAAATATTTGGTAAATATATATTGCCTTTTAATGGTTATTATCATTTCAATTAAAAAACATTGATTTTACATCAATTAAATAATTTCTGCATCATTAATGTATATTCTATTAAGGTAATTATTTATTTCCAAAAAATGAAAAAAAATTATCATGATAAATAAAAACATTTTTTATTTCAAATATGTATTTATTATTTAGTTTTTCTTCTTTAAAACATTATTTTAAAAATGATTAATTAATCAAAATTTGGGTAATTCATGTTTATCTTTTCATTAATTTTTTTTTAAATATTTTAATATTATCAATTTGACATAAAAGGGGTATCATTTCAACCCATGTATATTTTAGGTAAGAAATAACCCATTAAATCATATTAAAAATAGTGTAATAGAAGTTTTATAATATTATATTTACCCATAATTATCTAATTTACCTTTTTACCGTATTAATAAAAATTATTGAAGTTACTATTCATAATTCAAAAAATAAAAAGAATGTTATTTAAAAAATGTGTACCAACATAGTCCAAATATTTAATCCATTTTGAAAATTCTAAATATAGACGTTTTAGTAATTAATTTAAAATTAATATCGTTGTCGGAATAGAAAATAGGTTTTTAAAAGTTAGAACATTGCAAAATATTTAAATTTTTTTAAATCAATATTCATTGTAGAATTAATTGCATTAACCAAAATTAAATTAACTGATTAAAATATATTGAATTTTTACATTGAAGCTATTCACTTATATGATTTTTCACAAAATTTATTTCGATGAAAAACATTTTTTAAATTAAAATTTAGTATACTTTTACAATTCATCAATTCATAAAGCATATTAGAAAAATATAAAAAATCATCCAAGTTAAAAAAAATTATTTAGATTAAATGAAATAACTTTATTATGTTACATATTATATATAAAAGTTACCAATATAATATTTAATATGGGTGTGCCATTAAATGGCGGAAAAACTGTATTTCTTGAAATATAATTCTTTTATCTAAAAATTTTGATTTTCTCTTACATCATGTATAAAAAATATAAAATAAATTATAAAAATTATATTAAATTTATTAGATATATATTACATTAATAAAATCCATCAATAGTGAATTTATTATTTTCTAAACTCAATTATTTTCATTTCAATAAATTTTCATAAGAATTTTAATAATGTTCATACCCACCATTACAATGACTAGGTTATAAGGTAACATAATATTATTTAGTTTTTCACATTATCTTTGTCTATCATGAAATGAATTCAATAATATGAACTTGAAATTTTTTGAAACCCAATCCAGACATAGTGTAGTGTATACCGAAATCGAAGATGATGTAGCATATAACACAAGCGTATCTTTTTGTAGTGTACAAACCAAGACATAAATGAAATTAAAAAATAAATATCTCCTAAAAAACATGGGGTGTTACATTACACCCCTGTTAAAATGAATTTATCTCTTAAAATTCATCTGGGTTATAAAATTATTAATACATTAAAATTTCATTTGTAGAAACCCATAAAGAGATTGAAAATTCCATAGCAAAAGGATTGTGAAAAACATAACGGTTACCCAAAGTCAATCATATCTACGTTTCCAAATACGATGACATATGGGGAAAGTGAAAACATGGATACAGAAGAGAAATCTTACCATTCTTTTTTGATGATGAGTGATAGAGAACAAGTTTAGGAGATAGTATAAAATAAAAAAGACGAAAATCTATGATGATTTAAAGGGCCATTTGATTCATCAGAAATAACGGTACAATCATTACATTTTTTTGCTTTAATATCATTTTGCTACAAGTTGAATAATGATAAGAAATACATGCTTGATTTAGTATAATCACCACATTTCTTTTTTCCTTGATGAATTTCTATATCATCTCTTTTTCTATGGAATGATGATGAATTATTCATTACTAAAGTGTAATCATATCATGATATCCATAAATAGGATGACAGGTAAATCCATATTTCTAACAAAAGGTTTCAAAAAATTATGAAATATTCAAAAGTCAATCTATTGTGAGATATGAATTTATTATAACAAACATCATCTGATGTTTAATTTAAATATTCGATAAATTGATAACATTACAATCCTTCTAAAAACTAAAAATCCAAAAATTTTGATATAGGTACACTAAATCAGATTAACATATATCCCCAATATATCATAAGGTTTCTCTTTTTTGTCATATTCTAAACATGTTAAAAACATTATCATGTATCCCCTTGAGTCACAGTAATAACATGAATTACCATATATCCTTATTAGAAACATGCATATATCATGATTCCAAATCATATTGGTTATATTCCTCATGTCCCAAAATGTTATATTCTTCCTTCATGATACCATAACCCTCTTTAAAACAAATCCATAATTAATTCCCATGAACTATAATTATCCAATTTTCTTATTCAAATCCAACATGTCTTTAAAAAAACATCATTATCTTAACATAAGAGACATATTAATGGTTATATTTCACTTAATCATGTGTTCTCCAATGATATCACCTTTCCATTAAGTCACTTTTCTAGGTCCTTAAAACTATTCTAAATATCTATTAAATCCTTAATGAAAAACTTATACCGAAACACTTGAATATTTCATGATTCATATAACATAATATCTGAATTCTGAAACCATACTTCTCAATAATCCAACATTATTCTTAATCAATTACTCAGGATCAATCATCTTAGTCATTCTTAAAATATGAGTCATGTATTAAGGTTCCTCGACCTTAATATAACCCTGATTTTTAGGTTTGATGTAACTAATAATTCGTGAGAATCCCATACATTTCACATTTTATGTACAATATCTTTATCTTAAACAACATAACCAATACATGTGCCACCTTTAGGATTCCCATTATTATATTTCCAATTAAGAAATAATTTTCTATTATTCTAAATCATTCCATATCTAAAAAATTCAAGGTTAACTATGTAATATATAGTTATGACTATTGGCGATAATATGAAATCAACGTGTGATAAATACATACTAGAGAATAAAAACAAATAAGATAGGTAAATTACTTAGAATATTTCAATCTATGGTAGCATTGGTTTAATTGTAGATTTTTCATTATTATCAAAAAAATAAAGGGTTGAAACATATACATAGACTAATCCATTGAACGTCCCTAAAAAAATACTTTGAAAATATATCTATGCATCTCACTAATGTTTTCCATCATAGTTTCCAAAGGATGACTAATAATTTCCTATGATACCCACTATGTTGATCCAATATTGACATACATGAATATTAAATAATTTTAGATGAGTATTTATTATATTTTATAAATAAAAGCTTGAGGACCATAATAGTTTAGTGCCATTGGAAATGTGGAATACATTATTCTAACACGGGAATGATCTTCAACATCTCCCATAAAGATATTTCCCTTTATTACTCTTACTTAAAAAATTTCTTTATATCCCTAGGAAAATGAAACATTAAAAGGTTGAGATAATAAGATCAGTAAGGGTATACAAGGAAAATATCAATAAAAAATTAATAAACATAATAACGTAAAAACATGACCATAACCTTTTAAAACAATACCACATATAGAATATATCAAAATCAGAAGTTATGAAATAAATCATTGTTATTCATAAATAATAAACCATAAAAGAGTAATGAATCAAGAGAAAATAGCATTAGAATAAAACATGAAATATTTGAAAACACATAATAATAAGATTTCATTTCCATATTAGTTGTGGATCATTTCTAAGACAATAATAGTGGACACAGTCTGATACTAAACCGCATTCATTCTTCATTCCGTCCATGTATTACTAAAGTAGATTTACATGTCCTTCCATCCCTATAGTAGTAAACCAGATCTACATTCCATCGCAGTAGTGTCTATCTCATGATATATAAATAACTACCTAATTTATTTTAGGGAGATATTGGTCCCACGCATCTCATAATTAATTCATTCTTATGTATTCCACAAAAAATAAATTATTCATCATAACCCAAGGAATAAAATTGGATTCTTTAAACGCCATTACATCATCCATGTAATCCAAATGCATTTAATAAATGTCATTACATCATAAACACAAAAAAACGATAAAAAAAATAAGTATATTATAATTTAAACATAACTATATTAAATAATTCCATCATATATGGGAAATAATTTTCATATATCACTTGAGATTAATTCTTGAAGAAAATATCCTTTTTTTCTAAAATGTTTTATTTTCTCAAAATGACTAATAATTTAAATGGAAATAATATATTTAAAAATATAATTGCAAATTTTTAGAATAATATTTATGGGAACATGTATTTATGAAAAAAATACATTCATGCTAAAAAACATTATCCTCATTCTTTTTCTAGAAAAGTAAAAAAGTACCTCGTATCGAAAATGAAAATAGATTGTTTACAATCCATTAAATAAAAATTTACAAATGGGTAAAATTTACTCTAAAATGAATTGGAATAATAAGAATATTATTTTATAATACATAATTTGGAAACATCTACATGGATGATAAATATACCCGTGTAAATACTTACATATAAACAATCTCAAATAACAATGAAATTTTAAAATTATCACTTACCAATTTTTGATTTGTTGAATCAAAATCCTCATAAAATAAATAAAATTATATGAATATTTATATATCATAACCTTAATAAAAATATTCACAAAAACATTCATTGTCAACATAAACACGAGACAAAAGAAATATGTGGTGTAGAAAGCATATGTCCCACAGAAATAAAATTCAGAAAAATAATCCCTTACATTAATTCAAAAATATTTTGAATGCCTCCAAACCTATAATATAATAATTAAAATAATTTAATTTACTTGTTAATGAATCATAGTACTTTTTATGATATTATAAGTTATCATATAATTTCCTATTTCGTAATACAATTATTACACTTCTTTCTTGTATTAACACCTTTATTTTCTTATGCATGTTTTGAGGAATAAGTTATTGTTATTATTATTATGTTATAGTAATATCATTTACAGAATTATATTAGTATATTATATATCATATTTATTCCTTCACTTCATTTAAAAAAATCATTATTTAATGAATATCATGTTGAATGAATCAAGTCGCATTGCGGAGATGGTATGTCATACGTACACCTGAGAAACGATATCATTCCAATAATTTTTTAATGTTATTTAAGTGGATGATGTATAATATTTTTGAATAAATAATAGTTTATAATTATCATATTTTTTTATTATTTCCATCATTATACCTATCCATTTAAGGTGGTGGTGAAAAATATATTACACCACATGTTGAATATGGTAAACCATACATAGACAGACGTGGTGATTTGTTTTTCCATAAGATGGACAGAAGGTGTAATATAGTTGTTCAATAATCTTAATTACATATCAGTATATAATTAATATGGGATTTATTAAATTATATTGAAGGAACCAATGAAGAGGGAGTATAAGAAGAGAGTAGTTTGAAATAATCGGTATAAGAGATTACTTATTCTTCAACAAGCTCCCTCTAGATATCAACTTAAAGGAAATAGAGTTGGTCTTTTGAAAACATGAAAACCAATAGAATCTGACTATGGATTTTGAGAAGGGTTGTGGTCAAGGGATATCCAATATTAAAGTCTCAATGTGATGTTATTTTTTGAGGTAGGATGTGACCTTTAATTATTAAGGTGAGGGGCATATTTGGAATCTCCTAAAATATAAATTTATAGAAAAATAAAACGACTTCAAATAACGTCCAAAATGTACTTATTTAGAATATTAGATAAGATATATTTTTAATATAATTGAAAATTATATTTTATAAATGTTTTTATGTCAATTAAAATTTTATCATTTTATTTTACCACCTAGTTATTCTATATCAATTTTACTAGGGTATAAAATATTTCAATATTAAAATGGTGAAATATTTACTTATATGATGTCAATTAGAACATAAATAAATAATTTTAAATGTTTTAGAACATATATTTCTTACTCTATGTTTTTGGAAATTTATTGTGGATTTTAAATAATTTAATAAAACATTTGTTTTGAAAAAAATATCAATAGTATCAATTTGACACTATTCAATTCATGGATCAATAGAAATATCATGATTATATGTTATACTAAAACCAAATATTTAATATTATCCATATGATGTCATGTTCATCTATAAAATTAATTAGATATATTAATTCTACAAAATTATATTTATTTCAGTATTTTTATTAACATTATTTTGATATTTCCATTAATAAAATAATTACTACATCAATTTTTTGAAATTATTTAATGTAGTATTTTGTTGAAAAAAAATTAAAAAAAATTATAATATGAATAAAAATCATCTATTTATCATAGTAATACTTATAGTTGAATTTTTATTTTGTAAAATCTTTTATTAAAAATATTATATTTATTAAATCTTTATTGTGATAACTTTATGATCATATTGAATAAAATAGTATAATTGTCATAATATTTTCTTATGGCTCTAAATTGTCAATAACTCGACATGTGGTTTATTATTGATGATAAATACTCGACCATTAAGATTTAGTCATGTTTTTTGGAGTTTTAATGGTTATTATAATGTTAATAAATGTTATTTTATGGATTTACCACCAATTAAATAATTTCTAAGTCATCAATGTGTATGACTTTAAGGTAATTATATCATTCCAAAAAACAGAAAATAAATTATCATGATAAAAAAACACATATTATATTTCAAATGTGTATTTAAAGTCTAATTTATCCTCTTTAGAACAATAATTTAAAAATGTTAAAGTTATTAAAATTTGAGTAGGAACTATGTAGCTTCTCATTTCACAAACATAAATAAAATGTCATAATCTCATCGAAGTGGCTTTCAATGGTTATCATTGTCATGGTCTAACCCAGTAAGGCCAGTGTTGTGACTCCTCATGCTCGCCTCTAATTGTCTAGGGTCTAGTGACTTTCACCGAGTAGGCATGTCACTAACATGAGAGTCAATTCCTAATCACCTTTAAACACAAACACATCTCCTAGCCAAAAAATTCTGAAATGTAAAAAATAGAAAAGAACAAAAATTAAAGTAAACTACTATACCCAACCATATGACTACAATATAATGTAATGTGAAGAAAAGTAAATTGGGCCATAATATAATCCCACAAAAAAGAAATATGTTTTCAACTACAAAGTTTGGTCTATAAGAAAACAAGATTGGTACTAGGACTACTGGTCGAAGTCATAGAAATACATCATCATATTTGGAAGTCACTAATACATTCCTAATCTTGGTTCTCCCTAGACTCAATCAAAATGGTTCTCATCTGCACAAGATAGAAGACATGCGAGAAAATTCTGTGCAAGCGCCAGTATAAACATACTCTGTAGGACACCCTGAAAACTAGAAATAACTACAAAATGTAAATTTAAAATCTCCTCTACACATTATATGTCTACAATTCATATAATAAGAATATATCTAGATATTCTAAAAAACATGTCCCGTAGTCTTGTGGTATGTAAAATTTATATGCATAACCATGCAAGGGATATCAGTCTGATGATTCCATGAAGAAATCTACCTAGAGAAACAACTCCTATGTCTGATAGCATAGATGATGCCCATCTGATAAAAACTATTCATCTGGACCTTCCATGAGAGAGATATGCTGATATATCTGAAGAGAGAAATATGATACATTATTTCTGGTAGAACCAACTCCACGAGTGTAGAATATCCTGATACATTGATGAGGATAACTACCAGGGCCTTGGTGTATACCATGACTCATACAGATGCATCTAATAAGTAAATGAATGATGTTCGGTAGGATTGTTTATGTTGATAACATGACTCTACCTAGGGAAAATAATGGATAATGAATCTTGATCTTTGCCTCTCAGAGGGGACTCAAAAATCTATCCATAAATTCATGCTAAAGGGGTTCGTACTCAAATGGATAGGGAATGACACCCATTATCATTCAGGGGAAAGAGAAAGGGGCACCAACCCAAATGAAACATGTCCATGATACAGTGGACATGGAGATCAATCTATGTATAAGAAATTACACTACATGTAGAGGGGTCACATCCATTGTCCCTTAACCCCAGGTACTTCTCGTTTAAAATTTCCCATGTTAGAAGAACATATCATTTAGGTAAAGTTATACATGAAATGAAGAAACTTTTACATGATGTGACCATCCATTTAAGGTCAACCCGTGTACCACTGATGTCTATCGTATCTAGTGGCAATCTATGTCTTCCTACCCCTGCACCAATACATAGGGTATCCCATGCATGGGGTTGGGGTATGACTGTGTGGTGGTTAATAAGCCATGTAATCTACCCAGTTCCCTCGTATCATCCAAGAAAAATTATGAGTCTTGTGGAATGTCCAACATGTCGTGTGACACTTCTCTACCACCTAAAACCCTAGTCCCTACTGAACTGTTCCCACACATCATGTATCCTGTGATTCTCGTTGTGTTCTTCATGATTTTCTAGACTCATTCTTCTTTCTCTAGAACATTAGTTGATCCCTCGATGGTCAATCCAATGCCTTGTTCACCTCGACACTACAGATCCATTATCGCCTCACCCTTGAAACCCAGATTAGGTATGTTTTTGTCCATTGATCGACTCTAAAAACTGAAACTGATCATCCACCCCAAGAAATAGTGATGAAAAATATATCCCCAAATACAACAATCCATCAATATCCACCATAGTCTCACCCCCTCTAGGATATAATTATTCCATATATACAATTTTAAACCATTTCACAGTGAATAAAATGTGCAAAAATCCTTTATACATAATCCCATGAAAATGAAGAACCCCCATGGAGAAAAGGGGAAGAAATATCATAAGCAACTCAAGTAACAAACCTTATCCATTTTTTGTTATGGAATTAATCTGATCATGTAAAAAAGAAAAAGAAACTAGATCCAAAAAGAAATATTATGATGAATCAAACCTGAAATCACCATCCCACAATAATAAACAAATCGCAGGTCAACCGGGTCATGGGTTGATCAGTGTTCATTGTTGAATCAATGAACATGAAAGAAGAAAATAAAATCACAATCCCTTCCACTGGGTTTGAATTGATCATTGATGAAGGATGTTCAGAATTTTTTCATCTTCAAGATCCTCTAACATGCTGGCACAATGATCCACGATCTGATCTATCATTTCCATTCATTGAGAGGTTTCTCGGAGAGGTCTCTACTCCAATGTTTCTAGGGATTCTACAGTGTTATAAATTCTATCTTGGGGTCCATGAAAAATTTCATATTAAACAAAGTTCAATGAATCACTATATCATTTTATTGTCAAATAAAATAAATTCATCATTTATTTTATTTCATTAAATAATTAAAATTTAGCATTCACTGTTGATATTTGATGGCTAGTGTTAAGCCTCACCTAAGGTAAATTCACTGCAGTAGACACAAAAGTACTCTTTGTTTTCTAATATGGGCACCCATAGAGATTTTATTATAATTTTTTAGTGAAATTTCTTGTGTATACTATTTAATGTTTAATTTGTTTCAAACATTTATTCATGGAACCTCAGGCCTCACAATTTCCCACAGTCTCAATGCTTGGTCTCAAATTAATTTCATAAAATATTTAAAAATAACACTGGGAAAAGTTGGGACATTACATTTTCCCCACCTTAGGGATTTAAACCCCCAAAATTCCAAAAATAAGGGCTAATAAATTTATTGGTACTGCATATGAACTTGAGACTCCCGCTCCCATGTGATCTCAAGGAAATTCCCATGCTACCAATAAACACACACTATGTGAATCGCTCACCCACAAAGGGTACTCTCCTACCGATCCTCGAACTCAATGGGGTACTCATCAGAGGTTTCACGATGGTCAATCTAAATGTCCCCCCCAGTCGATGATGTGCGATGGGTTAGGCACATACCTCCTCAAATACATGATGTGGAATACATCATGTACATGGTGAAACAATTTTGTTAGATCCACATAGTATTCCTCCCCAAAAACTCTACATAGTATCTAAAAATATATGATTAACCTCAGAGACAATATTCTACCCTATCCAAATATCTTTAATTCTTGTCTACACGATACCAAAATGAATATATGTTCTCTTTATCTGATATCCAATGATCTCTACCATCTGTAATCACAAGTCTACTTCCATTTATGTGCGGTCTTCATCCAATCCTGATTTATCTATAATTTATAAGTAGTTTCTTATAGCAACACTGAGCCCATGGGTGCTGACTCTCCTAGGTTTATCTTTTAATGTGGTGATTGATTTGGTTGCCCGTACAAAGCCTTGAACGGTGTAATATGAATTCTGGAGTGTTAGTTGTTGTTTTATGCAAACTCCACCGGTCGTAGGTGATCCTCCCATCTAAAATCAATGCATGTGATACAGGCCAACAATATATCCTCCATCGCATGGATGGTCCTCTCCGTTTAGCCCACTATATAAGGACAAAACACTATTCTCAAGCATAACTTAGTCCCAATAACCACCTACAATCCCTTCCACAACTAAGATGTGAAGCAATAATCACAATCAAAAAATATTATTGATGGGACTCCATGAAGTCACACTATCATGTCTATATAGAGTCATCCCATGCTCTCTACTGAACTCCACTCTTGGATAGCTGGGAAGTGGTTTGACCTGGTGAGTCAGTCAACAATCACACTTACGGAATAATGTCTCTTGTATCTACATGGTAAACCCATCACTAATTCCATCGATATTCCATCCCACTTCCATTCCATCACCTCTTGTTGATGTGAAGGTTATTTTATAACCTGGTTCTCATCCATCACTTGTTGGAATGTAAGGCATTGAGAAATGAACTTTGCCACTACCTTATGCATCCATATCCACCAGATTTCACAGATGAGGTCTTTGAACATTTTCACCAATTCAGGATGTACCTCCAAATATGACGCAAAAAACTCCCTCAGAACCTTCTCTCAAAACGTTGCTTGTAAAATTGTGTGTCCTGTAAAAAGATTGACATGATCCCCACCTTATGAATTTCCCATAGGATTATGCTCTATGGAAAACTTAGAACATAAGGCCTCATATTCGGTATCCTCATTCTCTTCCTCCCTGAATCAATATAAGAGTGGAGGGGTGGAACCAATCAACTAGAGGTAATCTTCATCATCATCATCAACAAAGGATAACTATTACAAGGACAACTGCACTGAGGCCTCTTCCAATATATATTTAATAGATCTCCTACTATGAGAATCAGGAACCATGTTCCCCTTCCAAGGAGTATAGATGATATCAAAGTCATCACCTCTATCTCATGATCAAATTCTTCTAAGAGAAGAAATAATTGAGACTCTTTTTATCAGAGTATGTGAAGAACTGCTCACCCATCATGTATTTTCACCACATCATCAATGTGAATACTACTACTACCAACTCAAGAACTTGGGTCATGTGCCCTTAGCTGGTGCTAACTATAGGAAATTACCACTTGACTCTGTAACTGTACACAACCACCTCCGATCCAAGATGCATAAAAGAACAATATGTACTCGATACACTCTTCTAGCAATCTCTATATCAGGGAGCCCGTTAGAATATTCCCGATCTACTGGAAATCCTACTACCACATGTCTAAAATTTTACCCTTTTTGATTCAAATCTATCATCAGTGCTGATTTATACGTGAAATTAGGTATGAATCTATAGCAATAGACTACCATCCCAAGAATGATCCTCACCTCTATCACGCTTGAAGGTGGATCCCATGATAACATTGTTTCAACCTTGGATTGGTCCACTACAATGCCATCATTTCATATAACATGTCATAGAAATTAAACCTCTTGAATACTAAACTTTCACTTTGGGAACATCACATAATTATAGTGCTCTTAGTGTATATCAAGAATCATCTATAGGTGCCTCATGTTCTCTTTTTCAGAAATCGAGTGAAAAAGGTTGTCATCGATGAAGACCACCACAAACCGGTCTATGTATGTCTTAGAGAACCAGTTCAAGAGTCCCATGAAAACTATTGGGGTGATGGTCATGCCGAAGTAATCACCAAGTACTCATTATGACTGTAGAGGAATCTGAATGTTGTCTTCAATATATCCCCATCTCGTACTCATAACTATTGATAGCCTGATCGAAGGTTAACCTTTGAAAAAAATCATTCCCCTCACAACTGATCAAATAGATCATCAATCCTCGGTAGAAGATACTTGTTCTTCAAAGTCTCATTGTTAAATATTAGATAATACTCACACAACCTCAAGCTCCCATCTACCTTTTTGGTAAAAAACTGGGGCCATCCATGGTGAAACCTTGGGTCTCATGAAGCCTTTTCTCTTTGAGTCCTTTAGTTTGACCCTTTACTCGCAATACTCTACGTGATCCATCTGATTTTCCATTACTAATATCAGTGTCTTCACGACGTTTAATTAGAATCATATGTTGATCTCTTAGTTGGGAGGTAATCCTATAACATCTTATAGAAATATGTCCTCATACTTCATCACTATAACTCATAACTGAAATCTCATAACATCAGCTACTCTATGGGTAAGGCTATCCAACTCATGAGTGATTGGCTACACCCACTTATGAATGAACACCTTCTATACTTCTTAGGTTTCCTTAACATCAAAAATGTAAATCCTCACCCCATTACTATTAAAAAACCACACCCTTAGCCCATAATAGTTAGTCAATGAAGGACTGAAGACATGTAATCCATATAGAGAATGATATCTTAAGGCCTAGAGGCTTCCACCAAAAGGTTCAAAAAAACACTCATCTAAAAGGATTTTATCACACTATTCAAAAATGGTTTTGATCAACGAGCCTCCTCCTATAGGTGTTTCCAAACATAATGTTCATGTCAATGGTGTTATTGGAACCTCGTGGTATTATTCAAGGTATGTTGTGAGAACAGAATGACTAAAACCTGTGTATATAAGTATGAAATATATTGTAGAAAAGACACAAATCATATCTCATATCATCACTAGGGTCCCTATGTTTGTACAATTTAACCACATGTAGCTATCTAGGCATATTTACTCTATCTCCCTGAGCATGGTGTGGATACCTGAGGGTCTTGGTGGTGGTAACATGTCAAAATGTATGCCATCTCATACAACTCTCCCATCTCCTCTTCCACATCTATTTCTTTGAAGGTCTATCTTCTCCACTCATTTTTTCTGCATAGGTTTTCCATTCCCCCACCTCCCTATCAGTAGCTTGATGGGTAGAACAATATCTAGATAGATATCCTTTGTCATCACATGTGTAGAATAACTTTCCCCAGACTTACTAGATCTATCATTGGAGCCCTATACTGTAGATCCCATGCCCAGGGACCTCTTGTAGTATCTCCAACATCTTTATCCCTATGCCTGGAATCAGATTCCAATTTTTGAGGTCATTGTACCTCTCTACTAGCTTCTGACTATCACCAGCTGATTTTGATCCTCCCAGAACCTCTTAAAATCAAATCTCACTCGAGAACACCTGCATAAGTTAGAATGTGTAGAGGTAAAAAACTAGCTCAGATATCCAAATGTAGACCAAATTTTAAGGTTGTTTCCCTAAAATAAGGATCCATGACCATGTCCATAGAGTCACTAGAGGGGATGGTAAACCTTGATGAATAGTCATCCAATGACAAGATACACTACTAGAGCTGAATAGGATCGTGTGTACGCATTGCACTTAGCATAACTAGAGGGAACTCTACAACAAAGAGATGTTTGAACTCCATCCACGAAAGAGTCTTCTCATCATAGGACAGTGTGGTCAAACTCCACCATTGCGTTGCCTATCCCTGAATAAGGACCATCACCAGGACCAACATCTGGTCTACTAGTGTCATCACTAGAAAAAAACATCTAGTCACCGCCTCAAGACAGTCCTCAACCACCTGAAGGTCGGTCTCGCCTCATTAACTGAGGGGTCTCTCTCTCTAAAACTCATCAAGCATGCTCAACCTATACTCCTCATCACCTGGTAATGTACATAACACAAGATTATTTACTGGAGGTGGTATAGCTGGTGCACCCCCTAGAGGTAATTCCTAGTGAACTGTTCCATTTATCGAAGCCTCATCACATGGGAGGTTCATCCTCATGATCAATCATCTGATCCATGATTTTATGCATCCCATATATATCCTGTAAAAAAACAAGACGTAGCACGATCAATAGGTATATATGTAGAGAAGACTTAATAAGGACATGGAAGACACAACCCATCCATATATGATGTATGTAACATAATGGTTTCTCCGCAACATGTGTTCTCAGGTACCTAGACGAAAAGGAGGTTATCATGGTGATGATGTATTGATATGTTGGCCACCCATACAAACACTAGAGTCCCTAAACAAAAAGTTGGACTCAAAACATTTGACACTGTTTCCCCAAACCATTCACATAGACACTCAGTCCTAGGTTAAATCCAACAACCTCTAATACCACTCAGTCATGACCATATGTCTCTTCCACCTTCACACCTCCGCTAGGTTACTAAGATGCTATTTCTACAATTTTATATCATTTAATGGTGAATCAAATGTGCAATGATACTTCGTTTATAATCCTATGAAGAATAATGAATATGTGGAGAGAAAAGTTGGAAGAAATCAGATAAACAACTTGAGGAATGGACCTCAACCACTGTTTTTGTTATGGACATGATATGGTACCATTATAAGAATAAAAAAACTATATCAAAATAGAAATAATCCTTCAAATCAAACATGTAATCAATCCTCCCACAATAATGAACGGGCCACAGGTTAACCTGTTCGTGGGTTAATTTGTATTCATTGCTGAATCAATGACTGAGAGAGAAGTAAATAAAATCACACACCCTACCTATGGGTTTGGATCAATTGTTGACGAAGGATAATTTTTCTTCCATTAATAGATAATATCCTCCGACCTATAAGAACAATGATCCACAATTTGGTCAGTCGCCAACATTCATTGAGATGTTCCTCTAAGGGCTCTCCATCCCATTGTTTCTAGGGATTTTCCATGGTCTTTGAATTCTAATCAAGGGTCCCCTCCACACTTCTTATTAAAAAATTAAAATGATTCACTCTAACAACAAATAAAATAAATTCTTAATTTGTTTTATTTCATTAAAACATCCAATATTTAACATTCTCATGAGAATAACACTAAAAAATGTTATGCCTCGCCTATTGTAAATCTATTATTCTCGATGAAACGATAATCGTGGATTTCAACAGCAACAAAAAAATTAGATGTTATTCAACTTTTTTAGGAAAACCATTCATGTGTTCTATTTAATGTTTAATTTATTTCAATCATTAATTTCATGCACCATGGTGCTCGGAATCACATGTCACCTCAACTCATGGTCCCGAATTAATTCCATATAATATTTAAGAATAATACACAGCAAATATAGTACATTAAAATCATTTCGACCCAATGATGGTTTAGGTAAAAAGCACTATCCAATCATATTAGGAAAATTTTTACAACAATTCTATAATATTATATTTTTCCTTAATTACCTAATTTACATTTTTACTATATTAATAAAAATTATTAAAGTTACTATTCATAATTCCCAAAATTTGAAGGATTATATTAACATAATTTTTACCTACTAATTCCAAAAATGGAATAAATTTTAAAAAATTCAATACAAAGACGATTAATGTATTAATTTAAAATTATTCCATTTTTCAGAATGAACAAATGATTTTTAAAAATCATAACTATGCAAAAGATTAAATTTTTTAACATCAATATACATTTCAAAAATTAATTATAATTACAAAAATTATATTAAATGATAAAAATATATTATATTTTTACTTTAAAACCATTTAATTTTATAATTATTCATCATAAATTATTTTGATGAAACAAAGTTGTTTTCAATTAAAATTTAGTACATTTTTTCTAATTTAAAAAAAATTATCATAAAAATATCAAAAAATTCATCCAATATAAATTTTAATATCCATCATCCAAATAATGACTTTATTATGTAAAATATAATATATAAAAGTGTCAAAAACTGGATTTATAATGGGTGTGCCATCAAAAGGTGGAAAAACATCAATATTTGAAATATACTACTTCTACCCAAAAATTATAATTTATTATTATATCATGTCAATAAAACATATAAGATGAATTTTTTATAGTATATTGAATATATTAAATATATATTACATTAATTTAATCCATAAAGAGTTATTTTATTATTTTATAAAATTAATAATTTGAATTTAAATAGTTTCTAGAAGAAAGTTAATATTGTTCATACATGCCATTATACTAAATAAGTTATAAGGTAACATAATAATATGTATTTTTTAACATGAAATCTGTCTAGAATGAATTGAATTATATCCAAATAACTTGCATTTTTTTATAACATAACCCAAAATAGTGTTGTATTTACCGCAAGGTAAGATAGTGTAGTGTATATAGCAATATTATCTTGGTGTTGCATAAAACAATAGACATAAGGTAAATTAAAAATATATATTACATAAAAATCTTACAATGTTAAAATCTTGTTGTTGAAAATGGTGAGGCTTAATTTTATGGAGGATGGGTGATGAATTGGTGAGTATGTGACAGTCATAGATCTTTTTTATCTATGAGGAATAACAATATGAGGGGTGTTTAGAGCTCTAGAAATTATAATGACCTAATAGATTAGTGTAATAAATATATAATGTGCAGTCATACACACATGGGTGGTTACCAACTACAATTTTAAAAGACATTTGTAGGGTTAACTTTTATACCATGTCTAATAAAATAATTGTGTCATAGTTGTCCATAAAATTTAGAAAATGGAAATATCCCACACATAATGGTTACCATGAGTAAGGATTTATACATAATTATGGGTACCAATATACATAATGAAAAATGTGAAATTTTATAGTATTATAGCATAGAGTAGGATTCTTTCACTAAGATTAGGGGAGTTTATTCCATGACCAGATGTATGTGTTTGGGGTTATGTACGGGTTTCGAATTATGTAAGGGTTTTTTATTTTGTTAAAATTTATATTTTGTTTGGAAAACTATATTATTGGGATCCATGGGACGATTTCATAATGAAACCATGAGTATTTAAGTCATGGTCCTTCTTCAATTCATTAGAGATTCCACCTATCATGGTGATGGGAGACCATTCCTTAAGGGTTAGAGTGGAAAAGGGAATTACATTGTTATCCATTTAAGTCACACTATAGCCTTACATGAAAATAAATAAGATATATTTTTTATTGCATTTAAAAGGTAAAATTACCTTCATATCCTCATCAAGAGTTTAGCTTTATTTATCATTTCCCCTTACTCTATTAGAGTCTTCAATGTCTTGGATATTGACATTCTTTCTTTCTTCGACTTCCACTCAAATTTATTGATTTATGGGTTAAATATTTATCATTGATTAATAAATAAAGTTGATATCCACCTCCTATATGATTTTTATATCTTCTTATTCCATCATTCGATTACTTATAATGGTCATGTTAGCATACATTTTTTATAGTCTGATCTTAATGATTATAGATCTAGAGGATTGGTTTTTCCATCCTCCCTTTTATTTTATTAACATCATCATCTTGAGATTTCATCAATGTATGGTCAATTGATCAAGGCATAGACCATTATATTTAATGATATAATTGATTAAAAATATCAAAACCATGATTTAGACATATTAAATATAGTAAAATTTGTATATATTTTTTATTCCCAAACTATTTAAGTTTATTTGTTTTTTATCATATGGAATAACAAATATTTTTCATCATATAATGCCTAAAAATATTTTTCAATCAATCTATAAATACATTTTGTTCTTATAATTTACATAAAATCTATTTTAAATGTATTTAAATAATTTAATTAATTTTTTGAGTCTATAAGGAATTACTTATAAGGAAATTAGAGTTTAAAAAATAAAATATAATGTTGTGTTTGGTTTCTTATAGAGTTTATATAAATGTAAAGATGATTCTTCCCTATTTTTTCTTCAATGTTGTTATTATAACTTGGTTTTCTAAATATCCTATAAAAGTCCTCGTTAAAACATGATAAAAAGGATTTCGTGACATATATATGACTATAAAGTGATTACATTCATGTTTTTATATAATTGATTAATTTACATTAATTTTTATTATGGGGGATAAAAATTCAAGTTACGGGAATTTTTTATTGTATTTTTATTCATTATTAAAATGTCGATTATTATTTTTATGTTTGAACAAATATTTGATTGAATTATGATTTTTATTATTTCCATGAGTGATTTAGGATTTATATAGTTTTTTAACATCCATTTTATTCAATTATAATCCCTAGGCATCTAGGTTGAGAATCTATATACATATTATCCACTAGATTATATTTTCTCCTTAGATAGTGGCCATATAATATGATCACACAATAAATAATGGACATTCACCGAGGTTTAGACCATATAAGGAAAAACCAATTTTTTAGGTTTCCAAATTATTTTAGGCACCAATTAAATGTATTCTATTATTTTATTGCTCCATGATGTCTCTATATACCTAAGGTATTCCCATGATGATCCTTATAACCCTATTCCTAAAAAAATGAACTATATGTATCTAATGATTATCATATAATAAAATTTAATTTTTTTATTATATTTGGAGTATTATTTCAAAAATTATACAACAACTCACTTTATATAGAAATTTAACATTAAATGTTTAGTAAAAAAAATTTCAATTATATTCTTTCTATATTGGGAATGAAAATATAAAATTAAAAAATGATTCATTAATTTTAAATGTATGATATCCATGAACAATTTTACGACATGTTTTTTTTGAAATCATTAATGATAAACATAGTTATGCGATTGATGTTTGATAATAGACTCTAGATAATTTTTTATAAAAGGTAAAATTGTATATTTCTATACTATTTCAAACTAGTATTAGATAAAATTTATTTTAAAAAGTTCTGAATGATGTGTGTGCAGAATACAAAATAGAAAATATTTTCTCACACCTACCATGTTATATGAGTATTATTTGTTTTCAATGGGTGTTGTAGTTGGATGTTGGATACCGATTCAAAAATATTTGAGAACGTCATTGATGATGACTCACATAGACCTTATGGATTGGAGGTTTTGATCCTTATTCTTATATTACTATTTTTTTCATCGAATGTATGACGAAACATCATATTTCTATTAATGTTTTATATAGTGTTACATATTTCTTGACTCAAAAGAATAAATTTCAATCCTTTAGGATATATTTTGAAATTGTTTCCACATTGATGACATGTGTTTCATGTTTATTATATGATTTAAATTTCTAGTTATGATATTTTTTGGTTTAAACGTGTATTTTAACAACTTATAAAGTGATAATTAAAAAATTAAAAGTGTTAATTCAATGATTAATATTATTCCATTAGAAGAAATACTTATTAATTTTTTATATTTGGATTCTCAAAAGGTAGTTTCTAGCATTTGATAATAGAGAACATGACTTGATACATGTATAGAAATAGGATCTCGGAAAACAATATATCGCATTGTTTTTAACATTATTTTACAACAAATACAAGTTTTGGATCTAAAGTTTTAGTTTATTTAAAATATTATAAAAAATATATACATCAACTACGAAATTAATTGCATTATATTATTTCAATGTTTTATAGAGTGATAATAAAATATACTAGTAATTTGAATACTACAAATGGCACAATACAAAAATTCTTAAGATATTGGGATGTGATAGAAATCCAAATATGGGAATAATCATAGTAAATAGAGATGGAGAGACAATAAATAATTGTAATGTTTCATCACATGATATTAGAAATAGAATGATTCTAACAATGTAAACATCTATAAGGAAAAAAATTATAATATCATGGAGTCATAAACATGTGGTCACAATAATAAACATTACATAAAAACATAATTCATGGCTCACTACTAAGACAACATACCATAGTGAGGTTAAGTTCACCACCCATGCACCATACATAGTATCCCACGTGATGAAAACATCACCCAATACTTTGTAGATATATCAACTAACACTCTTCATATTCCTAAAATGTACATGAATATATGTACCTAAAAAAATTAAATAAGAAATACATAGATCATAAGAATGATAAAAACCATGTGAAGGAAATAGGTTTCTCAATTTCATTTTAAGGCCTAACAGAAGGAAATATAATAAGTATTCACAAAAATAATAATTAATTGAATAATTATTGACGTTCATAAATGAATAAATAAGTAATTTTCATGAACATAGAGTTCACATAAAGAAAAAATCATGAATAAGATTGGAAAATAAATAATAAAAATGAACACCCTCTGTGATTTATTATGAAATTTTTAACAGATATTTACAATATAGAATTTGATTATTATTTAAATTAAATAGTAATTAAACCATGATGGTTTTATATATAATATTTATTTTTTAAAAAATTTATTCATGGTTAAAAAAATTAATGGAGGTGGTACTTGACCAGAAATTATAAATTGGGAACGTATTTAAAATGTGGTTTACATGAAGGTGATAATAATGAAGATAACACAAAAAATATATTATATTATTTGATGAAATTTAATTTAATATATTTATATAAATAAAAAACATATACATATATAAAATTTAAATGAAATAAAATTTGATGAATATAAAGCCAAATTATGTAAAATATAGAGAATTTATAACTCCAAAAGTAATGATGGTGCGTTGGAATAATTTTTTATGTTTTAAAAAACATTTTTAAAGACCCACTTCTTTAAAAGGAATATAAAAAATTATTTTTAAAAAAGTAGTGATAAAATTGAGGATAATAGGTGATAAAATAAATTTTGGATCCAAATTTGGAAAGGAAAACATTGGAATTAATCGAAGTTATGGACACAGATGAGACAATTCCATGAAAAAATGATGAGTATTAGTCCTGATAGTTTCGTAAAATTTATTATGAAATAAGACAATGAATAAATTTTTTATATAAATAATTAATTTCCCTAAATTTGAGAAAAAATTTACACGTAATATATGGGAATTGAATAATAAGGGATCCAATAAAATAATAGCCCTGAATGATTTATGATGGCTGAAATTGAATAAAAATTTATCTAATAAACAACTTATGAATTGAATATCTTTTTAATAGAAACCCAATAAAATTAAAATCTAATGGATTTTTAGATCATTTATATCTCAACAAATTAATGATAAAAAATAATCTAAAGGAAACATTTAAATGAAAAATGAGAAGAAATGCTGAATATAAATCATATCTTGAGGGAAAAAAATTTGTTCTAGTTAAACATAATTAGAGTCTTGATTTGACTACATGTGTGCCTAATATCAAGGATAATAAAATTTATATTATTAAAAAAAATATCAATCTATTTTTCCAAATATATTTCATTTTTTATAGACGAATTATTTTTCATATTTTAATTTTTAAATATTTTTCTTTGATGGTGGTAACATAAGGTCGTTCCGTCTATTTCATTGAAACATTTATGGAATGTTGACCATAGTAAATTTTTTTTTAAAATTAACACGATAATATTGATAATTTTATTTTAATATATAATATATTTTTAAATTTTAAAAAAATTACATTGGTTAATATGATTAATTTTTTTTTACTCAAGTGAATAAAGGTTCATCCATGTGATCACTAAAGTCGGTTATGTTTGAAATGACAATTATTATTGATATAATTTATATAATTACAAATATTTTCAATAAAAAATGATAATAGTGTCATAAATATAATTTTTTATATTAATTATATTTTTAATTTAATCCATTTGAAAATTTAATGGAAAATAAAATAATTCTTTCCTGGAAGCAGTAGTCTGTATATAAACACTAAAGACAATATTATATTTTTATAAAATGTTACTCACGTATAAAAAATTAAATAATTATCATTTTAAAATGTTAATATTGATATAAATTTTATATTATATCACTAAAAAACTCTTTTGGATCAACCGTGGAGGAAAATTTTAAAAAATCATACACTCCATACATATAGGTGGTAGTCCATATAAACACATAATCACGCCTTCCTTTTTTGAATAGTTTTAGAGGGAGATGGAAAATTGATATTTTATTATTATAATTAAATTAATAACATTAATAATTATTATTTTATCATATGTTAATTTATATAATTTTTTTTAGGGTGGATGAAGAGTATAATTAAGGGAGTTCAGTTGAGAGCATTACCTTCTCCCTTTGTATTTTCTCACATGGGTAACATCATGAAGATATGTAGCTTGGTATTTTGGGAAACCAATATTCTAGCTCATGATAAGATATTTTAAGATAGAATTTGGTAGGGTGGTGGAAGATAAAAAGTGTTTTAATGGGTGTATAATGTTTTGGAACAATGTCCTTTTATAAGTGAAGACAATTTCACTTTTGTAAATGTACATTACATTTTCAATGAAGGTATAGATCTATTCAAGCATAAAAAGAAAAAATGGAAATTAATAGACTTTGTAATTATGTAAGTTATATCAGACCTCTATAATTCATATGGTTCCATGTTTTAAACAAGTTTTTTATTCTTTTACCATTAGTTTTTATCTCGTATGTTTTTTAGTTTTTACCACAGACACTTGCTTTTTATTATAGTAATATTTAAATTATTTAAAGTATATGTTAAGCCTTCATAAGAAAATATTAGGCCTAGAACCTAAATTTAAGGACAATTTAACATAAATAAATTTTTTTTAAAAAAATTTACATTTAAAATAAAACACAATATATATTGATATAATGTTTTGTAGAAAAATAATGTTTTATACGTTAAGTGTTCTTGATATTATATGAAATTAGATATAAATTCAATGAGTGATAATATTAATATATAGGTATAAAAATTATTTAATAGTAATATAATAAAATACTTCAATATAATACATTAAATAAAAAATACATATCATTTATAAAACAAATCATTGAAAATAAAATATTTCATCATTATTGTTGCTGATATAATTAATCATATTATTCGTACATTTATGACTAAAAATGAAATTTAAAATAATAAATAGTATGAAAATTATTATTGGAAATATGTAAACTATTTTTTTATATTTAATGTTTTATATTTATGATACCTATTTTTTTATTTTGGTTATTAAAATCATTTTTAGCAGAAAATAATAACTTCAGTTTCCAAAATGATAATCATTGGATTTATAAATTATTAATAGTTTATTTATTTTAATTAATTTAATTTAATAATAATAATTTTTTTATATTTTTTTAAAAAAAATTTAATTAATTCTACTTTTCTTATAATTTCATCAAAGAGATGTTATTACCAAAATCGATATTTTTTCAATGTTCACCTAAAAATCAAATATTTTTGAATATTTTTTTAAAAACTATATTAAGAAAATATTTTTAATATAATTAATAAAATAAAATATTTTAAAAAACATAATTTTAAAATATTATTATTAAAACTATAAATAAAAATAATAAATATTTGTTGACAAATCCTTTCATCAAAAGATAATTTTTTTAAAAAAATATTGTTATCATTATTAGTTATTATAAATTACTAATTATATTTGTATTATATTTTTTAGATAAAAATTATATATAACATAAATTTTTTCTCTATATAAATATCATAATATTCTGTTTTAGGAAAAAAAAATTAAGAATAAAATAGTCTCGTTAATTTTATCAATGAAATTTTAAATATAGAATATATATATTTCAAAGAAAAAATCATAAATATATAAAATAAAAGTAATAAATAAAATTTTAGAACAATAATGACATGTCGGTAACATCCTAATGGTTATTTACTTGGACCTTAATGATCTCTATGTATAATCTATGTATAAGGAATGCACTGGTGGAAGTCATGAGTGGACATTCATCTAGAATGGATATTACCGAAATTTTTATGAGATTGAACCAATCTCACATTCAATTCATCTAATTCCAAAAAAAAATTGAGTTGAAAATTGGGTTGGTATAAGTGAAACCTCTTTTGAATATTTGTACTTTCCAAGCATGAAAAAATGTGCATTAAAAGGAAGACTTTATGTTACCGCTTCCATTTCATTCTTTATTATATGTAGACATTGTAATTTAGTAACATTATTCTATACCCTGTTATTTAAGGACTATATTATATTGGTATGATTAAATACTTTTATCTAAAATATTTAATGTATATAGTTTTTTTTCATTTGGAACAATCTATTGAACACATTTAGATTTCATAAAGAAGAATAAAATATAATAATGTCATGGGACATTACATTTTATCTCTATTAAATAAATTACCTCCACACAATTTTAATTATCACAGACAAATAAAATATTTTAGTACATCTTTAGGATACTCATGCCAACAATTTTTGTTCGAAGGAGGTATTAACCTTTTTAAAACACGTAATTCTAAAAGACGCATATTTTTTTCAAAATAGACACTTCACAATATGGGGTTTCTCCAAACAAATTTTGTTAAATACAACTCATAATTGGGGTTAGGGCATATATAATGAAATCTATTTTTATAAAGAGTTAATAATCATCCTTTAATGGATAAGTTATCATCAATTATTTTTATTTTTTAAATATTATCTCCCTATTTTGTTGTTGAAGTTTCCTTTTAGACATAGCTATTAAGTTTTCCAAAATCACATCAAATTCATCTAACATAAGGGTAATAATATTTTCCAAAATCATATTCTCTTTTTATTAATAATTTGATTCAACAATTGTATAAAATATTTATTTATTAAAAATTTATCATCAATTCTTCTTGGAAATTATTTTATGCTCATAGAAAAAATAATTTTTATTGAGGAGTGAATTCAACGAGAAGAAAAAAAACATAGATTTCATGAGTGGGTTATTAGGGTTCCTAAATACACATCCTTTTCAAAATTCACTTCTATAGTTGTGTTTTCATAGAATTAAACCTAAGTCCTTGATCATGGAAAGTATAATTCCTATCATCCTTGACATCCATTGGATTTGAGAATTGATTTGGGAAATTCCAAATTTTACCATATTGATTAAATTGAAATGTTCATTTTACCAAAGTTGAACCTATTTCCAATTCTACATGTCCACTGAAATATATTTTTTATTAGTAATTAGATGCTTTATGAAGACATTTAAAATATATAAAAAACACACAATTCTATTGATACAGTCTCACTAGTTCCTCTTATGAAATTTGTAACATGAATGATATTGATTATTCTTTTCTCCCCTATATTCTCTCCTAAAATTCATTTTTCTTTACACTTCTCTTCTTTGCTGTGTTTTTCAATTAAAATATGCCCACATTCATAAGTAAAATTTTTAATAGTTGGTTTCCCATATTCAAAATAGTTTTCAATCAAAATATTATCCAATTATATATATAATGCGGACAATCTCAAAATTCTCCATGAAATCCAATGTCAACATTGTTACTTTGGGTTTCAACCATTACAAATACAAAAAGGTGTTAATGTGAGAAATGAGCAATTAACATAATAAAAGAATTATCAGAAATAATCTTATGAAAAAGTTAACCTCAAAATTTCTCTAAATATTCTCTAATATTATACATATTTTTCACACCATAATAATTATATTTTGAGGATATTTTAGGCTTAAATATAATTAAAAAATGAATTTTAAATAATTAGATATCATGTTATGAAAAAATAAGTCATTTTATATTAACCTAATATTTTTTCCTAATACCTAATTTATAAATGATCTTTGGTATTATTTTGTTAATTTTTAGGGAATATTTGTTAGTGGTTTGGAATTTATAATCAATTTTTAATTGTTTCAAATTCTATATTTGAAAACCTCTAGTTCCGTGATTTTTTTAAAAAAAATTATATTATCGTACTAATTTTCCCCATGTTTTGTTTGTAATATTAAAATTCATTGAATAATTTATTATTTAGTTTTATTCTGTTTTTGTAGTAATTTTTAAATAATTTTGTGAAATTTGAACAAAAATTTTATATTCAAGTTATTTTCCTCCAATAAGATAATTGGAAAAATTCTTATAAGACAGTTTTATTTATAAATTTCTAATTTCTTACATGTGTTTTGGATGTTTAAGAAGTAGTCAGGCCTGCTAATTTATTTTATGTTTTCCTTAAAATAATTTTTTTGAAATCTATCTGGCTGATAACATGTGATTTTGTGGTGGTATAGGGAAATAAAAATCACCATCATATAGTTCTTGGATAAAACTACCAAAATATATAGTTCTTGACTTATTCATTATAAGTAAAATTTATCCCTCATATAATAATTTCCATTTAATATTTTGTTCACTACTGGTGATAAACAATGGCTAAATTCTATATCACTGAAAAAATTTCAATAACAACATGTATAGAATGTTTATTGTCTCAAAATGAAGCAGAAATGAGGGAAGCATTATCATTTTGAAATGAGAATAAAAAAATAATCACAAAAATTACGCTTGACTATGAAAATAATTGAGGTATAGATGAATAATATTTTAGACCTGAAAAAATAAATGCTTGATATAAAAGTAAAGTGAATATAAACTGTGCCAATGTCAAAATAAGTATTGTAATCTATTTAATCTAATGATTCAAATCACATCGACTCCACAAGGATGATGAGGATGATTAAGTCAAGTCATGAGAGTTAATCCATGCCAGAATCTAATAACCCAATAACTATTATGTGATGAAGATGATACAACTAATTCAATATTGAGGCTAGATGAATAGAAAACATGTCAGGGTTTTCGTGATAACTTTCATAGGAACACATGATTTTAACACATATGTTTTTTTGGATATTGAAGTTTGTGGGTGAATGGGAAGAATACATCATTGATAGGTTTTGATTACATGATCCAAAATATATTAGATCACACACACAATATAAGAATTTTTTTGACAAATAATCATCTTTGATATTTTAGAGGACATTTTAAGAGTATTAGACTTCAGAAAAGATTGTATAGGATTAATATTTTTTTTGAACATAGAAGATGAAAATATAGAATCATTATTTGATTAATGTGTAGGTATAATATATGAAATTGGTGGAACATGGTCTCTTTTTGATTTGGAAAGGAGGGTTTAGGTTTATGTGATCTTGGTATGTGATGAATTGTATCTAATAATCTTTTGTAAAACATAGTCATGCATGTTATGTGTGAAAATAGTAACAACATGTTTTGAGATTTATTAAAATAGGGAATTACTATGATGCATACCTACATAAGGACTCTAGATGGTATCCATATATCTTATTTAGTGAATAATATAAATAAAATAAATTAAAAAATTTCTAATGCCATTTTTAAGGATCATTTGTTTCATTTGTGTTCTGAATGAATCTACTGAGAATCATTGTTGGAAACAGAAACAATTAAAAATTCATGAGCTGGTTGGATGATTCTAGAGTTTAGAAAAACTTGAAGGATGCAACCATTGATCACATATGGATTTTTATTATGGAAAATATAATTAAAAAAATATTTTATGTGAGATAAGATTAATAAAATATTGTATAGGTAATTAAATTAATTATGTGTCCAGGTTACAATTTTTATTAATGAGGTTTGTTAGAGCTACGATGACAACAATAGAGGGTAAATTTAATTATAACTATATTGTGAAAATATAATGAAGATTATGTTTAATTGAACATGAATTTAGATATATAAGTGTTTCAGTATGTTGAGAATTTAAAGGACAAATTAAAAAGGAAATCAAGATGAAAATCCAGAGTGGAGGATTAATGAATGACCAAAAAAATGGTGTGTAAAAGAATTATTAAATGAGAGGTAGAAATAGTGATAATGAAAAATATGATCAATGAATGACGTATACAACATGACCCAGAAGTAGAAATGATGTTATTTTTTATATAATATTGCATTCCATAAAACAATGTACTTATTTCTGCTTTCATTAAAAAAATTAAAAGAATTTAATTAAAAATTATTTTCGAATGAATATTATTTCTGAAAATATTTATATATGGATAAAAATTTTACTTTCTTCCATTATTTAGTTTACTAGAGTATTCCCTCCAATCATTTCATAAGAATTTTATTTTTGAAACATTAAAAATCGGTGAGAATTATTCTTGATAATTTTTAATGAATGTTGTTTAACTAATATGAAATCAAAGCTGAATGGGGAACATTATGATCAATGAGATTTTTATATAGTGATTATTTTATAAATTATTTTTTGATGGTTATGTTTTTAGTTGAGAAGGTATAAAATTAACTATAACACTCGTCAAAAAACTAACAATGTATTTTTTCAATATTTTATACAGTTGAAATAAATTTCTTGAAGTATAAATAATGGAAATTATTTTCAAAAACCATCCCTTTATTCTATATATCATGTAAAACATTTTTTATGGATTTTATTATCCAATATTAGACACATTTTCCAATTATTTCATACAGCACACTTATTTTCATAGAAAAAATTTAATTATATCCTAGTAATGTTCGTTTAGTGTCTTTTTCATTACTTACATCACAAAAAATCCCATTTCCCATATATATTGTTTTTTTCAATCTTGATGTTGAAATTGTTTAAACACGGATAATAAATTTTTGATTTTGGAAAGATTTAATGATATCCAATCAAAATTTTGGAATATTTTTTTGGGAATCCAAATATTACAAAACACAGTTTCAAAATATTCCAATATATTTTAGTTTTTTATAACATGATAAGATTATAAAGAATAAAAAAAATAGGTTTATTTGTATTTTTATTTTTTCGGTATGAAAATAACGAAATCTATTATATATGAAAACTGTGACTTCTTATCAGAATTTATCACATTGTGGATTTGATTTTAGATAATATTTTTGTGCTCCTTAGAAGATGAGGAAAATTTAAAAATGAAATTAATGGTAAAGTATTGTTAACCATAATTAAAATATAAACATTCCTCTACATAGAAATTAATTAGTAGATATATTTAGGTGTAGGGATTTCATAGTGTTTATAGTATTTATAAATCTACCATGTATTAGGGAAAATCCTTAGACCCTGACCTATTCAATAATACAATTTATGTTATCATTGTTTCTATCATTCAATGGAGTGACCAAGGAATTTTTTTTACATGATTATGGAATTACACTTTATTGTAAAACAATTATAACTAAAAGGGAATAGTTAAGAAGGTTTTAAACTAAGAGTATTTAAAATTTTTCAAAATGGAAATTTTAGGTTTTCGTTTTAACTATTAGTGGATGAAATGATTGATTCACGAGATATAGTAGTTAATTATTGTGTGTGTAAATTTTACCACAAGATAATGAAAAATGAAATTAGGCATAAAATAAATATATATTTTCAATATTATAGTGACATATTCAATGAAAAATGTGATAGGTTTATGGGTTTACATATAGAAATTCCTAATAATCATTGTACACTATAGTTCCTTATGGGTTGTTTTAACAATAATCTCACCCCTTATCACATAAAATTGGTTGATCATTCTAACTGAGTAGAATATATTAATTAAATTCAATTAAGTTGTGATGAATTTTCAATACACATGAAAAAAATGTTACAATAGAAATGTTTTGAACGAAGAACCATTTTTAGGTTGGAGAAAAATTCTATCCATGAAGAATAAGTCCATGATTCTTTTTTATAATAAAAATATACTTTGGGAATAATTTTATCCTTTTAGTTCATTCACATAATTTTTTTTTTCATACATTTATAGGGATACCTACCAACCTGATATTTCTTATTTTTCTTTTTTTCCATTTTATGAATAAAAATTACGATCCATTATCAATTAAATAGAATCAAGGTTATTTGAATCATCTTAATCTGTCCTAGAGAGTTTATGTGATGTTTAAACCAATTGTTCCCCTATGATTGAAACAATAGAAAATAAAACATTCTATAATCTTCAATGTGTAGAGTCTTCATGTACACAAGGAAATGTCGAGGGAAATATGTCTCAAAATGGATTAAATGTGAATAAAAATGGATTCTTAAGATGAAGAATTAAAAATTCAATGTGAAAAATATAAATCTTTATATGATTCGGATAATGATTAATTGGATGTCAGGATTCCAAAACTATATTTACAAATCATTAAATTGGAAATAAGAAAAATAAAATATTAATATTTAAAAAACCAAGAACCTTTAATGTGTACAAAAAATACGAATTAATAAAAATTAAAAAAAAATATTTTTTAAAACTCACTTGGAATTTAACAACGATTCAAATTATGATCAAGATGAAATTCAAAATGATACTAAAATAATAAATTTTGAAAAAAAAATCATGAAATCTAGACAGCACCACATGAAATACCTTGAAATCTATTATTCAACATCATATTTAAAATGGATTTATACATAAATACAATGATATTAAATAGAATAGAAATTTGGAGAAAATTATTAAGGGGATATAAATATTTTGAAGAATTTATCCACAATCATTCTGTTTGTCGATGTGGATACTCAAGAGGTGGTTAATTGAGTACCAATTAAAAATTTCTGTTTAAAATTATATATTTCAAACCACCAATTCATAAAACAAGGTAAACTGTAATGAATTTATAAAGATTTTAAGTGTTCAATTAGATTATTAAAGATTAATTATTTCACAATTAAATTAATCTGAAGATTAAGTTATCCATTGAAACTAACATACCGGTTCACTATACGTACAAACACATTGTAGTTCATCTATTAGAGTTTCTTTAAACCAGAATTGAATTTCAAAGTAATTAGTAGTAGAATATTGAAAATAGTTTAAACTAAAATAAGTTTCAAAACAGTTTTAACCAAGAGGTTCAGTCTCAAGCTGAGACTTAGTCCTCTCAAACAGTTTAAATAAAATCTTTTTCCACACCCTAGATCGGGGTTTACAATTATACTCAGACTACCCAGGCCTTCAAACCATTACCATAGTTCTACATGGGAAAGAAACAACAACAACACACAGGTTGTCCAGGTCCTTAGACCTCTACCCCAATTCTACCAGGGATACACAAAGGTATAAAGAGTTTTCTGTTTGGATTTCAGTATCCTCCAGTTCATCTTAGGAGTCAGTGTGTGTCCAAACATATAGAAGCACACATTTCTCATAATGTAAGAAAAATAATGATCACCGCAGAGAAAGAATATATAAGTGAGTTTAGAATGCCCTTATGTGATGTCAATGCAGCTCTGGACTCCTTTGAATTGAAGAAGATGAAGCTTTGAGTCCTTTTCTGGATGTTTTTTTAAAAATAGAGTGTCGTTATTCAGCTTGTATTATTTGTGAGGTTCAATATAGAAAAGATGTTCTTTAAGCTTCAAATATGTTTTTCGAGTTCAGTAGTGTCAAATTGCATGCAATGTTCCTTTCTTCTGAAACATACTCTGTGTATCTTCTTTGTTATCGTGCTCACAACATTGTTTTTTGTTTTTGTATCGCACATACTGATTCTTGGGCACACTTTTCTATTATCTTGGAAATGAATGTGTTGGAGCTGACATGTTGCATGTATCTTGCACCTCATACTACGTACTATCCAATGATATGTCTACAAATAATCATTAATTATTTCAGTGCATTAAAATCATGAAATATGACCGTTAGATATTAAATTGAAAGATAAAAAAATATTTTAAGAAACAGTGTCACAATAATTAATAGAAAGAGTGTCTCATTCACACGATGTCTAGATTGATCACGGTGTCTGAGTGTCACAGTGTCTCATGGTCACGGTGTCTCGCGGTCCCAGTGTCTTGTTCACAGTGTCTTGTTCATGGTGTCTGCTTCACGGTGTCTTGCTTCACGATGTCCTGCTTCACGGTGGCTGGCTTCACGTTGTCTATCTTAACGGTGTCTTCTTCATGGTGTCTGGCTTCACAGTGTCTGGAATCACGGTGCCAGAAATACATAGCCAGTGGCAAACTCACTGTGTCTTAGACTTTTCTAATTAACTATGTCCAGACATAATTAATGATGATAATAGAAAGGATTAAACATAAGAATTTTTCAAATATGGTATTTGGAGAGTAGATCAAAGTTAGTATAATGTAAGTAAATTGAATATAGAGAAACTAAGATCTTTTATGGCTCTTCTTAAAGCATGAGAAAACATCAAACATAAATACACATGATGGGATATAATTTATAGCAGTTAACTAGGTTGAATAAGATTTGTGATCATTAAAACATGATTAATACATGAGGAGTCCAACAATCTATCCCTTTTTGATGATCATAAATCATATATAGTTAAATATTATATTGGATTCAAATATAGAGATAAAAAGAGATAAAAGTCTAGCATATATAAACTTCTCCCCATTTTGGTAATATCAAAAAGAGGAAATAATAGTAGTAAAAATAATCCACTAATATCAAGCAGGGTTTAGTACAAAATATAAGATTAATACAAAAGAAAAACAATCCCAATAAAAAAGAAAGTAAACACTATGATTCTTCATGGGCTGGACTTCTCTTTGTCTTTGGACGCGATGTCCGAAGAGGAAGCCATAGGGACAGAGTTCGAGGTAGTGGAAGGCAGTGAGGTGGTTGATAAAGAGGGTAAAGGAAGGCCTTCAAATACTGAGGGAGCTAAGGTAGGAGAAGTAGAAGATATCAATAGTTGTTGATCAAGAATCATAGGCCTGATCAAACTTAGTTCTTGGCCGACGAACATAGTGGTTGAGGCTGGGGAATAGGTGAAGGTAGGAAGCCCTGTTCTGAGAGGTGCAGTCGCTGGAGAACAAATGGTTGTACTCTGGACATGAAGATATGGCCTCAAGAGATTGATGAAATCTGTAATGATCTCTCCACCATACTGCATGGATTTTTCAAAATCATCCATGTTCTCCATAAATATACCCATCAATCAAGTAAAATTTATGAGCTTCTGGACTTGGGTCTCGATAGCTTGAGTCATTGGATGGATCTTCAGATTTCTTTCAAGGTCCCTGAAATGGTTTGTCATATCAGCCTTGGAGAAGATTCTATTGAATTATATATCCACTTTCATGGAACTCTCTTGCTAAGAATCATTAGAAATTTTAGAGTGGATTGGTACTAGGTCAAGAACTCTATCACAGTTCTTGATCACTTCAGATATAGAAGCCATATTGAATCCATTGGGTAAATTTTGAATTTCCTTTTTGACTATAGTTATATGCAGATCACTATCCATGGAGGGCTTAGAGGATTGACTAGATGCTTTGACAGCCGTGGTCAAAGATTTTAGTTGATTCATCAAATTTTGAAGACAACCAATATACTCATCGGTGAGTTTATTAAGATTGGGAACATGCTCTTTCATTTCCTTCACAATTTGTTTATTCCTTTCATAGATCTTTTCATCAAAGGATTCATGATAAGGTTGAATTTGAGACACAACAAACAATGTGATTTGTGGAGCAGCAGGTTCTACAAGAGGATCAATACATTTAGATCTTGAATGATGCTCTCCCAAAATGTCTTCAACCATACTTATTAGGGTCTTCACTTCATTACTGAGTAGCTTATTTTCAACTCTTACTTCTTGAATCTCATGGAGCATCTTATGTTGTATTTTCCAAATAAATTTCCCCAATAATATTGAGGAATTTATCTCACTTAAAATTTTCACTGGATAAGGTTGGGTATTCATGATTTTCTTTGCTCTATATAAGAGGGGTTCACCAAATCATTTTAGATCATCTTTACTCACAACAGATGGTTGATCAAACAAGGGTTAGAGACTGGTATAGGCTCAGTTTCCTTCTCAGGTGCACTATTGGAGACTGATTTAAAATTAAATAGATAAAAAATATCAAGTTCAGTTCCTGTAACCTGCTGAGAGAGATCCACATCATAGAAACTGGGAAATTAATACTGAGTGTCTGCAGGACTTGACGCAGTTGGATGTGAGGCTTCAATAGACTCAAGATTTTTGGTTTGCTCCCCCTCAACTGATGCCTCCTTCTCAGGACTGAGATGCTTAGGATCTTGGTCTAATTCCACAGACTAAATTCTATGATCCTCACACATTTCCTGTCTTGCCAGCTGAAAAGCTAGCTCTATCCGTTCTTCAGTTGTTGGTAACATTTCCGGAATAGATTGTTCCATGAGGAGGTCCTCAAGAATGACCTCTTTCAAAATAGATAGCTCTTCCACTATAATCTCTTCTCCTATAGGCTCTTCTATGGCATGCTTTTCAGGTTATTTGGAAATAGAATCTATTACAACTTTGGGTTGAGTTTCAAAATTAATAGTTTATTTAAGAGTAGTGACTTCTTCTTCAAGTACTACATGAGGAATAGTATTCATGTCTTCCTCAAAAATAACAACTTCCCTAGGTGGAACTTCATCCTCTTTTTCCTATTCTTTAGGATACTCAACAATCTCATATGTTTCCAAACCAGGATGAAAAATATCCTGTGGTCTTGAGGGATAATCAACCGTATTGAATTTCTCATAAATTATATCATTATCTTCCACCCATTCCTTTTTCCATGGATTCCAGTTTATCTTCATTCTTTTGATAGTGGCTTTTGAGAGACGGTACTCATAGTCCTTAATCACTTACTCATTTAGTCCAATCACACCCCTGGATAGAAGTATGGTTGATATTAGCCGAGATTTGAACAGAGAAGTTGAAATGGATGTGAATTTGATGAACTCACTTTTATAATGAATGATATAATTGCACAGGTTGATCGTATGCCCATTATTCATAATATGAATCAGAAACACATCTTGATATTTTAAAATATCAAAATCTTCTATCCTAGGACTAACCAAATTCTGTATAAACTTGAACTAAATCTTTTATTCTCTATCTAATTCAGCATCAATGGCTCTCCTCTGGGTTCCATTTACATTTATGGTTTTCTAGGCATCTTCTAAATCAATGAAATTGGTTGAAGGAGGAGGTCCTCTCTGATAATCCCCATAGATGCCTTCATGAGGTATCCTAGGTCATGAAGTCCATAACTTCAAAGAGAATGAGAATCTCTAGCCATTGACCCATCTTCTTACAACATAACTATCACTAGAATCAAAGGAGAATTGAACGTAATGGTAAAAATGAACCACTAACCTAAGGAATATGGGTATTTTTTGCTTTGAGAACCACTCTTACCAGCCTTCCAATTGTAACACTCCCAATACCAGAGACTTACTAGACATAATCCATTTGGGGAAAATCTCCTTCTCAGGTTCAACAAAGCGGTTTACCAGATTCATAATTAAAGGTCCTTCGGGTGTTAGCATAGGTGAAATCTTATTTTTCTTCAAGTTGTGCTTCTCAGGTGTCGATTATGAAGGACGTTTCATTCTTGGCATTCACTGATGGTTCGAGCAATAAAAGGGTTGTAGGGATGAAGAAGTGTTCAAAAGGAGTAAGCAGAAGAAACCTCAAGTGAAGAATCAAGTGATACTTCCTTTATTTTATAATTTAGGAATACCAAAAGTCGAAAAAAATAATAACACGGGAAAATAATAAGGTGAAAGGACTAATTACTGCGATACCAGATTTTTACACAAAAAAGAATTTTTACAATGAGACCATGTCAGGTCATTACGAGGAGACAGTAAATGAGCATCACGGTGAGACCGTGAATGATCATTTTAGTGTGTGGTATGGTGAGACAGTAAACGTCAAATAGTAAGTAAAAAATACTAACGGTGAAACCATAAACATAAAAAATTACGGTGAGACAGTAAAAGTGAGAAACAGTAACTGGGAAACCGTAATCACGAGGCAGTTAAGTATCACAAAGTATGATATCGAACAATAAGACCTGAAACAGTGACAAGTAAGGTATCTATTTTGGATTTATCATGCCTGGTTCATGTATTATGTAGTCTATTTTATAAGAATTTAATGGTTTGGTGAATATATCTGCAATTTGATATTTAGTACCAATGAATTCGAAAGAGAGATCACCTTTTTGAAAATGATATCTTAAAAATTGTTGGCTTAAAACAATGTGCATTGTCCTAGAATGTGAAACTTGATTCTTTGAGATGTTAATAGGACTTCTGTTATTACAATTCATAGGTAAATGTCTGAATTAATATCCACAATCTTGTAATGTTTGTTTCATCAATAAAATTTGTGCACAACAACTCCTAGCAGCTTTGTATTCATCTTTTGCAGTAGAAAATGAAACAGAATTTTTTTTCTTACTACCCCATGATACTAGTGACTTGCCTAAAAGGTGACACGTTCCAGAGGTCATTTTTCTATCTAACTCACAGCCACGGAATTCAGCATCAGAATAACTAAAAAATTCAAAGTATTGTCCTTTGGGATCAAATAGTCCAAGATTGGGTGTATGCTCGAGGTATTTGAAAATTATCTTTACAATATTTAAATGAGATTCTATAGGGTTTTATTGAAAATGAACACCCATACACAAAGTAAACATAATATCAGGACGACTAGCAGTTAAGTAGAGTAGACATCCAATCATTCTTCTATAAGAGGTTTGATCAACAGATTTTCCATCTTCATCAAGGTCCTACATTCAAGTGGTTCTCATGGGAGTGTCAATACATTTATTGCTGTCCAATAAAAAACGTTTTAGAAGATCCTTTGTATATTTACTTTGATTTAAATAAATACCATTTTCATTTTGAAAAACATGAAATCCCAAAAAAATATATGTGTTCTCCCATTTAACTCATTTCAAATTCATTTTTCATCATTTTTTAAAAATCAAAACATAAACAATTCTTTGAAGATCCAAAAATAATGTCATCTACATAAATTTGAATAACTAAAACATCATTATAAATTAGTTTTATAAAAATGGTAGGATCAACTATTCAATTTGTAAAACCTTCGGAAAAAAGAAATGTACTCAATCGGTTATACCAAGCCCATTGAGCTTGCTTCAAACCATATAAGGCTTTTGATAGTTTAAAAATATGATTTGGAAAATGGGGGAGGGTAAATCCCGGGGTTGTTCGACAAAAAAATCCTCAGCTGTGTACCCATTAATGAATGTACTCTTAACATCCATTGATATAGTTTGAAATTAAAATGTGTAGTATAAGAAAGAAGTATTATGATGGCTTCAGTCTAGCTACTGGTGCAAAGGTCTCTTCATAGTCAATTTCTTCTTCTTTATTATAGATTTGTGCATCTATTCTAACCTTTTTTTCTAACTATGTTACCAGCTTCATCAACATTATTCCTAAAAAATATTTAGTTCATATGGTCAAAGTGTCCTTAGGTTTGTCTACTAATTCCCAAAATTTGTTTCTTTTAAATTGATTCAATTATTCTTGCATAGCCATCACCCAAAATTTATCATTGATTGCATCATTGATATTTTTAGGTTCATGCTGTGAGAGAAAAGATTGATGTTCAACCTAGTTTCTCATAGAATCTCTAGTTTATGTCCTTATATCTAAATCTCCTACTATAGCATCTAAAGGATGGTTATTAAGTGTACTAGTTGGTCTAGAAAAGGCAGGGCTAGAAATTTTAGTTTCATTTATAGGTTTGGGTTCTACAGAAATGGTTTCTGGAAAATTATTAGAACTAGTTTTCATAACAAGAGGTTCAATGTTTTTATCATTAAGGTTTAGAATGGACATATTTTCTTCATGTTTTTCGAGAGGGGTCATAGGTTCATGTGGATCAGTTTCAACAAATTTTATGTGTACAGATTCTTCCACACATTTGGTTCTCTTATTTATTACCCAATAGGCTTTACTCGAGATTGAGTAACCTAGGAAAATTGCATCGTCACTTTTGGGAGAAATTTTTTTAAGATTATCTTTAGTATTACAAATAAAAACTTTTCAACCAAAAACAATAAAGTAATTAACAACAGGCTTCTGATTATTCTAAAGATCATAAGGAGTCTTTTTAAAAATTGTTCTAATCAAGAATCAATTGATAATGTAAAAATTTGTATTAATAGCTTCAGCCCAAAATTAAATTGGAAAATCATATTCATTGAGCATTATCGTAGCAATCTCATGAAGAGTCATATTTCTTCTTTCTACTACACCATTCTGTTGAGGTGTTCTAGGAGAAGATAAGTTGTGATTATAGCCATTGTGTGCAAAAGAAGATTCAAAATCTTGATTTTCAAATTCACGGTCATGATCCCATCTTGTGGTCTTGATCATAAGTCCACTCTAATCATATACAGACATAGTATATTTAATAAAATAAGAACAGGATTCACTTTTGTGAGCAAGAAAGTATACCCAAGTGTACCTAGAAAAATCATCTTCAATAAAATAAATATAGTGCTTCCCATTTAGACATGAAACTCTTTATGGTCTAAACAAATCTATGTGAAACAACGTGAAAGGTTGACATGTAGAAACTTCTTTCTTTGATTTGAGAGAACCTTTGTGTTGTTTTCCCCTTTGATAAGGATTACACACTGTGTTATGTGGGAATTCCGGTTTAGGTAAGTCTCTAACTAAACCTTTCCTAGTTATTTTTCTAAGTAAGTGCACATTGTAGTGTCCTAGCCTTCTATGCCATAGCCAAGATTCTTTATAAAAGGCATTTAAACAAGTAACATTTTGTTTAGCTAATGAATTCAAATCTATATCATATAATTTTTCATTTCCTAATGCAATAAATACCAACTCATTTTTCGAATCAAAACCATTAAATTGATCATTTTTCAATTTTACATTAGAACAATCATCATAAAACTCAGAAATACATTGAAGGTTGTATTTTAATCCATCGACAAACAGTACTATAGAAATTAAAGTTCAATCATTGTTACCAATCTGGCATATGTAGATGATTTTTCCTTTTGAGTTCTCCCAAAGGTGACATGTCCTCCATAAACATTGATTAAGCTCCTAAAGCATTATTATTCTACTATCATATGCCTTGAACATCCACTATACAAATACAATATCTTCTTACAAGAACCTTTCAAGAAATATTCTTACAAAAAAGATTTAGATAGACAATAATTTTGGTACCCATATTTCCATGGGACCAGAAAGGTTAGAAAGTAAGACATTTGGCACCCATATTTTTCTAATGGGTTTCCTATAATTAACAGATTCAAAATATGTTGATAAATAAACTAGTTTGTTCTATAAGAATATGAATAACTTGATTAAGAATAAGAACTACCAGAACTTGAACTAGCAGCATACTGTCTAGACATTGAAATAAATTTATTTTTAATAAACTGTCTCATTCCAGGTTGGTATCCTCAACCAGTAGTATACTTTTGTGCAACTAGTTTTCCAAGAATTTGAGTTAGTGTATTCTTTAAATTTGTGAACTTCTCTAAGACTTATCTATGTTTCTCATTAGACAATTTATGTTCAGTATTTTCTTTTAACAGTAGAGCATTCTTTTCTTTTTCTATACTAATATCAGAATTAACAGTACTAGCCAGGGCATACTATTTATTTAATGATTCTAATTATCTTTCATCTCATTACAAGTATCTTCCAACATATTACAGTATTCAAATAATTCAGCCTTAGAAATATTATCATCATTATTTGACTCACTTTCATTCCCAGAATAGTAATCATTCAACATAAGTGAAATAGGTAACTCATATGTTTTGGTCATGAAACACATGTTGGCATGATTCTTTTCCTCGGAGTCAAAAGCTTCATATCCACTTGAGCTATCTTCCAAAACACTCCATGTAGCTTTCATGGCTTTCTTGTATTTTTTATCCTTGAAATCATAATTCATATTAAACATCAATTTTGGACAGTTAGCCTTAACATGCCTTTTCCTTTTACAATCATAACAGACTATCTCATCATTTTTATCATATTTATTCCAATCTCACATCGAATTACCTTGTTGGTAATTCGTACCCTTATAATTTTATTTTCCAATGTATTTTTTCTTTCTTTATAATTTCATGAATCTCCTGGTTATATGAGTCATCTCTTCATCATAGTCTGAGTCATAATTTTCACTGGTTGAGCATTATTTAGTAATGTGAACTTTCTCATTGTCCTTTCTTTTTGAAGAAGAAGACTTATATTCCACTTTCTTCTTCAAATGTTCATCGTCTTACTATTTGTTTACCTTCATCTATTCTTCATACAACATCAATTTTCCAATTAGATCCTTGACAGGTTTCTTGTCAATGTCACATTATTCATGTATAGAGACAAAGGTTCCCCTCCATCTGTCCGGTAGGCATCTTAGTATCCTCATGATTTGATCCTTTTCTCGAACAACTTTTCCTAGTGATCTCATTGTATTAACTATCTAATTAAATCTGAGATACATATTAGAAAAAGATCCATCAAATTACATTTTAAAATTATCATACATAATAGTGTATGTATTTAGTCTCATTTCCGTAACATTGGTTGTTCCCTCGTGGGAAATATCCAGAGTATGCCATATTTCATAAGAAGTATTACAAGTAGATATTCGATTAAAATTTTCATCTCTTAATGAAAAATATAGGGTATTCATTGATTTAAAATTATTATTGTAATCAGCTTTCGTAGGTTCATCCCAAGTAGTTCTAACAGTTTCTAGAATCTTATAATGAGTCTCTATAGAAGTCCAAATGTCAAATCCCATAATTTGTAAATAGATTTTAATTTTTATTTTCCATTATGAATAATGGACACAATTAAAGAAGGGTGTCTTGTTGGTAGCTACACCTTCTAATTTTGTATCCATAATTTTATTTTTTCAAATGAATTTAAAGAGATAACAATTTTGAGATGACAGAAATTTATGATCATTAAGATACAACTAAAATCATAGTTAATTAAGATTACACGGAGTCCTAATAAACATCCTATGATACCATATGTTAGTCGGAGTGGATACTCTAGAGGGGGGTGAATTTAGTACCAATTAAAATTTATATTTAAAAGATATATATTTAAATCCCCTAATTCATAAAACAAGTAAAAATGTAGTAAATTTGTAAAGATTGTAAGTGTTCAATTGGTATCTCAAAGATTGATTATTTCTCAGTTAACTTCATATGATGATTATGATTGATTTTGAATCTATCCTACTCTTTCACAATACTTACAACCACTAACTAGTTCAACTATTAAGGTTACTTTAAAATATATTTTAATTTTAAAGTAATTAGCAGCAGAATATTTAAAATAGTTTAAACTAAAATAAGATGTACAGTAGTTTTAACCAAGAGGTTCAGTCTCAATCTGAAACTTAGTACTCTCAAAAAATTTATATAAACCATTGATCCAAACCCTAGATTGGGGATTATAATAGAACTCAGAATATCCAGGTCCCGACACCTCTACCATAGTTCTAACTGGGAAACCAACAAAAACAGCACACATGCTGTCCAAGTCCATGAACCTCTACCACAGTTCTACGTGGGATACACAAAGGTATAAAGAGTTTGTTTTGAGGATTTCAGTATCCTCCAGTTCAGCTTAAGAGTCAGTGTGTGTCCAAACAGACAGAATCACACACTGCTTGTAATGTAAGGAAAATATTGATCATAGCAGGGTAAGAATATAGAGATGAGTGTAGAATTCTCTTGTGTGATGTCAATGAAGCTCTGGATTCCTTTGGATTGAAGTAGATGAAGCTTGGAGTCCTTTTTTGGAAGTTGTTTGAAAAATAGAGTGTCGAAATTCAGCTTGTATTGTTTGTGAGGTTCGATAGAACGAAGATGTTATTTAAGATTCAAATAAGCTTTTTGTGTTCACCAGTGTTGAGTTGCATGAAGTGTTCCTTTCTTGTAAAACATGCTCTGAGTATATTCTTTGTTATCGTTCTCACGACCTTTTTATTTGTTTTTTGGATCGCACAAACTAATTCTTGGCCACAATTCCCTTTTATCTTGGAAATGCATGTGTTGTAGCCGACAGGTTTCATGTGCTCTACACCTCGTACCTCGTATTGTCTTATGATATTTATACAAAGAAACATTAATTATGTCAGTGCATTAAAATCATTAAATATGACCGTTATAAATTAAATTTAAAGATGAAAAATTAGTTTAAGAAACGGTGTCACAGTAAGTCATGGAAATGGTGTCTCCTTCACATGGTGTCTAGATTGATCGTGGTGTCTGAGTGTCAAGGTGTCTAATAGTCACGGTGTCTCCTGATCACAGTGTCTTGTTCACGGTGTCTTGTTCACGGTTTCTGCTTCACTGTTTCTAGCTTCATGGTGTTTGAATTCATGGTGTCTGGCTTCACGGTGTCTTCTTCACAGTGTATGGATTCACAGTGTCTGGCCTCACGGTGTCTTGCTTCATAGTGCCATAAATACATAGCCAGTGGTAGACTCACGGTGTCTTAGACTTTTCAAAGTAATTATGTTCAGACATAAATAATGATGATAATAGAAAGGATTAGACTTAAGCATTTGTCAAATAAGGTATTATAAGAGTAGATAAAAGATAGTATAAGTTATATAAACAAAATATAAAGAAAATAAGATCTTTCATGGCTATTCGTAAAGCATGATAAAACTTTAAACATTAATACACATGATTGGAAATAATTTATAGGAGTTAACTAGGTTTAATAAGATTTGTGATAATTAAAACATGATTAATACATGAGGAGTCCAAAACATTTATTTTTCATAAATATTTAAAAATATTAATCCAAAACTGGTGATGTTATAATTTCATGATTTTTCAATAAAATATAAATAAATACTTGGTTTGTAGAGGAATTAGTAAACAATCCTTCTTATTAAAAATAATTTAAAAAACTTATATCAAATAAAAATATTTAATAGTTTATTTTATAGAAGTAAATTTTTAAAGGATTGTGGTGCTTCACTTTATGATAAGATGCCTTCAAATGATAATGTTCTCATATGCTTTGTATTCCCATATACATTGGCTGATAGTTTACAAATTAACTATTTGTGGGGACTTACTGTGAGTATAAATTTTATACAAGTATGTTTTTTCAACAAATGTATTTAAGGGTTCCCCAACCCACCACAATTATAATGTAGTTAGTAGAGTATTCCATTACTAAAACAATATGAACAATTGATGATATTCTATTTGAATTATGGATTTTATATTTTCCCCATAGTTTTTAAATATTGGATATTTAGTGTGACAAGGAAGTTCCAATCATCATTGGTATGCCTTCACAATCCATTAGAAGATATTTGATAGACGTGGATAATGGTATGATGTTTTTAGTTTAAGATACCAAATAGAGGAATTTAATATCTTAAAAAGTACCAATTCACCTTCACAAAATCAAATATCTTCAAGAGATAAGTTTTTAGTGTTAAAAGATCATTTTTTATTACAATGAGGTGTAATTCATGAGAATGATTGATGAAACTAATAATATATGATCTACTAATGAAAAATGTTTTATAATCTACTCATGTAAAAGGGAGGAACCTATATATTAATTTAGGGAAGAGTTTTTGGAGCATCGCAATGAGTTTTATTTATTTAAAATTCATTGAAAAATAAATTTTTTTATTTTTTATTTTTTATGAATATTGTACTAATAATGAAAAATAATTATATAGTACCTTTTTTAGAAGGTTTCTTAAGTACCATTGACCACCCATGCCCTATTCATTATTTCAATGAAGAAGTGCTGATTTTGAATCTCAAATTCCTTACATGCCTCCTAAAATATTTTTATACGAGAATGGAAAAACTATATATATTTTCATATTTTTTTAGTTTATATGTAACTGAAAAATAAAGTCTATAAAATTTATTTAGGATTTATAGATATTTTATTTTTTGGTGCATGAATAATTTTATGGAATCATTTTATCTTACAAAATACATTGAATTACCATTGATCCTAAACATAAACAAAGTGTTAGTTAATATATAAGAATAAATATCAACAATGAATATATATGTATGAAAAGGTATAATTTTATTTTATGTTTTATTGATTTAAAATATTTTATATAGTCTTTGTGTCAAACTCAAAAAGGATGTCCCTATAATGCGTGGTTTCACTGTTGTGACTAATGAAAAAATTAAACAATTCTAATTCATAAAGGAAACTAATTGGAGAGTCTATATTGATTGATTGAACCCAAATTCTACAACTAAAAATTTCCACTTTCCAATTAAATTTTATTACCAAAATGTATATGATATTGGATGTAAAATAATTTTTCTAGAATTTGATTGTTTAATCTAGTTACAACCATATTGTTGTATATCAAGAATATCTAGAAAAAAAACATCCACATTCCCCTTTAGGATATTATCCTAGCAGTGAATTCCATTTGGATTATAAGGTTATCTGACTACCATTTCATGTTGTGTGATGGAAATATATTATGATATTATTTGCAGAATCATTGAACTGTCTATGGATGTGTTCTCATTTATTGGGAGAAATTTTGAAAAATATCTTAGAAATATAGAATCCACTTTTGAGAGGTTATAATACAATGCTCTGGTTTTGAATTGGGGTAAACCATATATTATGATTAATTAGGGTATATTATCTTGTCAAATAGAGTCTAAGAGAGTAATATAGATAGATCATGATAAAATTGAAGTCATTTAAATACTACCTCTAATAAAAATTCCAATTTCATTATAAGATTGTTAGGTTATGCTTGTTTTTAATGACTATTTATCAATTATTTCTAAAACATTACAAGGCCCTAATGCTCCTATTTAGTTGAAGATACACACTTTATGCTTAATGAAAATTGTTTAGAATCATTTAAAATTATAAATGAGAATCCCATATATTTTCCAATTATTTATATTGTTGATTTAATGCTAGATTTTGAGGTTATGTTTGATTCCAATGATATTGTTATGGGGGTAGTTTTTGGGGAAGGAAACGATAATAAGTTTCCAATCATTTAATTTCTTATTAAAATATTTGATAATTCTAAAAATTATTCTCTAATAGAAAAGGAGTTAGTTTTTTTAATTTTATCTATTTATATATTCATGATTTATTTGATAGTGACTAATATTTTAATATTCATATGTTAGTATACACTTAATTATCTTCTGGGAAAGATACAATAAAAACCCAAACTTATGAAGAAGACACATTAGTAATTTGAATTTGATCTAGAGTAAAAGGAAAAGGGAGATACTGATAATGTGGATACTAGACACTAGTATTGGATTACTATTAAACAAATTGATAAACTAATAATGAATAATATTTCATTTTTGAATGGTAAAATTTTCTCAACATCATAGAGACAATCTCTTTAGTTTTTAGATTATCTTAATTTCCATGCTATTTGTGCGAACCATAAGGACCATTCAGAACACCAATTGAAAAACGTTGTCTCAAAGATTAAGTAATAATATCGGTAAGATAAATTTTGGAAATAATGAGACCTGCTCATAGCATAGACACCACTCTTTATCATGGTCGTCAGGTCCTGGCCCACTATGTACCGCCATTTGTCTTCCAGACACGTCATCCCCTTTTTGGGGGCCCACCCATATTCCCTAATGGATGAATTGAGTAATGATTGTTCCCACACACCAATAAATGTTCTTTATAGTGTACTTTTTTCTCACTCTCACACACCTTAGGAAAGTTCTCAATAGTTCACTCATCCAGATCACTACTCCAAGCCAATAACACATAAAAATTGGGTTCTAATCAGGTATGATATTTAAAATAATGGTTCACCTTATTGACATGAATCTTATCATTTCATAATTTAACCAATTATTAGTATGGAGTGATACATTACCCCCCCCCCCACTCAAGGAACATCAAAATCATTGTGAACCCTAAATATCAAACTAGGTAGTGACACCACACTTAATGATGGGTTCCTCTAATAATACCAATGTGACAAATGGGCCCCGCTAACAACACAAAAACCAACACATTACAAGGTCATCGAGTCTTTGAATTCCAGGTATGACCAGTAGCCCTATAGACAAGTGGTATTTTTCATAGTTCCCACCCACAAGCTCGAATGGGTCATCATACTAATGGTTTTCCCTAAAGAACAACACATGTTCTTTCTAGTGTTTTTTCTCACTCAATACCTCATTGGGAAACCTCAAAAAAGGCCACTCATCCTGATTACTACTCCAGAAGAAGCATGATTAACTATGTATTTATAATCAGGTAGGTTCCTTAAAATAAAGGTGGACCACATTGACATGATTCATATCATTTTTTTATTTAAAACTTTATCATTTTTGGTTGTTACACATTGGTTTTCTAGAGATGTTTTTATTCCATCCTTAGAAGGTATGTGTTAATGAAGAGATTATTTTTGTTCTTGAATATTTCCCATATACACCATAAGGAGGATATAATGGGGGTGAGAGGAATTACCATAAATTTTTTCAGTCTATTTTATATAGTAAATCATTGATCAAATATTCTAGAGTACTTCATTCAAGATGTGATTGATGAAATGGCTATTGAAATGTTGGTAAAAAGTAAAAACAATTATAAAATTTATTTAGAGGTTGTGATTTTTAATATTTGGAGTTTATAATTTATAAACCATTTAAATATTATTATGGTAATTATTTTATTCCTATGTCTATATACTATGTTTCAATTAAGATGAATAAGTGACCATCTACAAAAATCAAGAAAACATTGATATGAAATTCTTCATGAAATACATTTTCTATAGGTTTGGGTGTATAAATAGTTCCATATATATAATTGTTAAACTTTACATAAATATAAATCCAAATAATTAATGGAATGTTATGGTAGTTTTTAGAAAAATGTACCATATAGAACCCAAATTGAAGTCACAATGTAAAAATTTCAAATAGATAATTGAAAAATATTATATAGAAAACTATGTCTTACTATAATAATTATTTATCAAGTAAATTGGATTTAGATTTTTTGGATAAATATTATACTTATAAGATTTCCATAGGGATATATCATTTTAAAATTATCTATTTTAAGACATTCTATATTCTTATAGAGTTTTAGAATATGTTTTATTTGGGAATGAAGGCAATAAATTGTAATTTTTAAACTTTTGGAGAAATAGGATTGTTGAGACTAGGTAAATTTGAAAAAATAATTCATTATTTATAAATATTTCAATTATCATAATAATTTATTCTAACTAATTTGTATCTCACTAGAGTCACTCCTTGGTGTTTTTATTGTCAAAAAACAAGAGGTTGTATACTGGTGAAACATAGTCAATAACTTCTTAAATATAACATATGGTTATTAGTGATTATTTTTAAAAATATTTTAAACTTAATGTTAATATTTTTCTATATTTTAGGAGATTAATTCAAGATTATCCTGTGGATTTAACTTAAATTATGTTAGGAAGGTGTTTTCACTACATTTTAATGACTTAATATCTTTATTTTAGGGATTTATTTGATATCTACACTTAATTTTACAGGTTTCTTCTGTTATATAGATATTTTAAGATGCAAAATATATGTTTTTCAATTATATAACTTGTGGTTTAGTGTTTATATGTATAAAATTGTGGGATGATATGTTTATAAGAAAACAATGTTTTATCAAATTTTAGTTAATTTTGAAACATTGGGTGTTAAGTTTACCTAAATTTATACTGTTGAGTTTTATATAAAAAAATTCTTTTTTTTTGAACCCTAAACACTACACGAGGTTGTGAAATCATGTTCTATCATAAAATATTTTTGAACATCATTGTGAACGTGTTTTTATGATTTTTATAACTAATTTTAAAATTATTTTAGTTTATTTATTTATGAAATGGAATGTGAAAATATTAAAATCATTCTTAAATCACTGTTAATTGTTAAATCATGCCTTTTTTGAGTTTTTATTTTTAATAATTTAGCATTAAATTGAACTATTAAATTTTTTTAAAAATTTTATGCTTAATTGAATTATTTTTAATCCATTCTTAATGTTTATCATTGGGGATACTATTTTGATTTAATAGTGTGAGAGGTATGTCAAATAAACCAAACTATTTTTCTTGTAGAATGTATATATAAAATGATTTTTTATTTTTTTATTTTCAAAAAGAAATATAAATTTTTAGTGGTGTAAAATTTTTCTTATGATTGAAGGTTGTAATGACACATTGAGGATGTTAATCTCAATTACATTATAGATTCAATTGTGACCATCTTTTTATTTCCCACTAGGAATAACATTCCTTTGGTAATTTTGTTTGATTCAATTTCAATAATACCATTCGAATTAAACTTTTTTCATTAAAATTAAACACATTATAAATGCATCTAAATGGGATATGAAAAGAAAATAGTAGTCTAGGATGATCCTTTTTTTCTAAATTAATTTAACTTGTTGATGGGTTAATTATTCATTATTTTCATTTATAATTTTCACACATCCAATATTTAGAATATATTTAATCTCTATCTAATTATATGTGTTGATTCACATGGATGAAAATACATCATTGGATGTTTTAGATGGATAATAATTGAAGTGAGTATAACTATTTTAATTTTCACCTTTAATCATTTTTGTAAAACCGTTAAAAATAGTCCATTAAAACCCTTCAATTTTGGGATTGAAATAAAATATTCAAGTTGATAGAGTCAGTGGAAAAAAATTTATTTTCGAAAACTAAATCATTATGTCATTTCATTATGTCATTCTTGATAATTTTTATTTTTTACTAAAATTGGACTAATTGATTTCTTGGGGATACCAAAAGTCTTAAATGATGGATAATTTGACATGTATCTATTATTTTACATGTTTTCCAATCCATTTTTCTAACATTTTGACGATATTTTGTGCCTAAATGAACATATAAATTTTAATTTTCATTAATTAGTTATGTTTTTCTTAAAAACAATTCATTTAATATTTTCATGTGATTATATATATTTTTACTTAATTTTTCGAAGTTATTTTGTTTTATTTTCATTATATTTACTATATTATTTTATATTTTTGAATTATATTTTATGTTTCATTTGTTTCATATATGAGATTTAAATTCCTCCTATTCTATGAATTTTTTTATTAAATAATATAAATGGAATAAATTTTTAACATCTTTTTTGAAGTATTAAATTTCATGAAATATTATTTTGCTGAGTTTTATTTTAATTTTGGAGAAAATTTTAAACATTTTTATTTAATTATAATTGTGTTTTTTTTTCTCTTCATTTATACTATTGTTAAATAGATTTCCATGTTCTTGTAATATATTTTACTTTATCAATTTCAAGTGTTGCATATTTATTGTGGGAAGGGTGGGAAGTAGTGAGGCCAAATAGGATACTTTAACTCTATATATAGATTATTTATTAAAATAACATAACTAGTGATGTTGAATATGTTTTGGTAGTTTATTTAATTTTCAAGAACCCTCTTATTAATTTTTGTCATGACTCCCATAAGATATATTTCATGTTTGGGTGACCCATGTGTGATAACTATTTATATGAGGTTACCTCACAAGAATTCTCTCAAGAGTGTTTAGGATAAAATCATCACTCATATGAAAATTTACCTAATTATTTTTATGGATCGATTGGTAAAATATGAGAAAATCTAAAATTTGAGACCAACCATCCACAAAAATTTGATATATTAATGAGTTCATTAAATCCAATGAGAAATTTGGAAAAAAGTTTGTTTGTAAATGAACATAACTAAAAAATATAATATATTAATCTTGGGAAACATATTACTCAGTCTCAGCTTTCTGGAAGAAGAAACAAATCCATGACCATGAAAATAATTGAAGGATTGAAATGAAATTGGAACATATGTTAAGAAAGGTGGATGAATATTATAGGAAAATTGAAAAGACTTCAAAATCAGACAAAATCATGAAATTTAAATATCTTATGATCAAAATAACATTGACTAAATGAGGCCAAGAAGGTTGATTGGGCCAAGTTATTCATATTTAGCATATTTGAATCCAACGAACATACCTCTCATTCATGTAGAAAATGAATAACATTCTTTACAACTGGGGATGGATGAACCAGACCCTAGATGACGTTTCTAAGTAAAATGGGAGAATTTTATTCAATTGTAGGATTTCAGTTTGAGTAAATATTTAATGATTTGGGTGAAGGGAATGTATACAAAATTGTTATATTTTCATTAGATGAGTCGTATTGGTTCTCAAAACAAACTCGATATAAGATCGTGTCAGGATTGTAATTAGATTAGGAACTATTGTGAAGTTTGAAGAGTAGAATAGTTGGTTGAAGTTGAAATTAGATTAGTATTTCATTTTTTAAATTAGAGGAATGAAATAAATAACCATTGTTTTCATTATTTGTAGGTCAAATTGAAAAATGAGGGGCCTCAATGTCTTTATAATATGCAAGTATAATAGTTCACGTCAATGTGAACCAGGTGTTCGGTGAAATTAATATTAGAATATAACATAAACTTGGTCCAAAATAATTATTCTTTATTATATAATTAATCATAGTGGAAACTCATTCATAAAGGTGATCATGTACACATCTTATTACTAGTGGGACTCAATATGGTGTTTAGATCTTTTTTTTGTGGGATGATATGAATAATAAAAATTAAAATAAGGTTGATAATGGTTCTAAGGATCATCTAGTTTATTTGTGTAAAAAATGAAGCCATTGATATTTGTTTTTAAATAGTAATAATATTCAGAATTCATGTAGAGTATAAAATCATATTGGGGTAGCTAAATAGAAAGGATACCATAGTTTATGATGCATAGATTTTAATTCAAAAAAAACATCATGGAAAAAAAATTAAGTTGAAATGTGAAAATTAACTTTTGGGTAGATAATGAAATTATTTCCATTTTCATGTTCCGATAGTTGTTATAGGGGGTCAGTACAATCTTTTTGACAATGATATAAGGTAAATTAAATCATACAATGCTTCAAGAAAATAGAATATAGATTTTTATGAGAGGATGATAAATTATGAAATGTTATTCCATGCGGTAAATAGGGGATTCAGAGGAAAAATAAATTCATAACACAAATAGTAAATCAATATGAGTGTATTAAAGAATACATAGAAACAAATTGTAGGATCATGTTCTGAAATGATAGGTAGATGTATTGAGAGAGAACAATGTGGTCTGAGCAAGAAGCATGCAACATGAGACACTGTTGGTTTTGAAGATCTTTGATATAGAAGATTATCTTGCTTCCATATTTGTTCTTGTATGTTAATTCCTTTGAATTTATTGTTCATGTTAATTTCAAATTTATGTTTGGTTAAAAAGTATTTTGGTAAATATATTGATCTAGTTTTATTTAATACTTCATTCTTGCTTTATTTTAATATAATTTTTCACTCTCATCATTTCATATGTGGTTTAAATTCAATACCTTAAGAATCTATGAGAATTATCCTCAATAATAATTAATCAAAAATATGTAATAAATATATAATTAATTATGAGAATAGTAATCTTTTAAAAACTAAAAATATATTATTATTATAATTTTTTTCAATGTTTTTTTGATGGCTATGTACTTAGAGAGAAACTATTGAATTTTGTTAAACATGGATTAACCAACTGAATAAGTCAGTTAGACTCACTCCTCTAATTTCTGATAAATTTTTTAAAGAATAAATGGAGGAATATATTTTCAAAAACCATTCAATAGAGTTCCCACTATAACACCCCAATAATTTATAATATATTTCTCTTATAATAAATTTAATTTCTTCAGTAGCATGTGATGCATGAAACTCTGAGATTAAATGAAATGTTATAGTATATAACATAATTTTACTCCTTATAACCTATACATTAAATTATTTGTTATGAATAGAACTAAATTATTAATAATATATAGTTCAAATTTTTTATTTTATATCTATTGATTATAAAAATAAAAAATAAGAATTTGACAGAAAATTGAAATATTTACGAAAAATTATTTTTTTAATAAAAATGGTTTCATTGCTTCATTCACATTATGGAAAAATAAATATTTAAAAAATCTATAATATTTATTTGAAAAAATAACTTCATTTTATGAAATGGATTATCAAAATAATCTTAGTGGGAATTTTAATAATTTTCATGAAATTTAATTTTTTTTTACGAATAGTAAAGACTATTGTATTTAAATTTAAAACTATATTTATATTAAATAATTTATAATGATAAATCATATTTTCAATTCATTCAAAGTAAAATTTTTTCAATATTATATCCATTAATCAAAATTATTTCATTTTAATAGTTTTCATATTGAATTTATGTATAATAAGATTACAAACATCTGAACATTTTATCTTTGAAAAAACTATTTTCTCATTGTGTATGTGATATTAAATTTAAATTAAAATTTACCTATTATTTGAATGGAATTTTTAAAAATTTAATATATTTTTAAATTCAGAACAATTTATATTATCCAACAAAGAGAAATTAATTTTTGACCAAAATTAATTGTGAAAATATTATATAAGAATTACTGCAGGTGAGTTAAAAATAGATTCACATGGGATTGAAATAAAAAAGATATGTTTTTAAATGAATTAAAAACTAGTCTAAAATATATTATATAGAAATAATTTGACCTTATAATATATAATTACTGATATTAATCAATTATGGAAACTTTTGGTATGTGAAAAATGTATATAAACTTTATTATTTTGAAACATTATAAGTACACCACTCACCTCACTTAAAAAAGGCCACCAACTATCCTCTATTATTACGTCCATGAAGCCCTATTTGATATTAAAATTCCTACCAAGATCAATTACATGTTTCTCTCCTCCCATAATAGATACCTTGATTTGGCCAAAGATAAATCCAAGAAAGCATTTCGTACATACTAAAGGTGGATACCTGAAGAAGAGTTTTCATTCTTCAATGAGCATTTTTATTTTACATATTCCTCGAAATTATTCATTTTTTATTAAACCATGATGATATAATAGCCTCAAAATATAATGTAAATTAATTTTTTAATATTAATTGAATGAACTACAACCATTTCTACTTTCATAAAATGGGTTATGATATCATCATTCTACTGTAAAACATAGTACCTACCCATGAACTGATTTCATTCATTTTTTCACTACCAACACTCATAGTTGGAAATGATAATGGATATAAATTATATTTATAACATAATAATACCAATAGTGTCATTATATCATATAACCGATTTTACTATCCATTCTGTAGTGGATATGATAAAATTGTTCATGTGTAACGCGGACTACCACCTCACGAAGCGATGTGATTCATCTTTCACTAATGGTGTATAATGATGTTGATAAGGAAACTCTTATTGATGATATTTGATATAAATGAAATAATTATGATATTTAGGACATATATATCATTTTGGATTGATAATATATTATTTTATTTTATACATTTTTACTCATTTAATGATGATAACATCATTCGTGTATTTGTGGGATCCTGCCATTACAAAGAGATGTTACTCTAGTTTCATAACGGAACTAGATGGATGATATCTCTAAGTTTAATGGAAGGATAAAAATATTTATTACCTCCTTTATATAATAATTATATAAAAATGAGAACGTTTCACATGCCTTTGTATGAACTATCATCTCCAAGATCGTAATATACATCATTTCTCAAAACCATATTTCATGATTGGTATGGAAATTATAATTGATGTATAAATATGACAATTATTTGATGATTATTATTCTGGTGATGATGGAACTATATAATTTTCACAATAACTATAACTTATATAACAACTAATTAATTAGAAATCCAAGACATTAAAACAAAAAAATGCAAATAATGAAATATTAATAACAAACGGGTGAAAAAATGATAGAAAAAGATCATATTAGATATTATAAACATTAATATGGTTTTGATATAAGTTAATAAAAAATTTGAAACAATTATGCATGAGTTAATTAATTTTCAACCAAAAGGAAGCATGAGGAAGGAGATTCCATCTGAATATTCATTCATTAAAAAACACTTGTATGTTATGAAAAAATTTATATTATATAGTGCATAAAATAAAAATGTCACATTTAATAATTTGAATAAATCATACATCATGGTAATTTATGTATCAATTTGATTTATTTAATTTATGTGGGTTTTGACTTGTAAAATAAAATGTGTTAAAATATATTGTGAAATATCAATTATCCTTTATGATTGTCAAATTTCTCTGAAAAAATAACCTTTTTATCATATATTTTCATTGGATATTACATTTCTATTGAATATATATATTCCCATATTATGTATATGATTATTTCCTAAACCATATACCATTTTTACATACGGTGTTTACATAAATTTTATTTGATTAATTGGAGAAATGTTGATAAATATGTATCCTTACCTTAATATGGATATTTGATGATAAGGAATATTTATTCATAAATTATAGAAATGATTTTATATTCTAAAAAATTCTTTGGACCTAATGTGAGAGGTGGGGGCCATATAAAATATCTCCTAGACTCATTAGTAGGTCTCTACAGACATATTAATTAGACAAACTAAATGGGTTTCAACGAATAATTTAAAATGTCTTTTGAATGATATTAAAAATAGAGGTATCAGGATTCCTTAGATAATGGAATACAATAATTATGCATTGTCTTCGTTAATAATTTAGTTAATTTTATCCCTGATATTTTAATAATTATATATTCTCTACATGTGTTTTATTCTATATTTATTGAATAAATGGAATACATTTTAAGTTATTTAACTTAACATATTTATTATTCTTTATCAATTCATATTGTTTTATTTAAATTGCATGTCCCTTTAGTTATTTACCATGCCATATAGATTATTCATTACTGATTCTTGATAGCTTCTACTATCTGTAACCCATACTCGATATTTATTCTAAAGATTATTTTATTTCATTTCCCCATGACATGTATAATATTTCATTGAATTGTTTTTCAAGGATAAATTATATTTCCATTTATTATATATTATGTTTTATTTTCTATTCCCAAAATAAAATGGGTATCATTAATTTTTATAGTTCTCCAAAACTATTAAATTGATTAGTTCTTTGTTATTTGATTCTTTTTAGCTATTAAAATATAATAAATCATACACCATATCCAGGAAATTGGGGTCATTTTCATTATAGTTGGAATCATAATTGGTTTAGTATAAAACTTGGTAATTATATTAATGAAAGAATAGATTAGGGAACATAATCCTCTAATAGTCATTTAGGATATTTATAGAATATCATCTTATATTTGTGTAGGGAATATATTATGTGGTTTTTAATCGAAATAAATCTATGTCTGGATATTAAAAGAGGATTTGGTTCTTTAATAGAGTTACATTGGGTTAATGACTCTAAAAATGGAACATTAGGACTGAAACATTAATAACCTGATGCATTAAAAAAGGCTAACATATACAACTACATCAACACTTCCAGGGGATATGATTAAGATAATTAAAATTTTCATTACAAACCATTATGAATGATTATAAAATAATGAAGTCCCTAAAGAAACCATGTTTATGATTTTAAGATTTGAAATCAATAAATTTAAATTTTCTCTAATAGTTAAATGATATTTTGAATTTTACATTATGATTTAAAATTATTAATTTTATTAGAAAATATAGTGTGTTCCAATTTCTAAAAATGGCTCCTAAAATGAATAAGGGAATTAATAATTAGATCTAATGAATATATTTTCCTATACAGAATCCAATACTGTTAGTATTGCAACTGATAATGTTTTTTTCCATATTACAATAGACTAATCAGGTTATGATAAACAACATTTCCTGGATGGAATAACATATTCTGATGTTAGATTATCCTATTTTCGACCATATTATGAGATAGAATCCCCCATAATTTGGTTATTATACTAACCTAGTATTAGTAGAGCAATGAATGAAGTATCTAGAGAATATATTTATGGAAAAGGGATGCGGGGAAAAGGAAAAGGTTAACCATGCAGTGTATTATGTCAAAGGTGATAGTGGTAAATGGTGGACTCTGATCTAGAATATTATGGAAGAGTATGAAATAGAAATAATGGAATGAAAATCTTTTGATGACCATTATCCAACAAGTAATTCCTTTATTATAAAAAATTTAAATGAAAAAAATGTTCCTTATCATAAAGAAAAAAGAAATAATAATGTGTTTCAAAGTATAAGTATAATTTATAGGGTTGTCTTAGCTTTCTAAAAATTACATATGTAACATAGAGTATAACATTTAGTATTTCATTAAAGGGTTTAAAACTAGTATCAAAATTGAATTAGTCTCCCAAATTTTTGTTTTGTATGATGGAATTGATTTATGTTACATTAAACAATATAATTAATTTTTTAGAACCAATATATTCATTGGGAATCATGTGAATAATCGGCCAACTAATCAACAATATAAATAGAATGCCTTACATAAGATGTGGGTAATGGACCAAATTCTATCATGAAAAATAGTTCGAGATAAGATTTATGGGAAGTGCTTGAAGGGTATCAGAGTGTGTTAAAAATGTAAATATAAGGGGAATTTGGATTATGAATGCAAGGGGAATTTATAAATCTATGATATACAATGTTTTATATATGATGAAATGGGTCATTATTCATACCACTATCCCAATCGTCAAGGGAATACACCATAGAAGAATATAAGGTGTGATGTCTAAGTTGATGTGATCACTAAATCTATGGTGGAAAACCCCAATATTTTGGTGAAGAAAAACAGTATTCCTATATTATAATTTAGAAATTTCTTTATTTGACACATGTTCTTAGAAATATTTTATATCTACATAGTTCCCCATGAAAATTAAATATTTTCCTTTTAATTTAAGTAGGGAGTTGTTAGTCAAAAATACATAGGGAAGTGTCAGCACAATTGGGATGTGTTATTAAGTCCCAATTATTACACATGAAATTGATTTATTTAATGACCTTATTATTAAACATATGTATTAATTTGATATAATCTTTTTTATGGAATTAATTTTAAAATATGATATATGAAATTTATTATAAAAATGAAATTATAATTTGTGTAGAAGATGTAGAATTACTTATATTTATATTATATACTTAATCATTTGAGCAATTTCTAGATCAAGCCCCAGTTTCCCTAATGATTGAGACTCTTGGTGAAGAAGGGAGAAAAATTAGAGGAATAAAAAATGCAGTGTTAAAAGTCAAGATTTAACTATTGTATATGAATAAATTGATGTATTTCTTAAGGAAATACCTACACATACCCATGTGCATGAAGATGAGTTTTTTATTGATTTAATCAATGAGGTAATACAAATAAAAACTCTCAATGGAATGACCATAGTTGAATTATCATAGTTGAAAAAACAACTATTTGAGTTGGTAGATAAGTGATTTAGTCACCCTAGTGTTTCCCCATCGGGATACCCTATTATCTTGATTAATAATAAATGTGTATCCATGATAATGTACATTGATTATAGAGAGATAAATGTGATTGTGATAAAGAAAATTTTTCCACTACCTCACATTGATGAATTAGTTTATCAACATCAAAGAGCCTAATATTTTTCATTGATTTGATCCTTGTTTTGGGTACCATAAATTTTAAGTAATGAAGGTAGATATTCTAAATTCATATTCTCATAAAAGGTATAATATCCCCAAACTAGAACACATGGATTTAGTACTGAAGTCATAAACATTACATTTCTATATTTGATACCAATGGTGGTGACCCAATATTCACAATCCCAAACATATAATATCAAAAGGAAATACTGGATCACATAAATTTTCAAAGACCTTTTATGTTTATAGTTTTATATAATTAGTAAAAGCTCATACATAAATAAAATGCATGTAGTTAAATGATAATTTCTTCCACTTAATGTAGAATTTCTTATCTCACATTAAGTCATAATCCTCATCCACATGAAATACTTTCATGGAATAATTCATCCAAATTTGTTATTTATAATGTGTGAAAACAAAACATAAGAAGGGTGAGCTCAAATTATAAGTAATGGTAAAAATATGAATTATCAATTGAACGTCATTAATAACCACAAGAACATCATAAGGATATGATGAAATAATTATAGTGTAGGAGTGAATCATAAAAGATCGTATACCCATCAATACCTAGATCACCAAATATCAAAACATGGAAAAGGAAAGAGTCACCAAAATAAAAATCATGAGCCATGTAAAACCAGTAATGATCATAAGAAACCTTATAAACTCATAGAATGAATAACTATTTTTTTTCAAAAATTATTGTTCTTCAAAACTCATGTTAAACTCATATTACAAGTAATTTGAGCCATGTTAAATCCATAGGAGAAACCCAATGGAAAATCCCTCAATCTTTCATCTAAAGAAAAGATAAATTAGCCAATGCATTTGAGTTATATCTAGGTGAACCTGGGTTTTGAGATATAATGGGATCTCCTGATGCAATCTGGTTTGACCATATATAAGCTATAATGGGCTCACCTAGAAATATCAAGGCCAACACATCATAAAATTTATAATGGTCTCACCAGATGATATCTAGGATGCCTCGTCATATAAGATGTCCATGAACTAGAACATGAATAAAATACAATGAAATTTCATAATAAACTTTTTATAACCTTATTAACCAATTAAATAGAAATGGGTTTAATGTTAATATTTTTGAAACATGATTACCCCATTTAAAAAAGACAGGTTCCATAACAATCTCTTTGAAACAATCTAAATCCATCTATAGAAATAATAAAGATGGTATCATTAAAAAATATACACATTGGAGAATAAGTAAAAAAATTATGTTGATGAATTTAAATACTACCAAATTATCATAAAAAAAATTATTGATGAAAATATCCTCTACATTTTTGAAATCCATTTTAAAAACATAAAATTTCATGAAAATACATTTCTTCAAAAAAAAAGTTTTAGAAACTATGAAATCACATAGTATTAATTATTTTTCATTTAAAAATATTATAAACATTTGAAGGAAAATTCAATAGAATGAAATTTAATTCCGTAGGTAATTCCATACATTGCATAAAGAACATTCTTTTTGAATAGTAAAATGGTTAGAAAACTACATTTTTTTGAAATAGAAAATCAAATTATTTTAAAAAAAATATAAAGATAAATTTTAAAAAAATTCATTATTAAAACCACATTAAATGTTTAAAAGAACATTAATTTATTTATATTACATGTTGTTTGAAGTAAATAGATTTGTTGATAGAAGAGAGAAATAACAACATATTTTCTTAAAACATTTCCTCGATTATTTTAAGTAACATACAGATGAAAAATTGATCTATTACTTTATAATATCATTAAAATACAATATATAATAAAATTATTTATTTTATTTTGAGATGTATCATAATATCTTATAATTGGATGAGAAATATTAATCAATCCTGATAAATGATTTGATCGTAAATTAAGACCCTGTCCACATTTTTAATTTTGAATCACAATAGATATAAAATAATATCATTAAATAAAAACTATATTTTCATTAAAGTTGTAAAATTACAAATATAAAATAATAACGAGGAATTATATAAATCTCATTAAAAAAGATAGGTTTATAACATAACATATGTCTCAAAAAAGAAAATTGAGACAAAAAACAATCACTAATTTGGTATCATAGAAACCATAAATACGATGAATGTGGGATACTATAATGTATATATAAATAACCATGAATTTAATTATAATCATAATATAATAAATTAATGGGAATTATATACATCACACTACTAAAATAAATTGTGAATATTGATTATACCTTGTAGAAATAAATGATAGACAAGAAAACCATTTCCTTGAATCTATCATGTCACATGTGAATTTATCTTCCTGAATAATAAAATTATAATAATTATTTACTTTATTAATAATTTTTTTGACTTTTATTATAAATTTAATTTCACTCATCACCATGTTATATGCAACAACTTAATTTATTCGGTTTATGTCATATGTTATTTACCACATTCGGCTTATGTGTCAAAAATGTATTTGATAGGTGGATTGTAGTCAAAGAAGTCAATAGTTAAACATATCCTGAATACTAATAATTACAGAATTATCATATTTATTCAAAAATTATAGTTTTATAACTAATCACTCATTATGGCCAGGAAAATATAACTAACTTATAGTCATGGAGATAGTGGTTCATACTTATGTTTAATTAAAATTTCTATTTTTCAATAATCATTATTGAATGGAGGTAAGTAAAATTTTGTCTTTACATAATTATTATAATATCATAAATATAATATTATTATTTTATATATACTAAAATATATCATTATATCTAGCTGGTTATGAAAAAATTAATCACATCCCATTGTGGGGGAGGTAGTCAACATTTCCATGAATGGTATTATCATTTTTCAGCAAGTGAAAAGGCCTGAAAATAAAATTGATATAATATTTTTATATAATTAAAAATATTTTATTAATTTCATAATTTTTTCATTTATGTTACAAATATTAATTAACTTTACATTTATTGCATTCCATGTAATGCATTAGTGAACAATGAATCACATCGTTTTGAGTTGCAGTAGTCAGACGTACACTTGAGCGACGTCATTGTATCCCCTATGGAATGGAAAATAAAAAATTTATATCTTATATAATGAATAAATAGGTATAATTATTTTATAAATATAATATATATACATTATATCCATAATCAAACCCATCAGTAAGTGGTTCTAATGGAAAAACAAATGAAATCGGTTTGTTAGGCAGTAATCCCCCACACACATGAATAGGGATTTCGTAACCCATTTTATGAAATTTTAAATGGGTTTACATAATGGAAATGTTATAATAGTATCCGATAATATTTTATATACTATGGTTATTTTATTATCATGTTTTCTGAATAATTTAGGGTGGTAAGGAAAGAAATAAAATAAAGATGATTTTTGAAGAACATTATCTCTTCTTTGGTTATCATCCTTATGTATTCAGTAACGCCTTCCAAAGTTGTATTTATACAAAAAGAAAGGTCTCTAGGATGATTAAAGAGAAGTTTAATAGTTATTATGGTTGTTTTTGGTGAGTTAAATGGATTTGGAGTTGTGAAGTAGTGAAGGGAGTGAGTGTCCACTTATTGTTTACGAGGAGTAGCATTCTTACAAATACCGAAAACTATACATAATTGGGATGTCTATCTCATTTAAAGTGGTTTTACATTGATAATTTAATATTTCAATGGATTATATTGTAAATTACTTCATTCACCACACAATAAAACACATATTTATGAAATTTTATTTATTTAACATGAATGTTTTCGTACTTTTACAATTATGGGGTTTCCCTGTTTAATTTAGATTTCAAACCTATGTAATTTATCACTTAAGAATAAATTAAAGTGAAAATTTTATAAAATATCTACCCAATCATTCTAAATATGGAATATAATTTATATAATTAAATTCCAATGTGCGTTTAAAATTTATTTTAACACAATCTCATGTAATGTTCAAAAACACCGCTTTAACCTTAACTGCACTAACAATGTTTTTTACTATTTGGGGGTAAATATATCCATAATAAAATAATAATTAGCACATTAATGGATAATAGTTTAAATTTATTAACATTGAAAAATCACTTAAAAGAATATTGGATTTTGTTTCATTTTAAATCATTTAATTAAATAATATTATTATAGAACAACGTTATTGTAAATTTTTTCCATTATTATTCATTTAATATAAATTTAAAAAATTATTTAATTATAATATATTAATCTTCAACTTGTGTAACATGATAATTTTTTCTAAAAAAATAATTTTAAACAAAAATTTACTCAATTTTCATCACATTATATATTTTTAGTACCACTTATTATATCATGTTATTAAATAATTAATTACAATATTAATGTTTCTTAAGCATATTTAGTAATTATTTCTTCATCAAAAAATTGAAATAAATTATCATAATAAAAAAACTCATTTATATTTCAAAATAATACTTATAAATAATCCTATTATGTTTTTCCTTGTCACAATTCTTTATTGAGATTAAAATTATGAAAAGTATAATTTTTTTTCTATTCATTACATATCTTATTATATGGGTTGTATTTAATGGAAAGTGGCGATCGATTGAAATTTTCAGATAATTATATTTTCAAGGTAAAAATAAACACATTATATAAAATTTAGATAATATTTTAGGTCAGTATCACTCTTATCATTCTTTTTTAACCTCTGTTAAATCTATTTTTACCTTAACAATTATATATAATTTTTAATGTTTGCACTATCATTTTTTAGAATCATAATAACTTGAGAATATTATAAATTAATTAATATTATTTTTCCAAATATAGAATCCATTTTTTCTAATTAATTTCATATAATGGGAAATTTTGAATTTAAACTTAATATTGTAGATGTGATGAGAAAGTGGGGTTTTAAATTGAAAATTATATAATGCTTAAAAAGTGATTATATCAAAATAAAATAAAAATATGATTAAAGTGAAATAAATTTAATTAATATATATAGAAGGGAATTAATATTACTATAATAACTATTAAAAATATAATTTTACATTATAAATTAGTAAAATAAAAAGTTATTTTTAAATTAAAATTCAATATCCTTCACTATTCATCCAAAATTATAATTTTTTTTTAAAAAACACAAAAATTTCCCCCTATGATAATTTAGTCATTGCAATATAAAAAATAATGTTTAATTTATCAAATAAAATTTATAAGAGTGGTAAAAATTAAATATAAATTAATTGCACAGTGAGTGATTGTAAAACCCCATGGTTTTAAAAGTAAATGCATGGAACATTGTTTTAAGTAGATAGTTATAACTGGACTTTAAACATAATTTTACCACTTATGTGATTTGAATTTTGAAAAACGGACATACACGGTTGTGATCAATATGTTATTTAGAGTTTGATAAGGCCAACATAATTTCTGTGCCATAGTAACATATTTTTATGAATAGTAATGTTACCCTTATGAATATTAACACACCCTACTGAATTGTAACCTCAAAAATGATAGTAGACATATAAGATTTAATTGATGTTTTGATATACCCATATCTTGGATTAAGTAAATCAATGTTTTATAATAATTATTTTTGAATAAAATATTATTTTATTTAAAATAAAAATTAATCATATTTAGAATATTATTTTCATAAATTTGCGTTCGTTTTTAGATTCTACAAAATGAAAAATGGTCAGGGATAATGTTTGGTATTTTTCGGAAATACTTGAATTTTTAATGAATAGTAAAATACAGAAAATACCGTATATATAAATTATCTATTAAATACACTATTTTTTACATCATGGAAGATCTGAGAATACTTATATTGAAATAAAATGATATATTTACTATTTTTTTTAAAAATAATATTATTCATAGTCTTGAGCAATAATATTAAACTAATGACTAAATTAATGTAAAACAGATCCTCTCCTCCACTATAAATACCTCCCATTTCCCCCATCTTCCTCCCACACCTATCTTGCCTTGAGCATTTAATAAGTTCTGAAAAATACTCTTCTCAAGCCCCTTTACCACTTCCATGACCTACTTCTCTAACCAAAAGTCCAAAACCAAGGGCCTTAAGATGGATCTAAAGGAGAAGATATCAAATGTAAGCATCCTCTTTTGTTTTCTTTTTTTCTTTACAATTTCTTTTCCAATTCTTCTTCTTCCCTCAACACACCATATCCAAGATGAATGAATGATCTAGTATCTTATATATTCTGGATTTAATATTTTTATGGAATAATCACCATTATACTTCTTCTCCTCTCCCACTTATTCTAGAAATTAAAACATTGTCTGTGATGTATCGATTTACCAACATCATAGACGATGTGTTTTCAATTTATTTTACTCCCTTAAGTACTGGTCCAGAAACCATTTTTATGGTCTAACCAAGTTATAAATTTTGTATTATATCTTACTTAAGTTTCATTAATCATTTTTTACACACTATATAAATTTACCAAACAAAATGAATTTTTTATTATCAAAGAACCAGTAAAATGATCTAAACAAAGATCAGTAATGTTTTAAATAATTAATTATGCTCATATATAGATTCAAAATGATAAATTGTATAATTTAAAGTTCTAGAAACATTTAAATACCATTTTAATCTACTTTTGGTGTTTCTCTTACCAATGAACTTATAATCCATTACAAACCGCTCATGGAAACCATGTAATGCATGCACCCAAAATAAGGGAAATAACTATCTATTAATAATGAATGGGAGTAATATTGTTATAAAGTGATCATATATGGTTTTATAAAAATGAATATTTTTCTCTAAAATATTAATAACACTATTCTAACCATCATATAAGAGTTTTAAAAACGATTTAAGGAAGTAGAACTTGAGGTAAGGGATCCCCGCTTTGTCACTTTTATTGATAAATATCATAAATATTGTGTTATTTTTAATTCCTAGGGAAGGTGTATGTTTTAGATCCTCCACTATACATCCCTCATTATTTATAAATGATGAGATACCAATTTATCTCTCATTAATTTCTCCCATGTACACTTGTTACCATGTTGTGATTTTGTATGTGAATTTTAATTCCAATTTCCATTATTTAGGTTAAACATTAACATTAATGGTTTTTTCATGAAAAGATAATTAGTGAAATTTAATTTGATTATATTATGTTTTATTATGTTTATTTATTTCATATATACATATTAACTTCATTTTATCAATTCTATCTTAAATTTTATCGTATTTGTAAAGGACATTCCTCTTAAAATCCTTTTAGATGTATCATTTATAAAATCCAAAGATAATTCACCATTTATCATGTCACGAGTGTTCTATTCTGATTTCATGATATTTTAAAACCATAGTGTCTCCATTATATTTCATATAATTAATTTATAATAGTAGGTTTTCATTATTTTGTGTGTGTAGTTTTCATGTTCTAATAATGATTTTTAAGAAAAAAATGAGATTTTGAAATGTGAATGTGTTTTACTCATGGATTTAAATGAGTTATGAAGTTTTTTATTCATGATATGTTATTTAGAAATTATTTATGATGGGTTTCAACCATTATACCTCTAGATATTATGGGTGAGACCCGTTATAGCTCAAGATATGTTGGGTTGATCCAACTATAACTCAAGATATAACGAGTGATCCCCATTATAGCTCCCCAATGCATTGGGTACTCTGGAGATAGAAGTTGGCCAAATTGTTATTCCATATGCAAGGGTGATTGTAAGAGTTATATCATAAATATATAAAAAGGAAACTATATGATGTTTATATTTATGATAGTGAGTTTATATGAAATGGATTTTACTTATTTTTATCATATAACTTGACTAACAACTTATTTCCTTATATCCCTTACTGAGATTTTTTGTTCTCATCAAAAGTTCTTATATTTTTTTCATAAGTTATAAGAATGTGTAATACATTTATGGAACACAATTTAAATTTACTAAATATTTTTCAATGAAAATATGTAGTATTTGAAAAGTGTTATATTTTGAAAAAATTGATATTGTTTTAATAGTATCCAAATGTTTGATTATGAGATGTTATGTATATTTTATATCCTAATTACCTAATACTTTAAACCTAAAAATATCTATAATTAGTAAGAATGAATTTTCTTATTTAAAACTCAACAATATGTAATGTTTTAAGTATGGGTCCTTATTGTGACTAGACTGTTTTTTGTTAAAACCCAACATGGCATCCATCACAAGCTATTAATGAAATTAAATACATTCTAAAATAAATATATTTCAAACTATCTGGGTGTTAAAATACTGTCTATTTTAAATGATTCATATAATATGATATATAAAAAATAATTTCATTCATTTAAAATCACAGGGTGTTACATACCCCCCCCCCCCCACAGTAATAAATTACATCCTCGTAATTTTAATATTTTCCCAGTAATCAATGGATGGATATTTAGATTTTTTTACTAAACCCACACCATAAATAGTATTTATAAAACCTATACTTAATGAGAGTGAAATAGAAGGCAAGAGGTTATATGGAATAATACATTTTCCAACTAGGATAACATCGTTGGGAATAGAGAAAAAGTACACAAATTTATAGAGGGTGATTAATTTCATTGATCCTGAACAAGTTAATGCTAAATATAGAGTTAATCGACTAGAAGCCATAAGTATATGATGATTGAAAATCCCACGGGGTAATCATAATTGAAGGTATTGGGATATAATTTTTTTCAAGTTACTTTTCTCAGAGTTAATCAATTATCTTACCATCTTGAATAAGACACTATAGAAATATAATAACTTTAGTAGTATAATTACATACTTTAGTTAATTTCCACTAGAACAAAATTTTTTCTCCAAACTATGTGTATTATGGATGAATTATTCCTTCTAGTTCACTAAAAAACTATTTCAGGAAAAAAGAATCCCAAAAATGAATATAAGATATTTCTCATGTATTTATACATTAACTATAACCAAAATGGTTCGCAAAATGTTATATAAATCAAAAAATTAATAAACCTTAATATGATACAATAATCTTTAAATCCAATAGTAATACCCTATGTTAAAATTAAATAATTCCATACCAATATATCACAAATAATCTGAAAAACCTAAACCTTAAAGAGTGTGTTAACCTAAAAGATCATCTTAGGACTTTTAGATTACATGCCCAAAAAATGGAATTGGTCTTTTGAAGTAACATTAATAACTATGACATAAAATCAATTTTCAATCATTTGGTTACATATATTATAATACTTTTGTTCTCAATATCAAATATATTTTATGACCTAATGTTTATCAATACCTTAAAACTCATTTATACAAAATTTAAATTCATACTTGATGTTAAACCATATATTTAAAATTACATCATATTTTTCAAAGGTCTCCTAAAATGTTTACAATCACTTAAAAAACTCCTCACATAAAACCTAAAAGTTATGTATTAGAAATTATACTTATGACCATCCCTATGCTTATATACCAATGAATTAATCCATAACTCATAATATAACCTCTAATGAAAAAGTCCTAATCTAAATATTTAGCTAAACATTTTTTATGATACCAAAAAAAAATCCATGTACCTGCAGTCATGGATTCAGTGCTAAATCCATAAAAATAAAATTTCATTCATTCATACTGATGTAGGTGGAAAAATTTTCACTATCCAAACATAAAATATCACAAGTAAATATGTTACCACTTACATTATCCATGAAATAATTGTTTTATAGTTGTATAGAATTAGGAAAACCCCATACATAAAAAATACCATTTTCATTGAATGGGAATTTATACCACTCAACCCATTTTTATAATTTCACATTAATCCACACTTATTATTTATATGAAATACCTTCTCGACATAATTCATTAGACATCATTATTTTTAACTTAGTGTAAATGATAATATTAGAAGGGGTGAGATCAAATGGTCAGTAAGGGTAAGAATTAGCACTATACGTTTTATGTCATCAATGAAAATTGTAAGTCATAATTGTATGATGATATAGTTAGAGTGATTGAGCGAATTCTAAAAGAACACATAACCTTTAACACTTGGAAAATAAAATATGAAATCATGGATAAAGAAATAGGCATTGGAATCAATATCCATGATCTATATGATATCAATAATCAACATAAGAAATATTACAAACCCATAGTACTAAAAAAGAAATATGGTGGTGTCATGGAATATATTTATTCATAACTCATGTGAATCCCATGTCAGAAATAACTAGAGCCTAGTTAATTCCATTTGAAACCACTCTAGTAACTCTATCCTTATTTCCTCTCAATACTATGTACATTAATCAATGCATTTTATAGTAATACGGGTTCACCAATAATTTAAGAAACAATGGGTACACCCATCATTATTTGTGTTTACCATTGTAAAATCTGTAACTAACTCACCTAGTGTAACCTAAGATACCCCAACATTAAAGTTATAATCGGCTCACCTGAGAAAATCTATGACACCCCATCATATATCATGTCAAAGAAAAACAACATGAATAAAGTGTATTGATATTTCATCATAAAACTCATAGAAAAAATAATTATTATTTTATTAAATAATTAAACAAAGGAAAGAAATCTATTTCATGTCAATATTTTTGAAATATTCATAACCATTTGAAAAAAATAGGATCCATGATAGTATCATTGAAAAAATACTAATCATTCTATATAAATATTTTGTATAGTATAATTACAAAATATTCACAGTGAATAATAATAAACCACACAGTTTTTTTAAATTGATGAAAATAAATAAAATTTAAATATCATTAATAACATTATTGAATAAATCATTCTTCATATTTCAAAAATAAATTTTTCTAACAAAAAACACTTTGAAAATACTTTTATCTGAAAACCCCTTTTAAAATATATGAATTCCATGAATACTAATAAAAAATTCATTTAAAAATTAATCATATAATTTTTCAAGGTAATCTTTAATGAAATTGTAGTCTTGTTAGTGGGTAATTATATCCATATCGTTAAAAACATTCCTTTTTATAGGTAACAAGTTTTGAAACATACATTGTTTATAAAGTGACAAGAAGATTAATTTGAAAAAAAATAAATAGGAAACATGGGTAAAATTATTATTTATTATATTATTTTTGAAAAGATAAAAACATTTCTTAGAATAATTGGTTTTGGAAGAAAACATATTTCCAAACATGAAATATATGAAGTATTATTTTCTTCATACATTTTCATAATTATTTTTCATTAACAAAGATTAAAATTTAATATTACATGAAAATAAAATAAATAACTAGTGTAGATTAAAATACTTTTGGTTATTGAGATATCGATAACAATATCAAATCATTATGATCATAACCATAAACAATACTGATAAATGATGAGATTGTAACTGAAGACTCTTATCACATTTGTAACATTGAATCATAATACCAATGAAAGAATATCACAAACTAAAAGTCAGATTATCATTTAGATAATGATATTAATGATATAAAATATCAAATGTGAATTATATACACCTCCTAATATAAGATTGGTGTATAACACAATATATATAATAATGTAGAAAAATGAGAAAAAAATCGATAACTGCTTCAGTAACTTTGAAATAGTAAAAAACATGAAAAAATAGATATTAAAATGTACATTTAAATCCCTATAAATTTATGTATAATAATATTAAAATAAATTTATGTTATGTAATTATACTACATAATTAAATAAGCGGTGAATATGGAATATATCCTCAAGAAATAAAAATGATATGAGAAAACCCTTTCCTTGAGACTGACATGTCATGTGTTTCTTTGTCGTCCTAAATAAAACAATTATTAAAATTATTTACCAAAGAAGGAAAATATATTATTTTTATAATAAATTTTATTTCAATTATTACTATTTTATAAAAAGTTACTTAATCTAATAGGTTCACATTATACGTTTTGACCATATTCATCTTATGTGTCAAAAAAGTCTTCGGTATGTTTACTATAACCAAAGATGTCATTATTTGAAAATATACAAAACAAAAATCTTTAAATACTACTTATAATTATATATATATTATAGATTTAACTCAAAAAATATAGGATGGTTCTAAAAAATTAACTAACATTACAATCAAGAATATTATATGATATACATATGATGAGAAATGTATCAATATTTCAATGATCATTATCAAAAGATGGTAAAAAATATTTTAACATTATATAATGAATATAATATCATAAAATAATATAATTAAATTATAAATACTGATATGTATAATTATTGTTTTTTGGTTTTGATAAAATTAATCTCATCACTTTGTGAAGTCAGTTGTCCACATATCCACGAACGAAGTTATCGTTATTCACTGTGTGAAATGGTAAAAAAGAAAAATAATGTAATATATTTTCAGATTGAAAAATATGTCTCTAATATCATATTTACTCTATTTAGGCCATGTATATTAATTAAAATTTCCCTTATTACATTACATGTAACACATTAGTGAAAAATGAATCACATCGCTTCGCAAGGTGGTAGCTCGATGTACCCAAGAGTGAAGCTGTTGTATCCCCTATAGAATAAGAAATAAAACAGTATATGTGATATAATTACTACATATTTATAATGATGTAATAGATATCTTATATATTTATATATATTATCAATCATTAATGTAATACATGTGAGGTGGCAATAGAAAGTCAAACGATAATGGCTCCTGAGGCCGTAGTCCATCGAATACAGAAACAATAATTTCATAACACATTTTATGTCTGTGTAGAAGGATGTATGTAATGAAATTATTATAAAAAGTCCTTGTATATTCATTATACATTTTTATAATATTATCATGGTTTATGAATAATTGGAGGTGGTGGAGAGAAAAATCATATAAAGTCACTCATTGAATAACATTACCTCTTTTTCGGGTATCCCCCTTTGAATTGTAAATAATCCTTCTTAAGTTAGATTTATGACAAAAAAGAATCCACTAAGAGGGTTCGGATGTAATTAAATTGATTTTTCATTTTCTAGATGATCTAATTGAATTTAGGGTTTTGAATAGGTTAGGTGGGTGAGTTTACTTTTATAGTTGAGGAGAAGTGGAATTCCCATAAATATCATAATGAATTCACTATTGGGAAGCCAATATTACCGAAAGTGGATCAAAAATGGATAATTAAATATTCTAGTGATTATATGGTCAATACGCACCTCTAAAACAAAATAAAACACATTTTCAAACATTTTTTTCCATAACTTATTAGTTTCACTACTTTACCATTTTGGTTTACCACTATGATAACTAGTTTTCTAACCAAGCTAATTTATACTCTATGTCTAAAAAATGTGAGAATTATTAGAATATTTGTACACAATTATTATAAATATTTTATATAATTTATAAAAAATAATATGTGTTTTAAACATTTATTCTAACACAACACATGTAACGCACAATTACACCACTTTAACCTTAACTATATTAACAATGATTTTTACCATTTAGGGGTCATTATATTAATTAGAAAAGAAAAATGAGTCCATGACTGAAAAATATTTGACATTAATTGAAATTTAAAAATCACTTAGAATAATATTGTATATTTATTCATTTTAAATATTTCAATAAAATGGAATTTTTTATAAAATAAAACTATTCAAATTTGGAAATTATTCAGGTAATATGAATTAAAAATTTAAATATAATGATGGAATTAAAATATATTATTATAAAACCTATTTAACATGATATATTTATCTAAAAAATTAATTCCACAGAATATTTTACTCAATTTACATATATTTTAATAATTTTAGTTATATTTATTTTTGTAAATTATTATCTTAATAAATAATCCATTGGAATTTCTTAAGAATTTAATGTAATTATTTTATATAAAAACCATTCATGATAAAAAATATGACTTATATTTCAAAACAAATTTATATTTAAAAACTCATTATATTACATATAATGATATGTTTTTATATTTATATACTTATTTAAAAGTATATTCGCATCCATCTAATGGGTTGGGAAGTCTTCATTCATCAATACAGAGGACTACCACTATGTGAACCGATATCATTCATTTTCCATTATTATCTCTTAGTATTGGGTATGATGACAGATACAACCAATATATATAATATTTATAACAATATTATACCTCTATATTCATTATATAATATATCCCTTTTTAATTTCCATCCATAGGCGACATGATAATATTACTCGTGTGTGTGACGGACTACTACCTCACAAAGTGATGTGATTCGTCTGTCACTGACGCTTTACATGGAAGGTGACAAGGATAAATATAATGATTCTATGTGATATAAATGAAATAATTATGATATTCCTGGTATACTTATCCTTCTCTCAAGACAATATATTATTTTTTTTCTTATAATTTTACTCACATAATGATGATTACATCGTCCGCGTAAGTGTAGACTACCACCGTCACTAAGCTATGTGACTCTATTTTCATCACAAAAACACATTGATAATAAATAAAAATTACACTATAATGAAAAAAATATTAACTAATATTTCCCCTAATGATCATTGAAGAAAAACCCGGTTATTCATGTGTTTGTATGACATACCGTCCCCATGATCATAACCTACATCATTTCCTAAAATAATCTCTCATGATTAGAAATAAAAGTATAATTGATGTATAAATATGATAATAACTTAATGATTATTACTATGGATATTATGGAACTATAATATATTCAAAAAAAATGTGAACATTCATAACAATTAATGAATGAGAAAATAAGTATATTAACCCCGAAACTGGGAAAATAATAAATTATTACTAATGAATGGGTGATAACATGTTATAGAAGTATCATATATGATATTTTAAATATTGATATGGTTTTGGTAAAATTTTATTAATTGTTTAAAATAACTATAATTGATGTTAAATCTTGTTCCATGAAAATCAATCCTGATGGGGATTCTATCTCAATTTCTTTTTATTGAGGTACATTTGTATGTAATGCGCCAAATTCTTTAATATTTTTCATACCCTTCTAATTTCACATGTAATATCATGACTAATTCATAATTAATGGTTTTTTATACTTCAATTTTATTTATGTTATAAAAATTTATTTTTACCTAAAAATTACCAATTGGTAAAAGTAACTGTAATTTCTCTCTTTTCTATTATGATTGTAAACTTTATCACGATGAAATTACCTTAATGTACTGTTTTTAATTTAGATTTTTAATTTTTCATAAATATCCATATTCTTATACAATGAATATTATTATTTCATAAAATATTTAAATTTTTTATAAACTGCTTTTTACTAAAAAAATTATTTGATTAACTAGGGAGATATTGATAAACCTGCATCCATTACTCATTATAGATATTTAATGATAAGGCATAATAATTAATGGTTTATATTGATCATATAATTGGTGAAGAATTTTATGGACCTACTTCGATGGGTGGGGCATTTTATTTTGTATATGCTCAAGGTATTGCTAGGTCTCATAAGAATAATCAAATGGATAATTTAAATAGGTTTCTACCAATAGTTTAAACTATCTTATAAAATGTTTTGAAATTATAGTTATTCAGATGCCTAAGATCAAGAAATACTAAAACTAATCATTTCCTACATTAATAATTTAGTTTTTATTATCTATGATATTATCACAATGATTTTATCTCTATATTCATTTGATTCTCATATTTTTTGTTAAATTCAATGTGTTTTTAGTGATTTTACTTTCTATATTGATTATTCATAATATTTTAATATAACCATATTATTTAACTAGAATGTTTTTCAAATTATTTACCATTACATATTGGTTATTTTTTATTTTATTTCATGACAAATTCCACTATACATAATCCTTATTGATCATTTCATCTCACCCTAATTTTGTTTCCATTCCCTATGATATACGTAAAGAGTTCTGTAAAATAGTTTTAAAGGATTTATTTCTTATTATTTTTTACGTATCAGGTTTTATTTTACATTCCCATTGTAAATTGGGTATCATGTATGTATCGAGTTTTACGAAAATTCAATATTGATCTGTCATTTAGGATTAGAATTTTTATTTTTATTCCAATATAACAAAATAAACACCGGATATGGGTTATTGGGGTCAAGGTGAATTCACACTATCTCATTAATTATTGTTTCTTATTTTCCTATTTTATTTCAATTTACATGTTATTAACTATTAAATGTTTTTCCTTTCCAATTATTATCACTAATTTAATTTTTTTCTTGAGTATTGTTGCTCACTTTGCACACACACATACACATTTTTTCTTTTCTAGGGGTTAAAAAATGTCTTGTTACATCACTAGTTTTTTGTAAGAAATATAAATACATAATTTTTACAAGATTCAATTACATTTGATTTTTCATACTCTTAAAAACTATCATATTACCTTTTTTCAACAAAATTCACTCTTTGTTCAAAATAGATTTATATAGGCTAGGTTCTATTATTCTCCTCAACCAAATTCCCTAACCTAAAAAATCAACTGTAATATATTGTAATGATAATGTGATTAACCTATGAATATACAAAAAATGTTTCTATCTATGTGTACGTAGTTAGGTTCAATCTTCAAGCACAAGGTAAATATTGAGTTTTTAGTCATCCATCATTTTTAGTGTGATTAGCAATAAGTGTATGAATTTGGAATCTTCATACACTTTTTTAGTATCTAAAAAAATATGTATCTATCAAGAAACCACAAAAATGTTTAATTATTAAAACTTCATGATGTTATCCAACACATAGGGTTTTTAACCTAAATGTCTATGCCCCATAGATGGTATTTTCTAATATAAATGCATTACCCAATTTATCAAAGCTCTATCAAGGTGAAAACCTCATATTATAACATGTATATGAATATTTATTCTATAAAAGGAAAACAACCACACATAAACCTTACGAATGATAAAACAGATGATAGGGATGTGGGTTTCATAATCCCATATAATGGCATAACAAAATTCTATCTCAGAAGGATTACCTAGAAAAGAAGGAATTAAATAAAACATGTTATATAATTAAATAAATAATCAAATTTCATACACCTAGAGTTAAAATATAGAAAAATCATGAGACAAATGTGAAAAGAAAGAATAAATTCAAACCATAAAGTTTATTTTTTTGAAATGGGTAAATGATATTTAGAAGAAAAAATATATTATTATTTTATTTTATTACATAAAAGAATCGAGAAGGTTTTTAGAAAATAATAATTCTTTTATAAGATATATTAATGGTTAAAAAAATTTATGGATGTCATTGTATATAAGAAATATAAAATTGGGAAGTTCCCTTATATTAGGATTATTTAGAGGAGCGAATTTTGATGGGAACCTAAAACATGTTTTATCCCCAAAAAAGAAATAAAAAGAAAACTATGTATTTATGTAAGGAAGATATAAATTTATTATGTATTAAATACATTATATGATTATAGATACAAACTATAAAAAATAAATATAATTCATAATAGAAAAAGTAACGACTTTTGTATAGAGGATCCATTTTTATGTTTTAATATGCCTTTATTGAATCCCGCTTCCTTAAAAAGATAAAAAAACATTATTTTGAAATGATTTAAGGATAAATATATGGATTTTAAAATTTAAATATATTTTTATCCCAAATTGGGAATGAGAACATTTATTTAAAGGAAAAATATGGACATAGAGGAAAAAAATTCATTATTAATAAATAGTATTAATTCTAATGATTTCAGAGATTTTATTGATAAATGAAACAACCAAGAATATTTTGATTTAATCATTTAATTTACCTAAATAAATGAAAAAACAATTATGTAGTATTTAAAAATTTAATAATAAGGGAAATTATAAATGAAAAGTTAATAATGATATCTCATCACCGAAATGGAAATAAAATTCTGTCAAAAAAATCATAATACATCATTATAATTTAAATCAAAAACCTATAATGGTATAAAATGGGATGAAATTTTAAATCCTTTATAATTTAATAATAATAATAATATAAAAATACATCCAAATGAAATATTTACCACACAAATATTGAACATGTGGAGAATATAAATTATATCTCATTGAATCAAAATAGAGAAGCTGAAACCCTTACATCCGGCATTGATTCCTATTTGTGTGAACTATATGTCTTGAAACCTATAATTAAATTTAATTAATTATCTATAAATATTCTTTTTCATATTTTTTTATAGGATATAGTTATTATAATATGTTATTTAGAAAATATATTTCTCTTATGGTTGTTACTCGTGGTGGTTCAATCGATTTCTATGAAAATTTATCGATATATTGATCATGGTAAGATGTGTTATAAAATAGATTCATTATATAAATAATATTACATGTGTATATATTTTATTATTATATTAGAAAAAAATAATAAATTTCTTTATGTTTTCCAATGGTGAACTCAATATAATAAATGTACAATGCAAAGTTCATTAATAGTGATTATGTTTACCATGAACATTTTTTGAAAAAAACATATACAGTGTGAAATATTATATTTTAAGAATATTGTTAGTGTCATAAGTATCGTTGTGATTCATTAAATCCAATAATAATTTCTTCCATGTTAGGTGTTAGTGGAAAAAATACGATGTTTAATGCAAGTGATAATCCAAACATTTAAACATTTTATGCTCTCATTTTTAATAGAATGAGAGAGTGGTATAAAAATTAAATAATAATCAATTATAAAGGTTAAAACTGTCATGAATATTGTATTTATCCATAAAATACCTCTTTTGGGTAAATCATATATGTTGGCTGTGAAAAATTAAAATTTGTTTTTTATAGAGGCAATAATCTGCAAAAATGTGTAATGACGTCTTCATTTTTCGAATTGATTTATAGGGATATGGAAAATTGATATTTCACTAGTATAATTTTGTTATGAATATTAGTATTATATATTTTGTCATAATCTAATTGTTAGAAAAAAATATAGCATATAAGAATAATATAACTAATAGATCTCAATATTTATAATTACTTTCTCACTTTATATGTTATTTATTGGGTAACATTATAAATATCCTTTGCATTTTATTTTTGAAAGGCCATCTAATTGAGGTTTATTCATATATTATAGGATAGTATATATGTGTTGGTTCTATTGAACTAAATTCTTTGAACATTAGATTAATTTTATATTCAAATCAGTAAATATTAATTAAATATCTTATCATATAATTATTGTTATTCTATATAACATTTATATGAAAATGTACCAGATTATTTGTTTCATTGATAAAGTCAAAGTAGCTTGATATTATAAGAATATAATTTAAAGGGTATGATGATATCTCTTAAATATTTTTCTACATTTCAATAACATACAATGATAGGGATCATGGTACATAGACTGCCAGGTGTTAGTTTTCATATGTGGATTAGGCTTCTTCTCGTGATGATTGTATTTAGTAATCTCTATGATGGAAGATGTTGAAAACATACCCAGCAATATGAATTCTATATGTTTTGGTGTCATAAAATATTCCTATTATTTATTTTGTTTAATGGTCCTTAGACTTGGATATTAGTATTAATTCATGTTATGAATTGCGTTCTTAGATTTATTTCACAAAACATGATGATAAACTTTCCGGGAGAATTTTTATCTGTTTGATGAGTCATGAATGACATATTTTTAATTAATATGTGTAGAAATGATTTTTATCTTACATATTTATTGAAATTGAAATATAATACCTTTTATTGAATTATAATTTTCTCATTAAATTATATGGCGATTTTTAATAACATTTTCTTAGATAGTAAAAGAATGATGTACCAAGTAAATTAGTGGTTGATAGAGATGTGAAACCTTCTTGATGAGATATTATGATAATGTTATTTTATTACACATTGATAATTGGTATGTATATTTCACCATTGTGACATTTATTCCTTTCTCTTGGTTTCCATGACAAATTTATATATAGTAATATTGGAATTTAGGCATCCCCTCTTAATTACAATGAGAAATAATCCTAGAGGGTCACACACGAAGTGTTTCAATTGATCTAAATTAAATTCTATTTGAATTTAATTAATGGAATATATATTATTCTCAAGGCATTAAAATAATGTATTAATTTATTATTTGGAACATATAATAAATAAATATTTATTCACCATAATTTGAGAGAAAAATATTTATTTATTTTTTTAAATATTTAATAAATATTTTTTATTTGTTCGTAAATAATGTATTTATTTAGAGGATAAAATATTTATTCCTGGTATTGAATAATTTTCTAAGAGTTTTAATAGACCATGATTTTGTCTGGTGATGAATATTTATTTCTATGGTTGTAAATAATATTCATCAGAGGGAATGTTAGTGCTCGTTATTCAGAAATAATATTATAATTATTATTTTTTGGAATGGGGTTTTATGATTATTTATTTATTAATTAATGTAAAATAAACTATTAATTAATATTTTACCCTTAACTATATATATATATATGGTTATTTCTATTCTATATTGTTAACAATTATATAGAGAATCATTGCGCACAAAAAAATCAATATGGACTCTTACTTCCCCATATCTCAAGAATGTGAAACACATATTCTTTCAAGACTAAAGGATGAGAGACCAACATGAACAATGCAAGGAAATCGATTCACTATTATAGAACCTTGAAATAAATTGGTGTTTTTCAGAGATAAAAGGAACATGTTTTGATCAAAACTATGGCGATTCTATACATTATCCTCACATCGTAATAAAGGTAATATGTAAATGGGTCTTTTGAATTTTCAACCTCATCAATGATGAAGGGATCCTAAACAAGTGTATTTTTTTAAAAAAATATAAATAAATTACATTGAACATGAAAGATCCCCTCTTGGGGTTTCACAAAAATAATTATTAGAATGAATTTTAATATAACACCTTTCAATTTATACTTCTACTCCACTCTAAACCTTCATGTGGTATCAGAGCAGTCGTGTTTTAAAATTATAATTATTTTTTTGATTAATGATATATATTAAATCGTGGTTGAATGTTTTTATATCATTTTATCATTTCATTAATAAGATTTGATTTGACACGTAATCAAAATATTATTCAAGTTTTTTAGTGTATAACTTTATCACATGTCTAAAATCATATGATGAACGACCATAAATTCCAACAAGAAGTGACAATTTTTTTAGCCTTTAAATTTTGTTTACACAATGTGTAGTTTGAGTACACAACGTGTACTAAGGTTCACTGCACCTAGATGGGTCATGAGATCTAAAAGATGATGAAATGATAATTACACACTTGTAATTTATTTCACTACATGTGTAAAACTAGTCATCCAATCACATGGGATTTTAGATTACATAGTGTGTAGCTAGAAAACACACCTTGTAGTCATCATAGGTTAGAACCATAAATCGTGCAATGTTTTTCAATATTATACATGGTAAAAACACATGAGTCTATCTTCATGGTTAATTTATGATATATTGATTTGTAAGCAATGCACACACCTTTTATTTCAACATTTCATGTCTCTGAAATAAATACCCATCCACTCGTAAATAACGAAATACCATACCACAGAAGAAATACTGGGCATATAGAGGGATTGTAAAGACTGCCTAATCATGCTAATATACACACCTAAGATCGAGAATGTTTTCTAATCACCATGAATGATGATACAAAACATGTAACTGTAATGTACATGCAATTTAATCTAGTCGAGTTAACAAGATGAATCCCTAATAATGTAACTTAGATACATCCAAACCAAGATACATGTTTGGTAGATAAATAATACACATAGTGCAGTCTCCTAGATAATTGAAAAGTTAAATTACCAAAAATTCAAAAATTACTGAAAAAACAGACTTTATTGATTATCACATGTTCGGTTTGATACTTTAACTATAGACTTGAAGAAATTAAAAAGCTCAATTAATTGATTGTAATAATTTTTAAGAATTGGTTCAATCAATTATTTTTCATTAATTTATTTAAGGTAGTTATCTACAAGAGGATTTTTTTGGTCATTATGATTAAGTGGATTTAATAAATTAGTTGATTAATTAATAAATAAATTCAAGTATATTTAAATTAATAATAAATAATGGCTATGAAAAGAATGTTAACTGATATAATATTTTGTCTTTGTATCAGGTATGATCATTCATGAGTAAGACTAGAACCATTTTTTATGTAGGATTTTATTTAATTTAATTTATTACATGAGTTTTAAAAATTATTCGTTAAATTAATTTGATGTCAAGCATGTTATTCCCCCTCCCCCCGTTATTTTTATGTTGGAACTACAAGTTGAATTTATTTATGTATTCCCCATTTATAAAATCTTTTATTTCCCTTCACTTATATATGAGTTACAAATACATTTCATTATTGGAGTTCTCCAAGGCATGTGGAGTATATTCCAAATATAACTATAATTATGCTGACCCAGGTGTTACACTTATCGATTATTGTTATTATATAACTCTTTAAAAGAGTATAAATATGAGTTATTTTCCCTTGGTCATATGTCAACATATTTTCCAATCATTAAACAAACCATTAGATATTATCATGAACTGGTAATTAAATTATATATTTATTTCCTTAAATGAATTATTTATTCTATGGATGCAATACGATTTTCTTAAAATAAATAAATTATTGTGAAAATATGAAATTTATATAAATATAATATGAATAAATTTTTTATCCTATTTGGTTATTTAATTAAAAAGAATCTACAAAATATTAAAAAAATTAAAAGTATAAAAAAACTTTTGCAGATAATATATTAAAAAGCCTTCATGTATTATAATCTTAGACTACACCTTCCATTTCTAGATTGGGAAACCAACCACATAACTAAGTTTTATCATGAATAATGTTTAGATATATACATTTATCAGATATTTTTCATGATTGTTTTGGGATGAATTAACTGAACCTATATTGAATGTAATAGTCAATCTCTGTTCAATAATAATTTGGGGGAAAGTGTTGAAGAAATCCATGTTAGGATTTTAGGATTGTGGAATCCACTCGATAGATCAAGGAGTCGTGATCCCTCAGTTATCATGAACACCTACCTAAATACCTTCTTATGCTATTCAAGGGAAAATTAAATATCATTTAGAAAGGTTATGTAGATCCTTCCAACAAAAATTACCTAGAAAATCGATATTCTGCGTTCAATAGTGATGGATATTGGGACATGATAAAATAGGCGGAGAAGTAATATAATTAAATTATTATTATTTCTAAAATATTTTTTAATAAATTAATTTACCTGTCAAACATTTTTATAATAAAATCAAATGGAATCCAAAACCACAAAATAGTGTGATCATTCATTAATAAAGTGTACGTATTAACAAACATATTTTTTTGGGATTTGGTATAATCATATATTTGTTGCATTATTATCAAAAAGTTATTATTATATCATGAAATCCCCTAATCCGGTTATTCTACACCAATAAGTTAGAATATGTGATAGTGATTTCTACTAGAGAAATTCTCATGATGCTTTATTTTTCTATTGTATTAAATTATAAACTATATCTGTGGAGTTTATGATATAACCTAAATACATTGAATCTCAGACAATAATATTGTATCTTCATTCTATTAGGAATGATAAAAAATTTATAAGAATAAATAAGGTATGAAATGAACTATATAATTGTAATTTGGAATAGGGAAATCTAGTTATTGATCATGCATTCAAAATGATGGTGTATATTGATCATTTAGTCAAATTATGCTTCAACATAAATAATAAGTTATCCATTAATATTATTTTATTTTATTTACCACAAATATTATCATCATTTGATCAATTTTAGTTAAACTAAATGAATAATATTTTTTTAAATCTTCTGTCCACACTTCATCAATTTGATAAGTATTGGTTGAAACTTGTTTCTCCACACAAGTACATAACGATGTCTTAAATTGTTTAATTGTTTTATTGGTATATAAAAAATTAATTTTCCATTATTATATTATCATTATGAATGTTAATAATATTATTGGTATCATAATTTCATGGTTAGAAATGATCTAATAGAGTATAAGAAGTAAATAACTAAGATATATTAGTTGAGAGCATCACCTTCCCCATTTGGATATTATCCCTTGAATAACTTTTTAAATATCCTTATCATTTTGTGTTGGAATGACCATGTATTTAAATATATTTTTTCATATATTTGAGGATAAACTATTGGAGTTGGTTCCCTAGAACCAACTAATTTTTTACATTAGATTACATATATATTCAAAAAAGTTAAAATTAATTAAAAAATATTAGTACATATTGATTATTAAACTACAAAATTGTGATGTTATAATTTACTAAATTATATGTTGCATTGATAAGGATGGAGAGTTCTGCTGATATGATGAACAACATTAGATGATATGAAGATATCTCTTCATTATAGAAATATGTTCAGATAACATACTATGATAGGGAACATATTACATAGAATTTCAGGTATAATTACTCAAAAGATGATGATGCCTCTTCTCATGAAGACCTAATTTAGAAATCTAAATGAAAATAGATTATGAAAATAGACCGAACTCAAATAATTTGTCACGTTTTTGTGTCACCCAATATTTCTATATATGAGCATATTTAAAGGTCCATAGAATTTAGGATTATAATTAATTCATGTTATGACATTCATAGTTATATATATTTTATAAACCATAATAATAATAGTTCATTGTGAATTTGGATATGTTGGGTGTATCATGAATGAAATTTTCTTACCAAATATGTTGAGGAATGAAAGTATATTATATCATTATAGAAGTTGATATCACAGTCCATAAATTGAAATACAATTGTAACAATAAATTCCATTGTCATGGTGTAATGAAAATTATTTTAGATAATCAAAGAAATGAATATTGAGCACATATATTGATAACATTTATGTGAAACCTAATTGATACAATACTGTGACCAATGGATATATTTCACAATTAGAGTTTATGTGTGGATGTCATCATTGAGACATTATATTCTTTCTCTAGGATGCCTTGACCCGTTACTAGACAATAGTCTTTCACTTTAGGCAATCCTACCTAATTCCAACAAGAAAGAGTCCTAAAGGGTCGCAAACTATGTGCATCCATTGATCTCAAATAAATTTTAATTTAATTTAATTAATGGAATAAATATTATTTTCAATACAGAGGAATAATTTTATGCCTGTTTTAGTTATCTTACAAATCAATTAAATAATTTTTCATTAGATTTAAATAGAATATATTTTTATTTTATTTAAAATTTCATAAATAATTATAACATTTTGTGAAACCAATATTTAATTTACAGAATAAAATATTTATTTCAAGTATTAAATAATTTTCAAGGAGTTTGAATAGACCAATACCGTATCTGGTGATGAATATTTAGTTGGAAGATGATAAATGATATACAACTCTTCTAATGATTTCACAGACCATATAATAATAATATTATAATTATCATTTTATGGAATGGGGTTTTATTATTGTATTTTATTATTTAAGGAATGGTAAATTATTAAATATTAATTTAACATAATCCTTTAGAACTATCAATAGATGGTTCTGTATAATTTATTGAGATAATTGACATATATAGGATCATTGTGAAAAATGAAATTCTCTATGGGATTCTCCTCTATCCCTCTCAAGATTGTGAAAAATATGAGATATTCCATCATGTCTAAACTACAATCTATAAACATGAACAATGTAGGAAAATTGATTTTCAGTGCTAGCCCCAAAAAATCGGTCTATGTTTTTGGATATCAGAGGAGAAAGTGTAGATCAATGCTAGAGGAGTTCTTCCCTTAGATACTTACATAAGAATGATGGAAATACTAAAAGGGTATTTTATAAAATCTATATCACCAATTAAGATTGGATCCTAATCCATGGTATTTATTTTCATCAAATCTAGTTACATTAATTACTAATTTATCTTAAAATATCCTCATTTGGGGTTTCTAGAAACTATGATATTAAAATATACATTAATATATCACCTAAAAACTGGGGAATATGCTCAGTAATAAACATTCTGGGAATAGGGTGGAGTTTTCATTTATTTAAATTTTTGATATCGGGGTAAACAATTAGTAGAAGTGGTCAATATTTATAAGTGAATAAAATTCCACTTGTGTAAATACCCATTAAATTTTTATTGATGCGATAACACTATTAAATTATCAAAGGAACAAAAATAAATAATAAATATTTAAAGGATGATATAATGTGTAAAATAATTCCTCAATTCTATTGGTTCCATGATTTAATCATATTTATAATCTTTTACTATTTACTTTTACTTCTTATATTTTCGGTTTTTACCTTAGTAAGTATATTTTTAAGTAATCTATTTTAATATACATAAAATGTAATTATTTTAACCAAATATGGATATTAGAAACCTACATATGGAAAACCTTTAATCAAAATATATTTTTAAATTTTAAAAAATTATGTTCTAAATTAAAACATGAAATACATTGAAAACTATTTTTGTAGAAAAATGATGTTTTAACAATTATGTGTTCTTAATATTATATAAAATTCGTTACAAATTAAACTAATAATAATATATCTGTATATAATTTTAAAAATAATAATAAATAAATTATATTAATTTAATTTATTAGAAAAAACCTAAACAATATTAATGAATTATTTACTTGGTTATAACGTCTTTTACATTTCTCAATGTATTTAATAGTAAACCTACTAATCATACATTTAGGTCTAAAAATGAAATTTAAATTATTTAACAGAGTTAAAATATTTATATGAAATATGAAATCCATTTTTTATATTTAATTACCATAATTATAAAAACTAAATAATAATATTGAAAAATATATAACAACTTTTACAGTAAAATATCACATAGGTTTCCAAAAATTTAAACATGATTTTGATAAAATGAACAATGTTTTTTTATGTTATGTATTTTATATTGTAAAAATATATTTTAATATTTTGTTTTTTAAAAACTTTTAACTAATTCTTGTTGTGTGATAATGTCATAAAACTAACAGTATTATCCAAATCAGTATTTCCCAACTATTCACCTTAAAATTAATTCTTTTAGAAATATTCCAAAAATTTATTCTAATATGATTTTTTATCCTAAGAGAAAAAATGATTTGAATTGGTAAAATTAAAATTTTAATATATTGTAATTAAACAATTAAATAAACATAATAAAAATATAATGACAAATGATTCCATTAAAAAATAACATATTTTTTTGTAAAATTATAATTTTTCAAATTTTTAGTTCCTATAAATGAAAAAAGATTAATTTTATATTATTTATATCAAAATAATATATAATATATTTATTGTCATTTATTAATGTTTTTAAAATCATATTTTATAAAAAATAGATTTTTATGAATAAAGTGGTCACGTTGATTTTATCAATGTATTTGTAAGTAAAAATTCTTTTTCTATAAATATAAAAAAGTAAAATATATTATTTTCATGTTATAAATTAATTATGGGATTAATAGTTAAATGTATTCATTATAATAATATATAGTTAATTATCATCCAAAGATATTAAAACTTGATCTAATTATAAGCTAGGCTCTAGTTGCAATCACATGTGGTCATTCCACAAACATGGATCTCTTGGAAATTTCTATAATCAAGAACTTATATCACATATGATTTCACTCATAAAATAAATTTTGGAGTTCAATGTGGTATTAGTCTTAGGATAACCCAAGTGATGCTAGAACATTTCTATGATCAGAAAAATGACCATCCTAAAAGAGGCTTCTTTTTCTTAATTCTATTTCATTCATTTTTTTCATGGATTTCATAACATTGTTAAATATAGTTTTACCCAACTATTTTAATGACTCTATTATAATGATATTATTTAATAATTTATTATTAACACAGTAAAATTATGTTTTAGTTTGGGATTTCATTTTACACAAGATATTTAATGTTTTTTCTTTCAAAATATAATTTAAATTTAGTAAAATATTTTGGTGTTACACCATGTCCTGGGATAGATATAGTTCCTTAATCAAAGGTGTCTTGGGCTATTTATGGGAATGTGATGAGAAATCAATAGTTAAGGAAAATATAATTTTTTCTTTATATCTAACTAAAACATTTATATATTTTAATTATATAATCCAATGTGATATTTAATTATTTTTGGATATTATTCCACTTTTGAAATATATTTTTATAGTGTCTATTTAAACTTATAAAATACTAAATAAAGTTTATTTTCTATTATTAAAACCATTATATGTTATGGGGTGAAGTATAAATAATTATTTTGATTTATTAATGTTTGCAAATATCTGTATGGGATCATCTATGATATTGTCCAAATTTGTATTCACATTATTGTCTTAGTGATACCTATATTTCAAAAAATATACATAACCACGACAAGTACATTTTCAGCCTCATTCAGTGAAATCCCTGTAAATATTTACATAACCCCACGATTATGTTACTTTAGAAATGAGTAAGACTATCAATAATTGATGGAAAAGTATTAAAATATAGTAATATAGATTCAACCCCCATATTTTTATTGTTTATATTATTTTATGAAAACCTTGAATAATTTATTTATATGTATTATAATGTTAGAATTATTTCATGATTTTTATTCTATCGGAGACATGATATTGGTTTGGGAAGTATTTATAACATTTATTTTGTTACTGGTTATTCATTAACTATAAAAAAACTATTTTAAAATTGATTTTTGATTATATAATAGAATTATAAAACCATAAAATATACATTAAATAATGATAAATTTCACCAAGTTCTATAAATATGTTATTCATTATCCACAATAATAATAGTTGTGAAATTATACTAACAACATTTATTTTTGTAGATGAATGAAAACAGATAATAACTAGCTAGAATTAATGAGTTATTATGATATGATTATTATTTCAATATAAAATAGGTAATGAAATAATAACTTCATGTTATTAATCTGATTAATAAGAATTAAGATGTTATTAATTGTAATTAATAATGAAAAATATTATAATAAAAGCATTTCCTTAATTGAAGAAATTGTATCTTCACATTGAAATATTATTTATTTAGATGGATTTAAAACTTATCCATATAATAAGAGGCTACTAAATATGATAGAGGTAATTATTTGATGTAATTTACTAATATTTTTCGGATAAAAAAATTCTTTTGGGGGTATTTTTTATGTGGGGTTCGTTTATTGAAAGCACAGATTGAAATTTTTATAGATAATCATTCCTTAATGATAAAGGAATGTAATTTTTTATTGAAAGAGTTTAAGAAAATGATATTTAATAAATATCAATGTCAATTACCATTTCACATATGTTTATTAATTTTTTTAGTTTTTTTATTAGTTTATATGTTCTTCTTAATATGTATATATATATTATATTATTTATTTTGGATTATAAAAAATTAATTATGTGACATATTTTTTATTAAAATTTGATGTAAAAGATTTTAACTAATTTTTAAATCGTAATTTAAAATTATAAATTAATTTTAACAATGTATAACCTTTAATGTGAGAAAACTATCTTTAAAATTTAAAATCATAAATCATTAATGAAAAAATTGTTTTTATGTAAAAACTGATTTTTTGATGATTGATTAAGGTATTATTTATTATCCTTCCATAATTATTTCATGTAATTTAATAATAATCTGTAAATAAACAAAATTATGATATGTTAGTCTGACATACATAAGGGTTGTATCCCAGTTATAACAATTTCAGCACATCCATCAACTATATATATACCCAAATCCTATATATATACCCATTGGTTATATAAATGTCACATATACATTTAAAATTTTTATATATACCATAACATACTTTTCTAAAATAAATATCCATATACCATTTTCCAATGTTTTCTGTACATTTATAATATTTTACTTTATTCCTATCATTATACTCAATGGTATTGTTATCATGAGGACTATGATAGTAAATGCCTCAGGATTTATAAATTTTTAAATATGTGTATTGATTTTCATTCAATAGTTCTAATAATTATGTCTCATATATGATTAATTTAATATTAGTGATAATAATTTATTATTTCAAACCCTCAATTAAATATAATATATTTCATTTAGTTTAGTAATCTATATAATTTTAATTATATAGAAAGTCAATCACAAAAATAATATTTTTTTAATTTTTAAATAAACCTATGTATTTATAATGAAAACTCATCCTAAAATTGGGGTTGTTAATTTTTACCTCCCTTATATAATTTATCACCAAAATTTCATTTTTCTCCCACAAATAAATAACCCCTTAGTTTGTAGATGTAACTATAGATATATATACTATAGGGAATTCAACATTAGAAGCAATTGTAATAAAGGGAAATTCATTATTTTATGTCATAATATCTAAATATTTATATTTTCATTACTCTCAAAGATTTATTAGATTTATTATTTTTAGTTATATATAAGAATGATTCTAGTGATGATTTTATATAGGTTTGTCATAAAATTACAATCATTTTTTGCTATATTTCATGATAGATTCAACATTATTTTTTAGTTTTAGGAATCTTATACCCATATAGAGGTGCAAAGTTAGAGGCTAAATTTTTTTAAGAATTTACATAAATTTCTCCCAATATGTACACGAAATTCTATCCTTTGTTTACGTTATCTTGATTACTATTCTCCATTGATTCATTCCATTTTTCAAACCACAAATGATCAAGATGATTTTTTGATACAAAAAACATAGAATTTTAAATCTTTTTCAGGATTAATTAATTTTAATATAATATATTATAAAGTATATTTTGGTATAGTATATATCATTTTTGCAAGAATACATCTTTCATGTCCCCCTCCCTCTAAAGGTACCTTATGTGACTCCAATGAAGGAATAGAGATAATTGCACTTATGTCTCTTATATAGTAGGCCCTTGTTTATCAACAGTTGCCGACTATATACAAAAAGAAAAAAATAAAGGATTAATTCTCCTCAATAAAATAATTAGGTTCAATAGATAGGTTATAAACCACCAGAGAACATCCTCACATAAAATAGAAGGGATAAAACATATCAAAATTCATGAAAAGTTTCTAAAATAATTATCAAATGAACAAAAATAAATACCATAATAAAAGGAAATTATAGAGAATCCATGAAATCTGAAACTCTATATTAATAATGTCTTTCCCAATCACCAAAATCCTCCTATTGATATGACAACAAATTACGTATATGTAATGTGAGTATAAAATGTTGACAAAGTGGGGTCATACCCATGGACTCCCATGAACATGTGAAAATAAAATACTTATCCCTGAGTTAAAAACAAATTGAACCATCAAGAACAAGAACATTTCAACTATGATATCCTAAATCTCACCATATCACAATTTACAAATAATTTATTCAATTATAATAAGAAAAATTCAGAAGAAAATATGAAAAGGCACCATGGAACCACTTACCAAATAATTTTATGCTCTTATGCCCCAACATTGAACATCTTGTGCTCCCACCCCATCCATTTAATCTCATCACTACAAATCCATCCATATCTAGTATGGGAGGGGACACATATATTCCACCCTCATAAGTTCTAGCATCGTATGTAAGAATCATTCAGTATCCACATCTCAAAATCATCATGTAGTTATAGTTGTATGGTATCAGAACTTAATGGAAAAAATTACCCCCCCTCCTCTTCAAACCCATGACCAAAAATATAGGTAACATCATCTTAATAACTAGGAATATGTGAAACCAGTCATTATCACTAGAAAACCCCAACACTATCCCCCATTTCCACCTCTACTGAAGGAATATTTGAGGTGCGTGGTTTGCAAAACATCTGCATCACCACCAACATATATATTGGGGAAAAAATCCAGAACAGAAAACATTTAGGAACAGATAAATCTATCAAACTCGAATGTGGTGAATGTAAAAATAACATGAATATTCACAATTATATAGATAACTTAAAGGACCAACCAATGTGAAAACAATAATAGATCTAACACCGCCTATGATAAAATTGAAATATCTCATGGAATGTGTATTTAGACAATACTAAAAGTTTTGCAAGACTCACAGAAAACCCATCCCAGAGATAAAATTCATATTGATTCAAAGTTAACCATTCACATATTTATTATTTACCAGCAATATTACTCTTATTTATATATTTAATTTCACATATTCTTCTAACCCATTTATTAGATATTTCAATCATTACATTATTTCGAACATGTTAATTTTAGATCATGTTCAGTCTCGTTTCATAAATTCAACTTCATTCCTTAGATATTAAGAGACTACATTAACCTTCCACATAAAAATGAATCTACCTCATGCTCAAAAAAATTGAATCACATCCCATGGAATCACAACAACCCAACTATCTAACAACAATAACCCAAATCAACTACCGCACATCAACCCTCTTTATATCAAAATCTAACAAACCATAGCTAAACTAACCAACACACTCTATATCAGAACCGATTTGCCGCCATAAATGTTTGATCCTATCATGATACACAAGAATAATATAAAATTAACCCTAACACATATAAAACCAATTTTAGCATTGATAATCACTAGAATATCAAATTATTATAATGTTTTTTATCACATTAATTCACTAAATTCTTTGGTATTATAACACAATTGATGATTTTATTAGGAAACCAGTACATTATTTATATATAAGTTCATAATCATTTATGTGTATAGTGTTCAATCAATCAATACAATATGATTTTCACAAATCACAAAATCCACAACTCATATAACTATCATAATCATCATTATTTTTATCATAAGATGTGGGAATTTATATACTCATAATAAATCTCATAAAACAAGTAAACACTTATGAATATTCCATATCCCCGTCATTTTAAATTATAGCCAATTCAATTATATGATTATTTCAACCCATAAAATCCATATAAATGAAGAAAAAACTAGTAATTCCCACATTTACACATAAAAATGAGAGATCATGGATCCCCTACCTCAATATGAAGCTCGAAAAATTATTTCACATAAACCAAAGGAGAATAAGAGTGTTCAAAAGTGAAAAAATCATGACATAAAATGATAGAAATTTGGATTGAAGATTAAGTCCATAAAGGTGTGATGGATGAATTTTTATAAATACAGTAGAATAAAAACTATATGAGGGGTTTTAAGTACAATGTGATTTTAATTAGCATTTCAAAAACACATCCTTGATGGTTGGTTATGATTCTAAAAATGGATGTGGATTTTTATATTAATTTAAAATACCATTCCATTTAAAATCTTTGTAGGATGATAAAATAAATTTCACAAGGGAAAATATTCTTTTTCAAAGTATTTAATTAATCAGGTCCCTTAGTGGATTCCATTTTATAGAACCATATTTTATTCTAATGATTTAAAAAAAATTCATTCAATTCTTGAAAATTAACAAATTCACATTCAATGCATTATAGGTGGAATTCAATTCACTCCCAAAACAACTTTCTATTTTTCCCAACATCATGAATCCCTCTATACATGTATGGTTTCACTTTCTATTTAAACCCCTCGTTATTTAATACATTATCATTTCTTTAATATAACAGTTTTCTATATCTCTATCTATGTCCACCATTTTTTTAAATAATGATACATGGTTATTACAATTGTAAATTGAAATAAATATTACATAGTTATTGATTTTTTTACCAAACCTAAAATCATTTAAAAACCCATTTTTTATTAGTTTTGGTTTTATTTTTCTTCCATTAATCATTTCAAAAAATTCATTTCACACATTTTTTAGTCTATTATTTAATTATATAATATTTTTTCAATGTGTCTCTCACTCCCATAGTACAACTCCACATCAAATAATCATCTACATATTTTTTCTTCCATCCAACCAAGACAATCTCCATTCAATTAATTATTTATTTATTTTTATTTCAGTTTTTTATGTATCAAAGTTTTAATATACAATTTCTTTCTAAACCCAATTTAATCGTCACAAATTAAAATTGGTTAAAATTATTAATTCAAAAACACACATGATGCCTTTATTTATTCCCTATCATTTACAGAAACCTAAATCACCAGTTAATTATATCCATATATATATATTTCAGTATGCACATTTTCCCCTTCAAATGTGATATAATATATAAAAATCTAAATATGATGATATGTGTTTATATATAAAAATTTAATTTATAGAAAATTAATGCAGACATGCCCACACAGATATATATATATATACACCTTTCATAACAAAATTTATTTACAATGATTTAAAATATATATATATATATATAGGAAACACACACACACAGATATATATATGCTGTGAAATATATTTTATATGATGAAGATCATTTATATATATAAAACTCAATGCGTATAAAAATATAAATAATTCAACATATAATTAGTAAATGAATATCTATATATATATAAAGAAAGCTTTCTTCCAGCTTATGTGGCTCCTCCACAATCTTCCATGTCAACCACAAACCAACAATTCTTCCATCTAAACCCAAAATAGCCTCAAGAAGTCACTCCGACGATCAGGATTTCATCTCCTAAGGATCCCGATTCTCTTCAACTCCCCTCTCCCACTCCCTTCTACAACTCACCATTCCTTCTCCCCTTCCCCAATCTCCTCTCCATCTGGTCCTCTTCCTCTGCGTACTCCACCTGTAGCTCCGCCGCTCTATCCATTATTCCCCCAAAATAGCACCCGCTACCTCCCACAATTTTAGGGTTCTCGGTATGAGATATTCCACTATGCCTAGGGTTCCTCCAGTTTCACCTTCGCCAGTGCTGCTTTGATTCCCGCTTCCACTGTTCCTGCTACCATTTTATCTCTGAAATGATTCTGACTGTTTGCGCTACCATTTCACCTTCGACGCCCCTCCTCATATGGCTCTCCCTATCGTTACCCCTCCATCGCAGCTCCTATTATTCCCTCCCACGTTTCCCCTCCCATCATCCATCTTCTACCATGGTTAATCCTCCCGAAACCCCTAGATCCTATTATGTTTCCCTCTTCCCAATACTCCTTCAAAGTACTTTTCAAAAACACTCCAGATTCACTTCATCATGTTCCCTAATTCTCTCAACTTCAATATTTCCATCTGCATGTACATCTGTTGAGTCTTTCTACTCCTTGAACATTCGACCAATGTGCTGCTCGGCCCACAAAAGGTATGTTCCCCTAATATCATTTTAATAATATCCTATTCAAATTTTAGTATTTACCTTTGAATAAAACGTTTTCACATGTTATTACAGAAAATTAGTTTTTTAGATTCAAAATTCAGTATATCTATTTCCTTTTGTTATCTGGTATCTATTCACCAATTCTTTATTTGATGCATGTTCTACAAAATGAAATGTTTTTTCTAATTTATACTTTGATTCTACAATACATGATTATTAAAATAGTGATGAATGACTTTCTATGATTCAGGTATCTATATAACCATCTCGTGCTTTTCAATGTATTGGTATCAAATTTAAGGTAATTTTTTCTCACTATTATTTATATTTCCATTTACTTTATTTTTTATTTATTGTTTTTTTGTTTTAGATAATTATTTGTTTCATATATTATTCTTCTAAACTTTCTAGTAAATCATTGATTCATGTACATTTTATTATGTATATTTGTTTCTGTTATTTGTTATCAGTATTGTTATTTGTAACAATATTTTCTCACATCAATATGGTTTAATTTTACATTGAATTATCATTATAATGGTTCCCAGTGAGCTTAAATTTCTTCTTCTATTCAGGTATCTTTATCAGCATCTCCAGTTTTTGATTTCAATAGTAACAAAGATTCAAGGTAATTTCTTAACAATGCAATTATTTCATTTTTATTTCTTTTGTCATAAATTGTTGCTGTCGCTTTTATCACAAATTTTATTAATATTTTAAATCATTCTTTTCATAGGGATCAATATACCACTATTTCATTTCCAAGGCTTTGTAATCAAATTTCATCCCCCACAGGATACTACGATATCTACATTGGCTGTCTATTTCAGGTATATCATATTAAATTGATGAGGTCACTTTTATTGCAAATATAATTAATATATCAAACCATGATTTTTACAGGGATAACACATTTCACTATGGAAGTCATAGATCCAACGGTGAAAAGGTCATTTTATCATTGTCATGAGTTTTAGTTACTTTTATTTCCATTGAGTTTTTAGGAAATATTCACTTATTTTCATTATTAAAGTGTTATAGAATAACTTAAAACATTTTATATTGACCCGTTGTAGGTTTGATCTGGGGGAAAGAGTTATCAAATAATGGTATGTTATTAAGGTGGAGTCTGAACTCAATCGATGCATAATTTATTAGGTTCACATGATGAAATTCGATTTACTCTTAATTTTTAAATTAACAATCACTGATCATTATGAATTATAATCTACTTTTTTTGATGCGATAGTTTTTGGCTGATAATGGTCTAATTTTTGTTTATATTAAACAAGAGTATTAACATGTCGGTTCCTCCAAAACATGCTAGCTTGGAGGTCTGATATTGAGGTCAGGGGTATCAAATAAGGGAATGTTATCAAGGTAATGTAGCAAGTCTAAACTCAATTGATTTCCCCTTTTTTAATTTGAGGTTGCATCGAGAACACTTTGCAAGGCTTTTTTGGGTGTGATATCTATCTATATCTATCTATATATATACTAAATCAGGCTTTTTTCCTCTACGTGTCATCTTCTCATCATCTCCCACCACGACCCCATTCTATTTAGTTTGTTTTCCCACCGCTCAATCGGGCTCCCCCTCTGATTTTCGTCTCCCCACTCTCCATATTCCGCTGCTCCTCCATTTTTTCTTCCTCACAGTCCACCACCTTCAGCATCTTCGTATTTCCCATTCTAGGCTTTCCCCAGCTTTTCCATTTTTTGTCTTCTTTCCTCATGGTCCCTACGCGTTCCTCCAGGACCAATTCCCCTATCACCCACCCCTCTATCCCTCGATTCTCCTCCCCTGGACCCTAGGGTTTTAGCCGACCTTCCATCTGGCTTGCTCCATTATATCGTTGCAATCCACGCCTCATGTGTTTCCTTCTACATTCAAGGGTTTCCTCATACCGTAATTCTTATACCTTTCCTTCCTGCTCGTATATTGGCACTGGTGAATAGATATTCTCCTACATTTGTGACATCGAACTATTGCACCTCCTCTCATTCTTTCTTCAACGCAAAAAGAATGGGAACTTGCTCCCCCGAAAAACACCTCTGCTATCCTACTCTAGGATTCGCTTCTCTTTTACATTGGTTTCTCTTTGAGAAACTCCTTGCCTCATCCTAAGTTTCCCTTATAACAATTCCAGCATCGTGCTACCGCTACCTTTTCCAGGCTCTACCTCAAAAAATAGTGTGATAGTTTCATCATTGTCGACCGCGGTGGATGTCACCCTTCCAGTAACCTCAATGTAGAAGATCTTATCTATTTTTTTATTTATATCCTATTATTTTTATTATTCCCCTTTCCTTAAGAATTTATCATAAATTCTAACAGTAGATTTATTTTTAAGAATATGCAATTAGAGTATATCTTTCATTCGGACGAGCAGTATGTATTCCCTCCATAATGTTCTAAATATTCTTGACAGAGTGTTGTAATTATCATAACTTACACATGTTTTCAGATGTTTATGGTATGTCCTTCCAAATCCATACTGATTTTTAAGAATTGGGGCACAATGGGCTACTATTTTGACTGATTTGGAATTTTATCAGGATTGTGATTATTGAAATACACCAGGTAATACATGGGATTATTTACTACTGCTTTTCTGTGTAAATGAATACTATATTTTTATTCATTTACTGTTTGATGATAGATTACTGGTGGGTTTTCCTTTCTATGGTATTTGATGTGTGAAGTCTATTGATTTCAGGACATGGGTTTACATATAAGAACATGTTTTTTCATGGCTAAAGTGATGGTTCAGTTGAAGTTGGAACTAGGAAATAAGATGAGTATAAAATATTTTCTATCAAATGATGTGTGACTTTTCATTTACCTAATATTCTTATTTTAAATTTTCTTTATTTTTTTAAAATCAAACACAAAAATCCTTGAATATTGATAACATTTTCTATTTGTGTTTGATACTTTGTATATATATCAAATGATGTATGAAATTTCATTATATGTTTGTGTATTTTCTTTCATGTGTTTTTTATATAGGATGTTCTCTAAATATTCCCATCTACTTGGCTCTTCTGTTTATGGTTGATACTTTGTATAGATATCAATTTTTTCTGTTTTAGTTTTTTAGTTAATATTCCAAACATGCATTCTATTTAGATTTTTTTCATTCATTCGGACGAGAAGTATGTATTGCCTCATGAATGTTCTGAATAATCTTGACGCAATGCAGTAATTATCATAAACAACACATGTTTTTAGATGTTTGTGGTATGTCCTTACAAATCCATTTTGATTTGTAAGAATTGGGGCCCAATGGGCTACTATTTTGACTGATTTGGAATTTTTTTCAGGTTTGTGATTATTGAAATACACCAGGTGATGCATGGGATTATTTATTACTTCTTTTCTATGTAAATGAATACTCTATCTTTTTTCATTTATTATTCGATGATGGATTTCTTATGGGTTTTTCTTTCTATTGTATTTGACATGTGAATTCTATTGATTTCAGGATATGGGTTTACATATAAGAACATGTTTTTTCATGGATAAAGTGATGGTTCAGTTCAAGTTGGATCCAGGCAATATGATGAGTATAAATTTTTTTTTTCAAATGATGTGCGACTTATCATTTACCTACTATTCTTATATTAAATATTATTTATTTTTTTAACTTCAAACACAAAAATCCTTGTATATTGATAAAATTTTCTTTTTATGGTGGATACTTTGTATAGATATCGAATGATAAATGACATTTCATTATATGTTTGTGTATTTTATTTCAGGTGTTTTTTATACAACATGTTCTATTAATATTCTGATCTACTTGACTCTTTTTTTATGGTTGATACTTTGTATAGATATCACATTTTTTATATTTTAGTTTGTTTAGTTGATATACCAATCGTGCATTCTATTTGTATTTTGTTGTTTCAAATTGAAATTTCAGTTAAATTTTTTATTAGTTAATTTTTTTAATGAAGTTGTCCGCATATTTGTTTCTTGATTTTCAACTGATGATTTCATTTTAGTTTTTGGTTAGTAGTTAAATTGATATGTTTTTAAATGAGGTTGTTTACTTTTATGTTACTTGGATTTTTTATTTTCTGTAATAGATATATAGGTTTATATACAAGAAAATATGTTTTTTGTTTCGGGTTTCTAAATAATTAAAATTATGTTTGTCATTTTTAATTGAAGATAGTGTTGCATTTACTTTCCTCTTGAGAGCTTTTTTCTCATTCGGGATTTCTACAATTAAACAAACTCAACATTCTATTCTCAGTTTTTCTCTATATACAACACCACTTTCTTTCACATTTTTGAAACTCACCCACCATAAGGAAACACACTTAAAACATTTTCCCTGCTTTGCTGAATATTCAAATATCCATACATATAATAAAGACTATTAATTTTTATATGATAGAATGATTTAAATTTCATTAAATTGTTTATTAGTTAATTTTTTAATGATGTTGTGTGCATATGTGTTTCTTGATTTTCAACTCATGATTTCATTTTAATTTTTGATTAGTTGTAAAATTGTTATGTTTTTTAATGAGGTTTTGTACTTTTCTATTACTTGGATTTTTTATTTTATGTAATAGATTTATAGGTTTATCAATGAGAAAATATGTTTTTTGTTTCAGGTTTCTAAATAATTAACATTCTGTTTGTCATTTTTAATTTAATATAGTGTTGCATTTACTTTCCTATTGAGATCTTTCTTCTCATTTGGGTTTTCTACAATTAAACAAACTCCATATTCTATTCTTACTTTTTCTCTATCTGAAAAACCAGTTTCTTTCCTATTTTTGAAACTCAGCCACCATAAGAAAACAAACTTAATACCTTTTCCCTACTTTTTTGAATATTAAAATATCCATACATATAAGACAGACTATTAATGTGTATATTATATAATGATTTAAATTTCTATTTCATATAATAATTCTTATTTGAATCTACAAATGGGTGTTCTGCAGCCTGGGGTCGCCCGTTTTCATTGCAGGATTCAAATGGTAAATTTCAACTTCTTTTGTTTTGGTTTCTAATTTATTCTTTTATGTTAAAATTCATCTTTTTGATTCTATATATTTAGGTATTTTTATTTTAAACAAATTTTCTATGCAAAAAAATATTCCAGGCATTTGAAGTTGGATATTTGTACAGTGACATAATTGATCTGTGACATTAATAAATATGTTGTATGTTTTGAAATTTAAATGTCCATTTGAATGTTATTTTCATCTCCAATGGTATATTATGCAGTTTATACTAATTGTGAATAATAATTCTTTCATGTTCTTTTCATAATATCTCAATGACATTAATACTTATGTTATTTCTTTCATGTTTGTTTTTCAATGTACTTCTCTAATTACACACCATTTTTTCTTTTTATTCATGTATTTGATGTTGGATACTTATAAATTTAGGTATTCATATTTTAAACATTCTTTCATGTGCTTTTCCTTTTATATTCTCCTATATGTTTTCTAGGTTTTCAAATAATTTTATTTTCCTTCTATATTCTCCTATATATTTTCCTCATATTCTTCATCATGCATTTGTATGGTTTATTTTGTACAGCGATGGTATACATATTTTTTCCTTATATATTCTCATATATTCTTCAATATGTTTTCAATATTCTCTTATATATTCTCCTATGATATTTTCTATTACTTATTTTCCTATATTTCCAATTCTCTATGTTTTGTCTAATTATAGTTCAATATTAATTATCACTATTGTTTTTCAATCTATTCAATATTCATGTTCTTTATTAACTTTGAAATATAGTTTTGTCTTCTTGAAATTAAGCATTGAACGTATTGTCCTGCGAATGCATGGGTAAGTTCTAGTTTTTATAGAACCATCAAATAAAAATGACATGTAATAATATCTTTTTGTTTAAAATATTCAAGATCAATGGGTAATATGTTTCACTTAGTTTAAATGGTAAATTAAAATTCATAATATATAACATTTAATTATTTAAAATTAAATAAAACAAAAACTGTAATACTTCTTCAAAATTACCACTGAACTCCCTCGACAAATGAGATGATAAAATACGGGTCTATAAAATTGAACTCTTACATTAAATTACCTCTAAACAGTTGTAATACTTAATATTCAAAACAAATACAAGAAGGAATGACAAAATTGGTCTTAAAAATAACATTATGAGATACCGATTAATGAAATCACCACATCCATAATAAATACACAATAATATGACCACATTCCTTATAAAATACATCTCAAATATAAGTATTCTTCTATCAAGAAACAAAGATTTTCAAATGGTAAAAAACTCAATGATTCCTCATAAATCAAAATAATTTATCCAATTAAACTAAATAATTCACAATAAATCCACATGGACATACACTAAAATTCCAAGAAACAAGTCTTGTAAATTGATCACCATTTTTTATTTCATTCTCATGAATTCATTCTTTAATGCATGACTCAAAACTCTTTTTTATATTTAAAACATCATGTTCATTACTGACCTCATATTAATAACTTCTTTTTTTCAAAAAAGTTGTTGGATTCAATGTTTTTTTCACAACATCATAAGATAATAATAATCAAAGGAAATGTCGTAAAATATTATAACATCATATGAACCTTTAAAAAGGATTAAAACTTAGTGATTTAATTTTATTCCGGAAACAAATCATGTTATTGAGAAATTATCATGCCAACATAAAACGTTGAAAATATTTATATGTAAAACGAAAAAATAATTTTAATCAAGTGATTCACTATATATCACATCATAAGACATTATTTATTTCAGTAAATTTAATTCAAAGGTGAAATCATATCTATCATCTCATCAAAATCCCTCATATGTTCATATAAAGTCAATATTCACATGTTATCTTATCAAGAATCATGATATTCATGTTCATATTAAATATTATTTTATCATTTTACTTTCAGTGAAGACTGTATTGTAAAGAATATATGTTATGGAATGATTTTAGTTTAAAAATTTAGTACCATATACTCTAATTATTTATCATGGATTCTAGAATGATTCAACATTAACTAATGTAAACATTCTATAGACTAGACATTATGTCATTGTAATGAAGTTCATAATTACTCTTCATGTGAGGTTATAATTATCAATATAAAAATCTTATTTGTAAGCATGAATATTAATCTCTTATATAACTATACATGACATAATATTTTTGATACATCCTATAATAGATATATCTTTTAGAAACATACAGTGTTAGCCACGGTTAAGAAGAGGAAACGAGATCATCCTTGAAAATTTTCTATAATATTAATTGGTTATCACTATCCTTGACTTCTATCTCATATTAATTAAATAAATAAATTTAATTTTTCCATCTTCATAGTAAATTCCAATCACAATTGTATAACATATCATGTAATTAAATATTAGAAAATAATCCTTGTGGTATGAGATTTGTTTTTCATTTCAGTCAAAAAAACATGGAATCTGTTAAAGGAGTCTTGTTCTATTACTTTTCTACCTATAAAAAAATACATGTAAAACATTATGCATGATTTACTATCAGGAAATTAGTTCAAATGGTCATTAATTTTAAAAAATAATGGAATTTCAATTTAATATAAACATGTTATGTGGTCCATGGTATTAACAAATAGTGCAAAACATTATACATAAAACATATAAATGGTGATTAAATAATGATTCATATCATTTAACTGTATAAATATAAACTTATTATACCACTAATAATTATTTATAAATGTTTTCTCATTCAATCAATCAATCACTTACTTTTTATATTCCCTTTATTCTTGTTTTATATTAAATTTTGAATAAATAATCATATAGTAGAATAAATTAAAAACATTAAAAAACTATAACACTAATCATGTAATGAAAAATTTGTCTCATAAGTTATCCTTATTTCATAAGAATTTTTATTTAGTAATTGTTATTATATTTAGTACAACATCACTACTATAGAACAACCTTATCAAGGTGCTAGAAATGGTCCATGTCATTTCAAGAAAGCACAAACAATCTAAGAACCCTAAAAATTTCTCAATATTTACTAGTTTTAAATGAAATTGATAAATGGGACCATTATTACCAATAAAAAAATCACTCCTAAATGAGTCATTTATCAGTGCTTTAGCTTTATCACTGATAAAGGGATCCTTTATCAGTGATTTTTTAGTACTAATAAAGGGTACCTTTGTAGCACCCCCCTTTTTGAGGTATATAACCCTTAGTTATGTCTTTTATATGAATTTAAAGTGAATGGGTGGAGTTTTGAAGAGTTTGGTAAGGTTTTGGAATGTTTTGGAAGCCGTTTAAGGCTTCAGATTTTGAGCACGGTGGGGAGAAACCGTATGAGATGAAATCGTGCGGGTGGTGGGGTTACGCAAATCTTGTGCCCAGTTTTCAAAAACATGTAATAATTCCATGAAATATGACCTTCTTAGGTAGTAGTAGGAGCATCATTAGTGAAAATATTTCTTAAATATGCGAGCGGACCACACGGTTCGTAAAAATGGGTTTTTAAAAATCTGGGATTAGTTGGGATTGCCCAAAAAACACCCAAACATTCTCCCATTTGAACTTCACTTGATATTTCCTCTTCTCAAGGGGTACAGGTTCTCTACCACTTGTTTTGGAAGGGATTTTAATGGGATTAATGGTGGTTTTAAGGTGATTCATCTTGGGTAAGACTTATATGTTGGTTATTTTGTGGTTTTCAATATATCTACTCTTCCCTCTTTATTTCTTTTCAAGATATACTTATGTATCATGTAGATGAAGGGTTTTCTTGACTTAAGTGATGATATTATGTATTTTTTATGGTATTGAGGATTTTTAGAGTGGTTTTGGTGGAGCTTTAGTCTAGATTTGCAGTTGAGTTACTTTAGGGTCGATTTCTCTAGAACCCTAAAGGTAGGTGGCTTCTCCCTCAAATCCACATGGTTAGAATCAGTGGCCTTGGGTGAAATTATTTTATTTTACTAGAAATTAATTGTGATAATTATGGGTTAATATAATTTTAATACCATGTGGGGAAGTTTTGGGGGTATTTTGGGGAAATGGTTTATTGTTTCAAAAAGTGGATTTGTAGTGTGATTTTAAAATGTTAATTTTAAAATCGCTTGTGGTTGATTATTAAAATGTTTTTTCAAAGTTTTTTTTCAAGAAATATGTCATTTATTAAAATGTTTATGGGAATGGAATTTTGGTTAAAGGGTTTTCTTAATAAATATGTGATTTATTGTTGTGAATTGGCATGGGTTGGACATGATTGTGTGTTTATTGTGTAGACTTTGTGCTTTGTTCTTATTGGTTAATTATGTTTTATGGATTCTGATGACTGTGTGGAAGTGTGTGGGAATTTACACTATAAAAGGTGATCTATAGTGGAAGGAATATACAACATTATGGGTAGTGTTCTGGAAGCACCACGAGTTGTAAATGTAGTGAACTTATAGGACATAAGCTCAACCATTTTGTTTTATTTATTATGTGTTGCATTGGAAGATGGAATTTTTTTCGATAATTTTAAAGGGTGAAATTAATTATAGAATGGTTGCTTGGCTTCCCCTAGGATTCATGTTTTGGATAAAGGTGGATTGGTAATGGGGTGTTTTTCTTATTGGTAATTATTGAACTATTTTCTGTTTTATATAAACTAATTCATATAAATGTTCTAGTAGTTCTTTCCTAGTGGTCGGTGTAGGAAGGTAATTTGGGGAAAACCTACTCAGTATTGGAACTCACCCCTTTCTTTGTCAATTTTGTTGTTTTGCAGATGATGTTTTATATAACATAGGTAATAGTAACTCATTTCATTTTTCTAGTGGCTCGGTCTGATGCTTTGTGAATGTTGTGGTGCATGGAGCATGGAGCTTGGTGTGGAACTGTGGATGGTGTCCTAGTTCTTTGGGGTATTGATGTGTAATATTCAACTTGGTACTATGATATTTCTCATGGTTTTATTTTTCATGTGGGATTATTATGAAATATCTTGGATGTATTTTGGTAATGTATGGGTTTTGTTGTTTTGTTGACATGCATCATTTAGTTTGTTGTTAATGGATTGGTGGTTGGTTGATTTTATCTCAATGGCTTATCATTCCCAAAATTATTCTCAAAACCCTCATCATTTATTTCCAGCCATTGAATCCTTGGGAATGTCACATATGGCCAAGTACCATTCCACCGCCCTCTCAAGACAATGTGATGGAGTGGGATGTTATAAGTGGTATCAATTTTTTCGGTCCTTTGATTTCAAGAAAGAAGAGTTGTTTGGTCCTTGGGTGTTGACCGTTGGTCTGGGTGTTGGAATTATTTCATGGTCTATTCCTTGAGTCAGGATGGTATTAAGGTATAGTATTGTTGGAATATTGAATGTATAGCATAAAAGGACATAACTATCCCATTTATTCCGAAATTCCAGTTACCATGGAGTTGGGAACATAAGGGTTCAGAGACACATATAGGGTTCAGAGACACATAGCTATCCCATTTATCTGAATTGTGTTTGAAAACAGAACGATTTGAAACATGGAAACTAGTGGTATTTTGAAAATGGGAGGATTTAAAAAAAATGGTGGAATTTTTATAATAGTGGAACATGGAAAATGTGAACTTGTGGAAAGAATTGTGGTGATAGTTTTTATGTAAATTAATTTTAAAATTGTATACCCTTTCTTGTTAAGGGAGTGTGACATGTGGTTGTTTTTGTATTGATAGAAATGGCATAGGGTAGGCGTTGTATAGACCAACCGGAGGAAGCTGCTGAAAATGTGGTTGCACCTAATCCTCAGGTAAACCAGCTGCTAGTGCAGAGTATAGTGTATGCTTTTGAGTCTATTGAACGTGGAGATAAATGGGATGAACCAAAGAATGTGGATCATTCCATACAGTTTCAAAGGAAGAATCCACTTATGATTAGTGGTGATTCAGATATAAAAAGGGTTGAGGAATGGTTGAATAGAATTAATAGGATATTTAACTTCTTGGGAACATAGGCAGAGATGAAGGTGAATTTATTGACATAAATGATGTAATATCTTCTCTTTTAGTGGTGGGAGCTGGCAGTCCAAGCTGGGACGGACCACATTGTGACATGGGAGGTTTTTCAAGAATAGTTTAATAAATAGTTCTACCCCCATTCATTTTAAATTAAGTATAAAATATATTTATTCAGTTTGAATTAATGGAACATGGTGGTATTGTAAAATGTGTCTACATTTATGAACTTATAGCGGTTTTCACTAGAGGTGGCGAGTAGTACATAATTGAAGTAATCAGATTTTTTAAGCCAGGTTGAAATTAGAAAATCAGTCAAAGATATAGGTGTTGTGTATAAATTTTTACAAGGAAATAGTTAATAAGACTATGGTGGATGAGTGGGATATTTTGGGGGCTATAGGTAGAGCATGTATGTTGGTACCCACGAGAAATAGTGGGAACTCGAATGTTGGGTTAAAGTGGAAGAGGAAAACTTATTTATAGAGATAGAGTACGGCACAAAATGTGATTTTAGGATAGGTGAATCTTCTGACTGAGCCTTAGAGTAATCTGAGATGTTTTCAGAGTGTCTATATGGGGCACATCAAGTAGGATTTTATGGGACAACATCGATCATTTCATAATTGTATGAAGATGTGATATCTACTGTGTTATTGTCGAATTCTCTGAGGTCGGGTGCCCGTGACACTCATCAAGGGTCATAGGGGTCTTAGACCTTGATGGGATGGGGTGGAAACATACCCATCATCAATAGATAAATGTGGGTCAGGGTGATTCTCATAATACAATGATGCCTTGGCAGGGAAATAAAGAGCAGAGTGTGGCAATAAAGCAGATGTTTGGAGATAAACTGGTTGTGGTGGATGATCAGTTTGTACAATCCATGGGGCGAGGTATAATTATTTTAAATTCCACTTTGATGCAAGCATTGCTTGATACAGGTTATTCCTATAGTTTTCTTGCTTCTCTCATCATTGATTAATTAGCTTTACATATAGAAATTGTGATTTATTTCGTTGAACTAAAAACTCCTCTAGCTCACAGAGAGTGTCGATCATTCCTATGTAGAGGGTGTTACGTAGTTTGGATGGCATTGAATTGATGTGGGATTTCCCAGTTCTTGAAATGGATGCAAATGATATAATCATGTGAATGGATTTCTTAGCAATGTTTAAGGTCCACATCGATTTCTATGAATGATCAGTTAGTTTTATTATGGAGGATTGCATTGTACATTCCATTAGGGGGAAAATCATGAGAAGTAGGGTGCAACATGCTTATTAGAACTAGTGGTTTTCACGATATCATATAGGTTAGAGGATTTTTCGTTTACATTAGTGTATGGTTTTGAGAAACATGTTCTTCCTGCAGTTGTGGATCAGTTTATGAATGTATTTCCCAAATAATTCTTAGAGTTTACACCTATGTGGTAATTGGAGTTTACGATTGATCTCTTCCTATGGATCACTCATATATCAAGTCTATCTTACCATATGGAACTAGTAGAATTGTGGAAATTAATATTTCAGTTGGGATACCAATATAACAAAGGATTCATCCGGCCTAGCACGTCTTCTTGGGAACTACCGATTCTTTTGATAAAAATGTAGATTGAACTATTAATATCTGTGGGGATTATTGTTCACTTAATCAGGTTACGATAAAGAACCAATATCTACTTCCATGCATTTATGATTTGTTCAACCAGTCAAGGGGAGAGAAGGGGTTCTCCAATATTGACATGAGGTTAGGGTATCATCCATTGTGGGTGAGGATGGATGATATTCCCAAAATATATTTCATAAGTATTTACGGACATTACGAGTAAGTCTTTATGCCCTTGGGTCTAATGAATGAACCTATGGTGTCCATGGTATTGATGAATTGGATATTTCATTTAAATCGTGATTCTTTTGTGGTGGTATTTGAGGATGATATACCACTGTATTCAAGGATATGGGTAGAGCTTGATCAGCACTTGGTGATAGTGTTGGGGATTATGATAGATCATCAGTTGTATGCCAAATTTTAAATGTGTGACTTTTGGATACATGAGGTTCATTTCCATGGACATGTTGTTTCTACGAGAGGTGTTTAAGTTGATCCATAAAATCTAGTGGGAGTTACATCCTGGCAACTGCCAAAGAATGTTTGTGTGATATAGAGTTTCCTTGGTCTACCTTGTTATTATCGATGTTTTGTTTGTGATTTCTCATGATTGGATTCGCTAATGAATGCTTTGAAAAGGAATAATATCCCATTTCAATGGGATACATAGTGTTGGGAATTCATTGAAGAGCTAAAGGGTCGCCTTACATCATCACAAATATTAGTTTTTCCTAAACTAGGGAAAGTGAATGTGGTGTATTATCACACACCGGGATCCGAGTTGGGGTGTGATCTCATGTAGGGGGGTCATGTGGTTGCATATGGCTCCTCGTAGTTGAGGTTTCATGAGAAGAAATACCCAACACATTATTTCGAGTTGTCGGTAGTGGTCCAGGATTTAAAATGATGGCGTCATTATCCCTTTGGGGAAAAATTCACGGTGTTTACTAATCAAAAAGATTAATGAATATATTATCATAGAGATATTTAAACACGAGGAAAATAAGATAGATAGAATACCTCCAGATGTCTGATTTCAACATAATGTACACAACGAGAAAGGGAAATTCGGTGTTGGATGCATTAATTAGAAAATCGTATTCTCAGGTGGTGAAACAGGGTTTAGAGACATGGAAGATGATGTTAGTCATAGATTACAAGAAGTTATAATGTGAGGACCTGAGTTATAGAGATGTTTTCTTTCATGTTTCATTGCTTCCTATCTTGGTTGGTTTTGTTATATAGACACATGCATATGATTCCGATTGTATGGAAATGAGGTCAAAACTCAATGGTGGGGGACTATAGATATCTAGGAAGTAAATGGGAATTAATTTTTTGGTATCCAAAATTGGATGGTGATACTAGTGGCTTGTCAGGAGGAACTTCTCAGGGCTTATCATCATTCAAGATGGGTTGTCCATATAGGAAATAAAAATATGTAAAAGGAATTTAAAGCATAGTTTTGGTTGGCTAGTCTAAAAATAAAAGTGGAAGAATTCATTTCGTGATGGTTGAATTGTCATCATGCCTAGGCTAAGCATCATCGGCAAACATTCATGTTTTAATCATTACCTATCCTAGTGCAAAAATTGGGGAAAATAGCATTTGATTTTGTGATGGGTCTCCCAAGAATGGTATGTAAGCACGATACCATATGGGTGATTGTGGACCAGCTCACAATGACGGCCTATTTCATCCTGATTCGTGAAAATTATACAATTGAGTATCTGTCCAAAATCAATATATGGTAATTAGTAAAGAGGCATGGTGTTTTTGTTTTGATTGTATCATATAGAGACCTCAGGTTCAAATTTTATTTTTTAGGATCCAAGAAGCAGGCCAGTGGGACACAGTTGACTTTGAGCACAACGTATCATCCTCAGACATATGCCCAATTTGAGTGGATGATACAATATTTGTAGGATATTCTAAGGGATTGTCTGATAAATTGTGGTCTATAGTGGGAGGATAACATACCACTATTGGAGTTCTCCAATAATAGCATTTATTAGGTTTCAATGCATGTGGATCAGTTTGAGGCATTTTATGGGCGTCAATGTCATTATCCACTATGTTGGGTGGAAATGGGTCATACATTGATGATTCGACCCAGCCATGTCCAAGAAACTATGGAGAAGATAATTCTGATTAGAAAGAGGATTGATTTGGCTCAATGTTGACAAAAATCATATATAGACCATCGTCGATGACTGTTGTCATTCAAGGTGGGTGATCATGTGTTTTTTAGAATCTATCCAGGGTTGGGACATTGTTGGTTTAGAAAGCATGGTAAGTTATCTCCAATGTATATTGGGCCTTTTGAGATACTTTAGCGGATTGGATAGGTGGATTATAAGTTTGATTTTCCACCATGGTTTTGTGTGGTTCACAATGTGTTTCATATGTCGAAGTTCAAAACGTATTATCCAGATCATGACCATGTGATTCTTTGAGATCATGTTATGCCAGAATCAAATGCTTCTTTGGTGCAGGTGCCATTGTAAATTTTGGATAGGTAGAAGAATGTCCTACATGGTAAAATAATCAGATAGTATGGTTTTGGTGGCCTCATGGTAAGATACATGAGGAGACTTGGGAGCGGGAGAAAGAGATGGCCATGTAATGGCCCGAACAACTTCGACAATGAGATGGTTCTCTACATTCTGAGGATGGAATTTCCAATGGTGGGGATAATGTAGCACCCCCATTTTCAGGTATTTAACCGTTATTTTTTTCTTTTCTATGTATATAAAGTGGATGGGTGGAGTTTGGGAGAGTGTGGGAAGGTTTGTAATGTTTTGGAAGCCTTTTTATGGTTGCACGGTTAGAGAAAACCATACGGGATGAAACCGTGCGAGTAGTGGGGTTACGCATAGCGTGCAAATAGTTTTTCTAACAATGTGAGGAGTCTGTTAAAGATTCACCTTTGAGGAAGTAATACCTTCTTTGTTAGCACAGAGTTTTTTGAACGGTGTCATCTAACCATACTGCCCGTAAAAAAGGGTTTCTAAAAACCTGGGATTTGTCAAGATTTCTCTAAAGGCACCAAAAATTTCTCTCATTTGTTCCTCACTCATTATTTCCTCTTCTAATGGTTTAGGGGTTTTATACCACTCTTTTTGTAAAGGATTATATGGGGTTTCATGGTCGTATGAAGGATATTCATCTCGGGTAAGTATTCCCTCTAGGTTTTTTTGTGTTCTTCTCTTGATCCACTCTTCCCTCTTTCTAGGTTTTCTATATCTATATCTATTTTAGGTAGAACTAGGGGTTTATTTCCTTAAGTGATTATATTAATGTTTTTTGATGGTAGGGGGGATATCTATAGTGGTTTTGGTGGAGCAATTCTCTGAACTTGTGGTGAATTTTCTTATGGGTTGATTTAGGTAAGAGGCATCCCTCTCATCTCCACTTGGTTATAATTAGTGACATTGGGTGTAATTAATTTGTTTTGTTTGAAATTAATTATGATAATTATGTTTGAATCCTTCTGGAAACCAATTTTTTGATGATTTAGGGGACTATGTAAATATGGATTATTGTTGCCAAAAGGGGCTTTATTGTGTGAATTTAAAATATTTATTTTATAATTGTTAGTTATTTATTATTAAAATGTTTTGTAAGTTTATTGTAATATATTAGGGCATGAATTTTTGGTTAAAAGTTGTTTACAGTAAATGAGTTATTTAAGAAAGTGGTTCGGCATGGGTTGGAAATGATGTTGTGCTTTTTGTGCGACCATTGTGCTTTGTCTTTGTGGATTGATTAGGTGTTATGGATGGTGATGATTGGTTGGAAGTGTGAAGGAGGGCTCACTATAAAAGGTGATGGATAGTTGGCCAAATATCTACCATTTTGGATAGTGTTTGGGAAGCACCACTATTTAGAAATGTAGTGAATGGGTTGGACAGAAGATCCACCATTTTGTTGGCTTTGTTGTGTGTTTCTTTACAAGATAGAATTTTTTGAGCTAATTTGAAATGGTGAAATGGATTGTTGAATGTTTTTTTGGCTTTCTCTTAGGGTGCTTTGTTTACGTAATGTTGGATTTGTATGGGGGTGTTTGGTTTATTAGTAATTGTTCAACTTTTTGATGTTTTATATAAATGTACTAATAGTTCATTCCTAGTGGTGTGTGAATGGATGTCATTTGGGAAAACTTACAGAGTAATTGTAATCACTTTCTACTTCGGCACATTGGTGCTTTTGCAGATGTCGTTTTTCTGGACACAGGTATGAGTAAAGAAACTCATTTTCCTAGTGGCTTGACATAATGGTTTGGGAACGTAATGGTACATGGGGCATGGATCTTGTTGTAGAACTATGGATGGTGTCCTATTTTTTTGGGTTCTTGTTGTGTAGTATTCTCCTTAATACTCTGATATTTTTCTTGGTTGTATTGAGCATATGGGATTGTTATGAAATAGCTTTGTTGTCTTTTGGTAATGTTTGGGTTTGGTAGTATTGTTCACATGGATCATGTAGTTTTTTGTTAATGTATTATTGGTTGGTTGAATTTATCTCAAGGGAAAATCATTTCCCAATTTATTCTTGTAGTCCTCTGCGTTTATATATATCCATTGGTGCCTTGGGAATGTCGCTTAAGGCCCTGTGGTACTCTTCCACCCTCTAAAGCCAATGGGATTGGGTGGGATGTTACAACATTTATTAGCACTTCCTTTTAAATAAGATCAATTGTTCTTTTATTAATAATTTATTTAAGTACTAATAAAGGTCATGTATGATGCAGAAAAATATGTGACCCAGCAGAATCTCTATAAAGAATACAATATTAGAAAAATATAATCATATTAGGATGAAAATATTACAAAAACCCATATTGAAATAAAAATATGAAATTGTGCTATAATTTTAATTTATAATTTACATACAAAAATATTTACATTAATTATATATTTAAAATTAATCCAAAAAATCCAACCCATTATACGATTTCATAACTCTAATAATAAGAATTCTTTAAGGATCAACCTCTCTACAAAAGTTTTTACCTGTAATAAATCCCAGATTTATTTTAGAAAGAGTACATAAAAAATAAACAAATTTTTTGTTTCATTTCATATAATCCACATAAAATAAATTATATTTTTAATTACTAAATATATTAATGATATAATCTGTTACTCTATTAATTATATTATCATTATTAAAAATTTTATTTTTTATTTTATATCAATTATTTATTATTTATTATACTATTAATTAATATTTATATTATAAATAATGAATTAATTTGTTAATTAATAATCTATTTAAATTACATTGTTGATTTATTAATATATTAATTATTTTCTAAATTAGTTATTACGTAAATTACGTAAATGGTTGTTAATAATTATATTATCGAACAAAAATGACATATTGATATACAGAACATATACTTTGAGTCATACTAGGCACATCATATGTCAGATTAACACATGGTAGATTTTCACAAGTCACAATTAAATTATAGATCATTTTCTTAAATTTGACAATAATATGATCTCCTTTACTCAGTTTTGACACTTTGTCGTGTGCTTCAAACTAAAATGACACTTTTATATGGAAACATGCACGTGGAGTCATATAGACCATATCGTGTTTCGTATTGATGTACTATCAATTCCATCATTCCACAAATGAATTATAGATCCTTATCTAAAATGATTAAGATAATACAAGCTTGTTTTCTTAGTTTTAGAAATTTGATGTTCATTTTAGTGTAAAATGACAATTTTAATATGAAAACATGACCTTTGAGTCATACTAACCATGTATTCTACCAGATTTATATTTGATCCATTCTTACGCATAAAAATTGAATTATTGATCGTTGTAATAATGTATAATTAAATACCATGAACATTAACTCAATTATGGCTTTGAGATGCACATTTTAGAGTAAAAAGACACTTTTAATGTGAAAACACGCACTTGGAGGCATACCGGATAGATCCTAGGTTTGATTAGATGATAATAAATTATTACATACCAAAAATGAATTATGGATCATTCTCAAAATGTTTCATGGAAATATAATCTCAATTATCCATTATTTACAATGTAGCGCCTGTTTTAAACTAAATTACACTTTTATATTGAATATGCGTAATTAGAGTTATACTAGTCAAATAGTTTGTCGGGATAAGGTACAATAAATCCATAGACATCAAAATTGAATTATGAATCCCATCCTAATTTTTAGAAATAATTCGAGCTCATTATCTTAGTTTTTTTATATGACACATATGTTAAACTAAAAATATTATGTTTATTAAAATACACATATTGGGTGATACAAGATGAATCATGTGTCATATTGAAATGAAGTTGATTCCTTCATGTAATAAATAAATTATATATAATTTACCTAATTTTTAAAAATAAACCAATCTTGTTTGCTCAACTTCTTGGCTATATAGTGTTTGTTTAAAAACAATTAACACACACATTGTGTCACATATACCACATCGTGTGTTATATTTACATGCGTTCAATTTTTATACATATAAAATGATTAATGGATCGTTTTAATAATGTTTGAAATAAAATCAATTATTTTTTCTTGATTATGGTGATGCTGAGTGAGATTTAAACAAAAATGACACTATTATTTAGAAAAATGAATACATTGAGTCATGTAAACCAAATCGTGTTCCATATTAGTGAGAAACCAATTAAAACCCATAAAATTGAATTATGGATCATTTACACAAATTTTGAAAACAATTTGATCTAATTTTCTTATTTTGGACAATTTTGTGCATGTTTGACACTGAATTTACACTTTTATATTAGAACCATGAACATAGAGTCATAATGACCACATTATTTTTTGGATTATTGTTTGATTAATTCTAACATGTCCAAAAAATTAATATGGAACATTTTATTAATGATTCACGAAAATATGATATCATTTAAAATATCTTATCTATGTGGTGCACATTTTACTATAAAATGAAAATTTTATATTCAAAACTCACTCTTAGAGTAATATCAGCCAAATTTTGGGTCAAATTAATGTGTAGTAGATACAAACATATCTCAAATTAATTATGGATCATTTTAATGACGATTAAAAATAATGAAATATTTTTCTACCTTTTTATATATGAGAAACATGTTTTAATATAAAATTATAGTTTCTTGTTGTAAACAAAAACATTGAATCCTATTGTCCACATAAAGTGTCAGATTAATGTGCAGTTAGTTGTAACTCATATAAACTGAGTTATGGATAATTTTTATAATGTTTGAAAAAAATATGATCTAGTTTTCTCATGTTTTTATATGAGAAGAGCTATTTAAAAAAAATGACCCTAAAATAATGTAAACACACTTATTGAGTCTTACTGACCACATTTTTTGATATTTATGTAATGCTAATTCTTACACCATACAAAGGAAATATTGATCAATGTCGTAAAATTATGAAAAGTATCCAACATTATTTTTTTTTGGTTTGGACTATGTGACCCATGCATTAACCAAAAATTACACTTTTATATTTAAAACATGAAATTATAGTCAAACATATGATATTATGTTTTGGATATAGGTTTGGTCAACTCGTATATTCCAAAAATGAATAATTGATTTTTTCACTAATTGTTCAACATAATTTAAACTGGTTTACTTATTTTTGGAAATTTGGCGAGTGTTATGCACTAAAATAAAACTTTAATATTGAAAAGTTGATCTCGGATTCATACCAGTCACATCATGTGTTGGATTTTTGTGAGGCCTATCCTTATACATATAAATTACTTATATATCATTTTTCTTATGTTTGAAAATATCATGAGTTTGTTTCTCAGTTTTGGATATCTAATAAATGTTTTAAACAAAAGTTATAGAAATATATTAAATACATTCACTTTGATTATTACCAAATACCATATGTGATGGACTGATGTCCGGTAAATCCCTACATGATAAAATTAATTATGGATCATATTTCTATATTTTCATGAAAGTAAAATAAAAATAACTCCTCTTTTGAGATGTGATGTGTGTTTTACATTAAATTGAAACATTAAAAAAAATAAAGTTGTTTCATACATTCCACATCATGTGTCTGATTGATTCTTGGTCGATTCTTATAAATAAAAAATAGAAGATGGACCATTTTCAAAATATTCATACACAATCCAATCTTATTTTCATAGCATTGTCTATGTGCCACATCTTTTAAAATGAAATGAAATTTTTAGGTTGAAAAAACACACATTATGTCATACTAGAAACGTCATGTTTCCAATTATAATTTGTTAAATTATTAAAAATAACATATTAAATATAGAACATTTTCCTTTATTTCGAAAATTATTCAAGTTTGTTTTCTCAGTTTTTTTCATTTTTAGGTGTTTTAAACTAAAATGAATCGTTTAATGTGAAAGAAAAGAACTATGAGTTATATAGCCCACATAATTTGTCATATTTTTAGGAGTTATAATTCTACATTCCAAAAATAAAATATAAATCACTTTCTTAAACTATCAATGCAACACAAGCTTGTTTTATTAGTTTTGAAAATATTGACTATTTTGTAAACAAAAAAACACTTTTTACATGAAAACCCACACTTTGAGTCATAACTACCACTATTTGTGTTATATTGATGTACATTTGATTCATACATGTCACAAATAAATTGGGTATCATTTTCCTAATATTTTAAAACAAAATCATATCATTTACATATTTTTTACATGTCGATTTTGTGTTATAATGTAAAATGAAAAATATATATTGGAAACGCACACTTGGAATCAAAATGTTTACATAATATGTAATATTGATTCATCGTCAATACATAAAAATAAAAAAAATTATGGATTATTTTAAATAAATTTTGAAAGAAATCATTTCCCCCTTACTCAGTTTTGACAATATGAAATGTATTTAAAACTAAATTGGCGTGTAGATATCAAATATAATCTCATCATTTTTAACTCTGAACATTGGTTCAACTTATAAACTAATTAATTCATCATTTATAATTTCAGAGATATAATTGGATATATGTTAGGAATATCCATTACTATTTATAATATCTTTCATTTTCATTTCATTTGTTGAATCAAACATAAATGTAAAGAAATTTATCTTTCTTGTTGGTCATGGGGGAGAAAGTATTTGTAATAAGACCCATAGGAGTTTAACAAACTAATAAACATATATAATTATTTAAAATCCAAATGTTGAGGCTAGGATCATGGAATTACCTTCCCTATAAATGATCAACATGTATTCATATTTGTGGTCGAAGGATCCTCCATCCATTTCCATCTCTCTATTATCTCAACTGTATCATTGAAGTCCAATATATAATAAGTATTTGATACTTCATACATATTAGTATCTCTAAAAAATACATTTAATGTTATCCCCTATGATATATCTCCATAAGAAATAGAGAAAACCATTATTTCATTATAGGTTCATCAGAAAATCAATTTTTAATTTATACCAACTCATTATAACCCTTAAATAATGAAATTTATTTAATAATTGAATATTATTTTTGTAAAAATAATATCTAATCAATATGATACTAATGATTCATATCCAAAATTAATATCTAAGGTATTGTTTTATACTATATAATTGACATAATAGGTAATCGCCATAGCTTTATTTTAGCATGCATTCTGACACCATGTACTCTATCCACACATCTAAAAAAAATTACCTCTGCTTTTCAGTATGTAGTGTATTAAAAGTCCTGGTAGTACAAAAAAAAATAGATAAAAATTTATAAACAAATATTATAAATGAAATATTTTTTACCATCAGAAATTACCAATTCTGGGATGCTGGATCATTGATGTTGAATGATATTCTTTATAAAATTTCAATCATAATGTCTATAATTTTTGTTTTTATTTTTTTATAAACCATAGAATCAAAAAACAAAATAATAAAAAAAATTAAATAGGTTTTTATTGTTAAATATTAATCTCTATAACATAATCTATTTCTATTTTATCAAATCCAATAGTTTTTTGTGATTTGTCATCGCCCACATACCATGATTTAGCCAATATTTATAGATAATCATATCATAAAAAATAATATTAAAAAACCATAGAATTTTAATTTTATCTAAAAAATATTAATTAAAATGCATTAAAAAATTTCAATGGAAATCATGTGTAGTTGATTGTTGGAAATCCATAATTTGGATTGAAAAAAATAATAATTTGGCATATTAAAATAGATTGTTATTATCATCTATTTATTTGAAAAAAATAATATAAAAAATAATGGGAAAATACATTTTTTATGATAAGATATTATTTTCATATGCTTACATAGTATGAATATAGAGGGCTCAAGAATCTTTTCTTTTTTTTTCAAATTCCATGCTTAGGTCATATTTTAACTTTTTCTGTCATTTTAAAACAATTTATTTAATAATATACTGGGATTAATGTGTCCAAATATTACATCGCAATGTTTTCCCTTAATATAGTAGTTATATATATACCTTGAGAAAATATGAATCGTTATTAAATTTAATGATCATTGTATATCTATATTTTAATGGACAATAAAAATTTTCCTCATTTAGGAATTCACAATTAATACTTCTATCCATTCAAACATTAAAATCTCATTTATACTCTCAAGATAAAATAGTCTTATAATGACAATAAAAATATTTAATTTTTATATTCACTTTTTGACACATTTTCAATATTTAATTTCGTATCCATAAAAACATGAAATTTTAACAAAGGTGATAATAGAATTGGTGGGATGAAGGTACTCTTGGAAGGCCCTTTTGATTTCTTGATTGATCCATTGCATTTTCATGATTCCACCCTCAATTTTTATCTATAAAACAATTCCTCATTTTTGATATATTATCATCAAATTCTAAAGGATTTTAAATGAAAAATAATTATAAATGGTATACCAAATATATATTTATATTATTAAATGTCCATGATATTAAATTTCCAATAGAATTATTAATAATGGTAACATCTAGATAATAAAATCAAATAGTCATCTTAGTTTTCAACTGTATAGATACTTCAATCCCCCAATCACATGAAACATTAGGATTTGATTCCTATGTATCTTATCATTGAGGATATTGTACACTATACCACTCATAACAAGGATACGTGTGGGTGCATATATATATATATATATATAAATCCTACGAAATTACACCTTCTATAATTTTAATAATATTAATCCATGAAAAGTAGTTTGATTCACAATTGAGAGAATTATTTATGAATAAATATATCAACTCAGATAAAGAACATTGTTGAGGGTTTTGGATTGAAAAAAATCTAGTCGGGTCATGTGCCTCATCATATACTAATCTTTGTTTCAATAGATCTTCGATTTGATCCCTTCACATATGTTTTCCAACCAAAAAATACTAGACAATAATATCATTTAAATCATCTATTTTCATCTACATGACTTTGATGATTTCATATGTATCTCTTGGAGGAATCTTTTGAAAAATGCGTCATGTGAAACTCCAAAACCATCTCCTCTAATAAAACCATATAGTTATATCCGCTTTAAACCAACTTAAAGTAGTTGTTATTTTGGTGCAGGAGATTTCAATTCTATAATTAAAACTATTTAAAAAAATATATGAGAATAAATATATATTTTTATATAATCATATAAATCATAGGAAATTACTGATATTTCATACATAGAAATGATTTCAATACAACTTACATGTTTTCATATAATAGTTTTACCTCATTTTTAACATGACCCACATTTTATAACATGTGGTATAAAATGGTAGTGACTTTGGATTCTGATTGATCAATATACATATAAACAAAGGAACATATATTATTTATTATCACATTAAATTTTTTGTATGTGGTAACGCATTATCATTTTCTTATAAACTGATGTATACCCATCCTTTCTTAATGCTGGGGTTCCATTGGTTTTGATACATGGTTCTTTTTATCAAAACTCTATTTTTGTTTCATAAATATATTTTTCTATTTAAATTGTATAAAATTAAAATTTCCAAAAAATTAATATTTACTACAATTCACCTGAAATACATCCTTATCTCGATGACTAATTAATAATTTCCATGATTCTTGGATTGTAATTTGTGTATATATAATTGGTGGGTGGGGGTTTCTTTTCCCTCAGCATCCCTATGTTGATTATTTGTATGATGTGTTTGGAATCCTCTATTAGCATTTCAGAGAACAATTATGTCAAATTTCTTACAACAATAATCAAAACTAAATTAACTATATATGTGAAAAATAATAGTAAATCGTTGTTTCAAAAAATAATTTTTTAGTAAAATAGAGAATTTATATCATAAAATTAACCTAATATCATCCTAAATGGTCACCTTTAATATAAGCATGATATTTTTCCATGTATCAATATCATTTGGAATATAAATTACCGTGGTGACTCTAATATTACTTATGATAATTGAATTTTTGGGTTCTGCATGATGGTTATGTTGATTACAATCATCCACAATATTTATTCATTTTCACTTTTCCTTGAGAATATTAGTTAAATTGGTGATGTTATTTAATTCTTATTTTTTTCATCAACATGTTGTTGATTCCCTAATAATTCCACTACCCCAAAATACATAGTATTACCCTTCTTGATATTGGTAGCATTAGAATATGGGAAAATCGTTATCTACATCAGAAGTCAAATATTTAATTTGAATTACATAACAATAGTAGAGAATAGTTAATATTATGTGGAAAATCATAGTATATTAAAAAAAGTAACTTGGTCATTGAATTATATTTGTTTCATTAATGGTTAATGGGATTAGTATAATCTATCACGTATCAAAATCTCATCCCTAATAGAATAATTGACCAATTGTGATTTATTGAATAAATGACATAAAATCTTTTCACTAATTGTCATTCCATTATGAACTGTTCATCTATATACCCTTCCACCTGAAAATTAACCATCAAGAATCCTAATTTTTCAAATTTCACTAAAAAAATATTTTCAATTCATTCTTAATGGAAAATTTACACTTCAAATGATGTTTAATCCAAATCATATATTTTTTGATGATGGATAAATATGATATATTCACATAAATTGGATTTCAATCCTTATAATCATGTACGTTCTTCACCACTACTACAAGAATAACTCTACTATTTCGTAGGTTACTTTAATCATCTTATTCCTCTCTATAAAATATAAAACAATTAATTACACAACAAATGTAATATGTAATATTTTTAATTTTTCACCTGAAAATCCATCAATTTTTTTCATTAATTGAATTTGTATTTGTACATAACTCCTAATTAATACGATCTTAGAACCATCCGATATAATATTGATTATGAATTTTTGATATCCATTTATCAGTCCTTTATGGAAAAAATGTATAAAAATTATATTTTGGTATTCATTGCATTGGTCAAATTCTGAACTATTATTTAAAATGAAAATATTATACTCTTCTATCTGTGTAATGGTTACTGTAACAACATCTCTTAAAAAATACCTTCACCCAGAAAGTAAGATCATAAGAGTAATACAGTGGCTATAAGAGGGGGTTTAATTGTAGTTAATAAAATTAAAATCAAAATATTTACAGCCACATTATTATTAAATATCTGAAAAACCATTCATATGATATTAAGAGTTTATAAATTTGAAAAAAAATCATCTAAATTTATGAGTGAATAAATGTTTAGGAAATGTAAAAAAATTCAATAAAATTTCAAAGTGGAAATAAAAACCTTAAAAACGAGTAATATGAAATTCTAAAAACATGATATAAAAAATAATCATTTTTAATGAAAACAATTTATGATTTAACGTTTATTATTTAGGAAGTCTATAACCAATAATATAGATATCCACACATTTAACCAAGCTATAAAGGATAGCATTCCCTAATAAAGAATCCCTCGATACAAAGATCATTAGAATTATATTCACAGATCCATTGGAACCCTAGATCATCAAGATTAGATAAAACATTATATTATTATCCCATGAATCCCTCAATCACACCATATTAGATTGAAATTTAAAAATGATATATATATTAAGTCATTTAAAATATATTCTCACAACAGATACATTAAAAAATACTCACTAAAAATTAAAAAGAAGTTATCACTCAATGTATATTTTTTTACTTAAATATTCACAAGAACTCATAGATCATTAAAAATAAAAAATATCCATCCATGAATACTTCTACTATTTTTAGATAGAGATCCAATACTGTTATGACCACAAAATTCCATGTAAAAATTTTTTATGTTATCTGGGATTTTGACGAGTCAGTGAAAATTGACGACACTTAATCTCGAGGCCCAGTGTGCCCGAAATGAATTTATGAACTTTTTTAAGGTATGTCCAATAAAAATGTGGATGAAATTCTTTATATTTTGAACTAGAGAATAGATTAAAAACTTGAGGACACTGCTGAATCCGGAATACCTGGATTCACCAAGAAATGACTTAACTTTGGCTGGTAAGGTCTGACCAAAAAGTTAATTTGTTGACTTTTCAAGAGAAATATTATCATTATTTAAAAGATTAACTTATTATTTTCTCCCCATTGTGTGGTGGACGGCGACGTTGCGGGGTAGTGACGATGGAGCAATGGGGAAATTTACTGAATCACTATGATGACATGTATTCCGCAATGTAGCAGTGATTTTAATTGTGAAAAACAGTGATGTTGTTTCATAAATAAAACACTATAACGATGCAACATCACATCATTATAGAAATGTAGCAGCATGGTTCAATAAATAGTTTGATGTTTTGGGAAAATTTATGTTCAAGGAATTGGAGAATTCTCAGGTGAAGTTCAAACGCACTTCCACCATTGCAAGGAATGACGAACAATGAAGAACGCCTTTCGAAGGATAGAAATGGGAAGCATCGTCGATACTGTAAAATCTCAAGGATGAATGTGTGACAATGTAATTCATAAAAGGTAGGAGGTTTATGTGCTTTTATGTTCCCTCTCCTCCCGTTCTTGAAAACAATAATGAATGGAGAACAATCCACTAACAGGTTGATCCGTGTCTCATCAAATCATGCGAGTGGTTTTTGCATGATTTTAAATCTGGGGATTATTATTCCTTTTGCTATTATTAATTTTTCTTCATCTTTAAAATGATAACGCATAGGGTACGGGCTGAAACCAACAAGGCAAGAACCCTCTGCTAAACTTTTCCTTGGTGCGTTCTTTGGGGCGAAACAATGAACGCATCGACATGGCGTTTGAGGGCTGCAAAATGATGGTCGCATCACTGTGGTCTGTGGAAACAACTGTCGACGTGCCATGCCAGAAGTGGTCGATGGTTGTCAGAGGAGACCCATAGCAACCGGCTACTAGCTGTGGAAGGAATTGCACTATCGCTTGGCGACGTGGCTAGAGGTGGTTAGCCCAATCCAGCTACACTGGAAAAGGGCGGCACCCGTAGGCACCTCTAGCGGTACTAGCTGTGGCAGGAGTGGGTGGTGCGGACCCTGTGTGGGGTCGCATCACAGACCCCACATCGGGTGTTCTTGTGGACCCTGGGCCATGTCACATCGTTGGGCCAGTTGGGACGAGCGGTCTCCCTTCAGGAAGATTGGGCCAGACACGGGCAGATGAATTGGCTGAATCCGACCAGTGGACCGAACCCTTAGCCCAATAGACCGGGACCGTCCAGCGGGTCGGGCGAACCCACGGCCTAGCGGGCCAGTGCTGGTTGGCCGAGCGCCACCCAGCGTGCCGGGCCAACCAAAAATAGGGCACACAAACCAATTTTTCCAACCTCGACAGTCCGTACCTATTGAATGGGGGCGACCCCTAATTGACCGGACCTGGGGGGTCATGTAGACCCCAGGACCCGTTGCATCGGGGCGACCTAACCTAGTCTGACTGGGCCCAGACCCAACCGGCCACCGATGAAAGAAACGCATGTAATTGATGAATCAATTGTCTTTTCAACATGCCTTTAGTGTAATTGGGAACCCTTTTGTGAAGCATTCCCTTTATCATATTCTAGTGGGGCCGACCGAGCCAGGCCAAATCAAGGTGTTTTCACCCCTATATCACAGAAAGAGGTGTAACTAACAGACTGAGAATCTGATCGATGCGCCGTCTATGGTATAAGGACCCTTGTGACAAGGAGTTACTTTAGAGATACTCTAAGTGAGTTTTGACAGAGTTTGGACTATGACCTGGGTTAGATATGACTTTAATACAACTGGTCCCTTTTTAAAAAAGTGTCATATCTCACAGACTTAGCGTCTGATCGACGTGCTGTCTGTCTCATTGGAATCCATATGATTAGGATATCCCTTGAGTTTTATTTTCATGGGACATCATACTGGTTGAAAATTGACAAATTTCTTGAGTAGAAGAGTATACCGGAGATTAGTCATGCTTCTTGCGGGAATCCAGTGGCAGGTTGTGACTTGAGGAAGAAGAGTGACCAATGCAGGTCAGCATCAGAAACTACAGAGTGAGATGATCAAGTTTTACAACTAATCATCCCTACCTCTACATTAGCTACCAAGATGTTTCATCACTAGTGAACAAAATGGGTCAGCACTAGTGTGCAATACGAGTCAGTATCCAACAACCTATATGGGTTAGCCCCAGCGACCAATACAGGTCAACATCTAGCGACCAAGACAATTCAGCATACAATGACCTATATGGGTCAACAATAGAGTTACTACATATAGGATGATTTGGATTTACGAATAGTCATCCCTATCCCAATAACCTTGAAGTTATACCATTAGAGTGAGTTGTCTATTTTGCTTTATGCCTCATGATTTAGATCATGCTTTTGCTATTACCTTTGTGGTATTTTACTGTGATATTTTGCTTTTTGGATTACTGAGAGTCCTTTGGGGGTCTCGGGGTCCCCTAATGGGTATTTTTATACACATCCCCGGCACGGGATCTACCCTCACATGTGTGTCTGGTGAAAACTACTGATGCTCTGATGCAGAATTTGGAAGTTTCGGACTTGGTGGATATTGTTGCTATTGAAACAGTCGAGATCCTCTTATTTGACTTCATACTTATAGCTACTACCATCCAGGTAGAGCTCCACGGATGATGCACGATATTTTTCTTTCTTTTCAGTTTCTAGGACTTGTATTCCATCCCACTATTTTTAGTTTACAGTTTTACTTGTGGATGTACTTTACTCTCGTGGTTATTCCTTACTTTTGTTGGTTGTTTACTTCAGTTTCCCTTATTGAGAGTGTAAAGATCTCTTGGGAAATTCCATCTTTGTTTCGGAAAATCTTTCAAGTGCTAGTCACCAACCCCTTGCCTATTGAAGGTTAGCTTGGGGTAGTCACGTCCAGGCCTCATGGAATGGGTCATGAAAAAGTGGTATAGGAGGGTGTTTAGTTGTACCAGAAGAACTAAGAGTCTAATTTTAATGAGGAAATGTTGTAAAGTGTCTTGAGTTCAGTTGTCATTATAGGGAGTCTAGTGTTGGTGTGGCGGCCGACATTTCCAAACATGAGGACCCTGAATTATATTTTCTGACTCGGTTCAAGAAAACACTAGTTGTTGGTGTTTTGAAATGTTTTCTTTATACTACTTGAGTTAGATCACCATGTATAACTTATTGAACATGGAACTTTTATTTTATATAGGATTCCTCCATAAATATATCCAGCCATGATTCTGATTAGAGATCTTTCAGTGGTCCACCAAGCGATAAGGCATCAGTATAGGGACCAATCAGAGTGATGGCACCTTTGGGTGGTGTACCAGCTACACCACCACCCATTGATCAGCATATGAAACCAGTGTATCATGCATATCGGTTGAGTGAATTTCATGAGTTCTAGAGATAGATGCCTCTGAGGTTTCGAGGCATGACAGACCCCCAGGTTGTAAAGGACTAGCTTGAGGAGGTTTCACAGGTCTTTTTCTATGTACAGACACCTATCGAGAAGATGGCTATCTTGGTCCCCAGCCTACATCAGAGCTCAGCAGGACGATGGTGGAGCTCGATGCTCGAGGTGCATGAGTAGATGAACCGCTCATGGCCAGACATAGAGAGCCTTTTCAGGGCAGATTTCGTGCTAGTGACACTACGCTCTGTGCATATTCAGGTGTTGATGAATTTTCACCAGGGTAGCCAGCCTTTGGATCAGTACATGATGAGATTTACTAACCTTTCATGATACTCCAACGACATGATATGAGAGCCTTATTTTAGGGCCTGGTCCTTTGTGTAGGAGCTCCGATGAGAGATCAGAGTTGAGAAAGTTTCTCTTAGCATCCCAACGTAGGCTAGGGATCCAGATTGAGCTTTGATGATGGAGATATTCCTTGCTGAGTGGCCACTGGCAGTGAGAGACCCTAATGGAAGAAAGGTAATAGATTCATCCGTAGCTGGAAGTAGACAGACAATGCAGAAGACCTGGTGGGATAGACCTTCCAGTGGGAACCATAAGACGAAAGTTTAGAGGTGTGAGGATTGAGAGACGGATGGAGACACTAGAGAGGCACAATCATTTTTCTTGTGGGGGGATGGGTCATAGTGGTAGTGAGTATTTTTCTCGCCATGAAAATGATATGCAGATGATGGAGGGGCCACTGATGCAGCGACAGCAGCAGGAGCATGAATGTCAGCCAGGTGGCAGATGAGGCAGGGCAAAAGGACATGCAGCGGGAGGTGGTCGGGGTCACCAGGCACTAATACCACCACCCCCAGGTGCTCCACCATGATCTCAGGGAGCTGGTGGATAGAGATAGGCCCAGCTACAGGTAGTAGAGGATCATGATCCTGATGTCCCTAAGATGATATGAGTTAAAATCTGTATCTTCTCTACATTATTATTAGTTCTTATCGACACAGGGGCTAGCCATTCCTTAATTTCTGTGTACTTAGTTCGGCACGCTGAGATTCCAACTAATCATTTAGGTCATCCTTTTTATTAAGATACTCCTACGGAAGGAGATTCAGTGATCACGCACTAGGGCCGACAGTGTGATCTTACTCTCGAAGGAGAGAGTTTCAAGTGAGATCTTCTATTAGCGGCATTGAATCCCTACGACCTCATTCTATGAAAGGACTGGCTATTAACATTTCACACAAAAATTGACTGCTTGAGACATACAGTGTCATGTACGTGTAGTGATGGAGGCAAGATTTCCTTTGATGGTGAGAAGAAAAATAGAGCAGCATGAGATTGACTTGCGCTCAAGGGAGTGCATCTGATTACATATCAGTTGGCTTGCATGACCTTCGGCATGGTGGATGAGGCGAGTCCATTGTTCCAATCAGTGGTGGACAAGTATGAGGATAACGTTCTAGAAGATGTCCCATGACGACCTCATCATTGAGAGGTAGACTTCCGCATTGACCTGTACCCCAGGATGACACAAATATCTACACCAGCATGTTGGATGGCCTCTGTAGAGCTCCGAGAGGTTAGGGTACTATTGGAGGAATTACAGAGGAAGGGATCCGTAAAGCCCAGTGTTTCTCCATGGTAATTTCCAGGGTTGTTTTCCAAGAAGGTAGTTAGATGTTTGAGCCGTTGCGTGGACTTCCGATGCCTATACCAGGAGATCGTGATGATCATGTATCCTCAACCGAGGATTGATGATATGTTTGATCAATTGAGAGGAACTAAGTGGTTCTCAAAGATAGACCTCATATCAGGCTATCATCAGCTTAGGGTCCGAGGTGAGGACGTACCGAAGATATCCATTAGATGTCGATATGTCCTTTATGAGGTCTTTGTGATTCCTTTCACTGTAACCAATGCTCTTGTATTTTTCAATGGTCCCATGAATTGGTTCTTCCTTCCATACCTTGATCACTTCATGGGGTTCTTCATCGACGACATCTTGGTATACTCAAATTCTGAGAAAGAGCGTGTTGTTAACTTTAGGAATGTTTTGGACACACTCAGGGATCACCAGCTCTATGGGAAGCTCCTAAAGTGTGAGTTCTGGATATAGAAGGTCCACTTCATGGGATACATCATCTTAGAGGTCGGAGTTGCAGTGGATAAAGCAATGATCGAGGCTATACATGCTTTGGAGCCACCTAAGAGTTTTACTGAGATGTGAAGCTTCCTTGGATTAGAAGGCTGCTATCAGAGATTCGTACTCGATTACTCCAGAGTAGTATCACCTATTACATTCTTTGCAAGGAAGGGGAAACCCTTCTTATGGTTGGAGACATTCCATTAGAGCATTCAACAGCTGAGGCAAAGAATGACTGGTGCTCCCATCCTAAGGTTGCTAGAGGAGGGCACTGACTACGTGGTTTGTTGTCATGTATCAAGGGATGGACTTGGTATCGTATTGATGTAGGATGATGTAGTGATTTCGTATGTATCACTACAACTAAGGCTTAATGAGAAGAATTATTTTACTCATGACTTAGAGTGTGAAGCAGTAGTCTATACAATGATGTTTTGGTGACACTACTTGATGGGCGAGCAGTTCGTTGTTTATTCCTTCCACAAGAGTCACAAATATATCTTTATACATACAGATCTGAATTTGAGATAGCAATTTTGGCTTGTGTTCCTCCAGGACTATGTCTTTGAGATACTCTATAATCCTTGGAAGGGAAACGTAGTAGCAGATGCGCTTAGCCGGAGATCGAGTTTGCATATTTGGAACGAGGCTTCAGAGCTGTTAGCCTTGCTTCAGATATCCTACGTGGACAGATATGAGACAGTCCATCTCCAATCAATGGTAGTTTCCCCTCCACTCGTTCAGTGAGTCAAAGAGGAAAAACATGAAGACATCAGTTGGGAGACAACACGTGCTCAGATATCCTCATTCCATGCACCAGAAATATATTATGAAGGTGGGGACCACACCATACTTTTCAAAACAGGTATGGTTGTACAAGTGGTGCTACAATAAGAGGTGCTAAGGGAGTTAAATATATCCCCGTTGGAAGTACATCCATGCATGATGAAGATGTATCAAGACCTTTGGCATCAGTAATGATGGCCAGGGATGATGAAAGATATGGCAGAGTTTGTTTCTAGATGCCTCACTTTCTAGAAAGTGACGGTCGAGAACCAAGTACCAACAGGATTGACCCAAACCCTCGATATACTATAGTGGAAGTGGGAACGATTATCAATGGACTTCATTCTGAGGCTACCATGTACATCTAAAGAGTGTGATACCTTCTGGGTGATCATTGACCAACTCACCAAGTCGGCCTACTTCCTTAATATTCGATTGAAGGGTTTAATATATATCTTGGGATGTCTTTATATTCATATGATCATGCGACTTTATGGGATGACTTTAAATAGAGTATTAGACCGTGACACCTGACTCATATCCCGGCTGTGGAAAGGGTTTTTGGAGACTTTTGGGACTCAGTTTTTCTTGAGCACCACTTTTCACCTGAAGAATGATGGTCAAACTGATCGGATTGTCTATACAATGGAGGAATTTCTTCGTGCATGTGTCTTAGATTTTGGTCACTATTGGGAGGACCACCTACCCTTTTTGTAGTTCTCATAAAACAACAACTATCACTCCACCATTGGTATGGACCCTTCTGAGGTGTTGTACGGATGACTGTGTAGATCGTCTTTGTGTTGGAAAGATCCAGGAGAGCCAGCACTCGTGGGCCTATAGATTGTATAGGCTACCACTAAAAAGGTTCTAGTCTTCCGAGAGTGGATGAAAACTACACATAGCTGACAAAAGTATTATACTGATATTTGGAAGAGGCCATGGGAGATTCATTAAAGGTTCCAAGTATTCTTGCGAGTCTCCCCAGGATGGGGACAACGAAGATTTGGCTGAGGCGGAAAACTCAAACTGAGGATTATTGAACCATTCCCGATACTTTGGAGGATTGGCAAGGTGGAATACCACTTGGCACTAAAACAATAATTGGAATGGGCGAACGACATCCTCCGCATATCACAACTGAGGAGATAATTGAAATACACATCTCACATCATCGACCATGGCGACCTGGTGATTGAAAATAGGGATAATTTTTCAATGTACCTGATGGAGATAGAAGATCGATAGGAGCTGATCCTTTGTGGTCATTCGATACCTATGGTGCGTGTTCTGTGGCCGCACGGAAAACTCCAAGAGAGCACATGGGAGTGAGAGGCTCAAATGCATGACCAATAACCCTATTTGTTTGTGAAACCTTCTGTCTATTTTGTGGATGTAAATCCATATGGTGGGTAGAATTTAAATATAGGAAACTTCCATGTATTTGTTTTAAATTTTATAGGATTTTACGAGTCTAGAAAAATTGACGGTGTGTGATTCCGAGACCTGGTGTGCCCAAAATGCAATTCTGAACATTTTTAAAGTTATGTTCAGTAATCACATGGACCTCATTTCATATCTTTTGAACTAGTTCCCAGATTTAAAATAAAAGGAACTGTTGAATCCAAAATGCCGGTATTTTCCTAGAAACGACTTAACTTCAGTCGGTGAGGGTCTAGCCGAAAAGTTGAATTTTGGACATTACGAGAAAAATAATAAAATAATTTAAAACAAATATTGTATTCTTTTCTCTATGTTCCATGGAAGATGGTGATGCTATTGGGAAGCGAAGATGTTGCAACATGGAACCTTAAAGAAACACATGGATGACCTGTATTCTTCAATGTAATAGTGATTTTAATGGTGCAAAATAGGAACGCAGTTTCACAAAAAAAAACAGTGTAACGATGCAACGTCATGTCATTAAGGAAACATTGCAGTGTGGTTTTATAAATAGTTTTACATGTCTAGAAAATATAATGAGGAAGGTTTCAGAGGATTCTCGGGTGAAGCTCTGACGAAATTCCACTCCATCAAAGAATGACGAATGATGAATAATGCCTTTCGAAGGACAGAACTATAAAGTGTATTCACTTTTGTAAACCATCGAGGACAAATGTGTAGAAAAAACATTCTAAAAGGTATGGGGTTTATGTGCGTTGATTTTCCATTTCATCCCATTCTTGAAAAATGTAACGAATTCAGAAAATATGACTAATGGGTTAATCTGAGTCTCATCAAATCAGGTGGGTTGTTGTTGCGGAATTTTAAACTTGGGTATTATTCATCCATTTTTATTATTAATTTTTCCTAATTTTTAAATGATAACGTGGAGGGCATGGACCAAAACCTAAAAGGCATGGACCCTTCACTAAACATGTCCTCGGTGCATTCTTTAGGGCGGAACAATGAACACGTCGACCTAGTGGTTGAGGGATGCATAATGATGACGACATCCCGGTGGTCTGTGGAAACAATCGTCAGCATGCCATACCGAAAATGACCAGTGGTTTCTGAACAAGACCCGCAGAAACTGGCCTCTAGCCGTGGAAGGCGGAACGTCGTCACGTGTTGTTTCATGGCACACCAAAGGAAATGGCCTTGCATTCGCAAGGCCAGCTGGGAGGAGCGGTCCTGCTTCAGGCTAACTGGGCCTGATGTGCACCGGCCAAATGGTCGGGATAATCCCAACAGGCTAGACCCTCATCCCAGAAGACCAAACTCGTCTACCAGGCCTGGTCAGACCCGTGGCCTGGTGGGCTAGTGTGGGTAGACCGAGCCCCACCCAATGGGTTGGGTCAACTGTGTCTTAGGCCAAAAAACTAGTTTTCTCAACCTTTAATGGGCCTACCCGTAACGGGTCGGACACTAGTAGGGTCAGGTTGACCCTGGTACTTGATGCGGTGGGCCGACATGACCGAGTCGGACCAAGTCCTGACCAAACAGGCCCCCGAATAAAGAGATGATTATAACTGACAAACCAGGTGTTTGTTAGATAGGCCATAATGGCATTGAGACCGCTATAGGGAAGCAGTCAATTTGGAATATTCTAGTGGGCCCGATCGAGCCAGGCCAGACTGAGGTGTGATCACCCCCGTTTCATAGAAAGTGGTGTAACAAAGAGATCGAGCATCAGATCGATGCATCGTCTATGGAATAAGAACCCTTGTGAAAAAAAAATAATCCTTTGTAGATACTCTATGGGAGTTTTCAGGATGATCGATGTGTGACCTGGGTTGGATCAGACTTCAATCCAATTGGGCCCGATTTACAGAAGTGACAATTTCTCCCATACTGGGCGTCTGATCAATGCATTGTCTGTCATGTTGGGAAATTTTGATGGGGTGGTCCCTGGGTATGCATTTTGTAGGACATTGTACTGCTTGAAATATGAACAACGGTTTGAGAATCAGACTCATCGGGAGATTAAGAGTGCTTCATGTGGGAATCTAGTGACTAGATGTGACATGTGGAAGAAGAGCGACCAATGTAGGTTAGCATCAGAAACTACAGATTGGAATGATATGGATTTAAATATAACAATATCTACCTCTACATCATCGACCAATACTAGTCAGCAATAACGACCAATACGGGTCAGCACCAGCGACCAATACGTGTCAGTATCTAGAAACCAATGCAGTTCATCACCAGCGACCAATACAGGTTTTCATCTAGCAACCAATACAGGTCGCCATACAGTGACCTATATGGGTCAGATGTAGTCTTAATACAAATAGGATGATTTGGCTTTAGGACTAGTCATACCTATCCGAGTATCCTTGATGTTATACCATTAGAGTGAGTTGTATCTATTTTTTTACTTCATGATTTAAATAATACGTATGATATTACCTTTTTGATATTTTCATGTGATGTTTTACTTTTTGGATATCTGAGATACCTTTGGGGGTTTTAGGGTCCCCTACTGGGTATTGTTATACTCACCCCCTGCATTGCCCCCCCCCCCCAAAACGCTTGTGTCTGTTGCAGACTATTGATGATCTGATGCATACATTGGAGGTATGGGACTTGGTGAAGCAAGGTGCGATGGGAGCATTCAATATCCTCCTCTTCGAGTTCAGAATTATAGCTACTACCCTCCATGTAGAGCTCCAGCGCAGATGTGATAGCTGTTTAATTTCTTTTCAGTTTCTAGGGATTGTATTCCGTCCCACATTTTCTGTTTATATTTGAAATTGTGTTTGTACTTTACTCTCGTGTTTATACAATAATTTTGTTGGTATTTTTCTTCAGATTCCTTTTTTGATTGTTTATAAATCTCTAAGTCAATTCTTTCCTTGTTCGAGAAAAGCATTTAGGTGGTAGTCACCAACCCCTGGCCTACAAAAGGCGGGCTTGGGGTAGTCACATCTGGGCCGTGTTGGGCGGGCCGTGAAAAATTATCATATTTTTTGAATCATGGAGGTTGTTACATTTAATATGAAGAAAACTCCTTCTTCAGAGAATTTCTTCTTATTTTGATGTCATATTCTTATACACCATAACTTGGAAAAAATATTTCATTCGGTGGAATGCATTTTTTCATCTAGAAATTTGAATATCCTCATCAAAATGATTTAATAAAAATCCCATAAGTAAAACTTGTCTTCTTCCATTCAGAAAATATTCCACTATATGTCTAAAAAATTCTACTATTTAATCATAGTTGTATTGACACATCAGAATTTTTTTTAAATCATTATATTGAAATATTTAATCATCTACATAAAAATAGAACATGTAATAATGATTATGTTAATTTATTCTATAAAATTAATTGGTAATCATGTTTCTGAAAAACAGATTTCCTATAAAAACATACATAAAACTAAGAAAGTATAAATATAAGTGAAATAAAAACCTTCAAGTAAATGTATTGTGATTATTAATCTCATGTTGGAATGTGTGGAAATAAATTTTAACTAAACAATCTCCCCATTTTTAAAAATAATAATACATTAAATTTAAAGATTAAAAAATTTTAATGCTAAATAAAATTACTCCCCCTATGTTATACGATATCCCTTTTACCTTTTTATAATATGTTTCATATCCTCCAATCTGTTTTCTTCATCTTTTATTTCTCCACCATTAATTTATAATTCCGAGATTCTATATATTGTTCATCAAATGTTCAATAATATTGTCTTCTACAAAGCTTTAAATTATCCCCCCCCCCACCATTGTGATTTTAGAAAATAAGGGATTTAGAGAACAAATAATGTTTACCTGAAATGAAAAGGAAATAAATGTATATAGAAAACTAAAATTAACGAAGAAAATATATGTCTTTTAATTGAAAAATAATATAAATATATAACCAATGAAATTAGTAATATATATCAAAATAAAATATAAACTAAATCCATTAATATATATATATATATATATTCAAAAACATATAAGTTATTAATAAAAAATCAATAAGAGTTTAAAAAAATCACTCTTTCTCTATGAAATATTTGAGAATTATATTCAATTTTTTACTTCATGTGGGTATTTCTCGGACTCTGACAAATCTATATTTAACTTCACAAAATATTTTTTAAGAACATGGATCAACATATTCTCATCCTTCAGAATTAATATTTCTTCTTCCAAATCTTGTACATTTTATCTTTTCTTAAGAGTCTCAAATAATTGAAACCAATTTCTTCAAGAATTCAATGTCTTCTTCTAAAGAAAAAAAATAAAACAATAAAAATGGTCAGACACATGAATTATTTCTAAATTATTCTACATTACCAGTTACTATATATGATTATGAGACATATTTAGAAAAATTTACAAATTCAGAAACTTGATTCATAAAAAAAATTAGATTCTCAGTTGATCTAAAGTATTCAAAAACCTTTTCATTCATTCCTCTTATATGGGAAGAAACTGAATTTTTTTGTACTTCATATTTTATTAATTGTATTATCATATTATTTACATCATTTTCAAAACCACTCATCTTTATGGTGATTTAATTTAATATCCTTCTATCTTCTTGAACTCAACCCCTAAATTCAATAAATTTAGCATCAATTTGAAGAAGTAATTCACTAATACATTTATTAATAAATTTGATTTCTCCAATACATAAAATTTACACTAAAAAAATTACACATTTGCAATATGTCTCTAAATATTTCCATGATTACATCCAATTATTGTATATCCTCACATAAATAGTTTATTTCTATCTTCTATCTATTAAAAGTATTGAAAGGAAGAGAATTCATGGAATTAGATAAAAAATGGATCACGAAACCTTGGAAGCCTAGAAGATTCATTTCTATTATAATCTTATGAATCAATACCGTCATAGAAAATATCCATCACTTCTCAGTTCTTATTCATCGATATCATTATCACCTTCAATACAATGTTAATCATCATCAACATCAATAATATGAATATCAAATTTATTTATTTTCCAAAATCATTTCATTAAATTCCTCATAAACATTTAAGTAACCTTTTCTCTATAGGGAATTTAATGAAATACTATTAATTGACTTCCTAGATAAGGAAACTGATTATGATTCATATAATTCTTCATGATTATACAATTATTCAAACTCTAAGAAATTTTAGATTTTATCAATAATATATCATTACCTATAATTCTTTTTTTTAAATGGATATATGGTTTCTTTATTATCAATTTAAAATGATATTTAAGAATACCTTTAGATAGCAACTTATTATTATCCACAACTGACAGAGGAATTGATAATGTTTTTGATTGATTTCAATAATTTTGGACTTATTTACTTCTATAAATTCTGTCATTTTAGCTTTTTGATTTTTAATATCTTTTAACCATGCATAAATTACATATTTTTTCTTAAAAATGTATCTAGAAAATTATTATTTAATTTCTTTTTCTTATATTAAGTTCATAATTTCCTATTCCTTATGATTTTTATATGACTTCTATTTTAATTATAATGGTTATATTTTATCCAACCCAAAATTTGGATTCATTTTACTCTTATCCACTTTCTTTTTCATAAAATCCATCAATGCTTCATCATAAATTTTATTGGTTTATTTTGTGGAATTAGATGAGAATGATTCACTTCCTCTCTCTTTCAAAGAATTGATTCATGTGGATCTAATAATTATTCTGATACATATTTTCATACCTTTTAAATAAATTTCTTTTTAGAAGATTCATATATCAATCTCATCTTGTAAATCATCTTCCCAACAATAAATGAAATATTGTACCTCATAGTATCCTCAAAATTCTTAATTTTCATAGCTATTATAATATTGGGAGAATCATACTGAAAAAACATGACAAATAATCAATTTCACTTTCAACAAATCTTGTTACACTACATCTACAACATACAAAACATATTTCACCATATTATATTTCCTCATATTATAAAGTAAATCCATTAGAAATTTATTCTGATCATTCAAGGTGTATATATAAACTTTCCTAGGGACCAATAAATTATATAACCAAATTTATATTATTTCATTTTATAGATTAATATTGTAAACCTTCTGAACATTTTCATTATAGTGAAATACGGTAGATTATACATTTTCTATCATGAAAGTTCCCAAATTTCTAGAAAAATTGTAAGTAAATTTTATTCACCATCCAACATCATTTTAAATATACATATTTAGCTTATATAATATTCAACTTATGTTTATTCTCAAAAAACTCAAAAGATAGTAATTTCACTTAATAATTTTCCATAAATTCAGCATATGAATAAAAATACCTTAATAATTCTTAAAAGTGAAAATAAAAATAATCCTTGTCAATAGATATATATTCCTAGACATAAAAAACAGTCAATATCTTCTATATATTTTCATATTAATCAAACCATACTATATTGATCATCATCTACTTCATTACAAGTCTGATATAAATATACCTATTTTAAGCTATTATTTTGGATGAATGATCAGATGAACCACAAATATTGGGATGAAGGAGAAATATAGAGATGATGTCTCATAGTAGGGAAATTTAGAGAGAGAAAATAGATGACCCCACTTCCATATGCATAGACTCTAGTGATGTTTAGTTGATGATCCTAAAATCTGACAATAGAGATCAAGAATATTATTTTGATTAATGGTTCATCATATTTTTAAAAAGATTATGAGATATTTTTTTATTAGGGTTGTTACAAAAGCTTCTTTAGATTGAATATTTTTTCAGATAAAATTTATACTTTTGAAGGACTTTTAAACGAAGTAAAAATATCATAACTATTTTACATTTGAAAGATGTAAAAATAAAAGACCTATAAATTTTCCTTCCTTAGATGTATTTATGAACATTATTTCAAAATCTCAATTAAGAATATGATGTTATGGGAAATAATTTCAAAAAAAATATAAAATATAAAATTTAAATATTTTGAAAAAATGGATGAAAAAAATGGTGATAAAATTTTTAAGAATCCTTTTGTAAAAAAAAATATGTAACAAAATAAATTTACAAGAAATTAATAACAAAATATTTGAAATGGAACATTGGTAATGTAACATTTCATTAATAATTTTTTTAGAAAATTAATCTTAACAAAATTATTTATAGATTATTTCGATAAAAAAACTTTTTGAAAAAAAACAAATTCATTACAAAACTCATTCTGTTTTTTGAGCTTCAAAAACGTTGTGCATCTAATTTTTTATATCAAAACATCATAAAAATGATTTTTCATAAAAAAAATTTTCCAAAAAAATCATTAGAAATGTATTTTTGTAACCTTTTAATATAATATTGTTGTATAATAGTGAAAGAAAATAATATGAACATAGAAAATATGCACTCCCCCCCTTTAAGGTATTAATTATTGTAAGAAGATTATTTAAACTAGAAGCAGATATTAATGATCACTTTTTATTGACCATTTAAAAATTCTATTTAATTTATTCCAATATATTATAATTAAGTTGTTTTCAAAATATGTTAACAAGATTTTTTTCATTCTTATTCATTATAAAAAATTAAACAATATTTTCTTTTGATTCTAAAGGAAATGGTGTCTTATATTTTTGTACATATATCATTAATGGTGTGATGATATATTACTTAATTAAATGCAACCCTTTTTATAAAAAAATTGTTGTTTTACTAAAATTGAAGCCAAAGTTGGGGAGTGTGTGTTGATTATAAAAAAATGAGCACAAAAAATTATAACTAACACATATTCTACATTAGTAGTGGAATGTATTATAATATTTGTTTAATTAAAAAAAGAAACTAACACATATCTTATGAAAATGTAATTTTGAGGTGTAACATTTCTTTCTATTTTAAATCCACCAATGTCAACATATAAAATAATTACGTTCAAATTAATTTAATGAAGATTTAAAGAAGTCAAGTTTAACGGTTCTCTTTTGTTAATAAATAATTCACATTATAGATTTAAGATGAGATACTTTATTTTCACTAATTTCATGCATATAATCATAAAGAAAACAATAAATTTGGAATAGTATCATTTACGTTTAGTAAAATACAAACTATTCCTATGAAACTATTTTGATCATCTCATTTTCTAGTTTCATCTATATATAAATTATTTTAAATTTTTATTTCATTCAATATAATTTTAGTGTATTCATAACCAAATTTATTAAGATGATATTTTAAATACTTATGATAAGATGTAAATTTTTCTTCTAGTTTTTGTAAAATTTTAAAACATTTGAAATAATTGAATTCACTGATCATGTTTATCTCAAAATTATAATACATGAGATATGAAAATGAATCTACAAAGGATTTATGAGTTAATCCAAAAACAATGTTGTAGATATTAATTTTACCTATGATGTTGTCTTTAAAAAAACTTTTAAATAACAATTTTTCAATTAGTGGAAACAATAACAAACTTGTTTTCTAAAAACAAATCATTTAATCTACCTTAATAGGATTTATGGTCTTATTTACATCCATATGGTGCCTAAGTTTTTTTAAATATAAGGTTTCCAAAATAATATGTTTTTTAACATAAAATTCTTCTTGAACATATTTGTTATGAAATGTACACTTTGAATCCATTTATAGAAGTCTAAAACTTGAAAATCATTCCTATGATAGAATTTTATTAAAAAAATTCTAGTCTAGTTACTAACGCATAGGATTCTTATTATAATATGCCTTATTGTTGATTATAACCTATAGTAACAACCCTAGATTTATTTTTGACAATGAATCCTTTTTCATCACATTTATTGTCACAATCCGTCCCCCAGGGACCATTCAATGACTACCCCCAATCCCGTCTTTAATAGGCCACAAGATAGTGATTGGCACCAAATATTCATATCCTAGAAATATGTGGAATCTACTTATGTACATGTACACATGCACACAACACCTTGAAAATGTTCTGAACTGAAACACTACATAAACATAGATGCATATCACTAAGATTCTTAAATAGAGTAATAGTACAAAACTACAAAGTAAATGGGCTAGAATACAAGCCCAACCAATTTGAAAAGTATGAGATCCTAAAATTCATCAATAGCAAACCCCGCCTATTGGGTCAGAATAGAAACAAGTATTTGATGTCACTGAATCAAGCCTTGTTTTTCAGACCTCTCTTTAAGCGCCACCTTGACCCAGTCCACCGAGGACTTCCTCAAAGCACTAATCATCTGCATATGGCATGACATGTGCAGGCATTTCTCCTGAAAGGGTGGGTAAATCAATACTCTATGGGGACCCCAAAACAAAACAGGTAGCACCACTAAGAAATAAACCAAGTACACCTTAAAAGAAACACATAAAGTATACCACAAAGGAAACACACAAAGTACAATAAATATGGTCAACTCAATAATTTATATGTCTAAATCCTGAAGAGGATAATTACTATTGTTAGTCCTAATATCCCCCAGTATCTAATATTGCTAGAGGTTTCCAGGTTTCAGTGAGCATTGATGGAACATGGAGCATTCATTACACCATAGAGCATCAGTTGTTCATAGAGCATCAGTTTTTCATAGAGCATCCATGGTGCACAAAGTGTCGATGGCACATAGAGCATCCTGGTGCAATGAGAGTTAGTGACCCCAAAAGTGGAGATGGTACCCAAGACGTGGATTGTGCATGGAGCATCGATGGTACAAAGAGCGTCATTGTCACACATAGCATAGATGAAGCATGCAAATTAAATATAGCAGAGAGTGTTTATAGAGCACATATCATTTATGGGTTATACGCCCCCCAAGTCACATAGTCACCAAGATATCATAGTTAAAAATATCAAAAAGTCACAATAATATGCAGGATTATACTCATACTTCGCCAATTCTGATATCATGTTCTACTCATTCCATAATATTGTATTCCAACTCCCCAAAACATACATAGAGTACCTCAAAGGGACTATCTCATCGCAAGTATCTCAGCGCTGAAAACATCTCATCAAGAGGACACAAGGTTTGAAAGATATGTCCAATTTCATAAAAAGGGCCTGGTCTAGAATGGGTCTAACCAAACTCGGTCCAGGAGACCCAACTGAGTCGGTCTAGGCTACACCGAACTGTCCAGGACCATTGGACTTCTGAAGCGGCCTGGTTCTCAAGCCTGACCCACATCATGCAGGACAGATCTGCTCCACCGGACACGACCCACCATGCCCATGTCCCTCTAATCCATGCAGTCACCCAACCATGTGTCTATCTTCCTCCCATTCCAACATGAAACAATACCACTTTTCAAATAGATATCCCCCATCCAAACCTTGTCCCATGGCCCCACCTCCATTGCGGGGTCCTGCATATGTGGCCTTCAAGTTACTTCACACTATAGCCACTACATCCTCTTATCGTGGCCACTAGTCCCTACATGTGGCCTTTTCCATGATAGGCCTCCTCCAATGCAGTCCTGCCTAGACTGGGTCTCTCCACTACCACCTGAATCCAGTTCCTGCCACACCCCACCGGGACTGGTTATACCATCCAAGTCGGTGCTGCCACCACCCCTGGCCGCCACATCGGTGGCCTTTCTGGTCATCGTTCCCTCTACTGGGATGTGGTTCCACGGGTTATTTTCACCTCACCTGATCCATCGCATAGTTGTGACTTCATTGTGGTGTTGGATCCCATGTACTATATCGTTTTACCAGGGATCAATGGTTCAATGATCCTCTAATCATATTTCATGAAGAATGAGGATCAAGGAATGATGAACTAATAATGAGGAACCCGTGATATTAGAGTAAGGATAAAACACACATGAATTCCCAAAAGGATAGATATTGGTTTTGGTTTTGTTGACCCTGTTCCAATCAAGTTATAAGATTTAACGAAGAACAACCAACCAATATTAACCAATATTATCATCAGATTAATATACGAAAAAAATAAACCCCACAAGAATGATTGAACCAAATATAAACCTGTTCATATGTGGGTCCATGTTCATCATCTGAATATATGAAGGTACAATAAATTACAAACATATAGACATCCTACCTCGATGATTGGATCAGTCATTGATGATTAAAGGAGGCTTGTTTCAATGTCGATCCACGATCTGCCATCATTTTTCATCGGGAGAGGGCATCCTTCTCCTTGCCTAAGTGGAATTCCATGATTACAGTGATAATTCTAAATTCCTCAAACATAAATGCTTAAAAATGTTAAACTACCTCTATGTAATGAAATAGAGTTCCGTAAAATATTTTTATTAGATAATTTAATGGCGTTCACATCCAAAAAAACTACCTTTCACCCTTGACTCGCAACGATCAATTTTAAGTCCCACCTAATGTAAAGTCACTAATCTAAATGCAATGGTTCTCTTAGAGTTTTTATCCAGGAACCCATTTAGAATTTATTCCCATTTATTGAAGAAACCACGTGTATGATTGATTAAAAACATACCATTATTCAATTTATCCATCCAGGCACACCGGGACACGTAATCTGACACCATCTCAGTGCCTTGTATCATAATTTCTCCAATTAATATATAAAAATAAAACCAAATAAAACCCATGTCATTTCATTCTCCCCATATTTTTGATTTACATCCCCGAAATCCAAAACAAGGTCTACTAAATAAAAATATGAGGATACTAAGCACGAATCTAAGACTCCCGCTTCCACGTGATCTCTCGGAAATTTATGTGCTTCCACTGAATGAAATGTAAAGGAATAAACCACCCACAAAATATTTTCTTCTCTAAATCATTGATCTCCACTGGGTACTATGAAAAAGACGCACCATTGTCAATGTCCTGCTCTCCCCAGTCGACGACTTGTGATTGATCATGCATATACCTCCTCTACTCCGAAATGTCGATGACATCATTCACCCAGTGCAACTATGGGGGTAGATTAAGGTTTTATTACACCTTTCCAAATCTAATCAGAACCGGAAAAGACCATATGTATCTAGGAGATAGCATGGTTCCCCAGCCAAACCTCTACCATCCCTCTCAAGGTGAGACCTGAAGGAACGCCTAGAATCCCTCCTCAAACTCCAGAGTCCTCTATCTTTTATTAGCATAAGATTTCTGATAGCTCTATGCAGTCTTCATCCCCTTTTAGATGACATGAACCTCCTTTATAGTTTCTTGCACCAAGTCTGGGCCCATGAGTGCTAACTCTCCTGGGAATATCCAAAAATTTAGAGTCCTCTAGGGTTTCTTATAAAATTCTTAAAATAGTACCATACCAATGGTGGAGTTGTATCTATTGTTATATGAAAACTCAAACAGAGGTTGGTGGTCCTCCCAACAGTGGCCAATGTCTAGGATGCAGGTTTGTAAGATGTCCTCTAGAACCTGGAAGGTCCTCTCTATCTGGTCCTCCTTCTAGGGATTAAACATCATGCTCAAATGTAACTGAGTCCCCAATTCCTCCATCAATCACTTACACAACTGATATGTAAAGTGATAATTATAATCTGATCATGTCATCTATGGGACTCCATGTGTAACACCCCATGTTTCCATAGTACGTTTCCCTTTGAAAAATGCAATAGCTTGCATTGTACGCAACATCGAGACTCTAACAGACCACGACTAATCAAAGCAGCTGTTATGAATAGTAATACCCACTTTTTGAAATTTTATAAATTATATCTTTGAAAATGGACTTCATTTTGGATTTGGAATATCGAAATTAGCCTAGGGTGAATTTAGGTTATTTTTCTGAAAACATTCAATTTCTAATGAATAGTGAAAAACACATAGTTATGGTTTAAAAATGAATTTTTATCTAAATAATTATTCATTTTATTTAAATTTAATTAAGGTCAAAATAGATATGTAATACCTATATATGTTCAATGTAATTAATTAGATTCATGTTATAATAATTTTAGATATATAAAAATTTTATAGAACTTTTCACTGTCTTTTACCCATCTCCTAGGAGAATTTGGAAATTCACGTAAAACATAGTTTTACCGCTTCTGTAAGTGGAATTTCCAAAATCCGGGAGAAACGATTAATATCAAAGGGTAAAATTTGGTTCAATAAGATAAAATTTTTCTGCTGAATAGTAACTATTTACTTTTATTTACCACGGTAAAAAGTAAATAGGGTAATTAAGGGTAAAATGATATTAATAATATCCTAACTCATATCCTAATTCTATTGAACAAGTTTATCTCGACCAAAAACAACCTTAGGAATAAAATAATATCACTTTGGACCACTTGGATTAGATTAGGACATTTATTATTATTAAATTCAAAGAAGAGTTAAAAGAGTTAAAATCATAGTTTAATAAATAAAAAAATTTAATATAGGGTTATACATAAAATAAATTGGATTATAAATATTAATTATAAATCTAATAATATTTCCTAAATAATGGTATTTTATTTATAATTTATAGAAATTAAATAATTTAATTTATTTATGACATAATGGTGATGCAGGAATTTCCTAGTTAATGAAATATTAAAATAATTGATATTATAAATACCTAAATAAATGTTATTTGAAACTTTTTATGAATTAAATTAATTTTAGAGGCTAATATGACATATTAATATTGGTTATATGAATCTTTTTTAAAGTAATAAGGCTGTTATGAAATTATCAAAAACAAAATACCCAATAGTGTCAAAATTGACATAAAAGAGTTTTTAAAACAAATATTACATTATTAATTCATATTATATTCCTAGAAATTTAAGTTTCAGACTAAGGACTTGTATAATTATAGTTTTATCATTAAATGACCACTTGGGGGTCTCTTGGATGATTATAGTAAGTTTAATGACTATATAATATGAAAATACAAAGAGACATGGTAAGTGTCAAACTAATTAACTAAGAGTTAAAACTAAAAGATATTGTTAATAAAGTGACCCAAACCTATCTAAAACCTATTGGTTGAGTGTTTTGTGACCAATACCAACCTTAAACTTTAAATAATCTACTTTGGAGCCATTATAAAGCGATTATTATATTATTATAAAATAATATTTCTTTCTTTTCCAAAGGTGCCCCTCACCCCTCTTATAAAAGGGCACTCCCCCTTCTCTCAATTTCACACCTTCAAAGCCTTTTGGCTCGGCCAAACCCTTCTCAAATATTTTCTCAACTTCCCTCACTTCGACCTATAGGCCTTAGTTTGATCAGAAATCCAACCTAAGGATCCCTTTTGATCAAATCAAAAGGTAGAACCCGAAAAAGAGATAATGTTTTCACCACCCTCTTTCAAGTTCATTTATTCTTCAACGTCTTATTTATTTGTTATTTCCATTCTAAAATAATAATTCCAGTATCTTATATATAATTTTATGTTATTATAAATATGGCACAACTGTATCTAGTATTCTATCCATCCTTTGAATGACATGTAACCATACATGCGTACATACGGCTTACCGTCTCCACTAACGCGATGAGATTCATTCCCCATCGTATCCATTCAAGTCTAATTCTCTTTGATGATTAAAAATAATGTCTAAGGACTTGATACCATTCTGGATATGAATATGATACAACCTATCCATAACATACATGGTTTATGTAACACAACATATAAAATAAAATGAGTAAGTTAACACCCAAAACGACGATAATACTAAAATATTATTAACAAATCATTATTAGAAGATCATATATGATATCATAATTATGTATGCGGTTATTGAATAATTTAATAAAAATGTTTTAACATTTATACAGGAGGTAAACATATCATCGACCAAGGAAAAGTACAAGGTAAGGGTTTATTTCACAATCTCTTCATTATCTGAGGTTGTTTATATGTAATTATCTACTGGGACATCTTTATCATCCACATCCATGTTTCTTTAAAATGTTCTTCAAATCATTCTTACTATTTTACAGAATATGGGTTAAAGTCATTAATATCCTTGTTTGAATTTTTATAATATGTTTATAATGATATCTTTCTGTCGTTTTCCAAACAAGGTCTTTTTTAACCTTTTCGACAGAATTAAGGTAATAATGTCTTTTTTTTAACTTATACGGTGGGTGCGGCTATTTTCCGCAGTTATAAAATCTTCAAAAAATATCTTAAAATCTTATAAGAATATTTTGAATGTAAATGTTTTATTTTATATTTATGTGACTTTTAAATGATTTCAAAAAGGTGATATTTCTCTCAAATAGTTTTTGATTTAGAAGATTCATATATCAATCTCATCTTGTAAATCATCTTCCCAACAATAAAAGAAATATTATACCTTGTAGTATCCTAAACATTATTACTTTTCAAATCTATTATAATATTGAAACAAACATACTGAAAAAAATGACAGATAATCAAATTAACTTTCAACAAATCCTTCTTCACTACATCTACAATATACAAAACATATTTCACAATTTTATATTTCCTCATATTATAAAGTAAATCCATTAGAAATTTAAACTGATCATTCATGGTGTCAATATAACCTTTCCTAGGTACCAATATATTATATAACCAAATTTATAGTATTACATTTTATAGATTAATATTGTATACCTTCTCAACATTTTCATTACAGTAAAATATGGTAGATTCTGCAGTTTCTATCTTGGAAGTTCCCAAATTTTTGGAAAATTTGTAACTAAATTTTATTCACCGTCCAAAATAATTTGAAATATACATATTTAGATTATATAATATTGAACTTATGTTTATTCTCAAACAACTCAAAAGATAGTAATTTAAATGAATAATTTTCCATAAATTCATCATATGAATAAAAATACCTTAATAATTCTTAATAGTGCAAGTAAAAACAATCCTTATCAACAGATATATATTCCTAGACCTAAAAAATAGTCAAAATCTTCTATAGATTTTCCTATTAATCAAACCATACCATATCGATCATCATCTACTTCATTACCAGTCTGATATATATATATCTAAGATAAGCTATTATTTTGGATGAATGATTAGATAAACCACAAATATTGGGATGAATGAGAAATATAGAGATGATATCTCATAGTAGGGAAATTTGGAGAGAGAAAATATATGACCCCACTTCCATATTCATAGACTCTAGAGAGATTTAGTTAATGATCCTAAAATCTAACAATAGAGATCAAAAATATTATTTTCATTAATGGTTCATCATATTTCTTAAAAAATTATGAGATATTTTTTCATTAGGGTTGTTATAAATGCTTCATTGGATTGAATATTTTTTCAGATAAAATATATACTTTTGAAGGACTTTTAAAAGAAGTAAAAATAACACAACTATTTTAATATTGAAAGATGTAAAAATATAAGACTTATAAAGTTTCCTTCATTAGATGAATTTATGAACATTATATCAAAATATCAATTAAGAATTTGATGTTATGGGAAATTATTTCAAAAACAATATAAAATATAAAATTTTAATATTTTGAAAAAATTGATGAAAAATGGATGAAAAAATGGTGATAAAATTTTTAAGAATCCTATTGTAATAAGAAAATATGTAACAATAAAAATAAACAAGAAATTAGTCACACAATATTATTAATGAAAAATTGATAACGTAACATTTCAATATTAAATTTTTTTAGGAAATTAATCTTAACAAAATTATTTATATATTTTTTTGATAAAAAAACTTTTAGAAAAAAAAATAATTACAAAACTCTATGTGTAATTTGATCTCCAAAAACGATGTGCATCTAATTTTTCATATCAAAACATCATACAAATGATTTTTTATAAAACAATTTCTAAAAAATCATTAGAATTGTATTTTTGTATCTTTTTAATATAATATTATTCTATAATAGAGAAAGAAGAAAATATAAACATAGAAAATATGCACTCCCTCATTTAAGGTATTCATTGTTGTAAGAATGTGATTTAAACTAGAAGCAGATATTAATGATCTCTTTTTATTGACCATTTAAAAATTCTATTTAATTTATTCCAATATATTATAATTAAGTGGTTTTCAAAATATGTTAACAAGATTTTTTTCATTCTTATTCATTATAAAAAATTAAATCATATTATCTTTTTATCCTGAAGGAAATGGTGTCTTATATTTTTGTACATATATCATTAATGATGTGATGAAATATTACTTAATTAAATGTAACCCTTTTTATAAAGAAATGTTGTTTTACTAAAACTGAAGCCAAATTTGGGGAGTGTGAGTTGATTATAAAAAAATGAGCACAAAAACATTTAACATTAAAATATTCTACATTATTTTTAGAATGTATTACAATTTTTTTATGAAGAAAATAAACTAATACGTCTGTTATGAAAATGTAATTTTCAGGTGTAACATTTCTTTCTATTTTAAATCCACCAATGTCAAAATATAAAAAAATTACGTTTAAATTAATTTCATGAAGAGTTAAATAAGTCAAGTACAACGGTTCTCTTTTGTTAAAAAATAATTCACTTTATAGATTCAAGATGAGATACTTTATTTTCACTAATTTCATGCATATAAGCATATAGAAAATATAAAATTTGGAAGAATATCTTTTACATTTAGTAAACTAAAAATTATTCTTATGAAACTATTTTGATCATCTAATTTTCTAGTTTCATCAATATCTACATTATTTTAGATTTTTATTTCATTCAATATAATTTTCATGTATCCATATAAAAATTTATTAACATGATATTTTAAATAATTATGACAAGATGTAAATGTTTCATCTAGTTTTTTGAAAAATTTTAAAACATTGGAAATAATTGAACTCACTGATCTTGTTCATCTCAAAATTAGAATACATAAGTTATGCAAATAAATCTACTAAGGATTTATGAGTTAATCCAAAAACAATGTCATAGATATAAATTTTACCTATGATGGTGTCTTTAAAAACACTTTAAAATAAAAATATTTCCATTTGTAGATACAATAACAGACTTGTTTTTTAAAAACAAATCTTTTAATCTACCTTATTAGGCTTTATGGGATTATTTACATCCATAATGTGCCTTAGTTTTTCTAAAGATAAGGTTTGGAGTGTTTTTTCCCAAAACTATATGTTTTCAACATAAAATTCTTCTGTAACATATTTGTTATGAAATGTACACTTTGAATCCATTTAGAGAAGTCTAAAACTTGAAAATGATTCATATGATAGAATTTTATTAAAAAATTCTAGTCTAGTTACTAACGAATAGGTTTCTTATTATGCTATTCCTTATTGTTGATTATAACCTATAGTAACAATCCATGATTTATTTCTAACAATGAATCCTTTTTCATCACATTTGTTGTCACAATCCGTACCCCAGGGCCCATTCTATGACTACCCCAAGCCCGCCTTTAATAGGCCACATGATAGTGACAGGAAAAAAGTAGTTATATCCTAGAAATAAGTGGAATCTACTTATGTACATGTACACATGCACACATCACCTTGAAAATGTTCTGAACTGAAAGACTACATAAACATGGATTCATATCACTAAGATTCCCAAATAGAGTAACAGTATGAAACTACAAAGTAAATGGGATAGAATACAAGCACAACCAAATTGAAAAGTATGAGATCCTGAAATTCATCAATAGAAAACCCCGCCTATTCGGTCAGAATAGAAACAACTATTTGATGTCACTAAAGCAAACCTTGTTTTTCAGGCCTCTCTTTAAGCGCCACCTTGACCCATTCCACCAAGGACTTCTTCAAAGAACCAATCATCTGCATATGGCATGACATGTGCGGGCATAGCCCTTTCAAGAGTGGTTAAATCAATACTCTGTGGGAACCCGAAACAAAAAAGGTAGCACCACTAAGAAATAAACCAAGTACACCTTAAAAGAAACACATAATGTATACCACAAAAGAAACACACAGAGTACAATAAATATGGTCAGCTCAAAAAGTTATATGTCTAAATCATGAAGAGGATAATTTCTATTCTTATTCCTAATATCCCCCAGTATCTAATAATGCTAGAATTTTCCAGGTCGTAGTGAGCGTTGATGGGACATGGAGCATTCATTACACCATAGAGCATCGGTGGTTCAAAGAGAATCGTTGTTTCATAGAGAATCCATGGTGCATAATGTGTTGATGGCACATAGAGCGTCATGGTTCAAGGAGCATTAGTGGCCCCATTAGTGGAGATGGTGCTCAGGACATTGATTGTGCATGGATCCTCAATGGTACAAAGAGCGTCAATGGCACACGGAGCATCGATGAAGCATGAAAATTCAATGTTCTAGAGAGTGTTTTTGGAGAACATAACATTTATGGGTTATACGCCCCCAAGTCTCATAGTCACCAAGATTTCATAGTTAAAAATATCAAAAAGTCACAATAAGATGCATGATTCTACTCATACTTCACCAATTATGAGATCATGTTCTACTCATTCCATAATGTTGTATGCCAACTCCCCAAAACATACTTATAATACCTCAAAGGGACTATCTCATCGCAATTATCTAAACGCTGCAAACATATCATCAAGGGGAAACATGGTTTGAAAGATATGGCCAATTTCATACCAAGGGCCTGGTCTGGTACGGGTCTAACCCAACTCGGTCCAGGAGACCCAACATGGTCGGGATGGGCTACACCAAACTGGCCAGGACCATTGGACTACTGAAGTGACCTGGTTCTCAAGCCTGACCCACATCATGCGGGACGGCTCTGCTCCATTGGACACGACCTGCCCTACCTATGTCCCTCTAATCCATGTCGTCTCCCATCCATGTGTTTATCTTCCTCCCTTGCCAACATGACACCATACCACTTTTCACATAGATATCCCCCCATCCAAACATTGTCCCATGGCCTCACCGCCATTGCGGGATCCCGCATGTGTGGCCTTCAAGTCACTTCACATTATAGCCACTGCATCCACTGATCATGGCCACTTGTACCTACCTATGGCCTCCATAACCAGGACAGGCCTCCTCCAATGCAGCCCTGCCTATACCGGGTCTCTCCACCACCACATGAATCTTGCTCCTGCCACACCCCACCGGGATCAGTTGTACCTTCCAAGTCGGTGCTACCACCACCCCTGTCCGCCACATCGGTGGCCTTTCTGGTCATCGGTCCCTCTACTGGGATGTGGTTCCATGGATTATTTTCACCTCACATTCTCCATCGCATAGTTTTGACTTCATTGTGGTGTTGGTTCCCTTGTACTATATCGTTTTACCAAGGATCAAAGGTTCAACGATCCTCAAATGGTATTTCATGAAGAATGAGGAACAAGAAATGATGAACTAATAATGAGGAACCCATGAGATTAGAGGAAGGATAAAACAAACCTGAATTCCCAAAAGGATAGATCTTGGTTTTGGTTTTGTTGATCTTGTTCCAATCAGGTTAGAAGATTTAACGAAGAACCACCAACCAATATTCACCAAGATTAATCGTCCCTTTAATATACGCAATAAAATCAACCCCAAAAGAATGATTGAACCACATATAAACATGTTCATGTGTGGGTCAACATTCGTCATCTGAATCTATGAAGGTATAATAAATTACAAAGATATATACATCCTACCTCGATGATTGGATCAGTCATTGATGATTAATGGAGGCCTGTGTCAATGTCGATCCATGATCTTCCATCATTTTTCATCGAGAGAAGGCATCATTCTACGTTCTTAAGTTGAATTCCATGGTTACAGTGATAATTCTAAATTTCACAAACATAAATGATAAAAAATGTTAAACTACCTCTATGTCAATACATAGAGTTTCATAAAATATTCTTATTAGATAAATAAATGGTGTTCACATCCAAAAAACTACCTTTCACCATTGACCCGCATCGGTTAATGTTACACCCCACCTAATGTAACGTCACTAATCTAAATGCAATGGTTCTCTTAGATTTTTTATCCAGGCACCCATTTAGAATTTATTCCCATTTAATGAAGAAACCACATGTATGATTGATTAAAAACATACTATTTTTCAATTTATCCATCTGGGCACACCAGGACACGTAATCTGACACCATATCAGTTCCTTGAATCATAATTTTTCCAATTAATATAAAAAATTAAAACCGAATAAAACCCAAGTCATTACATTCTCCTCAAATTTTTGATTTACATCCCCGAAATCCAAAACAAGGTCTACTAAATAAAAATATAAGGATACTAAGCACGAATCTAAGCCTCCCTCTTCCACATGCTCTCTTGGAAATTCATGTGCTGCAACTGAATGAAAAGTAGAGGAATAAACCACCCACAAAAGATTTTATTTTCTACATCTTTGATCTCCATTGGGTACTATGAAGAATTCCCACCATTGTCAATGTCATGCTCGCCCCAGTCGACGACTTGTGATTGATGATGCATGTACGTCCTCTGTTCTGACACGTGGATGACATCATTCACCCGGTGCAACTATGGGGGTAGATCAACGTGGTACACAACCTTTCCAAATCTAATCAGAATCTTAAACGACTGTATGAATCTAGGAGACAGCATGCTGGACCAGCCAAACCTCTACCATCCCTGTCAAGGTGAGACCTGAAGAAACACCTAGAATCCCTCCTCGAACTCCAGAGTCCTATATATTTTTTTAGCATAGGATTTCTGATAGCTATGTGCAGTCTTCATACCATTTATGATGACATGAACCTCTTTTGTAGTTTCCAGCACCAACTCTGGGCAAATGAGTGCTAACTCTCTTGGGAATATCTAAAAATTTAGAGTCCTGTAGGGTTTCTTATACAATTCCTCAAATTGTACCATACCAATGGTAGAGATGTATCTATTGTTATATGAACACTCAAAAAAAGGTTGGTGGTCCTTCCAACAGTGGCCAATGTCTAGGATGCAATCTCATAAGATGTCCTCATGAACCTGGATGGTCCTCTCTCTCTGGTCATCCTCCTAGGGATTAAACATCATGCTCAAATGTAACTGAGTCCCAAATACCTCCATCAATCACTTCCACAACTGATATTTAAAGTGATAATTATAATCTGAGAATTTTGTCGATGGGACTCCATGTGTAACACCCCAAGCTTTCATGGTACGTTTCCCATTGAATAATGCAATAGCTTGCATTGTACGCAACTTCGAGACTCTAACACACCGCGACTAATCAAAGCAACCATTATGAATAGTAATACCCACTTTTTGAAATTTTAAAAAATTTATCATTCAAAATGGACTTCATATTTGGATTCGTAATATCGAAATTAGCCTAGGGTGAATTTATGGTATTTTTTTGAAAACCTTAAATTTTTTATGAATAGTAAAAAAACACTAAGTTATGGTTTACAAACGAATTTTTATATAAATAATTATTCATTTTATTTAAATTCAATTAAGGTCAAAATAGATACATAATAACTATATAAGTTCAATGTAGTTCATTGGAGTCAGTTTATAATAATTTTAGACATATAAAAATTTTATTGAAATTTTCACCATCTTTTACCCATCTCCTAGGAAAATTTGGAAGTTCACATAAAACATAATTTTACCGCTTCTGTGAGTGAAATTTCTAAAATCCAAGAGACACGGTTAATATCAAAGAGTAAAATGTGGTACAATAAGATAAAAATAATTTTTGGTGAATAGTAACTTTTTACTTTTATTTACCACGGTTAAAAGTAAATAGGGTAATTAAGGGTAAAATGATATTAATATTATCCTAAAACATCTCATAATTCTATTGTACAATTTTATCTCTACCAAAAACAACCTTAGGAATAAAATAATATCATTTAGGACCACTTGGATTAGATAAGGACATTTATTATTATTAAATTCAAAGAAGAGTTAAAAGAGTTAAAATCAAAGTTTAATAACTAAAACATTTTTAATATAGGGTCATACATAAGATAAATTGGATTATAAATATTAATTATAAATCTAAAACGATTTCCTACATAATTTAATTTTATTTATAATTTTTATACATTGAATAATTTAATTTATTAATGACACAATGGTGATGCAGTAATTACCTAATTAATGAAATATTAAAATAATCGATATTTTAAATCCCTAAATAAATGTAATTTTTTACTTTTTATGAATTAAATTATTTTTCTAGGCTAATATGACATATTAATATTGGTTATATGATTTTTTTAAATTAATAAGGTTGTTATAAAATTATCAAAAACAAAATACCCAATAATGTCAAAATTGACACAAAAGAGTTTTTAAAACAAATATTATATTATTAATTAATATTCTTTTCATAAAAATTTACGGATCAGACTAAGGACTTGTATAATGATATGTTTATCATTAATGGACCACTTGGGGGACGCTTTGTTGTTTATAGTAAGTTTATTGACTATATAATATAAAAATACAAAGAGACATGGTAAGTGTCAAACTAATTAACAAAGAGTTAAAACTAAAAGATAAGGTTTATAAAGTGACCCAAACCTGTCTAAAACCTATTGGTTGAGTGGTTTTAGACCTATACCAACCTTAAACATTAAATAATCCACTTTGGAACCATTATAAAGTGAATATTAATTTATTATAAAATAATATTTCTAGCTTTTCCAAAGGCGCCCCTCACCCATCTTATAAAAGGGAACTCTCCCTTCTCTCAATTTCACACCTTCAAAGCCTTTTGGATCGGCCACCCCCTTACCAAATATTTTCTCAACTTCCCTCACTTTGACCTAGATACTTTATATTGATCAGAAATCCAACCTAAGGAGCCATTTTTATCAAATCAAAAGAAAAAACTCGAAGAAGAGGTAATGTTTTCACCACCCTCTTTCAAGTTCCTTTCTTCATCAACATCTTTGTTCTTTGTTATTTCCATTATAAAATAATAATTCCTGTATCTTCTCTATAATGTGATTCTATTATAAATATGGCACAACCATATTCAGTATTCTATCCATCCTTTGAATGACATGTCACCATACCTGCGTACGTACGGCTTACCATCTCCACATCGTGGTGTAATTGTTATTCAATATATTATTATTTGGATGGGTATAATAATGATGTGTAATTCATGTAAATAATAAATATAAAATGATAATTATTCTGTATATATGATATACCATCCAATTAAATATTATTTTATTATCAAAAGAATGATATTGTCGCTCATGCGTACGTACGGACTACCGTCTCCACGAACGCGATGAGATTCATTCCCCATCATATCGATTCATGTCTAATTCTCATTTGATGATTAAAAAAATGTTTAGGGACTTGATACCATTCTGGATATGAATAAGATACAACCTATCCATAAAAAACACGGCTTATGTAACAAAACATATAAAAGAAAATGAGTAAGTTAACAACCAAAACAACGATAATACTAAAATATTATTAACAAAGAATTATTAGAAGATCATACATGATATGATAATTATGAATATGGTTCTTTGTAATATTTAATAAAAATGTTTTAACTTTTATACAGGAGGTTAACATATCATCGACTAAGTAAAATAACAAGGTAAGGGTTTGTTTCACAATCTCTTCATTATCCATGGTTGTTTATAGGTAATTATCTACTCGGACCTCTATATCATCCACATCCATGTTTCTATAAAATGTATTTCAAAAAATTCTTAATATTTTATATAATATCAGTTAAGGTCATTAATACCCTTGTTTGACTTTTATAAGAAGTTTATAAATGAATCTTTTCGTCGTTTTCCAAACAAGGTCTTTTTTTAACCTTTTCGACAGAATTATGTTAAGAATGTCTTTTTTTAACTTATACGGCGGGTGTGGATATTTTCCACCATTATAAAATCTTAGAAGATTCTATTACATTCTTATAAGAATATTTTGAATGTAAATTTTTTATTTTTTATTTATGTGACTTTTAAATGATTTCAAAAGGGAGATATTTCTCTCAAATAGTTTTTGATTTCATCTATGTCAACATCCTTTGATGGATTTTAAGTTTATTTGAAGTTGATTTATTATGATACAAAACTTCAACATTGTATTGATGGTTTTGTGATATGTTTGACTGTGGATGTGTTATTTTTATACCATTCATGGTTTATAGATAAAGTATTGACATTTAGTATGCTAGTTTTAATACGAATGTTTATGTTAAGTTTAAACTTGTTCATATGAGGAATGAATTGCACTTAATAAGTGATGGGTGGAGCCCGCTATAGATCCTCGATGCATCGGTAGGTCTCATTAGACAAACTAGTGTATTGGCACAAGGCCTTGAAAAAATCCTATTTGTAGTCTTGGCACGATGCCTTGACTATGTGGTTGTGATAGTCTAGCATTATGCATTCTATCATTATGAAAGTGGTTATTAATATTGCATATAATTATTTGACTAGTAGAATAGCCATGCGAATAATTAAATGGCATTATTTCATATTATATTTGTCGTATTATGCTAAATTTCATGTTTAAAAGGCTTTTGTTTTAGTTATACATTTGTTTAAATGTTTATTCTTATATATGAATGTTTCCTCTATATTGTTATCCTTACCGAGATTCTGAGCTCACCCCTTTCAATGTTTTATTTTTCCCAGGATGTGAAGAATAATTTATGAATGACCTGCATTGATAGTATGAGGGGATATGAATAAAATATTTTGTTGTAGTAGTTTCCATTTAATGATGTAATGTAAACTTTATGAATGTATCTAGTTATTTCAAGGCTACTAAACTAATCGGTCTTTAAAGACTTGATCATTTGTGATCATGCCAATATTATGTAATAATGCACCAACTCTGGTTAACTAGGGTCGAGGAATTATAGTTGGTATTAGAGGATGTTTAGTACAAGCATTGGAATCTAGATATAAATAAACTCTGATTAGAGCACATATCCCTAAGATATACTTTGAGGATGAGTAGAGAAGAACTTCCTAGAATTTTGGTATTGTAGAGATTTTTTGTGTTTTCCGAGCAATACATCCCAGTCTAGATACAAGCAGGTAGAGGCGGATCTGGCACAGATGTACCTAGCGGTAAAACCCAAAAACACCACTTTGAGCTAGACTCGAACGGGAACTGGTGCACGACAACGGGCCTTGCTGCACTCTTGGTTACGACACTCCTGGGAGATATACTTAGGATAATTCTCATTTTCTTTACAAACCATTATGAAGTGTTTATGAGTATATACTTCCTCAAAGAAAACATTTTTATGATTATGGATTATATCTATAAATATTTCAGTTTATGTTAAGTGTTTTACAAGGATGGAATTATGTATTTTGATTCATAAAATGATCTCTTTTATGTTATTGTTTAGAAATGGCGCCTAGTGGAAGAAATGAAAACCGTATCAATTCACGCACTCCATGTAAGGATTGCCTTCCAGCTCAGGATAATTATATTGGAGCTAGTGATGAAACTGGTGGTGATCATATTATAACCATACTGGGACAACTCACTCAGGTTACGAATAATAACCTTACCCATATGGACCACCCTGATCCAAATCCTGGAGGATCAATGTTAGATCGATTCATGAGGCGACAAACACCAACATTAAATGGCAGTACAAATCCATTGGTAGTTGAGCAATGGATAAGTACCCTAGAGAAAATATTTTAGGCTTTGGGGATTAGTGAAAGGGAAAAAGTTATCATGGAAGTTCACCGCCTCACTGGAGATGCTGATGAATGGTGGTCATTGATTAAAAACCCGAAGTAAGATGATGACGTGTCAAATATGGATTGGAGGGAGTTTAACGATATGTTCTTTGAAAAATACTTTCTTCATGACCTTCGAGCAGATATGGAATGTCAATTTCTGAGTCTGAGACAAAAGGATGATGAAAAATGTCGCAAAGTATGAGGCTAACATTACAAGGTTAGCGATGCATGCTACAGATTATATACGTAACCCATGAAGTAAGATTGATCATTTCTTTGATGGTTTAAAACCATTTATTCTTCGAGCATTAGTCTCACAATATTTATCAACGTACGAAGATATAGTCTCATGTTCTATCAAGATAGAAAAGGAATTCTCTAAATCTTATGACAATAAAGTAAATCAAGAGAAGAAGAGAATGATGGAGCAAGAGACTGATAATGGGAAAAAGGGAAAGAAGTATTTTCCATTATGTGAAAATTGTGGGAAGAAACACCCCGGTACTTGCCTAAAAAAATGGGAGTTTGTTAAAAATGTGGAGAAAAAGGTCATCAGACTCGTGATTGCAAGGGAACGAAAGAGGCTATCAATGTTGAATGCTACAATTGTAGAGAAATGGGGCATTATGCGTATGAATGTCCTAAGCTTCAGGGAAACTTACCTGAGAAAAGACCGAGGGATCAAGGCCAAGCTTATGATGTTACTATAGTTGAAGAGAAATAATTAATGTATTTGTGTTTTTGGACTCAAGGATTATATTATGGTTATTAGAATAACATGATATACATAAGGATTATAATGTAGTACTTGTTGTTTTCATTAAGGTTTTAATATGACTAAGGTTATCATATTTTCAGTGTGTGACAATAAGAGGAACTTTACTCTATTTGGAGAATCTGATGTTGTGATTGATTTTGGAATATAGATACCTTTTACAGAGTGTATGGATGGAGGTTCTTTGGATAACTATAATGTTTTATAATGGATTAAGTTTAACACTGGATAGTATTGTTCAAGGAGAAAACATTTATTATGATTATTTTTGGAATACTATGATACTGTTGTTTTAGGAAATGGAAAACCTGCAGGTCGGGCAATAACCTGTCACGTCGGAAAGAGCTGCAGGAATCAAACCGACAACCATATTGTGTCAGGCCTTTATTACCTACCACTAGACCATAAGAAGTCCCTAGTTATTACAAAATATTTTTTCATTATAATGGTATATGTGAATGATTGGAACGTTATACTATTAGTATAAATATAATATTTGTGAGTTCTATTATCTTTTGGAGTGATAGATGAGTTTGTGGTAGAAATTAGTTGAAGGATGAAAAATCTACTTTTTATGATGTATATATATATATATTTATCTTAATCTATGAAGAAATTAAATCTTGAACTTTAGGGAAGGGATATTAAGACCAAAAATGTGATATCTTAATACCTTATGTTTTGTTGAACTGGTGATATTTTAAATCTCATATATTGATGGCTTTGAGGCCCTCAATTCTACACTTGTTTGTGATTGATGGCCTCAATCGCTCCCTATAAATATTTACGTTTTCCCTATAATTATGTGTCTATAATTGACACCAATGTTATCCTATTCTAAACCCTAATTTGGTGGTGAAATTCTCATTTCCCTTTCCCTCTTATTAAAAATAAATTTTATTAACCCTATTTTCAATATAGGTTTTCCACAAAGGTATTCTTTATTTTCAACCTTTTATTTTCAATGAAAATTTTCCAATTTCTAGGAATCAATAATTTTACGGAGGGGAGAATGTAACATTCCAATCATCCATGGTACGTTTCCCTTTGAATAATGCAATAGCTTTCATTATAAGCAACTTCGAGACTCTAACACACTGCGACTAATGATAGTAGTCGTTATGAATAATAATACCCACTTTTTGAAATTTTATAAATTTCATCTTTCAAAATGGACTTCATATTTGGATTTGGAATATCCAATTTATCCTAGGGTGAATTGTTTGTATTTTTCTGAAAACTTTCAATTTTTGATGAATAGTGAAAAAACATTGTGTTATGGTTTAAAAACGAATTTTTATTTAAATAATTATTTATTTTATTTAAAATTAATTAAGTTCAAAATAGATACCTAATACCTATATAAGATCAATGTAATTCATTGGAGTCATTTTATAATAATATTATACATATAAAAATTTTATTGAACTTTTCACCGTCTTTCACCCATCTGGTAGAAAAATTTGGAAATTCATGTAAAACATAATTTTACCACATCTGTGAGTGTAATTTCAAAAATCCGAGAGAAACGGTTAATATCAAGGAGTAAAATGTGGTTCATTAAGATAAAAAAAAAATTTGGTAAATATTAACTTTTTACTTTTTTTACCATGGTTAAAAGTAAATTGGGTAATTAAGGGTAAAAATGATATTAATATTACCCTAAAACCTATAAAAATTCTATAGGACAGGTTTATCTCTACAAATAACAACTTTAATAGTAATATATTATCATTTATGACCACTAGGATTAGATTAGGACATTTATTATTATTTATTTCAAAGAAGAGTTAAAAGAGTTAAAATCAATGTTCAATAACTAAAACATATTTAATATAGGGTTATACATGAGATAAATTGGATTATACACATTAATTAGAAAGATAAAAAGATTTCCTAAATAATGGTATTTTCTTTATAATTTTTAAACATTAAATAATTTAATTTATTTATGACACAATGTTGATGCAGTAATTACCTAATTAATAAAATACTAAAATAATTGATATTATAAATACCTAAATAAATGTAATTTTAAACTTTTTATGATTTAAATTACTTTTATAGGATAATATGACATATTAAGATTTTTTATATGAAAAGTTTTTGAAGTAATAATGCTGTTATGAAATTATCATAAACAAAATACTCAATAGTGTAAAAATTGACATAAAAGAGTTTTTAAAACAAATATTATATTATTAATTAACATTATATTCCTAAAAATCAATGGTTTGGCCGAATTAATTGTATCATGATATTTTTATCATTAATGGACCACTTTTGGGTCGATTGGATGTTTATAGTATGTTTATTTACTATATAATATAAAAAACAAAGAGACATGGTAAGTGTCAAACTAATTAAATAAGAGTTAAAACCAAAATATAAGGTTAATAAATTGAACCAAACCATTCTAAAACCTTTTGGTTGAGTGGTTTTAGAACTACCCCCACCTTAACCTTTAAATAATCCACTTTTGAGCCTTTATAAACCTAATATTAATTTATTATAAAATAATATTTCTAGCTTTTCCAAAGGTGCCCCTCACCCCTCTTATAAAAGGGCACTCCCCCTTCTCTCAATTTCACACCTTCAAAGAATTTTGGCTCACCCAACCCCTGACCAAATACTCTCTAAACTTCCCTCACTTATACCTAGATGCATTAGTTTGATCCGAAATCCAATCTAAGGATCCCTTTTGAACAAATCAAAAGAAAGAACCCAAAGAAGAGGTAATGTTTTCACCATCCTCTTTAAAGTTCCTTTCTTCTTCAACTTCTTCTTTCTTTGTTTTTTACATTCTAAAATAATAACTCCAGTATATTCTATATAATTTTATGTTATTATAAATATGGTACAACCATATTCAGTATTCTATCCATCCTTTGAATGACATTTCACCGTACGTGCGTACGTAAGGCTTACCGTCTCCACGTTGTGGTGTAATTTTTATTCAATATTTTATTATTTGGATGGGTATAATAATGATTTTCAATTCATGTAAATAATAAATATATCATGATAATGATTCTATATATATATATTATATACCATCCAATTATATATTATTTTAATATCAAAAGATTGATATTGTCGCTCGTGCGTACGTACGGACTACCGTCTCCATGAACACGATGAGATTCATTCCCCATTGTATCCATTCAAGTCTAATTCCCATTTGATGATTAAAAAAAATTGTTAAGGACCTGATTCTATTATGGATATGAATAAGATACAACCTATCCATAATAAACAGAGCTTCTGTAACAAAACATATAAAAGAAAATGAGTAAGTTAACACCCGAAATGACGATAATACTAAAATATTATTAACAATGAATTGTTAGAAGATGATATATGATATTATAATTATGTATATGGTTCTTTTATAATTTAATAACAATGTTTTTACTATTATACAGGAGGTTAACATACCATCATCTCGGGAAAAGTACAATGTAAGGGTTTATTTCACAATCTCTTCATTATCAGAGGTTGTTTATACATAATTATCTACTAGGACCTCCTTATCATCCACATCCATGTTTCTTAAAAATTTATTTCAAAACATTATTAATATTTTACAGAATATGGGTTAATGTCATTTATACCCTTGTTGGAATTTTTTTAAGAAGCTTATAAAGGAATCTTTTCGTCGTTTTCCAAACAATGTTTTTTAACCTTTTCAACAGAATTAAGGTAAAAATGACTTTTTTTAACTTATACGACGGGTGCAGCTATTTTTTCCCATTATAAAATCTTTGGAGATTACCTTACTATCTTATAAGGATATTTTTAATGTAAATGTTTTATTTAATAATTATGTGACTTTTAAATTATTTCAAAAAGAGATATTTCTCTCAAATAGTTTTTGATTTCATCTATGTCAACATCCTTTGATGGATTTTAAGCTTATTTGATGTTGATTTATTATGATACAAAATATCCACATTGTATTGAAGGTTTTGTGATATGTTTGACTATGGATGTGTTATTTTTTACCATTCATGGTTTATGGATAAAGTATTGACATTTCATATGTTTGTTTTAAAACGAATGTTTATGTTATGTTTAAACCTGTTCATATGAGGAATGCATTGGACTTAATAAGTGACGGGTGGAGCCCTCTATAGATCCTAGATGCATTAGTAGGTCTCATGATACCAACTAGTATCTTGGCACAAGGCCTTGAAAAAATCTTATTTGTAGTCTTGGCATGAGGCCTTGAGTATGTGGTTTTGATAGTCTGGCATTATGGATTCCATCATTATGAAAGTGGTTATTAATATTGCATGTGATTATTAGACTAGTAAAATATCCATGTGAATAAGTAAATGGAATTATTTCATATTATCTTTTCCATATTATTCTAAAGATCATGTTTAAAAATATATTTTTTTAGTTATACATTGCCTTAAATGTTTATGCTTATTTATGAAAGTTTCTGCTATATTCTTATCCTTACTAAGCATCTGAGATCAACCCTTTCAATGTTTTATTTTTCCCATGATGTGAAGAAGTAATTTATGAATGACCTGCTGGGATAGTATGAGGGGATATGAAGACTAGATGTTGTTGCCGTAGTTTTCACTTTTTGATGTAATGTAAACTTTATGAATGTATCTTGTTATTCCAAGGATACTAAACTAATCGGTCTTTCGAGACTTGATCTTTTGTGATCAAGCAAATATTATGCAATAATGCACCGACTCTAGGTAACTGGGGTCGGGGTGTTAGACCATGGAGTCAAATTATCTCCCACATGTAGAAGAATCCCATGTTCTCTACTAAGTTCTGCTCATGGATTGTTTGAAAGTGGGCCGAATTGGTGAGTTGGGAAAGGATCAACCAGACGGTATCTTGTCTCATGGGAATGTATTGTAAACCTATCATGAAGACCATAGATATCACATCTTAAATCAACTATGGAATCTCTAGGGGTTGATTCAAACTCGATAGAACCTATTTCTCACCCTTTACTTACTAGTAATTTAGGCATCTAGAAATGAACTCTTCCACTGCCTTCTTCATCCTCAGACACCAGAACTGACATGGGAGGTCTTGATACATCATTTTCACTACTTTTTGTACCTACTAAGGGGATGTATGAACTCCCTCAAGACCTCCTCTCACAAAATCATTGGTACTAATATGCTTCTTTTGAAGAGATCAACGTGCTCCCCACCTTTCAAATATGAATCATGGGTGTACCCTGAGGACATATGAGGATTTATAGTCTCACAGTCGATGTCTCTTAGTTGTGCCTACCTCACCCATTGTACGAATGGAGGGGTGAAAAAAATTTATTGGAAGTATATTTCTCCATATTCATCCAAAATGGTTATCTATAACACAACCAACTGCCCTGACACTCCACTCAGCAACTACAAGATGGATCACATACTAAAAGCATCTGCCACTATATTCCCCATCCTAGCGGTATATAAAATCTAAAATCCATAGTCATAATAGAACTATAGATATATTATATATCTCATGTTCATATTTTATTTAGATAACATATACTTGAGCCTCTGGTGGTCAGAGTAGATGGTAAACTTCTCTTCCATCAGGTAGTGTCTCTACATCATCAATGTGATGACTACCGCTGCTAGATATAGATCATGGGTCGTGTAGTTATTATCATGATTCTTCAAATGTTTTGAACCATAGGTAACCACCAATTTCCCAATATTAGGACCCAACCATGTGTTATCCCTGATGCATCATAGAACACCATGTATTAAACATCCTCCTCTGTTAATCTTAATATGGGTGCACTTTTCAATCTATGCCTCAGCTCCTGAAAGCACTAAAAGCACTTCTCTATCCATATAAAAGTCTTCACATTCCATGTCAGGGCATTCATGGGTGGTTTTACATAGTAAAAGTCAGGTGTAGATCTCATATTGTACCTATATAATCCCTGGTATCACTACACCTCAGTATCACTCTTTTGCAGATCCCAAGAAAGCACTATCACAATCATCACCAGATATACTTCAAATCCTGCCACTAAAATATTGGCTACCATAAAGTGGAACACCAAAATTCATAACTAAATCTTAGGTATCATCTCATAAAGATACTTCTCTCGGACTGTGTCATGGACCATCCCCAAGTGTATCTCATGCTCCTCATTGGATGTCAAGTACACCAGGATGTCAACAATGAAGAGAATGATGAACCGGTCAAAGTAAGGCTATAAAATCCTATTCGTTAGCCTCATGAACACTTTTAGGGAATTATTCCCTCCAAATTATATATCTATATACTCATAGTGGTTATTAAAATATCTGAAGGTTGTCTTCGGTACATCCTCATCGTGTGCACAAAGCTAATGATCGTAAGATCTGAGTTCTATCGTTGAGAACCACATCGTTCCTTTTTTCTAATCGAAAAGGTCTTCAATCCTTATTAGTGGATACTTACTCATTAGGGTCACATGGTTTAGGTGATGAATTTCCACACATAATCCCAATATCATGTCTTCCTTCTTGGAAAAAAACTCGGGTCGCCCCAGATGAAATGTTGTCTCTCATGAATCCCATCCTCTACAAGTCCTCCATCTATACCCTCAAATCACGAAGCATCACAGGAGTAATTTGACATGTAGGTGCAGATATTAGTGAAATACCAAGGTACATAATAATGTAGATGTCTCTTCCCTATGAGTAGGTAATATTGGAACATCTTTTGGAAAGACATCCTCGTACACATCCACTACTACATAAAATTAAGGACTCGCCTCATCCACCACATAGTTGGTCATGATAGCAAACTAGTGTGTGATCAGGATCACCCTCTTATGTGCGAGTCCATTATACATGGATTGGGATTCCATTTTACCAAAAAAAGGAAAACCTAGTCTTATCTCCATTGACACACCCAACTCAACACCTAAAACGGTCAATCTAGGCACAAACTGTAGATAACTAGCCCATAACTAGAATGAAATCATATGTCCTCGACTCTAAAATCAAGAGATCCCAATCAAAAATAGGAACCCCTAGAGTAAGGAAACACTTTCATAACCAGCATGTGATCATTTATACACCTCCATAAGAGTATCTAAGCATAGGGATCAAGTAAGTGTTTCCACATGAATCTATGAGTCTCAAATGTGGGTCATGTAGAGAAAAGAGTGACTAGAACCTATGTCTATAAAAAATGAACCTAGGGTGTAAATACATAGATCGTAACTCTAATAATATCTATAAAAACAATATTTTAATCCTTCTTCCCCTAATTCTTTCCTCGTCCTTATCCAGCAGCTCCTTGAGCCCACGGTGGACCACCTAAGGGTGGTGGTGGTAGTAACCTGGACCTCTCTCACCTCCAACTACTCATACAACTGATCTACCATTTCATCAACCTAGAAGACCACCCTATTCCATCATTCACCACATAATTGGTGGTCCCTATACCATATCATTATCGCTTATATGAAATGCTGGACAATCTCTAGCCAAATGTCCATGACTGCTGCATGAGTAACATAGCCTATCCTTCGGCAGACTCACTCTACCCTGGAAGCCTCACATCATTGACTCCCTATCATGGGTTTATCCATTTACCTTTCTAATCTAAATGGATCCTTGGGTTAGCTATTGGATACCTACCTCCAATGATTATGATACATGGCGCCTAGTGGTAGCTCCCACTCCCAGTGCCTGCTCCACCAGAAATATCTCTAATAACAGTGGTCACTCCTGTACCCCAGCATGTGTCAGATTGATAAGGGATTTCATAGATGCCCTGATATCTAGGGGTATCCCCTAATTGAAGGTATAGGCCCTAAATAATGTTTATTTCACTATATTTGTGGAGATTCAATAAATATTCACAAATCATGTCGAGTACTCTGCTATTGTTTGACTTCCCTGCTATAGATGGTGTAGCTCATGTATACAGATGCAACGTAACATCATGAGAATGAACTCCTCCCGGAAGAGATGATCAATGTTTTTTAAGTTAGGGTCATCTACTCATGTGTCTAGAACAATAATCTCCACCATATCCCCACATATCCCTGTATAAGGCTCACTGCAAGGACTGAAAACTTTTCAAGAGGCATCCTCACTAGGTAGACGAAACGTGTAACCCCCTCCATCCAATCCTCAGATGCCTGGGGGTATATCTTGATCCTAATCCTGGGAGGTTTCTACCTTGGAAACCCATGTAATGTACTCAGTATACGTGCATCCTCTACCAGTAGAAATAGTTGTAATTACTACTCTCCAGGTGGTGGTATCACTACTACACAACCAGGGGTGATATCTATGGTACTGGTTCGTGTAATGATTCCTCATTGCTAGGAAGACCATTCCCATGAACATGAATTAGAATCCTTGATTGGTTTCAATGTGGAGGCATCATGAAATAGATCAAGATGCACCAGAATCTATAGAGTATACCTAGTGAGCTGACACTAACTCAAGGAGGACATGATATCACACTGAATCCTATATGATGCTTGTACCATTATTTTCCTTGAAACTAGTGTTTTCTTGTACAGATTTGGAAAGAAGAATTTAGAATCGTGGTGTATGGATATTTCAACTATCACAACATCACTGTATTCCTTGTCCTGAAATCCGAACTCAAAACTATCTACACAATTGTCCCAAACCAAACTCACAAACTCTTGGTTTATAAGGTAGAAGCAACCACCTCTAATACCACTCAATCATAACTCGTCCCCTATTTCTTATATTGTGAATACACCAAAACAACCCCCAATAGTCCAAGGGCTGGTGATTAGGACTGAATTAGAATTTCCCACAAATTCAAAGAATTTACCTTTTTACTTGTACACATGCTTACATGTCCAATAAAATTTAATGAACTAAAAACACTAAGTAAACATGAATTAAAACCACTAAAATTCCTACATATAGTGACAGAAAGAATTGAAAAGTAAATATGCCAGAATACAAGCCCAAACTATAGGTTAAGTAAATGATCCTAAAATTCATCTGCAGAAAACCATACATAAATGGTAGGTATAGAAAAATCTATCTGAAGTCCATGAAGCACACCTCATTTGTTGGGTCTCTCTCTATGCACCACATGGCCTAGGTGAAACAAGAAACTAGTCAAATCATCAATCATCTGCACGATACACAACATGTGAGGGAATATCCCCTGTAGGTGTGAGTAAAAGAATACATAGTAGGGACCCAAAAACAAAATATGTTACAAAACTAAGAAATACACTATGTACACCACCAAGGAATAATTTTAAGTATAACATAAAGAAAACACCCTAATTAAAGTTAATGTTGTATGCTCGCATAGGTATAATTCTAAATCATGGAGAGATGGATTTCCAATTATAGTCAATAGATCTCCTAGTATCTAATGACACTAGATGTTTTGATGGAGCATTGACTGTAGATAGTGCAAGGATTATCAATGTTCCCAAGAGAATCGGTGGGTAACAAATCATTAATGGCACAAGGAGCTTTCGTGGAACACGAAGCGTCAATGGCGCACGAAGCGTTGGTGGTGCCTGGAGCATTGGTGGTGCCCCAGAAGTTGATGACACATAGAGCATCGATGGCTCAAATAGCGTTGATGTAACATAAATTATCGATGGTGCACAGAGCGTCGATGGCGCAAAGAGCGTCAATGGAACATTGAGCACTGATGGGTCTTATAGCCCCAAAGTCACATATTCACATAGATAATATAGTCACAAAGATCAAATAGTCTTATAAAACTACATGATTCCATTCATAGAACACTCTTTGTGGGAATTCCAGCTCCTAAATCCATTAATCCAAATGTTAACCCCCACAAAAACTCATTTGGAGTATCTCAAAAGAACCACCTCATCACAACGATCCCAATTCCATAAGCATCTCGTCAAATGAAAACATGGTTTGAAAGATATCTCTAATTTAGTATAAAGGGTTTGGTTTGGTTTGGTTCTAACCCCCACTTGGTCTGTTCGACCCAACCCGACTCTACCTAGTTTCATTGGGCTGGCCCATTGGACTACTGGACTGTGACCTGCGAAGCTTTGCTGTCCAGCACACTAGGCTGCCAGAGAGGCCCATTTCTCCTACCTGACATGAATCGTTCTGGAAGGTTCTGCTCTACTAGTGACATCTCTTCCTAGTCGTTTCCATCAAATACACACGGTCTTCTAGCCACATGGCTAGCCATCTCCCCCGATTAATGTGGCTTCAGACCACATTTCACATAGCCGATCCAACTTCCTCATATGGTCCCCCTGCCTTGACACACCCACAAGATCCTACCAACACAACCTCTGAGTAGCATCGTGCCACCACCAACACATCCCATGGTCACCGCCTATGCCCTCTACCACCGTGGGCCTCCTTCAACGCATCCCTTCTAGGACCACGTCTCACCATAGCCGCCAGCGGCCCTGCCTGTAGCCCATACCTACCATTCCCTACCTGGCCCGACCGCCCCTGTAAGGTTAGTGCTACCTCCGCTGATGGAGGCCTTACTGTTCATCCTTCCATCAACCTAGATCTGGTTTTATAGGTGATTCACATCACACTGTCACTGTCACATTGTTACGATGTCATTGTGGTGATGGATTCCGGTTCATGGACCATCGTGTCATGGATCTAAGGTGCAACAATCCTCCAATATTATTTTAAAATGAATGGGTAATGAAAAACAATGAACAAGGACAAAGGAACATGTAACGTAATATATTAGAGTAAAGATACAATGTACATGAACATCCAAATGGATGGATCGTGGCCTTGTTCGTGTCATCCTTGATTCGATCATGTTAGATGATTTAGAAAGATATTAACAAAAATTTATCATACCTTTAATCCTTGCAATAAAATACATCCTGTATGAATGATCCAACCATAGTTCTATCTATATTTTTGTTACTGTGCATTCATCTTCTAAATCTAAGAAGGAATAAGAAATCACAATGAGATTGACACCCTACCTTGATGATTGGACCGAACATTGGATAATAATAGAGGTCTTTCCTTGGTTGATAATGGATCGGCCAACGTTCGTTGTCGGGAGAGAGCTTCCATCACTTTTACATAGAGAAATTATATGGTTATAGTGATAACCCTCAATTCCTATGACATTGCATTTTAAAAAAGGGAAACTTATACTTCGTAAATAAGTAACATTAAATAAAATATTATAATTAGATATTTTAAGGATGTTCACATCCAAAAACTAACATCCACCCTCAACCCCCACCGGTGATGGTGAGTCCCCAACTATATTAAATTTTCTTATCTAAACTCAATGGTGTCCCCTAATTTACTTTTTGGGAACCTGTTTAAAATCCATTCATGTTTAATGGTGAAATTGTATGTGATATTTTTCAAAAACCTAACATTTTTACCATATCTTTCAAGGCACACTGGGTCTTAGAATCTCATGTCATCTCAGCACCTGGTCTTAGAATTTTCGAAGTTAATTTATAAAAATAATATTAGAGAAACTCTCATTGATGACCTTTATTTTGAAAAACTACAACACACCAATTACCAAAGATTCATAAGTTCATATAACTAAATTTCAAAACCTGATCCCTCTCAAAATCATTGAGTTAATCATGCAAATATTTTATCTACTATTCATCAACTAATTCCTCATAAAGTGTATTACGTTCGAATTGAGATAAAAATTACCAATTTTCAACTTTATTTCTAAACAATTTCTAATTCAAACTAGTTGATCTATATTACTAAAGAAATAATTACTAAGATAATTCAAATGGATTAACTGATTTCCTAGGTTTGAAAAAATATTTTCTTCAATAATAGATCAAATTTCTTCTTTAGGTATAACTTTAAAAATAATATATTCATTTTTTATATCATGGAAATAATTTTCCTACATGATTTGGTAATCATTTTTTTTAAAACATCAGAATATATGGATTTATATTTTTTAAAACAAAAGGATTAGTTTTATCATATTTAACTTGAACTATTACCTCAATAGTATTTATGTTTTTGTTATAAAATATATAATCCTTAATATTTGTAGAGTAACCTAAAAATATTCCTTCACCATATTTTTGAGAAATATAATATAAATTAACTTTATTATTTTTCTTGAATACTTCCATCCAAAACAATAATGTAATAGGTTTTTGATATCATCATTTCCATAAATAATAGGTAGCTTTATTAGTGAAATAACTTGTTAAAAATTATTTTGTAGGAATTACTTAATTATTTAACCCAAAATGGTTTTTAATTTGAGGATTCACTAAACATGGTTGAAGTATTATTATGAGGAATTCTATTTATTCATTAAAATACACGATTTTTTAATGGAGTTCAGGTAACGAACTTTTATGTATTATAAATTTTTTACTCCATAAAGTTTCAAAATATGAAAAAACAAATTCAATACCATGATCACTATGAATTGATGTCATAAATAGATTGTTCTCATTTTAAACAGGGGTTACAAATGTTTTAAAATTGAAAAAGTCTTATCATTTTTTTGGAACATATACACAAGAATATTTAGTATAGTCATCAACTAAAAAATATATATAGTTTTTTCCAACATTAATTCTATTTGGGTAGGACCATATAGATCCATGCACACTAAATATAAAGAATCATAATTTTAAAAGTCATAAATAGTTCTAAAAGTTTACTGTTGTTTATTCCCAAATTTACAAGGATTGGAAAATTTATAAGAAGTAATCATATGCTCTGGTAGATATATAACTAGTTTGATCCTATAGAGTTTATCTAATTTTTTAACATTATAGTTTCTTATCTTTCTAATCCAAAAAAATATTTATATTCAATTTCACTATGGAAAGGTAGAACATGGATTCTTTGGACTTATATGTTATGTTTGTAAACATTTTCATGCCTTTTAAAGGGAAGAATAAATTTATTTTCCAAATTATTAGAAAAGCATTTTACAATCCAAACTTTCACCATATAACCATCATTACATATATAAATTATGATAATAAGGTTTTTATTAAGCCCTAAAACACATAAAATATTTTAAATTATTAATTTTGTAGAAGAATGATATTATATATACAATATATTTCTCATTCATCATTCACTCCAAAAGATAATTCTCCACCATTCAATATAAAAGTAATCTATAATAAATTCTTGTTTCTGGTCATGTTTTAGAACACCCACTATCCATGCACCAAAATTTTTTCTTGTTGGTGCACTTTATATTTTATTATTGTTATGAAAATTTGTATTTTGGTACATTAAACTTATTATGTTCAGCATTGTTAGAAAAAAAATTAATATTCAAAATATTGTCATCTTTATTAGGGATATTATTTTATAATTATTTATAAAAATAGGCTTTATGAAATCCTAAGGATTTCCCTTCATTTAACAAATAGGCATTTTTCCAATGTCTTTCACATTGAAATAAAGAAAAAAGGTGAACTTAATAGAAAAAATAGGTATTCTAAAATAATGTTTTTTAATTATTAAAACATAATATATAAAAATTCTAATGATTTTTCATATGGATTTATATATTATTAGTGTTTTCTTTAATATAACATGTTTTCAGAGTAATTTCTTCAGATTCAAAAATCTAGAGTCTAGTTGAATAAATACATATCCATTGTCATTGGATGTAATGAATTTTTATTATTCAAAATTAGATTCTTATAATTATTTATATTGATATAAAATATTATTAGTTTTTTAGAAAATCTCATATTTCTATGGATATATTTTCCTTTGGACTGTCATGTTTTTTAAAAACTATAAATATGTTTTATAAATGATTTGATAAAATTTAAAAAAAATCAAATATGAGTAATGTATTATACACTTATAATGAATTATATTCTTCATATAATGTTGGAAATTTATTTTTATTTACAAAATTTGGATAATTTTTATTCAATGTATGGTTGGATAAGGTTTTAGATGATACCTTATTCATGAAGATTTTTTTTTTGCAATTTTATCAATAATGAAAATAAATTTCTGATTATCATTTTCACTATCAAAAAATTATATGAAGAACATTATCCTCCCTATGCACTCCAAGATTTAAAGGATTTCAGAAAATTTATTTATTTTATTCCTGTTTTACTTATTAGAATTTCCATATTAATTTTTATACATCTTAATAATTATTTTATGTCTTAGAAAATAAGGTTTATTGTAACCACCATTCCTACATTCTTAAAAAAACATTTCAGATGAATCTTTCTTCTCATTTATATCTTTTAATTTCATAATAAATATATATATAAAATGATATTTTACAAAAATATTAATAATTATATTAGCTGATCTGGTATGTAATTTTTTAATTTCATCAAAACAACAACTTTCAATATCAACTAAAACATTATTTTTTTTAAAAGATTTAGATACATTTTATATATCTAGTATTCAAATTAACATATTATGTAGATGCAAAATAGACTCCATAATTTTTTATTTCATATCTTTACAGAATATTTCATCAATCTACTGTCATACTACAAGAAATTCCCAATTAGATCATCTCATATCAACATGGTAATTTTATTCGTATCATATAGAGCCATTTATTTATATTTCTAGTCTCTAGGAATAATATAAATGAATTTTTCCACAAAAATATCATCAATATTATATTTATCACCAAGAGACCTTAAAATTTATATAATCATCGTGATCATATGATGCATCTTTGAAATATAGTCTCAATGTAAGAAATCAAAATATTGAAAGTATTTTCTCAACATAGCTCTTCAAGTCTCAATAACTATGGATGTTCCAAAGTTTGAAATATCAAACTTTTTGAAGATACTATTAATAGTTTTACATGAAGATATCTAAATATAGATATTTCTAATGATATAAAACAAAAAATTATTTCTAAATTAGTCACTTAACTGATATTTTTATTTATAATCATTGGTAAACGTTGAGAATTGTTTTTTTGGGATTCTGATAACTTCGGGTCAGAATAAAAATATTATATAAAACAATATTGATAAAAAACATTTTCATATAGTCTCTAATATATTCATTATAATTACACTAAAATATTGGTTGTCTTAAAGGATTTAGATTCCCAAGATTTCCAACATTTAAACCAACCATCTTTATAAAAACATAAATACTCTTTCTATAAATACATGTTAGTATAAAACAATTTAAAACTAAAATTTTAAATAAAAATATTCATAAAAATAAAAAAATTATTGATTATAAATATTGAAATTATAACAAATATATAACTATTTAAAGTAGCAAAACGAGATCTAATACCAAATGTATGATCGTAAGAGTAATACAATTGATACAAGAGGGGGGTGAATTGTACTTAATTATATAAAACTAAAATTTAATCAAATCATTTTATTATCAAATAAGGTACATATATTTCATCTAATTCTTATATTATATAAATCAAATAGATATTTTTTTCAACTTTTGCGGTATTGAAATCTTTATAAAATGTAAAAAATGTCTAAAAAGTTTCATAGAGGAAATAAAAATATGTAAACAAATGTAATATGAAATTTTATAAAACAATTAAAAAAACAGTAAATGTTTTTATAAAAAAGTTACACACATTAAACATTATCTCTAAGGAATTATACAATCCTGACACTTGAAATCCACATTTTTCATGAAACTCTAAAGGTATACCTTACTAATGCAAGTAATCCCATAACACTAAGAGGACAAGAATGCTATTACCTTAGCCATGGGAACCATTAATCATATATATTAGATAATACACTATATATATACCACCTAAATGATTCAATCATGCTATATTTGATTCATAAATAATAATAACAAAAAAGCATTAGTTATTTACAAAATATCCTCAAAATGGATGAATTAAAAGAAAGACACAAAAAATTACAATGAATTGATAACTAAAGATAAAAATATGTTACAAAGAGGTTCCAAAAAACTATTAGATTATTAGTGTTGTGAAATATCCATCCTCCTTGATCATTTCTCATATTTATATAAAAATCTCTAATGGTCATATTTTGTGAGTCTTGGATGTGGTTTCAATTGTATGAGAAGGAACTCCTTATTAATAGATCATAATGTTAATATAATGATAATATGTTTATACACCATCATAGTGTAACATGATATCATCTATAGAATGAATTTTTTCATCTTAAAAAATTTAATATTTCCATATAAATGATTTAATGAATGTTTTGTTTAAAGAACATGTCTTCTTCCATCAGGAAAATGTCTATCTGAAAGTCTACACATAAATTCGCCTCCTTAGACTTATTTATACTATGACCTCAAAACTATTATTAATACTTTACAGAATATATATAATTGATTATCCAAACATTAAATCATGTTCATCTATTTGTGGTAATATTTTTTTGATTAATTGGAAATCATGTATATGTAAGAAAATCTTTTTAGTAATAATATACTTAAAACTGGGTCATTATACAATTTATTGAAACAAAAACCATAAATAAAATGTATTTTGATATTCAATATCATGTTTGAATGTGTGGAATGGAATTTTGACTCAACACTAAATTTATATTTTGGGATGATGATATGGGAGACCAATTATATAAAAATCTAAAAGGATATTGGTATAAAATTTAATATCATCTTGTACAAAATATCGCACTACAATACAACCTTCTAGATGAATTTGATTCTTCGTATACCCTTTTAAAATATTCTTATAGAATTTTTTGGGCACGTTCATTTATAAGATATAAGACAACATAGTTGAATATATATAACCATGAGTACCATCCAATTTACAATCCTATAAAATAATGATTGTGGTAAGAGAATTATAATTCCAAAAATATTAATACAATTTCCTTATTCATGATGGGAAAATTCTATTGGCCTATAACATAACTACATTTTTATTTGAAAAATAAGAAATGTATGGTCAATTTATGTTATATATTTTTATATATAATGAAACATAATTCTTTAAGAATTATATATTTTAAAAGGGCTTGACAATCTTGTGATTTCAGACCCTATAACTTCAAATTAATAATTGACATGACATTATAAGTATTTGATGAAAAATACAATGGAAAATTGACACCATTAAAAATGTTAGAAGACAAAAAAAATCATATCTGTATAGAATATATGCTACTTAAGAAATAAATTTTTTTCTTTCACCCATCACTGATACTAACTCTTCCCTTATCTGTATGTCAATCATGTCTAACCAAGCCATTATACTATCTTTGTTTTCACTGATAAATTATTAGCATTCCAATAATAGAGTGGCATACATTTTTGTCTACAAGCATGATAACAATAAAATAAATTATATAAAAACACTTCCATTATGAAATTTAAAATAAAATTGATCAATTTTTAAATATTTATTTCATAAGGTTTTTTTTGAAAATGGTTTATCAATACCAATTCCAATTACATTTAATTTTTCAAATAGTTGATCACCCTTTAGTGGGGATAGTGGTGTACCTTGTTTGACATTTTAATTGAATGATATAATCTTGGATTGATATTTATTTCACTTGGGTAGAAATATACAATGTTATAAAAACATAGTCTTTGGGTAATAAATCAACTTATCTTAGTTCGAATCTTCATCATAAATGGGATATCCCCACATTCCATTAATGTTACCGCATGAAACATTTCCAGAAGTAGGAAAGTCATTTATTATCTATTACAACATGGATATCAATGTTAGATCTTAACATATATGAGATTAATGATATGTAAATGTAACAACATAAAATTTACGTTAATAAAACAATGTATGATAGTGTATTTGGCACATAATAATGAGTTTAAACGACCCCAGATATATATAATTGTTTTAACCTAACTGTTATATTTTCATGTATGAATAGTATTTATAAGATATGAAATATGTATATATATATATATCATACTCAACATAAATTAGTGATAAATATTTAGTGAATTATCAGTTATTTTTTTAGTAATTTAATTTAATTCTTCAAAATCTATTTTCTTCAAAAATGATATGAATTACTTTTGGTGAAAAAATATTTTAATTAATTTTTTCAAATTTTTGAAAATTTATTGGGTAAAATTAAAATAGTTTTTAAATAAGAATATAAATATATATTTTCTATGATATTTTTTTATTTTTCAGAATATATTCATTTTTCAGAAAAAAGTGAAAAATATCAATTCTTATAAAAATGTCATCTCATTTTAACAAATTTAGTTAATTTAAAATTTCCATTATGTTTTTAATATGATTTAAAATTAAATAAATGATATTTATTTATATATAATCCAAATTATTACATTTTAATTATTTTTTTGTATTATAGAATAATCAACTCTTTGGTTTTGAAAATTGGTTCATTCTACAAATGGGTTTAATGTGAATATTGTTTCTCCTTTTTAATTAATTTTAAAACTATTAAATAGAAATAATTTAAATTAAATTTATAGATTATATACCAATCACTATTAATAAATATATGAATAAAATTTATTATTACTCATATAGTTAATATAAAATCTTCTTTTCCTTAAAAAATACACTTCTTGAAAACCAATTTTTCATCATGTATATGGGTTTAATTTTAAAATAACATTTTCCCCTAATGTGAATAAAAATTTGTTAAAATGTTTTAAAATATTATAATAAATTTTTTTTATTATATAATAATTTCAACATGGATTATTACCATAATGAATTGTAAAAACAATGAAGATTAATTATTGAGGCTAAGGTGAAACTGGGTTTACCATGGGTTAAACTTAAAAGATAAGAGTCAAAATAACCTAAAACATGCTTAAAACGACTTTTCAATATTTCTTACTTATAATGTATAAATATTTACAAATATTAAAAAAAAATTAACTTTTTTTCATGTTAAAAATGTAGGTACACCATTTTTTTAGAGAAACGTACTTGTCTTCCACTCACCACACTTGTAAAAGGCCAACCCCTCTCCTCTATTTTTCACATTTTCTTACCCTTTTGTTTTTGGAAATCCCTACCCTAATTAATTCACAAGATTAATACTATTATCCAAAAATCCTTATCTTGGACACAAATATATTCTATGAATCATTTAGGTATAATCTGAAAGAGGTGGTCCGTGAGGTGGTAAAATATATAACATTGTGTTTTTGTTTTATTTGTTCTACCAAATCCTTAAAATATTTTTCAAATATGATCATATGATAACACCAATACCATTTATATGATTATTTTTTTATTATATTGATGTAATAACCTAAATGAATATCTTATTCCTTCAAATGGGATATTAAATCATTATTCATGTGTATAGTAGATTACCCCCTCAAGAACCGATGCTATTTGTATTTAATCATCACATCTCATAACTTGTTTCAATAATGAATTTAATATATATATATATATATATTATATTATATTTAAAATATTTATACATAAGTTGTTAAGATATCATATATATCTTTTATCTTTATATTTCATGGGGCATATGATAAATTTTCTCATGTGTACAAAATACTACCACCTCATGAATCCATGTGATTCATTTTTCACTAACATTACATGGAAGGTAATAAAGTTAGTGTTAAAAAATAAATGTGATATAAATGAAATATTAATTATATTAATGAAATATTTATCATTCATGAAAGATAATATACCATTTTGTTTATTACAAGGAAAAATGATAACGTCGATTATGTATGAGTGGACTGCCACCTCCCAGAAGCTATGAAATACATTTTTCATGACCATACCACCAGAATAATATATATAACAATATTTAAAAAAAATGTATTTACCATATTTTTATATTTATTTAAATATAAATTAATTCATACATTATCTCTAAAATGATAATTAAAAACTAGAAATGTTACTCATGTGTGCTTACGGCCTACCATATCATTGATCGTAAAGTAGTTAATTTTTCAAAACCATTTCTCAATATAGTATTAAAAAGTATAATTTAAAAAAAATTATAATTATTTCATGTTTAATATTCTGTATGTGTTAAAATAATTACTATTTTATCGACAGTGAACACACCGAAGCTATTTTGAAATAATTAATATTTATATTTTTATAGCCATTTTTCTCATCAATACTGTCATATAAAAATGTTCAATTTCATGAATTAATGGATAATTATATAAATATTTTTATAGATTCTAAAAAATAATAAAATTCACCTATTTTATCTTTCTAACCATAAATGGGATTGAAATATTATCATTATTGTTATATTTTTATACATAAACTAAATTATAGTATATATATTAAAAAATAAACACGTATTGTTTCATATTATTAAACATTTTTCCAAATATTTCATCAAAAATCAACAATACGATGTATATAAAACTGAATATATTTTTTTTAAAAGACATGTAATTAAATTTTTAATGAAATAAAAAAAATATTCTCAATTATAGAAGATTTTAAATTTTTAGTCTTACAATCATAGTGAAAGTATTCATACAATCAAAATTTTCCCTATAAAAAACCCAAATCATAAAAATAATATTTTTAATTGTAATTTTATTAAATACATCATAATTTAAGAATTATAATATTTGAATTCAATGTAAAAATTTAAATAAAAGTGGATTTAATTTTACATTAAATATAATGTCTGACATTTAACACAATATTCAAATTGTATAAATTAACTATAATATTCTCTATTGAAGGAATGAACTATGAATATTTACTTAATATATTTATATTAGTTTTTATATATAATTGTATTTATTTTATTATACACATTTACTTTGAAATGCACATATGCAATGTGAGGTTCCCTAGACTCATACACCTAGATCTGTTGTAAAAAATAACAGTCTTTTAACATTGTATTTAATACTCATCCTTCATTAAATTATAACTGAAAAATAATGCAATATTTATATTCCAAGGTCATTTTTAGATGGTAGTTTTTTAGAATTTCAAAAAAAATAAACTAAAAAACATATGTTCTTTTTTTCAATTAAATTTTTTTCCAATTATATATAAAACTACTCAATCGAAAACAAGCATTAAAAATCCATTTAAAATAATATATATAAGTGAATTTTTTATGTATTTCACACTATTCGGATCTTCAAATCCCGAGGAAAAGATGATATAATATATGTGTTATCATAGATACTCAGTAAGGATAAACATATACATTAATGATAAAATTTAATAATTTAGAATAAGATGATAATATGGTAATAATTTGGATATATTAGAAGGTTATAACAAATAAATAATAGATAAAATAATCATAAAATAAGTTAAATATAATTAATAAAAAAAATTGGAATCATTGGACAATAATCCTGATCCATGAGAGTATGACATTATGATACATACGAAATATGAAATAACAATTATCATAGGGAGAATTATTTTATAATACACACTATATAAACCCATGTTTATGAGTAAATAAAACATTCTAAACAATAAATTATCTCTGTAGGCATGAATATTAACAAAATGAATTTGAGGGTGATATAGGATCAAACACATAATTTATCAAAAATTTCCAATAGCATATGGAACCAGTTGTTTATCATATAAAAAATAATCCATGTAAAGGAAGCAGGTTTCAATCAGCACAGTAAAAATATCCCTTTGAATAAAATGGGGTTCACATTCATTTCAAATGGATTCACATATTTGTGTCATCAATATGACAAGCCATGAAAATAAATGGGTATACGGTGACATAATATACATTTATAGGTAAATAAAATTCATTAAATATGATAAAAATATATTATTTTCACTATATTGATAAATAGTATTTGTTTTAGACAATAATTTCCCCAGTAAATATACTTATTGATAATAGGTTAACATCCTTCAGTAAATGAAATATAAAACATGGAATTCCTAAATTATAGGAATTGGAGGAAATGTTATGCTCATATCTAGTGGACGGTTTGCGAAAAATGGTAGAGATATATCATATGTTTAATAATGAGAAATATTATATAATACATATATATAAATAAGGTGGAGGAAAAAAAAGAAAATATCCATAGTTTATCAAAGGGATCTCAAAAGGTTGTTAACATAGATGAAAACATCCTAACAATTTAATACATTTAACGGTATCATATATAAAGGGATCATTAGTTAAATTATTTTCACTATCAGTTTAATCCAAAAAATTATAAATATATATATATTTATTAGATAATAAATCAAATAATTTAATCCCAATGTGTTTAAATATTTTTGAAAAAGAAATTTAAAATATAGGTAAAACAGGAAACTATATTTTATATACCATTTTTTTGATTAACATTAAATATTAACATAAATGTCAGTTTAAAAAGTAATATTTGAAATGATTTATTGAAATATTTTAAATACATTTTATTATTAAAAAAATCTAATAACAAAGAATTGGAAATTATATAATTTATTATATAGTAATTTTGGACCCAATGATATAAAATTTGATAAGGAAATGAACCATTTCAATATAATTAAATTTCCATTCTTGAAAATAAAAATTCCAAAAAGAGTATGAAATTTTTCATTGTACGTCATTTTAAAAAATATATTTATAAAATATAATATAGTAAAATATATCAGTGGAGTAACCCAAGGATGGAAGATAATCTTTCATGATGAGTCTTTATAACTCTGGTAATTAAGATTTGACATATCAATATCCTTTAAAGAGAACATACTCCATGAAACATGTAATATCTAGAAGGTGTTTTATGTGATGAAAATTTAAATAATGAAGTAATACTAAATAATATAGTCAATTTTCATAATGGCCCCAATCTATATAAAATAAATCTTTGAAAATGATCATAACTTAATGAATAAAAAAATGTTTTGAAAAGCACTTACAAATAGGATGACACTAGATTCAAAATACATTTGATGACAATAAATTGATTTTCATAATATATCCCATGAATTATAAGGAAATATAAAATATAAAATTATTGTTATAATATATAAATATAATATTATAAAATTGAATCATATTGAAAAATATCTATATTAAGATAAATAATTATAATTGAGACTAAGAGAAACCGTTACAACATTAGATGATTTTGAATCAAATCCCTCTTAGAAGATAGAATTTAAAATGAAAGATTAAATATCATGAATACTTAGAAAATAATGATTTCAAATTTTAATGTGGATAATATATGAATCATTACAAATAAGGAATCAGGAATATGAAAAAATATGTCCCTAGGGGTGAAGATTGAGAGAAGAAACCCTAGCCTTAATTCTTCCGTAGTCAAAATGTACTCCAACTAAATATATATAAATATAAAATATCTAAGTCCCAAATTTCATAAATATATTCATATCTATAACCTTTAAAATAAAATATTTATGAGAATTTTATAACTTTATTTAGTTAGTTATTATATAATTTCATTATCAGCTGTGTAATCAAGATTTTTTTGAACTAGTTTTGTAATACCAATGTTTCTCTTCATTAATTTCATAATGTTCATCATACCTAGATCATAAAAGTTACTTTAATTTATGATTAATAATTTTTTATAATATGATAATTTCATTATATGGGATTTTATTTACGAACATAAATTTGAATTTGGTTTTGGGCATGTTTTGATGATTTTTATGGATAAAAGGGTCTTTTTATAAAAAAATGTGAAAACATTTTTATAACTATTCTTGATCTAAAAATACATTACATTCTTATTTATATCATTGCTGAATTCAGTGATTAATCCAGACCCCAAAAAAGAACATACTTTGATTAATTGATGATTATGAAGTGATTTATTTATAATATCATTATACCAGAAGAGTAATGATATTATTTCGTTTCTATTATATTATATGGAATAATTTTATATATTTAAAAGTCTAATTTAACCTATATAGAGTAATTAAATAATAAAAATAAATCATTTTTATACTATTTGAATGCTTTTTCATAAATAATGAAGTAACCATGATTGTTTATTGATCTTATTGTTAATAGGATGTCCAATTTTAATTAAATAATTTTAATAATTTTATAAAAATAATATTTATAAATTAAACCCATTATCTTAGAGATTCAGTTAATTTGATGATTGAATGAAAAATAGAATCTATCATTCTATGGAAGTTATACTACCCATGTACGCATGGATGTTCATTTCATTATTCATAGAATGACTAAAAAAATAATGTGGTTTGTCATTTACGAATCTAAAATATTTTTTAAATATAATAATTATATATTTATTTCCATATTAATACACTACTATTATAGTGGTGAATGAAAGTAAAACATATTGTGTCCTGGTGGCAGTAGTCCACACAACTCATGAATGACAATTTCACTTTCTATGATAAAATATGTAATAGTAGTTAATAATTATACCATAATTATAAAAATGTAAATTCACAGTAATGATTCTGATGTTGCAATTTTAATATTATTTAATGGGATTTGAGGAAGAATAAATGAACATAATGAAATGGAAATAAAAAATGGGTTGTTAAATTTTTATAACTAACATTAAATATTATTCCCATTATAAATACTGTTAATGATTCAAGGGATTTTATTTGAGAAGAAACCCCACTTTATGATTGGTAGATAATTTTATTAGAATTTTGGAATTATTTTTGTATGATTTAATTGGTATGTTGTGTTATTTGTTGTGAGGAGAGGGGTGTCCCACTTTAAATGTTAAATGAATGGAATTGGAGTAAATACCCAAACCATTCTAGTAATGGGAATTAAATCTAAAGAAAAAACTCTCAAAATGCTGAAAATTGAGTGGATAGGTTATAAATTGATTCAAGTCCTCATAAACACATTCAAATACATGTTTTTTAAAATATTTCATGCCTTTTACTCTTATATTTATTCTATTACTAATTTATCTTTTCCCATGAAAAATAGTTATTACTTAAGTGACATATACTTTATGCTTAAAAATAAGTTTTCTTTTATTAAATAATTTTGATCTAATTATTAAATATTTGAAATCCAATTTAATTTATAATTTTTTTTAAATTTATAAAAGATAATTTTTAATACTAAATGTATAAAAAAATTGAAATAATTTTAAAAAATAACGAATATTATGTTCTATAATTAAAATCCTGTTTTTGTAATTTAAAAAAAAATTTATAAAATTATAAATTCAACTATAAAATAATTATTTTCTAATAGAAAAATATTTCATTAAATTGAAATTTATACTTATTTACATATAATGTCCTAAAATTCAAGTTATTTATAAAAAATAGTATTTTAATTTATTTACTTATGAATAAATCTTCTTAAAAAAATATAAAAAAATGATCCTAATATAATTTTGACATTATAAATTCAATAATTATTTAAAGGAATGAAATTATAAAATTTATATATTTTTAAAAAAATTATAAAATATAAATAACTGTTTTTTAATTGATTCAAAAACCATATGTGTATTTAATCCTCTTTTTTATAAGTTTATAAATAATTTCAAATTGATATAATAGTTCTAAAATATAAATATTATGTTTTATAATAAAAAATTAATTTTGATAAATTTAATTAATTAGATAAATAAAATAAAACATTTTTTGAATGGTTATTTGAAAGACATGTTTTTTAAAATTAATTGAAATAAAATTAATAATGTATTATTTTTATAAATGATTATTATATTTTTATTAACTAACTATTATATTCATCATGTAATTTTAATATGCCACAGATCTTTTCAGTGGGTTATTGTGTTAGTTCTAGGTTTCATGTGACAGAACCTATCGAATAAAATATTTATTAATAGTGCAAAATAACCGGTTGTTACACTATGTGTTTTGGGATACATTATATTTTTTTTAAAAAAATTCATTGTTTATTTTGTAAACTCCCTTGTAACACAAAAAATTTCTAATTTTTTAAAATGTGTATAAAATCATTCTTAAAAGGAATGCTCAATTTTATTATATTCTGTGAGGAAGGACTTTTATCAATCCAAAAGTTTGTTAATCCTGAAATTATATTTTAAAATTTTCATGAATCAAAAAGTATATTATTTTAAAATATCACATGGTAGTGTAAAAACCCTTATTTTTTAATTTTGTAGGGAATACAATTGTTAAAAAAACAAATGAAACATATATAAAATCCAAAAAAAAGTATATTTTCTTTGAAAATAAAATTTAAAAATACTACTCAAAATAACTTTTGAAATAAAAATCACACAATACATTATAGAAAATCCATATTACTCAATAAAACTAAAGTTATAAAAAATTAATAAGTAAAATTTTCAATATATCAAATTTATGTAATATATGAATTAAATTTCATGTATCGTTAAAGACAATATGTTTTGTAACCCAATATATTACATGTTCCCCACCATTAAAATCTTTCATCCCTGAAAGAGTAATAAGAAAATACATTACTTAACAGTTACAAGTTAAAACATTCTGATTTCAAATTAAAATTGAAAAAAAATTGAAACCTAAAGAAGCCATAGAAAATTATCCTTTTTTCTACACCAATATAGATCTTTATTTTTGTATTGGGTTAAATGAAGACACATCATTATAGCTTTATAAATAACTAAATTCTCGTTTGGTGAGGATATTAGAGAATGAAAACATAGTTATGGATAATCTATAATAATTAGAGGGAGTTTCGTTTCATGGATGTCAAAGAAAAAAATAATATTATCTATATTGTAAGATCTGTATATTACAACATTAGAAGAAAAATCGCAGAATATGTTTATTAAGAAATAACTCAATGAACTAGGATGATATTTAATATTTAAATATATAATTTCTTGTGAAAACTGAAAGACAATAAATCTATCACAAAATTTTATCAATAATTGGTGGATTAAAAAAATAAATGGTATGTATTAATTCTATTTGGAGAATTTTAAATATGTTGAGATCATCATTGAGCACAACTAACAAATATTTTAGATTAAATTGTATACTCTGTTTTATTTCATATACCACATTCAATGTCAAGATTAAAACTAAATGAGATATAATTTTAAAATATTTTTATTTATATATAACCCTTAGAATATACCCATTTCATTAGAGAGTATGAATATTATTAATATAATTATGAAATAATTACAAGAAATTTTTCTTTATTTAACATGTATAGACTAATTACTAGGATATAATTATTCAATTTTAACGATAATAATACCATCATATATGGATAAGAAAAATTATAGATAGTTGGATCATTTTTTTAAAAACATGTTTCCATTAACTTTTATATGTTTCATTTAAAGGCTAAATTTATATTATTAGATAATTTTATTTATTAAAAAAATATTATAGGTTTAAAGAGATGAATAATAAACCATAAATTTATTATCAATATATTTAAAGCAAAAGGTAAATTAATTTGATGCTAAAAGGGATACTTTCCAAAAAAAGTAATAGTACTATGTAATTTTTTCTTTTACAAATAAATTAATTACTATTGATAAATTATTTTGATGAAATTTAATTATAATCTATTGAATAAAATAAACTAAAAATCATCAAATTTTTGTTAATATTAAAGGGATTTAAAATAAAATATTTTTATGTTTTGAAAATAATTTTTTTCTAAAAATAGTTATTACATGTTTATGCATGGATATTAGATAAATGTTCCAGGAAATTTGAAATTTTTATTTTATAAAATGAAATCCATTTTTTAATTCATAATAAAAATGTAATCTTATGGGGAATTTTTGAGGTTTTTCTAAAAATATTGACTTTTTTGTCTATAATGAAAAATATTAATTTAAATAAAATATGTAATTTATTTTGAAATATTTTAGAAGTCCAAATCTATTTTAGATTAGTTTTAACATCAAATTTTCCCAATATTAATAAACACAATCCAATTAATTTCAAAATAGTCATCATTATAATTGAATTTTTTATAAATTCATTTATATGATTAAACACTCATTATTTTCTAAAAAACCCATTATGTTTGTAAGACTTACCTGAAAAGTAATTTTTGAAACTAATAAAAAATCAATTATGGAAAATGGATTTTATATTCTTAATAATGAGGGTAATTATTTTTAAATATTTCAGTTTCATGTTTGGTCATTACTAATATTAACCATGCTAAAAAACATCCACCACCATAAAGTAGGAGAATGGGTTAATTATGGGAAAAAAAATTTGATAGTGACAAAAATCACAAGATAAATATTGTTGGATATTATTATTTCAACAATAATCACCCTATTTTTAAAATTGGATTTTTATGTGACACATGACCAAGACTAAGACATTTATAATATTTAAAAACAAAGAATATATATATAAGTGTTCAACTACCATCATTTATAAAACGGTGCCTCATTATCTCACTTATTCACAAACAAAAAAAAAATTTATTGGGGACAATAACTAACCAATTACCTTCACAATTTTCCCATAAATATCTTCATGTTTATTTTTTCTCAAAAAACCATCCTAAAAGGCTTATAAATACAACCAAACATATTTTCTAATCAAGAAGTATAAATAATAATCAAATTATTTCTTATTTATTAATTATTCTACCATCTAATAAAATAATAAAAAATCTTATATGATAAAATTTTTGTAACTAATGTTCATAAATTTTATAATCTTTATGGTATAATGATTTTTGATATCCTTTTGTATCCTATAGGAAATGAAAACATCACTCAATTGTACATGTATACATCCACCTCCACGAAGAAAAGTGTTTCTCTTTTCACCACTGACTCATATGGATTGTTATTGGTATGTAAATAATAATAATAATAATATATATATATATAATTATGATTAAATAAATATAATATTTTACAAACAATCTTGTCCCTACATTTTTTAAAAATGACAATTTCACTCCAGTGTACTAGTAGAAAACTGCCATTATAAATTGATATGATTTTTCTTTCAGTTGTAGAATTAATGAATAGTTTTAAAATATAATTTAATGTATAAAATGATAATATTTTATAATTAATAATATGTAGATGATGTAACAATTTTCACCCTTGACCATTGTCAAAAAAAAATGAATTTTTGGATTATGAACTAAACTACATGATAACATTCAACCTAAAGTTAACCAATTTAGTAACTATATACACAATGGTAATAAATGAATTACAATATATTATGATATGTTAATAAACCATATATGGTTTATAAAAATTCTAATAATTAATATTATTTTATTATATTGGATTTAAAGAATATACATGGAGACTCATACATGAGGTAAATGGATTTTTACACTCAGTATTATTTCTATGATACTTATTTTATTTTCACCTTATTTCATTCATTATGTGATGTATATATTGAAATGTGAATTTTTTTTATCATCCATTTACTAAAAATAAGATTATATACAAATCCATTTCATGTTATCTTCTTCAATTATCTTTTTATTCAAATAGATATTAAAGTAGTAAGGGTTATTTCTGTAAAATGTTGAAATAAATGTATTAAACTCTTATCCATCCATGTTTTTATACATCAATATGTTTTTATAATTTTTTTAATCATACTAAAAGTTTTTTTAAAAGTCCTTTTCAACTTTCCATGATGTTTTAAAAAATATTAAAAATAAATATTTTATTCAATTTCCACACTAGTCACTTGTAACCATTATTACCAAAATGCAAAAGAATATTTTTAAATATTATGGCTTGAACACATTTTCTATATAAAATAACATTAATTTTAAAATAACAATATTTTTGATAGTGTATAAAATACACACCACCATGCTTCAACAAACAATGAAATGTAAAAATATAAATATTATAGCTATAACATAAATGATAAACTAGATTGTGTGAATAGGATAAATCTAATTCTTAAATATTTATAATTTTAAAACACAACACAAATGTATGGATTAATTATTAGGACATATGCACCAAATATTTCATTAGTTTCATTTTATGCTACAATAATATGTTTTCTTTAAAAATGGATTATATGGGTTTTTGTGAGAAGATTCTATAATTATTTTTTGAAGCATGAGAAATGTTATTTTATATAGTTGATATAATTTTTTAAAATAACATATCAAAAATAGATAATAGGAAATTTTTAAGATTTTATAATAATGATTGATCTTTCAATGTATGATAAAAGATATAGTTTTCTGTAAAAAATCATTGAAAAGTCCAATAATACATTTAAATTGATATCAAATTAACATATGAATTAATCAATTTGATATAATAATATTAATTATATTTTAATAATTATTTTACTTTATTTTGATATAAGTTCATTTTTTAGATTAAAAAACATATTTCTAGAAAAACCATTTTTTTCCATTTACACATTAATATTAACTAAATTATCTAATTATATTATTTGATTAGTGAAAAAATAATTCCATATTTTTAATTTTTAGTTCAATTTTTTGTAAAAGGACCATTCAATTTTGGCCATTACGAATATTGATGGTAGTGAATATCTGTCGCATCGGTTTGGGTACAAGAGTTAATTAATGATAAAAATAATATTATAAAGACTAAAAATTTCCCTTAAATGGTTATTTAATATATTCTAATAGTGGGGTTTGACCATACTCATCCATGGTTGTAATTAATGAAAATTTTGTGACATGTTTTCTATGAAAATGACATATAAATTATTTTAAGTAAATATAAATTAAAAAATGTCAGTCATTTGATTTTAATATGAATTATACATTTTAGAGAGATATAAAAAGATATATTTGTTAATAAAAGGGTTTTTTAATGATAATTTAATTTTTATCTTGGATTTTTTTTAGTGATGAAATAATTAAATTAAATGTTTACCCAATACTAAGACAATTCGTGTGAAAGTGTTAGAAAAATCATTTAAATTATTTAAAAAACACCAAAAGAAATTTTCATTTACTGATTTAATGATATTTTTTGTGAAATAATATTTAATTAAATAATCAGAAAATTATAACAGATATTTAATGAGGAAAACAGGGATGTTAAATGGTATAAAACTTCGTTCATTTTCCATTTATTATCCAATTTTCACCATATTTTATAAATTATAACCATTTAATGTTGAAATATTCATTACTGCAATTAAATTAAAAATTTGTTTACCAAGGTGATAAATCTATTCAAAAAGATTAAATTGATATATAAACATTTAAAAATTGTATTGGATTATTATTTTAAGCACATATATTTTTTATCATAGAATCCATTACATTTTAAAACCATTTTATATAGGTTAGAAAAAAATTATATTATAATATTTTCTATATTTTGAAAATTGAAATTAATGATATTTCATAACAAACCACACATTATTAAATTATTTAATATTCAAAAAACACAATATATAGATGTGTAATTTTTATATGGTTCAAAATATCAACCAGGATCCATTTAAGGGCCATTTTATCCTTTTATATTAACATTCTTGACACCCAAATAGTATAGAACATTGATTTCATTGTAATTTTCAAAAGGGTTAATATAGGGTTAAATCAAAGAGATAAGTTTGAGAACCTAATATAAAAATCTAAAATTTTATTATAATTTATTATTTAGACTCAAAATAATCATACCATCTAATTATATAACCTTTACTCTACTTGATTGTGAAATTTAATTTATATTAACTAAATACAATATGACATTCCACAAACACCACTCTCCTCAATTATAAAAGGTTACCATCCCTCCCCTCCCCCTTAAAAAAATATATAACAATATGAAAACCAATATGTACCCCAATAAATTCCAAAAATACTGATCCATGTTATATATGTGTTAATTTTGGTACAATACCAACCTTGGAGGGGTCAAGGTGTGATAAATATAAAGTTGTCCAAAGAAGAGGTATAGATTTTAACTTAATGTTTTTGTTTTATTTTTCTTCCACCACATTCAAATATTATTCAAAATTTTAGAAATAATAACATTATTCAATTAAATAAAATTATATATTGTTATATTAAATTTTTAATATATATTCATTCTCTATTTAATTAAATGGGAAATGAATCCATCATTCGTGTGTACGACTTGTTACCTCCTCATGAACTGATGTAATTTGTTTCCCATCACTACCTCTTCTGAATAGTTATAATGATTGATTTCATTTATTCCTGATATAATTATAATTTTTAATGATTTTATATTACAATTTTTTATAACCATTCCACCTATTGAAAAATGATAACATCGTTTGTGTGTACGTGTGGATTACCACCTCAATGAAGCGATGTGACTAATTTTTCATAACAAATTCCATGTATACTATTTATAAATGAATAAAAAGAAAGGATATTAAATTTATGTAAAAATTATTTTTATTTATAGATAAAATGATACTTACCTTCTTTCCATCATATTCATTATAAAATGGAAATTTTACATATTCATATGTATGAACTACCATCTCTCTGATTGTAAAGTAGTTTATTATTCAAAAACATCATTCATAATTTATTATAAAATTATAATAGATGATGGAAAAGTAAAATTTTAATGAATATTATTATATATATTACATAATATTAACCTCTTTAACCAATTAAACCCAAGAATTTAATTTTTGACATATGAGTTGAATATTGTAAAAATGATTGAGGAAAACTTAATCGATTAATTTATAAAATATAAAACTGTATTAAAGAATATAAGAGGATAAATTAAAAAAATGTTTCTTGTTAATGTGAATAATAAACATATATTTATTCTTCATGAAGATAAATAATTTGTTTGATGATTCTTTCACGAGGTATTGAACACTTTTTCTAAAACATTGTGTTTTAAATGTATTATATATTTATTTTATAAATATTTTTTTCCCATGTTTATATTATTAAACTACTATTGTAGATATATTTATATGGAGATCAATGAATAATAAACTAAAGTTAATTTCATATTTGTTATCTTTTTAATGTTTTCAAAAGGAATATTTTTATGTAATTTAAATGGTACATTTGATTTTATTCAAAAAAATGAAAAATTTGATGATATATTTTAACATATACGACATCAATGACTTTTCTCATTAAAAAAATCATTATTTTATGTTTTTAATACTTTATAAGTTTCCTTATTTTTGTCAATGAAAAAACCTTATGGTCATTTCTCTGTGTTTTTATTTGTTTTAAATGGGTTTTAAAAAGGAATTTTTATTTTGATATCCAAAATTGGATTGAATACATGTTTCAATGAATTTTTCCAGGGGTCTATATTAAAAATGTGAAATAATAAAATGGTTTATTCCTAATATGTTATGTGACCATTATAGATAAATATGGGTGGGACCAATACATATTATTCAATGGGTGGTATTGACATAGCTTAATCAGTAGGAAAGCTTGATATAGCTTCCAAACGTACATTATAATGTTCCTCATCTTCATATTCAAGAAGGTTATACTAAAATAGGGTGGTATATCACATTTATTTAATAGGGATATAGTTATTTTTGAGATAATTCTAACATATTGAATGAATATTATGCTCTAACATTCCATTAATGGTTTTTTATATTCTTATTATTAGTTTTAAACATATTATTAAGAAAAAATGTATTTATCATATGTTCACATAATATTATCTTAAAGGTAAAAAATAGTTTTTATGTTTTTAACAATACTAATTCATTTCTTAATTTTATGTCCCTTATTGATATTTTTGTTCCCATCCCATGTTTTTAAAAGTTTTCTATTGGGTTTAAGGATATGTTCAAATGTTAATAAATTTAGAGTTTTAGATATAGAAGTTTACTATAGGGAAGAAATAATGAATTTATAAAGAACATGTTGTGTGGAAAAAATCTGTACTTTCTTGAAATGTCTAATTGGAATAGATTTTATAAAATATAAGAATTTCTAAACTAAAATTTTCTTTCAGTAAATAAGTTTTCTAGTATTTTTTCTAAAGAGTTGTATGTTTTGGACATCATATATCTGGGTAATATTAATATGTATCTAATTGAAAAATTTAATGTTTATAATTTTAGAAATGAATATAAGAGTTTGATTTCAGGGATACTATTATAATATGATAACATTTTAAAATAAGGTTATTATGATCGTTAAATCATACAACACACAACACCGAACTGAAATAAAACGTGATATATTATTTTGTAAATACAATTGTTATAACATAGCTGTAAAATTTCTATGTATGAATAAGAATAAATAATTTTTGAAATATTTATAAATTTTCAAATCATAAAAATATATTGATTAATTCTTATTAAATAATATCTCAATTTTTTGTAAATTCATTTTATTTAGAGAATATATATTTTCATAAAAAATTATTTTCAAAATATTATAATTAATCTATATAAAATTTGTAAATTTTATTTGATAAAATTTACATCATTTATGAAGTCTGATTATCAAAATTATCTTCTATTGAAATTAGTAGTTTTTCCAAGTTTGATTTTTCAATGAATAGTGCAAATACTAATTTTTTTTGAAAATCGTATTTCATTTTTTATTATTTAAATGTAAAAATTATATTTTTCATTAGTTATAAATTTAATTATTTAATTTGTATTTAAATAATCCAATTATAATTTTTGAAAATAATTTTATTATTAAATATAGTATAAAAACATTTTACACTTAAAAATGAATTTTTCTAATAAAATGTTTTTCATCATGTTTTTCGTTTCAAATTTTAAATTAAATTCTACAAAGTATGAGTTTTATATATTAAAAAATGGATCGTTTATTTTAAGTCATGAGCGCCAGTTTTATTAAATAGGTCACTATTATCTTTTTCTATATGACTAATAACCTTCGCAATTATATTACTAGAGTAAAGGGAAAGTCATGGGATTAATGTTAATGATAATATGGTATGGACTAGAAAATAACCCTAAAACCTGAATTAATTTTTTTATGATTCAATTTTATCCATAATAATTCAATATATCATATATTAAACTCTTTCCATTTTTATGTCAATTTCACCTTTTTAATATTTTATGTTAAGAGACGTCGAAAATGTCACATGATTTCTTTCAATAAAAATAAATATTTTTATATAGGGATAAACATAGGATATGTTTATTTATATGTATCCATTTAAAATATATATGAATTTTAATATGGAATAAATTTTTTAAATTTTTTTCAACATAAATTTACCTTAAAACATTACGCAACACAAATGATGTAATTATACAATAATTAGAAAATTAAAATTATTGTTTTTCAAAATGTTAAAAATAATAATATTTTAATGAATAATTATGTTAAAAATTATTTATAGATACTAATTACATACTATAGGTTTTTTATATTTTTTAATTTAAATTCCTTTTTTTCATTATTTTATTAATATCAATGTCTATGAATAGTTATAGAATTAACATTAATGATATTTTTTAATAAAAAATAATTTATTAAATGATTTAAAATTCTAAAAAATATTATATTCTTCCCAATGAATTGTATATGGTCAATAAAATCAACCATTTTCTATTTATAAGAATGTTTTAATTTCGTAGTAACATTATGAAACCTTTAAGGGTTGAAAACATTAATATTACAGTAATTATGAAAAGGGTTAACAAGTGGTTAAAACAAACATTAAGGGTAAAAATGTAATAAAAACTTCTCCAAATGTTATTTTATGAGCGTATTTAGACTAATAATAATCATATTTTTAACATTTATCTATTAGGATTCATTTGGAAGACCAAATTAATTTTAATTTATTGCTAATTTTAAGATATTCAAAGAATTCCCCTCCCCTCTCTTATAAAAAAGAAAATTTTCCTCTCATTTATTTGAACATAATAACCCATTTTCATCCATTATCTACCAAAATTCTTTACTATATCCATCCCCACATTCTTTGAGCCATATTTTTCCTATAATAAGTACTTTAGAGGTCTTATAGTGTAATAAAAAAGAGGTTGTACGAAGAAGAGTATCATTCTTAACTGAGAATTTTCGTTTTGGTTCTTTATCCAGCTCCTAAAAACACTCTACATTAAATATGGGTCAATAATCCAGTATATTAAATATTATATGATTTAATTAGGTTAGTTAAATTTCTTATATCATTCTCTTACCGACATAAAATGGGAATGAAATCTATCATTCGAGTGTACGGCGGACAACCACCTCACAATTGATGTAAATCATTTTCCATAATAACCAGTCAAAACTATTTATAATGATGTAATTATTGTTTATATATGATATTAATCACATATATATCATTCTTAAAAGAAAATATATAATTTAATTTTTTACCAATCCATTCAATGAAAAATTATAATGTTGCTTGTGCGTATGTGTGGAATACCACCTTTATGAAATGATGTGATTCATTTTCTTCACCAAGTCACATCGATGATACATATAAGTATATTTCATGAAATAATATGTTATTTATGTGATTAATATTATTATAGAAAGATAAAATAATACTTACCTCCATTCCCTTATGATCATTGAAAAATGGATACGTTACTCATATGTTTATACGACCTACAGTCTCAATGATTGTAATGTAGTTCAATTTTTCAAAACCATATTTCATGGTTTTATTAAAATGTATTAAGTTTAAAAAATTATAATTATATATAGATTAAAAATATTTTTATTATTAAATAATTTACAACTTTACCATACGCAATATACCAAATCCATTTTGGACAAATGAGATGAATATCATCAAAACATATAATGTAAACTCAATTGAATAATTGCATATGACAATGTAATCAGGGTAAAAAAGGATTAATGAACATTTAATAGGTTCTTAAGAAATTAAATAATTAATATATGTATATAATTCAGGAAAATAAGGAACACACGTGACAAATCAAACTTGATGTAAGGAAAATTCTTTTAAAAATCACCATTTATTCCTTTTCTTACAATATTTCTCTTTCATATCCATATTTTTACAATTATATAATTTATTTATTTAATTGGAAATAAAATAGTTATAAATTGTATTTTATGTATCTAATATGTTCTTCAAATGGTTTTCAAAAGGAATCTTTTTATAGAATATTTTTACTTTCTATAAAAGATACAATATGAATGTTCTATTTTAACATATATAGTGAATAATATTTTACCACCGCCATAATAGTTATTTTATGTTTGGATTCCTTTATAAAAATCCTTTTTATATTCAAAGAAAAACCATCTTTCCCTTTCTATCAGCATTGTGGTATTTAAAATTTTTTTCTAAAATAAAATTGTATTTTGATATCTGAAAGTGTTTTCCATATGAGTTTAAAATAGTTTTTCAAATTTTTAATGATCAAATATGTAAGAATAACTTGTTTTATTCATAATATGGTACTTGTGAATTATATATGATAGAAATTTTATCCTGATAAAGATTATACAATGGGTTATTCCCCATAATATCTAACAGGTGGGCCCAGTAGAGCTTATATGAATATTTATCCCTTTTATAGATCTCCAATGAATTGAGTAATGGGACATAATTAACCAATTATATTTCTCCTATGATATTATAAGAATTTTCTATGACTTATATTTTGGTTATTAAAATGGTGTTTGATATAGGTGTAAATCAGATGTTACTCTATGTGTAACCTAATGGTTACTTTATATATAACTATGAGGGTTACTCCATATATAGGATTGATATGAATCTTATTTCTCGAGTTACCCATTTGATCTATTAATTCATTCTATGGGTTTTATGAAAATAAAATGATTTAAAAAAGGTGATAAGTGAAATTATTTTTAGTATAAATTTTATACTACTTATAAAGGTCCAAATGTAATAATTTGTGAAGAAAATATAATGATATTTCAATGATTTAAATGAAATATCTATGAATTTTATTTTTAATTATTATTTATTATGACATTTTATATAATATTATTTTGGAAGATAAGATTATTTATTGGGAAATATAATGCTTATTTTGATCCAAATGTTTATTTTTAAAAAGGAATATTTGTTTAATTATTCATGAACTAACTATTTAATAATTAATTTTGATGTCCCTTGCTGAGCATTGTGTGCTTAACCCACATGTTGAAATGTTTTCCAATGTATGAGTTGGAAAAATTGTGAGATTAAGATAAAATTTTTGAAGATGTGTCTTAAAAAGAAAACATCTTTCTTTTTAATTGTTTTTTTGGGGAAAATGGATACTGAGTTGGTGCCTCAAATTTTTAGTATATGAGTTTTTTAGTTAAGATTTATTACCTTACACTCTAAAAAAATAACCATAAAATATCATTGGGAATGTGTGAGAGTGAATTTCAGTTTAAAATAACTAAAATATTTAGGTTTTATGTTTGGGTCTTTATAGTTAGTATAATATCAAATTTTATATAACATTAGAGGTCAATATCCTATTTTAGAATATTATGAATTACTAATATAACCATAATGGTTAGTATGTTTGGGAGAATTGTAGTTCTTTTGGATAATATCAAAGAGTTTAAGATAACATATTTAAGGATATATTGGTGTTTATACCTTATATAAGATACTATATTATGATTTTATTAATATTTTCACACAAAATATTTTATTTATAGTAAATTATTATATCTTCTAGGTACTGAAGTAACAATGGATGTGAAGGAAAAATGTGGTGGTAGTCTGAAGTCGGAACTGAATGAAGTGGTTACAGTAGTGAACAGTATTTTTGTTATTCTTGACCATCTATCATGAGTTATGATTGACAACATGTACCAATGTGAGTTTACTGAAAAATAAATTTATAGATAAATGAATCATTATGGAATTTTATGTTACGAAGTTTATAAATGTGAAAATATTCAACAACATATCTGTCAATAATATGGAAATAAGAACAATGAAAATGTATAAAAAGAATGAAAATATTTTTTGAATGTAGTAGGAGGGGGAATAAACAAATAGTCTTCCAAAGAAAATAGAAGATTTTAGTTGAAGCTCTAAAGATCATTAAAATTCCTAATAATGAATCAATTTAATTTTTCAAATGTTCTGAGTATGGGCCTTATAAAAATTTATTTACTAGAGTAAATCTCAAGAACAATACCGCTTAACTATATTAATGAATGTTTAGTAATTACTAATGACATTATTTTTAATGTTCATGAAACAGAAAATTACATATTTAATGTAGGTATTATACTAGTATAATTGTCTGATATTGTGAAATCAAATTACATGAATAATATTTTTTGTATAAAGGATGTATTATTGAATAATATGTAAAATCATAGTTTATAAAAACAATAAATTGTTATTGTTTCTATATATAGTTATTTAAGAGTTATGATATAGTGTTATATATTATTTCGGTCATATGTTTAAATAATTTCACACACTTTTTGAGGTTTTATGTGATTATAATACATAAATATATATATTATTTTAGTTTTGGTAGATGTTTGAGGTATTTTTAAAGGTCATGTTTAATATGAACTATAATTTGAGGTTGAATGTATTTAGAAATTTTGGAAATAATGTTAAAATTATTGATAATATTTAGAGGTTATATGAGATTTTTTATTATGGTAATTATCATTATTACAATATGGTTAAATTTTATTTTTTCATGTAGATATCCTAAGATTTATGAATTATTTATTAATTAGTTTATTAATATTGTATCAGAATATATTAAATATTTTTTTGAAACTTGTTTGATTAAGATAAATATAATCTTACGGAATTTTATTTTAGGATTAAAGGTGGAATAATCTTTTTGAGGCATATATGACTTTAAGGTTTCATTAAGGGTATTCAAGAAATTTGTTGAATTATTATGAAATCTTTTATATTCTTTGAATATATCATAAACATTTTCTGAGAATTTATGAGTAATTTACATGATTCTGAGTTAAATTTTGGAATAATATGTGATAAAAATATTTAGTTTTTTTTGTTTTAATATGTAATATTTTGATGAATTTTATGGATAGTTATTTACATAATCATTTAGTTTGATCTTTTGGTTTTATTTATATATTTTAGTGATTAATATATTATTTCTTCATAAATATTATATTCATTTATGGAGTTATATTAACTTTTTCTAACTATTTTGGGTTTATAAATGAGTAAATATTGTAGTAAGATATTTTTATACTTTTATGGAAGTATATGAATTGATGAAATATTATTTTAGTGTTTCAAGTATAAAAAATCATTTTGAATGCTCATCATTTTGGGAAAAAGATAAAAATATGTGATAAATTGATTAAAGGATATATTAAACTATGAAATACATTTTATATCCTTTTTATTTTAGTGAATATGGTAAAAAAATTCCATAACACTATGGAAAGGGTTCTTGAAAAAAAAATGATATCATATTATTCATTTTTTATGAATAATTTGTCATTTCATCCATAAAAAATTTAGAGTTTTTTATTATTAACTTTATTAAAAGAACATTCAGTTTTACCTGATAACTACTCTCTATCACTATACATCACAAATTGGAAACTAATGATTCCTTACATGTCTATATATTCACTTACCATGAATGTAATCTTATTGAGACCCATAATGTAAGTTATTTCAGATGACCTTCATACATCCATTTCTTCCTTTTTCAGATGATGTTTTATTAAAAAAATTATTGTTTGGGATTTAAAGAATTGTATTTCAATTTTTAAAATCAATTATTACCAATAACTAATTCATGTTTTTATGAACCAATTTCTTAAGGGTTGTAATATACAGATATTTTAAAACAATGACATTACGTACAAAAACACATTTGAGGCACAACATTGACCATTAGTGAACCGTGAAATATATGAACATTATAAAGTAGTCATAAATTTGTTGGATAGGAATATAATTACATAATTTATGATATATATATATATATATTATATTTAATACTAATGTGTTGATTAATTCTTATCATATAATCTCTCAATTTATATTAATGTCGTTATTTTCAAAAAAAAATGTGTGTTAATAAAAAATGGTTTGTAAAATATTAAAATTAATTTTTTTGAATTTTATAAACATTATTTAAAAAGAAATTTCGTTTTAAAATAATAATATCAAAATTATCTTATGGTGAAATTATTATATTTTAATGAAAAATTGATTGTAAACTCAATAGTGAAAAATAAATATTTTTTATGAAAATTGTATTTTATTTTTCATTATTTAAAATTAAACATATATTTTGGATTTTTTTAATTTATGATGTATTTTTATATTTTAAATGATCTAATTATGTATTTTGAAATTAATTTTATACATTAATTTAGCATAAAAACATTTTATACTTGAAAAAACATATTTCCTTGCATTTTGCAAGTTTCAATTTAAGTTATTTTTTTCTACTAATGTGTTTTTAAATTTAAAATTGAATTTAAAATTTGGAATATATTTTTAAAAATATAGTTAATAGTTCCCATTTTATTTTGTGTTAAAATGAATAGTAAACAAAATAATTTGGTTTTCTGCAATAATGGGTAAATGAATTACATAAAGTTAAAAATAATAAGATAAAAAATTGAATATAAGCTTAAAAAATACGTAACTTTATTATATGATTAAATTACATGAATACTCATACAATATATGATTATATGACCACTATAATGTTTTACATAATGAATATTCTAAATTGTCACACTCCTTTAGATAATTAAATTTTTTTTAAGATCGGTATAAATAGAGGATATGTTCAGTTATAAATAGTTATTTGAATAATAAACTAATTATTTTGTAATGGTAAAATATTTTTAATTTTTATTGAATAAATAATTACCTTAAAAGATTATGTAACACTGATACAATAATTATTCAATTAATGTAACAATAAAATAAATGATTATTAAAATGAAAAAAATAATATTATTTGAGGGAATAATTGTTCTCCATGATTTTTAAGACAAAAAATAACATATTATAGGGTTTTTATGTATTTTATTCTAATTTAATTTTTGTATTGATGTTATAAATGTCAAAGTAAATGAATTATTCCAAAATTGAAATTAGTGGTATTCTATAATAAATAATATTTTATTAAATGATTTAAAATTAATAATGTAATTTGATTAATAAAAACTAATTGTATAATTTTAATTAAATCAATCATGTTCAATTTATGGTTTTTTCATTTATGCATAACATTAATAAACCTTAACCTATAGAAAACATTAATATTATGGTAATTTTAAAAAGGGTTAATGTAGTGTTAAAAAATGATAAAAGTAAAAATGTGACCCAACCATGTAAAAATTTTATGGATGATACTATTTAGGCTTAGTCCCATATTTTATTCAAATATTAAAAATTTGAAGCAAATTTGAAGTCAAAATTTATAAGGACCATACCTTAAAACATTACATGATATTGAATTAAATGAATAATTCACAATGAGGATCATTTCAGGATTATAGTTTTAGAGAATTAAGCCATAAGTATTACATATCAACTTGAAAATTACCTGTATACACTACAAACTAGTATCCATTTTTTCATAATTAAAATAAACACTTAAAAAGAAACATGTCAAGTTCCATGTTTAAGACAGCACGACTTTTCCTTCATCCCATACTTGACACTATTCATCAATATGTCTTGTAGAAAACATTTTAAAAACGTGGTTTGGAATATAAATCATATTAACTATTATAAAATAGGAATGGAAACATTAACCCATCAAAAAATACAAACCAATGAAACAATAATTTTCAATCAACACCTCGGGAAATCCTAAGATTTATAAATTACGCATAGAAATCATAAATCATAAAGTTAAATTGTGGAATATATATAAAACATACATTTTTGCTATAACAACTTCATATAGAGATACATTGGAATATCCATCATTGTATATTCCCCAAAAATCTTAAAAGAAACATTGATGTTTACCTCTGTCACGTTACATAATGCATTGGAGAGCTATCTCGAGCTCACCCGCCGTAGGTTTATAATGGAACCACCTGTATTCATAAACAGTTCTGAAGAAAAATAACGTAGTAGTAACATAAAAAACAAGTATAAAGGGAAGATAACATTTCCACATTTTTATCATAATATATTATTTCAATATATTGATATTATCAATTCATTAACAAACCATTTTAAAAACCATTTAAAACATTTAATAAATAGACTTTTGAATCAAAGTGTCCCATACCACTTTAAAGATTTTAAAGGAATTAATATTTCAAAACATTTATTTCCATATAAATAAATCCAAAAAACCATTTTTAAAACATGGACCTTTATGAGAAATATTTATAAGAATAAATCTTTAAAACATTTAAAAAGATATTTTAATTAAAGAGTTCCTAACCAAATCAGAGATGCTTGAATACAAATAACTGAGGAATGACATCAATATAAGCTTATAATATCATGAAAATAGAGAGATTAATCATACAATATGTCAAAGGGTATTATATACATCATATAAAAGTTAATTGGTGTATAACAATAAATAAGTTTCAATGGAATTTAAATTGAGACAAAGTCCCTTGCAAAGATAATATCCTTAGATTAAGGACCAATCAATGACATATTTATGCGTAAAAAATAATAATAAAACCAATATAAGTGTATATAATGCGTTAAACCATCATATTACATTCACACATAGTCATAGAATTACATAATCAATAAGTAAATGTTTAACTCAATAAATTGAAATTGGGTGAAGAAGTTCCCTTACAGAAATTTGATAGCCTAACAACTTCACTTTAAAATTTATAAAATGCATTGATGATAGGTAAAAGTATATCTAATCAATAAGAAATAAAATTTTCTACAATAAGGATATATAATAACATATTCCAACATAATAATATGTAAATTACAATACATAACAAGAAGTCGTCTTTTAAAAAGAGGAGGGTGAAAGCTTCCCTTACTGATTTAGTAACACACGAAACATACACCCCAAAAAATAAGGATAATTAATGAAGATTTAAATACCCATAAATTAAATTATATTAAACAATGAATACCATCATGGGTATTACATACAACACATAAAAGTAAATAGTTGAAAATATTACAAGATCTCACGGGAATTTAAAGTGAGATGAAACCCTTTTTCCACGTTGTAATCAATCGAGTCGTATGAAAAAAAGTTAATAACCAAAAAATTAATCACATAATACCAGTAATATAAATATAATCATTATAATATATATCAAATTTCAGTACAAAATGCACCACATGCAATAAATTAGTGGCAAATAATGGAAATCTCACGGAATTAAAAGTGAGATAAGATTCACATTACCTTGTATCCGACATGACCTGTTAGATACATAGTATGTTTAATAATAATCTATAGTTAATTTAAAATTTATTAATAACATATTTCAAGTTTATTATTCCTTTTTAATAACTTATTACTATATTATAATCATTATGCAATCATTTAAGTTAATAATGGTCGTTTGGTCGATATTTGGTACTTGAGTCAAAAATGAACTTCTTAAAATTAAAAGTTGTTCATGTTGTCCAAATTCCAATATCTATAGAATTATATTCATGATTTATATATCATATATATCATATATATCTATTATATGTATTTATTTATAATATTACTTAACATTTGGAGATATGAAATGAAATGCACCGTTCATTGAGATAGTATGTCGTACGTACGCATGAATGCTACATTAATTTCTATTTCATATTTAATGGAATGAAAACATAATGATACATAGGTATATTATAATTTCATTATGATATCATATTATATATATATGTTATGTAATTTCATTAATATCATCCTTTATAAGTTCCATGTATGTCATTAATGATTCATACCACCTTGAGGGGGAGGTAGTACACATTTCAACAAATTAAATTATCGTATTTACATATATTGTAATGAATAATGATATGTTTTTAAATAAAATTTACATAATCATAGATAAAATAAAAATATAAAAATATATATCATATTTAAATAGAGATCCATCATAATGTCCACCATAAGATGTGGAAGGAGAATATTGAACAATCATCATTTCTTGAGGCTGTAGTTTACTGTCCACAAGAACAATATGTTCATTACCAATTAGATAGAGGTGTGTGTAAGGTTAGTTTGAATCCTTCCAATAAAAAAACCTATTATATTTATTATACGAGTTTTGTTATTAAATAAAGGAATAAAAATAATTCCTGGGATTGGAGAAGAAAAATAAAAACAAAAGAGCATAAAAAAAGATGTGACCTTTAAATTGGGTATCTCCCTTTGGTTTGAACCAAAAGGTTTAATTCAATTTCCTTCTACCTAGGGTGAGGCATCTAAGAGGAGGATAGAGATGTGGGGATCATATTTATATAGAGTATGGACGATCCAATGGTCTGGAGAAGTGTGATGTATGGGTTAGAATTTGTGTCCATTTATAAGGGGGAGGGGGTCTCTTTAGGAACATTTGAAAATATTATTTTATTATGAATATATATGTGGTTTCAAAAGGTCCATAACATGTTAAAGTCAAATATAAGATGAATCATACTCAAAATAAAATATTTTTATAATAATTTGAAAGGGTTTGGATATTAGTTTAAAATTTATAATCATATTTATTTGAATCATTCATTAATGAGGTAAACACTGCATCATTATTGTGTCATAAACAATTTTACTTATATGAAGTATAAAAATTATAAAAAATATCAGGATTTAAGAAATATTATTAGCGTTAAAATTAACTATTATAGTCTAATATAGAATTTATATAACCCCATGTAAGAATTAATTAAATATAAGATATATGTTTAAGTCATTTTTGTCTTTACATTAAAATAATTAATATAAAGTGTCAATTTCTCTCCCAAGTTTCTCCATGCGGTACCAAAATCAACCCAAGGATTCCCATGGTTGGAAATGTATCAACCAATAGGATTATGACAAAATTTAGGGTAATTTTATATTATTATAATAAATTTTTTCACCCTTATTTAAAAGATTCACACTTTAACCATGGTAAATAAATTTCCTACTGAAATAAATATTCATATTGTCTAAAAATAAAAGTTACCTATTTACAAAATTTGGACCTAATGATTATAAATAGGGAATCCATTTTTACAAATACAAAACACAGAAGTGACAGAAATTAATTTAAAATTAATTCTCACTTTCATAACAAAAACTGTGTTTTTAAGAAATAATAATAAAAAAAAATTAACAGTTATTATTGTCCAGTTTCAAAGTGAAATTACTTCCAATGACCAAAATTGGATTATATTGTAAAAAATACTATAATTAAACTTTAAAACCAATTAAAAAGATAATATTAACTTATAAATAAATTTGATTAAAAGGTTGTTTTTAATTAAAATACTATATTTTTCACTATTAATTAAAAAAATGAATATTATCAGAAAAATTCCAAAAATTTACCCAAAGTAAATTTTGAGATTTCCATTCTAAATAATAATTATACTTTGTGAAAAAGAACATATTAAAGTGACCAAAACTAGATTTAAAGAGGGTTCTCTATCAAAAGGCGGTAAATCGACCTTTTAATGATTATTATAGTATTTATGCTTAAAATCAGATTCTTTCTTATTTTAAGCCTCTAAAATTTATTAGATAAATGTAAAAACATTTAACAAACATGAACAATCATATTTTAGTTAGTTCTGTCCATTCTCGCAAATTCAAAGGCTAGCTGTTTACTACCATTTAATAAAATATTATATTATTATTTTTCAGTATGTCCAAACAATGTGGGAAGCATAAGATTTCAAAGAAACCTATTGTTGCGTATCATGTACGCCATAGAACACAGAATCCCCTTTAAAGTAAAAGTAATATTTTATTCATAAATATTAATAAATATTAAAATGTGATATTCTTTATTTACCTGGGATGTTACATCCTTCCGCCGTTTTGGAAATTGCATCCTCGCAATTTGAAAATTGCGCTTGGAAACTTCATTGAAAGTCTCACATCAGAAAAAGAGTCAATAAAAATATTACATTAAAAGAAAGAAATATAAATACAAAGGTCGCCAGAGATAGCCCATACTAGGATTCCATGTAGGAAAATATGAATATAGAAGAGAAACAAACCATCAAGGATTGATGGTGAGTGATAGAACACATGATTAGGAGAAAGTTAACCACCATAAAAATCACCACCTTGTGATGGGTTAAATGGTTATTGATTCTCCCGTAAAAAAAGTCAATGAACAATGTTTTTGTTTTATGTTTATTTTTAAAAAGTTGAAGAATTTATTTAAGATCCTGAATAAGAACATAAGAAAACATACATACATTTCCAGTAGACTTTAGTCCTTTACTTGATTTATTCCACAGTCCCATCTTTTCTGCAAACAATTTTTTGTTCAAGATGACATGTTCACATTGAAAGCACTATAATCAATTTCTATATAATCCCATAATCGACAAAATATGAACTATATTTTTCACATGTATTTAGACATTAACCAATACCAAAATGGTTTGTACATGATCAAATAATACCCAAAAAGGATAATCTTTTACAAAAAAAACCTACTCTTAATCTCTAAATTTTTTCAAACATTACCAATAGTTCAACAAATACCATTCAATAAACAATTTTACATAAAATAATTCAAAGTAATAGAAAGTTAGATGGAATCCAAAATCTCAAAAGGATTTAATCACATTGTTTTCTAAGATAAATCTTAACATTTATCTCCAAATAACATTTGTTACTCTTAATGTCTCATACTAAAATGTAATTAACCTAATCCAAATTTTTCCATGATAGGTTAATCATTTCCATAAATAAACTAAATATTAATATGTCTACAATAAAAACATAGATTATATCAAAATAGAATTTTAAACATTACTCTATAAATGAGACTCTGTAGTATTCTATTTCCCTTAAGCACATAATTTTTCTCTAAGAGAAAACATCATCTAAAATAACCTTTATAACTTAATCATAAAATCATTTTCCTATATTAAGGATATCCATTTTCTAAAACATATGTTCCCGAAATCAAGTTATTATTGATCCATAAAATTATTTAATATAAAATAATAAGTTATACATACTAGGTACTTCATGTAGGAATGTGGTAGGCGATGCGGCCTTATTGCCCTTCAGTTGTTGGATTGATTCATGTGGCCTTTCTAGACATGATGGGTTGTCACTAATATTACAGGTTTTCCTTTTTATAAAACTCAAAAACAACCCTAACATGTTTTAACCTCAATGGTTTTCTTATATCTTTCATTCTTATCCCAGTACATTAAGACCTCAAAATATTATATATTGACAATTTTTCACCTCTATATGAAAAAATAAAATTTTTCCCTGCAAAAATAACAACGTAAATTGATCTTGGTGTCCATGTGGTTTCATCATCATCTTGTTCATGTATGTAGAAGATACATGCATTACAAAAATGATTTAGAGATCCTTCAAAACCATCTGGTTCCTTCATCCAAATACACCTTGTACATCTTGGGTTATATGGGTGTTTGTAGAAAAATAGATTTAGAAAATAATCATGTATGAAATCTAATTTTAAAACATCTGATAAGACAATATTTTTTAAAATAGTCGGACCGAATATGTGTTGAAACTTTCAATCAATGGTCCTTTTAAAAAACCATAAGTATGTGTTGAGAGACTATATTATAAAATAAAATATAAATATGTTGTTCATGTAAAGACCCGGATATTTGAAGGATTTTTTCCTTAATTTATTTATAATTTTAAGAGTCTGTAGCTTTTGACGACACTTGATTCTGAGGCCCAGTGTGCCCGAAATCAATTTCAGATGTTTAGCTCGGGTACGTTCAGTGAACGAACGAGCGAGTTTTTCTATCTTTTGAATCAGTGCATAGAATTGAAATCTGAGGGGGTCATTGAACTCGTAGCGTGGTTTTTCGCTTAAGAATACTTTCACCTCGACGACAAATGATGGGGTATGAAAGTTAGTTTTTGGGAATTTACATGGGTTAAGAAAATAAAATAAGTGAACAATTTATTTTATTTCGTTAAACACAAGCCATGTAGAGAAAGTGGTTAGAAGCTCCACTTGGGAGTTGGTTGTGGGACCACCACACCCTAACCTCTCATGAGAGGTTATGGTGGTGGGTCCCACCGAGATCCATCCTCCTGTGTGAGGTTGATTGTGGTAGAAACCACACGAGGCCTCCCATTAATGGGAGGGGAATAATAACTCCTTGACACCCCCTCATTTATGATGGAGAGCCTCTAGGTTTAAGTCCCCCTCTTAATTGAGGAGGATGAAACCACTATTTTTAATGAGGGTACCAACCATGAATTAGCCACACCCTTTCATTTTTGTGGTAAATTAATGGTGGGGCCTGCCAATAAATATCCTCCCTTTGGAGGATATTCTTCTGTGGGGACCACCCGGGCCAATAACCCATTTTTTAATTCCTCCACATTTTAATGCACCACTACAGCGGATTAAATAGGTGGATACCTCTGTCATAAATCATCCATTTATGACTTGCGTGTTGATGATGAACCCTCCCACTCCTATATAAAGGAGGCTAGGGTGGAGTTCTGGATGGCTTCTTCTAGTGGTGGAATGCTAGTAGCGAAGCACAACGCCCAGCACTTGGAGAGTTTTCCTCTTCCTCCAACGAAGAACGAAGAACGCCGATGCCACCCTCAGATCCTTCCTTCCCGATGTTTATGGAATGACGCATGTCTTCCGAGACGCCCGTCTTCCATGACTCGCCAATGCATAACGCCATTTTTCGAGGTAGGGTAATTTTTGTATATTTTTCTTTTATGAGAATTATACCCTCCTACTTGGCGTTTAATGTTTTGGGTGACGATTTGAACCTCTAACGCGATGGGTGTGGGTTAATGAACAAGCCCGAACCCACCTCTATTTTGTTCTTGATGCGTGGGGTGATTGGAGACGATGAAACATGATCGCAATGGCAAATCGGAGCCTTCGCAGTGGAGCTTAGGTCCTGAGATGACTGCAGGTGCAGACGGGAGCAAAAAAGGACCACCAGAATGAATCTGGTGGCCCGCAGAGTACCATTGGCGTGGCGGAGAGAGAAGGATCCAGCGACCATGTGGGATCCGAGGAAGACCGATGCACCAGCCTAGCACAGCATCCGCGGGACAGACCCCCCCCCCCCCCCCCCGCTCGGCCAGACGGTCGAGCCAGCACCCCCGGCCGGGCTGGGGTGGGTCACGCGGACCGGGCCATGCCCTGGTGGGCCGGACCCGAACTCGGGTCAGGTCGACCCGGTTTGGGCCGACCCGGGGGGGGGGGGGGGTTGGGTCCGGTCCGACTGGGCCCAGACCCCCACTTCGGACCGTTTATTTGTATTTTCCCATAACATGAGCTATGGACCTCCGATCGACGCACCGTCAGTTGTGTAGGAATCCTAAGATCGAGGCGGTCATTTAGGTATACTACACTCAAGGTTTTGGCGATGTTTTTGTATGGCCAGGTTGGTTCAAACCTGAAACCAACCGAGCCCTCGGAGCGGAAACACTTGTAACTTGATCTTCGGACGTCTGATTGACATGTTGTCGACTTTGTTGGATTCTAGTTGATAAGATGGTTGTTTTTTCATAATTCAAATGAGATTTTGATGCAGTTGAAGGGTGTCCGAGTTGTATTGTACCTGAAATCCAATCGGGCCCCTAAGACAGAAAGGCTTATAACATACAGACAGGGCGTCTGATTGACGCGTCGTCTGTTTCATTGAGACCCTTATGACGGGGAGGTCCTTTAGACACTTCCACATGAGATTATATGACACTTGGAAGTATTGACCAGTATCTCATGGAGTAGATCCTCCCGGAGATGAGCATACAGAGTACGGAGACCTTGTAGCTGGATGAGACCTAAAGACTTCTTGTCCGATTCGAGTCAGAGTGACTTGACTAGCCCAGTGGGGAGAATTACTGTGTTTGGGTGGCAGACCCACAGTGGGGAGAACTACTGTGTTTGGGTGGCTGACCTGCGGTACTCGACAGAAGGAGTATCTCTGTAAGCTATTAGGGGGATCACTATTGTGTTTGGGTGGCAGACCCACAGCGAAGAGCACTACTGTGTTGGGGTGGCAGACCCACGGTACATGACAGGAGGAGTACCTTAGCAGTATAAGGTTAGTGAGCAGCGCCTCAGAGTCATGACAGGATCATTGTACTTGATAGAGGACGATCTCTTCAGCAATTGTGGTTTCGATACCATTAATGTAAATCCTGGTTTGAGCTGAGTCAATGAACTTTGTGTTTACCTCATTATTGAGATGGGTTACTTGATAACATAGGTATATGTAGTGTCTTTTACCTAAGTAATGTTTATCTGATGGGATCCTTCTTTATGGTTTATCCTTGCTGGATTTAGTGAGACCTTGAGGGTCTCGGGGTCCCTACTGATTATGGTTATACTCACCCCTACATGGGCTATGCCCGCACCTCATTGTGTTGGATGCAGACGATGGGCAACACTGAACGTGGTTGAGGCTTGTAGAGATGGACCCTACCCGGAGGTGTATTTTACGATGAGACGATTCCCGGAGGTTGACTTCACGATGAGATGGAACCCGGAGGTGGACCCAACGATGAGACGATACCCAGAGGTGACAGACGGACGTGGAGAGCAGAGGTGGCCATCTGTACCTACCCTTCAGATAGGAACTCCGGGGGATGATCCAGGAGTAGCTTGACTGTGTCTCATATGTTCAGGATGTCTCCACGCAGACAGTCGGTTAGAGTTCCAAGAGAGTACTCGATGATGGCCCACCTAGTGATGTGACTCTGGTGTAGGGCCTTATTTCTGTGTTGGCACCCTCGGGTGGTGTACTAGCAGCACCACCACCCGTTGGGAAGCAGATGCCACCAGACATACTACTGGACGATTCACACTGACAGATTCCCAGGAAGTAGCACGAGTTCAAATAGTAGAGTCCTCCTAGGTTATGAGGCGAGACAGATTCCCAGGTAGCAGTGGACTGGCTGGAGGCGATTTCTAGAGTTCTACACCTATTTTAGACACTAGTAGAGAAGATGTTGATCTTAGCTACTGGTGTTTCCCAGTGGGTGACCATGAGGTTGGTCTGCATAGTGATGAGGCTTGGGTATGTGGACTGATTCCAAAGATTGTACCTTTGGGTAGTGTGGCTATATCACTACCTATTGGTCAGCAGTCTCAACCGGCGGTACCAGTAGATGACACATGTAGGCTTAGTACCTTACCCATGTTTCAGCATCAGATACCCCTCATGATCCGAGGTGATCCCGACTCATAGGCGACTGAGTACTGACTTGAGGAGGTGGCTGAGAGTTTTCTAGAGCTTTTACTGCTTCGACAGGGTGACATGTCGGAAGCTGAGTACTCATCGAGGTGTACCGATCATTTTGGGTACTCGATGAATATGATACAATCAGTGCTTTAGAGCTTGGACTTCTGAGAGAGGTGTGTTGAAAGGAAATATGCGCCATCACTTTTCCCCTATGCATTCCTACTTTTGATAGGGTGCTAGAGAGAACCTTTTTGGTGGAATGTTCTTTGGATGAATGGATTCAACCAGTGAATGTTAGCAGTGGGAAAACAGGAAACTGGCACCAGTCTCAGAGACTTGGGCATGTAAAATGTTTCAATAAGAAGAAGTTTTAAGGATAGATGAATCTGTAGAGAAGCAGACGTGGAAGCATAGCTACGAGAGAAGCATGATGTGGTGAACATTGTGACATGTTACAACCACCCTCCCTTGTAGTCCCTGCTAGGCTCAAGGAGCTGGAGGGAAGGGGAAGAGAGTAGTTTTATGCTGTCAAGGAATGAGACCGAAAGGCTCTAGGGATGGTTCGAGGAATGATCTGTGTCTACTACTAACTGCCGTATCAACAGGCATTGATATGAATCAATCCTCCCTTCCATGAATGTTGTCTAGACCTAGAGTTTCTGGTTATGCCATTGACGTGACCCTCACATCTAGAGATACTTTTGGGAGGAGACTCGATAATCACGCTTATGCTGACTGTGTGATCTGACCCTTGAGGTGAGAGTTTCGGTTGGAACCTCTTGCTGGCGGCGTCGAGGCCTTACGATATTAATTTGGGTATGGACTGGGCAACTTCAGTTCATACACATATTGACTATATTAGGGAAAAAGGTTTTGGTTTACCTGCAATGTTGGGATGGGGTTTTTCGTGGTTGGAAAAAAGAAATCCCCTGGAATCATAGGATGGAATCATGCATAAGTGGGTGCAGTCCATCACTCATGAGTCGGCCAGACCTAGATGTGTGTGAGACTTATCCAGATTTGTTGCACCGCTTTTAGCATTGATGAAGAAGGGGTAACTATTCGTGTGGTTAGAGAGATTCCATTAGATCTTTACAGGAGCTGAGGCATAGGTTGACCTGTGCGCTCTTCTTGAGGCTACCAGAGAAGGTGCAGATCATCTCGGAGTGGATAAAGACTTCACAGAGTAGACAGAAGTCCTATTATGATAGATGATGGAGACCACTGGAGTTCGAGGATGGCGACCACTTTTTCCTACAGGTCTCACCTTGACGAGGTCTATGGAGTTTTGGCCCGGGCGGCAGGTTATCTCCTCATTTCTTCGGACCCTTCAAGGTCCTCAGTACGGTAGGTGAGTTGATTTACCAATTGACCTTTCCAACACAGTTGCACTGGGTGCATGATGTTTTCCACATATCTAAGATGAGGATATATGTGCACGACCCATCACACATCTTCGATCATGGAGAGTTGGACATCGATGACATGTCGACATTCGTGGAGGTTCCAGTGGAGGTTGAGGATCGACAGGAGAAGGTCCTATAAGGACGTTCGATTCCTCTGCTGCGCATTTTCTTCCAGCACAGGAACCTCCCCAAGAGAACATGGGAGTGAAAGCCTCATATGTGTGCTCAGTATCTTCTTTTGTGTTCCCTATTGCATGTTATTGCTTTATGGGGGCGTAAATCCCTGAGGTGAGAGTAATTTAAAGACCGGAAAATTTCGGGGAATTTTTTTTCTTAATTTCATTAGAATTTTATGAGTCTGTTGATTCTGACGACACTTGATTCCAAGGCCTGGTGTGCCCAGAATCATCTTACGGTGTTTATCTCATGTACGTTTAGTGAACGAACGAGCGAGTTTTTCTATATTTTGAACCGGTGCTCGGAATTGAAATCTGAGGGCACCGTTGAACTTGTAGTGTGGGTTTTCACTTAATAAGACTATCACCTCGATGACAGATGATCAGGTATAAAAGTTAATTTATGGGGTTTCACGTGGGTTAACAAAATACAATAAGTGAACAATTTATTTTATTTTGTTAAACACATGCCTTGTAGATAAATTGGATAGAAACTCCACTTGGGAGTTGGTGGTGGGACCGCCACACCATAACATCCCATGAGAGGTTATGGTGGTGGGGCCCACCGAGATCAAACCTCCCATGTGAGGTTGATTTTGGTGGAAACCACACGAGGCCTCCCATTAATGGGAGGGGAATCATAACTCCTTGACTCCCCCTCATTTATGAGGGAGAGCCTGCAGGTTTATTTCCCCTCTTAATAGAGGAGGATGAAACCTCCCTTTTTAATGATGGGACCACCCAAGCATTAGCCACCCCCTTTCATTTTTTTTTGGTTTATTAATGGTGGGTCCCACCATGAAATATCCTCACTTTGGAGGATATTATTTTTTGGGGACCACCCGGGCCAATAACCCCCTTTTGACTTCCTCCCCATTTTAATGCTCCACCGAAGTGGATTAATTTGGTGGTGCCCTCTGTCATAAATCCTCCATTTATGACTAGTGTGCCGACGACGAACCTTCCCACTCCTATATAAATGAGGCTAGGGAAGGTAGTTCAAGATGGCTTCTTTAAGTGGAAGAGCGTTAGTAGCGAATCACGTCGCCCATCACTTAGAAAGTTTTCATTTTCCTCCTACAAAGAATGAGGAATGAAGAATGCTGACGCCACCATCAACTCCTTCCTTCCCGACGTTGACGGAACGAATCCGGTCTTCCGCGACGCCCGTCTTCCGCGACACTCCAACGTTTAACACTGTTTTTTTGAGGTATGGAAATTTTTGTATATTTTTCTTTTATGAGAATTAGACCCTCGTACTTGGCGTTTAAAGTCTTGGGCGACGATTTGAACCTCTAATGCGGTGGGTGCAGGTTAACGAACAAGCCCAGACCCACCACTATTTTGTTCTTGATGCGCGGGGTGATTGGCGACGATGAAACTGGGCCGCAATGGAAAATCGGATCCTTTGCAGTGGATCTCAGGTCCTAAGACGACCGCAGGCGTAGACGGGAGCAAAACGGACCACCATAATGACTCTGGTGGCCTGCGGAGTATCGAGGCGGCGCGGGTCGCCGGCGCGCCGCCGACAGTAGCCCACCGAATCATCACCAGCCACTGTGAGAGAAGGATCACGCGGCTGCACGGGATCTGGGGATGACCGCGGGACCCCCCCCCCCCCCCCCCGCTCGGCCATCTGGCCGAGCCATCACCCCCTGTCGGGATGGGGTGGGTCATGTGGATCGGGTCGCGCCCACCTGGGCCGGACCCAGACCCGGGTCAGGTTGACCTGGTACGGGCCGCCCAGGGGGGGTGGGCCGGGTCGGACCAGGCCCATGCCCCCACTTCAGACCATTTTTCGGTCTTTTTCCCATAACATGAGATATGGACCTCTGATCGATGCACCATCAGTTGTGTAGGAATACTTGGGTCGAGATGGTCATTTTGGTATATTACATTCAAGGTTTCGGTGAATTTTATGTACTGCTGAGTTGGTTCAAACCGGAAACCAACCGGGCCCTCGGAGTGGAAACGCTTGTAACTTGAGCTCCGAACGTCCGATTGACGTGTCGTCAACTTTGTTGGATTCCACTTGATGAGATGGTTATTTTGGAATACTTAACCAGAATTTTGGATGTAGTTGGAGTCTATCCGGGTCAGATTGTACTCGAAATCCAACCGGGCTCCTGGGACAGAAAGGATTATAACTCACAGACTGGGCGTCTGATTGACGCGCCATCTCTTGCATTGAGACCTCTATGATGGGACGGTCCTTGAGATACTTCCACGTGAGATTACATGACACTTGGAAGTATCAACCAGTAGCTCATAGAGAGGATCCTCGTGGAGACGATAGCTGGATGAGACCTGAAGACTGCTTGTCCGATTTGAGTCTGAGTGACTTGACTAGCCCAGTGGGAGCACTACTATGTTTGGGTGGAAGACCCACAGTGGGGTGCACTATTGTGTTTGGGTGGTAGACCTGCGGTACTCGATAGAAGCAGTACATATGTAGGCTATTAGGGGGATCTCTACTGTGTTTGGGTGGCAGACCAACGGCGAGGAGCACTACAATGTTGGGTTGGTAGACCCGCGGTACTCGACAGGAGGAGTACCTCAACAGTCTAAGGTTAGTGAGCAGCACCTTAGAGTCATGACATGATCACTATACTCGATAGAGGAGGAGCTCTTCCGTAGTTGTGGTTTCGATATCATTAATGTAAATCCTGGTTTGAGCTGAGTCAGTGACATTTGTGTTTAACTCTTCATTGAGATGGGTTACTTGATAACTTAGGTATATGTATGGGCATATACCTAAGTAAAGGTTATCTATTGGGATACTTCTTTTTGGTTTATCCTTATTGGATTTAGTGAGACCTTGAGGGTCTCAGGGTCCCTACTGAGTATGGTTATACTCACCCCTGCACGGTCTATGCCCGCACCTCATTGTGTTGGATACAAACGATGGAAATAACCTATCGTGGTTGAGGCTTGTAGAGATAGATGATACCCAGAGGTGGTTTTCACGACGTGATGGTACCCGGAGGTGGACTAACCGACAAAACAGAACCCGGAGGTGGACTCCACGACGAGATGGTACCCCGAGGTGATAGACGGACATAGAGAGCAGAGGTTCCCATCTGTACCGACCATTCAGATAGAAACTCTAGAGGATGATCCAGAAGCAGTTTAACACCTTCCTGCTGTTTTGTCTTTTCCTTGTACTTTACTATTGGGCTTGTATTTCTGGCCCCCTTTGTACTTTCATCACACTTGTTATTTTGTTTTACATAGTGTTTTCGTCCGCTTGTACTATAGTTTTGTTTTGTTTACGTTCTATAAAATCAACGCCTTCCTAGTAACAGGGATTTATGTCTTGGGTGCTAGTCATCAGCCCCTGGCCTATGGAAGGTGGGCTTGGGGTAGTTACGACACGGGCCCTGGAAGACGTGTCGTGACAATTCAAGGGTCTACTTCTTTAGCACCTTTTTCATAATCATAATATACTATATAATATTGTGATAAGGTAAAATATTTGAAAATTCCATGATAATATTTACCTTTCTTGAAAATAAGGGAATATTGAGAAAATAGGATTTGATTAAATACAACCCATGATCCCTGATGATATCTAGGTATATTGGAGGTGTTTGATATCTCAAAAAACTGTTTTCATATGAGTTTTATGCTAGGAAAAAATTCATCATCATCTGAACATGACTTTGCAATAATTATTCCAAGAATGTCATCGGGAAGAGATGATAATGTTGTTTGACATCCTCCTCTTTCCATTCGTAACAGATATTCCTTGATCAGAAAAATTGATAAAACAAGGATTTAAATTAAAGTGTATACATAGAGACTAACCATGTGTCTAATATACACTCCCAGTCCCTCATGTTATCTAAACCAACCTTTGATACATACTGTAAGGACCTGCCCTTAAAACAGTACATAATCTTGAATTAACAGAATAATTCACATTAAAGATCTTTTCATTTTTAGTGTTTTAGAGAATTAGGCCATAACTTTTACAAATTAATAAGAAAATTACACATAGACACTACCACTCAGTATCCATTTTTTCATAAAATAAAAACACACTTAATAAGAAACATGTCTAGTTCCATGTTTTGGACAACATGAATTTTCCTTGATCCCATCCTTGATACTATTCATCTTTATACCATGTGGAAAACATTTCAAAAACATGGGATGAGCATAAAAATCTCAGTAAGGGTTATAAAATATCGAAAGGAAACATTAACCCATTAATAAATACAAATATATGAAACTATACTTTTCAATCATAACATACCTCATGAAATCATAAAATTTATGAATAACATATAGAAATCATAAATCGAAAAGATAAAATGTGGCATCCATATAAAGATTACATTGTAGCTATCACAACTTTATAGGGATTTACGTTGGAATACCCATCATGGTATATTCTATAAATCTCTTAGGAGAAACATTAACGTTTACCTAAGTCACGTTACCCAATTCATTGGAGAGCTATCTTGGGCTCACCCACCCTAGGTTTATCACGGAACCACCAGTATTCGTAAACAATGACAAAGAACCATGACGTAGTCAGAACATATAAAATAAGCATAACAGAAATATAAAATTTCCACATTGCTATCACAATATATTATTTCAAGATATTGACATAATCAATTCATTATCAAACCATTTTCAAATCCATTTAAAACATTTAAAAATGAGATTTTAGAATCAATATTTCCCATACCACTTTGATGATTTTAAATGAATTAATATTTTAAAACATTATTATTCATATAAATAAATACTTAAACCAATTTTTATAACATGGACATTAATAATATCTATTTAGAAGAATAAATCTTTAAAACTTTTAAAAATATATTTTAATTAAATAGTTCTTAACCAAATGAGAGACGCTAGAATAGAAATAATTGAGTAATAACATCCATAAAAGCTTATAATATCATGGTAATAGAGATATTCATGATATATTACATCAAAGGGCAGTATATACACCATATAAAAGTTAATTGGAATATCACAATATATAAGTTTCAATGGGATGTAAATTGAGGCAATGTTCCTTACAAATATCATTTGTTGCAATTATGGAAAAGTCAATGAAATAATTATATGTGAAAAATATTAATAACCCCAATATAAGAGGATATTTAGTAAAAAACTATAAAAGAAAATTCACACAAATTCATATCATGACATAATCAAGATGTAGAAGTTTAACCCACTGAATTTAAATTGGGTTAAGAAGTTCCCTTACAGAAATTTAAAAGCCCAACATTCTCACTTTGAAAGTCAGAAAATGAGTTAATGAGACAGAAAACGGTTTCTCATCACTTGGATATAAAATTTACATCAATAATTATATATAATAACATATCCCTATATGATAATATGTAAATTATAAGACATAGCAAAAAGAAGTATTTTAAAAAGATGAGGGTGAATGGTTCCCTTACCGATTTGCTAACATATGAAACATACACCCCGTGAAAGAAGGATAATTAAATGACTTTATAAATACCAAAAAATTAAATAATATTACACAATTAATACAATAATGAGATGTGCATACACCACATTAAAGGAAATAGTGTCAAATATTTCATGAATCTCACGAGAATAAATAGTTAGATGGAAACCCGTTACCATGATGTAATCAATTCAGTCATAAGACCAAAAGTTAATAACCACAAAATGAATCATAGATGACAATGAATTTAAAAATAATAAAGATGACATATATCTAATTGTAGTACAAAACATAGAACATTCAATAAATATGTGGCGAACAATGGAAGTCTCACAGAATTATAAGTGAGATAAGAAATCCATTACCTCGGGTCTAACATGACATGTTCGTTCCTTAATCTCTTGAATAATAAACTAATGTTAATATATACTTGGTTAATAACCTTTTTATAGTTTATTATTTTATTTATATCACTTATTACCATCTTATAAACATTATCCAATCATTAAAGTTAATAATGGTCGTATTGTCGATATTTGGTACTTCTGTCAAAAATATACTTCTTATAATTACAAGTTGTTCATGTGGAAAAAATTCCATTATATCCACAATGATATTCATGATTTAGATATCATATATATCATATATATCAATTATATGTTTGTATTTATAAAATTACATAAAATTTGGAGATATGAAATGAAATGCACCGTTCATGGAGACAGTAAGCTGTACGTACGGATGAACGCAACTTTCATTTTTATTTCATATTTAATGGAATTAAAAATTAATGATAAATAGTTATATTATAATTAAATTATAACAACATATGATATATATATTGAATTTTTTTCATTAACTTCCTCATTTATACGTTCCATGTGTGTCATTAACGAATCATGTCACCTTGAGCTGGAGGTCGTTCGTACGTCCTCAAATGAAATTATCATATTTACACATATTTTATAGAATAAAGGTGTGTTTATAAATAAAAATTAAAGAAACAATGAGAAAACCAAAACATAATATATATAATATATAAATACAGTTCCATCATAATGGCCACTATAAGAGGTGGTAGGAGAAGAATGAACAATCATCGTTTTGTGAGACATTAGTTCGTCGTCCATAGAAACAATATGTTTTTTAACCATTAGATTGAATTTTGTGTGACTATAGTTAGAATCCTTCTTATAAAAACAAACTGGTATATTGGGGATACTGGTTTTTTTATAAAATAAAGTAATAAAAAGAGGTTATGGGGTTGGAGAAATTAAATAAAACAAAACAACTTAAGAGAAGATGTTGCCCTTAAATTGGGTATCTCCTTTGGGATTAAACCAAAAGGTTTAACTGCATTTCATTCATCCAAAGGTAAGTCTTCTAGGAGGAGGATAGGGATTATGGGAGCCTATTTAGGTTGTGTTTTGACCATCCATTGGGCTTGATGGGTGTAAGGAATATGATATAAGTAGTGTCCTTTTATAAGAGAGAGGAGGGGCTCTTTGGGAATGTTTGAAAATTATATTTTATTATAAACTTATCATCAGTTTCAAAATGTCCAAAACTCATTAAATTCTATGATAAGATTACTCATACTCAAAATAAATTCATCCAATAGGAATTGGATAGGATTTGTATATTTTATTATTATTTATAATCTTATTTATTTAAATCATTCATTATTGTGGTAAACACTGCAACATTATTGTGTCATAAATAATTTTATTTATTTGATGTCTACAAATTATAAAAAAATAATGATTTAAGAAATTGTTTTATCTTTCAAAATAGTATTTATAGTTGAAGGAATAACTTATATAACCCTATGCAAGAATTGATTTACTAAAAGATATATGTTTATGTCATTTTTGTCATTACTTTAAATTAATTAATATAAAGTGTCATTATAACTCTCAAGTGGCTCCATGAGGTCCCAAAATCAACCCAAGGATGACCATGGTCCGGAATGTATCAACTAATAGAATTATGAAATAGGGGGAAATAGAAGAAAGGGAGAGAAACATGCAGATGTAGGGAGTACCAGGTGAAACATGAGCATCAGGTGAACCGGGGAAGATTTCCTCAGACCCTGAACCTACCCTTGGTTAACATCAGTAATCGCTTTGAGGTCCTGGGATCGAACTCTTTAGATATTGTGTTCAGTTTGGAGGACTTCCCCTTAGGTATGGAGTTTGGGGAGGGGAATATGACCTTCCCTCAGACGAAAGCTCATAGGGAGGATCTAGAAGAGGGAATCACAACCCAATGAGAATGAAGGGGCTAAAATAAAATAGGGACCCGTGAAGCTGCATCCTGCGTAAGAGGAGAAAATCCAAATTCCGTAAGGATTTCTCATATCTCCCAAAGCCTATAGAGACAAGATTTGCTAATAAGTGTGGGGACAAAGTACAGATTGGAGAGGCTCTTAAAAAAGCACAAGAGAGGGAGGTTGACCTGGTGTGTGGATCTAGATTGGGTGAAGATCCAAGGCCAGAGAAGCAAGTACCGGATAATAAGGGTGATGAAAAGGAAGACCAGCCTCTAAAACAAAATACCCTGGTGGCCTATGGTGCCCCTCATTGTATTCCTTAGGAGGGTAAGGAATATGAGGAGGGCGAACCGGTTGTTATCACGGCTGGAACGGTGCGGGCTGCTGTCGTAGAGGCCATGGAGGATCCATGTGACCTTCTTATGCACTCTGAGGAAGAGATCCTTGAGACGGTCTTGTATTTTAATGCTTCTATAGAGGAGGCAGAAAGGTTGAATGGTGAACCAATTCAAGTGGACACTAACGAGGAGCAGGAAGACTGGATCATCAAGCAACACATAATCATGACCAGAGGCTTCAATGGAAAAAAGATAATGGTGGAAGAGTTCATGCAGACATGAGCCAAATTGATCTATCAATTTGAAGATAAAATTAGAGGTGACCCTGATAAAAAAGTATATGAAATTTCTTGGATTTTATATAGGGAGGATGTTTCTAGTATGTTAAAGTTAGTCTTTAAGGATGTCATAAGGCCTAATGTTACTTTTTATACTTGATGGTTTCTCACATTCTTCCACATAAGTGTGCTTTTAATAAAAAATTTAATTTTGAGGAGGAGGATAATAATATTTTGTTACACTTATTTGACATATTTACCCTTTAACCATGGTAAATAAATTTTTTACTGACGTAAATATTCATATTGTCTAAAAATAAAAGTTAGATATTTACACAATTTCTAACTCTTGATTTCAAATATAGAATCAATTTTTTCAAATTCAAATCCTAAAAGTTTCATAAATTAATTTAAAATTAATTCCTTTTGTCCAAAAAAAGGCGTGTTTTTAAGAAATAATAACTATAAAAAGATTGACACTTATTTATGTCCAATTTTAAAGAGAAATTACTTTCAATGACAAAAATTGAGTTCAATGGAAAAAAATAGTATAATTACAATTTAAAATCAATTAAAAAGATAATCTATCCTTATAAATAAATTATATTAAAAGGTTTTTTTGAATTAAAATACAGTATTTTTCATTATTCATAAAAGTAAAGTTTTTCAGAAAAATACCAAATATTTACCCATAGTAAATTTTGATGTTCAAATTCAAATGAATAATTTTATTTTTTTGAAAAATAACATATTAATGTGACCAAAACTATTTTTAAAGAGGGTTCTCCAATAAAAGGAGGTAAATCAACCATTTAATGAGTATTAGAGTATTTACCCTTAAAATCAGATTACTTCTTATTTTATGCTTCTAAAATTTATGGGAAAAATGTAAATACTTTTAAAATACAAGTATATTCATTTTCTTGTTAGTTCTTTCCATTCCCGCCAATACAATGACTTGGTGTTAACTAGTATTTAAAATAATGTTATATTATTATTCTTTAGTATCACTCAACGTTTTGTGCAATGTAAGATTCCGAAGAACCTCGTTGTTGTGTATCAATTAGACTGTCGAACATATAATACCCTTTAAAGTTAAATTAATATTTAATTCAAAAATATTAATAAATATGAAAGTGTAATATTCTTTATATAACTGGGATGTTACAAAATTTATTTATATTAATTTAATATTTTATGAAATTCATGATCGCCCCTCCCCTCAAATATAGATGTGCCTGTTATTATCATTTATTCAAACAGAAACCTAAATTTGGATGGCCAATATCTACCAAAATACCATTATAAAATCCCTTCTCTTGTTCTAGAGGCCATATTTTCAAGATAAAAAAACATTTATGATCTTAATGTGTAAAGAAAAGAAGTTTTTCTAAATAAGAGGTATCATTATTTACTGATTTATTTCTTCTTCTACCTCCTTAAATATTATGAAACCATTATAAGATAATAACATCACTATATTTATTATATTTGGATGTTAAAAAGTTAGTGTAATAACCCATATTCTTCTTTAACATCATCATATGAAAAATGAATCCATCGTTCCTCTGTAAGAAGGACTACCCCTCGCAAAACAAGTTATAATGATAGAATTAATGTTTATATATAAATTTCTTTTAAAAAATTTTATTCTTAAATATTAATATATCATTTACTCTAATACCCTTCCATTAACAATAAATAATAACATCCTTCTTCGGAACATGTGGACTACAACCTCCATGAAGTGGTGTGATTGGTTTTTCAATACCATATCACATGAACGATATATATAAGTGTATTTAATGAATTAATATAACACATATGATATTATTATAAATCTTTAATGATAAAATAATACATATCATATTTTAAAAATGTATAATTGAAATCAAAATATTACTCATGCGTACGAACAACTTATTGTGTCTATAGTTGAACATAATTCATTTTTCATAACCATCTTTTATGGTTTGTTTTTGAAGTATAAATGATTTAAAAAAAATGTTAATTATGTCATTATTACTATTTTCTATGATATAATAATTAAATATTTGACCATATTAAATATAATAATTCCATTTCAGATATACGATCCGAATATCATAAAAAATTACAATGTAAACAAAAATTATTTAGTAATTGTATATGACATGGTAATAAGTGAAATAAATAAAACAATAAACTTAAAAAGGTTCTCAATAAATAAAATAATTACGATAAGTTTATTATTCACGAACATAAAGAATTCAGTAGAAAATTCGGACTCATGGTATGGCACTTTTTTTAGAAAATCATCTTTTAATGATGTCATTTTTAATATTTTCTTTATATATCCATATTTTAAAAATTATATTATTGAAGTATTTATATTGAAATAAAATTATTATAGACGATATTTTATGTCCAATTTGAGTTTCCTTCAAATTCTTTCCAAATGAATATTTTAATAGAATTTAATGACTTTATTTATAGGAGGCAAAAAGAATGTTATATTTTAACATATATGGTGTTAATGACAATAACTACCACTATAAAAATTATTTGATATTTGGATTTATTTATAATATTCCATGTTTTCTTCAATGAAAAATACTCATTCAATTTTTCTTTTTATTTTGGTTGTGAAAATAGATTTTTAAAATAGAAAATGGTATTTTGATATCTGAATGTTATTTGTATACAATTTTAATATATTTTTTAATGGTTTTATTATGTAAATTGAAATAATAAAATTATTTATTCACGATATGGTACATTATAATTATATATGAGAAACTTGTGAGCCCAATACAAATTCAATGATGTGTTGAGCCCCATTATAACTCATGGGTAAGCCTGATATCGCTTATACAAAGGGTGGACCCTATTATATCTCTCCAATATATAAAATTGTAAATGGATATAGTTAAATGATTAGGTTTATCCAAATAGAATAATTTAAATAAAAATTATTGTTATTCCAAGTATAACAGTGACGGTTATTACAACTATAATTGAGATATTTACTCCAATTGTAACATGCATGTTTACTCTAGGTGTTACTATGGGGAGTGATATAAAAATGATTCCTCAAGTTACCCATATGATTTGTCTATTATTTATAAGGGATTTTTAGAAATACTATGATTAAAAAAATGTAACAAATTTTTTTATTTTTGAAGTAAAATATATGGTACATATAATGAATTGAAAATATTTCTTTTTAAAACTATATTCCATATATTTCCATGATTACAAAAAAAACCATTATGAATTTTTTTACTTGTTCTTTTTTATGAAATTTTATATGAAAATATTTGTATAGAGAATTTTATTTCATGGGTAAGAAAATATTTTATTTGATACCAATTGTTATTTGGATAATGGAATATATTTTTAAGTACTCATGCACTAATAATTTCTTTCTTTCTTTTTATGTACTCAACATGTTTTTTAATGAACATACCTAGTTTGTATAAAAATCACAGGATTATTGGGGACAATGATGAGGTACACATCAAATCTTTTTATATGTGTCATTAAAATGAAAACATATTCCATTTAAATAGTTTTTTGGTTGGAAAATGGATATTAAATAAAAGTTCCCACTTTGTAATATATGTATTTATTATTTTTTACTTATGTAATAACCTTATAAAACTCTCGTTCTATTTGATATTTGGTAAGGTATGAATTTTAATTCTTGTTTAAATTATCTAGAATATGTAATGTTTAGGTCGATCTATTTAGGGTTATCAGGGGAATCAGAGTTCGGTTTTGAAAATCTAGAATATTATGATGTTTTTATGTGAGTTTATCTTAAGTGTAACATATACCCTAATTGGTTTATAAGTGGAAGTGTGATCATAAGTTCAATGTATTATAATACTTTTTTTATGTTTTATGTGGTGATATTTTTATGTAATTAATTATATTTGGGAAGATAATTTATTGTGTTGAGTAATGTTCCCTTTAGATTAACATGAAGTGTTATTTGATTAAGAATTACCGTATCTTTTTCAAAAATATATTTAATGATAGTGATACAATTTATGAATTATATGACCTCTAATATTTAGTGGATTTGGTGTTAATATATTTTGGGAACATATTATTTATCATATAGAAAATAAGGGGTTTTAAAAGTGAATTGGAGATTTATGTTATTTCGAAATAAGTTCACTATTTTGGGATACTTATATAATAAAGGTAAATTGAAATATTTTTTGATAGTATGGGCTTTTTTTAATAATAATGGTTAAATTATATTTTGGAAGAATATATGATATTAATGTGTCTTTACTGTGATGAAATAGTAATAATTATCCTATATTGGATATTATATTATTGGGAATATTATTTTAGGGGTATATGAATTTATGTGTGACTAATTTTGATTATATATAAATGTTAAATTATTATTGGAATGCTAAGTGATAAGGTAATTTTTATTTTTTTGTCTAAAAATTAGGTAGGAATATTTTTATAAATTATAAATTAGGTTACTTATTTTATGGTCTAACTTAAACATTTGGTGTTATTGTTGAGACTTTGGTGTTTTATATTTCCTTTCTTCAAATGATTTTTTATTCATTAAGGGATTTATCTTATCTTATGATAATCATTATGGATTTGGTTAGTGTCTAAAGATAAGAGGAATAGTTTTTTATCTATTTGTGGATTTTTCTATCTCTCCTAAGTTTATTTTAGTTTTTTCGGCATTAAAATTTCTTCATGAATAATCATTATTTAGAGAAACATATTAGAATGTTTTATAAACTGATTAAGAGATGAAATTAAACATTTGAGGAAAATATGTTTCCATGATTTCATGGTATATATGGTTAAATAAATCCTCATTTCTAGTAAAAAGTTCATGAATAAAAAAAATTATCCTATTATTTTTATTTTTTCTGAATCTATTGTCTTTTTTACACCTCATTGATTTATGGTTTTGTGGTCATTAGCTAATTTTAGATCATTCACTTTATTGTAATCAATGTTATCTATACCCCTTTATTAGTGTTTGGGAATTAAATTTTTCCTATATGTCTATATTTTAACATTCCACTAATATTATATTATTTATAAATCCAATTATGTTATATTCCACTATCCGTTTGTATTTACCTTCCCCACTGTCACACCCGGTTTTTCATTTCATTAATTGGATACGGTTCATTAGAAATATTGATCCTTTTCATGGCTTTTGGGTGAGATGAAAATTTAGTTTTAATTTTCAATCTATTTATAATCATCCTACAATGGGTTCCCCTTATCTTGTTTGAGTGTTTTTGGAGAAAAGGTTAGTTACTTCATGATTTAGGCCAAACTGTGACCCAATTTCCCGATTTGAAAAAAAAATTATTTCTTTTACAACTCCTTCATTTTTCAACATGTTTCACTCATTGCACTTCCCAATTGTCCTCCCCTGACCTATTGAAACCCCAATATCCATTTTTATAACTTAGGAACTCGTAATCATTGTGGATTGGGGTTATTTATCAAGGAATTGGGCTATCCTTTGATCTCGTTTCTAGTTTTACAAAAATACATTGTTTCTTTTATATCATATTTATTTTTTAATAATTTTAGGCCATTCCACCACTCACTCGATACCATAACCCCTAGGGGGACCCCTCATGTTCAATTTTACCTCTTTAGAGCTCATCATCATCGGGGAATAGGTTGAACATCCTCAAGGATTCTCAAATCGTTCAGATTTGAAGAGGTAATTTGTTTCGTTCACAAATAATTATTTTTTTACTATTTTCCCCCAAATATTTTTTTCCCTGGTTCATCCAGATGTAAGTACACTTTATATTTAGTTCCAAGACATTCCCTCTCATCTATGGGTGTGGATCTATGGGAATATGAATACTTCTCATGTTATCAAGGTGAGATTCTTTCTCCTTCATCCCTCGTTCTCCACCTCCATCCATTATTACTTGTCTCTATCTTCTTAAATGTACATGAATGACCTGGGGTATTGTAATACTAATATTTTTAATGGTGTTTTTTCTAGTTTGGGTATGTTATTCATAGGTTTCGGGTTTATAAACCCTCAGATAGTTATATCAGGTGTGCGTTTCCATTCTGTTAAGGATTTGAGGTAGGTTTTCCATTGAACATTTCATTTTATATTTTATATTAATACTTTTAGTGGTTTTTTTAGCCTCAAAAAATTATGAGTATTATTTTATAATCCTTCAATAACTTTATTTGGTAATAAGGTTCGGTTTATGCCTTATTTTAGGAAAAGTGGTGTTGATTTGTTATAAGAGTCCAAACCAATTGTTTGTTTAATTGTTCTATTATTTTTTTCACATAGTTTGTGATGTTTAGAAACTGGTTTAGAAATTTAAAAAAAATATTTTTCATGAAAATTTTATTTTATAACCGTTTAGTGTTAAATAGAATTGGTTTCATTAAATGTTGCATGCCTCATTTTAGGGAAAGTGCATATTGAATTATGCGTGCTCAATGTGATTTAAAATGATTGGTGTGGTTTAAGAAAAATATTGGTTGCATGTGAATAAATGTTTTTAGGATCCCTATGTGGGTTCCAATCTGGTTATGGGTGTTATAATAAAATTTATATCGGTTTTTTGGGTGATTTGGCATGTGTTCCCGATAAATGGCCAATTTAGCATCTCTATAGATATGGATGAGTTTTGAATGTGTAACCAAAATTATCAAGGGGTTTATGTAAATGTTGTTTTGATGAAAGTGGTGTGTTTAAGACTCATTATGAATAGTGTAATTGCTTCTTTTTATATATGTTGTTTTTTGAACAATGCTTAAAGGCTTGTTTTTGAATTTTTCTTATAAAAATCATTCCCATGTGTATTCCATGTTGTATCATTGGGCTTGTTTCATGATTCGTTAAATTGAATTATTTAATGTTTTTGGGCCTGAAAAGTATGGTTTTATATGTTATTGGTGTGTTTTTTGCCTAAAAAGAGCATTTTTAAATGTATTTTATGTGTAAATCCTAGTTATACTTCATGAATTTATTTTATGGAAATTGTATGTGGTTTTTTGACCATTGAAGGATGTGTGAAACATGTTTCAGGGATGTTTTCTACATATATGATTTGAAATGGATTTTTTATCTGAAAAGTTTACGTCATAACACGTGGGACTTCATTTACCATAAAGATAAAACTAGGGTATCTTGGTGGGCGGATGTGCAGTAGTATGCTAGTGATCCGGAGTGGTTTTATCCCTGATTCACTTTGAAGGATTTACTAAAACAACACTAACAATACTATAAGGATGATATTGTGGAGCACTATGTTATGGGTATTTTTTCCTACTAGTGGATCATGCATGAAAAGATATATTTTTTATGGTTACTTTTCACCAAGATACGAGGTACCTAGGGCCCACAACAAGCTAGTTCATAGAGATGTTCCCATGACTTATTCTCATTGGATATTTTTTAATCACAATTGTCATATGATGTTTTTGGTTGGTAAATTCAGAAAAATTTGTGTTCTATTTAACTGTGTACATTCTTTAAGGTATCCTTCTTGAAAACTATTTTCATTTGGAAGTTCCATCTCTATGAAATTGGTTACTAGAATTTACTATTTATGAAAACTTGCAAGAATTTTATTTTATAATGTTTGTAGCATTGAACATTGTATGTAAAATATACTTTTATATAATTTATTTTAATCTAGAAAATGATGTTTCACTTATTTTAAAAGTAGTTCATTGTTAATAGAATATCGAGCGAACCTACGTTGTTTTAATACTCACACATCTAGTATTTTTTTCTGTTTTTAGCCCTTGTTCATGTTTCTTCATGAGTTAGATTACCTCAATAGAAATATAATCGTTGTGTTGGAGAGTGACCAGTGGGCTTACATAGGATTAGTTGGTTGTCAGGTTTGGTCGATTGAGTTGTCCAGTTCAGTTGTAGTTTCATTTTAAGGTACAATTAATTCTTAGTTCAACTTTTATGTAAATTTATGTTGGGTTGTCTATTTTATTTTGATACTTATTTATTGTTTATATTTGGGGGAAAACATTCCCTTGTCACTCTAACATATTCCCTTAGTGCCTTTCTCCATCTAGGGAGGATCATGAATGCCTCTCAGGACTTGTCAGGGAGTGGTCTCGGTGACTGGTTCAGGGTCGACCCGGACTAGTTTATGACAAAATGTTATCAGAGTTGGTCGGCACATAGCAGACTGTGCTTTTTATAGGCCCTTATTATTTGGATAATTCCAAGGAATATGGATTATGATTGTAAGAACTTGAAGTGTAGGTACAAGAAGATCATCATGAACACTTTCTCGTTTTGATCCTTAGTTTTCCATGGGTTGTCCGTTTTTATATGTTTCTTTGGTTCTTATGGATTATTTGGTGATTGGGTTATGACAAGGGGAGTTGGACTAATGGAATCTATGAGCTCGCAGGGCCTGGAAATCCATGTGGAGATGTGGAATGGTCTTAATAAGTCTCCCTCTATTGGTGGTGTGCTTGACACATGTCCACCAACCATATGGTCAAGTCACCCATCGACACTAGTTCCCATATGTGTGTCTCTTGGACCATTCATGAATTCTAAATTTTGTTTTTAAAATCCTCATTCGGGAATTTGGTAAATGTATTTTCATGGAATGGGTGGATTTTAAAAGGTGGAAAGTGGGTTTTCAATGCTTAATATAGGAAATTTTTTGGGGATGTTTGATTTTTTTGAAACAAATAATGGAGGGAAAGTAGAAATGTTTTAATGGGATTAGATTTAGATAATCAAAACTTATGGTTTTCAAAAATAAAATGTTTGGAAAAATTAGAATTTTTTAAAGTGATTCTAAAAACAGTTATTAAAACAGGGTGTGTTGGTGTGTTATAAAAGGGTTGAATCTAAGAAATTGGGTTTAGGAATCGGTTTCGAATGGTATTTGTTTTCCTAAAAAGGTTTTTGGCCTTTTGGATGTCAGATTATGAAAAGAGACCTTGAAACATTTTTAAAAACATGAATGGGATGTTTGAATGGCATTCTTGTTTTGGTAGTTTTTTTAATAAAAATAAAATGCTATCAAAATCAATAGGTTCTTGAAAAGTGTGGTTTGTTGATATAATGAAAAATGTTTTGAATAAAGGGAGAGTATTTTGATAGATACCTTAGGGGTTTCTTTTTCAATCATGGAAGAATGGTATGTTTTGTTGAAATATGAAAATGGTTTTTTACTTGGTGGTTAGTGTGCTTATGGAAGGTACATGATTTTTTGAATGAGATGAATTTCTTGAATTGTAAAATGAGTAAGTTTGTTTTAGAAATTATTTATTTCATGGGTGATCACATGCATGGTTTTGTTTTGATATGATGATAGATTCCTAGTATGAGATATTGGTTGGGTGCCTGGGGGAAAATGGAATGTGCATGTGTGTGATACATGATGAAACACCATTGGTGAATGAGAAAATATTCCAAGTTAGTTTGTTTTTAAAAATTGTTTAAATCTAATATTTTTTATGTCTTTGTAAACAGATGTTTATGTTGGTGTATTTTCCATGTTTTAGAAGTGTCTACTGTTTGGTTTGCTTCTTAATGAGATGGATGTGATACTCATAGTGTGTCTTGAGTAGGGGTTTTATTAGTGGGTAGGTTTTGGAGTAATTTTTATTGGGTTTCTATGAATATGTTGGATGATGTGATGTGGCCTCAAATGGTTCTCTATTGGAAATTATTCTAGTTGATCAGCCTAAGGCTTCATTCAAAACATCAAATACACCTCTTTGGAAGATGCCTCAACTCATTTGGTGGAATAGAGATATGTTTGTGATTGAATTAAAGTTCTTCCCTATTGTGATAATTCTTTTAGATACAACAGTTGTGTTTGATGATGTTGATGGGTTTCACTGTATTCCTTGTCCATTATGTTCATCCTCTAGAGTAAGATAAAATGGTTCCATGTATATATGAGTTCCTTTTTAGATTAAGGTATATTGTTGGGAAAGTACATTTAGTCTGGTTTTGTGATCCTTATCTCATGGTTGTGGGACATCAGATGCATCAAACGTCATGGCTCTACCCATAGGCCTTGGAGTGAATCTTTTCACACAGTCAAGAAATCTACAGAGGTGTGGGGTGATCGACTAAGCTCATGCCTTCACCATTTTGGTAATATAGTTTCAATTTTTTTATTGTGGTTTCACATTACTGTGATTTTACTTCTTCACAAAGAGTGTGGTGGACTTACCCCTCTTGATGGTTCAATGGTTGTCCCTTCATGTATGTGGCTTTCTGATCAATGTCCATGTGTCGACCGCCTATGTGAATAGGTTGCAATCTTGGTTTTAACTATTCGTAGGTGGAGAGTGTTGGGTAGTTCCATTGTTTATTTTTGCGGTTTTAGTGTCCTTATGATTGGTTCACATTCCCTCACCTCCCTAAGTGGTGGGTGTCTGGATCCATGCAAAATGTGTTGGCCCGGTTATTTCCCTCATAGTTTGGGGTGTGGGTGCTTTAAATGTTCATGTTGTGTTCCTCTTTTCTGGGGTTGGTAGGTTTTTTTAGGGTGTTTTGGTGGGATTTTTTGGGAGAGTCCCATTCCTAGTGCATGTTTAATTCTAATTTCGTCGTTTCTAGTTAGTTTTTAATAGTTGGGAGACCCCCCCTGTGTCTTATAAATCTTACTTTTATGGATTTTTTTTATTTTGTTTTTTCCAAATGGTGGGGAGTTCATTTACCCCCCCCCCCCCCCGCCCAATTATTTCGTTTCATGAGTTCTCATTGGTTTGGGTGATCTTTTGATTTATTGGGAGAAGGCCAATTATCTAGTTCTTGACTTTGTTGTGGAGGTAGTGGTTTGATCTTTCTAACGATTCTCAAGAAGTGGCAGTGATTTGGTGTTTTGTTTGGGAAATAGGTTCGGGTTCGATTAATGTTTGATGATATGTATTTGTCTTGAGATTATGGAACATTTTTATAAGAAATTCTGAGCTGTTTTTATATCATATGGAAAGTGTTATGGATTTTCGGGGGCTGAAACTTTAATGGTGGGGAGAATTGTCACACCTAGTTTTTCATGTCTTGGTTCTGATATGGTTCTTGGAAAATACTGATCCTTTTCATGGGTTTTGGGTGATATGAATGTTGTTTTTTTGATTTTATATATATTTCTAATCATCTTACCTTGGGTTCCCCATAGCTGGTTAGGGTTTTTTGGAGAAAAGGGTGGTTATATCATGATTTGGGCCAAAGCATGAGCCCATTTCAATATTTAAAAACAAAATTTGTTTCTTTTATATATCATTACTTTTTCAACATTTTTCACTAATTACACATCCCATTTGTCCTCCCAACACGTAATTAAACAACCGTATCCATATGGACCCCTTAGGAACACATAATCATGTGGGATTTGGGTTATTTATTCTTTTATTGGGCCAGCCCGTAAGCCCATTTCCAATTTTACAAAAGTAAAATCTTTTATATCATATTCATTCATAAAATTCTGGGTCTTTATACCTCTCACTCGTGCTCAAAGACTATATACACACCCCCATGTTACATTTTACATCTTTGTATATCATATTCTTCGAGGATTATGGAAAAATTCATAAAGGTTTCTCAAATCATCCATATTTGAGGAGGGAATTTGTTTATTTCATAAATAATTTTTTTTCTACAATTTCCCCCCAAATATTTATTACCTAGGTATTCAATACCTAAGGAGAATATTCATTGAGTTCCAATCCATTCACTATCTTATAAGGTTATAAATATAAGGGAAGATGAAGAGTTCTCTAGTTATCAAGGTGAGATTCCTTCTTCATTACCCCTTTTCCTCTTCCTCTTCCATTATTTAATAGATATATCATCCTACATGGTCATTCATGACCTAGAGTCATGTTATCCCACAATTTATGATTCCTTTTCCTCTCACTTGGTTCTAGTCTTCGTAGGTTTAGGGTTTACAAACCCATGGATGGTGATATCGAGTGTGTGTTTCTATTCTACCAATGATATGTAGTAGGTTTCCCTTTTCACGTTTCCATTCTATTTGAGATTTATCTTTTTTATTGTATATGACCCATCTAAAAAATTATAATAATGTTTTATATGTCTTAAATAAAATTTTCGGGTGAGTAAGGTGGTGTGTATGCCTTGTTCTATTGAAATATTATGATGTCTTGTTTTACGAGTGCACACAAATTGTATATTTAAATTTTTGGTTATTTAAGAACCTGTTTATTGATATTTAGAACCTAGTTTAGTAATTTAAATATTTTTTTTTTCTTTAAAATTATATTATATAACGTTTTTAGTGTTAAATAGAATTGGTTTCATTGAATGTTTCATGCCACATTTATGAGAAAGTTCCATATTGGATTTTGCTTTATCACTGTGATATAAAATGATTCATTTGTCTTATGAAAAATATTGGAATCATGTGAATCAATGTTTTTGGGTTTCTTATGTGGGTTAAGAATTGTTTTGGGGTTTGATAATGAAATGTTTATCATTTTTTAGGGTTCTTTGTCAGGTGTTCTTTGTAAATTGTAGGTTTGGTATCTCTATTGAAATGGATGGGTTTTGAATGTCTACGCTAAATTTTTAATGGGTTTATGTAAATTTTTTCTTTCATAAAATGGACTGTTTACAGAAATTTATGAATAGTGTAATTTATTATTTTGATATATGTGGTTTTTTAGTATAATTCTTAATGTAGCATTTGGTATTTTTCTTGTAAAACTAGTTTTCATGTGTATTCCATGTTATATCATTGGAGACATTTTATTATTCATGAAAATAATTTATGAAATGGTGTTGGGGCTAAAAAATATTGTTTTTATGGTGTTGGTTGGTTTTTTTCCTTAAAAGAGAGTTTATAAATGGATTTTATGTTTAAATCTCTATTATACTTCTTGAAGTTGTTTTAGGAAAATATTAAGTGGTTTATTAACCTGTGAAGGATATGTGAAACATGGTTTAGAGAAGTTTAGTGCATGTATGATTTGGAATCAATATTTTTATCTTCAATTTGTGTGTGATAACTTTTTAAAATTGATTGAGAACAAAAAGGGAAAGATGTTTATCTATGTGGGTGGACGTGTACAACTACGCTTGTGATCTGGAGTGGTTTCTTCCTTATTTCACCTATCAGGTTTAACGATGAAAACACTAAAAAACTATGATGAAGATTTTGGGTACCACTAGGTTATGGTTTTTTTTCCCTTATAGTGGATCATTCATGAGAAAAGATATTATTTATTGTTACTGTTCACAGAGATATGAGGTATCTCGGTCCCACAGCTTGCTAGTGCCTAGAGATGTTCCTGTGACTTGTGCTCATTTGATAATTTGTACTCATCATCGGGATACAATGTGTTTTGTTGTAAATTTATAAGAATGTGTTTTCTATATAAAAGTGTACATTATTTAATTCAGCTTTCTTGAAAACTGTTTTCATTTTGAAATTCCATCTATTTGTAATTGGTTACTAGTATTTCCTGTTTATGAAAACTTGAATGCATTTTATTTTGTAATGTTTATAGCATCGAACCTTGTTTGGAGAACATAATTTTATATATTTTTTATCAAAATTGAAATTGGTTTTTCCTTTATTTTAATGGAAGTTCATTGGGAAAAGAATATCGGGTTGACCTATTGAGTTTTAATACTCACACCTATAGTCTTGTTATACTTTTATCCCTTGTGAAGGTTTCAACATTATTCTGATCACCTTGGGAGATGTATGACTAAGGTGTTGGAGAGTGACCAGTGGGGTTATATAGAGTTACTTGGCTATCAGGTTTGGTTATTGGAGTTTTCTTGTCCATTAGTACTTTCAGTTTCATGTACAATTAATGTTTAGTTAAATTTTTATAATAATGTATGTTGGGATATATGTTTCTTTCTCCTTCTTAGTTATTGTTCTATTTGGGAGAAAATGTTCTCTTATCACTCTAACTAATTCCCTCGGTGCTTTTATTCATCATGAGAGGATTGGGAATTCCTCTCGTGACTTGGCATGGAGTGGGCCGAGTGACGGGTTCTGGGTCGACCTAGACTGGTTCGTGACACCCACTTTTAAATAAAAAGTATTACCAACCATTTTTATCATGTGGGGTTTTAATATAAGTATTTTAAAATTTAAAAACCTTAATTACCTTATCATGTTCGAATTTCTAGGATTCAATTTGTTAAGGGGTGGTGGGAGAAGGTATCATCACAAAATGTTTTAAAAAAACTCTATGTTTGATAGAGTGTACAACATGAACAATTGAGATTAAATGAACTGTGAAATTATAAAATTTAAATGTTATAATTTTATCCTAACCATTAAATTGGAGGGTTTGAAGTGGATTAAACTAATTATGGAATATATATATAAGTCTTACTCAACACAAATGTTTCGATTAATTACAATGACATAAGTACTAATTTTTTTTGTTATTGTCATTTTATGCTTCAAAAATATGATTTCTAAAAAAGAGGTTTTTGTTTATTTTTGTGGGAAAAATTTATACATAATTTTGGGAGCTTTAAGAAATTATATTTTATAAAATTTATGTAATTTTATAAATAGACTAATAAAATTATGTTGTGGAGATATTTTTGAATTTTTCTAAAAAGAATGTTTTTAATGAATAGTCTAATATACAAATTTTTGTAAAACATTTAATGAAAAATCCCATTATTCATTCAATTTTAAAATTATGTAACACAAGTCATATTTAATTATATAGAATCTAATTAGTTACATTTGAATTATCATTATAATTTAGTTTTTTATAAGTTCATTTATGGGATTAAAAACACATTTTTTCTAGAAAACTATTATTCATTTGTTTTAGGAATTTTTATTTAATTTGATTTATTCCATTTCAAGGAATTGATATAGTATCATTCCCTGAAATCGACTAAATGGTTCCCTGATATGGTTTCCCATGTGACCTCAAGCACACATACATGTTTGTTAGAGGCTGCCGACTAGAAGTGATGGACCAGAGTTTGACTTTGGGCAGAATATACCCCCATGGATCAGATTTTATCATATAAGTAAATAATAAATATAGGTTGTGTAAATATTAATATTCAACTAGTAGTGGAATAATAAATCATCCAACCAAATAAACATCCAAAATGTAAATCATAAATAGATATAAAAAATGATGTTGATCATGTCATGTATCTACAATATGATGTAGTACAAATAATATATGGGATACAAGAATATAACACCAGCTAAAAAAATAGAGAAAATAATAAATTATGTGTCTACTAGAATCAAATTCATAGCCTTATTCCTCTACTCCCAATATCCATCTTAATACTAAAAATCATACATCGGAAGCTGGGTACTTCCATTTGTCTACACCAGCAATCACGAGGATTGTTTGGCTATCATATGTTTATTGAATGGTGTGTGAGATATAATTAGTAGGAAACCACCTAAAATGTCTAGAATAATTGAGTCTAGGATTATAAAATGAGCAGTGTATAAGAAAATAACAAATTTAAGGAAATAAATAAACAAATAAATCACCTCATATCGGGTTCCTCGAGGATACCCAATTGACACTAACTCCTTCAGCCTAATATGGATATCTCTAAATAGAAAGAAACTAATACAGATATGATAATTTCATATCAAATATCTCTAGAATACAGGGAATGAATAATAATTTTGCATTCCTACAATGAATGTATCAATTAATCCTCAAACCCAATAATTTTGTTTGGAATTAAAGAGAAATCCATTTATTTAATAATTTACAATTCTTGGAATTATATAGAAGTTATATATATTATTTTATTAAAATGGTAACTTGGGACCATCCATGATAAAACATATAATGAAACCTTAGTATCTCACTAAAAAAAATATAAATACCCCATAACATAGGAGTCCATCAATGTTGATACATAAAGGCATCCCAAGTATAACTCTTGATGTGGTGTAAATCATGACCCTCTTTTCCCATCCTTGGTATCTCATATAGTGTACTGAGTATCGCTCTTGGAATTATATAACCATATTTCCATCTATCCCATCTAAGGTTACTACCCTAGAGCACTAGTATTTCTCATTTGTAGGTAACCCTTCCTCCCAGTGATTCAATCCATATAATTTTATATAGAAACCAATTATCTCTCATAGAATATTTATGATCAAAAGAAAGTTATAATTATAAATAATGAGGAGTTCATCGAAGGATTATTTATGTATGGACCCTTTTATTACCCAAAAAAAGATATGATGGTATGGTTTAGCTATCAAGAACACATAAAATTTCAAAAAGGAAGTGAGATCATTATACCTTAAACAAGTATTCCAATATATTTATTCCATGTAATTCAAGAAATGGAGAAAATCCCCAAGTCTCTAACACATGGCCAATCATTTTCCTTAAATAATTTCATGTTTCTAATGAATTATTTACAAGGGAACCCCCATCAAATGGGGCTTTTAAATTTAATGAAAATGGGAATTTAGGCCATTATGTAAGGGAACAGCCATAATTTTGATCACATCTAGGATATCAATCGATGAAGTAGATTCACCATTATCTATGACCATACTTAGAATGTAAAGACATTCAATTTGGTTAAGTATGATTTATGGAGGTGACACAGTAGTAGTCTGGTGTTTTGAATAACAACGAATAATAAAAAATTTCATGAGGATTAGGGAAAAGAGGTAGACCACATACCTTAGGATCATAATACTATCCTCATCCTATGTGAGCCCTCAAATTGAGCTAGAATATGAAAAATTAGAATAATCATCAGAATTCCTAAAAATAGGTCATATGATTTCAAATAAAAAAAACTAAAATAAGATAAAATAAATGATGTAAAGAAAAAAGAGGATTGGATATAATACAGAGCATAATTCAATGATAAAAATATTGGTTGATTACTTTCTTATATAGAGATGTAAAGAAATGTTATGGATTAGTCATGATAGAGATCACATGAGATTTGAGGAGGATGAACATATGCTAGAGAAAAAATATGAGTAGAAGAGATATAAAAATTTAATGTATAAAGGGTAATTTATGCATCATTAAACGTTCGCATGGTTTGGTTGCACGTTAAAAAAATTGTTTGATAATCATATAGTGGCTACTGCCCAAGAAACCCTTTTAAATGGGCTAGGTGCACAGTTTGTCTAACCCAAACCATTTAATGATAAATTCTTTAGTCACTTGTATAAGAAAAACCACATGGCCATGTTGACCCATGGTGTTTACTGAGCTCCCCATATGGTTGAGTCACATGTTTAAAACTTATTGTGAAATAATTTTGTTTCTCAATATACCTTTTTAAAACTAGATATGCAGTCTGTAAATGAGCCTCATAGTCTCTTTAACCACTCCTTAACCTTTTGAGATCATTATTAATATAAAATGATATTTTTTTAAAAGTATTATAACTGTTTATACCACCTATAAAATCTCGTACATTACATCCTTACCTATTTAAAACAACATGTCCCTTATGATCCATTCTTAGGGTGGTAAAAAATCATATAAGAAAAGTTCATGCCACTTATTATGTTTGTTTTCCTCTTTCTCCCAAGTATTTACCTATAAACATTTTTTCTTCTTTATATCCTAGAGCATAGGAACTGACCAGAATCAAAGTGTCTTTGTGTTAAAATGAATGATATGTATCAAATACTCAATAAAGGACAAATCTACTTTCGGCTCGATATCCTTAGGATCAAAAAAATTAGATGGACAAAATTGATAATGTGAAATCTTGAATACATGTAAGAAATCATGCATTTCATGGAACCTCTAAGGTATACCCAACCGATAGGATACCGGTCTGACTCCTCCCTTGATATCAATGGTCTAACATAATGATGTGAAAGTTTTACATATCTCTAAATCAATATATGTCCCAATGTAGGTGAAACACACATAAAGACCATGTGTCCCACCTCAAACTCCAATGGTTGATGGTGATGATTGGTATATGACTTATTACTGGAATTGTTTATTTCCATACATTTCTAAATCAATTATACCTAGTTAGAAGTCTCTAAGAATAATATGAGGACCCAGTAGTGTTGTCTCACCTATATCTTACCAACATAGAAGTTAATAGAAAGACCTACCATAAAGGGCCTTATAGGGATCCATTTGAATCATTTCTTGAAAATAGTTATTGTATTAAAACCCAAATAAGGGTATGTTCTTTTCCTAATAACCTCCAAAATCAAGGTAACATGTATAGAGAATGGCCTTTAATACATAGATCATAAGATCAGACCACCCACTAGTCTTAGGGTGATGTGATGTCCATAGAATCACCGGTGGACCCAGTACCTTCTCCAACCCCTTCTAGAACCATGATGTAAAACAAGAATCTCTATATGATATTATGGAATGGCGAACACCATGATGGTTTACTATCTCCAAAATATAAATCATCTGGATATCATATACTAAGAAGGCATCTCGGAAATGTATGAATTGTGTGACCATTCTTAACCAATAAATGATCACCTATATTGCATCACATCCTCGAGGTGATCTCTGTGAACCCTTAACAATATTTATAGTGATGTCATCCCACTTCTACTCAGGAATAGATAGAGGTTGTAGGCGTCTTATAGGAATATGCTGCTAAACATTCAACACTTTATTGGTGGATCATTGTGTGATAAAACCTATGATCTACCTCTTCATTCCTAGCCCCAAATACTGATAACGTATGTCTTAGTACATCAGGGTAATACCTGGGTGAAATCCTAAATAGAGGCATGAAATTCATTCAACTCTTCCCATATTCATATAGACACCCATATATATCCATGGATGTTCAGAATCTCATCCTCATCGATAACCAAACCAAGATGTCGGTCCTCTCCTGAATCAATCTCCCTTTGGACTAAGCCTTCAGGATCATAATGTTTTCTCATCCATAAACAATATAGAAGGGGGTATGTCATTGCCAAATTTACTACTACATATTTTGTGTGATATATTTATTCCTAAAAGAGTATCTAAAATACTAAAGAAATCAATTTTCAAAAAATATTAAAATCATAGATTTATTGTTTCTAGGTCTTCCATATTATGTAATCAACTACTGAATTTACCTTTTTAGGTGAATAATAATGATAAAAGTTGAACAAAAAATAGTACTTCACCCACCGTCACTACCAGAGATTCTTTCCACATTGTGTGAAAATTTATTTGAGACTTTTATATTCAATGTAAATGATGAACCATTCCACCGATAGATAATGCCACTAATAGTGGAAATCATGAACCACAACTACTAGATCGAGGTCTGACACAGGTTAATTCCTCTCATGAAGACTATACTAGTAGATCATGTATCCTATAACATGATATTTTTATATTATAACTACACCTATACAAATTTCTGAATCATCATAGTAAATTATATAGATTCAACCCAGATTTTGTAGAATCCGAATTGGTTACGAATTAAGTCTCCCTTTCACCTCCTAAAAGGCTATCTCAAAGGATTCAGAACAAAAGAACATCACATCCTTTTTATTCAAGCACATAAGAGGAACTACCTAGAATGATAAGTCTAAAACTAAATACCTATAACAATTAGCAGGCCCAAATAAACTATATGTGTTAAGGATATTCTAGGTATTGTCTTAAGAGACTATGGAACTCACATTCTCCAGGTCAACCTAAATTTTGGACTCTGAGATAATATTACCCTAGAAGTGAAATTTATCAATTGAATAGTGGTATTTAGTGATCTTAACATAAATATAGTTCTATATATATATATAAAGCCTTATCTAAAGATGTTTGGAATATACTAGTTGAGTATGAGAATACATTAAGATGTCATCCACTGAGACTACATTTTTTAAATTCATATATCAGAAGAAAAAATGATTCATCCGAGCCATAATAAATAATGGTGTATTCATAAGTTCAAATGACATAAAAAAATAATCATAAAATCCATATCTACTATAAAAGTACATATGTGGTATTTTTGATGGTATGAAATTCACCTGATGGTATCCTAACCCAAAATCGTTCTTGTAGAAAACCTTCACTCCATGGAACTGGTGGAATAAGAATTCTATAAAAGTTAGTGGATTCGGGTTCTTAACCATAAAATTCTTTAACTAGAAATATTTCATGAAAATATTAATTTCACATTCTACATTCATGGAGAACGTGATGGGGGAACCCCCATGGAAATGTAATGGGTCCTATAAAACCCTCAGATTTCATGACTTCTAACTACTTCTTATGTTCATCAATCTCTTTGGGGGCCATTCTATATGGAATAATGGAAAATGGTTCCACTCTTCGAAATAGATCCATGGTAAACACCACCTCTCTCACATGAGGTAATACAAAGATGATTTTAGGTATGATTCCCCTAAAATTATCCCCCACTTAAGGGAATTAAATACACTATGTTCCCTAGTAACTAAAAAATTTAAGGGTCAAATGGGTCATCACTGCACCTAGTGCACGATGATAGGGTCCATCTAGACTCGTATGGAAACCCCAGTATCCCCTATAAACTTGATCAATACCCTTAGGTGATGAAAAATACACTCTCTATTGATAAATATATACAAGGATGTGGTATGGAACCAATCAATCCATCCAACGAATGATGTTGAAGTTGGTTATCTCAATGACATAGAAATTACAATAGAATTAATACACACCTATCTCATGGGGAACTTCTTGCACTAGCGTTTAATCACTGATCAAAACCCTAATGGTGTGTTGAGAGTCATAATCCACATAAGTACACCATTTATAGGACCATACTATCCTTAATTTTTAAAATATAAAAGAGTGTGATGAACCTATATCAAATAAGGGGAAAACTAAAATAGAGCCTACTAGAATAGTACCTCATACTATAAATGGACCTAGAATATTCTCCTAAAATGTAGGACGATCCATATAAATATTTCCAGATATGAGGCCCTGAGATGCAACCTGACATACAAAGGTATGTTCACTCTAGTGGCCTTGAAACTCCAATATTTGATTACCATGGCTATGAACACCTCATTAACATGACTGATCAGTAGTGTACATGATCCTAATATGATGTAGATATACAGAAAATGTACCTAAATGAGGTATTGGTATAGATTTATTCCCACTGGCTAGTTGGGGAAAAGTTCAGTAGAAGCTATTTAGGTGACCAATCATGTCATAAGATCAGCAGTCAATCGGGTTCCACATTGACAGGGTATTTTTATGGACTTTCCTACCAAACTAGTGAAACACCACATAACTATCAATATGTGTCATCTAGGAGAATCTACCCCAATGAGAAACCATTAAACAATTTTTCTTACTTCTATACAAACTATCTCCCCATCTCAATGTTGATCCACACTAGCGGGCATTTCCATATTCCCTTAGGTTCCTCTCTATGATGAGTTTGTAATTCACTATCTCTAAAATAGTGTCTTGTTGAAAAATAATCATATATGATTCTTTGGAGTAAAAAATACCATCATCAAACATTTTTGAATTCATCAACTCATCACCAGCAAGTGTTAACATGGAATGCAGATGCTCAATAAAACAATTGGAATAATCCGTCACAGACATATCACACTTTTGTTGGTGCATAAACTCTCTAGCATGGTCATATATCAAGGTATAAAAAAATTTAGTCATATAAGTCTATCTGAAAGTATCCCCAAAACTTATATTGATGATGACCATACTAAGAGATGACAAAGAATAACCCTCCATAATACATGGTGGAGTCACAAAGCATATAGCTGGAAATCATAACCCTCCACTCGGGCAGTGTCTCAATATGCTTGAAGATTGATAAGAAATAATATTTCCATGATTAAATAGCCTACAGAATTACATCCCCCGATATGTAAGGATAATTATTCTATTTAAATTCATTCATCAACTCTACCAGGATAGGAGAAGATCGTAGATCTCCCTATACAAAATACATAAAGCATAAGAAGATATCTTGGAGTTGACCAGCAGTTCCCAATGGGATATCAATAGTAAGTGCCTAAGGTGGTACAAGAGGAAATACTATTGAATCCTAACCCAATACCTCTGGAGCATGGTCGTCACTACCCTTCTGGTGTATTACTTAGGACGTCATAGGAGAATATCTCAACTATAGAAAATATGATGCCTAAAATAATATTTAGAAAAATATAGGATCAATAAGAATAGGTATTGAAAGTTATTAAGACATATTATAAATGAGAAAAACTCACTAAATACTCCTAAAGAAATATGTATGTGATAAGTAAGGACACAAGTGACTAAAATAGACACTCCCAACTACAAAGATCGCGACATGTTCATGGTCTCATGTAACAATGTAAAGGTTCCAGTATGGAGAGGTTCAATTGAAAGGTATAGAGGGAAACAACCTTTACATTGAAATTAGAATCCCCATTTAGAAATATAAATTTCATTCAAATTTTATATTTATATTATCTCATACTCATTTATATATAAGTACTCATCACAGTCCAGTTAGATGTGTCACCATTCACAATTTATAGAGGCCCATGATAATTATAAATTGAAATCGGTACATCATATAACAGGGTCCAGAATAGTATTTTTTTTATAAAGATGTAATATTTCATGTATAATGATTATATTAATTAAATACCATTCCAAATTTACATAATTACATGCTTTATAAATTACAATTTTAATTTATGAAATCAAATTGACTAATGTTTCATTCCATAGAACCTGAGGCTCATCACTCAGAGTGGGCACAATTGGTAACATAAGGCACCATCATAAATATATATTGGAAACCACCATTTATAATTATATTGGAACATTAACTAATTAAATTATATTATTCTTGTATGAAGAATTAGCACATTTCTATAAAAAATAATCAACAGACCCGTAACAATCATAGGAAATGCATGCAATGAATAAATTATATTAAATTTGGAATGTTATAATACATTAAATTTTAATTATTATGTTCATATTGCATTGAATGAAAGGAAAAATCCTTATCATACCAAGCCTAAGATAAATAAGTCTGTAATAATAGTATTAACTATGAAAAATTCACAACTCATTTGTGTTTCCCAATTGTGAAATCAGTAAAACTGTAATAATCCCCAACCAAGAAGTAATATGCCATCAAAAGAAATTTGGGTTTCCCCAATATGTCGGTTAGATACTCCTAGGAATAGGTTCATTATCAAATTTATATACAACCTAATATCTTATCTAATACAAAAACATAAAAAAATTAAAATTGGAATATAATTCCTCTTTGTAGCATCTTGCCCTGAATGCCACTAAGCGGTGCCCAAAAAAGTTTGCCACATGACCTCAAGAACACCTCCTTGTACACTAGATAAAGCTGACTAGCAATGTGGGACTTGGGTGTGTATATGGGGATACTATGACCTCATGGATCAAAGTGTAGAACAACATAAAATAATAAATATAAGTGGTAGAGATAGTAATAAATAACCACCAGGGGAATAATAAATCATCTAGATAAATAAATAGGCATAAGATTAAGAATAAATTGATATAGAAAATGAATGTTATCATGTCATGTAGCTGTGCAATGATGAATTACATGAGATACATGAAAAAATGAATATAAAACATGCTAAATAATAGTTCAAAAAATACCAAAATCTATCTCTACTAGCATGTCAATCATAGGCTCGATCCTCTTCTCCCGAACACCATCATAGAACTAAAATCAAATATTAGATTTTGGGAGATTCACTTTTTCTAAACCTGAAATCATGTTGTCTGTTTGGTGACCACTGAAACCCGAAATAGGGTGTATGATATACTCAATAAGAAAACACAAATGGTTTCTTAAACTAACTAGTATAGGGATATAATATGAGAAGTGTGTAGGAAAATAATAAATTTTATGAACGAAATAAAAAATACATAACACAATGGACCAGGTTCCCCAGGGATACCCAACTAACAGTACCTACTTTGGTTGAATCTATATATTTATTCCTGTAAAGAAACTGATATAGATATAATATGTGTGTATCAAATATGTATAAAATACATGAAATGAGGAATAAAGAAGCTTCCCAACAAAGCAAGTATCATAAATGGACCAAGCCCAAGAATGGTATTTTTTTGGAGGACATGCCATTTTAATTAAAAAATTCATTCTTGGAACTATTTAGAAGACATCTCCATCACTTTATTAATGTTTCAATATAGAAACATCCACAGATATCCTTATTAATGAACCCAAGAATCACACTAGGAATAATACAAAATTCAAAAATTATAAGAGTCCATACATGGAGATCCATAATTTCATCACATGTATCACTCTCAGCATGGTATAAAGCATATCCATCACATATCATACTAGGTGTCTCAAAAGGGATCCCAGGTATCTCTCTTGGAATGGTATAACCATCTTTATACTAATCCCATCCAAGGTAACACCCCTAGGGAACTGGTATCACTCATGGATAGATAAATCATCTTCCCAGTTAGCTCATCCATTGAATTCTAAAAATAATCCATGAATATCTCCCAACATATTTACAATTCAAAAAAATATCTAATTATAAATCTTAATGAGACCAAACAAAGCATCCTTGAGATGGAACCCATGTATCTCCATCAACATGATATGAAGTTATAGTTTAGAAATCCATAATCCAAACCATTTATACAAGTAATTAATACAATAATAAATTAATCAAGTTTTCAAAATCATTTAATCTATATAATTCAAGCTATGGAATAAATAAAAAGGGCCTAAAAATGGTCAATAATTTTTCACAAATAATTACACATTTCATAAGTATGATTAAAAAAAAAGTGTGTTTAACAATTTAATGAAAAGGGTATATTAGGGCTTTATGGGGGAACATCTATATTGATGCATCACGTCTAGGTGATCAACCCACAATGTGGATTCATTGTTATCTAGGACCATAATTGGCACAGAAAGTCATTTAATTTTGTTAAATAATATTGTTAGAGGTGACACAAGAGGATTTCATTGTACATCATATTTAATAGTGATATAACATGAAAAAAGACTTTGGGAAAAGAGATTCAACACCTACATTAGGATCGTGGTCTTCTACTCTTCCATTATTCTCCATTGAATTGATATAGAATGGGAGAAAATAGAAGAATCTTTAAAATCTAATAAAAGTGGGTATATGATCTCACACTAAAATAAAGAGAAATATGGGTAATAAATTATTGAAAGATAAAAGTAAAATGGATTGATTACCAAGAGATATCCAACAAGATGAACAATGATTGATTCCAATTTCAGATAGAGGAGAAAAGAAAAATCCATGATTAGTCTAGGGAGACCTCTCAAAAGAGGTGATGAGGATGTCCATCTATTGGGGAAATAAAAATGAGAAGAATGGTTATAAAAATTTATGGTCAAAAGGGTCATTAACCGTTCATTAATGGGTCACAATTTTGGGATTCACGGTCGGCCTACCCATGTGCCAACCATGTGGTACCTACATCCCTAGTAACCCCCTCACGTGATCTATGATCATGCTTTGACTAACCATGCACAGTCCATGAAATATTACTCTATCACTTGTTTGCGACAAACTAAAAGGCCATGCATCCTGGGTCTCAATGTTTGGTCAACATGTGCAGCTTCTTCTATGCATTGAGCACCCCGCACAGGTGAGTCTCACAGTTAGCACTAACTATTCACTAACTATGCCACTAAATGTGCCTTTCCAAATGCTAGATCTTCGGGATATAAAAAAGACCCAAACACTCATGAACCACTCCTTATAATTTTGGGAACATTATTAATGTTAAAAAAAGGGTTAGAACAATATAATAAGTGTGAATACCTCTTCCAAAATATGATACATTATTGTTGAATCTGAAAAATGGATTCACATTTAAAATTAGAAGGTCCATATTTGGTAAATCCATCCCTTTTATTTTATGTCAGATTGAATAGTAACCATAATAAATATTTTCCATCATGTTAAGGGTAAATCAAGTAATTACGGTTAAAAACAATATGACAAGGAATACAAATTATGCTAGCACATGCCTTTAATTTATTAGATGAGTGGTTTTAAACATTTATAATCCCAGAAACTAATTCATGGAAATTTTGTGCCATTTTTAATTATTTGTGGATTAAATATTATTATAGAACATATAATTACAAAAAAATGTCATTATTTTGACTTAAATATATATATTATTTTGTGACATGTATAAAAAAATGTTATGTTTTGTTATAAATGATTCTTTGAAATATAAATGAGTTTTTATGATGTTGGTTTTTTATTTTTAGTGAAGAAATAATTAACATAAATGCTTACATAACATTGAAATAGTTCTTGATTAGGTAGTATAAAATTAATTTAAATGATTTTATAAACTCTAAAATTAATTTTTTTTGTAATATTAATTTTCACATTAAATTTTATGTTAAATATAAAAAATTATATATTTGTGAAATGATTATGTTTTAATTCATTTACGGTCATGTTATTCTCAAAGTAAAATTAAATTAAAGGTGTCAAAATGAAAATAAAGATAATTTAATATAAATAATATTTTAAAAAAAATAAAAAATATTTTTATTATAATGATAGAATGATAAATTATGTAAAATTTCACACCCCAACCACTTATAAACCAATAGTCACCATATTCATAAAATTATAACCATTTAATTTTGAATAATTATTAACAAAAATTAAGGTAAAAATAGCTAACCAAGGGGTGAAACCAAAATATATGAAACTCCCTAAAATTTTAAATTAATATCATTTTTTAGATAGAATATTTGACACAAAACAATGAGATTAAATGAACAAAGAATATATTATTTAAATATGAAAGTTATAACCTAGTCTTTTTATTGGAATATATGAATATGATTAACCAAATTATAATATATATATTTATATAGAGGTAATAATATATTAAAAAATTATTAAAATTTTGTATTAAATAATCAGTCATTTTTTTGTAAACTCAATTAATTCTTCAAAATGCAGTTTCTTCAAAAAATGTGTATTTTTTAATTTTTATTTGGGAATTATAATTACTTTAAACCATTTTTAGAAATTTTTTTTTAATTAATATAATTTTTAAATCATCATCATAATGTCATATTTTGGGGGAATTGTTTCGATTTTGTGGAAAATGGTGAGTTTTCAGTGAATTGTTAAAAATAAAGATATTGAAATACTGTTATTTATTTTCATTAAATTAATGGATTTTAAAGTACTTCTATTCATTGAATTTTATTCCAATGTATGACAAGTATTATTTATTATGATTTAAAATAATTTATTATATTCAAATCATCATTTTACCTGGTTTTTTATAAGTTTAATTTTATTCTTAATAACAAAATTATTTGAAAACTATTTTTAAATGAATAATGTCCCTCCAATTTAAGTCACTAAAATAAAAAATAATATAGAAATATTTAAATTAAATTTATAGATTATATATCTAAAAGTATAAATATAAATACATTTAATGATTATTACAAGTTATGTAGTTAATATATGAGCATCGAAATCAAGAAAAAATTATGTCTTGAAAAACTATATTTCCTCATGTTTTTCTAGTTGATTTTTAAATGAACTTCTACCACATATGTGAACTAAATTTCATAAAATGGGTTTGGTATTTAGAATCTGAATAATTAATAATATATTTTATTTTCAACTTATTTTGTCATCAGAGTGATTAATAAATATTACAAAATTCATCTACTATGAAAGAAGATAAAACAAATATTTTTACTTTACATGTGCTTGTAATAGAATTAATTTTCCACACACATGTGATTTTTATTTTATAAATTTTATTTTTATTAATAATTATTGGATACAAATTTTCTAATAAGGACCATTTTATTTTAGGCTTAAATGAAAAATTATATAGGATAATAAAAATAATTACTATAGTGAAAATAAAATGATAAAAGTAAGTAAACATATATGATTAGAAATAACATATTTAAAACATTTTTTCTTATTTATGGAGGTGTTTATTGAAATTAAAATTTCTCCAATAAATAATTTTCTAGTTTTAGTTCACATGGGGTGATAGACCGAACAGCCAGAGGGCTTTCATATTTATTGATTTTTGATAAATCCCCTTTCAAGTGATGAGGGGAACCATTAAAAGGCCTGTAGGCATAGAGATTTTATGGGCCATAGATTTACAAGGAATTTAATGACCCAAAGGTATTGGGTAATTTAACCAGGCTATAACTACAAGGAACTGACGCTCCCCATCATCTGCATCGTGATGGAAGATCTCCACATTCGCATGGTCATCCGGATAAGCTTCTCTTGCAAGGAGAGTCTTGTCCTGATGGTGATTTCATACCCTCTCATTATTCCAGATATTTATGTTATACAATGTTGAGTGCACCTACTTAGAATCCTCCTTTGGGGATGATCATTTCTGTAGAGTATGTCTGGGGAAACAGCATTGATCGTGTGGCCTGAAGGCCTTAAGGTACCTTGAAAGACTTTAAGGTTTCCCAAAAATCTTACTAACCTAAAGTCCTGGGTGGCCCAAAGGCCTTAATAATTCCAAGCCCAAACTGGTGGTCCAAAGTTAATATTTATTACTACTACAGTACCGAATAGTACCTACTAGAGTACCTACTATAGTACCCACATAGTGCTGCTTTATTACCCAAAATTATGTCTCTGTCTGGTTTCAAACCTGGGTCTCAAAGATGCACTTAGAGAGGCCTCACCAACTAGGCTGAGGCTAATGTTCCTGGGGGTTATAGTGACATCCCAATATTGTATAGTTTTGAGTATAAAAAAATTCAACTCCCCCTCAATCACCCATAACTTATTCACACATCTCAAGATGTTTTGATCAACAAAAACAAATCTAAATCTATCCCAAATAACCTTATACAAATAATAATTCTTTTTTATTCCCAAAATATCAACCATATGGTCCTTAATAAGAGATCAAATGGAGATTCGTCTCAGAAAAGTTAATTTTCATCACTAGGTTCCTTATTTTTATTTATTGTTTTCACACCAGCATTTTTGTATTAATAATTCCTATACAATAACACCATTATCTCCCTCATAATGATATTTTATTTCTTTTATTTCATAATTTTTACCCCCCTCCTCGTCAATAAAATTGGAAACAAATCCATCGCTCGTGGTTATGGTAGACCACCACCTCCCAAAAAGATGTAATTTTTTTCCATCACTGAATAAAATGGATAGTTATAATGATAAAAATTATGAATATATATGATATAATTTATATGATATTAATTATTTAAAATATATATATCATCAAATTCTTCACCCATTCACTCATTTAGTGAATTATATCATCACTCATGTGTAGGTATTACATACCATCTCTACAAAGTGATATGATTAATTTTCAATGTCCAATATTCAGTAACAATTATAAAAATCTATATAATTAATAACTATGTTATTTATAACACTAATATATTTTTAGATATTATGGATCTATATCACATGTGAAATAACTAGAACTTCTATGATGAAACATGCATGAGAAAATGAAGTAGTTGATACCCGAAATAAAGGTACTAATGAAATGTTATTAACAAACGGGATATAAGATTCTATAATTAGAAAATATATGTTTTTATTAATTTGAATATGGTTCCATTAAAAATTTATAGAAGTTATTAAAACTATAATATGAGTTTAAATTAGTTCAAACTAAAGGGAATAGCGAGGTTAGGGAATTTTTCTTGAAATTCCATTTCATTGAGGCGTATTTGATTATAAGCACATATTCACTTCTATATGATATATATAATTTCCAATTTATTTATTTAACATGAATACTTATTTATTAATAATGGATAATATTTCATTTCAAATTTATTCCTTCAAGGGGTTTCACTTTTAATTTTTCTAAATTGTTTATAATATATTTTACAATATCCAATTATTTTGGGATTAATATTACATTCATTAGAGAAACCTTACCATTTATCCTCCATAAGAGTAAACAATTTTCATATACATTGGATTATTAAGTAGTTTACATATTTTCATCAATATTATCTTCTCTTAGATACATGAGTCATGAAATTAAATGTTTAAAAGAAAAATTGATTTTATTTCCCTTTTAATATGAGATATTTTTATTCCATAACCATTTTCCCAATATTGTTTTAAAAAAAGTAATTTTAATTAATAAAATTATTTATTAAAGAATTTTTCTGTTGGTAGTTTTTGTATAAATGTCAAAAGGAATTTTTTTAATGATTACAGTAACAATAAGATTCATTGTCATCGTAACCATTTCAAAAATTGTATCTTCTTCTAAAAATTTTAAGTGGTTTTATAATGAAATCACTTTTATAAAAGATTGTTATATTATTTCACATTCAATACCTTTATTTTTCAAATGGATAAGATTTTATTGAAAAACTACATTCTCAATGAACCAGTGGTCACATCTCATTTCATGATTAATTTTGTGATTGTTAAATTTCTCTTGACGCAGTCGCTGTTTATTTATCATTTTTCATTAGATATTAAATTCCCCTTACATATCTATATTATTTTTATCATTTATATGATTATTTCATAAACCATATTCATTTTTAATATATAGGGTTTACATTAGAATTTATTTTATTAACTATAGAAACATTGGAAAATCCATATTCTTTTCTCAATATTGATATTTATTGATAGGAAATATTTTTCATGATTTAAATTGATCATTAAATAAATGTGGAATACATTGGACTTATTGTGATGGGTGGAGCTTCAAATTATATAGCTCTTAAATTCATTGAAGGGTCTCCTGATACAAATCTATTTGCGAAATTAATTTTTTAACCAGAGTTTTAATGTGACTAGTTGCAAGTTCTTGGAGGTATAGATATCATCATGTTGGACATCCTAACATACAATAGTAATAATTTCCATAATTTTTAAATTAGTTAATATTATCTATGAGATTACTATATTTTTATTATCCACGGATTAACTTCATGATCATAAGATTATTTATATATGATTATTTTATCATCATTCAATCTAGCCATATTTTTTCCAATGCTAATTTTATAAAATAAATGGGATGTTTTTTCAGTTATATAACTTTCTATATTGATTTTTCCTTATTTTTTAATGATAAATTTTCTTATACAAAACCCTTACTAATAATTTCAGCCCATTATTATTTTCATTAATTTCCCTAATATATGAAGATGAAATATTTGAATGAGTTCAAGGATTTAGAATATTCTCATTCAATGTGGTCTTTATTTTAGGTTGTACAATGTAATGTGAGATTCAAGTATGTATCTAGTTTACTAGGAATAATAAAATATTTTTACCTTTGGGATAATATTCCTTAAATAATGGGATAGTGTAATGATGTAACCACTGGCCCTGGGATACTGGAGTTAGTGTATTATAGTTTTAATAAGCATAATTTTAGTAGAAAACATTATAAAAATATGATTTGGAAAAGATAAATTAAGTACCATTATCCCATGGAATACATTGAGGATATGTATAGAAGAACACCCTAATGTTTTATAAAGAAGATACTATAGGAATTTCTCTAGAAAAACATCATTGTTTGGATAATATTAGTGGGCATAGTTATGGTGTTGTTGTACCTAGAGGTGATAGCTCTTAATAGAGTGCATTACACATTGACACAATTATCTCCTGGTGAATGAAAATGGGCCTTACTATGCACAATATTTTTCACTCCATTAGGATATTCAAGGATAATTTAAATTTCTTTTTGAACCATCATGAAAGTTGTTAATATATGATTAAAATTAATGAAATATGATATACATAAGGTCTGTTATATTTGAAACGTTGTTTTAATGATTTATACTTCTTATAAATTATTATTTGGTCTTCCTACTTTGAATATTGTTTCTCACACTATGATTTTTTGGTTTTATTCGATGAATCAGGCTCAAAGGAATCAAGTTAACAATGAATATGAATTAAAATGTGGTAATTATGCGAAAAAAATTACATGATCATAGGAGTTTAAGATATAATCATTATTACTAATCAATTATCCAAAAATTATGATTAAAAATATATATATTAAAAACTATTGGACTCACCAAAGAAGAGATATATGGAGTCCACTGTGATCTCAAGTGGTAGAGACCTTGGAGGAAAGAAGGATTGATTTAATTTATGTATAAAATGTGGAAAGGGACACCCAGTAGAATGTCTCAAGGGAATAAAAATTATTTATGTGTTGCAAATAATGGTATAAATAAATTATAAAGAAAATTGGGGAGTTCAATGGGGGGAAATAGTTGTCATCAAAGAGATCAATTTATAGTTAGTTTTCATGAATGTGGGTAACTGGGGAATTATCTATGTAAATGACTTATTTTAATGGAAAACTCCTTAACCAATGAAGGACCTATGTTGATGTAAAAGGGTTGAATTATATAAATTTTTGGATTCAATAATTTTGTTGTAGAAGATTTTTTATCAACGGTATTTTGGTCATAATAATCCGGAAACATATAAGTATTATGTTAATGTATTTAAACAATATAAATTAATTGTTACATATACCATCATGATTGTATGATTTTAAGGTCAATCCTAAGTTCAATGTCCTAAACACCCCTTAAATGACATTTTGTGATGGCATGTTTGTAAATATTAAAGTTAATTTGGGAGAATTTATGGAAATACAACTCATTGGTTTAGTGTAAGTTTTAGTGAAAATATATATTTATGGAAGAATGGATTTACATTTTGTGGACATAAAATTAAGGGGATTATTAACAATTAATGATTTTATTATATTTTAATTTTTTATAATTAGGTTTCCATATAAATTGGATAACATTATTGTAACGTCCCAAACCAACTTACCACTATGATGGTAGATAGACTTGTGAGACACATGGACTCAAGAACGTCTCCCCATTTGCCATAGGATTCTAAATAGTAGTGAGTGTCTTAGGAGGTGATAGTGGGGAGACTATACCCACTTATCATATTAGCATGGAAGTAAAATCAGAATAAATATAGAATACAAGAGAGAAAGTGGTATAATGAAATGATATATCAATTGAATAGTAATATAAACAACTGAATATAAACAATGTCCAACATCAATATTCAATAGATGCATGCAAGTCCTGATGTTTATACAAAATCAATAAGAATACAAAATGTAGCATGATACATAATAGTACAAGAATAAATAAAATAAATAAAATAAAATCCCCAAGAGAAATCCCCACGAGTTTCCTAAGCTCCATCTCAGTCCATTGCTCATAACTCCTGGGTAAAAGCATTCAATTAGTGTCCTACAAATATAAGGTCTACTTGGGTACCCCAGTGCAATGGTGACCTATTCCATGTGTGAGATAATAATCCCAATATGTTCTCATCTAGGTTTTCTATGACCAAATACATTCATTAATTTCAAATAATAAGTGTACATGTAATATGAATAAATAAACAAACTTAAAAATAACCAACAACCCTCCCAAGTTCATCAGAGACACTGTGCGGCTATACCATCTTCAGCTCATAGCTGGAATAATTCAAGAGAGTTACTATATATATATTATTAATATATATATATATATTAGTTATATATTTCATAAACATATACTAACAATGTGTGGGAGGACACATAATATCCATATACCCGGAATACAAATTCTTAATGAACTATGACGTAACTCACTTGTCCATGACAGGTCTAACGAGCATAAAAGCTCTGATGATATAGTGAATTCCCTACATCCTCATAGAGCGGGGGATGTCGTGTCCATCACTCTAGGTGGTGTGTGTTACCACCAAGGAAACACTATAATCACAGAATACGACATGAATATCCTACCACACATATCATATCATTGGTATGAGATATCATCCTCCACATCCATTGTAAGGGAGCGTGATAAAACATTCTCAGTGGAATCCTTACCATCAGTTTATAGCCTATTTATAAGGCGTGATTATATTTATAATAAATTAACATGAAAAAAATACCTCTCACACCTTAAATTTATTATTCCCATATAAAGATATAATCATATTTATAATGAAAGTCATGAGGAAATACCTACCATGATTTACATTCTAATAACCCGTTATATTCAAGCACGACATAGTCATCTTTATAACATAACCCATGAAGAAAAACATCTCATATGTCCAATGGTTATCTTCAATACATTCAAGGTACTAAAATTTAGAATATGCATAATTAAAGGCATGGAATTACCCTACTTCATAACCCATTTCATTAAATCAATCCATTTAACACAATTAAAAAATTACATCAATCGTGCCTATATGATTCCATTTCATTCCCGAAATCATGGAAAATCCCTTCATAATACACATAGAGCACTTAGGAGGTTCCAGGGCCTTGTGTACAATTTCCTACTTGCGTAATTCCATATACAAGGCAATCCAAGAAATTAGAATGTGATTGGGTCAAAATAAACATTTATCAATGGTGGAAAACTCCTTTTAGAACTTCATTAAAGGCCATGTAAAAAAATCCATATTCCCAACCAAACATTTAATCCAAGAGATAAACCAATACATCAATCTAAGCATCATTTATAATGGGTTTTGGTTTATAAGACAACTTACCTCCATCAAGGGGTTTAATTATAAAATCCTGACATTGTTCTTCGAACAATTCATTTACCATATTTGAACATCCATTTCAAGGGCATGTCAAAACCCCTCAATAGAATTTTAAAAATAAATTTCCACATGAGGCGATTGAATTCATAAAGTCCAAATAGTATTTAAAATGTACCACAGTCATTTAGACAGTAACATACTAGGGGTAAATTAATGATCCAAGAGGAACTCTTAGAAGGTGTTCTGAAAATTTTAACATTTAAATATAAAGTTAAAAACATGTTGTCTTACCTAAAGGGGTGTATCTGTTAAGGTTGATATCCCCATTCCACACACAAATAATCAATGGGTGTATTATAGGTTGATATGATCAATTTAATATTAATTAACCAACTATAATGTAACTCTTGTAAATGTCTGTCATGCAGCACAATGGAACATTTCATAAAATGGTCTAAAATTGATAAATTAGTCATAAACCACCAACCCTATGCCTAGTGCGTATCAGTTGTCCAATTTCGAGCTCTAATTCGATCCATTTTGGAATATATATGTGAGAAATATATTCTTCCTAAAAAATAAAAAAATGAACTCACACTAAAATATCCCAGTTGAGAAAAAAATAAATGAATAATGTTTCAAATTTACTCAAAATATTACCTGTATAGATCTATAGAGACTGACGACACTTGATTCAGACAAACAATGGAGGAGTTATCGGTATGACAAGAATAGTATTAAAGAAGATCTAATTGAACCTAGAGGAGGGAGCTCACATGAGTGGAGGAGAGGAAGAAATTATAGGAAGAAATTAAAAAAAAGAACTAAAATAAATATAGTAAAAATTTAATCTCAACCCCAAAATTGGGTCGCGTGGTTTGGCCAAACCATCTGCCAATTGTGTAGCACTGATACCTTATGGAACCACATCACACTGTTTGGGATTCATGGTTTCTCTAAATATGCACCAAGTATGCAGTGAATAATTTTGAGGTGATACCTAAGTTGAACTACCCATGCACTACCCATGTAGGTCGTTTCTGCACCACTGACATATGTTGCAGGGTTTTCTACTGAGGGCTTCACGGTTTCAGACAAACCATTCGCCCTTAGCAGTCTCTTAGATCTAGGAATTTATGGCCCCGATTCTCCTGAAACATGAATAGATCTCAAAAGAACCTCTTGTTCCTTCACCCATGTCTAAAAACAACACGTTGAAGTGTTCTAAATCATGGAATTATGTTTTGAATCCCCATTTTAAAAATGGAACCTCTAGTAAACATAAATGGTCAAATTCCCATGGAATTTCATCTTGTTCAAAAGGTGGATCATTACAAGCTACACACCTTAGAATTTCTCATCCTCGAGAAGAATTCAGGAACAACATTAACACCACATAACCTACATGGTTGAATATGTTCCATTCAAACGGTTGTGTTGCATTTTAGAATTCTCAATGCACCTTCAATCATTCAATTCTCATTCCAACATAAACACAAAGACGACAATTTCTTGATCCCGTTTAAATAGAGACGTGATAACATTGTCATCTCATTAATCATTCTAGACCAAGGTGCTTCCCACCATAGGATTTAACATTATAATGGGGCCAATTCTAAGCCAAAACATCTCCCACATTGTAATTTTTTTACAAATCACGTTCTAAGTGATCTGATGACATTCACAATGTGATTTCTTCAACTAGTTGAACACGATTACATACTATGTCATATCAGGGACCTCAATGTAAAGAATCTATCAAATACGGGTTGACCAATCTTAAACTGGTCGCACAAGCTTTACTTGAAAGAAACTTCCGACCTTTAGAAAACACATTAATTAACCACACGTCATGTTTTTAAAATTCTTCCCCATCATGAATAACCACTTAATGAGAGGGAAAATGATTCAAGCCACTCTGACCGACTTATCTCAAAGATGAAAAACTTAGATGGATGGATAATTTCAAAAATAACATCATTACCTTCCTCCAAGTCATCTGTATTTCACCACAAAGACGTTCACCAAAGTCAATATAGCATCCCACCTTTTTATAACATAACTTTTCATTACATTTTAAAAAACCAAGGATCTTTAAAGATTATTGTCTTAGAAACCAGGAACTTAATACATTAAAAAAACATTCTTCTTAAACACATGATAGGCTTCTACTTATGTTCATACTAGGTTCATTACTGTATCTCATAACATGGGATCATACATCAAAAGAAAGGGTGAGCAGAATGCTCATTAAGGGAAACAAGGGAAACATTTAACATGTGAACTTGAGATACATCAACAATGTCAGGAAAAGAACTTTAAGGCATGAGAATGAAATCATGAGGCATGTCATAATAAAAATAACTTATTTCATAACTTGAAGATGTGGCTACAACATTTAACAAAGACAATAATTTCTATTTCACCAAGGTCCATCCCCAAGTTGTCAATATAAATTACCAAGGTTATTCACCAAGGTATCAGTCTAAATGGTCATCTCTAGAGATTAAGTATTTACACAATGCATTGGAGCGCTATCAGGGCGCACCCTTGACATGCCTTTATTATCATTTGAGCCACATATATCATCTTCAATCATTTCATAAACAACCCATATAGCATAAAAGGAATGAGTTTCATTTCATAATCATAACGTTTTAAAAACTGCTTTAAATACATGATCTTTACGTCACTTTAAACCCACGGAAAGGGAAAGCGGTTCTCATGTATGTAAATCCTAGAATTTAAAAAAGAACAACTTGGTATATATTTGAATACTCTTATATAAGAAAGATCTTTGAGTATTCACTTAATAAAATTAAAGACCTTTAGAAAAAGAGAGAGACATTTGAGACGGAAATTCTCTAGCATAACGGCCATGTTTCTGGGTTTTAGAAAACATTGAAAAGATATGGGACATGGGTCAAACAATAATAAATGACCCATAAAATAGTATAGGGACCGAATATGAAGGATATATGAACATGGTACTGAAATTTGAAGGACATACCATTTGAAATGAAAAACATGGAAGGACGACAAAAATTTGATTTCTCTTATGAAAATCCAGCAGCCTAACGAAGTAACTTAAACTTCAACCAAAAATGATTTGACAAGATCAAATAGGGTCTCTTATCATATAAAAATAATAGTTCAGTATGATAGATATAGAGATCATACCTCAACATAATAAAAAGGAACTTGAAAGACTTGACATTAAAATTGATCTTGAAAATGAGATGGATGAAAGAATCCCTTAAAAATTTGACAGCCTAACGGCGCCACTTAAAACTTCAAAATACTGAACTGAAGAGATAAAATAGGGTATCTAATAATATGAGAATAAAATATAAGTATGATAGGTATATAGATCATACCCCAACATAAAAAAAGGAACTTGAAAGACTGGACATGAAAATAGATATTTGAAAAATGAGAATGTTGAACGAGTCCCTTAAAAATTCGGCAGCCTAACGGCACCACTTAAAACGTCAAAATACTTAATTGAAGATATAAAATAGGGTCTCTCATCATATGAACATAAGAGTTCAGTATGATAGATATAGATATCATTACCCAACATAATAAAAAGTAACTTGAAAGACTTGACATGAAAGTAGAACTTTGAAAAATGAGAAAGGTGAACTAATCCCTTAAAAATTCGACAGCCTAATGGTGCCACTTAAACAATCTTAAAAAGAATTGATGATAGAAATAGGGGGTCTCTCATAATATAAACATGAAATGGGAAGTTTGATGAATATATAATAACATCCTCCAACATAAGAACATGGAGCATAAAATAAATGACTTAAAAGAGATTACTTGAAAAGGAAGAGGGAGGTAGGATCCCTTACCTTAAAACGTATCTCTTAAAACACAAAGGATGGGACCTTGAGGGCTTTGGGGCACCTTGGGATGACTCCATGGGAGGTAAAGAGACCCGGCCTTAGTTGGGGGAGAGTTGGGAGTCTAATGGATGAGAGGATGGCTTGGTATTTATAGGGAAAGTGATGGAAAAAGGCATTAATGGCCACAGGACACCTCAATAGGGTTTTTGGAAAAACCATGGGCTTTCCCATGGTATTTTCCCATGGTATTGGACACTTGGTACACCACATACCTTATATTACTATTCATAAGTAGACCATATTGATTACATTCGTAATACATCATTTAATGATGTCATTAAACACCAGTAACTTAAAAACTATATTTTCACAATTCATCGAAAAATCAACTTTCTCAGAAAAATCCCAAAATTTCACTTCAACAAAATATCGATGCTATGATTTCAAAATTGAACTCCATTTTATAATAAAAATTTTCTAAATATTTTTAATTTAATTTTTATATAAATACACTATTCACCAAAAAATCATTTTTTTCATAAAAAACCCCAAAAATTACATTAACAAAATATCGATGCTCTGTGTTCAAAAATGAAATTCATTTTATAAAAATATTTATCTAAATATTTTTAATTAAATTTTTAATTAAAAAACACTATTCACCCAAAAAACTAATACTTGACTAATAATTTATAAAATCGTTATTTAAACATTTTATTGAATCACATTACTTAATCAAGGTGCCCGGATTATATTAATGGTTTATTTAAGTGAGATTACTAATCCATTTGGTCACATTACTAATCCTAAGCATAAAATCACTATTCATAATTTACTATTCATCAAAATTAAGTTGATCTTATTAGACTCTAAATTTTGTACTGAACATAATTGTAGAAGACCATTTTTTTTAAATCATTACACATTTTCAATTATTTAACGTTTACATAAATATTTTTTAAAATATCCTTTATCTAAAATTCACCAAAAATATTCATACTATATTTATCCGGACATTTGAAAATTCATAAAATTCATCATAAGTAGAAATCAAAAATTTAATTTAAAACAAAGGATTACACAAGGAAGTTATGGTATCCTTACATAGCCCCTTATCACACCAGCATAGGACCTAAGTGTAAGGTGTGCTAAGGTGAGAGAATCTGAGGGAGGCTCAGCCAACATCGCACGAGTAGTAATTTCTATCAGTTTGAACTTCTTGTGAAGGTGATTCCGTTCTAGCTTCACACGATGAAGTTCGGCATGGGTTTGGTCCAGAGCAAAGCCCAATGGTGCTACCTCCTTCCCAAGTTTTGTTAGATGGGCTTTGATCGGTCCAAGACTACTAGGTGAGGCCATCAAATCTTCATTCTATATTAATTAACCAAGATCACTTGTATTTAGAGACAAAAGTTGCAACATTTAGTTTTAAACAGTCATACTGACTAACGGTCATATAATAGTCAAAACCCAACAGTCTCATTTTAATTGTACTCATGTTATCAAATGAAACAGTTTTGTTGAGTATGAAAAATAAAATAACACACAAAATTAGGAAAAAAGATTTATTCAAAAGTTTGGGTCGTTACAATCTTCCCCCCTTAAGAAATTGCATCCTTGCAATTTTTAAAATTGGGTTTTGAAATTTCATTGAAAGTCTCACTTCGGAAAAAGAGTCAGTAACACTATTACTTTAAAAGAAAGAAAAGGAAGTTCAAAGGCCACCCGAGTTAACCCATACTAGGATTCCATGTAGGAAAACATGGTTATGGCTGAAAAAACAAAGGGTCAAGTTCTGAGGGAGAGTGATAGAAAACAAGATTAGGAGAAAGTTAACAATAAGAGAATCACAAACTTATGATTGGTATAAATGGTCTTTGATTACCCAGTAGGAAACGTTAACAGCCAAAGTTTTTGTTTTACATTCCTTTTCATAGTTTTGAGGAATTCATTTATTACAAAGAATAAAAACATAAGGACATATACCTACCTTCAATTAGTGTTTCATCATTTAATAAGTTTCTACCAAAACTAATCTTTACTCCAAACGATGAGCATTCAAATCTATATCGTCTCATCAAAGCACAAGAATCATCTTATAGAGAATCACATAATCCACCAAAGATTAACTATCTATTTCTTCTATCTTTAAACATTATCCCAAAAATAGAAAGGGTAAGATAAAATAGCTCTTCCAAAATAAAGAACCCCAGAGGAAGGGAAACTACTTTAAATCTTCAAAGTTCCGTGGTACTACCCAAAGCTCATCATAGACCATTCCATAAATAACATTCCTTAAAAATCATCAAAATAAACCAAACTAAGATTGAAACCCAAATACAAGAAGGATTTGATAACATAGTCTTCCAAGATAAATTTTATCGCTCATCTCAAAACAACATCAACCACTCCTAACATCTTATAACAAATGTAGCTAACCTAAACATATTTTACCCAAGATAGGTTAATCATTTTCATATGTAACCTAAATTACTATAATTCCACCTTAAATTCATCGATTCTTCAAAATATATGTCAACCTTTACTCCTCAATGAAAATAACTTAGTAATCTATTTACCTCAATCAAATAGTGTTCCCAAAATACTGAACGCCTTCCAAAATAATAATAATCTTTTAATCCCCTAATCATCTCTGTCATATTGATATGGAAATCAACACATTTCCTATCACATTGGTTGTTGGAACATGTTCTTCCATTTCGCGCCATTATCTAAGAAAATATATTACATTTAGGGGCTTAAATACTTAGCCAATAATCATGAAAAGGAACTTAAACCATTGAAGGATAACTTGTAGAAGAAAAGTATACCCTATCTTGTGATCCCCTAGGTTCCAATCTAGGTTATCCGTGATCATATATTCTTATGTAAATATTTATTTTATTTTATCTTCGTTCCTTTAATAATGGATCATACTAAGCTTATGAATTTAACAAAGCATATCCCCTAGGAGTGTCATAACCAAGAGTGCAGAAAGGCCAGTTGTAGTGTACCAGTTCCCGTTCGAGTCTAACTCAAAGCGGTGTTTTCGGGTTTTACCCCTATGTACATCTATGCCAGAGCCACCTCTACCTGCTCATATCTAGACATGGATGTATTTTATTGGCAACCCCTTACTCAATACTCACCAAAATACCAGGAATATTTACTTTATTTAAACTTTTCTATAGGGTTCATCCTAATGTTTCCATATCCTAATTTCCACAAATAACTAAACCATCCCTTGATACCAACTATAGAATCCATCCTTTTTATAAAACAACTTTTTATTACATTTTACAAAACCGAGGATCTTTAAGGTTTAGTGTCTTGGAAACCAGAAACTTAATACATAAAACAAAAAATCATTCTTCTTAAACACTTGAAAGGGTTCTCCTTATGTTCATCCTAGGTTCATTGATGCATCTAATAACCTATAGACATACATCAAAATAAAGGGTGAGAAGAAGGCCCAGTAAGGGAAACAAGGGAAACATTTAACATGTGAACATGAGATACATCAACAATGTCATGAAAAGAACTTTAAGACATGAGAATTAAATCATGAGGAATTTCATAATAAAAATAACGTATTTCATAACATGAAGATGTGGCTAAAACATTTTAGAAAGAAAATCATTTCCGTTTCACCAAGGTGTATCCCCAAGGTGTCAATAACAATTACCAAGGTTATTCACCAAGGTATCAGTCTAAATGGTCATCTCTAGAGATTAAGTCATTACCCATTGCATTGGAGTGCTATCAGGGCGCACCCTTGAAATGACTTTATTATCATATGAGCCAAATATATCATCATCAATCATTTCATAAACAACCCATATAGAATAAAAGTAATGGGTTTCATTTCATAATCATAACGTTTTAAAAACTCCTTTAAAGAAATGATCTTTACGTCACTTTAAACCCACGGATAGGGAAAGTGGGTCTCATGTTTGTAAATCCCAAAATTTAAAATAGAACAACATGGTATATATGTGAATACACCTATAGAAGAGATAACTTTGAGTATTCACTTAATAAAATAAAATAACTTTAGAAAAAGAGAGATACATTTGAGACGGAAATTCTGCAGCATAACGGCTATGTTTCGGGGTTTTAGAAAACAATGAAAAGAGAGGGGACATGGGTCAAACAATCATAAATGACCCATAAAACAGTAGAGGGAGAAAATATGAAGGATATATGAACATGGAAATTAAATTTTAAAGACATACCATTTTAAATGAAAAACATGGAAGGAAGACAAAAATTTGATTTCTCTTATGAAAATCTGGCAGCCTAATGGTGTCACTTAAACATCAACCAAAAATGAATTAACAAGATAAAATAGTGTATCTAATCATATGAACATAAGAGTTCAGTGGGATAGATATATATATCATACCCCAAAATAATAAAAAGTTACATGAAAGACTTGACATGAAAATAGATTTTGAAAATGAGAAGGGTGAATGAATCCCTTAAAAATTCGGCAGCCTAACGGCACCACTTAAAACTTTAAAATAATAAATTGAAGAGATAAAATAGGGTATATCATCATATTAACATAAAATATCAGTATTATAGATATATATATCATACCACAACAAAAAAGGAACTTGAAATACTGCAAATGAAAATAGATCTTTGAAAAATGAGAAAGTTGAACGAGTCCCTTAAAAATTCGGCATCCTAACGGCGCCACTTAAAACTTCAAAATACTTAATTGAAGAGATAAAACAGGGTCTCTCATTATATTAACATAAGAGTTCAGTATGATAGATATAGATATCATACCCTAAAATAATAAAAAGGAACTTGATAGACTTGACATGAAAGTAGAACTTTGAAAAATGAGAAAAGTGAACGAATCCCTTAAAAATTCGGCACCCTAATGGCGCCACTTAAACATTCTTAACATGAATTGATGAGAGAAATAGTGGATCTCTCATAATATGAACATGAAAAGGGATTGAAGATAAATATATAATAACATCCTCCAACATAAGAACATGGAGCATAAAATAAATGACTTAAAAGAGATTACTTGAAAAAGAAAGAGGGAGGTAGGATCCCTTACCTTAAAACGTAACTCTTAAAACTCAATGGTTGGGACCTTGAGGGCTTGGGGGCACATTGGGAGGACTCCTTGAGAAGTAAAGAGACCAGAGCTCTTTGGGGGAGAGTTGGGAGTCGAATGGATGAGAGGATGGCTTGGTATTTATAGGGAATTTGAGAGAACAAGGCATTAATGGCCAAGGGACACCACATTAGTGGTTTTGGAAAAACCATGGGCTTGACCATGGTATTTTCCCATGATATTGGCCACTTGGGACACCTTATACCTTATCTTACTATTCATAAGTATATCATGTTGATTACATACTTAATACATCATTTAATGATGTCATTAAACACCCGTAACATAAAAACTGTATTTTCACTATTCATCGAAAATTCAACTTTCTTAGAAAAATCCCAAAATTTTACTTTAACTGAATAACGATGCTTTGATTTCAAAAATGAACTCCATTTTATAAATATAATTTCCTTAATATTTTTAATTTATTTTTTAAATAAATACACTATTCACCAAAAATTCATTTTTTACAGAAAAATCCCCAAAAATTACCTTAACATAATATCGATGCTCTGATTTCAAAAATGAAATCCATTTTATAAAAAAAAATCTAAATATTTTTAATTAAATTTTTAATTAAAAACACTATTCACCCGAGAAAACTAATACTTGACTAATAATTTATGAAACTGTTATTTAACCATTTTATTGAATCACATTACTTAATCAAGGTTCCTAGATTATATTAATGCTTTATTTAAGTGAGATTACTAATACACTTGGTCACATTACTAAACCTAAGCATAAAATAACTATTCATAATTTAATATTCATCAAAAAATATGTTGATCTTATTAGACTCTAAATTTCGTACTAAACATAATTGTAGAAGACCATTTTTTGTAAATCATTCCACATTTTTAATTATTTAATGTTTACATAAACATTTTATAAAATATCCTTTCTCTAAAATTCACCAAAAATATGCATACTATTTTTATCTGGACATTTGAAAGTTCATAATCTTCATCATAAGAAGAAATAAAATTTCTTATTTAAAACAAAGAATTACACAAGGCAGTTATGGTCTCCTTACATATCCCCTTATCACACCAGCATAGGACATAAGTGTAAGGTGTGCTAAGGTGAGAGAATCTGAGGGAGGCTCAGCCAACATCACACGAGTAGTAATTTCTATGAGTTTGAACTTCTCACGAAGACGATTCCGTTCTAGCTTCACACGATGATGTTCATCTTGGGTTTGGTCTAGAGCAAAGACCAATGGTGCTACCTCCTTCCCAAGTTCTGTTAGATGGGCTTCGATCGGTCCAAGACTACTGGGTGAGGCCATTGAATCTTCTTTGAATATTAATTAATCCAAGATCACTAGTATTTAGGGACAAAAGTCGCAACATTCAGTTTTCAACGGTTATACTGACTAACGGTCATATAATAGTCAAAACCCAATAGTCTCATTTTAATTATACTCATGTTATCAAATGAAACATTTTTTTGAGTATGAAAAATAAAATAACACACAAAATTAGGAAACAAGATTTATTCAAAATTTTGGGTCGTTACAGTCCATGAATGGATTCTAGTGAAATTTCATAATCAAACAACCACTGATCACAAAAACTAGTATAGTATAACCTTGGATAAATTAAAACTAGTGTCCAAGAGACAATTCCAAGTTTGTCAACAGTCCGTGATTACATGAAATACATTTCCACAAGGCCATAACATCAACATTAGAAATTGACCGAGCATATAGTATCATCAACCTAGTGGTCAAGTCAAGGGAACATGTGGTTTATAAGAGACCAACCCCTAAATTTCTACATGGGAACCCAAGGGTTACTATAGAATAACCATGTCTCTAATAAAACCACATATCCAGTGTACATCACCGAGAAACCCACTACTATATCCCAAAAACTTCTAAACCATTAGTGTGGTGTAAGACCAACACTATCATAGTGCATAAAGGATGAAGTCAATATAGGGGGAATTATCATCTATAAAAAGAATATAAATTGAGTAAACCAAGAAAACTAGAATAAGAATAGTTGAACCACTACTTGTTTACTTCTTTTAAAAGAAAATTGACTTAATCTACCAACGCATTGTCATTAGATGATCATAAGCCTTTTCCACATGATGAATTATGTAATAATTTCTTATTTACCAGCAAAGCCCATCCATGACCAATAGTTTTTCTCAAAGGATACATTGATAGAAACCATATTAAGTCATTATTTTAAGAAAGAACCCACATGACTCAACGCTTTTGAGCCTCAATGTTAATCAATAAAGCCTTCTCTTTCCTAAGTGGTCTACATAGTTTGTGTTTTTTCTACTTGGAAGTGCATATGACCACCAAAACCAGTGTGATTATACCTAAATTAAGAGTTTCCTAGTAATAAAAATAAGAGAAACAAACTAGCCACTCAAAAGAAAACAATTTCAGAATCTCCATAAACAGAGATTCTTAATCGAATTCTACATTTGGGATGGAGTCACATAGGGGAATGGGGGGGAGTACATTATCTCTGACTATCCTGATCCAAGTACAAAGAAGGTTTTTTATACAATTCTTGTCAATGATTCATCGATTAGAAAAAAATTAGATTGTGTTGGACATAAATAGATGTTTCGAAGTGTGCTTGCAAAGCAGTCCTTGGCGGCATCTGCTTCTGAAGCACCGGGCATGAGGAAGTTTGCGGATGTTCTGAAATCGGCTTGTAACTTCCTAGAAATTGATTTTCCTCCACCTGTGAGGTTCATAAAAATGGGATGTGTTTCCCATGTCGCCATTTACCAAATGGATGTTGAGGAACTCATCAACCTTTTTCGATTCTCGATCATCACATGGGTTCTTCTTCCGAAGAGTGGATCACATTGGAAATTAAATGATCTCTCTCAAAGAATCTCACATATTTGAGGTTTTGATGATTGTAGAATGATCTCTATGGGATTTGGATACAACAATATTAATTTCTCATCTGGGGAATCATAATGAAGAGCATAGAGATTTGGGTCTATTTTGTTGAAGTCAGGTGTTCTTCGAATACAGGATTTAGATAGAAATTTGGACCCTGAGAATGTCAAAGATACACACGTACCGGTCTGGATTCAGATTCGTAAGTTAAATTTTCTTTATTGGTATCCAAGGATTATATGGGATATTACCTCATTGGTTGGAAACTCCTTTCTGATGGATAATCACACTAAAGATCCTAAGTTTGGTCATTTTGTGAGGGTGCTGGTGGAAGTGGACATGGATTCGACGCTGGTTCAGGAGGTTGTATTGACAACCAAGTTTGACCATTTTAATCTAGAGATTCAATATGAGAGGTGACCGATGTTCTGTCTCACTTGGCACTTCTTTGGTCACTTGGATTTTGAATGAAATAGGAGAAAGGTCTATGGTCTGTGTGAATTGAAGGGTCACTCTGATGATTTCTGTAGGAAGGGAAAGGAAAAGGTTCACTCATCTAATCTTGTTGCTAGGACGAGGAACCCCATTTCTAGGATGAATAGTCCCTTTTCTATGTAGGTCTCTGGTGAGGCTTCTATTCCCCGTATAGAACCTACTCTTCAGGTCCCATTGCAGGAAGCTACCACTCTTGTTGAGTAGTGTTATGTACAGGAGTCAATGAGCCTGGATGCTTCTTTCAATGAGACTGTTGATCAGGTTGCAGTACAGGTTCAGCCTGTGATCTCTCAGCCTATGATCTCTCATCCAGTTCAGCATGTGATCTCTCATCCAGTTCATTCCGGTGTCTCTCAGGATATTACATAGGTTAATGGTTCTGAGTCGTCTCAGCTCTCCCGGTAGGTGCAGACTGCATGTCTTGAACCTACGGTTGAGAAAGAATTAAAGGTCATAATTTAAGGGCAGACTACATGTATTTATCCTATTGAGCATTAATTGAAGGTCTCTATATAGGGGCATACTACATGTATTCTGCATCCATCTCAAAATGCATTGCTGGAGGCAATGCTGGGTGTTGCTGAACCTGTAGCATCATCTGAAGGAACTATGTAGATTAATTTGGGTATGGAGTCTGTTGATTTATCTTGACATCAAAAGGATGTGATTCTGCCTACTGAATCTATTATATAGAAACATGTATATGTTTTTTCTGTATCTAGAGGGAAGGCCATGGTTCCTCAGTCTATTGAGAATTACAAGAGTTGTGATAAACATGTAGCGGATTCATTCTCCCAGGTCTCATTGTCTTAGGTTGTGAGGAAGATTATGGTGCAGACTAGTCAGGATCCAGTTATTTCATTGAATAAATTCACTCCTATGTGTAGTTTTTTTTGGTATGGTGATAAAGAGGACACTGTCAGTGATGAGAAAACTCGATCTTTGGAATGTTCATCCCCTATTACTTTCTCCTTATCCCTAAATGTATGTTAGGAGAAGGAAAAGAAGAGTGAGAGGCAGGTTATGTAATTAAATCTACAATGGTATGTAGGGCCTATCACCAGGTCTAAATCCTCTCTCTAATGATGATTTTCTTTTGGAATTGCCAGGGTACTTGGAGTTCTCCAACGCTCACAAACCCTAGGAATTTTATTGTGGCCAATAAACCGATCCTAATTGGAATTTCTGATCCTCATATGTCTTTCTGAAAATGGAAATCCTTTAGATGGTCAACCCATGGGTTCTCATTGGTTTCTCATAATCTTGGTCAGAATTCTTTAGAGCCTCTTTGTGTTTTGAAACATGATAGTTTCTACTTGATATCCTATTTTTATGATCAACAGTCGATTACTCTCTCTATTGAGATAAGTGGTTGTGATATGTCCTTTAATTTTGTTTATTCTTTAAATCAGTATACTGGGAGAGGTGTGTTGTGGTCATCTATGGAGAACATTTCTCTTGGAATGAGAAGAAGTTGTGTTATTATTGGTGATTTTAATTCGGTGCTTCGGCCTAAGGACAAGACAGAAAATTGCTTTAATAGGTTGGATTATAGTGAATTCACTACCGATATTGATGTTTCTATTCTAATTGTGGTTCCAATCATGGGGGCTGATTTTACCTGGAGAAGATACGCTTTGAATGGGTTACAATCCAACAAGATTGATAAGAGTTTTTGTAATGTGGATGGGGGTTCTCATGATTTTTCTCTCTCTGGAATAACTATTCTGAGGGATAATTCTGATCACAATCCTCTTTTAATGGATTTGAGTCTTCATATCTTGAGATCTTCTCCACTAACTTTTAGGTTTAATAATTTCTGGTTATCTATTCATGGTTGTAGACAGTTTGTCAGTGAGGCTTGGGAAACCACTTTAATTGGATGTCCCTTTCATATAATGGTTATGATGTTAAAGGTTATGAAGGAAAAGCACAAAGAGTGAAGTAAGAAATATTTCTCATGTATGGAGCATGATATTCAAAGTGTTGAGGATAATCTCATGCACTATCAAAGGCTTAATGGGGGCCAGGATATGATATCTAGTAAAGAGTTTCTTGCTCTTTCTAAATTTAATGAGCTCCTTGATTTAAAGGATTTTCTATCTCAGAATCAATATAATTTCAGGTGGCTGAAAAATGAGTAAAGAAATAAAAGAATGTTTCATTTCTTGTAAAGGGAAAATAAGGAGAAACATGGTACGAATTCACTCATGGGGGACGGAGTTCTTTTCAATTCTGAAAACGGAATTTCTGTTATAGCTTGCAGCTATTTTGAAAAGTTGTGCAATGATTCAGGGAAGGATAATACTAATAAAATGTTCAGTAATATTTATCATTTGGTTGTGGCCTCCCCAAATGATATGCTCACTAATATTCCTTCAGAGGATGAAATCAGGAAGGTGGTGTTTTCAATGAATGCAGATAGTGGGGCAGCGCGAGATAGATTCTCTAACAGATTCTTTATGGCTTATTGGGATATTATCCATTCAGAGTTTGTTAATTTGGTTAGAGATTTCTTTTATCATTTTTATGTCTTCTTTGGATCCAATGCTAGCTTCATTTTTCGGATTCCAAATAAACAGAATGCTCTTGATATTTGGGATTTCAGGCCCTTGGCCATTGGGAATACCATTCCAAAAGTTATCATCAAAGTCCTGGTGAATATATTGGGATGTATTTCTAAGGATTTTAATTCCACAAATCAATTTGGGTTTGTTCCTAGAAATAATATTCAAAATGTTTTGTATACTGCATCATAATGTGTTAATGTTATGGGGAAAAAGGTGAATAATGGAAATATGGCTCTAAAATTTGACATTTCTAAGGCCTTTTATACGATGAAATATAACTTCATTTTTGCTGTGATAAAAAATCATGGCTTTTCCAATGGTTTCATCAATTTGATTGTCTAAATTCTCCCGATTTTTTTGCTATATGTTCTTATTAATGGCACTCATAGTGGATTATTTAAATGTTCTAGGGGGTGAGACAACGAGATCCCTTATCTGGCCTTCCTTTTTCTATCATTGAGGATTACTTGAGTATGTGTCTTTCAGATCTTGTACATCCTGGTTTGTATCATCAAATTACTATTGGTAGACGTCTATTTTCTCCTTCAAATCTATTTTATGCGGATGATATTCTCTTGTTTGGTAAGGATGAAGGGATAACTATTCAATTTATAAGGGAAATTTTGAGCATTATGAGGCCATTTCGTTTCAAGTTATCAGTTAGGAGAAATCCTGTATGATTTTTGGGGAAGCTAATATTGTATCAATGAAAAAACATAATTTCCCAGAAGCTTGGGGTGAAAAGAAGGTATCTGCCTTTCAACTATCTTGGGGATCCCCTTTTCTGTGGTGCTTTTAAAAGGTGTCATCTGGAAAATATCTATCTTATAATTCTCAATCAAATGGCTACATGGAAAGGTAAATCTATGTCTCAGTTAGGTCAGGTCTGTCTTGTTAATTTTTTGATCAATTCCATGAATGTATATGTTTTCCTTATATATATGGCCTTGATCCCCTCTTACGAATTTAAAGAGGATAATTCAGAATTTTATTTGGACTAGTTCAATTCAGGAAAGGAATATTGTTGTAGTTTCATGGAGTGATTGCATTCAACCTGTTTACATGGGTGGTATAGAGATTAAGGATATTAAGCGTTTTAAGGAATCTCTCATTTAAAAGATTAGTTGGTAGATTTTTACCTACAGTGATTTTTCTCTCGAGTTTCTTTGTAACAGATATTAATCTAAGATGGTTAATTGGTATTCTCTTCATGTCCCTTCATTGATATGGCCCTCAATTAAGCATGATTATTGTAGCCTCTCACAATCTTCTAAATGGGTGGTTTGTCAAAACTCCTCTTTGAACTATTGGAAGACTGTTTGGTTGTCATGTGGCATTGTGGAGGATACTGAGATTACTTATTCTGTAAGGGATCTTTCTATTCCTGAATTTAAATATAATATCATGGCTCATGGGCTTCTTTCTGATTCTTTATATGAGGAGTTGGGACATTATCATTACTCTGCGATGGATACTTTGATTTGGTAACCCAGTCTTACTGGAAATTTCCGCACATGGGAGGATTATAGATCTATGTGTGTTTGAGACTTCGCTGGTTTTTTCATGGATGATTATGTTCCATTTTTCTTTTCTTCTTCTGGATCAATATTTGATTATATAGAGGATTTGTATGTGTTGACTCCCTTTTCTATGGATGATACAGCGAGCTGGATTTTCTCTTGCACTTGTTTTCTTTCACTGTCTTGTTGGAGATAAAACTGTTGATCACTTAAATATATCTTGTTGCTCTTCATCTGGTTTATGGTATTATTTTCAGGGTGACTTTGGATGCCACCAGTATCTAGAGTTTTTTGGATAGCTAGTGGATTCTTTTTACCGAGCTAATTGCAGCTCTTAGGTGAAACCGCTGCTTCTTTTTGCAGTCTCAACGATGGATTCTTTTATCTAGAGGGCTCTAAATTCTCTTGTCTTTGAGAACTGATGTACACCGATTTCTATTGGTATTCGAGAGTTTCATATTGGTGTTCTTGCTTCTGTGTGGGCTAGAATTGGATCCATGCAAAATGACGTTTCAGATCTGGGTCTATTGCGAAATTTGGCTGTTTCTTGTAGATGAAAGAAGCCGATTATGATGAATCATATCCAGTGGACCCCTCGGAATTTTTAGTTTCTGAAACATAATGTGGATGGATCAGCTTCAGGTGAACCGGGACCTTCGGGTTGTGGTGGTGTATTTCTCACCTATAAGGGCTTTGTTTAAGGTTGTTTCTACTACATTTTATGGACTAGCTTGGAAATTGATGCAGAATTATGGGCTATGATTCAGGATATCCGGTATGATACTTTTCATGGTTGGATGACCTTATGGATAGAGTCAGATTCCACCTAGGCAGTTGATATTCTTTGAACTCATTCAAGGAATGTCTCATGGAGGATGCTTTCTACCCGAGATGATTGTCTAAAGCTTAGGGATCAGATTTAGTTTTCTGTCACTCATGTTTATAGAGAGGAAAATAAGGTTTCTAATTCATTGTGCAAGCGTGTGATTGAGGAGGTTTTCTCACTATGGTCCTTTGTTACATTGACCTTATGTTGTGGTTCGGTTGATGTTGATGCGTGTGGTGATGTGTACACGCATCTTTGTTGACCCCATGTTTCTCCACTTTTGAGGTCTTTATTTTTTTTAATACAATTTTCTTGGTGTGGGCTTGCCTGCTCCTGAGTCTTCTGATTAATTCTTATGCAATTGACATGAAAATAGAAAAAATTGTCATGTAAAAAACCTGATTATCATAGAAGTAATCCCAATCATATGGATGAACTTGATTCATTAACCCCTAGGTCATTGTTCTCCATATATGACCCAATACCATACATAACATCCAGAGTCTCAGTGATTTACCCAAACTCAATAGGTTCATCACATCATTTAACTACTTGACATGTACCATGTACATGAACGTATAATACCCCAATGTTTCATGATCAGGCGACACATTCATAAAACTATCCATAGGATATCCACCCTATACATTAAATTATTGTATGACATGTACAAGATATTTTTTCCCATGTCATATTTTAACATATGACCACCAACCTGGATTATGACCTACCAATTTTTCCATCAATGGGGAAAATAAAGGGTCAAGCGACCTATGGAGTAGTTGACCATGCCTGAGGAATGTATATCCTGCTAAAACCGAGAATTGATTGATGTTCACTCCCATAAAAATGCCAATAAAAACATTACCACCCATCCAAAAAAAGGTTTCATTGGATACCAATAGTCCTAAGAGGGACAAAAACACCTGAATGGAACCAACAATAGAATACTCAAAGCACTTTCAAGGAATTCAAACTATAAGGGTGATTGTTACCATAGACTACCACTTTCAAAAGCAAAAATGTAGAACCTATCACTAGTTAATTCTAATGAAGAATTCATTATGCACAAAATCCTATCATTTAATCCATTTCTAAATGAGAAAAAAACATATAGAAAAGTCACACACTTCCATCCCAAGGCTGAACAAGGGGGTACACAAAGAACCCTTACCCGAGGGTTTAAAAATAGAACACCACCTAGGGTTACATTTTAATTCCAATAAATATATTTATATTAAAAAAATTATAAATTTAAAATATTTAATTAAATAAATAAAATATAAGTTATAAATCAAAATCACTTGGAACATGATTTTACCAACACTCTAAGGGAGAAACAGGAAGGTTACATAAAAGATCTTTTTAACATTAAAAACATCACTGACATCCTATCACAACTAGAAAATTTTATCAAAAAATTCATTTTAATATATGAGTCACCCTAGAAGTGTATCATTTAGGTAACATGGGTTTATCAAAATTCAACCTAATAGGAGTTTCTTGATTTTAGAAACTACAAACACCCTAATGGGGCATCCTATAAGAAACATGCTCCAACTAACCTACATGGGTCTAGTTGTGCATTCAATAAGATAATAAATTCAATTTATATTAAAATTAAATATCTTTTACATTCATAACCATTTCAAAATATAACATGTTCATAAACATGGTTTTATTATATGGGTCTCCATTTCCATCATACAAAGTGCGCATAAACATTATAAACAGAAGTTTGGTTCCGATTTTTTCAAACCAAATCCCCTCTATCATTTGAAATCATGCATACCGTTACATTTATAATAATTTAAAAAAATATAACATGGTCACATTAATTTTCCTTCCTACTAGGGTGTCCTTCTACCAACCTATAAAGTGCCCATACACTTTATAATTTGGCATTTGGATCCAATTTACATCCAAATCACACCATTTAAAAATTTAACCATTAGAAGCCTTTACATTTTAACAATATTTCTAAACATGTACAAATTTATAAAGATGGTTTTAATATACAAGTTATTTTTTTCCAATAATAAGGAGTCCATACTCTTTATAATTGAAATTTGGATATTGTTTAATCGGAACCAATGAAATTAGACTGTCAAACAATTTAGATATATCAAAAATAAAACCAGAATGTCATTACAAGAAATAATCAGAGAAAAAACTCTAATAAGAATTGAAACATGGAATATTAATAGGCAAGGCATGATAAATAAAAACCTAAATTGGAAAAAAACTAATCATGGAATAACACTCAAGTCCCACAGTCAAATCCAGCAAAAAAAACTACATAGGGAACTACATGGCATGAAAAATGCATGGAATGTGAATTTACTATGTGCCTGTATATATATGATGCATGTAATGATACGTCCAGTCCATACTAATCCAAGGTAAAAATTTCCTAAATTCCATAAATCATAATTAGCTAATAGTACGCCATTCACTCGAGGTGAAATCATATTCAACTATAATAGAAAACAACTTGAACATCATTAACATCCCTGGACACTTTTTAATTTATCATACCTGGGGTGATCATCCCAATCATGACTATTTTTCAAGCTATAAAAATTTACTAATCTCTTGTCTACCAGCCCAAAACACAAACAAAAAGAGAAAATAGGACATCATACCACTTTGTAACGTCCAAGTCCAACTAACCACAAAGACGGTTGTCGGACTGGTGGGTCACATGACCTCATGTGCATCTACCCATATGTGAGAGGCTTATGAATATAAGTGATGGTATTAGGATGTGATAGTGGGGAGAATATACCCTCTTATTAGACTGACACATTAGTATAATCATAAATATTATAGATGACAATAATAGAAGAAGTATAAAGAAGTGGAATATTAATATAAACAATAAAATATAAATGGTGGCCAACGAAAATGTACAGTGGGTGCATTCATGTATTGATGTTTATACATAAACTAAAACAATAATAATACAATAGAAAACATGATATAGCATAGTAAAAGAATAAATAAATGAAATTAATGGAAATACCCATGGGATATCTCCATAAGTATCCTAAGATCCAGCTCCTAACTCCTAGGTATAAGATAAATATCTCAAGAAATCATAAAAGCTCCTACAAATATAAGGTCTACTAGGGTAATCCAATATAATGGAGGCCTGAGAAGGGTGTGAGATAATAATCCCAATATGTTCCAACCCCCAATTTTTATGAATGAATCTAGTCAGTAAATGTAAATAAGTAATGTACAGGTAGTATGAATAAATAAAAATAATTAATAAATTACCAAAAACCCTCCAAGGATACTAAAGGAAAACAAGTGGATATCCCTACTTCATCTCATAGATGATATAAGTTTGAACAGTGACTATATTTATAGTAGAAATATATATATAGTTCAGTTATATTTTACATCCACCAAAATGAACCACGTTCATGAGGATTCCAAATGTCTATATACCAAGAATACCAGGGTTTTCGAGACTTGGACGTAAATAACTTTCCTACAACCAGTATAACTAGCCTAAAATCTCAAATTATATGGTATATGCCCTACATCCCAATAGATTGGGGGATATCATGCCTTTCACATGAGATGGAGAGTTTTCATGCTACGTAAACACACCAATCAGCGAATGTGGTGCAAGAATTCCATCACCCATATTGTATCACTGGTTTGAGATGCCAAGCTTCCCACCGTATATAAGAGAGTGTGATGCACCATGCTCAACTAAACCTTTATCATCATTCCATAGCCTATTTATAATATGTAATCATATTTATAATAAATATCCATGTGCAAATACCTCTCATGCCTTACATTTATCATTCCCATATAAAGGCATCATCGTATTTATAATTAATAACATTAGAAAATACCTCTCATGATTTTGATTTCAATAATCCATTATATATAAGAACAACGTAGTCAAATTTATAACAAAGAACATTAAAAAAATCCATCATTTGTCTAATGGATATGATTAATATATTCAAGGAATTACAATTAAGAATAGAATTAATTAATTTCATGACCTTACACTACTACATAACCCATTGAATAAAATAAATACATTTAAAAAATTAAGAGATAACATCAATCATGTTGATCTGATTACATTACAATCAATAAATCAATGAAAATAAATTTATAGGACTCAAGAGGATATAAGGAGGTTCCACGGTCAAGGGGACAATTACTTACTTGTGTAACCCCACGTACAAGGAAATCTAATACCTTAGAAGGAGTTTGAGTCAAGATAAAAATTTATCAAAGGCAAGTAACACATTTATAAATTCATTAATAGTGATAAAAAAAATATTCTACATACCCAATAAAAATATTAAAGAATATAGATAGACAAAAAAAACAATTCCATACTTATTTATAACAATTTTTTGTTTAAAATATAGTGAACCTCTATCGAGGGGTTTCAACATAAAAATATGTCATCGTTATTCAAAAACTTCATTTATCATATTTGATCATCCATTTCAAGGTCGTTGCATAATTAATCCCTAGAATTTTATAAATAAACATCCACATGATGTAATTAAATTCATATGGTTCAAATGGAATTTAAAAAGGTTCCACCATCATTTAAAAAGTCACATTCAATTGAAAAAATAATTAACGATCCAATATGATTTCTTAGAAGGCATTTTTGGAATTTTAACTTTTAAATATATTGAGAAAAACATGCCAGGACAATTAAAAGGGTTTCCGTGTGGAATTTGATGCCCTCAAACTACAAAACAATAATTAATGTGTGTATTATAAGGTGATATGATCAATTTAATATGAGTGAACCAAATATGAATCAATGAGCAAAAAATGTCAGTGTGTAGTACGACGACTCAATTTATAAAATGATAAAAACTAATAAATAAGTCAAAGACTACCTATCTAATTCCAATGACATATCAATCATCTACTATTGAGGTCTGATTTGATCCATCTTGTATATGATCTGAGAAAAGTAAAATCTCCCAAAAAATGGGGAAAATGATCTCACACAAAAATATTACTTCTAAGAGAAAACGAAATGAATACTAATTCAAATGGTCTTGATAACCAATAGTGCATGATACATATCCATAGAGACCAATGATGATTGATTCAAAAAACTGGTGGAGGATTTATTAGAATACTTATAATAGATGAAATGTTGAGCCAAAGGAGGCTAGAGGATGTATTACACTTGGGTGGATGAGAGGAATAAAAAATGGAATGAAGTAAAAAATAAAAAACATAAATTCATTAATGGATAAAATTTAATTTCACCCATAAAACTGACTCACACAGTTTGACCTACCTGGTTACTGTAATTGTGTCCCAACCGTGCGGTGAATACTATCATGTTACTACCTATGTGGAACTACTCTTGTGCCTACCCATATAGTTTGGTTAAACTGTTCAATGCCCATGTGGGGTGTTTCAATTACCCTGGCATTGGATGCACGGTTTGCTGTCGAGGGCCTCATGGTTTAAGACAACCCGTGCACACTCAATAGACATTCAAAACTTGGAATTTCTAGCCAAGGTGCTCCTGAAACTTGACGAGACCTCCAAGTTGCCTTTTTTGACTTCTCCGAATTCCAAAAAAAACATGAGGATGTGTTCCATCTCTCATAATTTCATTATGAATCCCATTTTAAAAAATTGTTCTTCCAATAAATAGAAAAAATTCAAATTCACTTGAAATTTCATCCTGTTCAAAACATGGGTCATTAAAATTTTAGGAATTATAATAATATTATTTTGAAAAATTGAATACTATCTTGTTAGATGACCACTCATCACAATTGGAATGGTCGTGGGGATTAAACCCAAAACTGTAGGTTGTCAAGGGTGATGTGTCTACCACATTCCAACATAGTGTTCTATTTATTATGAAATTGTCTTTTACATAAATGATTTGACTAATATATACTAATGTAATGAATTATTTTGAATTTTAGGTTTTAATATTTATGTTCTAGATATTATCCTATTATATTAATTTATATTGGATGACCTATGCTAATAATTTTGATTTTAGTAATTATTGGAGGAATGTATTCTTATCCATTTATGGATTATTTAATTAATTAAAAGTTTATTTTATTTCTTCAGACATAAAAAAATAATCTTTGATTTTAATTTCATGGAGTATGGAGTGAAGTAGAAATTGATTAATGAAAACCTAATGGATGAAATTTTTCTTATTGAAATAAAAAAGACATAAAGTAAGTATATTTTCTAGTGTTATTTATCTCAATAGTAATATAAACTCTCATATTTTAAAAATTCATCTTAAAATATGAATTTTATCCTATTAATTTCATATCCAAATGATCAATGGTCATTTAAAACATCACATATTTATAGTCTTGTTGTTATTTACTTTCAAATGATTATTCACTTTTTTGTGATAAATTATATCTATAACACTCCATAAATTTTAACAATTTTAATCAGTGTCTTCATTTTCACCTCCCACCGGTTTTATCCTACATGGAAACCTATTTATGTGTTAATTCCTATTATCTTTGTATTTCCCTTTCCCTATTTTAAATGATTTTTTGAACAGTTTTTTATAATCTGGGTTTTCAATAACGAAATTTTCAAATACCAGACCCTTGATTTCTATGTTCCATTTAAAATTACTATGAAGTTATTTATTAAAGTTTGGGGTAATGAAAAACACTAATATTTCAAAATAATAATATTTTGTTTGATATCAAATATAACCGACAACACTATGCATAAAAACACCATAAAATATATTATTTAAATATGATCATTAACAATGAAAATGAATTAGATAGAATGAATAGGATTAACTAAATTATCATATATATATATATATATACCAATCAACATAAACATATTTATAAATTTATAGTAAAAAATCCCCCATATTTATTATAAAATCATTTTATGATTCAAATTGATGTTTTTATGAAAATAGTTTTATTAAATTTTATGTTTGATAATGATAATTAATATATTTAAATAATATAGATTTTATTTACTAAAACTGATAGCTTTTTTTATATCATTAAATCAAAATCATCTTAGGTTGAAATTTAGGTATTTTTCTTAAAAGAGTGAATATTCATTGAACATTATAGAATACATATTTTAGAAATACTGTAATTTATTTTCATTAAAGTATGTTATTTGAATTTCTTGGTATTATTTTCAATATTATTTCAAAGTTAAAAAAATTATTTAGTTTAATTGAAATTAATTTGTTACATTTTAATCATATTCATTTTTTATTTTAATATAAGTTAATTTTTTTTCCTAAAATGCATTTTTTCTATTAACTTTTCAAAAAATACATAATGATCCTCGATTTTAATTATAAAAATAATCACAAATAAGTAACTCTTTAAATGATATTTATAAAATATATTTTAAAATATATTAATATAAATCCATCTGATAATTTTTACTAGTCATATATTTAATATAATATTATTTTCTACTTCAAAATGAATTTATTGAAAAATCGTTTCTTGACATGTTCTATGAGTTTATTTTAAAAAATAAATATCAATTCATTAAATTAGATATTAAAAAATGGATTTCATATGTGTTATGAGAAGAATAAATATTATATAATAAGAAAAAAATTAATTTTTGGATGTAATCAATAATAAAGAAAGTAAAATCCATTTTCTGTCATTATAGTTAAAATGGGGAATTATGCATTACTAGAACTTCTAATAAATTTAATTTTATATGAAACTTATATTTAATATTAAATATAAGTGGTTAAAAAATATCTAATATGGATCATTTTATTTGAGTCTTAAATTTTAAATTACATAGGTTAAGAAATGAATTACCATGGTGAAAACGAAATCGATAAAAGTAAGTAAAATTAAGGGATACATAATAACATGTTTTAAAATGATTATTTTTTATGGCAGTGGTTTATATTTACCTTATAATGCCTTCATTTTATTTTTCTTTTCACTTTTGGAGTAACTTGGTGTGGGACTGACTTCTCATTTTTGAAGAGTTTGGGTTTTACAAAAATGTCACTCTTCCACAATAATAAAAGGGAACTCTCTCTACTCACTTTTTCACACCTCAAAAACATATGACATGAAAAAACCATTAAAATATCCCCCCCAAATATAATTAGAAACATTATGGAACAACTTTTATTCCAAAAATACCAACACTAGTTTACTAAATAAGATATCCAAAGGATATTCTTCTAAGAGAATGTAATTTTTTCCACTAAGATCTCTATTTTTATTTTATTTCACCATAAATTGTTTCTTAAGAATTCCTGTATAATAACACCAATATATCCCACGTAATATTTTGTTACTATGTTTCTTAAAAAGTATTTATCCATATCGTCCTCCATCAAATGATAAACTAATCCATCGTTTGTGCGTGTGGTGGACTACCACATCACGAACCGATCTAATTTGTTTTTCATCACCGACACAAAAGGATAGTCATAATGATGATAATATTGAATATATATGAAAAATATGATATTATTTTAATATTTTAAAAATAATATATCATTCAATGTATTACCATTACATCTATTAATTGAATTATGTTGTCGCTTGTGCGTACCAATTATTTACCATCTCCATGAAGCGATGTGATTAATTTTCATAGTCTAAATTCTAAGAATGATTCTAAAAAGGTATATAAAAAATATATATGAATTTTAAAAAATTAATATAATTTTAAATATTATGGATCAATATTCTATGTTCATGAACTCTAACTTCCATGACAAAACATTCATGAGAAAAGGAATAGGTTAACACATAAAATAATGGTAATAATGAAATATTATTAACCAGAGGGTGAGAAAATGTAATAATAAGAACATATATGATATTAGGAATATGAATATGTTTTTTTATAAATTTATAACATTATTAAAAACATTATATAGGATTCTAAAGAACATTCATCTAAGTGAAATTGTGTAGTAAGGTATTTTGTATCAATTTTCATTTCTTTGAGATGAATTTATTAATATGAACATGTTCACTTATGTGTGGTGTATATACTACCCATTTGATGTAAATAACATGAATACCTATATATTCATTATTTATAATGTATCAATTGATGTTCATTATCTCATTGGGTTGCAATTGTAATGTCACTAGAGAGGTTAGAATCTATTTTTGAATCACTCGTTCTTTTGGGATTCAATTTACATTCATTGAAGAAATCTTATCATTTATCCTTCATAACATACAATAATTTTATTATCTATTGAATACTTTTTTCCCAAAAATTTATATCTCTCTTGTACATGAATTGTGAAAAGAATTTTTTTAATGAAAACCCAATTTTATTTCCATTTTAATTGGATATGTTTTTCATCAATTCCCATATTTTCAAAAATTACTTTTCAATAGTCCTTTTAATTAATCAATTTTTTATTTAAGATAATTTATGTTAGCTATGACTTTTAAATATGGTTTAAAATTAATCCTTCTAATTTTTTCTAAAGGGTGTTTTTTGGAAAAATGTTAAAAGGAATGCTTTTTAACATATATGGTGATAACAGGCTTCCCTGCTACCGTAACCATTTTACAAAATATCGCTTCTTTCGAATGTTTTCCATGGTTTACCTAGGATAATAATCACTGAAATAATATTTTATGATTCCAATTACATTTCTATTACTATTTAAAATTATATGATTTTATTTAAAAATATATATTCACAATGAACCAATGGTCATCCCTCATTTATTCATGCATTTTTTTATTTTTTACTTTCTCGTCTAAAAATCGATTTCATGGGATAATTTTTCATTGGACATCAAATTTACCTTAAATATATATAATTTATATATCATGGATATTATTATTCATTAAATAGTATAGAAATTATATATATGGGTTTTACTTTGAAAGTTATTTGATTTGTTTTTGAAATATTGATAAATCCATTTTCTTTACTCAATATAGATATTTATATATAAGGGATATTTTTTACCAATTAAATAGATCATTATATGTATGAGGAATGAATTGTACACATAGTATTGGGTGGAACCCATATTTATAAATCCCTTAGATTCATTGGTAGGTCTCATGATAAAAATGCATTGGTCAAATAAAACAGTTGATTACCCATAGTTTTAAATTTTCATAGTGTATAATCTAGTAGGTAAATATATCATGGTGTATGTGATTAGGATGTCCAATATTAATCATTTCCATAATTTATAACTCACTTATTATTATCCATAATAATAATACATTAATATTATATTTTTATTAGCCTCAATATCTTGTGATTATTTTGTATGAAATTATTTCATCATCATTCATTACTACCATATTATTCTTCACGCTCCAGGTTTTTATTTCATGGAATGAGATTTCAATTATTTACCTTTCCATGTGGATTATTCTATGTTGATTCATGATATCTCTAACTCTATGTAACCCTTACTAATAATTTTATATCACCATTATTTTATTTGTTATTGTAGGATATGTTGAAAAAATCATTGAATGAGTTCAAGGATGTCGAATATATATATTCAATATGTTTTGTATTCTATATTTTCACATTTAATATAGGATTCATGTATGTTTCTATTTTACCATGACTATGAAACCATTCATTCATTTGGGATATGATTCATTGTATCATGTTTCATTATAATAATGTAACTTATAGCTCTAAACTATCGGAGTCGGGGTCATTAAAACAAAATGATTAAAATGATATATAAACTTGTAAAACTTTGATTAGATGAATATATTAGAAACACATATTATTTATAATAGAATAAATGACATTTGAACCAATTTACATAAGTTAGAGACATATTGTAATATAATATTTCATGTATTTTAAAAATGACATTAATAATATTTTATAATAAAAAATATTTATGAAAAAATAAAATTAACACAATTACCATATTCAAAAAATTGAATGGGATATGGTTTAAAATATTAAACACGATTAATTTATTATTTATTTATCATTTTATAGTAACTTTCTTGACCCCTAAAGAGTAAATAACATTAACGTCATGGTAATTTTTAATAGGTTTGAAGGGGGATTAAAAAAAAGAGATATGTGTGAAAAAATAATTGAAATGTTTCAAAATTTTATTGTATGGTAGTATTTCAGATCATACTAATAATATATTCTAATTATATAAATTTTATGAAACTTTAACATGAAAATTTATTTATATTAATTTAATACTTTAAAAATTATACAAATGTCCCCTCCCATTACTTATAAAAAATAACTTCCTCTAATATTGTCATGACCTGCCCCTCGAGGCCTATGCCATGACATACTCGAAGCCCACCCTTCAAAAACCTGGGGTTAGTGACTAGTGCAGAAGGTATATTCCAACAAGTGGGAGGAACTTTATTGGGTGCCTGTATGCACGACACACAACAACATCCCAAAGATAGAAAAGTAAAATAGAATTCCACTAAACCACCACTGAGTACAAGTAAAACTGATAGCAAAATGGATCATAATACAAAAAAAAAGACTAACTGAAAAAAAGGAAAGTAAAAGGAGAAACTATGGAAGTCATCCACTGGAATCACCACCAGATGTGTTGGTGCATAGTAACTGATGGAATCCATAGAATTATGTCTCATCTTCATGGTCTCACATGGAACCACCGGGTCATGGGCCACCATGTCCTCCATCAACGCAGTGGTCATCTGCACCCGAAACAACACGTGCAGTTGATGTCCGTGAAGGAGTGGGTAACCAAATACTATGTAGGGACCCCAAAATAATAAGGAAATACTACAAATAAATCCACAAAAAAACCATGAATCGTGATCATGATGCTTGGTCATGAAGTAAGATAGATCACACCAGGTATATTTTAGAGTAGGAAAGTAGAACCATTAGTCCATGGATTGCTCGATAACTGATCCTCAATGAGTACAATGGGCTTACCGGGTCCCATAGAATCTACTTCCCACTAACGTTGGGATTCATTGTTACTCATCCCTGATTTGTACCATGGGTATGCTAGGTCACACAGAAGTCACTCCCCATCATGGGCATGTCGTGTCCCACATATGTACTTCCCACCTATGGCCACAATGAGGTACTCCTCCTGTTGAGTACCATGGGTCTACCGGGTCACACAAAACCTGCTCCCCACCATGGGCCATCCAGGTCACAGAGAAGCCACTTCCCATCGAGACATAGTATCCGATCCACATAGGGTCTCTTTTCAGCTATATTTAGGTCTCATCCAACAACAAGGTTTCCATACGTAGCTTGCATTATCTTAGGAGAACCACTCCCCAAACCCTTTGTCGTATTTCAACTTCTATGAAATACTCCATGGGTTATTCTAAAAGATCCACCTCATCATGAGGGTTACAACGCCACAAATGTATCATCATTCAAATGCTTGGTTTTCATGTTATTGTTGTTTTTGTGAACAGGGCTTAGTTGCGTATGTTCCTGGTTTGACCTGGTCGGACCGATCAGAAAAACCCTGCCTGGGGGCCCCACTTACTCTGGTTTCATCGACTAACCTATCATGACTTAGTTTGGTTATGGGTTGGTCCATTCTGGCATGGCATGTAGTTCATTCACATTAGGCCTCGCTGGACCCGGTCCAGTTTAGTCGAGGGTCCCGCCAGCAGGGTGGCATGGCGACCCGGTCTCATCCTACCCAGCCCGATGTGGGTGGGTTCTGCTCGGGGGTGTGGGTCTGGCCCACTGGGCACAAGTCTGGCCCACCTCCTTCCTAGTCCCCCATTGGCAGACTAGTTCCCCTCATCCTAGATGCATGGCACGTCCGAGGGTGTCACGCGGCCGGTCAAACCCAAATGCCTAGGGTGTTCGTATGCGGTCAGAAGACCACGTGCTTGGAAAAAACGCAGCCTAAAACTATGGGTTGATCAATGGATGAGGCCCCCGGGCCCTGTCCGCCTCCAATGGTCGTTGATAGTGTTGTCATTCCATTTTTCTCCATCATGGATCAGACTAGCTGTGGTGGTCTTCTGGGCGCACAGTCATGGCGCACCATCACCTGCACATTGCTGCCAACACTGACACGCTAGCATGGTACTCCACAGACCACCGAGTCCACTATGGTGGTCCGTTCTTTGCACTGCCTGCACCTACAACGTCTGTGTGTTGTCGACTTCCCTGGTAGGCCTTATAACGACCCACACTTTACATACATTGTTAATAATTCAAAATTGAAGCACATTTATTACAACATATGACAAAACCACAAAGGACCGTATAGGTATAGTGTCTTTAGAAACTGGGAAACATAAACAACTGGTTCATAAATCTTCTACAGTGTCTCCCATTTATTTCATCATATCTAGGGTCCCTTTTAGCATATTCTACTTAATATCCGTCTTCCTGACCTGGGGAAAAGAAAACATAAAAGGGTGAGCTCAAATGCTCAGCAAGGGAAAATAAAGGAAATAAAAATCATATCATATCTTTTTGAAAATCAAAACCTGCAAAAGAGATCATACTATCTTAACATGGAATAAATCATAGAAGTGAAAATGAGATCCCCATAATCATAACATAAAACTTGAAACTTTGTGGCATGCACACATAATCATGGAAAATCATTTCTTGTTAGTCATGACTCATTGCCAAGACTATCTTAGTGGACAAAGTCCCTTTCTGAACCGAGTTCACTCCTCGTTTCAGTCCTGTATCACTGAACCGAAATAACCTTCCGTTCCAGCCATGTATATCTCATGAGATATAAATCTTTACCCAATGCATTGGAGGGAGATATAGGTCCCACCCATCTTATAATGAATCCTTTCTTATGTGTGCCACATAATCATAAATCATACATCATCGCATAACACATGTAACAAAAATGGGATTCTTGAAACATCATGACATCATAAAAAAAATCATATAAGGAAAATGACTTCATAAAAATAATTCCCTCACAACATAATCAAATCAATGTAATTAAAGGGATAAAAACATAACCCTTTATTATCTTAGATGGAAAATAATTTTGATAAAACACTTGAACTCCATTCTTGAGGAAAATATCCTTTCTTTTTCAAAAACAATTTTCTTTTCTTAACATGTCATAAAATTATAAACTAAAAGAAGTTGATTAAAAATAAACTTGAAAACATTTAAAGGAAGCTTCTTGGAAATAATGTTTTAAAAATCCATTCATGCCGTATAAGTTAAAAAAACATTCTTCGTACTTTTGTCGGAAAAGTCAAAAAGTACCTCGTACGAAAAAAACGACAAAAGATTCCTTTCATATCTTTTACTAGAAACTCAATGAAGGGTAAAATTTGATATAAACTATTTTAGAAGGATGGAAATAATATTACATATTGAGGTAACATGGATGTGGATGATAAAATACACCCCAGTAATTACCAAAGTAAAAACAATCTCAGATAAAAGTGAGATTGTGATATTTTCCCTTACCTTAAGTCCAATATGCTTTGTACGTGTCCGAAGCTCCTGTATAATGGTTTAAATAATGTTATTGACTTATTCCAGAATCATACATATTGATATGATATCATATATGTTCATATTCTTAGCTTCTTGATATTAATATTTCATGGTTACTTGTTACTCAGGTCTTTATTGCCTTTTGTTCTTATGCGTGTTTTGCCGAATACATTCTTATTATTCTTTTAAGGTTATAGATTCCTGATATCCAGAATGGTATTAGTGTAACATATATCATATTTATTCATTCAATTCATTTATATAATCATTATGAAATGAAGATCATGTAGAACGAGTCGCATCACATCGTGGAGACGGTATTCCGTACGTACGCACGAGTGATGATATCGTTCCTATGATCGTGGAATTGTATTGGATTATATATATATATATTATTTCAGTATCAATATTACTTCATAATAATCATATATAGTTACTCATTACACCATTATAACCATCCTTGTAAGGTGATGGTGGAAAAATAGATTACACCACGACGTGGAGACGGTATTCCGTACGTACGCACGCGCGGTGATTTCATTTTTCCGTAGGATGGATAGAAGGTGAATTAGGGTTGTTTCATATTTATAATAACATATCAGTATGTAAGTAATACTGATGTTATTACTTTATCATGAAACAACTAAAGGCGAAGAAGTTTAAGAAGAAAGAAATTGAAAAGATCGGTAATGGATATTACCTCTTCTTTGGAACACCTCTTTGAATCCTCCACTAAGGGAACTAAGATTGGACTTTGAAGAAGACCAGGACCTCTAGGATTATTCTAGGTAAGTGTAGAGGAGAAAATGGCAGGGTTTTGCCGAGCTTGAGTGCTCAAATTGGTGTGAGGAGGAGGGGGAGGAGGTGCCCTTTTATAAGGGAGGAGAGGGGCACCTTAGGAATATCTCAAAATATTATTTTATATTAAAGTCAAAATCGGTTTATAATGGTTCCAAAGGGTCTTATTTCGAAGCTAAAGTGGGGATGGGTCGAAATCCTATCAACCAATAGGATTTAGACAAGTTTAGGGTATTATTTTAACCTTATCAATTAGATTTAACTCTAAGTTAATTAATTTAACTTTTACCGTGTCTTTTTGTTTTCTTTCACTATATGGTTAATACACTTACTATAACATGCCAAACGAACCCCAAATTGTTTATTATTAATATATATCCTTATCTAAGTCATTTGGCCGAACCTTAGATTTTTAGGAATAAAATAACAATTAATAATATAATATTTGATTTAAAAACTATTTTGTGTCAATTTTGACACTATTTGATATATGATTTTTGTGAAAGTCATAACAGAATTATATGTTCGAACCAAGTTGATTACATCAACACTAATATATCATAGTAACCTAGAAAATTAGTGGAATTCATAAAAAGTCTCAAATTACATTTATTTTGGTGTTTATAACATCACTTATGTCAATATTTCATTAATAAGATAATTACTGCATCATCATTGTGTCATAAATAAATTAAATTATTTAATGTCTAAAAATTACAAATAAAATACCATTATGTAGGAAATCTTTTTAGATTCCTAATGAATATTTATAGTCGAATTTATCTTATGTATAACCCCATATTAAAAATGATTTACTTATTAAACTTTGATTTTAACTATTTTAACCCTTCTTTAAATAAATTAATAATAAATGTCCTAATCTAATCCAAGTGGGCCTAAATGGTCATATTTTATTCCTATGTTTGTTTTTGGTCGAATTAAACTTGTCCAATAGAATTAGGACATGTGTTAGGGTAATATTGATATCATATTTACCCTTAGTTACCCTATTTACTATTAACCGCGGTAAAAATCGTAAAAAGTTACTATTCACCAAAAAATTATTTTTATCTCATTGAACCACATTTTACTTACTGATATCAACCGTTTCTGTCGGATTTCTGAAATTCCATTCAAAGAAGCGGTAAAATTAAGTTTTATGCAAAATTCAGTTTTTAACCTACCACTTAGTGGTTTCACTATTCATCAAAAATTGAAAGTTTTCAGAAAAATACCAAAATTTCACCCTAGGCTAATTTCGATATTCTGAGTCCAAAAATGAAGTCCATTTTGAAAATTAAAATTTATAAAATTTCAAAAAGTGGTTATTACTATTCATAACGGCTAGTTTTAATAGCATATTGTTGTTTAGTGAAACTCGGTATTGCGTACGACGCAAGCTATCGAGGAAGGTCGCGATTGCGTGTAAAGCAAGCCAAGCAAGTGTTGTGTAGAAAAAGATTCCTTTGATGATTTATATAACATAAAAGTCTCGGGTGTTACATTCTACCCCCCTTAAAAAGAATTTCGCCTTCGAAATTCGTCACTTTGTAACAAACAGATGAGGATAATTCTCCCTCATCATATCCTCAAGCTCCCATGTAGATTCTTCAAGTTGGTGGTTTCTCCATAAAACTTTCACCAACCGAGTGGTCTTGTTTCATAGGACTTTTTCGCTACGATCCAGAATCTCTATCGGCTGTTCTTCATAAGAAAGATCTTGCTCCAGCGGTACAACTTCTGAGCTGAGTACATGTGAAGGATCTGGTATGTACTTTCTCAGGAGAGATACATGGAACACATCGTGAACTTGAGAGAGATTCGGTGGAAGCGCCAATCAGTAAGCTACCTTCCCAACACGATCCAGTATTTCAAAAGGACCGATATATCTAGGGCTCAACTTCCCCTTCTTTCTAAATCTCATAACCCTCTTCCAGGGAGATATTCGTAAGAACACTTTATCGCCACTTCAAACTCTAGGTCTTTTCTTCGGTTGTCGGCATAACTTTTCTGTCGACTCTGAGCTGCTCTTATGTGTTGTTGAATAGATCTAACCTTTTATGCCATTTCATCAACGAGATCAGGTTCTAATAGCTTTCTTTCCCCAACTTCATCCCAGCAAGTTGGAGTCCTGCATTTCTTTCCATAGAGAGCTTCATAAGGAGCCATCTGAATACTGGAGTGAAAGCTATTATTATAAGAAAATTCCACCAAAGGTAGGTGTTGATCCCAACCTCCTTTGAAATCCACAGAGCAAGCTCTCAACATATCTTCTAGGGTTTGAATTTTTCTCTCAGACTGACCGTCTGTCTGGGGATGATAAGCAGTGCTGAAACTCAACTCTGTATCCAGAGTATGCTGAAGACTTCGCCAGAACTTCGAGGTAAATCTCGGATCTCGATCAGATATAATAGAAAGTGGTACTCCATGCAATCTTACCACTTCCTTTACATATATCCTGGCAAGATGATCTAGAAAGAAATCCTCTCTAATAGCAATGAAGTGTGCAGACTTTGTAAGATGATCAACTATGACCCAGATAGCATTATTGCCTTTGGATGTTTTAGGAAGTCCTGTGACAAAGTCCATAGTGATGTTTTCCCATTTCCATTCGGGTATGGGTAATGGTTGTACCATCCCCTTAGACTTCTCTCTCTCAGCTTTAACTTGTTGACAAACCAAGCATCGAGAGACATATTCAGCAACATCTCTTTTCATGCCATCCCACCAGAAGTACTCTTTCAGGTCCCTATACATCTTCGTGCTTCCAGGATGAATAGAGAATGATGAACTATGAGCCTCATCCAGCAGCTCATTCTTTAATTCGGGGATGGGAGGAACGCAAACCCGATTCCTGAACTTTATTATCCCATCACAATCAAGGTTGAATTCAGGAACATTTCTCACCTTCTTTTGTAACTCGACATCTTCTTTCTGTGCCTCTTTAATCTTCACATGTATAGATGGTTGAACATTCATTTGAGAAAGATAAAATTTTTCCCCTTCCATTATAATTCCAAGATCCATCCTTTGTAAATCCATAAATATTAGATCTTTTGTGATCCTCATCATGGATAAACTAGCATGGTCTTGTCGACTTAATGCATCTGCCACCTTGTTTTCTTTCCCAGGGTGGTAATGGATTGAGCATTCATAATCCTTAATCAGCTCCAACCATCTTCTTTGGCGCATATTCAGCTCCTTTTGTGTGAAAATATACTTTAAACTTTTATGATCAGTATAAATATCACACCTTTCACCATAAAGGTAATGCCTCGAAATCTTTAATGCAAAGATTACCGCAGCCAACTCCAAATCATGTGTTGGGTAATTTTGCTCATGGGTTTTCAACTGTCGTGAGGCATAATCTATCACCATATCATTTTGCATAAGAACACACCCCAATCCCTTCTTGGATGCATCACTGTAGATCACAAACCTTTCTCCACTACAAAGAAGTGTGAGCACAGGTGCACTGGATAACCTTCTTTTCAACTCCTTGAAATTCTCTTCACATTCCTCTGTCCAGACAAACTTAACTCCTTTCCGAGTCAACTTGGTGAGTGGATTAGATAATCGTGAAAAATCTTTTACAAAACGTCGATAATATCCAGCCAAACCAAGAAAACTTCGGATCTCAGTTACTGTTGTTGGTCTTGACCATCTTTCGATAACCTCTGTTTTTGCTGGATCCATAGATATCCCCTCTTTTGAGATTATGTGACCCAAAAATGCAACTTTTTGAAGCCAAAATTCACACTTGGTAAATTTGGCATAAAGCTTCTCCTTTCTCAGGGTCTTCAATATAAATCTCAAGTGATCTTCATGCTCTTCCTTGCTCTTTGAATAGACAAGAATATCGTCTATAAAGACTACAAAAAATTGATCAAGATAGTCTCTAAAGACTCTATTCATTAGATCCATGAAGATAGCAGGGGCATTAGTAAGACCAAATGGCATCACTATAAATTCATAGTGTCCATACCTTTTACGGAAAGCCGTCTTTGGTATATCCTCCCTTTTGACCCTTAATTGATGATACCCTGAACAAAGATCAATCTTGGAAAAGTATTGAGCTCCGCGTAGTTGGTCAAATAAGTCATCAATGCATGGGAGAGGATATTTGTTCTTGATAGTGATCTTGTTAAGTTCTCGATAATCAATGTAGAGTCTCATTGATCCATATTTCTTCTTAACAAATAGAACAGGTGCTCCCCAAGGTGACGCACTAGGGCGTATGAATCCCTTATCAAGATTCTCTTGGAGTTGCTTCTTCAATTCCTGCAACTCAATTGGGGCCATTCTATAAGGTGTCTTTGAAATAGGCAAAGCACCCGGTACGAGTTCTATTGAAAACTCAACTTCACGATTTGGTGGAAGACCCGGCAATTCCTCCGGAAAGACATCATAAAACTCCCATACAATGGGCATATTCTTAATCGTGAGTTTCTCACCAACCATTTGAGATAAATAACCTTCATTTAGTGGAATCAATACCCATAAGATGGAAGAAATTTCCACTGGAAGGTTATGTTCATCCTTGCATTGATAGACGATCGTAGATTGATCTGGAATATGAAATGTGACTTCCCTTCTTTGGCAATTGATATGAGCTCCATGTAGAGAAAGCCAATCCATGCCAAGAATCACATCAAATTCCACTAAAAGAAGGATCACAAGATTTGCAGGAAGCACTTTCCCACAAACTTCGATCGGAGAAGAATTATAAACTTTTGATGCGATTGATGTGCCATTAGGTGTTGTCACATCTAACTCAACATCTAATTGTTGAGGTAATACGGTGATACCCTTAGAAAATTTTTCAGAAATAAAAGAGTGGGTGGATCCAGAATCAAATAAAACATTTTCTACTTTAGAGTGGATGGTAAGTGTACCTTTCACCACATCGTTATCGTACTCCACATCGCTGATAGAAATTGCATGTGACTTTCCTTTGTCTTTAGCCTTAAGAGTTTGTTGACGTCGACCATCATCATCAACCCTTGGATTTGGGCATTGATTGGCATAATGCCCCATCTCCTTGCACTTGAAACTTTGAAGTGTAGTAGGTTCATTCTGTGTATCCCTTCCTTTGTTTGCATCATTAGACATCTTCTTCCCATTATCGCGGCATTCAAATGCCCGATGACCTTCCTTTCCACATTTAAAACATTTACTTGTCCCTTTAAGACAACTCCCTCCATGTTTCTTTCCACACTTTGAGCATAAGGGAAAGTTCATCTTCTTTTCCATGTGCTCTTTTGATTTTTCTTTGAATTCCATCTTCCTCTTCTTATCAAACCCATGTGACTGATGGGTTACTCCAATCTCCATCTCGACTTTGAGAGCACATCGAACGATTTCCTCGTAGCTATTGAAGTCCCTTATGGCTAACGCCCTTCGAAGACTTGGTTTTAAGCCACTAAAGAATCGATCGATCTTACTCTCAGGTTGGATAATAATGCCAGAAGCGTACCTTGAAAGTCTTGTAAAATTTGCTTCATAGGTACCAACAGATTCATCATCCCTTTGCTTCAGTTCAAGAAACTCTTTCTCCATCTTTGTTCGGAGAATACGAGGGAAGTACTTATTGAAAAATAAGTTCTTGAACTCGTCCCATTCCATAGACTCAATTTCATCCCTTTGCCTCGTATTCTTAACAAGATTCCACCATTGATCAGCATCTCCTTCCAAACGATACACTACTAGGATGACTTTATCATGTTCAGAACATTGAAGAACTGAAAATATCTTTTCAGTAGTACTAATCCATTGTTCAGCAACTAATGGATCAGTAGACCCGTTGAAAGATGGTGGACGCTGCCTCATGAAGGATTCAACAGAATGTTGCTCCCTCCTTTGCTCGTTTGGAAATCCTGCATGATTCATAGCTTGAGAAAGTTGTGTGAGCATGGCTACAAGATTTTGCATTCCAGCTCCCATATCGTTTGGTTGCTCAGGGGGACAATCATTGCATTGCCCATCGCATTCCACATTAACACGGTTCCTTCGGGTTCCAGCCATTGACTAAAACCAAGAAGAATAGTGTGAGAAACACTAATTATAATAAGAAACCACATAATTCAAGAATAAAATTTTCATGCTTATGGTCTTATCCTAGGTTATTCATGGCCATTTCTAAGATTTTGTTCTATGCTTAGACTTATCCTTAGGGTTCTTACTAAGGCTTTCACATCCTAGTTTCCAAAGTTTGACTATACCTTTCCTCTGATACCAACTATAACGACCCACACTTTACATACATTGTTAATACTTCAAAATTGAAGCACACTTATTACAACATATGACAAAACCACAAAGGACCGTATAGGTATAGTGTCTTTAGAAACTGGGAAACATAAACAACTGGTTCATAAATGTTCTACAGTGTCTCCCATTTATTTCATCATATCTAGGGTCCCTTTTAGCATATTCTACTTAATATCCATCTTCCTGACCTGGGGAAAAGAAAACATAAAAGGGTGAGCTCAAATGCTCAGTAAGGGCAAATAAAGGAAATAAAAATCATATCATATCTTTTTGAAAATCAAAACCTGCAAAAGAGATCATACTATCTTAACATGGAATAAATCATAGAAGTGAAAATGAGATCCCCATAATCATAACATAAAACTTGAAACTTTGTGGCATGCACACATAATCATGGAAAATCATTTCTTGTTAGTCATGACTCATTGCCAAGACTATCTTAGTGGACAAAGTCCCTTTCTAAACCGAGTTCACTCCTCGTTTCAGTCCTGTATCACTGAACCGAAATAACCTTCCATTCCAGCCATGTCTATCTCATGAGATATAAATCTTTACCCAATGCATTGGAGGGAGATATAGGTCCCACCCATCTTATAATGAATCCTTTCTTATGTGTGCCACATAAACATAAATCATACATCATCGCATAACACATGTAACAAAAATGGGATTCTTGAAACATCATGACATCATAAAACAAATCATATAAGGCAAATGACTTCATAAAAATAATTTCCTCACAACATAATCAAATCAATGTAATTAAAGGGATAAAAACAGAACCCTTTATTATCTTAGATGGAAAATAATTTTGATAAAACACTTGAACTCCATTCTTGAGAAAAATATCCTTTCTTTTTCAAAAACACTTTTCTTTTCTTAACATGTCATACAATTATAAACTAAAAGAAGTTGATTAAAAATAAACTTGAAAACTTGTAAAGGAAGCTTCTTGGAAATAATGTTTTAAAAATCCATTCATGCCGTATAAGTTAAAAAAAACATTCTTCGTACTTTTGTCGGAAAAGTCAAAAAGTACCTCGTACGAAAAAAACGACAAAAGATTCATTTCATATCTTTTACTAAAAACTCAATGAAGGGTAAAATTTGATATAAACTATTGTAGAAGGATGAAAATAATATTACATATTGAGGGAACATGGATGTGGATGATAAAATACACCCCAGTAATTACCAAAGTAAAAACAATCTCAGATAAAAGTGAGATTGTGATATTTTCCCTTACCCTAAGTCCAATTTGCTTTGTACGTGTCTGAAGATCCTGTATAATGGTTTAAATAATGTTATTGACTTATTCCAGAATCATACATATTGATATGATATCATATATGTTCATATTCTTAGCTTCTTGATAGTAATATTTCATGGTTACTTGTTACTCGGGTCTTTATTGCCTTTTGTTCTTATGCGTGTTTTGTCGAATACATTCTTATTCTTCTTTTAAGGTTATAGATTCCTGATATCCAGAATGGTATTAGTGTAACATATATCATAGTTATCCATTCAATTCATTTATATAATCATTATGAAATGAAGATCATGTAGAACGACTCGCATCACATCGTGGAGACGGTATTCCGTACGTACGCACGAGTGATGATATCGTTCCTATGATCGTGGAATTGTATTGGAGTATATATATATATATTATTTCAGTATCAATATTACTTCATAATAATCATATATAGTTACTCATTACACCATTATAACCATCCTTGTAAGGTGATGGTGGAAAAATAGATTACACCACGGCGTGGAGACGGTATTCCGTACGTACGCACGCGCGGTGATTTCATTTTTCCGTAGGATGGATAGAAGGTGAATTAGGGTTGTTTCATATTTATAATAACATATCAGTATGTAAGTAATACTGATGTTATTACTTTATCATGAAACAACTAAAGGAGAAGAAGTTGAAGAAGAAAGAAATTGAAAAGATCGGTAATGGATATTACCTCTTCTTTGGAACACCTCTTTGAATCCTCCACTAAGGGAACTAAGATTGGTCTTTGAAGAAGACCAGGACCTCTAGAATTATTCTAGGGAAGTGGAGAGGATAAAATGTCAGGGGTTGGCCGAGCTTGAGTGCTCAAATTGGTGTGAGGAGGAGGGGGAGGAGGTGCCCTTTTATAAGGGAGGAGAGGGGCACCATAGGAATATCTCAAAATATTATATTATATTAAAGTCAAAATCGGTTTATAATGGTTCCAAAGGGTCTTATTTCGAAGCTAAAGTGGGGATGGGTCTAAATCCTATCAACCAATAGGATTTAGACAAGTTTAGGGTATTATTTTAACCTTATCAATTAGATTTAACTCTAAGTTAATTAATTTAACTTTTACCGTGTCTTTTTGTTTTCTTTAACTATATGGTTAATACACTTACTATAACATGCCAGAAGAACCCCAAATTGTTTATTATTAATATATATATCCTTATATAAGTCATTTGGCCGAGCCTTAGATTTTTAGGAATAAAATAACAATTAATAATATAATATTTGATTTAAAAACTATTTTGTGTCAATTTTGACACTATTTGATATATGATTTTTGTGAAAGTCATAACAGAATTATATGTTCGAACCAAGTTGATTAAATCAACACTAATATATCATAGTAACCTAGAAAATTATTGTAATTCATAAAAAGTCTCAAATTATATTTATTTTGGTGTTTATAACATCAATTATGTCAATATTTCATTAATAAGATAATTACTGCATCATCATTGTGTCATAAATAAATTAAATTATTTAATGTCTAAAAATTACAAATAAAATACCATTATTCAGGAAATCTTTTTATCTTTCTAATGAATATTTATAGTCGAATTTATCTTATGTATAACCCCATATTAAAAATGATTTACTTATTAAACTTTGATTTTAACTATTTTAACCCTTCTTTAAATAAATTAATAATAAATGTCCTAATCTAATCCAAGTGGGCCTAAATGGTCATATTTTATTCCTAAGTTTGTTTTTGGTCTAATTACACTTGTCCAATAGAATTAGGACATGTTTTAGGGTAATATTGATATCATGTTTACCCTTAGTTACCCTATTTACTATTAACCGCGGTAAAAATCGTAAAAAGTTACTATTCACCAAAAAATTATTTTTATCTCATTGAAACACATTTTACTTACTGATATCAACCGTGTCTGTCGGATTTTTGAAATTCCATTCACAGAAGCGGTAAAATTAAGTTTTATGCAAAATTCAGTTTTTAACCTACCACTTAGTGGTTTCACTATTCATCAAAAATTGAAAGTTTTCAGAAAAATAACAAAATTTCACCCTAGGCTAATTTCGATATTCTGAGTCCAAAAATGAAGTCCATTTTGAAAAATAAAATTTATAAAATTTCAAAAAGTGGTTATTACTATTCATAACGGCTAGTTTTAATAGCATATTGTTGTTTAGTGAAACTCGGTATTGCGTACGACGCAAGCTATCGAGGAAGGTCGCGATTGCGTGTAAAGCAAGCCAAGAAAGTGTTGTGTAGAAAAAGATTCCTTTGATGAATTATATAACATAAAAGTCTCGGGTGTTACAGGCCTCAAATTCACCTTATCTCCTTTTCAAATGATCGACCATGAAGAATGGAAATAAGAGAGGCTTGGTCCTTGTTTGTGTCCACCTATGCCCTCCACATTAGCATTTTAAAATAGGGGAGGTTTTGGGATGATGTTCTATCGATAGTAATTCAATCATGAATGGAATTCCAAGAAATATCACCCTCCCGCAAGAATGGACGATTCATGGATCAACCAGTTCATGGGTTGATTTATGTTTTTCATTTTAGATAAGAACAGGGAAAACATATAAAAAAATTAAACACTTACATCAATCGACATTCATCATTGAAGTGCTCCACCCTCGAGGACTCAATCTCTGTTCGCGTTCGTCGCATACTGGTCCCATTCTTCGTAAGGGGTCGAAATCACTAGTGATCTAGATGGAGTTCATCATCAATTGTTGGAGGAAGTACATTCCATCAGTTTTGAGTGGATTTACATAGTTTATTTCTCAACTTTCAAATTCATTATCTTAATAAAAGTAAAAATGTCACAGTGTTTATGTTACGTTGCGATGTCATGTCGTTATGCTGTTTCATTAACGGAATAGAGTATCTGTTACACTGTTAAAAAATTTCCCATTAAAGAGCTTCCATTAATGCACCTCATCACCACACTACAATGTTTTCTTCCATCACTCGATGGTGAGAAATGAAATAAAATATATTTTTAAGATTTTTTATTATTTTCTGAAAAAAAATCCGAAAATTAACTTTTCCGTCCGACCCTTGCCGGTTGATAATAATTATTTTCTATAAGAATATCTGTTTTTTGAGTTCAAAGGTGCCATAATAATTTTAATATGAGCACTAGTTTAAAAGTAATAAAAACCTTCTCGTATGTTAACTTAAGTAAACTTAAAAAATGTTCTAAATTCCATTCTGGGCTCACTAGGCCTTGGAATCATGTGCTGTCAAAGCATGTGGTCTCCAAATAATTCCACAAAATTAAAAAAAATTATATGGAAATTCCAAGACATTACTTACTCCCCACATTAGGGATTTACATCTCCAAAATCCAAAAAGAATAATCAAACAAATGGGGGTACTGAGCACGAATATGAGCCTCCTAATCCCTTGTGCCCACATGAAGATTCATGTGCTGCCACCAAATGTTCTTCAAAGGAATCAACCATCCACAAAGGACTTACTCATGTCGTTCCTCTATCTCCACTGGGATCCCTGCAAAAATCTCCCCAATATCAATGTCCAGCCCTCCCTAATTGATGACATGCGATGAGTCATACACATACCTCATCGGCTACAACATGTGGATGACATCGTTCAATCTGTGCATCTGTGGGAGAAGAGCTATGCGGTACACCACTTTTCCAAAAATATTTAGGATATGAAAAGGTTCGATGAATGTAATAGATAACATTCCACCCTAGCCATATCACTTCAAACCCCATCATGGTGATACCCAAAAAACACATAATCACCCTCCTCGAACACCAACGGTCTTAGTATCTTCTATTCATAATATTTATATATGATTTTTTCATTCCTCATCTGCTCTTAGAGGATCTGCATTTTCCCAGTGGTAGCCCATACCAACTCTAGACCTATTAGTGCTAACATCCTCGGTATGTCTAGCATAGAGGTGATCTGCATGGCCACCCGTACAAGGCCTCAAATAGTTCCATTACAATGGTGGGGCGATAGATTTTGTTTTATGGAGACTCTCAAACTAGTAAGTGGTCCTCCCAATTGCGACCAAAATTAAGGACATAAGCACGAATCATATGGAATCTCTCCTTTTTATAACATAAACTTTTATTGCATTACACAAAACTGGGGATCTTTAAGGTTTAGTGTCTTGGAAACCAAGAACATAAAACATGAAAACATAAATCATTATTCATAAACACTTGAAAGGCTTCTCCTCGGGTTCATCTTAGTTTCATTACTGCATCTCATAACCTAGGGACATACATCAAAAGAAAGGGTGAAAAGAAGTCCCGGTAAGGAAAACAAGAGAAACATTTTACATGTGAACTTGTGATACTTCAATAAGGTCATGAAAAGAACTTTAAGGCATGAGAAAGAAATCATGAGATATATCATAATAAAAATAACATTTTTCATAACTTGAAGATGTGGATCTATCATTTAATATTGATAATCATTTCGTTTCACCAAGTTACATCCCCAAGGTGTCATTACAAATTACCAAGGATATTTACCAAGGTATCAGTCTAAAAAGTCATCTCTAGAGATTAAGTCTTTACCCAATACATTGGAGCGCTATCTGGGTGCACACTTGACATGTATTTATTATCAATTGGGCCACATATATCATCAATAATTTCATAAACAACCCATATAGCATAAAGGAAATGGGTTTCATTTCATAATCATAATGTTTTAAAAACTGCTTTAAAGACATGATCTTTATGTCACTTTAAACCCACAGAAAAGGGAAAGTTGGTTTCATGTATGTAAATCCATGAATTTAAAATAGAAAATTTTGATATATATGTGAATAACCCTGTAGAAATAAGATCTTTCAGTATTCACTTAAAAACATAAAATAATTTTTAGATAAAGAGGGAGGCATTTTGAGACGAAAACTATGCATCCTAACGTCTATGATACGTGGTTTTAGAAAACATTTAAAAGAGAGGGGACATGGGTAACCCACTCAAAAATGATACATAAAATAGTAGGGGAACATAATATAAAGTATTTGAGAACATGGTAATGAAATTTTAATGATATACCATATGAAACAATGAACTTGAAAGGAAGAAAAAAAATAAGATTTCTCTTATGAGAATTCGGCAGCCTAACGACGTTACTTAAAACTTCCAAAGATGGATTGACAAGATCAAATAGGGTCTCTAATAATATGAACATAAATGATCAATATTATACATATAGAGATAATACCCCAAAATAATAAAAAGGAACTTGAAAGACTTGACATCAAAGTAGATCTTGAAAACGAGAAGGGTGAAAGAACCCCTTAGAAATTCGGCAGCCTAACGGCGCCACATAAAACATTCAAAATGGATTGACGAGATCAAATAGGGTATCTCATCATATGAACATAAATGATCAGTATGATAGATATAGATATCATACCCCAACATAATAAAAAGGAACTTGAAATAATTGACATGAAATTAGATCTTGAAAACGAGAAGGGTGAAAGAACCCCTTAGAAATTCGGCAGCCTAACGATGCCACTTAAACATAAAAAAAATGAATTGGTGGGATAAAATAGGGTCTATCATCATATGAACATAAAATATCAGTATGATAGATTTATAGATCATACCCCAACATAATAAAAAGGAACTTTCAAGAATTGACATGGAATTAAAACTTTGAAAAAGGAGAAAGGTGAAAGAACCACTTAAACATTCGGCAGCCTAACGGCGCCACTTAAAACCTCAAAATACTGAATTGAAGAGATCAAATGGGGTCTCTCATCATATGATCATAAAAGATCAGTATGATAAATTTAGAGATCATACCCCAACATAATAAAAAGTAACATTAAAGACATTACATGAAAATGGATCTTGAAAAACGGGAAGGGAGAAAGAATCCGTTACAAAAATTTCGGCAGCCTAACGGCGCCCCTTAAAACTTCATAAATAGAAATAATGAGAGTAAGAGGGGATATCTCATTATATGAACGTGAAAAGGGAAGTAATAGGATTATAAAAGAACATCCTTTAACTTAATAAAATAGAGCATAAAAGAAATTACATAAAAGAGATTTCTTGAAAAGAAAGAGAGAGGTCAGATCCCTTACCTTAAACGTAACTCTTAAAACTCAAAGGTTGGGAACTTGAGAGTCTTGAGGGAACCTTGGGAGGAATCCTTGGGAGTTAATGAGACCATAAATTCGTTGGGGGAGATTGGAGAGTCGAAATGGATGAGAGGCTGGCTTGGTATTTATAGGGAAAGTGAGGGGACAAGGCATTAATGGCCAAGGGACACCTCAAAACTGGTTTTCTCAAAACCATGTGCTCTCCCATGGTATTTCCCATGGAGTTTGGCCACATGGGACCCCCATACAATAATTCATCACCTTTGGTCGGCCAACCCATAAAATATCTCATTACATCATCATGACACATTTATGATGTCATTAAACATACCGAAACCCTAAAACTGTATTTTTACTATTCACTGAAAATTCAAATTTCTCATAAAAATCCCAAAATTAAACCTTAACCAAATATCAATGCTCTGATTTAAAAAATGAATTCCATTTTATAAAAATAATTTTCTAAATATTTTTAATTTATTTTTTAAATAAATACACTATTCACAAGAAATTCATTTTTTTTTGAAAAACCCTCAAAAATTACCTTAACATAATATCGATTCTCTGAGTTCAAAAATGAAATCCATTTTATAAAAATAATTTTCTAAATATTTTTAATTTAATTTTTAATAAAAACACTATTCACCGGAAAAAACTAATACTTGAATAATAATTTATGAAACCGTTATTTAACCATTTTATTGAATCACATTACTTAATCAAGGTGCCTAGATTATATTAATACTTTATTTAAGTGATATTACTAATCCATTTGAACAAATTACTAATCCTAATCATAAAATCACTATTCATACTTTACTATTCATTAGAAACTATGTTGATCTTATTAGACTCTAAATTTCATACTGGACATAATTGTACAAGACCATTTTTTGAAAATCATTACACATTTTTATTTATTTAAGGTTTACATAAACATTTTTAAAATATCCTTTCTCTAAAATTCACCAAATCCGGACATTTGAAAATTCATAAACTTCATCATAAGAAGAAATCAAAATTTTTATTCAAAAAAAGGGTTACACAAGGCAGTTACGGTCTCCTTACATAGCCCATTATCACACCAGCACAGGACCTAAGTGTAAGGTGTGCTATGGTGATAGAATCTGAGGGAGGCTCGGCCAACATCGCACGAGTAGTAATTTCTATCAGTTTGAACTTCTCGCAAAGGTGATTCCATTCTAGCTTCACACGATGAAGTTCGCCTTGGGTTTGGTCCATAGTAAAGCCCAATGGTGCTACCTCCTTCCCAAGTTCTGTTAGATGGGATTCGATCGGTCCAAGACTACTGGGTGAGGCCATCAAATCTTCTTTGTATATTAATTAACCAAGATTACTTGTATTTAGAGACAATAAACAAAACGTTTAGTTCCTAGTAGTCATATTGACCAATGGTCATATAACAGTCAAAACCCAACGGTCTCATTTTAATTATACTCATGTTATCAAATGAAACTGTTTTGTTGAGTATCAAAAATAAAATAACACACAAAATTAGGAAACAAGATTTATTCAAAATTTAGGGTCGTTACAAAACATGTCCTCCAAGATCTGTATAGTCTACACAATCTGACAATCTGTCTGAGGTTGAAAAGTTGTGCTCAGATGATGTTGAGACCCAAATGACTCATTCAATCCATTCCACAATTGGGATGTAAAGTGATCATCTTGGTATGATATAATCGTTGAAGGCACCCTGTGATACCACACTATCATCTGGATGTGAAGGCACCCCATGTTCTCAACGAATCCCTTCTCTCTGATGGGCAAGAAGTGACCCGAATTCGTGATTTGGTCAATGATCACCCTGATAGAATCATGGCCCCTGATTATGTGTGGTAACCTCATCCCAAAGTCCATCGATATACCATCACACTACCATTCTAGTACCATATGTAGTTGTTCCAAGCCTGCTTAAACCTGATGCTTAGCCTTCACTTGCTAACAAGGGAGGCATCGTGAAACGAACTATGCCACCACTTTCTTCATCCACAGCCACCAGTATTGACATTAAATGTCTGGGTAAATCTTCTCCACACCAAGATGTACCACCAACGGGGTTGTATTAAACTCCTTCAACACCTCCTCCTTTAATGTCACGAGTAATACAATGCATCATATTAAAAGAATGATGTTCTCCCCACCTACCAAAAATACATCAGGAGATTGTCCTACGGATATCAGATCACGTTGGGACTCACAGTCAACATCCACATGTTGTGCCTCCCTGAATCACTGTAAGAGTGGGGGTGTGATAGTCATAGACCGAAGGTATGCTACTCCATCATCATCCAAGAAGGATATTTGCATCTCGACTGGATACTATGTCACCTCACACAGCAGTTGTAGACCCAAACTTTAGCTGAGCATGTCTACCACCACATTCTACTTCATAAGAGTATAGACTATCTCAATGTCATTATCCTGAATAAACTCTAGTAATCAATGTTATCTCATGTTTATGTACTTCTGTGAGATGATATACCTGAGAAATTTGTGGTTGGAGAAGACGGTAAACCATTCACCCATGAAGTAGTTTTGCAACATCATCATGGAAAATACCACTGCTTCATACTCGAGCTCATGAGTATCACAGTTCTGCTCATGCTCCCTCAACTTCCATGAGCCTAAGGTGATCACCACTCTCTCCTGCATCAGGACACAACCTACTACGGTCTATGATGTTTCATAGAAGACTACATACCCATCACCCTATTTTGATAGTATCAAAATGGGGGTACTCATTAGTCTCTTCCTCAGCTCTTGGAAACTCTGTTGGTATTTCTCTATACACAAAAGGGTTTTCCCTTCAGTGTGAACGCTAATAATGGTGCTACTAATCTATAAAATACAGGCACGAATCTCTTGTATTGCCCAGTCAACCCCAAAGAAATTATGCACCTTAGTCATGCTCATGGGTGGATCTCATGAAAATAAAACATCTATCTTTTCCAGATCCACTACTACTCCAGACTCTGAGATGACATGTCCCGTAATGTGGACTTCTCGAATCCAGAAATATCACATCAAGAGCTTCACATAAATCTAGTGCAATTGGAGTGTATCTAGGACTATCTGTAGGTGTGTAGTGTGTTCCTCCTAGGAAGACGAGTTAACCATGATTTCATCAATGAATACCACCAAACAATGATCGAGATAAGAATATAACATCTATTTCATGAGTCCCATTAACATTGTTGTGGCATTAGGCATGCTGAAAGGCGTCACCCAAAACGAATTGTGGCCATACCGGCATCTGAAGGCTATTTTTGGTATGTCCTCATCCCTTACACGAAGCAAATGATAGTCGAATCTGAGGTCGATATTTGAGAACCATATATCTCTCTTCAGCTTGTTGGAGAGATCACCGATCCTATGAAGTGGATACATTTTATTCAAGGTCACTTGGTTCAGGCGTTGGAAGTCTACACATAGCCTCAACCTTCCATCTTCCATCTTGGAAATCATAACTAGGGCAACCCATGGTGAAATAATGGGCCTTAAGATCCGCTTATTCTGAAAGTCCTCCACTTCTACCATCAATTCACGAAGCCCCATAAGATCCATCTGATATTCTAGTGTGGATATCTGTGCCTTTCCTAGGTACAGATGGATTCCTATGTCTACCTACATGTGAGTAGGTAGACCTGGAACATCCTCAGAAAAGACATCATCATACTCAACCACCACTAGAGGAATGCACATACTCCTCACGCCCACTGCACCGAGTTTGAGGCTATCAAACTGGTGAGTTATCGGCAACACCCTTATTTTAGAAAGTCCATAATATGCTTCAAAGGTTCTCATCTCTACAATAAAGGATATCATGGTCCCATCCTCATGGACACACCGCACTTTGCACACAAAATAGTTGATCAGAGAACGGACTCTATATAACTAGTCTATAACCAAGATGACGTCATAAGGCCTCAATGACAATACTAAGAGATCACAGCCCAAGCTCTCATCTCCAAGAGTAATCACAATATGAAAACACTAGTGTGTAACCATTGAAACCCCTCCCATGGGAGTCTCTAATTTTAAGGATCGATCCAAAAACTCCACCATAATCTCCAAGCCTTGAACGAGGTCCTTGGTAAGGAATGAGTGACTGGAACCTATATCCATAAGAACTACAACTAAGGTGGAGGAGACACATATTGTTATACTAATCATATCTAGAGTTCCATGATCATATGCCTCCATAGAGTATTCCAGATGATTCACCTCATCGTGAGGGTTCCAACACCGCAAATAGCTCTTGAGCTAGATGCCCGGATTGAATGTTATTGGTGTTGTAGTAAACAAGGGAAAGTTGCGTCGGGGCCCGGACCGACCCAGTCAGACCAACCCGACCAACCCGGCCCTCAAGACCCACAATCCACAGTTTGATTCGACTAACCCAACCTAACCCAATTCGGCTCTAGGTCTGTCCGATCCGGCCTGGTTGGTTGGTCAGGACCACTGGGCCTCGCTGGACCAAACCCGGCTTGGTCGTGGGTCTAGCACGCCAGGTCGATTAGCGACCTGGTCTCATCCTGCTCGGCCCAAAGTGGGCAGGTCTGGCTCACTGGGCATGGGTCTAGCCAGCCTATTTCTATGTCTTCCTTTGGCAGATTGGTTCCCCTCATCTTGGATGCATGGCGCGCCTGGGGGTGTCACATGGCCAGTCAAACCGGGCCGCCCAAGGGGTCTGCACATGGTTCTATGACCGTGTTCTTAGAGAAAATGTTCCTTGAGGATGCGGGCCGCTCCACTAATGTGGCCACCCAGCCATGTCCTCCTCAACCGGCCGTCTGCATATTCAAAAGCCCTATTGCTCCACCATAGCTCAAGGCATCCGTAGTGCTCCCCCAAGCATGTCGTCGCAGTGCGCCGCCACCAACCAGCGGCTGTCGCGACAGACCGCTGATGCCACCGCCAGCTCCAGCACACCGGCATATTAATCCACAGACCTTCAGGTCCTCTCTTGTGGTCTGTTATTCACACCTATTGTTCTTACATCCCCACAATAATTCAGTCCTTCTTGCAGTGGACTCTAAGTCCTCTTGATGCCATTTTGAATGCTCAACAACAAAGAATGCACTAGAGGGGGGCTCATACCTTGTTTCTGTCAGCCCGTGCCCTCCACGAAAGATTTTTTAAATATTTGGAGGTTTTGGGATGATGTTATATCAACAATAAATGAATTCCAAATAGAAATCCTTAAAACATCACCCTCCTTAAAAAATGGATAATCCATGGATCAAACTATTTGTAGGTTGATCTGCATTCCTCTTTTTATAATAAGAAAGATGAAAAATTAAATCAACCAAACAGCTACCTCGAGCGATGTTTGTCATTATATCCCAACTCCATCAAGTATTCAAGCTTTATCGACATTTACTTCTTTCTGGTCATGTTCTTCGTAAAGTGTTGATATTGCATGAGATCCTTCTGGCGCTCGTCGTTCTTCGTTGGATATGAATTTTTTCATAGATTAGTGAGAGGAAATTCCACCAATTGATTTCCCCAACATCTTACCTCATTAAAAGAAAACATTTCACATCATTTCTATTATGTTGCGGTGTCAAATCATTACACTATTTTATTTATGAAACTACATATATGTTACACTGCAAAAAAATCCATTAAGGGTGTTCCTTTAATGTTCCTTGTCACTTCACTATAGCTCTGTCATCCACAACTCAACAATGAAAAATAAAATAAAATATTATTTTATTTTATTTTATTAATTTCAAAAAAAGTGAGAAAACTAACTCTTCCGTTCGACCATTTGCGGTCAAAGTTAGGTCCTTTAGAGGTGAATCCAGGGATTCTGAGTTCAACAGTGCCCTCATATATTTTATTTGATCACCGGTTTAAAAGTTATAAAAAACTTCTAACACGGTTACTTTAGTGAACTTTAAAAATACATTAAAATTCTATTTCGGGCTCACCGGGCCTCAGAACTAGATGTCGTCAAAGCGTGTAGTCTCCAAATAATTCCATTATATTTAAAATATATATAAAAAAATTCTGGGACATTACACTTTCCCCACCTTATGGAATTGTGTCCTAGAAATCCAAAACAAGGGCCAATCAAAAAAATGGGGGTACTGGGTAGGAATTTGAGTCTCATACTCCCATGTGCTCTCTTGTGGATTCTCGTGCTGCCGTTGAATGTCCACTAAAGGAATAGACCATCCACTTTATATTGGCTTCTATCGATCCTCTATCTCCACTAGGAACTCTACAAATTTCACAACATCTTCAATGTCCAGCTTTCCCTAATCAATGATGTGTGATTGGTCATGCACATACCACATCAGTTGCAAAACATTGAAGACATAGTGCACCCGGTTCATCTGTTGGAGAAGATCTAGGCGGTACGCTACATCAGAAACTATGATGAGGGTCTGAAAAGTTCTGATGAACCTCAGAGATAACTTTTCACCCAGACCAAATCTCTGCAAACCCCATATGGGTAAGACCTAAAAGAATACCTGGTTTACCTCCTCAAACTCCAAGGGTATCTGTCTCCTTTCATCATACGATTTTTGTCTTCTCTATGAAATCTTCATCCACTCCTGGATGATCTACAACTTCTTATTAGTAACCCATACCTACTCTGGACCCATGAGTGCTGACTCCCCCAGGTTCGTCCAGCTTAGAGGTGATCAGCATGATTTCACATAAAAGGCCTCAAATGGTTCCATGCCTGTGGTGGAGTGGTAGATGTTGTTGTATGAAAAAATCCACCAGTGGTTGGTGTTTGACACAACTATGACCAAAATCATGGACCCAAGAAAAAATCATGTCTTCTAAGGTCATTATGGTATACTCTGTCTAACCCACTTTTAGAGAGTGAAAAGCTATGCTCTAGTGCAACTAAGTCCAGAATGCCTAATTTAATCCCTTATACAACTGGGATATAAAGCCAGAATCACATTCTAAGATAATAATCGATGTCACCCCTTGAAGACGCACTATCTTCTAGATATAGAGGCACCCCAAGCCCTCTACCAATCCTCGATCCCTAATGGGTAGGAAGTGATCCGACTTTGTGAGTCATTCAATGATCACCTAGATAAAATATTGTCTCCTGGATATTCTTGGGTACTCTATCACTAAATCAATCAAGATAAAATCTCACTTCCATTATGGTACCTCAAGTGGTTGTTCCAATCCTACTGGGAACTGATGCTCAGACTTCACTTTCAGACAAATGAGGCGTTGTGAAACGAACTCTGTCACCGCTTTCTTTATCCCTGGACATAAGTACTAATGTTAATGGTCATTGTAGATCTTCACCACATCTGGATGTACTACCAAAGGGGATTAAAGGAACTCCCTCAAAACTACATCATGCAACATGATTGGTATTACAGTGTGTCCAGTGAAAAGGAATTTGTGATCCTCACCTATAGAAAATCAACCAGGAACCTGTCTAAAGGAAAACTGAGCACATCTTTCCTCATAGTCAACATCCACAAGTTTTTCCTACCAAACTCGCTGTATGAGTGGGGTAGAGAGAGTCATTGACTGAAGTTAATCTACTCCATCATCATCCATGAAGGAAATCTTCATCGCGGAAAGCTCCTCTATTGCCTCACTCAGTATCTATAGACAAGACCTCTTATGAAGCATGTCTGCCACCACATTCTCCTTCCCAAGAGTACATACCATCTCAATGTCATTGTATGGATGTTACTCCATCCATATCCATTTTATTGAGTTCGGTTCCTTCTATGAGAAGATATGCATGAGACTGTTATGGTCCGAGTAGATAGTTAAATGTTCACTCATCAAGTAGTGATGACACTACTTCACGGAAAAGACCACTATTGATAACTTCGAGTCCTGGGTCTCGTAGTAATGCTCATTAAACCTAAAATGTTATGAGTCATAGGCGTTAACCTATCACTCCGGCACTAGGACCCAATCCAGTTCAGTCCCTGATGCATCACTAAAGACTAAATCCCCAACGCCCTCTTCTAGTAGTCTCAAGATGGGGGAACTCGTCAGTCCCCACCGTAGCTCCTGGAAACTCTGTTGTAACATCTTCATCCACATTAAGGGTTTTCCCCTCCATGTCAAGGATGATAAAGGTTCTAATATTCTCGAAAATACAAGCATGAACATCTGGTAGTATCTAGACAACACTAAGAAACTTCTCACCTCAGTCACGCTCCTAGGTGGATCCTAAGAAAAAACTACCTCTATCATCTCTAGATCCACTGAAACTCTAGCCTCTGAGATGAGATTCCCAAATCCCAAACTTACACTTTGAGCGATTATCATATATATGGTTCTCTCGGAGTGTATCTAGAACTATCTTCACGTGTGTATCATGCTCCTCCAACGGTTATGATTAAACCAAGATGTAATCAATGAGGACTACCACAAAACAATCAAGATGTGGCTGGATGATTCTATTAATGTGTCCCATGAACACTTATGGTGATTTGGTCATGCCGAAAAGTATCACTATGAAGTTATAGTGTCCATACTAGCATCTGAAGGATATCTTTGGAACATCCTCGTCTCGTACCCAAAGTTGATAATATCCTAATCTGATGTCGATCTTCGAGAACCACGTCACTCCCTTCACCTAATTCAAGAGGTCATCAATACTCGACATTGGATACTTGTTCTTTACGGTCACATGGTTCAGGTGCCAAAAGTTCAAAAATAGCCTCAATCTCCTGTCTGCATTCTTAGAAAACAACATTGGGGATGCCCATAGTGAAATGACGGGCCTTAAGAAACCCTTCTCCTACAGGTACTCCAATTATACCCTCAATCCACATTGATCCTCAAGAGCCATCTGATATTTTAGTATAGATATTGTTGTTGTTCCCAGGTAGAGATCGATGCATAAGTCTACCTCTCGATGAGGATGTGGTCCTAAAACATCCTCTGGAAAGACATAATCATACTCATCCACCACTACCAGAATGCTCGGACTCCACTTTTCCACCACATAGAGGGTGAGGCTAGAAAACTGGTTAGTGATTGGCTGCACCCACCTCCACGAAAGTGCATCTTGAGCTCCAAAATATTCCTTCTCACCGGTGAAGGAAAACCTTATCCCATATTCAGGGAAAAACCACACTTTTCACCTAAAATAGTCGATCTGAGTATGGATGATAGATAATCAGTCCATACCCAATATGACATCATAGGTCCTTGACTTCTCTACTAAGAGATCCCAGTCGAAGCTCTCACCTCATATAGTATGCTCACAAAGCTGGAACTAGTGGGAAATTGTCAAATTCCCTCCCCTATGAGTCTCTAATCGCAAGGATAAAGAAAAAATCTCCCTCAGAACTCCAAGCCCCGAATGTGGTCAGTGGAAAGGAAAGAGTGAATGGAACTGTTGTATGTACGAACTAAAACTAAGTTTTTAAAGACACAGATCTTATCTCTATTCATTTATTGAGCACCTTGGTCGTATGAATCCATCGCCTAAGCTAGCATTTCCCTTGTCTGTCTGCTCATGGAGCCCGTGGTAGACCTCTTGGGAGAGGTGGTGGTAGAACATCGAACCGTTGTCCACTCCCTACCACTTGGTCTACTCCCATGCCATGTCCGCCGCCCTGTGGACCTCCTCGCTCAAACCACTGTCCCTACCTTAGCGGCCCTTCAATTGTCTGTTGATCATCTGTGTGGTGGTTTGGGAAGTCATGAGACATGTGTCATTACCTGACTCACGTGAAGCACAGTTTGGTTCCCTGCTGACTCCCTCTTCTCTAGGCGCCCTAAGCTGCCGACCTTGAGTCCTAGGGTCATCCACTAAAGGATCTAGCCCTCTTGGGCCCCTATGTCTACTACTCACCACTGAAGACTCTACCACCTGATTCCTTCTGGTGGATTCGGTTTTTGGTTCCTACTACACTAGGATGATTCTACAAGAACAACTCGCTCCATCACTCCCGCATGAGTGGGGAATCTAAGAGACACCATAGATGCCCTGATATCCCTTCTCAGTCCCATCTCAAAGGTCCATGCCCTGGATAAAGGGTCTCACACTATATCTGTGGAGTAGCGAGAGGGGTATGTAAACCTCACAATGTGATCCTCCATTAAAAAAATACCCTACTGTAGGTGAAGTAGATCTTCTATGCACACATATTGCAATGTCGTGGGGATGAACTCATCTAAGAAAAGTTTCTTGATGTCTCTCCAGGTGAGGGTCACCTCATCATGCATCTGGATGGTCAAGATCCATAGTCTCATTTCTCTACCCCGAAGAAGGCACGTAACTAAGATCACCATCAAGTCATGTAGTTTCCTCACTAAGTCGAAGACATGCATCACTACCTCTAGCCAGTCCTCAGTGACCTGAGGATCTATCTCTCCCTTAAAACTGGGAGGTCACTATCTCTGATGCAAGGCATTGAGCCTGCTTTTGTAATCTACTGGTAATGCCAGATGTAACTATTGATCAAATAGTGGTGGAAACACCAGTGCACCACCCTCCAAGGCCATCTCTCGCACTAGTCCATGAACCGACTCCTCATCGTTTGGAGGGTTTTCAATATGACCACGTATGAGAAGCATTGTTTTCGGTTTGCATGGAGGCATTTTGAAATAGATCAATATGTTTTATAACTAGAAGATTATATTTGGTGAGCTGATTCTTATTCAGAATATCATATGAAGTTAATTATACAATAGTTGTTTTCACGTATATATCAAAATGGAATAATTTAGGGTCCTGGTGTATGGATACTTCGGTCGACGCACCTTGACTGGACTCCTCAAATTTAAAATTCTAAATCGAAACATTCAACATTGTTACCCCAAAAACAAATCAAAGGAATCTCAATCTCTGAGGGAGAACCACCCATTGATACCACTTTTTCATAACCCGTCCCCCGAGGCTCATTCCATGACTTACCACAAGACCACATCCTGAGGGACAGGGGTTTGCAACTAGCGTCGAATGTGTCAACATACAAGTGGGAGGAATTTTCATGAGTTCATATACACACACAAACAAAACCACATCCCAAATCTAGAAAATTAAACATGCATGCCAGTAAACAACCACTAAGTACAAGTACAACTGATGTCCAATGGGAAGAATACAAACCCTAGATTAGAAAAACTGGAAAATAGGAAAGTACAAAGGAAAATCCAGAACCTATCCACTGGAAACCCCCCTGATACTTTTGGTACAGAGTAACTTCTAGAAGACATAGAAGTACACCCTTTCATCCTAGTTTAACTGGGAAGCACCGGTTCCTAGTCCACTAAGTCCTACGTCATGTTGACGATCGTCTACACTAGACACAACATGTGTGGGTGAAGCTCATGCAGGGGTGAGTAAAAATATAACTGAAAGGTACCCACAAATAATAAGGAAATACCACAATACAATCCAAAAACAACCGAAGAATCCTGATCAAGAATAATTCTCTTGAAGAAAGTCAACTCACACCATTTATATTCTAGAGTAAGAAAGTAAGACCATCAGTCATAACGTCAAAAACTAGGGGCTACTGGAGAAAACCTCCACAATGACTACAGTGGGCCAACTAGGTCACACTGAAGCCACTTCCAACTAACCTTGGGATTTTTTTGGTACTCATCCCTAATGAATACAGTGGGTATACAAGGTTACACAGAAGTCACTCCCCAGTATGGGCATGCTGGTTCATAGAGAAGCCACTTCCCACATATGGCCATACTGAGGTACTCCTCCTATCGAGTATCGTGGTACTGTCGGGTCACATAGATTCCACTCTAAACAATGGTTCAATATTTTCACACTGAATCTTCTTCCAATTGAGTCCTAATATCTGATCTACATAGGGTCACTAGTCAATAGTCATTATATCTCAGCCAACCACAAGTTTTCCACACATAGTACGCTTGATCTTAGGAGAAATGCTCACCAATCCCTTCATCATTTTTCAAATTCCATTAAATTTTCCATAGGGTATACCAAATGACCGGCCATGTCACATGGATTCCAATGCTGAAAATGGATCGTCAATTGGACACATCTATTCCAAGTTATTGATATTTTAGTAAAAAGGTGCTGGTTGCGCCTGGGCCCAATCTGACCTGGTCAGACCGACCGGAACAACCTGGTCTAGGGTCCCCACCTGCCTTAGATTGATTCTAATGACCTGAGATAACCCAGATTGGTTCTGGGTTGGTCCGTTCTGGCCTGACCTGTTGGTTCGGCCCATTGGGCCTCGCCGGACCCAGCCCAGCTAGGCTAAGATTCCAGCCTGCTAGGTGGCCCGGTGACCCGGTCTTCTTCTTCCCAACCCGACGGTAGTGGGTACTTCCCACTAAGCACGGGACTGTCCCACCCCCTACCTAGTCCCCTTTTGGCAGACCAGATCCCCTCATCCTGGACACATGGCGCGTCTGGGCATGTCATGTGGCCAGTCAAACCCAACTGCCAATGGGGTCCGCAGGCGGTCAAAAGAATGTGTGCTTGGAGAAACCTTGGAATGGGGCTACGGGTTGCTCCACAGACATGGATACCTAGCCGCATCTGCCTCCACAGGCTGCCAGAAAAGCCTATAACACCTTTTACTCCTGTCGTGGCCTGGACCAGCCATGGCGCTCCACTCGACGCGCCGTCGTGGCACGCTGCCACCCACCCTCGGTCGTCGTCGTCGGCCACAGGTAGGGTACTCCGCTGACTCCCGGGTCCACTGTGGTGGTATGTTCATTATAACTCTTATCCCTACTGCCTCTGTGCGGTGTCTCTTTCCCGGCGAAGGCCACAAATTTTCTTTGTCACCCCGTAGAAATGTTCGACCATGAAGAATGCACAAACGGAGGGGCCTAAGACTTGTTTGTGTCATCATGCACCCTCTTCATTAGATTTTTAAAACAGGGGGAGGATTGGGGAAGATGTTCAATCAAAAATTATTAAATCCAGAATTGAAATCCTAGAAACATCACCCTCCCACAATAATGGATGATCGGAAAATCAACATGGTCATGGTTTGATCCGCATTCATTATTTTGGAATAAGAATTGGGAAAATAGAAATCAATTAAACCCCTACGTCGATTTACATTTGTCGTTGAAGCACTCTTTGAGGATTCATGCTCTATTGGTGTTGTTCACTTCCCAGTCCAGTTCTTCATAAGGCATTGTTATCACTAGTGATCCTGCCAGTGATCATCGTTCTTCGTTGGAGGGAGTCTTTTCCATATGTCCATCAAAGATTTTCTATGGGTAAATTCTCAACTCTCCAATTCATTAGATTAATAAAATAAAATACATTGTTGTGATGTCACTTTATTATTTTGTTTAATTTATGAAACAGTGTATCTATTATGCTGTGAAAAAATGAGCCATTAATGAGTTTCCATTAAGGTGCCTCATCGTCGCACCGCAACATCATCATCTGACGCTCTATGGTGGGAAAAAATAAAATAAATTTTTTATGTTATTTTATTATTTTCTGAAAAAGTACAGAAATTAACTTTTCTATCCGACCCTTGCCTTTCGAAGTTAAGTACATTCTAGGTGAATCTAGGCATACCGAGTTCAATGGTGCCGACTTATATTTGATCTGAGATGTGGTTTAAAAGTTAGTAAATCTTCCTCACCCATTTACATAAATGAACTTAAAAAAGTTTAAAATTATATCCTAGGGTCACTAGGTCACAAAGAATCTGCTCCCTACCATGGGCATGTCATGTCATATAGAACCCGCTTCCCACATATAAAGATACAGAGGTACTCCTCCTATCATGTATTGTGGGTTTGCGGGGTCACACAGAAGCTGCTCCCAACCATGGGCCTGCCTAGTCACATAAGAGAAGCTTACTACTGGCCCATTGAATCTGATCCACATAGGGTCGATTGTCAGCAGTCTTTAGGTCTCAACCAACTAAAATGTTTTTTCATGTTTCATGTTTGATCTTAAGAGAAATTATCTCCACTCCATTCACCTTATTAAAAATTCCATCAAATACTTCATAGGGTATACCAAAAGATATTCCATGTAGGGAGGGTTTCAACGCCAAAAACGTCTCATCAATCAGATATCCAGTTTTCATGTTATTGATGTTTCAATAAATAGGGGTCGATTAAATCAAGGCCATGTCCGACCTGGTCCGACCAACGCGACCAACCAGGCCCAGGGTCCCCACATTCCCCGATTTGATTCGACTAGCCTGGTTCAGGTTTGGGTTGGTCCGGTACGTCCTAGATAGTTGGTCAGGCCCATTAGGCCTCGTAGGATCCCACCTAGCTTGGTTGAGGGTCCAACCCGTCGGGTCGCCCTGTAACCCAGTCTCATCCTGCGCAGCCCGCTGGTGCGGGGTCTGGCCAGCCTCATGCTTGGTCAACCATTAGAAGCCAGGTTCCCCTCAACCCGAACACATGGCATATTTGGGGGTGTCATGAGGACGATCAAACCAGGACACCCAAAGGGTCTGAACACCGTCATAACACAGTGTTCTTGGTCAAACCGCGGCCTATGGCTATGGGCCGCTCCACCGACACAGTCGCCATGCCTCGTCTCCCACCACTGGTAGACCCATTTGTTCCAACGCAGCCAAAGGATGTCGCGACACACATCTAGTTCCCCATCGTGTCGCGCCGCCACCCTCCTACAGCTACCGTAGTGGGCCTCTTTTACCGGTCGCTAGTGCAGGTGCACCGGCAGTGTACTCCGCATACAACTGTGTCTACTCTGGTGGTCGGGTTTTCTCACCGCTTGTTCCTAAAGCCTCGGTGGGATGTCACCATCCATACAAAGGCCTTTAATTCTCATTATTTCCCATTTCACATTCATGGCCATGAAGAATGCACAAGTAGAGGGTCTCAGCCCTGGTTTTTGATATCATGTACCATCCACTTTAGAGTTTTAAATGAAGGGGATGTTTTGGGATGACGTTATATCAACAATAATTCAATCCCAAATAGAAATCCTTGAAACATAACCCCCTCACAAGAATAGATGATCCATGGATAATCCTATTCATGGGATGATATGTGTTCATTATTTTAGAATAATAACAGTGAAAACATAAAATAATAAAACCCTACATCAATAATCATTCATCATTGAAGCACTCCTCCCTCATGGTTTCAAGCTCAACTAGAATCTGACGCTTCCTAGTACCATTCTCTGTAAGGCATCGGCGTCACGAGTGATAATGATAGATTTTATCATTCATCTTTAGAGTGAGTCATTTTCATCGGTTCATGATAGAGTTTTCGTGGTTTAATTATCATATCTCCAACACATTATCTTAATAACATGATACAAGTTACAATGTTTCTATTACGCTGCAACGTCACGTCATTACACTGTTTCATTTATGAAACAACATATCTATTACACTACACAAAAATAATCTATTATGGAGATTCCTTTAATGGGCCTCCTCACTTCCATGTAGCATCATCACCTATTTCTCAATGGTGAGGAAGGAAATACAATACGTTTTCAAGTTATTTTATTATTTTCTAAGAATTTCTGAAAATTAAATTTTCTATCCAACCCTTGCTGGTCAAAGATATTTCCTTTCTAAGAAAATCCCAGAGTTCCAAGATCATCGGTTCCCTCATATTTCTTATCGGATCACTGGTTTGAAATTTAGAAAAACTCGCTCACACATTTACATAAGTGAACAAAACAAAAGTTCAAAATTCCATTCCGGGCACACCGGGCCTCAGAATCACGTTCCGTCAAAGCATGTGGTCTCAAAATAATTCAATAAAATTTCAAAAATAAATTATACATAAATTATGGGACCCTATATTTTCCCCACCTTTGGGATTTATGTCTAAGAAATCTCAAACAAGGGTTAATCAATCAAATGGTGGTACTATGCACAAATCTAAGCCTCACACATCCATCTGATCTCTTGTAGATTCCCATGCTACCACAGAATGTGAACTAGAGGAATCAATCATCCATGAAGGATGCACACCTGTAAATCCTTTATATCCACTGGGAACTCCACAAATGGCACCCCATCATCAATGTCTAGCTTTCCCCAATCAATGATGTGTGAGGGGTCATGCACGTACCTCCATTGTTGTGACAAGTGGAAAAATCATGCACTAAGTGAATTAGTGGGGGAAGATCTAGGTGGTACACCACCATGCCAACACTACTGAGGATCTAAAAAGGTCTGATGAACCTCGAAGATAACTTGTCGCCCTGACCAAATCGCTGCAAACCCCCTCCGGGTCAGACCCGAAAGAACACTTGGTCTCCCTCCTCAAGATCCAAGGGTCTAGGTCTCTTGTCAGCATACGATTTCTATATGCTCTGTGCATTCATCATCTACTCCTAGTTAATCTACACATTTGCAGTGGTCTTACATACCAACTCTTAACCCATGACTTATGACTCCACTTGGTATGTCCATCATAGAGGTGATCTGAATGGCCAGCAGTACAAGACCTCAAATAGTGTCATGCTAATGGTGGAGCGAAAGATATTATTATATGAAAACTCCACCAGTGGTAGGTGGTCCTCCAAATTGTGGGGAAAATTAAGGACACAATCATGAAGCATGTCCCCCATGGTCTGTATGGTCTACTCTATCTCACCATATATCTAAGGGTGAAAAGATGTGCTCAAGTGCTGCTAAATACCAAATGCCTCTTACAATCCCTTACAAAACTAGGATGAAATGCATGTATAACAGTCTAATATGATCATCCAAGGCACCATATGTATCTTCACTATCTCCTTGATATAGGGGTGTCCCAATCCCTCTGTCGATCCCTGTTCATGGATGGGTAGGAAGTGAGCCGACTTGGTGAGTCGGTCAACGATCAAACATATTGTATTGTGGCCCCTGGATGTGTGTGGTAACCATGTAAAAAATTATATCCCAATACCATCCCATTTCAATTCTAGTACCTGAAGTGTTAATGCCAATCCGGATACGACCTGATGCTTGGCCTTCAATTGTTGACAAGTTAGGCATCAGGAAACGAACTCTGCCACTGCTTTCTTCATCCCCGACCACCATTATTGACGTCGGAGGTCCTGGTACATCTTCCCCAAACTAGTATGTTCCTCCAAATGGGATGTATGGAACTCCATAAACACTTCCCCCTTAAACGTTGCTAGTACTATGGTGCATCCACTAAATAGGATGATGTGCTCCACACCTATCGAAAATCCACCAGGTACCAGTCCTGAGGATAACTGAACACGTCAGGCCTTGCAGTAAAAATCACCAAGTTATACATCCTTAAATCACTATAAGAGTGGGGGAGTGATAGTTATTGGCTGAAGGTAGGATTCTTCATCATCATCCATGTAGGATATCTTCATCGCATCAAGCTTCTTCATCGCCTCACTCAGAATGTGTAAACAAAACATCATGTTGATAAAATATTCTACTACATTCCCCTTCCCCGGAGTATAGACTATCTCATAGTAATAGTCCAAAAGGAACACCAACCATCACAGCTGTCTCAAGTTCAGATCCTTTTGTGAGAAAGATATACCTGAGACTTTTGTTTTAAGGGTAGATAGTAAATAGTTCACACATCATGTAGTGCCTCTAGCCCCAACTACCATGAGTCGTAGTTAATCAATGCTCGATTCTAAATCCGGACACAACCTAGTTCATTTAGTTATATTTTGTAGAACACTATATACCCAACTCCCTCTTCAGGTAGTCTCAAGAAGGGGGAACTCTTCAGTCTCTACATCAGCTCCATAAAACTCTGTGGGCACTTCTCCATCCACAGGTAGGGATCTCCCTTCTATGTCAATGTTTCTAAACATGCATCTACTATATAAAAGTTGGCCATGAACCACTAGTATTATCCAGCCAACACTAAGAAACACTACCCATCAGTCACACACATGGGTGCCTCTCACGAAATCATTACCTCTATCTTCAATGCATCCACTACAACTCCACCCTCAAAGATGATGTGTCCCAGAAAGTGGACTTCTCAAATCCAAAACTATAAATTTGAGAGATGCCCTTAAAGATGGTTCTCTTGGAGAGTATCCAAGACTACTTGTAGGTGTGTATCATGTTCCACCTCTGATGATGATTATACTAGGATGTCATCAATGAAGACCACAACCAAATGATCATGGTAAGGCTGGAAGATACTGTTCATGAATCCCATTAACAATACTATAGAATTGGTCACGTTGAACGGCATCACCAGGAACTCCAAGTAGCCATACCAACATATGGAGGTTGTCTTAAGTACATCCTCATCTTGTACCTGAAGATAATTATAGCCTGATCTAAGGATGATCTTCATAAACTACATATCTCCCTTCATCTAGTCAAATAGTTCATCAATCCTCAGCATTGGATACTTGTTCTTCGCAATCACCTGGTTTAGGCACCACAAGTCCATGCATTGCCTCAATATTATGTCTACCTTCTTGGAAAATAACACTGGGTTTCCCATGCTGAAACACTGAGCCATACGAACCCCTTATCCGGAAAGTCCTCTATCACTACCCTCAATTCATTATGCTCTGTAGGATCCATAGGATATTCCAGTGTGGATATAGGTGTTTTTTCCAATTACAGATCAATATAGAAGTCTACCTCTCTATGAGGAGGAAGTTTTGAAATATCCTCAAGAAAGAAATCCTCACACTCATCCACCACTATAAGAAATATCAGACTCCTATTTTCCACCACATAAAGGGTGAGGCTAACCAACTGGCGAGTTATTGGAAACACCCTCCTCCTAGAATGTCAGTTATGTGCTGAAAAAGGTCCCTTCTTACGAGTAAAGGAAACCTGGTCCCATACATATAGACACACAACACTTTCGCCTAAAACAATCGATCTGAGCATGGACTATATAAAACTAGTCCATCCTCAGGATGACATCGTAAGGCCTCAACGATGCTAATAGAAGATCCAAACTAAAGCTCTCACCTCCTAGATTAATCTCACACTGCCAACCCCAGTGTGTAATCATTGATTCCTTTCCTATAGGAGTCCCTAATCAAAATTAGGGAGCCAATAGATCCACCAGAATCAATGAGCCTAGAATGAGGTCTGTGTCAAGGAAATAGTAAATGAAACCAATGTCTATAAGAATTGAATTTAATGTGTAGAAGACACATATCATACCTCTAATAATCCCTAAAACACCATGGTCAAAGTCCTCCATCGTCGGAAGCTGGCCTCACCCCTATGTGTCAGCTCCCTGAGCCCATGGTGGACAACTTGGGGGTTGTAGAGGTAGTACATCGAACTGACGTCCACTGCACACCACTCATCCTACTCCCTTGACACATCTACTGCCATTCATCCCTCCTCACCCAAACCTCTTCCTATGACTTGGTGGTCCCTCAACTGTCTATTGATTGTGTATATGGCTGGTCGGGCAGTCACGAGCCATGTGTCTCTACCAGTCGCACGTGAACGAAAACATGGTTCCCTACTGACTCCCTCTGCTCTGGGAGCCCTTTTCTACCTTCCTTGAGTCCTGGGGTCATCCCCTGAAAGACTTGGGCCACTTGGGCCCCCATATTTGTTGTCTTCTACTCAATTCCAATTACTCTACAGCCTGAGGACAACTTGTGGCTCCAGTTTTCAGTGTCTAAATATATAGGAAGATCTCCACAATAAAGGATAGCTCCATCCCTCCATCCTGAGTAGGGATGCTGAGAGACACCATGGATTACCTGATCTCTTGTTTGAGTCCATGCACAAAAGTCTGGGCCCAGAAGAAAGGGTCTTACACCATGTCTGTGGAGTAGAGAGAGAGGTATGTAAACCTTGCAGAGTACTCAGCCACTAATATGATGCCCTTCAGCAGGTGAAACATCTCATGTACGTGGACAGATCACAATGTCGTGGGAAAAAATCCTCCAAAAATGCCCTCAATGTCTGTCTAGGTTAGGGTCGCCTCGTCACACATCTATATGGTATAACTCCACCATCTCCCTATCTTCCATACCGAAGGATCATGAACCAGATTTACATTTACTCAAGTGATGTCCTCACTAAATGAATTACCTACATCACTGCCTCTAGGCAGTCCTCAGAAACCTGAGGATCTATCACTCTCCTGAACCAGGGAGGTATATATCTCCAAAACTTATGCATGGAACTGAGTTTTCATGTATCCTCTGCCAGTAAGAACAATAGTAACTACTAATCAATGGGTAGTGGAAACACTACTACACCCCCTGGAAGTTCCATATCTAGCATTGATCCATGACCCGATGCCTCATCGCTAGGAGGGTTATCCACATGATCACGTATTGAAAGCCTCGATGGTTGTCTGTGTAGAGGAATCCTGAATGGATCATGATATACCACAGTTAGAAGATTTTATATGGTGATATGACACTTATTCAATAATATCATAAGAAGACACTTATGCAACAAGTGTTTTCATTTATATAGCCAAAAATCAGAATTTAGGGTCATGGTGTATGGATATGTCGGTCGTTGCACCAACCATGGAATCCCTAATTCAGAAAGTTTAATTTTAAACATTAATAAATATTTACCCAAAAACAAAACCACAAACTCTCGAACTGTGAGGTATAATATTCTACCTATGATACCACTTAGTCATGACTGATCCCTCGAGGACAGTGATGTGACCTACCCCAAGCCCACCACCGAATTCCAGGGGTTGGAGACTAGCACCGAAGGAATCAACCTAAAAGGTTGATGCATTTTCCAGAGTACCTATATGCATGCACACAAAATCACATCATAAAGCTAGAAAAGTAAACAATTATTCCACTAAACAACCACTGAGTACAAGTACAACTAAAAGTCAAATGTGCTAGAATAAAAACCCAACAAAAACTAACTAGAAAGTTTGAAGGTACAAAATATACTATAGAATCCATCCTCTAGAAACCCTACCTGATTGGTTGGTACTGAGTAGAATTTGGATGCTGTAGAAGTACATCCCATCTGTATGGTCTCACTAGTCATCACCGGGTGATGGGCCACCGAGTCCTCCGTCTGCGTGGTAGTCATCTCCACCAGACACAACACGTGTGGGTGAAGCCTGTACAGTGGTGAGTAAAAATATACTTAGTAGGGACCCCAAAATGACAAGGAAATGGTCAAAAATCAATACACAAACAAAATTCCAAGCATGGCCACTAAGAACGATCATGAAGCAAGACAAATCCCACCAGTTATATTCTAAAGTTGCAAAGTAAAACCATCAGGCATAACGTCGAACACAAAGTGCTGTCGGAGAACTATATAATGAGTACAGTGGGCCTACCAGGTCATATAGGAGCCTCTATCCACTAACCTAGGAACATTTTGGTACTCATCGCTAATGAGTACCATGGGTATGTTGGGTCACACTGAAGCCGCTCCCAATCGTGGGCATGACGGGTCACACAAAATCTAATTCCCACTTATGACCATATTGGGGAACTCCTTATTTCGTGTACTATTGGTCTGCCAGGTCACATAGAAGTCACTCCCCCCATGGGCCTACCGAGTCAGAAATAATATTCTTTTTAATGGCCATAGTATCTAGTCCACATAGGTTCTCTCGTCAGTAGTCTTTAGGTCTCATCCAACCGTAGGGTTTCCATAAATAGTTTTCTTAATCACGGTAGAAACTATCCCCAAGACATTTTTTAAATTTCATCATCCATTAAACACTCCAGAGAGTGTGCTAAAAGATCGTCCTCATCATGAGGGTTCCAACGTTGTACATGTCTTGTCAATCGGAAACAAAATTTGAAATAAATTGGTATTTTTTCAAAAAAATGACTAGTTGGGTGCGAGTCCAGGCCAACCCGTTTGGACTGACCCGCCGGGTATGTACCAGTGGTCCATTCATCGCACCAAAATCATCTTAGACCTCCATGGGTTATCGACTTCCCTATGAAGGCCTTAAATATTCTTTTTCCCCCTTTAAAATGCTTGTTCGGGAAGAACGCACAAGTGGAGGGGCTTGGGCCTTGTTCATGACATCCTTCGCCCACCATTTTAGAGTTTTAAAATAGGGGAGGTTTGTAGATGATGCTCCATCAACAATAATTTAATCCTGAATAGAAATCCCAATAAACATCTCCCTCCAACAAGAATGAATGATCTATGGATCAAGATGTTCGTGGGTTGATCTGTGTTCGCCATTTAGAATGGAGAACATGGAATACCTAAAACAAATAAACCCCTATCTTGATCTAGGTTCATTTTTTATGTGATTCTCCATCATTTATTTACGCTCTCTTGGGTTTCGTCACTTCCCAGACCTATTCTTAGTAAATCATCGACGTTGCTAGTGATTATACTGATGTTCTTCATTCATCGTCGCAGAAGAATTTATCCACAGGATTGTTCGAGGAAATTCCACCAATTGATTTCCAATACATGTTAATAAAATAAAACATGTCACAATGCTTCGGTTACATTTCTACATCACATCGTTACATTGTTTAATTTGTTAAATAATGTATCTGTTATGCTGCACAAAAATGAGCCACTAAAGAGCTTCCTTTATTATTCCTCATCACTGCACTGAACCGACGTCATATGCCTCTTAATGGTGATATAGGTAATAAAATTACTTTTTTGTTATTTTATTAGTTTTCAAAAAGTCTAAAATATAAATTTTCTATCTGAACCATTCTGGTCGAAGTTAAGCCCTTTCTAGAAGAATCCTGGTGTTTCAAGTACAACGGTTCCCTATGATTTTTGATCCGAGTACTGGTTTAAATGGTAGAAAAATATGCTCACACGTTTACTTAAATGAACCTAAAATAAAGGTCAAAATACAATTTTGGGCTCACTATGCCTTTGAATCATGTGTCGTCAATTCATGTGGTCTCAAAATAATTCAATACAATTTAAAATAATTATTCAGAAATTTGGGGTCATTACATTCTCCCCACATTAGGGCTTTACATCCCTAAAACCCAAAACAAGGGATAATCAAAAAAATGGGGGTAATGAGCATGAACTTAATCCTCATAATCCCATGTTCTCTCCTGTAGATTATCATACTACTACTGAATGTGCTCCAGAGGAATTGACCATCCACCAAGGACCCGCTTCTTTCAATCCTCTATCTCCCCAAGGAACTCAATAAATGTCACCCCATCATCAATGTCCAACTCTCCCCAGTCGATTACTTATGATTGATCATGCACGTAACGCCTCATATTCTAAGGTCCTAACCCCACTAACGGGCCATCAATCGGATGCCAGATAGGTATGTTATTGATGTTTTTACAAAAAGGGGTTTGTGGGGTCCAGGTCTACTCCGACTCACTCAGATTGACCCGACATGACCCAGCCTGGGGTCCACCAAACCAACATGGATCCATCGACCCGACCTGACATAGAACGAATTCGGTTTGGCACGCAGGCCGTTGATGCGGCCCGGCCCAACGGGGTGGGTCCGACACACTAGGGTGGCCCACACACTCTATGGTCCACAATGGGTGGACCGACATTATCAGGTTGGGATGCAGCTTGAAGCCGCGTACAGCTTCCCTCACCACGCAGGTCGTCCATGGGGCCAATGCCTCCCACCATGTTCAAGCGACCATGACTACTACTACGCTGCCAGCCAACCTGTCCCACCAGATGTCCCACATGCGGTTCGAGACTGTGTGCCTCTGAGATCCGCGCCCCATGGTAAAGGGGTCGGGCCTCTACCGCTAGTCGCCTACCCACCCAGTGGCTCCTCCTAGCACACTGTTGTGGCGTATGAGGAAGATCTTATGTAGACCACCAGTTTTTCACTAGTGGGTCGTCCTTTGGACGGACTACACATCTGACCACCATCTGGTATCGCCTTCCCTGGGATGTCCCTGATTATTCCATTCCACCCCTTTAAATATACTCGACCTTGATGAACGCACAAGCAGAGTGGCTCGGGCCTTGATTGTGTAGGCATGTTCCATTCATGTTAGACTTTAAAATAGGGGGAGGAATGAGGACTATGTTCTATCAACAATATTTTAATCTTGAAAAAAACCCCAAGAAACATCCCCATCCCAAAAAATAGATGATCTGCGGATTACCATGTTCATCGGTTGATCAACATTCATCATTTAGAATGGAGAATAAGGAAAATGTAAAACAACAAAACCCTACCTCAATCTACATTCGTCGTTGAAGCGCTCCTCCATTGAGGATTCATGCTCTATTGTTGTTCATCTCATCTCAGTCACCCTCTTCTTAAAGCATCGATGTTGGTAGAGATTCACCAGCATTCTTCGTTCGACATTGGATGGAATCCTTGGTGTAGGTTCGTTAGAAATATTCCAGGGTTTATTTCTCAACTCTCCAACATTTTATCTTATTAAAATAAAACATGTCACAATGATTTTGATATGCTACGAGGTCACATCATTTTGCTATAAAAACGGGAAATTAAGAAGCTTCCATTAATTGTCTTCTTCATCGCACTATAACATCGTCGTCCGCTGCTCAACGTTGGGAAAAGAAACAAATTAACTTTTTATGTTATTTTATTATTATCTAAAAAGACTGAAAATTATGAATTCTGTTTGACCCTTGTCTGTCGATGTTAAGTCCATTATTGTGAATCGCGGCATTCCGAGTCCAATGGTGCCCTCAGATTTTAGATTTGAGCAATGGTTCAAAGGTTAGGAGAAACCTACTTGCACGTTTACCTATGTGAACTTAAAAAAAGTTTAAAATTCTATTCTGGGCTCATTGGGCCTCGGAATCATGTGTTCTCAAAGCATGTGGTCTTGAAATAATTTCATAAATTTTTTCAAAAAAACTTATTCAAAAATTCTAGGACATTAAATACTCACCACCTTAGGGATTTCATCCCAAAATCCAAAAAATGGTCCAATTCTAGTCGAGCCCAGTGAGACCCAATGGGAATGACTAATCGGCCATGCCGGACATGACCGACCTTGAGCCTAATCGAGTTAGGTCAGGACAATCGAATCAAACCGAGGCATGTGGGGCTCCCGGGTCAGGTCGGTTAGACTGGGTCAGACTGGTCCTAGACGCAACTGGCCCATGTTTACCAATTCTCCAATAGAATACAAATTTGGAATCCGATTGAAGATTTTCAACACCTCATGCTTCCACGATATGTTTCTATTTGAATAATGCAATAACTTGCATTGTACACAACTTGGAGTTTTAACAAACCACGAACAACCAAACTAGCCGTTATAAGTAGTAACACCCACTTTTTGAAATGTTAAAAAATTTATTTTTTAAAATGGAATATATTTTTGGATTCGGAATATCAAAATTAGCTTAGGGTGAATTTTTGGTATTTTTCTAAAAACATTTAATTTTTGATTAATAGTAAAAAACACTGATTTATTATTTAAAACCGACCTTTTATTTAAATAATTATTTATTTTACATAAATTTATTTTATGTCATAATAGATAAATAATATCTATATAAGTTCAATTTAATTCATTTGAGTCATTTTATAATAAAATTAGACATATAAATTTTATTGATCTTTTTTTCATATTTTACCCACCTTCTAGGCACGTTAGTAAATTTTCATAAACCGAGGTTTTACTGCTTCTGTGAATTGAATTTAAAAAATCCAAGAGACATAGTTGATATTAGTAACAAAAATTGGGTTCAATAAGATGAAAATATTTTTTCGTTAATAGTAACTTTTGGCTTTTATTTACCACAGTTAAATGTAAATAGGGTAATTAAAGGTAAAAATGATATTATTATTATCCTAACAAATGTCTGAATTATAATGGATAAGTTTATTTTGATAAAAATAATCCATAGGAATAAAATATGATCCTTTTAGTCAACTATTATTAGATTAGAACATTTATTATAATTTTATTTAATTAAGATTAAAAAGTGTTGAATTCCACGTTTAATAACTAAACCATTTTTTATGTAGGGTAATACCTAAGATAAATTCGACTATAAAAATTCATTAAAAAGATAAAAATATTTCATACATAATTTTATTTTAATTATAATTTTTAGAGGTTAAATAATTAAATTTATTTATGATACAATTATGATACTGTAATTACCTTATTAATGAATGATTTAAATAATTGAAATTATAAATATTTAAATAAATGTAAATTGATACTTTTGATGAATTACACTATTTTTATAGGTTATTATAAAATTTTAGGGTTGATTAAATAAATTTATTTCGATGTGATAATGTATTTATGAATTTCACAAAAACGAAATACCAAATAGTGTCAAAATTGACATAAAAGGGGTTTTAAAACAAATACTATATTATTAATTAATATAATAGTACTATAAATTTACAGTTTCGACAAATGACTTCAATAATAATAGATTTGTTCATAATGAACCACTTGGGGTTCTCTTAGAATTTTATAGTATGTTCATTAACCATATAATATAAAAACTCAAGGAGACATCGTAAATGTTAAACTATTTAACCTAGAGTTAAATCTAAAAGATAAGGTTAATATGGTGACCTAAACATGTTTAAAATCTATTTATTGAGTGTTTTTTGACCCATCACTACCAATTCCTTGAAATTAATCCTTTGGGAGCCATTATAAACGGAAAATGATTGTATAATAAAATATTAATTCAATTTTTTCCTAAAGTGACCATCACCTCTATTATAAAAGGTTAATTCCCCATCTCTTAATTTCACACCACCAAATACATTTGGCATGTACATCCTCTATTCAAATATCTTCTGAACTACCCTAAAGTTTACCAAGAGTCCTTTCATTTATTAAAAATCTTGCCTAAGGAGCCCTTTTGATCAACTCAAAAGGAAACACCCGAAGAAGAGGTAATAATTTCACCACCTCTTTCAAAGTTCTTTTCTTCTTCCACTGCCTCTTTCTTTTTTTAATTCCAATAGAATAAATAATGTACCTTATACACAATTTGATTCTATTATAAACATGGTACAAACATATTCAATATTATATACATCCTATGAATGACATGTCACAGTACGTGCGTACGTCCGGCTTACTGTCTCCACATCGTGGTGTAGTTTGTTATTCAAACACATCATTTTCCAGATGGGTATAATAATGAGTTTAATTGATTTAAATAATAAGTATAACATTATAATGAATTTTTATATATGATATACCATCCAATTATATAATATTCCACCATAAATATAATGGTATTGTCGCTTGTGCATACGTACGGATTACCGTCTCCACGAACGCGATGAGATTAATTCCCCATCACAACCATTCCAAAATAAATATCATTTTATGATTAAAGAAAAATTTTAGGAACTTAATATCATTCTGGATATGAATCAATGAAACCCTATCCATAATAAACCTGGTTTTTGTAACCAAGAATATAAATGAAAATGAATCATTTTACACCATAAACAGTGATCCTACTAAAATATTATTAACAATGAAATATTAGAAGATCATATATGATATCATATTTATGTATGTGGTTCGTATAAAATTTAATAAAAATTATTTAACGATTATATATGAGTTTAAGAAACCCCCATCTAGGAAAAGTACCGGATAATGGTTAATTCTACAATCTCTTCATTATCTGAGGATGTTTATATGTGAGTATCTACTGGGACCCCATTATCATCCACATCCATGGCTCTTAAAAATTTATTTCAAAACATTTTTACTATTTCCTATACTATGGGTCAAATTAATTTATACCCTTTTGAGTTTTTATAAAACAATTATAATGGAATCATTCCGTATTTTTAGAGAATTCATGGTTTATGGTTAATGTATTAAAATATTGTCTGCTACTTTTAATACGAATTTTTATGTTTCGTTTCAAACTTTTCATATGAGGATTGCATAGGGATTAGTAAGTGGCGGATAGAGCCTACTATAGATTTTTGATGCACAGTATGTCTAATGAGACAAACTAGTGTCTTGGTATGAAGACTTGATAGAATCTTATTTGTAGTCTTGGAATGAGACCTTGATTATGTGGTTATGATGTCTGGTATTATGCATTCCATAACTATGAAATAGGCAATTGATATTAAATGTGATTATTAGACTAATAGAATATACATGTGAATATGTAAATGGAATTATTTGATTTATCTTTGACATATTATGCTAAAGTTTGGGTTTAAAAATGCTTTTGTTTTAGTATTATACAATTCCTTAAATTTTTATGCTTATTTATCAAAGTTCCTGCTATATTGTTCTCCTTACTGAGCACCTAAGCTCACACCATTCAATGTTTTATTTTTCCTAGGATGTGAAGATTTATTTTATGACTGACCTATATGGATAGTCTAAGGGATATGCATGTGTTATATGGAGACAATGTTATTGTTTATTTTTCATGTTATATGTGATTTAAAACTTATGTATGCATCTATTACTTCCAAGGCTACAGAACTAATTGGTATTTTAGGATTTGATCCCTTTAGATCATGGTAATGTTATTTAATAATGTACCGACTCTGGGTAACTGGGGTTAGGGAATTACATGAGTCCTTTGCATCATTGTGACTCTCAAAATATGGATAATATTTTGGTATACCCAATGGAGGATTTCATGGAAGCTGATATATGATGAAGGGATTGGGGACCAGATTTCATGAAATAAAGAATGTTATGTGTGAAATCCTTGTGGTTTCCTGAGATCTAAAGTCTACTGACAATAAACCCTATGTGTATAAGATACTATGGCCTAGTGGGAAGAGGCTTCTGTGTGACCTTGTAAGACTATGTTTTGGAGTGTCTTCTGTGTGACTCGGAAGACCCACGATACTCAACAAGAGAAGTACCTCAGTATTTCTATAGGTGTGAAGCATCTTCTGTGTGACATGGAATGCCCACAGTGGGGAGAGGCTTCTATGTGACCTAGCATAACAATGATACTCATCATGGTTGATTACCACAACAATCCTAGGTTAGTGAAATGTGGCTTCTATGTGACTCGACAGGCCCACTGTACTCATTGAGAAGAAGTTATCCAGCAACCCATGGTGTTCGTTGATGTGACTAATGGTTATAATTTCCAACTCTACAAATTATGTACTTTGAGATTTCATGATTTGTGATCTTGCATTGTAGTCAGGATTTGTGTTTTGTTGTTGGATTTCATTATGTTCTTTCCTTGTTATTTTGGGTCCCCTACTGAGTATTTTGTTACTCACCCCTACATGGGCTTTGTCTGCATGTGTTGTGTCTGGTGTAGACAATTGTAACCTTGACAGAGGACTTGGTGGCCCAGGACCCAGTGGTGCCTAGTGAGACTAGGTAGACGGGACATACTTCTACAACATTCAGCAGCTATTATGAATTATCCCATCAGGTGGGATTTTCAGAAGACAACTTCTAGAGTTTCTTTTATATCTTCTTGTTTTCCTGTTATTCTTTTGTTGGGTCTCTATTCGGGCTGAGTTGACTTTTAGTTTTACATGTAATCGATATTGTTTTAGTAGTATGGTTGTTTACTTTTCCAGGTATGGTATTTTTTTGTGTGTTCGTGCGTACATGTACTCATGAAAATTCCTCCCACGAGATGGGTGACGTCTTCGACTCTAGTCGCAAACCCCTAGCCTTCAAGAGTCGGGCTTGGGGTACGTCATGGAATGGGCCCCAGGGGGATGGGTTATGACACATATCTTACTCAAATATTTTTATTTCTATATGGTGTATTATCCCTACCCAAATCCATTAATAACATCATCCACCACAGTTTATATGTATTTTTTGGGATTAATACCAATCTTCGAGGGATTAGGTTGTAAAGAAAAGAAGGTTGTATGAAGAAGAGGTCTAGATTTTTACTGAGTGGTTCAGTTTTCTTCCTTCAAATACAAACTTTAAATATTCATAAAACGTGATGAAAAATAAAACTCTCATAATTTCCATATACTGATTTTTTTGTTTATTCCCTGAACTATATCCATCCCCCTTCCTTCAAATAGAAAATGAATCCATCATTTATGTATACAACGAACTACCAACTCACCAAACTATATACATTTTTTCCCATCACCGCATATATTGGATGAGTATAATGAAACAATTAATTTATATAGAAAAATATTATCATTATATAAATATAATATATCATTTACTTTCTTACCATTCAATCAATTGAAAAATTATAATGTTGTTTATGCATATGAGTGGATTTCCACCTCTATGAAGAAATGTGATTAATTTTTCATTACCATTTTAATTAGATTTTATATATAAGTGGATTGAAATTAATTATATGATATTTGTGATATAATTATAATCCTATAATGGTAAAATAATACTAACCTTATCTCCATGATGTTCATAGACAAATGGAAACATTACTCATATGTATCTAAGGCATGTTGTCTCCATGATTGTATCGTAGTTGATTTTTCATAACGAATATCATGTATATACTTAGACTAATAATATATGTATGAAAAAGATAAATATTTCATGATTATTATTCTAGTGTTCATGGAAAAATTTCCTCTTTGACCATTTTCAACCTACTGAATTCATTTTGGTCATATGAGCCGAATATCATTAAACTACACAAAGTCAACTTAATTTATTGAGTAATTAAATATTACATGGTATTAAATAAAATAAAAGTAATAAAAAACTTGAAAAAAATTCTAAAGAAACTAAATAATTAATATAAATTTATTATTCTAGATGATAATGAATGTAAATGACGATTTAAACTCATGTTAAGGGACACTTTTCCTAAAAACATATTTTAATTTTTTTTAAGATTTATTCTAGAAATTTTTTTTCTTCCATGCACATATGATTAATATTATTTTATGGATCTATTTATTTTGACATAAATGAATAAAAAATTGAATTTCATATCTCATTTAAATTTTATAAAAAAATTTCAAAAGGAATATTTTTAAATATTTTATATAGAAAGTTTTGACATTAATTAAAAATGTAGAAAATGAATGTTCAAGTTTAAAAAATGAGACAAAAAATAATAAAAAATCATACATTTTTTATGGTATTTTTGTTTTTAAAATGGTTGTTTAAAAGGAGAGGGTAATTCAATATCCAATAGTATTTTTTTATACAGGTTTAAAAGTGCATATAATAGGTTTTGTGATGAAAATATGAAGGAATGAAATTTTTTATTCATGATATGAAAGATTAGAATTATTGATGAAGATTTTTTAGAACAATAAAACATATAAAATGGATGATTTTAAATACATCATACATGATGTGTGAGCCAGATATATCCCTCCAATGCATTGGGTACTATTCATTGTCTTTAAAGGTATGAAGGAAGGACTTAACTGGAGTAGTTTCTTATAAGGATTTAACTAGGCTCGATATGTTTCCGATAGAAGTTTAATATTTTTTATCAATATAAATTACAAGATTACAAAAATGGGTTTCAATTTTCATGTTAGTATTTTAATGGTTTTTTGATCATAAATTTTTTTTTCATATGCTTGAAGATTATTATGGAAAAAGGAACAAATTATAGGTTTTCATATTTTTATTTGGATTAAAAGATATCATACTTTTAGATACCTTACTATTCTATTTGTTCTCATACAAAGTATTTAATTTTTTTCTTAGGTTTTAAGGATGGGTAGAAAAGTAAATTTAGAATGAATTTCAGATATATAAGTTACCTTAAGTGAAGCATGTTTGTCATTATTCAGAACATTTTTTATTGGAAAATTGATATTTTACAGAAACAACCACATTAAACAGTTTTTAATAATTATCTAAAACTATTGAACTAAAAATTATATGATAATACTGACCCAAATACCCTCTCAAACTGGTACCCAACATGATCCATCATGTACCAAAAGGGAATTCCCAATCTTTGTGGAGATAAAATCTAGAACTTGGGAAAGAACAATAAATATAGGGAATTATTTATCCTAACCAGAAGTAAAAATGTTACACACATATTCTTTTATAGAAGGAAACAAAAATTAAAAACATGAATATATATATACATATGTCAAAACAGAAAGTGAACAATGTAAGTGATAAAACTAAAATAGTGTAAAACTAATATCCAAGAGATATGTCCAATATAAAATAAAAGGAAAAGAATGATAATAAGATTCTCCAATAGTATCTATATGTTAACATGGGTAAACCATCACCATATCACCATCTAGATACCCAAACCCACTTGACTAAAAACCTCGCCCCATCACTATGATGCATTTCCTTACCCTTCATCAAAAGACATAATCAGGTCTTCACACCGCCGAAGGGGTAAAATGTGTGTGAACTAACAGGCTTAGTAGGATCACCACAACGTGTCCCATATTTTGTTTATAAACAACAATAAAAGCCTCATCAAATTTAAATAAAAAATGTACTTATATAATTTTTATATGTTTTTTTTCAAAATAATGTAAAAATAGATTACTTTTGCGTTTTTCAACAATTCAAAATAAATCAGGTAAATCAGTTCCAAGGAATTTATTATAAATATATAAAAAAAGGTATATAATGTCAAATCAAAGCATGCATCATATATCACATAAAATCCATGGCAGTATAATCCATACATTACAAGAGATAATTGGACATATCTACCAAAAAGAACAGGTAACATCATTTTAAGAATCAAACTAGGTCCGGATATATAGGACACTCATGCCTAACATATACAGTCATGAATGCATAAAGTTTTTAGATATATGAATTGAGTATAAAGAGAATAGGAAAACCCTAGAAATTGAACCCCCAAACAATTCTAATAAGTCCCCAGAACCATTGACCTACATAGAAGAGGAAATCCCCATGAGAAACCCTCCCAACAGTGGATGAGGCCTACTACTAAAACATCCATATAAGTGTCCAATGCTTACCATGTTCTCTATTTTCCAATCCAATTCATCATTTTATGATTTTAAACCCATTTTAAAAAACTATTTCAATGTGATTTGAAAAACACTTTTCAATTACTAAAACATGAGGAAAACAATCATTTATAAAAAACCCCATTTTCAAACACACATATAAAAATTATCAATCATTCCATTCATTTAATAAAATAATTTATCAAAAACCAGAGTATTGAAATTCACCAATATAGGCCAGAGATGAACCACCTGCAAAAAAACACAAGTATGACATGCATATAATGGGATCTACCTGTAGGAAGAACACAAAAAAATGAAAACATTTCTCTACAATCAATCTATATATAATAATTAGCTCAATTTAACAAAAAGTATCATTGAGGAGAAAATATCACAACATACCTCAATAATGTACACATAACAAAACACAACCAACTAAAAATCATCACTAGAAACAATATCATACCATGAGTCTAGTAAGAAAAATGAATTTATATCACCATGGGTAAATGGATATCATAACTCAAAATAATAGAACCACCACGATCAAAGGTAACATAGAAGTAGAAATGATTAGTCACTAATAGAAATGCTCCACAACTGCAATAATGATAAATCACTGAATGAAATGTTCTTGTAAGTGTTGGAGGTTTCCAAAAATACTAGATTGGATCCCTAGGTTAAGAGAATAGATGTACGTGGAAGAATAAAATAATAATATAACGATGAGGCTCCCTACAATCCATTTTTTCATCCTTTACACAGTGTGTAATACCTTTAGACACCATGTAATCCATGGGGATCACATATGAAAAAACCCATCACTTTTTATTTAAAACATAATTTTTAAACTTACACAACACGTAAATCATACATTGAATGTCGTCATTATGGTTGTGTAATTAGATCATGACATGAGCCTGGTAATAATGAAACCTCGTGTACTTTTTACATGACATGTAAATTTCTTACAGATAAAGAAATATAATATTATTTACATGAAAACCCTAACCACCTCAGGTATTCTATGAACACAAGGAGAACCCAACTAATACATTACACAATTATACACAAACTCCATTAATTTAATAAAAAAACATTCCCAAACAATAGTTTATTTTTCTCCGAACATGATTTCCATCATCAGGAATCAAAATATGCACCCAATTAATGAGGAATATAAGAAATGATAAGGGAAATACCTGAAATAGGGTAATGAGATGTTACCAACTCTCCACTATAAGACTTATCGTCCTCAATAAGTCATGTATAATAATGAATATTGGTAAATAAGTGTGGCCACCACTCCCTCATCAGGAAATAACATTCCAAATATAATGAGAACCTGATCGTTCCTGCATAAAACTCTGAACAACAAAATTGAATTACCATGAAATAATTTTACATTGGATTAAATGATCTCTACTGGATGCTTCACAAATGAAACATAGTTCTCTAAATCAATCTATTACCATTGTATACCGTATGATGTACAAGGATGTTATTTTATTAAGAAATGATATGTTGAAAAAAAATATGAATTTATATAAATAGAACTATAAATGACAACTGATAATCCACCTTATCATGTCACTCAGTGACCTCAAATGGTCCTACATATCTCAAATCCAAATTTCCTTCTTTTCCAAGCTTATAGTGACCCAACTATAAATAATTTTTCACGAAAACCTATTCACCTATGGAAAACTCCAAAGGAAAACATCACTGAGACACATATTATTTCTATCAAATCTATACTCTAACTAAAAACTAGCGCATATCCTAAATCCTCAAAAACCTCTCCTGAACAAAACTCATTCCTGAAAAAAAAAGATTCTCCCACCTCTTCATAAAAAAGCGGTAACCTACATAGGGAAACATACAAATCCTAGAAATGGTCAACTCTAATCGATGACTGATAATTATTGTTAAAAGAATACTCATCTAGTCCTAGATGAATAACCCATTGTCAAAAAAATCCATTATACATTCAAAAATTATACCTCCAAAATAAGAATAATATGCTCTGTCTAACCATCTATTTATGCATGAAATGTTGTACTCAAACTAACAGGAGTACCAATAACCACTTGGATACTCTTCCAAAAAAAATGTAATCAGAGGATCCCTATCTAAAAAATAGTATAAGGAACTTCATGTAACATCAAAATATACTATATATATAGGTTAACCATATCTTTAAGTTTAGTAGTGACCCTGATCATAATGAAATGATCTCACTTTTTCATCAGATATAACCACCCAGATAGAATTACTCACTCATGAAGTATATTGTAATCCAACTAAAAAGTCCATCGAAACCACATTCCATTTAAAAACTACTTCAAAAAGTGTCTAAATAAAACCATAAGGTTTCATTTGGTTTTCATTTATCTGTTGGAAGTTGTAACAACAAGCACATAGTTAGAAATGTCACACTTCATACATGGCCATCCAAACCGCTGTATCATGTAATAATACTAATTTGTAGTTCATAGATGAATGTACCATGAATAAATATGATATGAAAACAAAAAAAATCTCTTCATAGTCATGAGGACATAAAAATGATACCAAAAAATTAGAATACCATCTGAAAAGAGGGACCAACTCAAAACAGTCTCTCCACCATATTAGGTTTCACAAATTCCTATGAACTCTTCATCCAAGTATTATAACTATATATAAGATTCAAGGATAAATGATGATAACTAAACATTGGTAAATCCATTCCTAAAGAATCCTTCAAATCATCTAGATGCAACTGAGGAAAATATACATAAGGTTCCACCGGTCCTTTGATTCTTGGGCAACCTGTGATGGAATATTCCTGATGATAAATCATCAACGACATTCACATTCCCCAAGTTGTAGCCAATATTGAATTCAAATGTTTGATGGTATTCCACCCATCATATTTTTTTGTGATTCAATTATTTTTTAGATAAGATATAAAAATATATTTAGATTAGAAAAGACTATGAACTATTCCCCAAAACGATAGTTCTTCCAACATTGAAATGCATACAAAACTACGGAAAGAGATAAATCATGTTTGTGATAATTCTTCTCTTACGGTTGAAGATGAAGAGATACACAGGATACCACATGATCATACTACATAATCACACAACCCCAAATAGTACCATATTCATTACAAAATACCACATAATCCATACCAGGATTATGTAAGATCAAAATAAGGTTAAATGTTAGAATTCATTTCATCTATTCAAAATAATACTGACACTTTGCATCCATATATAAATTTCATCCCTTCTCTAGTAAGAAAACTCAAAGGTCACACCAATATTGAGAAATATTTGAAGAACCATTGATAATATCCAACAAGACTATGGAATCATTGGTTATCATATGCATTCTATGGTTCTTCCCATGATAAGATAGCCTTTACCTTCTTAGTATCAACTGATAAGACATGTTCTATAAATACCCGACCTTAAAACATTACATAATCTTGAATTAAGTTAGTAATTCACTTTGAGGATCTTTTTATGTTTAGTGTTTTATAGAAGTAGGCCAAAACATATTACATTACATCTCAAATATTACAATGTAGACACTTCTACTCAATATCCATTTTTTCATAAAATAAAAACTCTTAAAAAAAGTTTAATGTCTACTTCCATATTTTAGTCAACATTAATTTTCCATCATCCCATCCTTGACACTATTCATCTCTAAGTCCAATGAAAAAACTTTTCAAAACATGGGATGAGCATAAAAATCTCAGTAAGGGATACCATGAATACTTTATCTTAAGTAATACATTTCAGCTATATTGTGTAGTAAATACTCTTCACTGAATAAAAGATCATTTCTTACCATTTCTTAACCAAAAGTCTACCATAAAACCCATAGAAATAACACATAACATATGATGTTATATTGGAAGATAAACATACTTAAATAGATTAACCATATGGTCGACTTCCACACATATCTCTTAATAGAATAGCCATATGAATGCCTTCCATACCCAATGCATTAGAGGTTATAACCTAACCACTCATCTTAGTTTATCACAGCACTACCCTTCATTTGGTTTATCATGTAACCACCCATCAAATGTCTATGTACCATTATTAAATCATAACACATAAAATATTGAAAACAAATATCTCATTAAAAACATTTCATTTGAAATAAAAATAAATAATTTCAAGATATTGAAATAATAAATCAATTTCAAAAACCATATTCAATACCAAATCTCCAAAAAAACAAAATAAGGTGTTTGTTTTTCATTTTAAAAACATTTAGGCTTATAGAGGATGTCAACTAACAATTACAGTGGATGAGAGGTCGTTGTCACCACAAAGGTTAAAAAAATTCCTTTTGTCGTTTAGTAAAATTATTTATAGAAAAACGATTCCCTTTGAATGAAATGAAAATTAAAAGGGGTTTATTATATATCGTATAAAATAATGTCATGTATAATTCAATGTATGCCTCAATGAAAGGAGGTTGGGATGAAGTCCCTTACCTCGTGTCCGACTTGACCATTCATTCTTTAATTTCCGGATTAATGAATGTAAAATAATTTTTACTTTAATAAGAACATTTTTCATTTATATTATTCCTTTTATATCACTTACTACTATGAGATAACAATTAGATAATTATTTGAGTTCATATCCGACATTTTGTCGATGTTTGGAACTTGATTCAAAAATGAACTTGTTATAATTAAAAATTGTCCATGTGGTCAAAATTACATTATCTCCCGAAATATATTCATGATTTAGATATCAAATATATCATATATATTTAGTATATATATGTATTTATAATAGTACAAAACAGTTGGAGTTAAGAAATAAAATTCATTATTCAGGGAAGCGGTAAGCCGTATGTACGCATGAACACTACTTTCATTTCTATTTCTTATTTTAATGGAAAATGAAAAAATTATGATACCTAGGGATAATATAATTCTAATATAATATCATATATAATTTAATTAACTCCATCCTTTATACATCACACGTATTGTATGAATATGTCATGTCACTTTGAGGGGGCGGTAGTCCGCATTTCCTCAAATGAAATTATCGCCTTTACCAATAATGAAAACCATACAGGTATGTTATTAATGAAAAATACAGAAGTATAGAGACAATATAAATATAATATATATCACATGTAAATATACTTCAATCTTAATGGACCCCATGAGAGGTGGTTGGAGATAATTGTACAATCATCGTTTCGTGAGGCAGTATTTCACCGTCCACGAAAACATTTGGTTCTTCACCCATTAGATAGAGGCGTGTGAAAGTGTAGTTAAAATAATTATCATAAAAAAACCTATTATATTAATAATACTGGATTTTATATAATATAAAGGAATAAAAAGAGTTTAGGGGGTTGGATAAGGACAAATAAAACAAATAAACTTAAGGGAAGACGTTACCTTTAAACAGTGTAACTCCCTTTGGTTTCAACTAAATAGATTTCTTCAAGTTCCTTTTGACTAAATTATGGCTAATATGTAGAAGAGAAGGATGTAAGGAGCTTAATTGGGTATATTTTGGATGAGAGTATGGGTTTTAGTGGTGTGAGTAATGAGTTAGAGGTGATGGATTTTTGTAAGGGGGAAGAGGGGCTCTTTATGAATGTTTGAAAATATTATTTTATTATATAATTATTTTCATTTTATAAATATCCAAAACTGATTAAAGTCAAAGATAACATGACTCATGTTCGAAATAAAATTATCCAATAATAATTGGAAGGGTTTTTTATATTGGTTTAAACATTTTAATCTTATTTATTTAAATCATTCATTAATGAGGTAAACACAACATCATTATTTTGTCATAATTTTTTTTATTTATTTAATGTCTAAAAATTATAAAAGAATATCATTATGTAGGAGATATTTGTTTATTTAAATAGAATATTTATAGAAGAATAGATATTTTATACAACCCCATGTAAAAAATCATTTACTAAAAGATATATGTTTTGGTCATTTTTGTATTTACTTTAAATTAATTAATATAAAGTGTCATTATCACACTTATGTTTCTCCATGGGGTCCCAAAATCAACCCAAGGATACCTATCATCGTAAATGTATCAACCAATAGGATTAGGATACATTTTTGGGTTAATTAATATTATTATAATATTATTTTTCCCTTTATTACCCTATTTACTTTTAACCGTGATAAATAAAATTCAAAAGGTACTATTCTGCAAAAATTATTTTTATCTTATTGAACCACATTTTACTAACCAAAAAAAACATCTATGTATGTTTTTCAAAATTAAATTCAATGTAGAAGTAAAATTTCATTTTAATGAAACAGTCATCATTTTAACAACTACTCAGTGTTTTCACTATTTATCAAAAATTAATGTTTTTCAGAAAAATACCAAAAAACCATCCTAAACTATATTGGATACACTGAAATCAAAATTGAGGCCAATTTTACCAAATTAACAACATATAAGTTGAATTAATTATTATTAAATTCATTCATGTTGTTAAAATAAAAGCGTGTTTTTAATAAAAACAATTACTATCAAAAGATTGACAGTTATTTGTGTACAATTTCAAATTGAAATTGATTATGATGATGAACATTGGATTAAATGGTAAAAATATTTTATAATTACAATTTAAAACCAATTAAAAGAATAATCTAACCATATAAATAAGTTATATAAAATTTCATTTTTGAATTTAAATACAATATTTTTCACTATTTATTAAAAATGAATTTTATCAAAAAAATACAAAAAATTTACCAAAAGTAAATTTTGATGTCCCAAATCTAAAGAAGAATTTTTTTTGTCAAATAGAACATATAAAAGTGTCCAAAACTATATTTAATGAGTATTATCTATTAAAAGTCCTTAAATCTACCTTTTAAAAAATATTATATTATTTAAGATTGAAATTAGATTCATTCACATTTTAAGACTCTAACATTTAATGCATAAATGTAAAAACATTTAACAAACATGTATAATCATATTATATTTAGTACAGTCCAACCCGGCCAATATAATGGCTAGGCATTAACTAAAATTTAAAATAATGAGAAATTATTATTTTTCAGTAGGACCCAACGTTGTGTGCAACATATGATTTCAAAGAAAACCGCTGTTGCGTAACAAGTATTCCATCCAACATAGAATCCCATTTTAAAGTAAAATTAATTTTTAATTCAAAAATATGAAAATAAATATAAAAATTTCTTATCCATTATTTTCCACGGATGTTACATCCTTTCCCCTTTTTGAATGTGAGTCCTCGAAATTTAATTCACATATCAAATAAATGGGGGTATTTATCCCTCATAGCATTTATAGATTCCCATGTTGCCTCTTCAACCATATGGTTTTTCCTCAAAACATTAACCTGATTAAATAATTTATTGTGAAACACTTGCTCTCTTTAGTCAAGAATCTGGACGGGTTATTCCTAACAAGATATATTCTCTTCCAAATGTAAAACCTCTGGGCTCAAAACATGGGATGGATCCAAAATATGCATTCTCAATATTGAAACATGAAATAAATTGTGTAACAGGGATAAAAACGGAGGTTATCCACTCTGTATGCAACTGATCCAAATATATCCAGGATTTTATAATATCCAATGAACTTCGGATTCAGCTTCCCTTATTACCAAAACGCATCACAGATTTCTATAGAGAATCCTTGAGAAGACATGATCACCTACCCCAAAAAAGATACTTCCTTAAGTTATCCGCATAAATTTTATGCCTACTCTAAGATGTTATAATGTTCTTTTGAATCAACTGAACATTTTCTACTATCTCTTCTACAAATTCTAGTACCCTCAACTTCCTTTCACCTACTTCATCCCAAAACGATGGAGGTCGAAACCTCTTCCCATATAATGCCTTAAATAGAACCATATGTATAGTTGAATGAAAATTGTTATTATAAGAAAAGACATCCAAAGAAATTTGTTGGTCCCAACATCCATGGTAATCTAGTGAACAAGAATGTATAATATCCTCGAAGGTCTTAATTGTTTGTTCTAACTGCCTATCTAATTGAGGATGAAAAGTTGTACTAAAATTTAATTTAGTACCCAATGACTTCTGAAGGCCTTTCCAAAAGTTAGAAGTAAACCTAAGATGACAACCAGATATAATGGAGAGGGTAACTCAATGAAACATGAATATCCATTTAACATATAATCAAAAAAGTTGATCTAGAGACAAAGTATATTGAATAGGAATGAAATGAGAAGATTTAGTCAATCGATCAACAATTAACCATAATGCATTATTACCTCGATATGTCTTTGGTAATCCCACAACGAAGTCCATGGATATATTTTTCTATTTATGCTCTAGCATCTGTAAAGACTAAATCATCCCTTTCTGTAAATACCGCTCTACTTTAACTTGTTGAATATTCAAACACTTCATAGTAAAGTCTGCAATATCTCTTTTCATTCCATCACATCAGTAATACTCCCACAGATCTCTATACATTTTAGTACCACCAGGATGAACTGAAAATAGAGAACTATGAGCTTCAAATAATAACTCTTTCTTCAAATGTGAATCATAAGGCCCACATAATCTCTTTCCAAATATAAAAATTCAATCATTATCAGTGTTAAATTTAGGAAACTTATCCATATGAACCAACACAACCTGTTTTTTAACACACTATCTACTTTCTGCACATGATTTATTCTGTCCGATAGAGCTGATTTCACTGACACCTGAAACAAAATAGAGTGATTTCCTACCCATAAGAAATCTATGCCAAAGTTCATCAAATAATAAACCCAGGTATCTCTTTCCAAAAATAGCATGGTTAATGAAGCATCACATTTTCGACTCAGAGCATCAGCCACTTTATTTTCCTTTCCTGGATATCAATGTATTGTGATATCATAATCCTTGATTCACTCCAACCATCTCCTCTATTTCATGTTTAATTCATTCTGATTTAATATATAAATTAAATTTTTTTGGTCAGTATATATTTTACATTATACTCCATACTGATGATGGCTCCTAATTTTTATTCCTAAAACACCATTAGCTAATTTCAAATCATGTTTAGGGTAATTTAACTCATGAGGTATCAATAGACGTGAAGCATAATCAATTACCTGATCATTCTACATAAGGAAACAATCATATCCTTTCAACGAAGCATAACTGTAGATAAAAAACTCACCATTTCTGGATAGTAATGACAAAACAAAAGCATTCATTAATCTTCTTTTCAAATCATGAAAATAATCAGCACATTCTTTTTTCCAAATGTACTTAACACCTTTTCAAGAAAACATGGTCAGTAGGGTAGATAACCATGAAGAAATTTCTGCAAGCCTCCAGTAATAACCTTCTAAACCATGAAAACTACAGATCCTGATTATATTTTTGTGTCGTGGCCATTCTTCAACAATATTTGTTTTAGTATGATCAACAGATATTCCATTTCTTGCAACAATGTGACCAAGGAATGTAATTTGTTTTAACCAGAACTCAAACTTTCTTAATTTCTGATACAGTTTCCTTTCTTTTAAGGTTTTCAAGAAAACCCATAAATTACTTTCTTAGTCCACATTAATTTTTGGACAAAACAAAATATCATCAATAAACACAACCATAATTTATAACATGAGTAAACTGATCCATCACTGTAAAAAACTTTTTATTTCTGATTCTGAACATCTCTGGATACTGATTTTGAAAATTCGTTTCCCTCTGTTTGCCTTCCCACCACAACTGCCATGTTTCCACTTCGAAAAGCTATTCTGAACACAAACATATCATAGGCAAAGCATCATGTTAATTTATAAATACTATATCATTTTAATCTTACCATAAATTAAAAATAATATATAGATATTAATGTAACAGTATCCTAACTTCTAAAGTTGTCTAAACCAACCTCTATTACAAACTATAGGGACTCGGCCTTAAAACATTACATAATCTTGAATTTTGTTAAAAATTCAAGTTGAGGATCTTTTCAAGTTAACATTTTTAGAGAATTTGGCCATAACATATTACATTTCATCTCATATATTACAATGTAGACACTTCTACTCAGTATAATTATTTTTCATTAAATAAAAGCACTTACAAAAATAGTCATGTCTAGTTCCATATTTTAGACAGAATTACATTTCATTGATCCCCTCATTGACCCTTTACATCTTTAAGTCATGTGAAAAAAAGTTCTAAACGTGGGATGAGCATAAAAATCTCATTAAGGGATAACCAATAATGAAAAACTCTTAGTTTTTCAAAACAACAAGTAAACCATGAATACATTATCATAAATAAACATTTCACCTTTATGATGTAGTAAATAATTTTCACGGAATAAAACATCATTTCTTGCAATTTTGTAACCAAAAGAATGCCATAAAACCCATAGAAAGAACACATAACATATAAAGATAACTTGGGATATAAACATACTTAAATTGAATAACCATATGGTCGAATTCCAAACATATCACTAAATGGAAAAACCAAACTGCCAAATTCCATACCCAATTCATTGGTGGTAATAACATAACCACTCATCTTGGTTTATCATGAAACCACCCGTCATTTGGTTTATCACGTAACCACCCGTAAAATTACTAAGTACCATTATAAAATCATAACACATAAAATATTGAAAATATAAATATCTCACTAATAACATTAAATTTGAAATCAAAATAAATAATTTCAAGATATTGAAATAATAAATCAATTTACAAAACCATTTTCAATATGATAACACCGAAAATAAAGAATAAGTGTTTTTTCATTTTAAAAACTTTAAGGCTTATAGAGGTATCCAATTAATGATTACGGAGACGGAGAGGTCATTGTCACTGAAAACATTAAAAACATTCCTTTTCTCATATAGTAAAATGATTTATAGAAACAAGATTCCCTTTGAATGAAATTAAATGTCAAAGGTGTTTATTATATATCATATAAAATAATGTCGTGTATAAATCAAAGTATGTCTCAATGAAAGGAGATTGAGATGAAGTCTCTTACCTCGTGTCCGACGTGACCCTTTCATTCTTAAATTTCTTGAATAATAAAGTTATAATAATTTAAACTATTATAAGAATATTTTTCAAGTATATTTTTCATTTTCAATCACTTATTAACTTTATAAAACAATTAGTTAATTATTGGATTTCATATCAGACATTATGTTGATGATTGGATCTTGAGTCAAAAATGAACTTGTTATAATTATAAATTATCCATGTTGTCGAAATTACATTATCTACAGAATCATATTCATGATTTAGATATTATATATATCATATATATCATATATATCCAGTATATATATATATATGTATTTTTAATAGTAAATAACATTTGGAGTTAAGAAATGAATTGCACCGTTCATGGAGACGGTAAGCCCTGCATACGCACGAACACTACATTCATTTCTATTTCATGTTTTAACGGGATAGAAAACATAATGATACATAGTTTAATTATAATTATGGTATAATATCATATATAATTTAATTAACTCCATCCTTTATACATTCCACATTTGGTATGAACGAGTCAAATCACTTTGATGGTGCGGTAGTCCGCAATTCTCAAATAAAATTAGAGTGTTTACCCATAATAGAAGCCATATATGAATGATATAAATGAAAAATACAGTCTTATAGAGACAATATAAATATATTATATATCACATGTATATACAGTTCCATATTAATGGACACCATGAGAGGTGGTTGAAGATAATTGAACAATCATCGCTTCATGAGGTAGTAGTTCATCGTCCACAGAAACAGTATGTTTTTCACCCATTAGAGGGAGGTGTGTGTAAGTTTAGTTAGAATAATTCTCATAAAAATACCTAGTATATATAGGATACTGTTGTTTCTATAAAAAATAGTAATAAAAAGATTTTAGCGGGTTTGGGAAGGACAAATAAAACAAATGAACTTAAGAGAATATGTTACCTATAAATAAGGTTACTCATTTTGTTTGAACCAAAAGGATTTCTTGAAGTGCCTTCGGCCTAAGGTAAGGCATCTAGGTGGAATATTGGGATGCAGAGAGATTAATTGGATAGATTTTGGATGTTACAATGGTCTTGAGTGGTGTGAGAAATTAGTTATATGTGAGGTATATTTATAAGGGGGAGAAGGGTATCTTTAGAAATGTTTGAAAATTTTATTGTATTTTATAATTATATTCGGTTTCTAAAGGTCCATAACACATTAATATCAAAGAAACGATGACTCATGTTCGATATAAAATCATCCAATAAGAATTGGACATGTTTTTTATATTTTTTTAATCTTTATAATCATATTTATTTAAATCATTAATTAATGAGGTAAACAGTACAACACTAATATGTCATATATAATTTTACTTAATTTATGTCTAAAAATTATAAAAAAAATATGATGATGTAGGAAATATTTTTAGATTTCAATAGAATATTTATAATCTCAGTGATAACTTATATAACCCCATGTAAAAATTTATTTACTAAAAGATATATGCTTATGTCATTTTTGTCTTATTTTAAATTAATTATTATAAAGTGTCATTATCACTCATAGGTGGCTCCATGGGGTCCCAAAATAGATCCATGGAATCCTATGGTCATAAATGTATCAACAAATAGTATTAGGACACATGTTGTGGTAAATTAATATTATTATAATATTATTTTTACCTTTAATTAACCTATTTACCATTAAAAGTGGTAAATAAAAGTCAAAATTTACTATTCACTAAAAATTAGTTTCTTCTTATTTAACCATATTTTAATTTCTAACAATTACCATGTATGTCATATTTTTATAATTCAATTCAAAAAAGTGGTTAAATTTCATATAAATGACAAGTTAGCTTTTTAACAACTACAAAGTGTTTTGACTATTATCCAAAATTGAAGTTTTTTAGAAAAATAAAAAAAAAATCAGCCTATGATATATTTGATATTCTGAATTCAAAAAATTTATCTATTTTACAAAATTCAATAGATTGAGTTGGATTTATTAATTTAAAATTCAATCATTTTGTCAAAACAAAAGCGTTTTTTTAAGAAACATAAACTTTCAAAAGATTGACACTTGTTTATATCCAATTTCAAAGGGAAATTACTTCAAATGACCTACATTGGATTAAATGGTAAAAGTATAATATAATTACACTTTTAAATCAATTAAAATGTTAATTTATCCATACAAATAAATTAGATAAAAAGTTCGTTTTGAATTAAAATACTGTATTTATCACAATTCATTAAAAATGAATTTTATCAGAAAAACACCAAAAATATACCAAAAGTAAATTTTGATCTCCAGAATATAAAAAAGTTTTTTTGTCAAATATAACATATAGACATGACCAAAACTAGATTTATTGAGGGTTCTCCATTAATAGGCGTAAAATCGATCGTTTAATGAATATTAGAGTATTTATTCTTAAAATTAGATTCATTCAAATTTTAAGCCTATAACATTAATAAGATAAATGTAAAAACATTTAAAAACCATGTATGATCATATTTTAGTTATTAGTTTTCAATCCCACCAATACAATAGCTAGGTGTTAACTACCATTTAAAATAATATTAAATTATTATTTTTTCGTATGACCCAATGTTGTGTGCAAAGTAAGATTTCAATGAAACCCATTGTTTCGTATCAGGTATTCCATCCAACATAGAAACCCCATTAAAGTCAAATTAATATTTATTAAAAAAAATATGAAAATAAATAAGAAAATTTCTTATTTTTTATTTACCAGGGATGTTACACATTCATAAATCACATGCACTAAGAACACCACTTATTGAATCCAAAATTTAATTTTGAAATATATTCATTCAAATAGTAACACCATATGATTTCTATAACCAAAACCAATTGTCACTAATTCTCACGCTTAGAAATTTAATATACCAAAATATCATCCACCGACACTACTAAAAAATAATAGAAAAAATAACGGAATATCTGATTAGTCAAATCCATACAAACTATAAGAGAACCAATAAGACCAAAAAACATCACAAGGTATTCATAATGATCATATAACCTCCTAAAATATTTCTTGAGTATATTACACTCTCGAACACTGAGCTAATGATAACTCGACCAAAGATCAATCTTCAAAAATAACTTTTCAACCTTTAATTGATCAAATATATCATCCACATTAGGAAAATTATAATAATACTTAATAATTACCCAGTTAAATTATTTATAGTAAATGAAAAATCAGAGTGAACCATTAACCTTCTTGGAAAATAGCATGATGGAAATCCATGGTGAAACACTAATGAAAACCAAACCCTTTTCCATTCGGTTTCCCAACTAAATCCTGATACTTTTAGCTCTTTTGGTTCCATATGATAGAAAGGTATCAAAAATGGTCTCATAAATAGATCAATGTAAATCATAAAATCTACCTCTCTATATATAGGATGACCAAAGAAATAATTTAGGAAAACACCAGGAAAATCCTGAACAATAGCTGGAAGAACAATAATTGGAGAAATTTCATCAGGCTCAACTATAAAAATAGACAACAAACTTCTCATACATAGGTATGAAGTTCCTACATGACAAAATCTTCGATCCCACTCTACCTGATACACCAATGATCTTCTATCAATCATAAGAAATGAGGCACACTGATTATAAGAATCTTCCTTAGCATGATGAAAAATAATAAAATCCTTACCGATGAAGAAATAAAATAAATCGAGATCAAGAATGAAAAAATCCTAGACTGACACTTCATTATCTATCGATAATGAATAAGAATGAAATTGAAACCCCTCATCTTTACTATTCACAAGTGGTGCCTATAAATAAATAAAAAAGTACATGAGATCTATTGGTATGTTAAGTAAATCAAAAAAATAAGATGTGAATGAGTATGATTCACCAGTAACGAATAATAAATTCTCTTTGTAAGATGCAATAAAAATGGTATGTCATGGTATTGTTGGATCATCATCTAATGCTTCTAAAAAATAATTTACTATGTGAAGGTGATTCTCTTCTAAGTCCTATGGTTGGAGATTTATAGTCTTTAAAGCATATGATTTTGTCATAGTAGCCTTTGAAGCCAATGATCCCCGAACATATCGAGAAGTAGGCATAATCTAACAGAAATGATACATATAACCATAACGTCAACAAAAATTCACATCATTACAATAGAAGGAAAAAATTTCATGTGCGCCCAACCTTGCTACATTGATAACAAGTCATTAGGACACTACTTGCTATAACTATAGGTGTCAAACTGTTCTACTTATGAGAACCACCTCCACCACTCCTATGGTGATTCTTCCACTTCCTCTATTTTCCTATAATTCCACCGAATCATACACTAGGTGTAAAGGAAGGGGTGGAATATAGATTATTTCCTTCTATATTGACTTTTAGAATCGTATCCCTATCCAACATCTCTACATATGTCAAAATATTTTACTTACATACATAGGATTTGATATCTGGTTTGAAACCATGATGTTACTGCTGGGCATTCATTTGTTCATTCGTTAAATCTGGTGGTTCGAACCTAACTAGCTCAGAAAATAGATTAATTTACCCTCACACCAAACTCTCTTCATTATATAAATAGAGGATCACTATATAATTCTCTATAATTAGTGACTATATAAAAAACCACAGTTAAAATAGATTCTCATAACCCTTCTAGTCAAATCCCACATGATTATCCACCTATGCCATATAATCACACCAACTATTTTAGAGAACATCAATTCTGAACAACATTAGATTCAATTTGATATTCTATGGTGTATCCGAGAAGTCAAAAATACAATAAATCTTTTCATTACAGTCCTCTAAATCTTGAAATCAAATCATACAATTAAATGGTCGTGTATTCTCTCACATGATCTCTCATTATTGATATTTTCCTCCAATAGATCACATTTGTACGTCAATGAATGTGTTCCAAGATTGCAGTACATTCTAATAAATTGAAAAAACATTCCACATGATAGACTCAAAAAAGTTTTTATCTACAGGTTTAATCCCATGAGGAGCATTAGTTGCACGCTCTTGATGAACTTGTACAATATGTCTCAGAGGCATACTTCTGCACATTGAAACAAAATAAATGATAATAAAATAGAATTAAATCTGTTTGAACTAGAAACCTTATAAAAAACTGAGACCAAGTTGAAGAACACAAACTAGGAGACATTCATCCCAATATCCCATGGATACATGAATCCTATAACAGAAAGATCTTTTTGGCTCTCACCGTAACCCAACTACCAAGTCTCGAAAATCCTATCTTCATTCTACCAAAAATCACAATATAAAGACTCTTGATGATATACCCATTCATTTATATCAAAATATGCTGAACCCCGCACAAATATCCTATCAAACGAGTACCTAAATCACGCCATCATCTACTCGAAGGGAGTTCTCAATCCCCATGGGCTAGCGTCTAGCACCCAGGAAACAACAAAAAATAGTGGGAATGATTTTTCCCAACACGAAGAAGAAAAAATGTAACGCCCTGACCCTAGTTACCCAGAGTCTGTGGATTATCACCTAACATTGTCATGATCACAAGGGATCAATATCGAAAGATCGATCCATTTAGTAGCATTATATGTTCTAGATACACACATAATTTTTTCATCAAATTATTGAAAAAAAAAACAATAACATTATGTCATATTTGAACACATTAATTTACCTTAGACTATCCCTTCAGGTCATACGTAATAAACTTCCTCACATCCTATGGAGAATCAATCCTAAGAAAGGGGTGTGCTCAGATGCTCAGTAAGGATAACAATATAGCGGAAACATTTATAAATAATAATAAACAGTTATGATAATACATAAGACTAAGACACAAGCCTTTTAAACTAAAACTTCTGCATAATGTGGAAAAGATAAATCAAATAATTCCATTTACATATTCAAATGGATATTCTACTAGTCTAATAATCACATGTAATATCAATAGCCAATTTCCTAATGATGGAATGCATAATGACAGACATCATAACCACATATTCAAGGCCTCGTGCCAAGACTACAAATAGGATTTTGTCCAGGACTTTTTCCAAGATAGTAGTTTGTCTCATGAGACCTACCGATGTGTTGAGGAGTTATAGTGGGCTCCACCCAACACTTACTAAGACCAATGCATTCCCCATAAGAAAAAGATGAAACATAACATAAACATTCCTAATAAAACTAGAATACGAAATGTAAATAATTTAACCATAATCCATGAATGGTATTAAAATATCTCTTCCACATTCAAACATATCACAAAACCTTAAATACAATATGGAAGATTTTATCATAATAAATCAACTTCAAACAAGTGTAAAATCAAACAACGGATATTGACAAAGATGAAATCAAAACTATTTGAGAGAAACATATCTTTCTATTTTGAAATCATTTAAAAGTAATGTAACATTAAAAGAAAAATTTTATTTTGAAAATGTTATTATAATCTGGTAATGGAAGCTTTGAGGGTGTTATAATGGCGTAGAATAGTTGCACCCACTGTATAAGTTAAAAATACATTCTTTTCTTAATTATGTCCAAAAGTTCATAGAGGACCTTGTTTGGAAAATTATGGAAAGCTTATTTTATTAATATGTTATAAAAATTCAAACAAGGGTATAAATGAATTTAACCCATAGTCTTAGAAATAGTAAAAATGTTTTGAAATACATTTTTAAGTAACATGGATGTGGATGATAAAGAGGTCCCAGTAGATACTCAATTATAAACATCTCAGATAATGAAGAGATTGTAAAATTAACTGTAACCTTTCACTTTTCCTTGATTGAGGGTGTTTTAAACTACTGTATAATAGTTAAATCATGTTTATTAAATTATTAAAAATCAGATACATAAATATGATATCATATATGTTCTTCAAATATTGCTTTGTTAGAAATATTTTAGTAGTATCATTGTTTTGGGAGTTAACGGATTCATTTTCTTTTATATGTTTTGTTACATAAGATATGTTTTTTATGGACAAGATGTATTTGATTCATATCTATAATTATATTATGTTACAAAAAATTATTTTAATCATAAAAGTAAAATTATTCTTGAATGATTATGATTTGGAATGAATCTCCTCACATTCATGGAGACGGTAATTTGTACGTACGCACAAGCAACAATATCAAATATTGATGGTGAAATTGTATGTAATTGGATGGTATATCATTTATATAGAATCATTAACGTGTTACATTTATTATTTACATTAGTTTTAACCATCATTATACCCATCAAAATAATGAAGTGTTTGCATAAAATACTACACCATGACGTGGAGACGGTAAGCCGTACGCATGCACGTATGGTGACATGTCATTAATTGGATGGATAAAATAATCAATAAGGTTGTACCATATTTATAATAACATCACAGTATGTATAAGGTCTTAAAGTTAATATTTTGGTATGGAAACAACAAATAAAGAGGAAGTTGGAGAAGAAAAGAACTTTGAAAAAATGTGGTGAAATTATTACCTCTTCTTCAGGTGTTTCCTTTTGAGTTGATCAACATGGATCCATATGATAGATTTATGATCATATTAATGCATATAGATCAATTTTAGGGTAGTTTTTAGGATATTTGGGCAGGGGTTGTCTGGGCCAAATGGATTTGGAGGTGTGAGATTAAGAGATGGGGAAGTACCCTTTTATAAGAGAGGTGAAGGGCAGTTTATGAAAAGATTGAAATATTATTTTATTATACTATCATATTCGGTTTATAATGGCTCCAAAATTATTTATTTCTTGGCTAAGGTAGGGATGTTTCTAAAAACTCTTAACCAAGTGGTTTTAGACAGTATTAGGTTACCTTATTAACCATATCTTTTAGATTTAACTCTTAGTTAAATATTTTAACTTTTACCATCTATTATAATAAATGGTTAATAAAATTATTATATAAAACCAAGAGAACCCCAGGTGGTTCTTTTTTGACATATATATTTTTATATAATTCCATTGTTATAAAATTAGATTTTTAGGAATAATATATCAATTAATAATATAGTATTTGTTTTAAAAACTCATTTATGTCAATTTAAACACTATTGGGTATTTTGTTTTTGTGAAATTCATAATAACATTATAACGTCAAATAAAATCTGTTTAATCAACACTAAAATGTCATATTAAACTATAAAATTAGTTTAATTTGTCAAAAATATCAATTTATAATTATTTTGATACTAATAATATCAATTATTTTAATCCTTCATTAATAATGTAATTACCACATCATCATTTTGTCATAAATAAATTAAATAATTTAAGGTCTTAGAATTATAAATAAAATAAAATTATTTAAGATATCATTTGATCTTTCTAATGAATATTTATATTCTAATAAATCATATCTGTAACCATATATTAAAAATGTTTTAGTTATGAAAATTTTTATTAAAGACTTTTAACTCATCTTTGAATAAAATAATAATAAATGACTTAATCTAATCCAAGTGAACCAAAAGGATCATATTTTATCCCTAAGGTTTATTTTGGTCGAAATATATTTATCTAATAGAATTTGGAAATTTGTCGGGGTAATATTAATATCATTTTTAACTTTAATTACCCTATTTACTTTCTACCATGGTAAATAAATGTCAGAAGTTACTACTCACCAAAAAATTATTTTCATCTTATTGAACCACATTTTACATTCTGATATCAATAGAGTCTCTTGAAATTTTTGAATTCAATCCACAGAAGTGGTAAAATTATGTTTTATGCAAATTTGAAAACGTGGCTTAAAGGTGGGTAAGAGATGTTAAAAAATTCAATAAAATTTTGTACATGTAATTTTATTATAAAATGACTCCAAATAATTAAATTAAACTAATATATGTATAATATATCTATTTTGACATAAAATAAATTTAAATGAAATAAATAATTATTTAAATAAAAATTTGGTTTTAAACAATAATGTCGGGTTTTTCACTATTCATCAAAAATTGAAAGTTTTCATAAAAATACCGAAAATACAGCCTAATCTAATTTTGATATTTGAAATCCAAAAAAGAAGCCTATTTTGAAAAATAAAATTTATAAAATTTCAAAAAGTTGGTATTAATTTTCATAACAGCTTGTATGATTGGTCAGAGTAGGTTAAAACTCCATGTTACGTACAACACAAGATATTGAATTATTATAAGGGAAAATTACCATTTAATCTTGGGCTGTTACATGCTCCCCTCCTTCAAATAATTTTGTCCTTGAAATTTCTTGAATAATAATGCCGAAAAATATTTGGGTGTTCTTCATCAAAAGTTCATCGGGTCACACGTTATCTATTCCATCTTATGGTTTCTCCATAGAATTTTCACCAGAAGTGTCGTCTGGTTTCACAACACTTGATCTCTGGTATCAAAAATTCTGATACGGTCATTACAATAAGAGCAATCATGTTCCAATTCTATTTCATTATAGGTGAGTAGATGTGTTGGTTTAGGCATGTATTTTCTCAATAGTGATATGGGGAACACATCATTAACTTTGGAGAGACTTGGCGGCATTTCCAAATGATAAGATACAAATCCAATTCGTTCAAGAATTTCAAGAGGTCCTATGTTACTGGGACTTAATTTACACTTCTTACCAAAATTTATATCACCATTCGATGGAGAAAACTTCAAGAAAACATGATCTCTTAGATGAAATTCTAAATCTTTCATTTGGTTATCCTCATAGATCTTTTTCCTACATTGAGCTTCTTTGACGTGGGTTTGGATAACCTTCACCTTTTCCATTGATTCCTCAACAAGTTCTCGACCTACCAGTTTTCTATCATCAATAACATCCCAACAAGTTGTTGTGTGAAATCTCTTTCTAGATAACGCTTCATATGGTGTAATCTGAATACCTGAATGGAAGCTATTGTTATTGGAAAATTCTACAAGAGATAAATATTGATCCTAAATACCATAAAAGTAATTTAAGAAAGATATCAACATGTCTTCTAAGGTTTTATTACTCCATTTTGATAGTCAATCAGTTTTAGAGTGGTAGGCAGTGCTCAAACAATGTTCATTTTCCAAGGCCATTTGAATACTTTTCCAAAATCATTATGTAAAATACGGATCATGATTAGAAGAAATCAATAGGGGTACTCCATGAAGTCTTACAACTTTATTAATATATAGTCTTGAAATAATTTCATGTAGTAAATCATCTCTTATAGAAAGAAAATGTTTTGACTTGGTAAGACGATCAATAAATACCCATATTGTATCATTTATTCTAGGAGTATTTGGTATCCCCATGTCAAAGTCCATTGTAATAGGATCCCGTTTACACTAAGGTATGGGAAGAGGTTTCATTACTCATCGTGGATGTTGTCTTATAGCTTTCAGTTATGGACAAACCATACATATTGACACTTAATCAACAATATATATTTTCATGTGTTTCCACCAAAAACGTTCCTTCAAATCGCCATACATCTTAGTGATACCATGGTGAATAAAGGTATTGGAGCTATGTGCATCATCCCCCAATTTACTTTTTAGATCATGTATATACGGAACACAATGTCTATTCCCAAATTTCAAAATTCCTTCTTCATATATGATGTCGTTAAATATCCCATCATTCGTAGAATTAATTTCCTTTCGAAACTCCTCATCATCAGTATGAGAACTTTTTATCTTTTCTTGTTATGATTGTTTGGCAACCATTTTAAAAATTATTGTTGTTTCACATTACATGATTATTCCAATATCCATATTTATTAGGTCCATGAAAATATGATCCATATAAACTCCCATCTTGTACAAAACGCCTTGATTCGTTCTTCTCAGAGCATCATCCACATTATTTGTCTTCCCCGGGTGGTATTTTATAGTGAAATCATAATCCTTGAGTAGCTCAATCCCTCACATTTGACTCATGTTGAGTTTTTGTTGTATTAAAATATACTTAAAACTCTTGTGATCAATATTTATCTCACATTTTTCACCATAGAGATAGTGTCTCCATATTTTCGGAGCAATGATTATAGCAGCTAACTCAAGATCATGAGTGGGATAGTTTTGTTCATGACTTTTTAGCTATCGTGATGTATAGGAAATAACTGTATCATTTTCCATAAGGACACAACTAAGTCATTTATTTGAATAAACGTAATAAATAAAAACCTGATCAATCCCCGATGGTAGAGTCAAGATATGATAATTGACTAATCATCACGTCAGTTCCTCAAAACATTTTTCACACACTTCTGTCCCAAAAAGTTTAACCCAGTTACGTGTGAGCTAGGTTAATGGGTTAGCCAATCATGAAAAATTCAGAATGAAACATCGATAATAACGTACTAAACCAATAGAAATTCATACATTAGTTATACTCGTCAGTGATGGTCATTCTTGTATTGCCTTGGTCATTTAATGGTCAACATTGATTCCATCCTTAGAGATAAAATGGCCATGAAAATAAATCTCTCGAATCCAAAATTTACACTTTCTAAACATCCCATATAATTCATTTCTTTTGAGGATTTTCAGAATAGTGTGAAATTGATTTTCATGATCTTTGTAGCTATTGTAGTATACCAAGATATCATCAATAAATACCACTATAAAGTCATTACGATATTCCTTGAAAACACTTTTCATTAGATCCATAAAGAAGAATGGTTTATTAGTCAGTCCAAAAGGCATGAATGAAAACTCATAATGCCCATACCTGAATTTTTTATTCGAAATATATTCCTTCATAAAGCACAACTGATTATATCCATATCTAAGGTCAATCATTGAAAATTATTGAGCTCCAGGAAGTTGATCGAATAAATCATCAATGCGAGGTAGGGGATACTTGTTCTTTTCTGTTATATCATTGATCTCCATGTAATCAATTGACAACCTCATATATTCATCTTTTTTCTTAACAAAAATAACAGGGTATCCTCATGGAGAAACACTAGGGAGAATAAATCCCTTATTAATAAATTTCTATTGATTTTTCTTTAGTTCCACTAATTCCACAGTGGCCATTTTTTAAGGTTTCTTCGATATGGGCCTTGGAAAAGGAATTAGACCAACAGAAAACTCAATTTCTCATTTTAGAGGATGTCTAGTTGAATCCTATAGAAACACATCAATATATTCTTGCACAATAATTACATCCTCTATTTGAACATTCCTTTCCTTAGGCGTAGTTATTTTGTTATATTCATCCCCAATAATTGAATTTAGTAGAGCCACTGGGAATGGATCTAGATAAGAATTAGGTGGTGAGGTTTCTACTATAAAGATAAGGTACTCCTTATCATAATAAAAAATTATAACCACCTTCTTCTTATAGTAAATTATTACATCATGGTATGAAATCCAGTCCATTCTGATGATTATATCAAATTCAATCACGGGTATGATGATGAGATCCGTAGATAAAGAAAATTTATTTTCCCAAATGGGAACTGATTCACCAAACATTGTTGCAATGATACTTCCCTTAAGAGTTTTGACTGACAACTCCCTTGTAAAATTAAATTTCAAATATCTTATTTGCCTAGAAAATTAGGATGATATGAAACAATGTGATGATACATAAATAAATAAAGAATTGGCTAAAATTGAGGAAACGATTAAATTACCTGCCACCAAATCTCTCAGAGCTTCATCCTCAGCAATAGTGATGGGATATGCTTGGTCATTATCCCTTGTCCATTTATGAGGAAGGTTTCTATGGACCTTAGGGAATTCATTTTCATAATACCCCATTTCTCTATAATTTTAGCATTCAACATTGACAAACTCTTTCTTTCCCTTGCAATCACGATCTTGGTGGCCTTTTTCACCACACTTGTAAGAGACTCTCATTCCCTTCAGGAATGTTCTGGGGTGTCTCTTCAAATATTTACATCATAAAGGATATTCAACATTAACCTTCTTCCCCTTATTTACATTTCTAGAGTGTTTAACATATTTATTATTCTCTTTCTTTTCTTTTAATTCATAAGATTTAGAGAATTCCTTTTCAATCTTCATAACACATGACACAATATATTTGTTCGATGAGAAGGATTGTGAGACTAATGCTCAACGTAGAAATGGTTTTAACCCAACAAGGAATCGATCGATATAACTCCTTGGGATACGTATATAATATGATGCATGCCTTGCTAACCTAGTTAAGTTCTCCTCACACTTTGCGACATTCTCATCCTCCTTTTGCCTCATACTCAGAAATTGACTTTCAATATCTGATTGATGGTCACGAAGAATGTATTTTTCTATCAAAATCTATTTAAACTCTATACATTCCATATTTAATACTTCTTTATCCTCCTTTATGTTTTTAATTAATTACCACCATTGATCTACATCTCTTGTGAGGCGATAAACTACCATGATAAATTTTTCCTATTCTCTACTCCCCAAAGCAAGAAATATTTTCTCTATGGAACTTATCGATTTCTCAGCTACAAATGGATTTTTAGTCCCATTTAATGTTGGTGGTTGTTTCCTCATGAAGCGTGCTAACATTGATCCTCTGTGTTGGGGATCAGGGTGTCCTATATGGGTAAGGTAATTATTCATAACCAGAGTGAGTTGTCACAACATGGTGATAAGTTTATCAGCACCAGTTTCATCACCAGTTCCAATATAATTATCTTGAGTAGGTTGGAAATCCCAACACGGATTACGTGCATTGATACTATTTCCATTCCTTCCACTGGGAGCCATTTCTAAACAATGGAATACAGTGGATTAGTTTATGAATCATAATACATAATTCCAAACATGTAAAACACATAACATAAATTGATCAGATTATGGATCTAATCCATAATCATAAAAATGTTTTCATGGATCAGTTATATACTCATAAATCCTTTATAATGGTTTGTGAAGGAAATGAGAATTATCCTAAGCATATCTGTCGGAAGTGTCATAACTAGGAGTGAAGCATGGACCATTTTTGTGTACTCGGATACTCAAGGTCAAAATTGAAACTTCTTCTTAGTGTTTTCCCTACTAGGTAAATCTGTGTCAGATCCACTTGTACCTGCTCATATCCAGACAGGGATATATTTCTCAAAAAACACAGAAAATATATACACTACAAAAATACTATGTTTTTCTTATATACTAACTCTCAAAGACAATCTTAGGATAGTGTTATCTTATTAGAGTTTTCCTAAATCAATTTTCCATGGTTTATAATAAACATCCTCTGATACCAAATGTAATTCCCTGACCCTAGTTACCCAGAGTTGGTGAATTATTAATTATCATTGGCATGATCACAAGAGATGAAATCCCAATTGACCGATAAGTTTAGTATCCTTTGAAGTACTAGATTCAAACATTAGTTTTACATTATATTATTGAAATAAAAAAACAACATTATGTATCCTTTGAACACATTCATCTCCCTTAGAATCTCCCTACAGGGCTGCCCTAATATACTTCTTCCCATCCTGGGAAAAATCAAACATAAGAAAGGGGTGAGCCTAGATGCTCAGTAAGGATAAAAAAATTGAGGGAACTTTCATAAATAAGAATAAACATTTAAGGAAATGTATAAGACTAAAATAGAAGCCTTTTAAATGTAAACATCAGAATAATATGTAAAAGATAAATCAAATCATTCCATTTACATATTCAAATGGATATTCTACTAGTGGAATAATCACATGTAATATCAATAGCCAATTTCTTATGGATGGAACACATAATGCCAGACTTCAAAACCACATAGTCAATGCCTCATTCCCAAACTACAAATAAGATGTTTTCAAGGCCTTGTGCCAAGACAATAGTTTGTATCATGAGACCTACCGATGCATCGAGGTGCTATAGTGGGCTCCACCCATAACTTACTAAGTCCAATGCATTCCTCATATAAAAAGGTTGAAACCAAACACAAACATTCATATTAAAACTAGCATACAAAATGTTAATAATTTAACTATAAACCATGAATGGTATAAATATATCAAATACACATTCAAAAATATCACAAAACCATCAATATAATATGGAATATTGTATCACAATAAATCGTCTTCAAACAAGCATAAAATCCAACAAAGGATGTTGTCCTTGATGAAATCAAAACTATTTGAGAGAAATATCTATTTATATTTTGAAATCATTTAAAATTCAAGTAATTTTAAAAGAAAATATTCCTTTTGAAAATATTCTTATAAGATTTTAAGGGAATCATTTAAGGAGTTATAATTGTGGAAAATAGCCGCACCCTCCATATAAGTTAAAAAAACATTCTTTCCTTACTTTTGTCGAAAATGTCATAAAGGACCTTGTTTGGAAAATGAAGGAAATATTCCTTTATATAAATCTTATAAAAAGACAAAAAAGGGTATAAATGAAATTAACCCACAGTCTAGGAAATAGTAAAAATGTTTTGAAATAAATTTTTAAGAAACACAGATGTGGATGATAAAGAGGTCCCAGTAGATACTCATGTATAAAAAAACTCGGATAATAAAGGGATTGTAAAATTAACTCATACCGTGAACTTTTCCTTGATTGAATGTTTGTTAAAATCATGTATAATAGTTGAATAATTGTTATTAAATTATACAAGAACCACATACATAAATATGATATCATATATGGTCTTCTAATATTTCTTTGTTAACAAAATTTCAGTTGTATCGTTGTTTCTGGTGTTAAATGATTCGTTTTCCATTATATGTTTATTGCGTAAGCCATGTTTGTTATGGATATGATGTATTTTTTATCATAAAATTAAAATTATTTTTGAATGATTATGATGGGGAATGAATCTAATCGCGTTCGTGGAGACTGTAATCTGTACGTATGCACAAGTGACAATGTCCTTATATTGATAGTGAAATAGTATGTAATTGGATGGTATATCATATATAAAGAATCATTAACATGTTATATATATTACTTACATCAGTTTTACTCATTGTTATACCCATACAAATAATGATGTGTTTGAATAACAAACTACATCATGACGTGCGGATGGTAAGCCATACCTACGAACATATGTTGACAAGTAATTCATAGGATGCATGGAATAATGAATCTAGTTGTACCATATTTATAAAAAATCATATTATATATAAGTTACTAGAGTTACTATTTTTTATGGAAACAACAATAAAAGAGAAAGAGGAAGAAGAAAAGAACATCGAAAAATGGTGGTGAAATTATTACCTCTTCTTCAGGTGTTTCATTTTGAGTTGATCAAAAGGGGTCATTAGGTTAGCTTTATGATAAAATTAAGGCCTCTATGAAGAAGTGAGGTTAGTTGGGAGGATATTTTGATAGGGTATGGCTGATCCAAATGGATTTGGTGTTGTGAAATTAAAACAAGTGGAAGAAACTTTTTATAAAAGAGGTGAGGGTTACTTTTGGAAAACCATGAAATATTATTTTATTATACAATCGTATTCAGTTTATAATAGCTCCAAAATCATATATTTTGAGGCTATAGTGGGGATGGGTCAAGAAACTCTCAACCAATATGTCTTACAACGGTTTAGGTCACCATATTAACCTTATCTAATAGATTTAACTCTTAGTTAAATTGATTTACTTTTTCTAGGTATTATAATTTATTGTTAATAAACATTCAATAAAAATCCAAGATAACCCCAAGTGGTTAAATATTAAAATATATATTATTATATATTTCCTTTTTCTGAAAGGTATTTTTTTTGGAATATTATATCAATTAATAATCTAGTATTTGATTTTAAAACTCATTTATCACAAATTTGACAGTATTTGGAATTTTGTTTTAATGAATATCCTAAAAACATTATAACTTAGAATAAAATTTATTCAATAAACCATAAAATGTCATATTAACCTAGAAAATTAGTTTAATTCTTCAAAAGTCTCAATTTATTTTTATTTTCATATTCATAATATCAATTATTTTAATCTTTCGTTAATAAGGTAATTACGACATTATAATTTTGTCATAAATAAATATTATTATACAATGTATAAAAATTATAAATAAAATACTATTATGTAGAAAATATTATTATCTTTTTAATGAATATTTATTGTCGAATTTATCTTATATGTAACTCTATATTAAAAATGTTTTAGTTATTAAAATTAGAATTTAACACTTTTAACACTTCTTTAAATAAAATAATAACAAATGTCTTACTCTAATACATTTGGACCAAAAAGAACATATTATAATCCTAAAGTTGGTTTTGGTCTATATAAACTTATCAAATATAATTAGGACACGTGTTAGTGTAATAATAATATCATTTTTACCTTTAATTACCCTATTTTATTTTATCCTTGGTAAATAAATGTCAAAAGTTATGATTCCCCAAAAATTAATTTCATCTTATTGAACCAAATTTTACTTACTGATATCAACCATGTCTATTCGAATTTAGAAATTCAATTCACAGAAGCAGTAAAATTACGATTTATGCTAATTTTCTAACATGCCTAGAAGGTGGGTAAAAGACGTTAAAAAATTCAATAAAATTTTATACATCTAATTTTATTATAAAATGACACCAATTAATTACATTGAAATAATATATTTATTATGTAACTATATTGAATTAGAATAAATTTAAATAAAATCAATATTTATATAAATAATGATTCTTTTTTAATCAATTATGCAGTGGTTTTCCGTCTTCATCAAAAATTGAATGTTTTAAAAAAAATACCAAAAAATCAATATAAAATAATTTTGATATTTCTAATACAAAAATGATGTTCATTTTGAAAAATAAAATTTATAAATTTTCAAAAATTGGGTATTGTTATTCCTAACGGCTCGTTTGATTGGTCGTGATGTGTTAAAACTCTAAGGTGCGTACAACAGAAGCTATTTCATTATTCAAAGGGAAACATACAGTGGAAGCTTGGGGGTTACAAAAAAGGCATATAAATAAACAAATATAGAAGAAAAAAATAGAATAATACATGAATATATATGTCATAATAAAAAGAAAACAATTAATGAAATACAAATGAAAAGGTAGTAATATAATCGCTATGATATTAGTCCAACAGAAAAGGAAAATAAAGAGAAACTGCTACTCCCAAAATCTCTATATTATATCATCAGAAAAACCACACCCACTCACCATCCTTCTACCAAACCATAGTTGATAGAAAACATCACCTCCTCACAACAATGCCATACTTTTCCCAGCATTAAAATATAAAACCGGGTCTACGAAACGCTCAATGGGTGCATAGGGTGAGAGATAACTGTCTTAGTAGGGTCCCACACATGTGTTTCATATCAAGTATATAAATAATAATTCAATTATTCTCATCTTTAAATAAAACAAGGCATGATATATTGTTTAGTAGAATTTATCAAAAGCATGGTAAAATAGTTAAAATTCAACCTTTTTCACATTTCTAAATAAATAAAATAATTCATTTCAATGAATTTCATGTAGATATATCACAAAAGATATATAGTGCCAAAATAAATAATGCATCACATATCACATCAAATCAATGGTACTAAAATCAAAAGAGTAGAAGACAAAATATCCATAATTAGCAAAAAAATCACTATCAAAATGGCGTCAAGGAACGCACTAGATATGGATAACATGTACACTCATACCTAAAAACATAATAATGATTGTATCAAGATTATAGACCTATTAATCATGTCTTGAGAATAGAGTGACAACTCGTAATGTGACCCCCAATAGGTATAACATGTTTCTAGAACAATGGCCATAGGGAGCAGTGGAATGCCCAATGAGCAACCCCCCCCCCCCCCCCTCAATAGTGGATTAGTCATATTACTACACCTTCCGCCTATGTACTCAAGGCCTCCCATTTTATCTATTTTCAACACCATTTAATCAAACCATCTCATCATTTCATACTTTGAAAACAATTTTATAAAACAATTTAAAAATTTACTAAAAACCCCCTTTTCATTTATGAAAACATGGGGAAACCCATCTTTTATCAAAAGCCCATTTACACACACACATAAAAATATAATTCACTATAATTCAATTTTATTAAATAAAACAAATTATCAAAAACCAGATAAATTAATGTCGCCAACACAAGATAGAGAAAAAACTGCCTACCTCAAAAATCATGTTACAAATTCCTGCAATGGGATCCACTAGTAGGAAGAACACATAAAATGAAAACAGAATCACTAGAATCAATTGCACATCATAATTGGTTCAATTTATAAAAACAAAGTGGAAAATAAGAAATATAAAAAACTCCCACAAGTATGAACAAATGTCGTGTTATGTCAATAAACTATCTTATGAATTCTCCATTCATTTATGTTTTGAAAACCAGAAACAATTTTTTCATAAAGAGTATTTTCTTTCTCTAAGGGAATTTATTTTCTTAAACCTTACCATTCTTTTTTATGTTGCGACTAATTTTCATTATCTAAGCTTAGAAATATTTTTCATAAGACTAAATTATATTAAGAATAATCATATTCATATCTAAACCTTAGAACCTTACAGTTTCATAGAATCTGAGTCTCACTATTTTTAGACTTTGATTCCATCTGATTTCAGACTCCGTTGAATTTGGATTTTTGACTCCAAGTTTCATAGATATTAGAATTCATAATCTTAGAAATTCTTACTCTAAAATTTTCAGAAATTCTAACACTAAAATATTAGAAAGTTGGACTATGAATTATATAAAATTCAAACTCCAAATTCACATAAATTATGACTCTAAATTCTCAGAAATTATGACTCCTTATTCATAGAAATTAAGGCTATGAATTCTCATAATTTTAGAAACTGAGTTCTCAGTTTTCTTAACTCTAATTTATCAAAATATTAGACTCTATTTCTATAAAAAATCATACTCATTTTCTATCTAAAATTAGAATCTGTTTCTATCTAAAACCAAATTCCGTTTCTATCTAAAATGAGACACTTTTTCTATCTAAAATCAAACATCATTTGGATCTAAAATCAGAATCCATTTCTTTTTATATTCAGAATGTATTTTTATAAATATTCATAGTCTGTTTCCCAATATATTCCGAACCAGATTATTCATACTTGTTAATGTTACATATTTTCTTATGGATACTATTCTAACCGTATCAGAAACATGTTTACATAATTTTCTTAATCATAGAGATTTTTTCATACATAAAACGTTTTTGTAAAATCTATTTCTAACTAACAATTTGATGAGTGACACATTTACAGGTCCCTAAAAAATTCAAGGATAAATATGACCGTTGGAGGAGGAGATAACCATTGATATTCTATTCTATTAATACCCCAACAATTGGATGAATAAGTGACATTGATGCATTGAAACATCTAGATATTACATTTTGTGATGATGTGAAGATATTTCTAGAGGGTGAGACTCTCTTGCTTTGTGTGAATGTTGTGAACAACTTATTCAAGCTATGAAAAACGTTTTCATCCTAACTACTGTGATTCTGACGGGCTGATCAATTGAGGGATTTTGGGGATGAGAATATAGAGGTTCTAACTACCTCAAAGTTCAAGGGATTGTAGGGATATCAAGACAGTCTCCAATACTCTTATCGTGGTCTTAAACTAGTGTGTGTAAGATAGACTATCTTGGAAGTATAAATCCATGGGCCGTTATCAATGGTTGTTGCATACCCTTCTCTTTGGGTTAAATATTCATTATTACTTGTTTCTATTAAATGTTTGTTAATTTTTTTCTGGTTTAAGTTAAATTTATAAATTATAGATTTCTTATACTATCTTGTACTTGTACATGCTCCTGTATATTAGATTCTATATTCTTTAAGGTAGAATATTTATTGAAGATAAACAAGCTTATGTTTCTTGAAGATATACCTGTTTATGTTTTGGTTCATTATAATTATACTTGGTCCCTTCCAATTACCTCTTTGTTTAAGAACCAAAGAGGGTTTTTTATTTCACAATTTTTATCTTTTCTAATCATAGATATTATTACCATTAAAATGAACATACAATTCACATCCCTCTTATAATTAATCTTCTAAATTTACATTTCTTTCCAATAATTGGTATAAAAGGATGTCTATAAAATACTTATACTTAGATATATGTTTTCTTGATCAAATTTTATTTCTTATCTTTACTTATTCAAGTTTTTATTAAATATATTTTTTTTATAAACTTGTACTAATAAAATGTTTTGTTGAATTTTTTTTATTATAGAATGGATGGAATGAACGTTGGTTTCATGAACAACATAAATCCTACGAGACATACAATCTATGATGGTAATGATTATTAGTATGAGAGAAACATTATGAAGACTTTTGTTAATAACACTAGAGAAGATAATTTTTTCATGTTTGCTGGTGAATACAAGATTACTGGGAAACAAATTAGAAAATTAAAAAATCAGGAAAAACAAGAAATCAACTAAACTACAAGGTACCCAATACTCGTTTATGTTACATGACAAGGAATATCTATCATCAAATAACTTCTTGGGAAGCTTCCAATAGTATCTAGAATAAATGTGAAGTTACCCACATTGGAACTTCTAAAGTGATGGAAACTAGAATAGCTATGTTGAGAGTTCAATACCATGGTTCTATATTTCCTTATCAAGAACATTTTTATAATGTGAATCAATGATTTTTTACTATCGTCAAATGTCTTCAGTATAGGGGAGAGAAAGGAATTGATGATGACATTCATGTGGAAATGATAATAGATATTATTCCCAATGAGTGGGAATCGAACATGATATCTATTGATGACTATAGGAAAGTACGTAACATCCCTCTTGATGGGATCTTTGGAACTCTTATTCAACATTAAACAAGAATGTAGAGAGGTTCAGACATTAATAAGAAGAATAATGGTGATATAATTGATTCTTTTAATACGAAATCTAATTCCAAGACTCTGAAATGGGTAATAAGATCTAAATATAAGGAATTTTTTATGATATCTAAATGAATAGATAATGATCAGTCTGAAAAAGATTTATCAAATATTGATCGAAGGATTAAAATGATTTGGGGAATGAATGGTTTTTAGTATAGATATAAGACGATAAATAGAAATGACAAGAACTATTCATAAGTAACTTGTTATGAATGGAAAAGGGCTATATATATTAGACCTGATTGTCCTGTGCTCAAGAGAATAGATAGAAAGGATAATTACTCTAAAAGTAACAACTAAAATTACTACAATTCTATGGCTAAGAATGTTCAGAAGAATAATAATGAATGGACTGCCAATGGTGGTGACTCTTCATATAAATATTCTGAATATGAATATTCTAGTCAGAAGAATATTAGTATTATTTCTTGATTACCTAATGAAAATCCTTGTCACATGGCTACGATATAAAACGATGAGTCTTTAACCAGTATTTCATTAACTACTAGGTTTCATAATGAATAATAGTATGAATTTTTAGTGGAAGAATCATCCTCATCAAAAGGTAATACTTTAACTTTGTTTGATGAAGTCTCTATATTTGTTAAACTACTAGAGAATGAAAAATGTATGATAAAAAAGATTCTAGGAAAAGAAAATACTAGAATTTTTGTTTTAACAAAACAAGTATCATATATTTCAATGGATCTTGATCAAAAAACAATTAATTTTGATAATATTTATTAAAACATTAAGGATGTTAATTCTGATTAGGATACAATTTATATGGATCATGAAATGTTATTTGTAAGAAATTTTTTTTGGAGAATAACATAAACACTAAGAATAATGACTATAAGGATAATAATTTAGTCATTGGAATACAATCTGAAATATTTTCCATAATGACGATTTTATCCAATTCCACTTCTAGAAAAAAAAGAATTCAATAAATTGTATTCACAACAACTTCCTATTAGTAATAGTTATGAATTTGGTTATAATCATTCAAAACTAGTTTTTAGTCACAAATAATTTGGTCCCCAAATTGATTCTTTTTTATATAAGTGTCAATGTGGACGTCATTTGGAGAAAAACTATTCTTTAAATAAAACCCAATCCTTAGGTTTTCATAAATCATACTTTTCTAAGAAAATGTGGATTCTTAAGATTATACATTCTACAATTTTCAGGTCCAAGAATGTTTGGATTCTGAAAGTCTAACTATAACGACCCATACTTTTCATACATTGTTAATACTTCAAAATTGAAGTACACTTATTACAACATATAACAAAACCATGAAAGGACCGAATAGGTATAGTGTCTTTAGAAACTAGGAAACATAAACAACTGGTTCATAAAGCATCAAAATTGTCTCCCATTTATTTCATCAAATCTAGAGTCCATTTTGAAATATACTACTTAATAACCTTCTACCTGACCTGGGGGAAAGAAAACATACAAAAGGGTGAGCTCAAATTCTCAGTAAGGGTAAAAAAAAGAAAAATCAATCACATCATATTCATAAGAACATATTATTTTGGAAATCTTAACCTGCAAAAGAAATCATAATTTCATATCATGGGATAAATCATAGATGTGAAATGTAATCCCAATAATAATAACATAAAACATGAAACATTGTGGAATACACATATAATCATAGAGAATAATTTCTTAGTAGTCATGACTCATAGCTAAGACTATCTTAGCAGAGAAAGTCCATTTCTGAACCGAGTTCACTCCTCGTTTTAGTCCTGTTTCACTGAACCTGATTAACCTTCCGTTCCATCCATGTCTATCTCATGAGATATAAATCTTTACCCAATGCATTGGAGTGAGATATAGGTCCCACCCATATCATAATGAATCAATTCTTATGTGTGCCACAAAATCATAAATCATACATCATAGCATAACCCATGTAATAAAAATGGGATTCTTAAACATCATGACATCATAAAACAATTCATATAAGATAAAGGAATTCATAAAAATAATTCCATCACAACATAATCAAATCAATTTAATAATAGGGATATAAACAGAACCCTATATTATCTTAGATGGAAAATAATTTTGATAAAACACATGAACTTCATTCTTGAGGAAAATATCCTTTGTACTTCAAAAACCTTTTCTTTTCTTAACATGTCATACAATTTTAAAATAAAAGAAGTTGATTAAAAATAAACTTCAAAACTTGTAAAGTAATATTCATGGAAATAATTTTCTAAAAATCCATTCATGTCATATAAGTTAAAAAAAGACATTCTTCTCGTACTTCTGTCAGAAAAATCAAAAAGAAACTCGTATGAAAAACGAAAAAAGATTCCTTTCATATCTTTTACTAAAAATTCACCGAAGGGTAAAATTGGATTAAAAAATTTTATGTGGATGGAAATAATATTACATATTGAGGAAACATGGATGTGGATGATAAAATACACCCCAGTAAATACCAAAGTATAAACAATCTCTGATAAAAATGAGATTGTGATATTTTTCCTTACCTAAGGTCCGATTTGCTTCGTAAGTGTCCGAACCTCCTGTATAATGATTCAAATAATGTCATTGACTTATTCCAGAATAATACTCATTGTTATGATATCATATACGATCATATTCTTAGCTTCTTATTAGTAATATTTCATTGCTACTTGTTATTCGGGTGTTTAATACTTTTTGTTCTTATGCGTGTTTTGACGAATAAATTCATATTATTCTCTTTAGGTTATAGATACCTCATTTCCAGAATGGTATTAGTGTACTATATAGAATATTTATTCATTAAATTAATTTAAATAATCATTATGCAATGAAGATCATGTAGAACGAGTCGCATCACATTGTGGAGACGGTATTCCGTACGTACGCACGAACGATGATATTGTTCCCATGATCATGGAATTGTATTGGAGTTTATGTATACTTTTTCAGAATCAATACCACTTTAAAATAATCATATATATTTATTTATTTTTACCATTATACCCATCCAAGTATGGTGGTGGTGGAAAATAGATTACACCACAGCGTGGAGACGGTATTCCGTACGTACGCACACACGATGATTTCATTTTCCGTTGGATAGATAGATGGTGAAATAAGGTTGTTTCATACTTATAATAAAATATCAGTATATGAATGATACTGATGTTATTATCTCATAATGAAAAAACTAAAGAAGAATAAGTGGAAGAAGAAATAATGTTGAAAGAATCGGTAACAGACATTAACTCTTCTTTGAAGCGCCTCTTTGATACCTCCTCTTAGGGCAATAACATTGGTCTTTGAAGAAGACCAGGACCTCTAGGATGTTTCTAGGGAAGTGTAGAAGAGAATTTGGCAGGTTTTTTCCGAGATTGAAGGCTCAAAGTGGTGCGAGGAAGAGACGGAGGAGGTTCCCTTTTATAAGGGAGGAGAGGGGCACCTTTGGAAAAACTAAAAATATTATTTTATTATAAAGTCATATTCTGTTTTTAATAGCTCCAAATTGATTTATTTCGAAGCTAAGGTGGGGATGGGTCGAAATACTCTCATCCAATAGAATTTAGACAAGTTTAGGTATCTATTGTAACCTTATCATTTATATTTAACTTTAAGTTAGATAATTTAACTTTTACTGTGTCTTCTTGTTTTCTTACACTATAAGGTTAATAAACATACTATAACAAGCCAAAAGAAACCCAAGTTGCTTATTATTAATATATATATCCTTATCTATGACATTTGGAAGAACCTTAGATTTTTATGAATAAAATAAAAATTAATAATGAAATATTTGTTTTAAAAACAATTTTAAGTCAATTTTGACACTATTTGGTAATTGATTTTTGTGAAAATAATAACATAATTATTAGTTCGAAAAAAGTTAATTAAATAAATAATAACATGTAATATTGACATATAAAATTATTTTAATTCATAAAAAGTCTCAAATTACATTTATTTGGGTATTTATAACATCAATTATGTTAATATTTCATTAATAAGATAATTACTGCATCATCATTGTGTCATAAATAAATTAAATTATTTAATGTCTAAAAATTATAAATAAAATACCATTATGTGGGAAATATTTTTATATTTCAAATGAATATTTATAGTCGAATTTATCTTATTTATAACCCTATATTAAAAATTCTTTAGTTATTAAACATTGATTTTAACTATTTTTACCTTTTTTTAAATAAATTAATAATAACTGTCCTAATTTAATCCATGTGGGCCTAAATGGTAATATTTTATTCCAAAGGTTTTTTTTTGGTCTAATTACACTTATCCAATATAATTAGGACACATGTTAGGGTAATAATAATATCATTTTTACCCTTAATTACCCTATTTACTTTTAACTGTGGTAAAAAAAGTAAAAAGTTACTATTCACCAAACATTATTTTCATCTCATTGAACCAAATTTTAGTCCTTGGTATTAACCGTGACTCTCGTATTTTCAAAATTCCACTCACAGAAGTGGTAAAATTAGGTTTTATGTGAATTTGGAAATTCTCCTAGGAGGTGGGTAAAAGACGGTGAAAAGTTCAATAAAATTTTTATATATCTAATATTATTATAAAATGACTCCAATTAATTGCATATAACTTATATAAGTATTATGTATAAATTTTTACCTGAAATAAATTTAAATAAAATAAATACTTATATAAATAAAAAGTCGGTTTTTAAATAGTAACCCAGTGTTTTCACTATTCATCAAAAATTGAATGTTTTCAGAAAAATACCAAAATTTCACCCTAGGCTAATTTCGATATTCCAAATCCAAAAATGAAGTCTATTTTGAAAAATAAAATTTAAAAAATTTCAAAAAGTTGTTATTACTTTTCATAATGGTTAGTTTTAAAAATATTTTAATAGCATATCGTTGCTTAGTGAAACTCGGTATTGCGTACGACGCAAGCTATCGTGGAAGGTCGTGGTTGCGTGTAAAGAAAGCCAAGATAGTGTTGTGTGTAGTGAAATATTCCTTTGATGATTTATATAACATAAAAACAAAATATTTCTCATAAAAGTCTCAGGTGTTACATTCTACCCCCCTTAAAATGAATTTCGTCCTTGAAATTCGTCACTTTATCACAAACAGATGTGGATACCTTTCCCTCGTCATATCCTCAAGCTCCCATGTAGCTTCTTCTAAATGGTGGTTCCTCCATAAATCGTTCACCAAGCGAGTGGTCTTGTTTCGTAGGACTTTTTCACTACGATCCAGAATCTCTATCAGTTGTTCTTCATAAGAAAGATCTTGTTCCAGCGGTACAACTTCTGAGCTGAGTACATGTGAAGGATCATGTATGTACTTTCTTAGGAGAGATACATGGTACACATCGTGAAGTTGGGAGAGATTCTGTGGAAGCACCAATCGGTAATCTACCTTCCCAACACGATCTAGTATTTCAAAAGGACCGATATATCTAGGGCTCAACTTTCCCTTCTTTCCAAATCTCATTACTCTCTTCCCATGAGATATTCGTAAGAACACATTATCACCCACATCAAACTCTATGTATTTTCTTTTGTTGTCGGCATAACCTTTTTGTCAACTCTGAGCTTCTCTAATGTGTTGTTGAATAGATCTAACCTTTTTTCCATTTTATCAACAAGATCAGATCCTAATAGCTTTCATTCCCCAACTTCATCCCAGTAAGTTGGAGTCCTGCATTTGTTTCCATAGAGAGCTTCATATGGATCCATCTGAATACTGGAGTGAAAGCTATTATTATAATAAAATTCCACCAAATGTAGGTGTTGATCCCAACCACCTTTGAAATCCATAGAGCAAGCTCTCAACATATCTTCCAGAGTTTGAATTGTCCTCTTAGACTGACCGTCTGTATGAGGATGATAAGCAGTGCTGAAACTCAACTCTGTATCCAGAGTATGCTAAAGACTTCTCCAGAACTTCTAGGTAAATCTTAGATCCCGATCAGATATAATAGAAAGTGTTACTTCATAAAATCTTACCACTTCCTTCACATATATCCTGGAAAGTTGATCAAGAGAGAAATCCTCTCTAATAGCGATGAAGTGTGCCGACTTTGTAAGACGATCAACTATGACCCATATATCATTATTGCCTTCGGATGTTTTAGGAAGTCCAGTGAAAAAGTCCATAGTGATGTTTTCCCATTTCCATTCTGGTATGGGTAATGGTTGTAACATCCCCTTAGAATTCTCTCTCTCAGCTTTAACTTTCTGACAAACCAAGCATCGAGAGACATATTCAGCAACATCTCTTTTCATGACATCCCCCTAGAAGTACTCTTTCAGGTCCCTATACATCTTCGTGCTTCCAGGATGAATTGAGAATGAAGAACTATGAGCCTCATCCAGCAGCTACTTCTTTAATTCTGGGATGGGAGGAACACAAACCCGATTCCTGAACTTTATTATCCCATCACAATCAAGGTTTAATTCAAGAATATTTCTCACCTTCTTTTGAAACTCTACATCTTCTTTCTGCGCCTCTTTAATCATCACATTTATAGATGGTTGAACATTCAATTGAGAAAGATACTATTTTCCCCTTCCATTATAATTCCAAGATCCATCCTTTGTAAATCCATAAATATTGGATCTTTTGTGATCCTCATCATGGATAAGCTATCATGGTCTTGTCGACTTAATGCATATGTGGTCTTGTCGACTTAATGCATATGTCACCTTGTTTCCTTTCCCAGGGTGGTAATTAATTGAGCATTCGTAATCTTTAATCAGCTCCAACCATCTTCTTTGGCGCATATTCAGCTCCTTTTGTGTGAAAATATACAGTAAACTTTTATGATCTGTATAAATATCACACTTTTCTCCATAGAGATAATGCCTCCAAATATTTAATGCAAAGATTACCGCAGCTAACTCCAAATCATGAGTTGGGTAATTTTTCTCATGCATTTTCAACTGTCGTGAGGCATAAGCTATCACCATATCATTTTGCATAAGAACACAGCCCATCCCCTTCTTGGATGCATCACTGTAGATCACAAACCTTTCTCCACTACAAGGAAGTGTGAGTACAGGTGCACTGGATAACCTTCTTTTCAACTCCTTGAAATTCTCTTCACATTCCTTCATCCAAACAAACTTAAATCCTTTCCAATTCAACTTGGTGAGTGGATTAGATAATCGTGAAAAATCATTCACAAAACGTCTCTAATATCCAGCCAATCCAAGAAAACTTCGGATCTCAGTTACTGTTGTTGGTCTCGACCATCTTTCGATAACCTCTGTTTTTGTTGGATCCATAGATATCCCCTCTTTTAAGATTATGTGACCCAAAAATGAAACTTTTTGTAGCCAAAATTCACACTTGGTAAATTTGGAATAAAGCTTCTCCTTTCTCAGGGTCTTTAATATAATTCTCAAATGATCTTTATGTTCTTCCTTTATCTTTGAATAGACAAGAATATCATCTATAAAGACTACCACAAACTGATCAAGATAGTCTCTAAAGACTCTATTCATCAGATCCATGAAGATTACAGGGGCATTAGTAAGACCAAATGGCATCACTATAAATTCATAGTGTCCATACCTTGTATAGAAAGCCATCTTTGGTATATCCTCCCTTTTGACCCCTAATTGATGATACCCTGAACGAATATCAATCTTGGAAAAGTATTGAGCTCCGCGTAGTTGGTCAAATAAGTCATCAATGCGTGGGAGAGGATATTTTTTTCTTGAAAGTGATCTTGTTAAGTTCTCGATAATCAATGTAGAGTCTCATTGATCCATATTTCTTCTTAACAAACAGAACAGGTGCTCTCCAAGGTGACGCACTAGGATGTATGAATCCTTTATCAAGATTCTCTTGGAGTTGCTTCTTCAATTCCTGCAACTCAATTGGGGCCATTCTATAAGGTTTTTTTTGAAATAGGCAAAGCACCTGGTACGAGTTCTATTGAAAACTCAACTTCACGATTTGGTGCAAGACCCGACAATTCCTCCAGAAATACATCGTCAAACTCCAGTACAATGGGAATATTATTAATAGTGAGTTTCTCACCAACCATTTGAGATAAATAACCTTCATTTAGTGGAATTAAGACCCATAAGATGGAATAAATTTCCACTGGAAGGTTATGTTCATCCTTGCATCGATAGACAATCATAGATTGATCTGGAATATGAAATGTGACTTTCCTTCATTACAAATTGATATGAGCTCCATATATAGAAAGACAATCCATGCCAAGAATCACATCAAATTCCACTATAGGAAGGATCACAAGATTTGCAGGAAGCACTTTCCCATAAATGTCAATCAGAGAAGAATTATAAACTTTTGATGCGACTATTGTGCCATTAGAAGTTGTCACAGCTAACTCAACATATAATTGTTGAGGTAATACGGTGATACCCTTAGAAAAATCTTCAAAAATAAAAGAGTGGGTGGATCCAGAATAAAATAAAAAAATTTCTACTTTAGAGTGGATGGTAAGTGTACCTCTCACCACTTCGTTGTTGTACTCCACATCGCTGATAGTAATTTCATGTCACTTTCCTTTGTCTTTAGCCTTAAGAGTGTTTTGATGTCAATCATCATCATATAACCTTGGATTTGGGAATTTATTGGCATAATTCCCCATCTCCTTGCACTTGAAACATTGAAGTGTAGTAGGTTCATTCTGTGTATCACTTTGTTTGCATCATTAGACATCTTCTTCCCATTATTTCGACATTCAATTGCCCGATGACCTTATTTTCCACACTTATAACATTTTCTTGTGCCCTTCAGTCAATTTCCTCCATGTTTATTTCCACACTTTCAGCATAAGGGAAAATCATCTTCTTTTCAGTGTGCTCTTTATATATTCCTTTGAATTCCATTTTCCTCTTCTTATCAAACCCATGTGACTGATGGGTTACACCAATCTCCATCTCAACCTTTAGATCACATCGAACAATTTCCTCATAGCTATTGAAGTCCCATATGGCTAACGCCCGTTGAAGACTTGGTTTTAAGCCACTAAAGAATTGATCGATCTTACTCTCAGGTTGGATAATAATACCAGAAGCATACCTTGCAAGTCTTGTAAAATTTTCTTCGTAGGTACCAACAAATCCATCATCCTTTTGATTTAGTTCAAGAAACTTCATCTCTATCTTTGTTCGGAGAATACGATGGAAGTAATTATTGAAAAATAAGTTCTTGAACTCGTCCCATTCCATGGACTCAATTTCATCCCTTTACCTCGTATTCTTAATAAGATTCCACCATTGATCAACATCACCTTCCAAACGATAAACTGCTAAGATGACTTTATCATGTTCAGAACATTGGAGAACTGAAAATATCTTTTCAGTGGTACTGATCCATTGTTCAGCCACTAATGGATCAGAGGACTCACTGAATGACGGTTAGTGTTGCCTCGTGAAGGATTCAATAGAATGTTGCTCCTTCCTTTTCTCATTTGTAAGTCCTTCATGATTCATATCTTGAGAAAGTTGTGTGAGCATGGCTACAATATTTTGCATTTCATCTCCCATAACGTTTGGTTGCTCAGCTGGACAATCATTGCATTGCCCATCGCATTCCGCATTAACACGGTTCCTTCAGGTTCCAGCCAATGATTAAAACCAAGAACAATAGTGTGAGAAACACTAATTATAATAGGAAAAACACATAATCAAGAATAAAATTTTACACTTAAGGTCTTATCATAGGTTGTTCATGGCCATTTCTAAAACACTAAGATTGTGTTCTATGCTTAGACTTATCCTTAGGGTTCTAACTATGGCTTTCACATCCCAGTTTCCAAAGTTTACTATACCTTTCCTCTGATACCAACTATAACAACCCATAATTTTCATACATTGTTAATAATTCAAAATTTACGTACACCTATTAAAACATATAACGAATCAATGAAAGTACCGAATAGGTATAGTGTCTTTAGAAACTGGGAAACATAAACAACTTGTTCATAAAGCATCTATATTGTCTCCCATTTATTTCATCATATCTAGAGTCCCTTTTGGCATATCCTACTTAATAAACTTCTTCCTGTCCTGGGGGAAAGAAAACATACAAAAGGGTGAGCTCAAATTCTCAGTAAGGGTAAACAAAAGAAAAATCAATCACATCATATTCATAAGAACATAACATTTTGGAAATCTTAACCTACAAAAGAAATCATAATTTCATATCATGGGATAAATAATAGAAGTGAAATGTAATCCCAATAATCATAACTTAAAACATGAAACTTTGTAGCATACATACATAATCATAGAGAATCATTTCTTAGTAGTCAAGACTCATAGCCAAGACTATCTTAGAGGACAAAGTCCATTTCTGAACCGAGTTCACTCCTCGTTTCAGTCCTGTTTCACTGAACCGGATTAACCTGCCCTTCCCGCCATGTCTATCTCATGAGATATAAATCTTTACCCAATGCATTGGAGGGAGATATAGGTCCCACCCATCTCATAATGAAACCATTCTTATGTGTGCCAAAAAATCATAAATCATACATCATATCATAACCAATGTAATAAAAATAGGATTCTTAAACATCATGACATCATAAAACAAGTCATATAAGATAAAGGAATTCATAAAAATAATTCCATCACAAAATAATAAAATAAATATAATAATAGGGATAGAAACAGAACATTATATTATCTTATATGGAAAATAATTTTGATACAACACTTGAACTCCATTCTTGAGGAAAATATCATTTCTACTTGAAAAACATTTTCCTTTCTTAACATGTCATACAATTTTAAACTAAAAGAAGTTGATTATAAATAAACTTAAAAAATTATAAAGGAAGATTCATGTAAATAATGTTCTAAAAATCCATTCATGCCGTATAAGTTAAAAAAACTCATTCTTCTAGTACTTTTGTTGGAAAAGTCAAAATGTTCCTCGTATGAAAAACGACAAAAGATTCCTTTCATATCTTTTACTAAAAACTCACCGAAGGGTAAAATTGGATTTAAACAATTTTAGGTGGATTGAAATAATATTACATATTGAGGAAACATGGATGTGGATGATAAAATACACCCCAGTAAATACCAAAGTATAAACAATCTCGGATAAAAATGAGATTGTGATATTTTCCCTTACCTTAGTTCTGATTTGCATCGTAAGTGTCTGAAACTCCTGTATACTGATTTAAATAATGTCATTGACTTATTACAGAATCATACCCATTTTTATGATATCATATATGGTAATATTCTTAGCTTCTTACTAGTAATATTTCATTGCTTCTTGTTTTTTTGGTGTTTATTACTTTTTGTTCTTATGCGTGTTTTGTCGAATAAATTCTTATTCTTCTCTTTAGGTTATAGATAACTCATTTCCAGAATGGTATTAGGGTACTATATATCTTATTTATTCATTAAATTCATTTATATAATCATTATGCAATGATGAGCATATATAACGAGTCGCATCACATCGTGGAGATGGTATTCCGTACGTACGCACGAGCGATGATATAATTCCCATGATCGTGGAATTGTATTGGAGTGTATGTATACTATTTCAGAATCAATAACACTTTACAATAATCATATATAGTAATTTATTTTCACCATTATACCCATCCAAGAAAGGTGGTGGTGGAAAATAGATTACACCACGGCGTGGAGACGGTATTCTGTACGTACGCACGCGCGGTTATTTCATTTTCCGTAGGATGGATAGATGGCGAAATAGGGTTGTTTCATACTTATAATAACATATCAGTATATGAGTGAAACTTATGTTATTACTTCATAATGAATCAACTAAAGAATAAGAAGTGGAAGAAGAAATAAAGTTGAAAGAATCGGTAACGAACATTACCTCTTCTTTGAAGCGCCTCTTTGTGACCTCCTCTTCGGTCACTAAAATTGGTCTTCGAAGATTACCAGGACCTCTAGGATGTTTCTAGGGAAGTGGAGAAAAGACTTTGGTAGGTTTCGTCCGAGCTTGATGGCTCAATGTGGTGTGAGGAAGAGAGGGAGGAGGTTCCCTTTTATAAGGGAGGAGAGGGGAACCTTTGGAAAAATAAAAATATTATTTTATTATAAAGTAATATTCGGTTTTTAATAGCTCCAAGTTGATTTATTTAGAATATAAGGTGGGGATAGGTCGAAATAATCTCATCCAATAGAATTTAGACAAGTTTAGGTATATATTTTAACCTTATCATTTATATTTAACTTTAAGTTAGATAATTTAACTTTTACCGGGTCTTCTTGTTTTCTTAAACTATAAGGTTAATAAACATACTATAACAAGCCAAACGAACACCAAGTTGTTTATTATTAATATATATAACCTTATCTACGTCATTTGGCCGAACCTTATATTTTTATGAATAAAATAACAATTAATAATTTAATACTTGTTTTAAAAACAATTTTATTTCAATTTTGACACTATTTGGTAATTGATTTTTGTGAAAATCATAAAAGAAATATTAGTTCGAAAAAAGTTATGTAAATCAATAATAACATGTCATATTAACATATAAAATTATTTTAATTCATAAAAAGTCTCAAATTACATTTATTTGGGTATTTATAACTTCAATTATGTTAATATTTCATTAATAAGATAATTACTGCATCATCATTGTGTCATAAATAAATTATATTATTTAATGTCTAAAAATTATAAATAAAATACCATTATGTAGGAAATATTTTTATCTTTCTAATTAATATTTATTTTCTAATTTATCTTATTTATTAACCTATTTTAAAATTTCTTTAGTTATTAAACTTTGATTTTAACTATTTTTACCCCTCTTTAAATAAATTAATAATAAATGTCCTAATCTAATATATGTGGACCTAAATGGTCATATTTTATTCCTAAGGTTGTTTTTGGTTGAATTAAACTTATACAATAGAATTATTACATGTTTTAGTGTAATAATAATATCATTTTTACCCTTAATTACCCTATTTACTTTTAACCGTGGTAAAAAAAGTAAAAAGTTACTATTCACCAAAAATTATTTTCATCTCATTGAACCACATTTTAGTCCTTGCTATTAACTGTGTCTCTCGGATTTTCGAAATTCCACTCAGAGAAGAGGTAAAATTAGGTTTTATGTGAATTTGGAAATTCTCCTAGGAGGTGGGCAAAAGACGGTGAAAAGTTCAATAAAATTTTTATATATCTAAAATTATTATAAAATTACTCCAATGAATTGAATTGAACTTATATAGGTATTATGTATCAATTTTGACCTAAAATAAATTTAAATAAAATAAATAATTATTTAAATAAAAAGTCGGTTTTTAAATAGTAACCCAGTGTTTTCATTATTCATCAAAAATTGAAAGTTTTCAGAAAAATACCAAAATTTCACCCTAGGCTAATTTCGATATTCCGAATCCAAAAATGAAGTCCATTTTGAAAAATAAAATTTTCAGAATTTCAAACAGTTGTAATTACTTTTCATAACGGCTAGTTTTAATAATATTTTAATAGCATATCGTTGTTTAGTGAAACTCGGTATTGCGTACAACGCAAGCTATCGAGGAATGTCGCGGTTGCGTGTAAAGAAAGCCAAGCTAGTGTTGTGTGTAGTGAAAGATTACTTTTATGATTTATATAACATTAAAACAAAATATTTCTCATAAAATTCTCGGGTGTTACACTGACTATTTTATTTTTAGTAAAACAATGGAAGTTCCAACAATAATAATGGTATATGGATAATGGATGATCTCGGAACATTTCTGGTAACAAAAATATAATTGAAAATATTATCAAGGTGAAAAAAGGAAAAGTAACATTCGATGATAATTCTCAGGGTGAAAATTTTTGGTATATGTAACATTTTTCTTCTTGGAAATGATTTAATATCAAATGTTTTATCAGTTAAATATCTTAAGAAAAAATTTATTAGAATAACCCAATTTTTTTATGAAGGGTAGCTTGTGAGTTTTGGGAATTATAAATTATTAGTAAACAATTTGATGGAAGAGTTTATTCTTTCCCCCCATAAGAATTAGAATGTTTATACCGTAAACATAGAAGACCTTAGGAGCCATGATCTACCTTGACTTAGTGAAATGGAAGATCAATCTTGGTTGTGGAATTGATAAATTGGAAACTATAACCTTAGGAACCTATGAAAACTCTCTATGAAAATACATGTGATGGATCTACTGGAGCACGGATTTGATTATTTAAAAGATGGGGATCATTATCATTATTTCATGAAACATGAGTCATGATTTTAATAAATTAGTGAAGTCTCAGCATCAGATTCACTATAGTTAGTACTTATAGATCTTTTCGGTCAAAAAAACTATAATTATTGGAGGAAAATACATTGTATTAGTTTAAGTTGATTATTACACTAGATTTACTTGGGTCTGTTTTCTAGAAAAAAATATATGAAGCATTTTATTATTTTAATTATTTTTTTAGCTAAAATAAAAATTGAGAAAATCCTTCCATTGATAAGTATTTGTATTGATCATGGGGGAGAATTTGAAAATTTATATTTTAAAACTTTTTGTTGTAAGAAATACAAGAGTCATAACTTATCAACTCCAAGAAATCCTCAACCAAATAGTGTTTTTCAAAGAAGAAATTGAATTCTTCAAGAGATAGCTAGAACCATGTTGAGTGAATATTATATTGTTAAACATTATTGGTCTGAAGTTACAAGTATTGTTTATATACTATAAATCATGTTTTAATCATACATTTTCATAGTAAAACACCTTATGAATTGTGGACGGGGCAAAAAAAAAAATTCTTACATCAAAGTATCTAGATGAAAAAGATTTATCTTGAATAAAAAATATAAATTACATAAATTTGCGCCCAAATATGATGAAGGAATTTTATTAGTATACCCCACTACTTCTATGTATTATAGATTTGTTAAAAAAATTATTGTACTCTTGTAGAAACAGTACATATTAAATTTGAGGATATTTATCCTTTTGTTTTTTAAAACCCCCAACCCACATCTTCAGATGTGTTTTAAAAAACTGATTATAAACCATTGATGAAAGATTATTCCAATAATGATAATACTCAAGAAATTTTTTCTAAAGTATTTAACTCATAATATTGACTACCATTTGTGGATGAAATAGTTTTACAAAACTGAAATCAGTTGTTTCTAAAAAATCATCCCACTAATAGTATCATTGGATATGTAAATCAACTTGTAAGTACATGAAGTTGTTTATGACATGAAGTAGAAATTATAAAATTCCATTCCCACATAGAACAAAAAAATCACTGATGATGATTTACATTGTGATGTTGGGATAAAATCCATTCAGGATGAACTAAATGAAATTCAAAGAAACAATGTCTGGACCTTGGTTGAAATACCTAAAGAAAATTATTTAATTGGAGTGAAATGAGTCTGCAAAAATAAATTTGATTAATATGGAATCATTGAAAGAAATAAAGAATGATTAGTTTCTAAAGTTTATAATCAACAACAATTAATATACTATAATGATACATACACTCTCACAGCTGGACTTTAATCTATTCTAATTCTCTTAGCCTTTTTTAGAATTTTTTAATTTTAAACTTTTTCAAATGGATGTGAGGTGTCATTTATTTAATTTACATGTTCAATAGAAAGTTTATGTTGAAAAAGTTTTGTATTTGAAAACACAAAACATCTGGAACATGTTTTTAAACATATCCATGCTTTATATGCCCTTAAACAAGCTCCTAGAGCCTGGTATGATATACTTCTGGGATCTTCTTACCAAATAATTATGTTATGGGAACTACTAATACAAACATTTTTACAATGAAATAAAATAAAAATGTTTTTATTTTGAAAAATAATGTTTATGACATTATTTTCAAATCAACTAAACAATCGTTAACTTGTTGTTTTTCAAATATCACAAATTCTGAGTTTGAAATCAGTATGATGGATGAGTTAAATTTTTCCCTTGGATTTAAAATTTCTTAAAAATGGGATGGACCATATATACCTCAACATATTTGTATTAAATATCTTATTAATAATTATGGATATGTCAACACTAAAAGTATTAGTACTCCAATAGGTACCTAAAATTCTCTTGATCATGATGATGCTGGGAAACCAGTATATCAAACATCTGTTAGAGGTATGATAGAAAGTTTATTATAATTAACAACTTGTCATCTATAAATAATGTTCTAAGTATACTTATGCACAAGATATCAATCTAATACAAAGGAATCTCATTTAAAATATGTGAAAATAAAATTTCTCTATTTAAAAGGAACCATGGATTTATGACTTTTCTATTATTCTAGAAATGATTTTATTTTTTAACCCTTTTCATATGTTAACATTGGTGGTTGTAGAATGGATAGAAATATTACATTAGGAACTTGTCATTTATTAATAGATTAAATACTTTCTTGATCAAGCAAGAAGCAACACTCAGTAGCACTTTCCAGTACTGAAGCTAAATATATAGAAGCTGGAAGTTTTTGTGGTCAAGTGTTGGGGATGAAACACACAGTCGTAGACTATGGAATGAGTTGTACCAAAACACAAATAATATTTGATAATACTAGTTCTATTTCCATATGAATAAACCCTATACATCACTCTCATGAAAATCACATAGACATTAGTAATCACTTTCTTAGGGATAACACACTTAAAGGAGTTGTCATTATTAAATTTATCAGAATACAAGATCAACTTGCTGATATATTAGAAAACTCTTTACCCTCCAATAGATTTTAATACATTAAAAAATTAATAATGAAAATATTAAGGTAATCTTCCATATCATCTTTTTTCTGAAACTGATATCCTATCATTAAGTTACATCTTTTCATAGGGTGGTACATTTTAGAATGATAGGGGTTAAGTGAATGATTGCTGAATAATAACATGTAACCAATGTCAAAAATGTTTTAATAGTTGTTTTGGTTGTAAAGAGAATAAAATAGAGATTCCTAGGGTGATAATGCAAAATGGGTTGTTTGAAATGATATAAAAATGAGTATTTGGGTTGAAAGAGATTATGTCTATTATTTAATGAATTTTTTTGTTAGAAATTCCTGTGGGGATTATTTCATATTAAATGGTGAACATTCAATTGTGTATGGTAATTGGGGAGGGGGAATACATAATGAAATGTAATAAGGGAATTATTGAACTTTTGGAATGATTTAATGCATGATAATTAGGTTGTTCGCCTAAATGATTGAATATAATGAAGTTATTATTTTATGTGATATGAGAACTATGTTTGAAATGCATATGTGGGTAAATGATTGAGGAATGATCAATATGAAAAATGGTTTAATGATTGGTCAATGATGAATTTAGGAAAGGCATAAGGATTTTTTAACACATTAAAAATGGTTAAGGTATGAGAATGGGAATTTAGATAAATGAATATGAATTGTAAATGGTAAATGTAATAATGGGTTACGGAATAGTAATAATTCCCATTTTGTTGTTGTGAATTGTGATATCCAATGGAATTGAATATACTTGGTTGTGTTATGTTATGGTTGTAATGAGTTGATAAATAATCATGTGCACATGGTTTGGCAGAGTTGGGTATTGAATTAAGGTTCAACGCTCACAGGTCGAGTTTGACTGAGTCTCTAAAATCCACCCCAGAATGCATGGGTTAGGGAAAGGTATAAAAGCTCTATTCCCCTTACGGTTTCATTCCACCCGGACTGAGGGTTTGAGGTGAGGAGAACATATTGATGTGATATGTGTATACCTAGTGAGATAGGGACTTGATTTGTTTCCCCTATGCATATTGATTGATATCCTTATACCCTTGTATATATGATAATTATGCCTAAACAATGGAAAATTTGATCAATATGTCTTATTTAATGAATATGGTATAAGAAATAAAATGGTTATAAATGCTAGGAATAAATTAAATAAACATTGTAAACTTATGGTACATGAACTATCCATTTTTACCTTCCTTTTATTTTGTACTTATATGCACTATCTATTAGATTGCATATTTTTTAGACATCATTGGTTGTGGCCTACTGTGTTTTGTACTGACACGCTTCTTGGGCCGTCGTTGGGTACCCGATCAGATCTCTTGGTTAAATTTCTGGAAGAGGGTAAGGTCCATACACTAATATGTTTATTTGGGCTCAGGATGTGCATTGAGAAGGACCAAAACTAATATTCTGGACCCATTTAGAGTTTTGTTCATTTGTTCTATTTTGGTTTTTCTTTCACTTTTATATAATAGTATGACATAGAATTGTCATATTCGATTGTGTTTGTACCTCGTTTTGGAAAACATTGGTTATGCATGTTTATGATTTTTTCATATTATTCCTCCATTCAAATTTTTGTCTTCTATGTATTACTTTGGTAAAGAGGGTATAGTCTCCCCACGTGACTCATTATACCCGCGCTGCTAGTTGGAAACCTCAGGCATATGGGGAGGTGCCCTTGAGGTCATGTGACGACCCGACTCTGAGCACCGGTTTAGTGGATTCTTGGTCTGGGACATTACAAAGTGTTATTAGATGAGTTATTTTCTTTTTCTTAATATTTGGTGATGGTAGACAAGAGATTAGGACGTGTCGGGCCTTGTCAATGAGCTTATTCTTGGGATAATCTTACCAAGCTTGAGGGAAACCCCAAGTCACCCTGGGTGGGATTTATTGTTCTTGATTTGTGTTATTATAGTTTAATGATATTAGACCATTTGGTGATGCACATGTTGTGTTATTTGACCGAGTCATGATATTTTTCTCATTTCCATAATGGCATGGGGTTGTGCATTTGAGCATCATTTTAGGCACCTAAGGATATAGGTGAGATTCATCATTATAGGAACACACATGGGATGGCTGTATGTGGAATAGATATTAGAATGAATTTTCATTAAATAAAAAATATGAAGAAAATGATGCCTAATAATGGTAATAAAATGGTGTGAATAAAAGGAATTAAAATGAATAGTTACGAAATAGCTTGTAAAAATAAATGTTAAGGATGTTTTAAAATTTAGGGTTGTGATAAATTGTAAAATGTTGACTTGGTGTCTAAATGAAAAAGGGTTGTATAATGATAGTAAACTTTTTATCTATTTTTTCCTAATGAAAGGTTCCAATGAGTAAAAGTGATGATTGTAACATGTTGTGTAATGGGAAATGTGCCTATTAAAAATAGATCATTTCGTAAAAGAAGAATTATTTTGAAGAGGTGTTGACAAAAGGATTGTGATTAAGTAAACTGATTACAACATGTTGACCATGACTCACGGTAGGTATGGTGGAGGGTAGTGTTCAATGTGTGATGATGTCTTTTTAGATAGAGTATGATGAATGGTTAGTTTAAGGATGATAGAGTGGGATCTTTTCCATCTGTGGCTAAATCCTATCATTCTTTCTTCGAAGTGTTGGGTGAGTAATAAGTTTAAGGTGTGAATAGTTGAGTTCAAATGTGGGTATCCATTATGTTGTTTGTAGGACCATTGTGTGTGTAAGTTGGGGCAGTTAGATTTCCCATGTTTGAGACCTCAGATTTGGATTTTGAGGCCTTACTGGTTATTATATGGAATTGGGGGTGTGTTCAGGGAACCCATGCTAGGGTTGTAGAAGTTAGGTTGTGAGGCATTGTTTAGTAATGAGAGTGTTGAAACTCTCATTTTTTGTGATCATACGGAGTGCATGATGAACCATAAGGATGGTGCTTGGGTCATGGTGACCATGTCCATAGAGACCTTGTGAGTTGTGTCTTAAATACTAGAGAAGATGTTTTTCTCATAGTGCCGACAAATGTGTAAACCATTGGTGTGTAACCTAGAAAAAATGGTTGGTCAGTGAACTAGGCACAATGTGAATCAGAACTAGGTTGAGTGTGTCATGAACGAGTGTTTCCATGTTCATGCCATGATAATTATGGTCTGGAGAGAGGACCAATGGGTTTTCCTATTTCTGACTCCAGTGTAAGGGGTGTGTAACATTCAACCATTGAGGTGACCAAAGAGAGAGGTCATATGGGGTTTCTAGTGCTTTTGGGTGTGTGTCACACATGTAGATGTTTTGAACTTTGATAGTGGGACTCACTAGTGTTCCATGGTCCTGGTTTGGCATTGAGGATTGGTGCGAAGGTTGGTGGTTGGTGGTGCGACTCAAGTAGTGGTCGCGCTGTGATAGTTTCAGAAATCAAGGGCGACTTCTTGGAATGATAGCCCAGTGTTGTGGGTGCCTTATAATATAAATCAGATGATATGTAGAAGAGGTGGTGTTGATAAAAGTTTTGAGGATGGTAAAGTATGTCTGATTCTTCCATTAGGGAACCCTAGTGCTTTTTATGGGATGTAAGGTTTTTTTAAAGTGTTGTACTATATAGATTTTTGGCTCATCTATTGTATGATGATTAACGGAGGACTCAAAGTCATTTTCGAGTGAAAGAGAAATAGGTGGATAAATTGTGGTTATATTCTTTCACTCCTTGGTGACTCTTGAGTTGAGAGTGGTCACGTGGATGAACATGTTTTAACGAAAGGTTTTGGTTGTTGGGTGAGATGCAGAGGCCGCCTTGGGGCTAATGATTCTAACTAACTAGTAGACATTGTAAGGTAAGTAAGAAATCGATGGGCCATAACCATGTTAAGGTTGATTTCTGAGAGACCACATGATTTATTGGTGTGGTAAGATATTTTTTATTGGTTGTTAGCCATTAGGGATGCATCAAAATACTCAAGAAGTATGGTGTAAGTAGTTCCACATGAAATTCATGTTCATGAAAACATGGCGGTTTGGTCGTGGATCGATGGTTAAACTTGGTTAGAAATCACACCTGAGCGGCAGTAGTCAAGTGCTGATAACATGCATTCGGTATGGGAGCTTGAGAATCTTTTACATGGCATGGTGTCCAATAGCTTGACAAACATAAATGGATTAGTTGGTGGTGGTTTTCTTCGATAAATTTTTAGAGTGCCTTAGGTTGTGACAAGCATGAGAAACATCTTGACATCATCCCAGGTACAATGAGAAGCTCGGGCTCATGGTAAGAGACATGATGGGGTTTGGTTGGATGAGGGACACCATGGAGTTTTCGTTCATGGAAGTGGTATATTTTGATCTTGATGATGGTATGTACTCCCTATATGGATTAGGGTTAGGTCCTTAGGATAGACCGAATGTTGACACACGTCCTGGGTGACATTCACAAAATTTGGGGACATGCACTCACTGATGCCTTCTTTCTTGTTTTTGGAAAAAGGAGGATGGCCATGTCAACATTTGGAATTCAGTTTGTGATTGGGTATAAGAAGTGGTTGTTGAAATACCTCTGGAGAGTAGTGGTAACAACAATACTAAGGTGGGGAGTGATTACTCGATCTTTGATGTGGAGAGGAGAACATTGAGCTAATTTGGTGGCATCGAGATTCTAATGTGCAACTTGTAGGGTTCATGTTACGTCCCTCAGGGTGGCAATGTGGGACATGGAGGTGGTGACTAATAAGCCATGTGTTGGCTTTAGAACAGGGTGGTTCCAAGTGTGGCTTTTTATGTCCGTTGTTGAGTCATAGAAGGGTGTGGTAGCATTTGACAATAGGTTTTTGAAAGAGAAGTTTGAGTCCTTTGACTCCAAATAATATTGGAGTTAGTCTCGTGTAATTTTTCCCATTATTGGTTTTGAAACGTTGTGATGTTTGGTGAACCTTGTCCGTGTGATGTGGTGTCATACCAAGGGTGAATATGATGATGGTCTGAAGGGTTCTAATGTTGTGATGATTTAATTCTACTAAAATTTTGGGAATGACCTCAGTTTAGTGTGTGGGATGATAATGATAGGATTCCAGTCAATAGGCACCATGGGAAGCTGAGAATGGGGTACCATACCATCAGTGGAGAGTGGGAACTCGGGGGAAAGACAATAGGGAGTTGAATAATCTGAGATTATAAACATGAAAGTGTGTGGTGGGAGTGACCCACTTCTTAGTTCAGGTTGTGGTGAAAAGTGGATTTTTCGAAATGAAGTTGTACCTGAGTGAGGTCATGTTGATATTAGTCCATGATGGGATTGTGTAGGAATGTTCTACCGAATGGTTGTGATAATGCAGTTGGATTCCAATGTAGTGTAATAACCTAGGGATTCTAGGGCATAATGATTTGGAATATTTTAGGCGATGGGAAAGTAGGGTTGATTTATCGTGGACCTTTTTCGATGGAGGAGGTTCAATGTAATTAGAAATGGAGGAGAGAACCATACTAGATAAATGGTTGATGGATGACGTGATCGGAGTTTCGGATTTGAAGGACTCGAGTGGTCACCATATAGGAGAGTTGGCTCTAGTGGAGAGCTTCTACATGGTTTAAATGGTTGAGTATCTGGGAGTCTTGAGTTGCGTATGCATGTATAGTTGTGGAATAAAACTTCTGGAAATGTGGTTGGAAGGATCTTGTGTTTTCTTTTGGGTGATATCGGATTAGGGTCACCATTATTGTCTGAAAAATAGGGGAAAATGAAACCAATTGATTTTTATCATAAGATTTATAAAGGATCAAGCCAATGAGGTGCCAATCACTTCCTCCATGATGATGTGATTTTGTGTGTTAAGTCTCCATGTGAGTTTGATTTAGGTGTAATCACCTATGTTCCCCCCATCAAGTTATGCTGGTGAGAATGGTTGAAGTTGATGCATCTATAAAGAGATTTTCTAGTTCTTGTAGTGGGTTTTGGTGAGGAATCCTTGATGGGAATTTCTGTCCCCTTGATCTGTGTTTTGTGGCCTTGTGAAGTGAATCCAAAAACTGGGAAAGTGGTTATGGGTAGGCAGGCCTTGTGGCTTGATCTCTTGTTACAGAAGATATGTGATGCTCAGAAAACCGACTCAAGGATGAGCAGTTATAAGGTTTAGTGGTTGTAAGATCCCATATCTCCTTAATGTATTTTTTTATGTTTTTGTATTGAATTTTCTTTTGGGGATAACTATTTTTTTAAAGATCATGCAAAGGCTCGGGGGTGTTCCAGGGGTTTGGGACACAAAAGAGGAAGAAAAGGTGGTTCTTGGGCATGTTGTGTGGTTTGTACATGGTTAGTGAAAATCGTACGGATCATCCAGGGTAACCATGCATCCAAGGATGAGGCTTATGGATGCTTTGGACATGGTTTGGAAAACCATGTGGGGTTCCTAGGAAACTGCGCGAAAGAGGTTGATTCGGGAAGTAGCTTCTACACGGTTTTTATAAGGACCCAACCTCAAAAAAATTACATAATCTTGAATTAAATAAATAATTCACATTGAGGATGGTTATAGTTTTATTTTTTTAGAGAATTAGGCCATAGCTATTATATATGATCCTGAAAATTACATGTAGTGACTACTACACAGTATCCATTTTTTATAGAATAAAAACTCTTAAAAAAAGAAACATGCCTAGTTCCAAATTTTAGACAACATGACTTTTCTTTGATCCCATCCTTGACCTTATTCATCTTTATGTCTTGTGGAAAACATTTAAAAAGCATGGGATGATCATAAAAATCTCAGCAAGGTTTACTAAATAAGGAAAGGAAACATTAACCTATCAATAAATACAAAACAATGAAACCATAATTTTCGATCATAACATACCTCATGAAATAATAAGATTTATGAATAACATATTGAAATTATAAATCATAAAGGTAACTTGTGACATCCATATCATACTTACCTTTTAGCTATCATATCTCTTTGGGGAGTTAGGTTGGAATACCGATCACAGTATATTCACTAAATCTCTTAGGAGAATCATTAACGATTATGTATGTCACTTTACCCAATGCATTGGGGAGCTATCTCGGGCTCACACTCCATAGGTTTATCGCAGAACCACCCATATTCAAAAACAATACCAAAAAACCCTAATGTAGTCATAAAATATAAAACAAGCATAATAGAATGATAACATTTCCTCATTTCAATCACAATATATCATTTCGAGATATTAGCATAATCAATTCATTATCACACCATTTTCATAAAAATTTATTTAAACATGAGATTTTGAATCAATGTTTCCCAACACTTTGATGCTTTTAAAAGAATTAAAATTTTAAATCATTAATTTCCATATAAATACATCCATAAAACCATTTTAAAAAAATGGACATTAATGAGAATGATTTAGAAGAATAAGTTTTTAAAACATTTAAAACAATATTTTAGGTAATTATTTCCTAACCATATGAGAGAGGCTTGAAATCAAATAATTGAGAAATAATGTTAATAAAAGATTATAATAACATGTTAATAGAGATATTCATGATATAATACACCAAACAATAGGATGTACACCATATAAATGTGAATTGGTGTATAAAAACAAATATTATTCAATGGAATGTAAATTGAGACAAAGTCCCTTCCAAAAATCATATCCTTAGATTAAGGAAAAATCAATTACATAAATATGTGTGACAAAATGAATACTCAAATATAAGGGGATATTATGTTTAAAACAATCAGAGTTCATTCAAAGTTTTTTATAGCATGACATAATCAATAAGTATAAGTTTAGCACGAAGAATTGAAATTGGGTTAAGAGGTTACCTTACAGAAATTAGACTACATAACGGCGTCAGTTTTATATTAAAAAAATGAGTTGATGAGAGTGAAAAGGGTATCTCATCACATGGACATAAAATTTACAGAAATAAGGATATATATAAAAACATATCCCAATATAAGAATATATAAATTAAAATACATAACAAAAATAAGTCTTTGGCTAAAAGTGGAAGGTGAAAGGTTTCTTTACCGATTTGGTAACTTACAAAACATACACCCCATGAAAGAAGGATCATACAGTGAAGATGTAAATACAAAAAAATGAACTATATTAAAAAATCAATACAATTATGGGAAATGCATACATCACATTAAAGGAAATAGTGGAAAATATAGCATGACTCTCCCAAGAATAACAAAATGAGATGAAAACACCTTACCTCGTGGAAATCAATCGAGTCGTATGACCAAAAGATAATAAACAACAAATGAATCATAGAATAACATGAATATAAATAGAATCATGATAATATATATCAAATTTAAGTACACAATACACAGCATGCAATAAATTAGTGGCGAATAATGGAAATCTCACGTAATTAAAAGTGAGATAAGAAACCCCTTACCATGTGTCTGACTTGACCCGTTCATTCTTTAATCTCCTAAATAATAAGATAAAGATAATTTATACTAGCTTAAGAACCCTTTTAAAGTTTATTATTCGTTTTACATCCCTTATTACCTTGTTATAAACTATATGTAGTCATTTAAGTTAATAATTGTTGTTTTTCCAATATTTGGTACTTGAGTCAAAAATGAACTTCTAATAATTACAAGTTGTTTATGTGGTATAAATATTATTATATCAAGAATGATATTAATGATTTAGATATCATATTTATCATATATATCTATTATATGTTAGTATTTATAATATTACATAACATTTGGATATAAGAAATGAAATGAACCGTTCATGGAGACGGTAAGCCATACATACGCATGAACGCTACTTTCATTTTTATTTCATATTTAATGGAATGAAAACATAATCATACATATGTATATTATAATAATTTATAATATAATTTTATATATATGTTACATAATTTAATTAACTCTAACCTTTATATGTTCCATGTATGTCCTGAACGAATCATATCACCTTGAGGGGGAGGTAGTTCGCACTACCTCAAATTAAATTATCGTATTTACACAAATTGGAAAGCATAAAGGTATGTTTTTAAATAAAAATTAAAGAATAATAGAGAATAATTAAACATAATATATATCATATATAAATACATTTCAATCATAATGGCCTCCATGAGATGTGGTAGGAGAAGATTGAACAATCATGGTTTCGTGAGGCAGTAGTTCGTCGTCCGTAGAAACAATATGTTTATTACTCATTAGATAAATGTGTGTGTAAGTTTAGTTCTAAAACCTCTCCTAGAAAAAAACCAAGAATATTTAGGGTACTGTATTTTTTATAAAATAAAGGAATAAAAGGATTTTATGGGGTTGAAGAAGTGAAATAACACAAAATAACTTAAGGGATGAAATTACCTTTAAATCGGGTATCACCCATCGGATCGAATCAACAGGTTTACTTGAATTGACTTATGACTAGGGGAATGCTTCAAGGAGTAGGAGATGGATGTAGGGAGCTTAATTGGGTAGATTTTGGACGATCCAAGGGTCTTTAGAGGTGTGAGGAATGGGATAGAGTTGAGGTATTTTTATAAGGGGAGGAGGGGCTCTTTAAGAATGATTAAAAATATTATATATATATATATATATATATATATATATTAATTTTCACTTTCTAAAGTTCCGAAACATATTAAATCCAAATATAAGATGACTCATGTTCAAAATAAAAGCATAAAATATGAATTGGACAGGTTTTGGATATTGTATTAATCTTTATAATCTTATTTATTTAAATCATTCATTAATGAGGTAAACACTTCATCAGTATTGTGTCATAAATAATTTTTTATTTGACGTCTAAAAAATATAAAAAAATACCATGATGTAGGAAATATTCTTATATTTAAAATTAATAATTATAGGAGAAGAGGTAACTTATATAACCCTATATAAAAAATCTATTTACTAAAAATATGTGGTTATGTCATTTATGTCTTTACATTAAATTAATTAATATAAACTTTCATTATCACTCGCAAGTGGCTCCATGTTGTCCCAAAATCGACCCAAATATTACCATGGTCGGAAATGTATTAATTAATAGGATTATGACACATGTTAGGGTATTTTTATATTATTATTATAATATTATTTACCCTTATTTACGATATTTACCCTTTAACAATGGTAAATAATTTTTTTATTGTACTAAATATTCATATTGTCTAAAAATAAAAGTTACCTATTTACAAAATTTGGACCTCCTGATTCCAAATATGTAATAAATTTTTCCAAAATCAAAAAATAGAATTGGAATTAATTAATTTAAAATTAATTCCCGATGTCAAAACAAAAAGCGGGGTTTTAATGAAAAAATAACAATCAAAAGATTGACACATATTTATCTCCAATTTCAAAGTGAAGTTACATCCAATGACCAACATTAGATTAGATAGAAAAAACATAATATAATTACATTTTAAAACCAATAAAAAATATAATATATCCATATAAATAAATTAGAATATATTGTAGTTTTGAATTAAAATACGGTATTTTTCACTACTCATTTAAAAAAACAATTTCTCGGAAAAATACGAAAAATTTATCCAAAGTAAATATTGTTGTAATAATTATAAAAAAGAATTTTATTTTGTAAAATATAACATATAAAATTGGTAAAACTATATTTAAGGAGGAACTTCCATCAAAATGCGGTAAATCGACCTCTTAATGAATATTATAGTATTTATGAAAAATATTTGATTATTTATTATTTTAAGCCTCTGAAATTAATTGGATAAATGTAAAAACATTTAGCAAACATATATAATTATATTTTAGATAGTTATATTCATTATTTCCAATATAATATCTATGTGTAAATTATTATTTAAAATAATAATATTATTATATTATTTTTCAGTATAATTCAACGTTGTGTGCAACGTAAGATTTCAAAGAAACCCGTTGATTCGTATCAGGTATGCCATCAAATATAGAATCAAATTTAAATTAAAATTTATATTTAATTCACAAGTATTAAAAAATATGAAAATTTTATATTCTTTATTTACCCAGGATGTTACATCCATCCCCACTTTTTGGAATTGTGTTATTGTAATTTAAAAAATGGTCTTGGACACTTCATTGAATGTCCCAAATCTGAAAAATAGTCAATAAAAATATCACATTAAAATAATGTAAGAAATGTAAAAAGGTCACTTGAGACAACATATACTAGGATTCCATGAAATTAGGGATATGGAAGAGAAAATAACTCTCATAGATTAAAAAAGAGTGATAGAGAACATGATCACAAAAAGTTAACCACCGCAATACCATAAATTTGTGGTTGGGTAAAAGTCTGATGATAAAAGAGAGCTTATAAGATTATTGTTTCTAGATCCTTTTCATATAGTTGAATAATTTTTTTAATAACAAGACTATGATCATAAGGAAATATACATACATGTCACGTAGACTGTCATATGTTAAAAAAATTCTTCCCCAAACTCATCTTATCTCCAAAGGGTAAGTATTCATGATGATTTCGTCACACTTGATGTGCTAGAATAAACTTATAGAGTATCAGATAATATGAAAAAGATGAACTATATATTTCCCATATCTTTATACATCAACCCAAACCATAATTGGTTAGTACAAGATCAGATAATTCCCAAAAGGATAATCCTTTATAAAAAGAAATAGTTCTCTTAATCTCCCAAATTCAACAAAAAGAACCCAAAGTTCAAGAAAGACCATTCATTATACAATTTTTCGTAAAAATTATTAAAAATAATCCAAACTAAGATTGAAACCCAAAACTCAGAATGATTTAATCACATCGTGTTCCATAGAAAATCTTATATTTTAACTCCAAAAACATCGACTACTCTTGAAGTCTCACATTGGAGTGTAATTAACCTAAAAACATAATCTATATGATAGATTAATCATTTCCATAAATAACCCAAATCACCTTATGTCCACAATAAAAAAAAGATACTTCCAAAATAAAATTTCAACTATTACTCCACAGATTAAATCCCATATTATTTTATTTCTATATGCATATAGTGTTCCCTAATGAAAGATTGTCATCCTAAATATCCTTTATTACATAATCACCAAATAATGTTCCTATACTAATTATTTCTATTTTATAAAACATAATATCCCAAATATACTTATTCTTGATCCTTAAATAATTTAACTAAAAATAATTAGTCATACTAACTAGGGACTTCACATAGTCCAGTGGTAGGTGATAAATCACAATCGCACTTTGGTTGCGGGTTCGATTCCTATGGCATTTTCTGACGCGACGGGTTGTCACATGATCTACGTGTTGTCCTTTTTCTAAAACTATAAAATTTGATATCATTTAAAAAAAGATACAAATTACTCCAAAATAACCATACCATATTTTATCCTGAAAGGTTATCTAATACCTTTCAATTTTCACCCCATAATGTAATAACAATTGATCACCTCTAAAATACCAATGTATCTTTCAAATATTCTAAACATTATGGTTATGTCACTTATGGTTAAATAACACCATAACCTCTAAAGTTATCTAAACCAACCTCTGATACTATCTATAAGGACCCAACCATTAAACATGACATAATCATGAATTAAATGAATAATTCACATTGAGGATCTTTCAAGTATAGAGTTTGAGAGAATTAGGCCATAACTATTATATATCAACTTGAAAATTACATGTAGACACTATAACTCAGTATCAATTTTTTTCATAATATAAAAATTCTTAAAAAGAAACATGTCTAGTTCAATGTGTTTGACATCATGACTATTCCTTGATCCCATCCTTGAACATATTAACATTTATGTACTATGGAAAACATTCCAAAAGCATGGTATGAGCATAAAAATATCAGTAAGGGTTATATAATAAGGATAAGAAATATTAATCCCTCAATTAATACAAATTAATGAAACAATACTTTTCGATCATAACATACCTCATGAAATCATAAGTTTTATGAATAACACATAGAAATCAAAAATCATAACGGTAACTTATGGAATCCATATCATACATACATTATAGTTATCATAACTATGTAGGGAGTTACGTTGGAATACCCATCATATTATATTCCCTAAATCTCTAAGGAGAAACATTTGAGTTTACCTCTGTCAAGTTACCCAATGCATTGGAGAGCTATCTCGGGCTCACCCACCCTAGGTTTATCATGGAACCACCCGTAATCGTTAACAATGATGAAGAACCAAAACATAGTCATAACATATAAAACAAACAAAAAGTAAAGATAAAATTTCCTCATTGCAATCACAATATATCATCTCAAAATATTGACATAATTAATGCTTTATCAAATCATTTTCAAAACAATTTATTTAATAAAGATATTTTTGAATCAAAGTGTCCCATAAAATATTTAATTTTTTAAAATCATTTACATTTTAAAACATTAATTTCATTATAAATAAATTCTTAAAACCATTTTCAAAACATGGACATTAATGAGAAATATTTAGAATAATTTTTTTAAACATTTAAAATTATATTTTTTTAAAGAGTTCTTAACAAAATGAGAGACTCTTGAATACAAATAAATGAGGAATAATTTTAATAATAGGTTATAATATCATGAGAATAGAGAGATTCATTATATAATACATCAAAGGGTAGTATATACTCCATATAAAAGTGAATTGGTGTATAAAAACAAATAAGTTTCAATATAATGTAAATTGAGACAATGACCCTTGCAAAGATCATATTCATAGATTAAGAAAAAATAAATGACATAATTATGTGTAAAAAATAAGAATACATCCAATATAAGTGGATATTAAGTTTAAGAAAATCAGATTTCATTAAGATATATTTATAGCATGACATAATTAATATATATAATTTTAACCCAGAGAATTGATATTGGGTTAAGAATTTCCCTTTCTGAAATTCGACAGCCTAACGACATCACTTTAAAATTCTAAAAATGAGTTGATGAGGGAGAAAAGGGTGTCTCATCACTTCGAAATAAAATTTTCAGCAATAAGGATATATATAATATCATATCCCAATATAAGAACATGTAAATTAAAATACATAACAAAAACAAGTATTTGACTAAAAGATGAAGGTGAAAGGTTCCCTTACCGATTTGGTAACATACAAAACATACACCCCATGAAAGAAGGTTCATACAATGAAGATGTAAATACACATAAATTGAAGTATATTACACAATGAATACAACAATGTTCATTACATACTACACACAAAAATAAATAGCGGAAAATATAGCATTAATCTCATGGGAATAAAAAGGTAATATGAAAACCCCTTAACACGTTTCAATCAATCGAGTCGTATGTACAAATGTTAATAACCATAAAATTAATCACATAATACCATGAATAAAAATATAATAATGATAATATATACAAAATGGTAGTACAAAATACACCACATGCAATAAATAATTGGCGAACAATGGAAATCTCACGTAATTAAAAGTGAGATAAGAAACCCCTTACCTCGTGTCCGACATGACCCTTTCATTCTTTAATCTCCTGAATAATAAGAAAAAGTTAATTTATACATACTTAATATCATTTTTCATGTATATTATTCCTTTTATATCACTTAATACCTTGTTATAATCATTATGCAATCATTTAAGTTAATAATGGTTGTTTTGTCGATATTTGGTACTTGAGTCAAAAATGAAGTTCTTATAATTACAAGTTCTTCATTTGGTCAAACATCCATTATCTCCATAATGATATAATTTATTTAGATATCATATGTGTCATATATATCCATTATATGTATGTATTTTTAGTATTACATACCATTTTAGAGATAAGAAATGAAATGAACCGTTCATTGATACGGTAAGCCGTATGTACGCATGAATGCTACATTCATTGCTATTTCATATTTAATATAATGAAAATATGACAATAAATCCGTAAATTATAATTATATTATAATATCTTATGATATATATGTTACATAATTTCATTAATGCAATCCTCTATATGTTCCGTGTATGTCATGAAGAAATAATATCACCTTGAGGGGGCGGTAGTCAACCATTCCTCAAATGAATGTATCGTATTTACACATATTGGAAATCATAATGGTATATTTGTACATAAAAATTACATAATCATATATAAAAAACAAACAAAATATATATATCATATATAAATACAGTTCCATCATAATGTCCCTCATGAGAGGTGGTAGGAGAAAATTGAACAATCATTGTTTGTGAGGCAGTAGTTCACCTTCCACAGAAACAATATGCTCTTTGACCAATAGATGGAGGTTTTTGTATGTTTAGTTCAAATACATCTCATAAAAACAACCTAGTTTATTGAGGATACTGTTTTTGTAAAAAATAAAGGAATATAAAGTGGTTAAATCGGGTATCTCCCTTTGGTTTAAACCAAAAGGTTTTCAGGAATTTCCTTTTGTCTAGGTTAAGGCTTTAGGAAAAGAAAAGTGATTTAGGGAGATTAATTGGGTCAAGGTTGGATGAGCCAAGGGTCTTGAGAAGTGATAGGAATGGTTTAGATGTGATGGATTTTTATAAGGGGAGGAGGGTCTCTTTAAGAATGTTTAAAAATATTAATTTTTTTATATAATGATTTTATGTATGAAAAAGTCCTAAAAATATTAATGTAGAAGATAAGATGAATCTTGTGAGAAATAAAATCATCGAATAAGAATTTTAGAGGTTTTAGATACTTTTTTAATCTTTATAATCTAATTAATATAAATCATTCATTAATGAGGTAAACACAGCCTCATTATAGTGTCATAAATAATTTTATTTATATGATGTCTAAAAATTTTAAAACAAATAAAATTATGTTGGAATCATTTTAGTTTACAAATTTATATTTATAGTTAAAGATATAACATATATAAACTTATGTAAAATAGATTTACTAAAAGATATGTGTTTATGTCATTTTTTTCTTTACATTAAATTAGTTAATATAAATTGTCACTATCACTCCCATGTGGCTCAATGGGTTCCCAAAGTCGACCCATGGATGCCTATGGCCAGAAATGTATTAACCAAATGTATTAGGATACATGTTACATTAATTTTATATTATTATTATAATATTTTATTACCCTTATTTACCATATTTATCTTTTAACAATGGTAAATTCAATTTTTTACAAAACTAATTATTCAAATTGTCTAAAAATTAAAGATACTTATTTACTAACTTTTGACATAATCATTCCAAATATGTAATAGATTTTTCAAAATTCAAAATACAAAAGTGGAAGAAGTTAATTTAAAATTAATTCCTTCTATAAACACAAAATGCGTGTTTTTATGAAATAAAAACAATCAAAATATGGACACTTATTTATATTCACGTTCAAAGTGAAATTTCTACCAATGACCAAAATTGGATTAAATAGATAAAACATAATATAATTACACTTTAAAAAAAATAAAAAGATAATCATACCTTATAAATAAATTATATTAAAAGGAGGTTTTGAATTAAAATAATGTATTTTTACTATTCATTTAAAAAATGAATTTTATCATAAAAATAGAAAAAATTTACTCAAAAGTAAATTTTGATGTCCCGATTCTAAAGAAGAATTTTATTTTTTATATAGTACACATAAAAGCGATCAAAACTATATTTGATAAGCGTTCCTCATCAAAAGGTGGTAAATCGACCTTTTTATGAATATTAGAGAATTTATGAATAAAAAATAATTATTTCATATTTTAAGCCTCTAAAATTTATTGGATAAATATAAATAAATGTAACAAACAAAATTAATCATATTTTAGTTAGTTCTATTCATTACCACCAGTACAATGACTATGTGTTAACTGCCATTTAAAATAATAATAATAATATATTATTTTTCAGTATAACTCTACGATTTTTGCAATGTAAGATTTCAACGAAACCTGTTGTTGCGTATCTAGTATGCCATAAAACATAGAATCCATGTTATAGTAAAATTAATATTTAATTCATAAATATTAACAAATATAAAAAGGTTATATTCATTATATACCTTTGATGTTACGGTTTTCACACAGTTTGGAAAACTGTATGGGTAAACCTTGCGGCCCAGAAATGTTGGAAAAATTTCTAAATTCCCACTCTGTGATATTAAACCCCAACTCGATTTTCTCCTCCATTCCACCCTCTACAGCCCTAGTGATGATCTTGGATTATCCAAGCGTTCCAATGGTGGTTATCCTTTGGTTGATATCCGTTCGGAGCATCATTTTTTATGGATCGAAGCCCTGGGTAGGTCTAAAACTCCTCGTGATTTTCGTTTTTGGATTAGGGTTTGTGGTTTCTCCCCTCTCCATTAGTATTTTTTGAACTATCATTTTTCAAGGATTTTTAGGGTGAGGTTTCATGGGGCGTTTTAATCCATATCAAAGTCCATAACTACGAGTGCGTTCATCGTCAGATTCAGGGCAGGTGGTCTGAATGTTATATCATATAGTTTTGTGATGGATTTGTGCTTTTTTGTTCAGATTTATCTTATATATTATTGTATAATGATTCCCTTCAGTAATATTGAGTAAATTAGGTTTCTAAATGGTTTCCTTTAAACCCTCACAATCCCCGTGGGATGCGTAGGGGATTACTGGACCATTTTAGGGCCACCCATAGGATATACCGTCATTTCCGAACCAAGAGGATGGTAATGGTTAAGTGAATGATTGCCAAAAAATAATGTGGAACCCTTTTAGAACATTTATATTGGTTTAATTAGTGGTAAATAATATTAGAATAGAGATTCCTAGGGTTATAAGGCATAAGGGGTTGTTTGGAATGACCTGAAAATGAGTATTTGGGTTGAAAGGGATTATGTCAATTGTTTAATGAATTTTTGTTTAGAAATGCCTATAGGGATTTGTGAATATTAAATAGTGAACTTTTAATGGGGTAATGAAAAGTGAAATTGGGATTATGTTAATGATACTTAACAAGGTAATGGATGAACTTGTGGAATGGGTTAATGCATGATAATTAGGAGGTTCACCAAAATGATTAAATGTAATGAAGGGATTGTGCAATGTTATATGAGATTTGTTTTCAAATTCATAAGTGGGTAAATTATTGTGGAATGATAAATGTGATAAATGTTTTAATGATGGGTCAATGATGAATTTGGAAATGGTAGAGGGATTATTGAATACATAAAAAATGGTTATGGCCTGAGAATGGGAATTTGTCTAAATTAATATGAATTGTAAATGGTAAATGTAATAATGGGTTATGGAATAGTATTAATTCCAATGTTTTTATTTCAAATTGTGATATATGGATCTGTTATTGTATGGTTGTGATGAGTTGATAAATAATCATGTTCACATGACTTGGTAGAGTTAGGTATTGTGTTGAGACTCTACGCTCATGGGTTGAGTTAGTCTAGAGCTCTAAAATGCACCCCAAATTGCAAGGGATAGGTAAGGGTACATAGGCTCTATTCCCCTAATAGTTTCAATCCAACCAGACTGAGGCTTCGAGGTGAGTATAATGTTTTGATGTTATAAGTGGATCCCCAGTGATATAGGGACTAGATTTTTTTTCCTATGCATTGTGATTTATTTCCTTATACCATTGTGTAGAAGATAATTATGCCTAACCCATGGAACATGTGATCAATATGTCTTCTGTAATGAAGATTCTATATGAAATAAAATGTGTATAAATACGAGGAATAAATTAAATGATCTTTTTTAACTTGTGGCAGTCGAATTGTCCCTTGTTAAACAAACATTTATTTTTTACATGGATGCACTATCTTTTGGATTGGATAATATTTAGACACCATTGGTGGTGTCCTATTGAGTTTTGTAATCACACATTTCTTGAGCCACCATTGGGTACATGAAAAGACCTCTTGGTTATATGTCATTACAAGGGAAAGGGACCTATACTAAGATGTTTAGTTGTCCTCGAGATGTACATGGAGAAGGACCCAGACTTAGAGTCATAACCCATTTGGATTTTTGGTTGTTTATTCTATTTTGTTTTTTCATCAACATTTCAATACTAGTGTGACATAGCATTTTCATAAGTGATTTTGTTTTTACCCTATTTGGAAAAAACCTGGTTGTGTATGTTTATGATTTTTTCATATTATAACTTTATTCATATTGTGTTCTAATATTGATTACTCATGTAAAGAGGGTATAGTCTCCCCCTGTGACTCATTATACCCTTTATGCTAGTCAAAAACCTCTGGTGTACGGGGAGGTGTGCTTGAGGTTATGTGACAACCCATCATTGAGCACCAGATTAGTGGCCTCCGGGTCAGGGACGTTACATAAGTGACTCTAAAGAGATTTTTTTATAAATAACCATGATTTTTATTCATTTTATTGTGTTCTTATATGGGTGATTGTAAGTATAATGTACCAAGATTCTGAAATTTTTTTCTATACATTAAATGGGTTTCAATGTTTTTTAATTTCAAAGAGTAAGAAAATAAATTAATTATTAATGGAATGATTATGATAATGTAAAGTTTAAAGGATTATTTTAATTTTTCCTCATGTTTTCTTAATTAACATTTAGGATTTTTTATTTTCCTTTGTGATTTCATACAAAATTTATTTTGAAAACATTGGACATTGAAGTTGATTCATGATTATGTATTGATTATTTGTAGATCAAGGATTATTATTTAAAAATGAATATTTCATTATGGTCTTTTATATTTTCCAATGTAAAAATGGGATTCATTTTCATTAAAATCCCTTAGAGAGCTTATTGGGCTCATCCCATGTTTAAAAAAAATTACCGAGTAAGTGATGAATATGAAGTAGAGTCGGGTATATCATTATACTATTGTGGATATTTTTTAAACAAAATAAAATATACATGAATGAAACAGAATATTGAATTTTATATAATCCAATATTTTGTTAAAAAAATATAAATTGGGATAAAGTGTCCACGTTTTATTTTAATGGTTTTATATATAAGTTTTTTCCTTGAATATATAGAACTCTAATCCTAAATGTTCATGGAAATGTATGAGGATTCAATACATTATATTAGAATAATAATATTGCTCTTATTAAGGCATTTTTTCTTTTGTGATGTATGTTTCATAAGAGATAATATTTCACATTACATGTTGATGCTCCTAATGATGAGTTCCTTACAACACAAGACCCTTTCATTTAGTGTACTTTATTTACAAAAATAGTGATGATTTCATGGAACTATTTTACAAATTTAATTCAATTATGTGTCATTAAAATTGAAGGCATTTCTCTAAATAAAGATACCTTATTATTAATCATGAATTATATGAAGGGCGATAAAATATTTTTTTCATATTGTGAGAGTAATCAGAGAGATAATAAATGTGAGAACTGTCAGTTTCCCTATATAAGTAGTCATGTGATTTTTTAGTTAGTGCTTTTAGTGCAGCATTATTGTTATGTTACAAGGATAGAGAGACTTTAATTATTGGGACTATAAACATAAATAACATTTACTATCTCAATAAAAATTCAAACATGTTTTATCATTCTAGTATGACTATGAGATAATTGAAAAATCTATTGATTATTTGAGATATGTTGGAAAGAAATGGTACATGATATACGAGTTATCACAAGGATTACTAGATCCTTTTATTGAGTGATAATCCCAAATGTTCTTATTGATAATGGTTCACCATAAAAAACATTAAATTAATAACAATAATTAATATAGTATTGATGAAAGAATATATTTTCAGTGAAAGAAAACGATACAATAAAAAAAATTCATCAATATTTTTCAATACTTCCAAGCTACCTACAATGTTATATCATGTGTGCACTATCATTATTCTCCTCAAACTAAACCATGATGCTCCAAAAATTCTCCTCTTATTGTTTATACACCTTTGAAATTTTTTATTTAGATGATATAATGAATGAATAAGAAATTTAAATGTTTGTACCAAATAATAATATGAATCTATTAAATATTGTGCAATTATTTCTCGAATCCAGAACTTGAATAGAATGATTCAAATCTCATTTAAAAATCATTTTTTTCATCAATTGGATGAAAAAAATATATTTCATAATATTATTACAACATGAAAATATATACCATGACTCGACATTACAATCCAAAAAAATTAATTAAAAATTAATATAATCAAACTATATTGTGAAAAAATAAAATTTTAATGTATGGATATAATCTCCAATTGATTTAATGGGAAAAATAATTTGTTAGCATACATAATGCAGTTTCAATTGATGGAAAAAAATTAGTATTTTAATTTAAGTAATTTCATTAATTCTATAAAATGTTTTTATTTAAATATATCTTTTTACTAAATATTATAAAATCTACTACACTAAACTATAGTGTGAAACAAATATATGTCAGAAGTTTAAATACCTCAAGAGCTAATCCTCACAGAACTAACATTCATCACCTTGATATTTTAGAAAACAAAAGAAATATTAGTTCCTTTTTTTGTAATAATACCAAAGAAGTTCAAAAAATTAATATCAATGTCAATAATAAATACAATATGAATAATACATTAATTTACATGGAAAAATCCACTAATGAAAATAGTTATTTCAAGCTCCCAAATATAAGTGTTATATATTAACCAATCCATAAAATTGTATAATGGTTTTAAAAATCCATGAATTGATGTTGTAATAATAAATAATATATTAACCATGTCACAATTATTCTAATCATATATAACCATTCATTGAAAGGGATAATGAAAATACTTTTATCATTTTAACCTATAAGGTATCTATAGTCATCCCTTTTGTATGTATTGAAAACAATCAACAATATTACAAAATAAATAATTCCCCAACAAATATGATCCCATTATTTCACCTATATGTAAATTTATTTTTTATAATTTTCATCCCTATAATGCCTCCCAATACTTAGAATATTTTTTCACTTCATGTTCATCAAATCCCAAATTAATTAAATTTCTCCCCCATAGCAAGAAGATCATCCAATGTGCTCTCCCCTATTGTTCTAAAAAAAATAAGGGAATGATATAGGGATAATAATGTATGAACTCTAAATGATTTGATGATAGAATTAGATCTCAAAAACTACCTCAAAAATACAAAGGTATCTTTTATAATTCAATATAAAAATAAATATGGGAATTTCCCTTCTATTAAACAATTTATATTTCTCCATTTTTTAAAAGGATAAAATCATTACTAAAGTGAAGGAAAACATTCATGTGAGATGAAATATCGCTTTTACTAATGCTCTAGTTGTGTTCCCATGATGCTTTTCTAAGGTCCCTATATAGATACCCAAGTTAGTTCATTGGTAAATAATATTATATATTCTCAAAATGCACTAAGAAATTAACTCCTTCCAAAACCACATTTTTGAAAAGAGACTCAGCTCACCCATGTCACATGCCCTTATCTATCACATAAACCATCTTAAACACTGAATATTGATTCACCATATTCTTTATCATTGGTTATTAATTGATAACACGCATCCCTCTTATCATATTAGTGGTTGATTATTTCAAGATAAATGTGTGCCCAAAAACCAAACATTACTTAGGTCATCCTTCCTCTCTATAGGTTGATTAGTTAGCCTAAATCTAAGTGGAATAATATAGAAAATGTAGTTATTGAATTACCTTAATTACTAAAAAAACATAAATAACCATGAAAGACCATATGACCCTTTGTCTATAAAACATATTTTAATACCATTACTTGAAAGAGACACAATTTGGTCACACTCACCTTTAAATACATGGAGATCCCTTCATTATGGTGTCACTCAACCAATAGTTTACAATAATATAACACTTATACTTATTATCATATTAAGGAGACACTTGTTGTTATCATGTTACATAGTACAAACCTACTCCATAATCATCTCCTAGGGTATTCCATTCACATTAATATCCTTTTAAAGTGAAAACTTCACCTTAACTCATCACAGTGGTGACCCATCGCCTATATCATCTGACAGGGTTCCTCATTTTCTCTACCTCCAAACTAATGAAAAGTCTTGACCAAAATATTTAGCTTTGGGAAGGATGAACCCAAGACCCATTAATTCTATAAACTATGGTGTACTCATTCCCATATACAATAAATTTTCCTAGATTATTCATCTTGGCTTTATGGATGAGTTTTCCTTAGGTAACATTCCTGTGATCCAATTCACTATGGCCACTTCCAGAACTACCCGATATACATGATCAAGTCATCGAGAATACTATATTATCATCCTTTTAATGAATATTTATTCATATTAGTACACTCTAATAATTTCATCCAAGATATATTGAATAATCATGGGAAACATAATCATGTAATATATTTATAATGGGGGTCACTAATATAAGGAAACTAGAAAAGATTATCCTTCATCATATTACTAGATCTAGTTACATAAGTATTCCATTAGCTAACATGATTCCAATCACTATTCCATATAATCCTTGGATTCACCATAAGGTGTTGTCCCATGACATGTTCAAATTAATGATTCCATCACTATTAGATATCAATGAGACTTGTTCATTAATATTTCAGTATCCTCATTGCATCCCCTTCCTATTCATAATGTTACCATATTGATATAGAGTCCAATATTCCAACTAAAATACATTACTATCTAGTAGCATATAGACATTCATGAATATGGGGATCCTACTACATTTTGTATGGCCCAACCCACTCTTGAAAGGGCTATATTCCATGTTAAATGAATAATGTATACACCAACCACACATAATCTACATAGAAGCCAATATTGTCACCCCTTTAATTACACATACATCCTAGCCACATAGAATAAAACAAAATTTAATTTTTTTCATGATGTAAAAGGATATGGTCTAAATATTGTAACATGAACATAAAATATTTTACCTAATATACCAGATCACTGAATTATAATTTAAAATTTTATATTGGACGCATCTGGTTTTTTCAATCTCAAAATCTTAAACTACACCATCACTAGAATCATCATCCACCTAGACCTGTATTCCTTCGATAATTATTTTTTCAATTATTTTACATCCTTCTTATATAATTTGTTTTACCCATGAACACATAGATTCTTTCGTAGGTGATATATTCCATGGGGTCCTTTCTCAATTGGTTGTAATCCCTTTGAGGAAATATCAAACATTTTGGTTCCTATCCCCAATGATATAAACCAACCACATCTCTCACATGGTTATATTCCCTATGAAAAAACCAATCCTATTTAGGAATTATATTCTTTTGAGATAATATTCAAAAGGTTTCTCATGCTTTCATCCAAGACCAACCATTTTTAGAAACCTTTCACCCAAAAATACACTATACATGAGCTTAAAATGCATAGAAATATTCAAGGATTCGTCAAAATAAAAGCCAAATTGTTATCCTTTTTTCATGAACATAAATGGTATGATGTGTCCTATTATGTTCCAAAAACAACATGAGTTTAAATTATGATCACATGGATTCAAAGGAATTCATTCTCATGTACCTGATAAAATTAACATAAACATATACCAAATCCTTAGATAGATATCTATTCTAAAATGTCCAAATTGTTTTTCATAATCCAATGCATCATAAATTAAAAATATTCAATATAAAAGCTCCGATATACAAATATTTCCACATTAATGAATTATTTTTTTCAAATGAAAAAATATTTTTAAGAAATTTAAGCTGATATGTTGGAAGGATTTATAAAAAATCTTAAATCAATTTGAGTGTTCTTGTGTTTGAAATAATTCCCCATGATATAGTGTGATGATAATAGCCTTCCATACTCTTGACTGATGTGAACTTTCTAGTGTAAATGGTAAATTTCTAATGACCATATACCTTGGGATATCATTTCCCAAAGCACTCAAAAATCTCATGGAAGAGAGAGTGTTAGTGTATATTTCAAATAAAAAATGGATAACCCTATGTGAATTAGAGATGAATAATTGGATAAGTTAACATAACATCTATATCTAGAATTCTATTGATCTCGTATTTTCCATCAATAATAGAATGGTGAACCTAACATGAAATATTTACCTATGAATGAGATTGATCATGAATGATCTAACTTGTGATGTTGTATGAATTAATTTTCATTTTTTTGGATTCTCTATGGACTTTGTTACCCATGAAAAGAATCATTTTAATCCCAATAGATTTCGTAATCTATGTGTCAAATATATGACATAAAAACCATAATTTTTATGGACCTAATAACAAATAGGATACTATCACAGATACAGTTCCTTAAATCCTATATGATTAACAAATTAATATGGGAGTACCATCTCAAAGTCTATACCATAACCATGGATATAGGCTGATAAATATTCTATTAGTCAAAGCCTCATATAATTTCCATTAAAGGGATAAGGTGAAGTAGGTGGAACCTATCTCCAACTATATCCTATTCAAGAGACTCCCCCATGTTCACAAAACTTCATGTATCCCTTATTCGATAGAGATGGAGAATGAGAATAATCATTCCCAACTCATAATCCAGGTGACACTGAGGAGTACAGTTATAGACTATAAATTCTAAAAAAATGTGAGACCTATACTCCTAATAAATTTTTAACGTATGATACCTTTGAATGGTTAAACCTCATCACTAAAATGTTTTAAATTAAGAGGAGGTATTGGAGGTGACCTTAAGACATTGAATCTAGGGAGAAGGCCTATATTATCATTCCCATTGAATAATAGAGTCAGCATATCATTATTTGCATCAAAGAGGATTAAAATATCCTTATTTATATTGAATAATGCTTATATTTTATTATGGAATATTCCATATGACAATTATATCATATTGAAAAAAATAGAAGAGGGGAATACTTATATTTTTACCACCAAGTAAGAATCCTACCATCATATTCTAATGGAATATAAAAGATATGATTTGGATTATATTCCCTCTCACGTTGAATATTATTCTAAAATTATCATTACTAACGCTTGTATGCATATCGTAGTGATAATAAACGTACATTTTTATATCCCTTCTCATGTCATTAAACGTTTTAAACATATCATAATATAAATATAATATAATTTTGGAATATCCTTATTGCCATTGGTGGTTACGCCCACATTCTAACTCCAACTAGCATTGAAATAGCACATCGATATTTACCGGTCGCGATATAGGGGTGCTCCATATTATATATCCCATTACATACGATCATTATCATATATCTTTGGTGAATAAATATTACTATAGATCTCATATTCCTATTCTAATGGAAGATAAATGAAATATTTTGGTAATTCTTTTAGAGTGGAGTCATATCCATTCCAATATACAAAATAGTTCACCATAATATCCAGGCTATCAGACAGGATTAGGCTAACATCTATTCTATCACTATAGGAGGTAAGTGATAATTTAAAATAATGATGTTGGGTTATAATAATATTCAAATCCCCATACATTAATCTTAGTGAAAGATTTTTTTGGAACCCATTGAGGAGTAGGCTCATATTTTTTCCTCACCCAAGACGTATATCAACATATTAAGTTAATGATTAGATATCAAAAAATATATCATTTCTCCATGACTAGTCACAAATGTAAACAACATAATTTTACTATATAACTCGAAAAATAAAAGCTTTTTTTATATTCTGATGATTGGAAATAGGATAACAAGGAGGGATCTTGAGTATAATATTCTTTGAGTGAATATAATTACTCAATGATCAAGTCATTTTTCTCATCCACGTGATATCACAGACTGAGAAGGTATCATTATGGGAAATAAACACATCAAGAGTTTGATCAAATTTATGACCTATGAAATGGTAATAACCATAGGTCCCATGCAATAACTCTCAATACCATAGAACAAATTCATCAACTCCTCATCAATAAAGGATGGTTTATGTGGTAATGGTAGTAATCCCCTTGTAATGTAAATAAGCTACTCTATAATCTATTTCTATAGTACTGTCCATGTAATTACTCCATGTGAAAATAAATTCATCCACATTGGAGTTCCTCCCCAAGTAATTTATTTCATATGTCTTCTTTACATTCAGAAACAAATCCATAGTGGATGTCCCTATGATGATAGTGAATATGAACATTTGTATGGTGTTCCTACATAAGGCCTCCCTTATGAATTTCATCTTGATAGTGATATTTTAAAATTACCAAAACAACCTCTAATTTTTGAAACCACCCAATGAGGTAACTTATATTTGTGGGAACAAGAATGATTAATACCATCAATACAAGTGACTTTATCTCTTACTGGTTTTATTTCATCTCATTTAAAGGGTTTTCTTAATGAAGAGGAAAAAATATGAACTAATATCAAACCACTTATACATCATTTAAATAACCAAAATAACAGAGGAATTTTATTTCTTTTGATTTTGAAATAGTAAAAAATCATTTGTGGTTAGATAAGGAAGATTAATTTCTCAAAAAGGGTGGAGAGAATAACATGGTTCCATTGATGGAAGTAGATGATGTTAATAGATCAATTATGTTTTGGCGCATAACAACCTTGGATTATGAAATTTTGAAAACATTGGATGAGGAATGCATACATCACTTATTCACAATATTATGCATTAACCTCCACCATCCATGATTAAATAGTTTTATTCAAAAATTTATTCCATCATTTTCAGGATAAAAATAAAATGAATTGACCCAACCAATTTTGTTTCCCTTCTATTTTCAAGACATCCATAATTGGGAAGTCAGTTTGAGGATTTCAAAAATATGCACCGAAATGATTTCAAATCTCTACACCATTTGAATTATCATACTCCACCTAGTGATTTTATCATGGGTTTTAGAGAATATATTTCCTCACCCATCATCATAATCAATTGAAAATCACGGTATTTAAGAAGTGGAAAATATAATTTCATCACATCCGGATCAATTTTAGGTCTATGAAATGAATGGTCTGATTCAATTGTCATGTTATGACTAGGTGGAGTATTGAACAATCAAGGAAATTTTGATAGATACTAACTCTCCATTAATGCATGAGAAAACCTATCCCAATGTTCTTGGGAAATTTTATCACTACTACCACCCATATTGATCAAAAAATCCAAATTGGATCCATTACTTGTTAGTTGTTGAAAGTAGTCAACCCTAGACCACATTATTTGGATTGTTTTTATTACCACTTCTTGTTACACCTAAAAAAAGTATTGTATAGGATAGATGAATCTCCTTATGGATTAGTGGCCTCATAGTTCATCCAAATTCATGGTCTATTCGATAATCCAATGGTGCCACCATCCAATGAGGATAAATCAAAAGCCTCCTAGTAGCCATAAACTAAAATAAATCACTATAACGAAAAATGTTAAAGAGGATCAATATATACCACATGGAATATATTTGAAGGGGTGAAACTAATTTTTCATTTTTGTGAAAGATGATAAAATGATATATTTTTCCTTATATTTTTCATTTAACAACACTGTCATCACTGAATTAATTATATTGAATATGACCTTGATATCAAAGGACTCCAAAAAATAAAATCTTCCTTAGATATGGTTTTTATTTATAAAAAAGTGTTGAATACATATAAATAGTGTTAGTCTTAGAATCTAGGAGCCTTAATGAATAATTAGTGACCACCTACCCCATTTTCAAATATATGATAGAATTGGATAGTTTTTCCCATTTTCCCCACACACACAACCTAATAAAGTAGAATCATTTCCATTAATACATTAATCATTTAATATGAATATGTATTTGAATAATTTGTGTTTCTTAATATCGAAATACTCAATGATATTATAATTAATTAGTATAAATCTCATCTATATGTTGATTCCACACATCTTGTTTATATTAAATTTGAAGAAACTGCTCATTTTGAAAGAGTAGAGTGAAAAAAACTATCCATGATTGGTTCTATGATTCCATTTTATCAAAAACCAAAGGGTAAATAATACAATGAATTGTAACTATTTAAATAACCAACACCATTTCAATTAATCAATAGGAAGATAGAACAAATTGGAATTAAATAGTTGGTGAAGAAAAGAAGACCATATTTTGTATTTCCCACAGATCCCACTATGGAATCCACCCATGAAAAGGTTCCAAATGATATCATTAACTCTATTGAGTGAATTATATTTCAAATAGAATCCATGCATGGAATATATAAACAAGTAAATCTAGAAAGGGTACCATATTATTGTTTGGTGTATATTCATCCTTGAAAACTCATTGTCAAGAATACCACTTTCCCCATTTTCAATAGCATGTGGGAGCTGGAGAAACACTTCGTATACTTCAAGTTTCATTATGGTCCCATAAAGGTAGTGTTTGGTAATGATTAAATGATTAATAAAATATTTTTTCCCTGACTATGTAAAGAACAACATTCACTTGGTATTGTAACCTACCTACCGGATCCATCACCAATAAGAAAGATTCATGATAGAATATAATTATTAAATAGCACTTAGTGATAAAGAAAAAATTCCTTAACCTCTTGAGTTAAAAATAACACAAAAATGGTATAGTCATTGAATTTAATGATATAATAATTGTACTAACCTATCATATAAATACGTATCTCTCTCATGAGTAAGGAGGAACATATGATTCCACTATAATACACATATGTATTTTAGGAGGTTAATGCATCAGAAAAATCCATGCTGATTCAATATGATGGTCTAAGGTTAATTATCAACTCACATTTTTGGACTAAGGAATGATTTTTGAGAGAGTACATGATACAACCATCTAGAATAATCTATCACCGAACATTCTTTGGAACTCTTGAACATTTCATATCACACATGTACCCCCCTGAATGGAAATAATGATAGTTCCATCATTAGTATGAAAAGGGAAAGAAGTGTTTCCCACTATACAAGTATAAGAAGCATAATTATTTATTACTTTAAAAATACAAGAGTTTAGGTAATATTATTTATGGATATTTCGAATAACCTCAAGAACTGATATATGGTATAATCTTAAAGGTGTCATTTGAAATTTTTTCCATGATCACTACCCCTTCATCAGATTCAAGAGAAGAATATCCAATAAATCATCATATTCAATAATACATCCGAGTATATGAATAAATCCATGAATTTCATGAAAGGTAAATTTTTTTTACAACTAACCTATATACCTAAAACTAATATATATTAATATAGAGAGTGGATGGAAATTGTGAGTTATATTGAATACAAGTTTCATGATTTATTACTAAGATATTAGTTAACTAATTCGATGACATGCTCGAGGTGAAGGTGAATGAGAATTTTGTTATCCCATATCCCATAAAATGTAAGAAGTTGTATATTTATCACATTATTTCTATAAATATTAGCACAATCATAACAAAAAAATGCATCGAAGGACAAACCATCACCAGTAGACAAGACAACACTACCAATTTTATACTTATTACCACCATCATTTGGAGGATGAGAACAGTCCGACCAAATTCGAAAATGGGAACCATCCTAGAAAATTCATAAATGAGAACCACATGACCAAATTGAATCCACATTAGATAAAGTATACTAATAAATTATATTCAATGCGATTTACATTATGGATAACTTCTCTAACATCGAAGATACAGATGAACCCAAGTTCACATCCAATAATCGAGGATAAAGCGGATGGGGACATAGAGGCTATTAAAGTTACCGAATATGTGGATGAGATGAGATTTATAATGATTTTACCATTTATACTAAGGTTATATACATCTTATAAACCCAATTATTAGACCTTCAATGTCCCTGGAAAGAACACTAATATGATCTCAAGTCATATAGGGGACAATAAAATTCCCTCATACCCTGTGATTGATAAGAATATGTGTATATTCTTTTTCAATGTCATAGTTTCAAAAGGCATATTAAATCCAAGAATAAAACTATAAAAATGTCCAATTGTTTTGTTCAGTGGAAGGATTCACTAATAGAACTACCATTGACTTCCTTTTTCATGGACAAGGAATTTCCCCAGGATATAAAGGATAGCCCATTGGTCAAGAAATTCTTTATCCTTATACAATTATCTATTTTTCCACTTAGGATCGCAATTTTGAATAGTATTCACCTCTCCATAGAATATGGAGAAGTCTTAACTTAGGCCCTTTTGATTTATCAATTATTTGAGGCTGTGGTCTCTAGGATCAAAGCATATAGTGTAGAGACTAGGCTTTCCAGGTGTCAAGTGACCATTTTTCATATAAATCAATATCATGAAGAATTACCACCTAGGAATATGAATCCCTAAAATAAATATGAAAAAATAAACATTATAGATGTCCATTTATCCCTATTTTTTAATTATTATAAGATTATCCTCATTAAAATCTAGACCCTGCTCCACTAGGGTAATAATGAGAGAGACCTAACTCCCACTAACCTAAAAATTTAAGGATTGAAAAATTGTTAAAATAACCTACTCACAAGGATCTAACATAGATCACAATATAGTGATTTATTATCTATCATTTAATTAATGATATCGAACCTAAAGAAAAACTCCAAATTCTTATAGGGAAATATATGAAATTATAAGCATATGAGAGTACCATTATCTTATAACTAGTGCCTCAAATATTTTTTCAATGGATAGTTCTGAGGGTTTTCTGGCGATATGTATCACTTCATGTCCTAAAACACTAAATATATTGACACATAGAATTATAAAAGGGAGGGGAAGAAAATGTTGATTTACATTATCATCTTGATAAGTGCCTTTAATGACCTATATTCTATCTATGCTATCCCATAGGGTTGATTAGGAAATGATTTCAAGTTTTCTGTAATTTAATTTTAGAAAACAATGATTGATTTGGGAAATACATATGTTATACATGTTCAATCTAGAATAAAACACTAGTTCATCACAGTTAGTCCCATCCATAGGATATCTATTTTATCATTTTAACCATTCCATTTGGTGAATGAGTTTGAACATTGTTAAAATAATCAAAACCCTAAAAAAATATCCTTATCATTCTTAAGATCTGATGATTCATTCACAACATCATTCTTAAATCCTAATAATGATATAATATCATAATTTTTAGAGCTCAAATCTGCTTTCTCATCAACAATAGGGATTTAAAATATCACATCATAAAATGAATCTCAAAAAAATAATTGAATCATAAACCATTGATGATAGTGAGTTTTAAATAAGGAATATTTGGGATTCCCCTAGTAATGATGCATTTAGAACAACATCTGAAACATCATATGACACCAAACCACCATCAACATGAGATGAAAATATAATCATATCATATTTCACATCCAAAAAGACCCGTATTTCATCATAAAGGACCTAAAATTCTATCCAATCATCTTCCCTAGTGGTGTAAAATGAGAAATATTTGGCATTAGGTCTGCCACTCTAATATTTTAGGAAGTTATATCTTCCATTTTCAACAAAATGAAATAGTTTAATTTGGTTAAAGAAAATGATTTTCAGCCTACATTGACCCATTCGTCCTTGCCTCTAGAATAGTAACTGAAATACTTCACCTACATAAAGTAACATCGTGAAGTCCATGCCTAAAAATATATTGAAATTATGTAACAGGATCCTAATTTTTTAAACAATTATTTGGGTTTTCATGGTTGAAATCATGGATTTATATAGGACTATATATGACTTCTACTAAATCCAATTTGCTAGGTTCCACGAAAAGTTGACAAGGTCATCAAATCAATTCTTATTCCACAAGTTCAACACCCAAATAATGATTCCAATATTTTCCATGTTAGAAATATGAATAGGAAAAGGAGATCCTAAATAAATTTTGGGCATCTCAACCGACACTCTTTAATGAATGAATTTTTAACCCCAATCATATAATTACTAATCATTGGTACCAAATGATTCTTAAACATGTCAATTATAAATTTGATAGAATTTTATACCTAGATATGGATGGTTCCTAATGATGACGAGGCCACCATCTTCATGGTAGCTTAAGGGGTGTGTTATATTTTGTTATTCACTCTAGTTTGAAGAACATCAGATCTATATACCAACATATTACACATAATATATTAAATATCATCATTAGGAAAAATGAATGGTGAAATATGTATGACCTTGCTATTAAATCTCACCAGTATTGTGATCATCATTTAAATCTCGATATATATTCCATAATAATATCTAAACTCATCCAATGGAAAAATCTATTGAAATTTGTTTTCAAGGAAACCCTCGAGAAATTTATCCGCATCATAGTGGACCCCATTCATATTGAAGTTAATAATTAGAAGGTCATATAAATCCATGATATTTTTGAGAATTGAAATTGAACACAACTATGGTGGCTCTGAGGGAATCTAACCTATATCAGAAAAATCATTAATAATATACCTTATAAATCCCCTCCCTTCATGAGTTTGATGAATAAATTAGTCACCTATCATTGGGATTATAAATGTGAGAAATATTTTGAAGATCTCAAATGGTATATATTGTTTCCAACGAGGATATTGTTACCTATTTAAGTGATCCCAACCATTATTTATACTATGACCATATAGTGATGGATATCTTCAATATCATCCCATAATAATGGGCAATAAAAAGTGAAAAACTTCTATTATCTTGATAAACAAAATAGGATGTTATAACCCAATACTTAACATAAATAATGAACTAACTTACAAGGATTTACATTTTGAATATTCTGATACATTATATATGGCATCATGATGTCCATCTTGACTCTCATATATAACTACTCAAATACACTATTTTTCTCCATTTTTAACCATGTGCTTATTTTCATGGATCTATATTCATCAGTTGCTTGAGATCTAAATAAGGTCTTTAAAAGAAACCAATGGGTAGTCATTGAACATTTTTTTACAGAAAACGTGGCCCTAGTGAAGTCACTATTCAACAAATATCAATCTAATTAAGTTTTATTCTATATTTATGACACTAGCTATGTATGGGAAACATGATGTTGCCTAGTCAGGATCCAAGTATCGTTGAGAAGGGGAGAGGTTGAGTCTGTGATATATTTTTCTATTATATTTTCTTCTTTTTGAAACAACATTCACCTCCTGTTAAAGTGTTCTTTCCCTACTGAACACAATCAAAACACACATCGACAAGAACACAATATTTCCAAGGTTCACTACTCAATAAGAGTAGCTACAACCATGGTATGGTACAGAAATAATCCAGTACCCCACAAGCCACAAGAAAATAATCCTTTGATGTTGAATACAACAAGTAGGATATACCCTTACACTCGTGTAGAATTTTTAAAACAATCTAAAAACATGTGTTCACCCTCATGGAACATATAAGGAAAAAAACGTTTCAGTTCTTTTTAATCCGCATTCACAGATTTATCTTTCAAAATAATTCTTCTCATATCCACCTAGAAGCTGGTAAGAACTACCTTGTACACAAAATAAAACTTGTTCTGAACTCAAAGATAAGTGACTTCCTTTCTTCTTGAACTTATTGAAAACAAAATAAAATACCTAAAAAATATAATCTTCATAGTCATCTTGGTCTTAACAATAGACCACTTTGGATTCTTATTTTCAACCGAGATTTATAAGTCACTGAACATTGAAACCACAATCAATTGATTACATATCATCAATTCAACTCCTACTTGAGATAAATCATTTTAGGAAAGAAGAATTATTTACAACCAACACCGTGCATTCCAAAAATATTAACTATGAAATTAAATAATCATTTCTACTTCATGTTTCTCCAGTTAATCAATTTTCCTGGAAAACAAAAAATTTGTATCCAAAAACCATGCCAAAAAATAGTTAGAATAGTTCACATACTTAACTGATGGATTCACATCTTACCCACAACCCCCCCCCCCAATTATGTATGTAATCATAAGGATAGATTTATGAAAAAATTATCCTCCTTGAAAAAACTATAAAAATGATAGATGAGAGGGGGGGAAACACATACCACAACTTTGATGAGAAAGAGGTTGGACTCCCATGATCAACCTCAATTTATAAAATGGTTCCTTTGGTAGCGTTTTCCTGAAAATTTCAGAAACTTGTTCTGATGTTGGAACATAATCATGCATCATCTCATTCTTCTCCACATTATCATTGATGATGTGGTACTTGATGTCAATATGCTATGAATAAGAATGATTCCCCATATTTTGTGAAATATTTATTGAAATTTTATTATAACAAACCAAGAGAAAGGGTAACTTTACTTCAACAAGTATATCTTCTAATTGAGTCTTTATACACATACGTTGGGTAGCATCTTGAGTGAAAACAATATACTTTGATTCAGGCATGCTAAGAGTAACTGAATTCTATTTCTTTTATGCCAACCAAAACAGATTTTCAATAGAAAGGAAACACCACCAGATGTGGATCTTCTATCATCAACATTTCCTTCCCAATAAGTATCTAAATACCCAAACAAATCAATTTTTTTGATCCATCAAACCTGACTTCCAAACAATTTTGTGCCTGGGATATATCTCATAATTATTTATCCAGAAATTAAATGTTTTTCTTTAGAAGAACTCTTAAATATTGAACATATGGTTACAACATAGATGATGTCGGGTCTGGATATAGTCAAATATAACATGCTTCCAGTTAGATTTCAAAATTATTTCTGATCAACATCCCAACCTTCTCAATCTTTAGAAAACTTGTTTCCCACCGAAATCGGGGTGGAAACTATTTTCAAATTTTCAATGTCAAACTTCTTCAGAAGTTCCTTCGCATAATTTTCTTGACAAAGAAAAATGTGGTTCTTTTTCTATAAAATTTACAACCTAAGAATGTATTTAATTTCTCCATGCATGGACATCTCAAACAACATCTCCATTTCCTTTGATAATATTTCATAAGTTTATTCATCATTTCCAGAAAAGATAATGTCATCAACACAAACAATTACGATCAGAGAGAACTTTTTACATTCTTTGATTTGAATATTTATATCAACAATTCCTTTCATGAAACTCAATTATCTTAAGAATGATTCCATCTAAGAATACCATGCCCTTAGAGATTTTTTTATCCCATACAAGGCTTTCTTTAGATTATACACATAACTTTCATCTTTCCCAACAAAAAACCCACAAGGTTGTTCAATGTGAACATCTTCATGAAGATTCCCATTTAGAATTGAGAGCTTCACACCCATTTAAAAAATTTTGTAGCCTCGTTGTACATAAATAACAAGAACTATTCTGATTTTTTTCAATATATCCACTGGAGATAATGTATCCTAAAAATAAACACATTCAATATATGAGAAACTTTTTCTCACTAATCTTTCCCTGTTATTTATCACTTCTCCTCCTTCATTCATCTTTTTTTGGAAAACCCAATTTGAACCAATAATTGTTTTTCATCCAAATTTGGTACGAGTTTCCAATTATCATTTTTTTCTATCTGATTAAGCTCGTCATTTTCTCATCTGAACCCATTATGGATTCTCAAAAGCTTCATTTAAATCATCTGGATCCATTTTTAAATACAATGAAGTATGTGTAACAACATTTGTTCTTTTCTTGTTTGAACCATCTAATTTTTATCACAAATAATGTTCTGAGCCTCCAATTGATTACATATCCTAGGATGAGCTATTTTAATTTCATCCTAATCACTTGAAATTGATATGTATGATTCTTCTTCTTGATTAATGTTTCTACTATCCACAACATTATGATAATCATTAACAAAAAATTCCATACCCTTCTCAAATTCTATATTGGAAAAGGATTTATTTCCTTTATCAACATTTTCAAAAACTTTCACATCATCAGAATCAATGATTCTTCCTATTTCTCTATTGAAACATCTATATCCTCTTCCTTCTAGAGAATAGCCAAAAAAATCATTCATCTCCACTTCACTCAAACATTCCATGGTTTCCACATTTCTACTTTAGAATTCATGGTCTCCCAATAACTCATATGTTTTTCAAACATGGATTTTATCCATAAAACATTTCATAGGGAGTCATATTTGAAAATGTTTTGTAGAAACATTAATTTTGAATGTACAAAATAGTACTCATGTCTTGCCTCTAATTGTAATGAGAGAGATCAAGTTAAGGCAACATAGTTCGTCCCATTTCAACAAAACATCAATTCATTATTTCAGCAAAACCATTTTGTTGGGGATATATATAGTGAAATAAACTCATTCTAAATTCCATGTTTCCCAAGAAAGCTTTCAAAATATTTATTTTTATACTCTCCACCATTATCAGTTCTCAATTTCTTCACTGAATACTCACATTCGTTTTCAGTTATCCCCATCAAAATCTTAATCATATTTAGAGTTTTTGACTTATGTCTCATGTACATTACACATGTAATGCAAGTAAAATAATCAATGATAGTGATAAAATACTTATCTCCATTTGTTGATTGTTTTCTCATTGGCCCACTAATATCAGAATGAATAAGTTCTAGGGGACTTTTTGAACAATTGTCAACTCTCTTATGCAAAATATTTTAATCTTCCCTTTCTTATAAATAGTGAAACACCAATCCCTTATTCATGATAAATCAGGAATATCTCAGAAACTGTCTCGCATAGATAACTTGCACAGGTTTTTTTGACACATATTTACCAGCCTTTTATGAAATAATAGACTTTCAACCACAACACCCATGTAACAATAGTTCCAAACTTCACCAACATGGAAGAAATTCCCTTTTGTATGTTGGAATCTTATAAAAATCTTTCTATAATGCTCACATTTCAAAACAAACCCATATTTTCTAAGGATATATTTTTTGACCTCATCGTGGTGTTGTGAAACACTAATCATATTGTGTTTCATCCCATTAACATATAATATTTTCCTAGATTTCATCTTGTATTTCCCGATGATGGGTGATCCAACACCTTTTATCCTCAATGATTCATCATTTCCAAATGTAACTATTCCTTCTTTGAATTATTTCACATTCATCAAAAACTTTTGGTATCCTAACATATGAGGATTACATCCTCAATCAATAATCCATGGACATTCTCTTTTTAGAGCTTTGAAAGTAGTTTCTACAACAAGAGATTTATGTTTGTTCTTTTTATTTTTTAACTATATATTTTGGGATTTGTTAAGAACCTTTTGTTCTGCTGGAAACAAAGCACGAAAAACCATAGCAAGATATCTAGGTTGTTCACATGTTTCACAAATATTTTCAAGTGGTTGGAACCTATTATCAACTTTCAAAACATCCTTCTCAAATTTCTACTGAACATCATTCTAATACTTATTCTATTGATAGGATTGAATCCCCCTCAAACCATGTCTTCCAAAACTTTTTGAATAGTAGTAATGTTGTTGTATGAACCAATACATATTTTACATGTGTTTGAATCCACAAAAATACCAACAGTAGCCATGAAATGAATATTTCCATTTAAATATTCGTACTAACCAGAGTTGTGAACATGATTCTCAACAACCTTCTTAACAGAACTCTACTTACCGTATGCCTTCCCGTTTTCAATCATAACTTTTTCTTTAGCTCGGATTCAGTTAAGGCTTATCAGAACATAAAGTATTATATTTTTTTCTAGACTCATGATTTTTGGATAATTCTGATTTTATATCATTGCTAACTTTTCCGCATACATATCCTTTCAATATTTGTTTTTATTAGAACTCATTCTATATTTATTCTCAACCATTGAAGGTAAATTTTGTTGATCCCTATTCAGTTCATTGTTTCATGAAATTTCCCTAGCTTCAGTGATAGACTTTTTGAAACTTATATTAAATTCTTCAGGTTCGGATAGCTTCTGTTAGAAAACTTCCAAATCTTCTTAATTTTTCCATCAACTTTACTTCCATATGTTCCTTATGATTATTTTCACTCCCAAGATAATTCTTCAGATCATCAATCCCTTTTAGAATCATTTCTTTCTCATATTTAATACCATTTTGGTTTTTTAATGATGAATCTTCATTAATTAAATTATTTTTTCCATCTCATGCCTTCTAATCTTTCTCAATAATTATTTCGACTATTCTTTCAAATGATATTCATGTTTTTTTTCTTCTTATTTATAACTAATACTTTCATAATATTCATTATTCACTAATATAATTATGGTATTCTCCCTATATTTTTCAGAAATTTTTTTGGACTTAACTTCACTATTCTCTTATTCGTCATCATTAGTTAAAAACCTTCTTCTTTTTTATTTCAAAAAACTTTTTATCCTTCACTCTTCTAGAATATTTATCTTTATAACCCTATTTCTTCCTAGAACTTCTTGACCATCTTTTATCTTTATCACTATCTTCTTATTTATTTTTTCATTGAGGACAGTTAGCCGCAAAATTCCCAATGGCTCCTCATTCAAAATATATCAAGGTGAGATTACCATTGTATTTCCATATACCACTTTTCACATTCATAGAAAACTAGGATAAAATTTCATCAAAATTTTGACATACCTCATCTTCATAATCAAATTCAAAATATTCATCATTAAAAAAAAATTTCTTAAACATCACACACTTTGTAGCCTTGAAATACATTTCTCTGTCATCTTTTTTTCCTCACCATAGTATTTTCCCTTCTCATTTAATAAGTGTTGAGAGTGCTATAAAAATCATCTAAAATAATGTTTCAGGGTATCTATCTTATAATGATGAAACATAAGCATTTAACGTGTTTGGAATAATTCTCAAGATCATTTCAACAACTATAGAATCATCCAAATGTTCACCAAGACATCTAATTTTACTGAAAATATCTTTTACCTTGTTAAAAATGCCCCCAAAAAATTCAATCTCACCCATTTTTAAGTATTTATACTTAAGCCTCTAGATTTGATGTTTTTCCTAGTTTACTTTTGTGATTCCTTCAAATATGTTCTTATTGTTATCCAAGATTCATTTAGCTATAGCCACACATTTCACTGTTAAAAACTCTCTCTCATAAATAGATGAGACTAATTCATTTTTATATCTTCCATCTTTTACATTATTCTTCTTATCAGTAGGTGTAAGAGGAACCTTTTCATTGATAATAATAAATCCATTTGTTATTGCTTCAAAAACTTCAATCCCAATAGATATAAAATAAGACATCATTTTATACTTCCAGATATGATAGTTCTTCCCATAAAATATTGTAATCCCCTTACTTTTAATGAAATTCATATTCTCCATCACAACTTCTCTTCAAAACTTCATCAAAGAATAAACGAAGGGAACTTGTCCTTATGATACCAATTGATGTTTCCCAGTCGGGATAGAATTATCACTGAGAGGGGGAGGGTTTGAATCCCTAATATCTTTTTCTTTTATATTTCCTTCTTTTTGAAACAAAATTCACCTCCAGTTAACGTATTCTTTACCTATTGAACACAATCAAAACACACATCCATAGGAACAAAAAATTTACAAGGACACTATTCAACATGACTTGGTACACCCATGGTGTGGTACAAAAACAATTTAATACCACACAATCCAATGGAAAATAATCGTTCAATGTGGAATACTACAAGAAGGATATAACTTTACACTTTTTTAGCACTTAGAAAACCATCTGAATGCACATGTTCACCCTCTTATCACAAATGGGGAAAAAAGTATCAGTGCTTCTTAATCAACTTTCATAGATTGTCCTTTCAAAAAAAATTCTTCTCTTTCCTACCCAAAAGCTAGTATGAAATTCCTTTTGGAAAACATACTACTTAGGTTGAAATAAAATCATTCACACACCCTTTCTGGTTTCTTGCATTCATCTTTCAGGCCTTCCGTGCAAGATTCATCTTTTGACATGAAACACCTCTTGCGTGCAACATCAATCGTGTACACAACTCTCTTCTTGTACACAACATCCCCTTATTTAAAACTAATCTATTTATTTCATGAAACTCCCATTATATAAAATTATTCAATGCTTTAGAGATCTAGATTTCACAATGTGTCGAGCATCTCAAATGAGATGGGGTCACCTCTTATTTATTGGTATCACCGATCCCAACACAAAAAAACATTGATGCGTTGTGCAATATCCTAACACGTCACACAAAACCCCATTTGACATCATATTGGAAATGTATGTCTTTTTCATTCCAACCTCATAATTTTCACACTTCTTTAATCTTTCATGCACTTTGTACCTTTTCCATTTTTTAATGTTCTGACCTTGAATCATGCTCTGCTGCAAACATTCCAAAATCCCTTCAATCTTGTGCACAAAAAAATCATTCGCGTGAGTATTTTCTTTGCCAGATTTTGATATTCGGATCATGGAACTCCACTTGTTTGAAAAATACAAATCCATCTTCAAAATTTCGCGCAATATCCTTTTCCGAAAGAACATATATTCATGTCCTAGTTTTCATCCCAAATATTTTATCAAACACTAGAAAATGGTTCCACCGTAAAAACAAATTCGTCCAGAACACTAATGATGATTCTTTGTCATCTAACTTAACCAACAAAGAATTATTTTCATAAAGAACCATATATTCTCTGATATATTTCCTTTTATTGAATACCTTTTTCATAGTCATATTTTCAATAGAAAAAAACTGCAACTTACCTGTCTTCCAGCAAGATCATTACATACAATCAATACTAAAAACATTGGCATCACATTTTCTCCCCCTTTCCTTTATAATGAATGCATCACATGTTCCCAAAACATATGATATTAAGGAAATACAAAACAGAAATGCATCATCTTTTTTACCATGGAATGTATTGTAATATTCTTATCTTCCCCCATCCACTTATACAAAGTGAATTTATTTTCTTTCTTCTCGAAATTCCTTGAAAACAGAAGACAATACCCAAAAAATATTCTATTCATTATAATAATGTTCCTAAAAAGACATACATTAATGGAACCTCAAAAAACCAAGGGTAAAAAGTATTAAATCACCGACTAATAATTGGGTTTTTGTGATAACACTCATCTCCCCCTCCAAACTAGTTATGCCCTAATCATTACTTATATCTTAGGTATATAAAAATAAAGAGTTGAAATACTAGTCCACAATTGTAAGATTATATTTGACTGTATAAATACTAGTATCCTAAATAAATATCATGTTAGACTTAGAGTTCATAATCACCCAGAACAGTGGTTAATATAACTTTATGAAGAATGAATTGATTCATGAGAATGATGAAAAATGAGGTTTTATGATAAATTTCACCTTAGTGAAAAACTAATTTCAAAAAAAATTACATTATATAAATCAACTCAAAGATAATAATGTCTCACATATCATGTTCGAGAACCACCCAAGACACTGCATTGGAAAATACAAGTGAGTCCCTAGTAGATCCAAATATGGAAAATAATGAAATTCAAATTTCTCAAAATTGGCATGTCTCAACATTTAACACTAATGATATTGAGCATATCAATGATGTTAATACAAGACATGATTAATGTGAGACCATATCCACTAAAATTGATGTAACAACTGGATGATTATCACCCAAAGTAGGTTACCTCAAATAAGAGATACAATTTTCAAACAAATATATGGATGAATATTTCTAATGGCATCTTGTGATCGTATTCCCATATAATAGTATGAATTTTAATTATATAGTTTATTAATTTAGATTTCAGTGGATCCATTTTATATATAGAGAACGATGTGAGACCATCACTGTTATATATTAACTACATGGGTCCACCTATGGTTATAGTTAGTCTAGATTAAGTATCTTCCACAAAATTCAATAGATTTTGGAAATCGGTTCCCTTAATGATGTATGATTACATGTAATTAAAAAAGATTTTTTTTATTTAAATCAAATAAATTACAACTTCATCCATCAACCAATAATATTTTTTCATACAACCAAATACTCAGGGTGTTTTTAGTGTGGGGAATTGGGTTCATTAGGTTATAAACACCAGCCTGTCTTACATAGTTGTATTACATCGATACTGCAATTGAATTATTCTCCAAATTTTCTAGGGTTATATCCATGGAGGATGTTGGGAGAATGGAGATAATAAGAATTATAAAGAATAATATTAAAACTTGATACTGTATAACATAAAAATATTGTCAAAAAAGGGAACCAAATTTTTCTCCTCTGTGTGGGAAATTGAATATCTAGAATACAATATTTAGTCCAAGAAGTCATCTTAGTATCATGAATTGGAGAACTTATAGATATAATAATTCAACAATAACCTAAATAAAGTCCTTTAGATGGTAATGGATGAGTTATAGAAGGGTTATTCCAAATAAAATCTTATACAGTCTCTGCAAACTCCTAACCAAAACTCATATTTTTTCACAATTGACCCCGTGTTTGATTTTATGTGGGAAATAATATGTTTTTTTGATTATGTTTTAGATTCCCTATCATTCCAATACTATCTATAAACTATTTCATATATATTAATAGTCTTAAATGAATGGATCATTCCAAATGGATGTATTTAATATCAATTAGGACAATTATCATTGTATGAATACTTCCTCCAATATGGATGGAGGAAGGAAATTTTACAAATTTATTTAGAGCTACCATGGTATATAAGAATTAGAGTTAAATAAATATATAATTAATAAAAAATTATGGATGGTTAATGTTGAATATGATTACAATGGATTTGATTTGGGAATCTATACAGGTAAAGGGATTCAATTTTAAGAATAATAAACAATTTTTTCATTTTTTAAGCCTTGTATATATTTTATTTATATTTTTTGGTTTAAATATATTCGGAAAATTTTTTAATGAGAGATTTCAAAAATAGGGCCATCTTATTGCAGTAGGTCACCCACAAGTTTAGATAATATTGTTCACAAAGATAAATGTGACTGAGCCAGTCTAGAGTGGCAAGGGATGAATGTGTGAGACTATTTAGGTCAACACATATTGAGGAGAGAATGAAAAGTACATGGGTTTATTGTTATTCACCTCCTCTCTATAATTTGATTCATAATATCACTCGATAACACAATAATTAGGTATATTTCATTGATTTGGTGCTAGATTTATTATTTTTTAGAATAGAATTAGAAATTCCAAAATGATGTAGGGTATATTTTAATTTTAATTGTTTGTTTATTTGATAGATATGAGGTTGTATGCACTATATTATATGATAATGTTTCATGTTATATTATTCCTCTGGCATTCATTAATGGTATATTTCTTAACTAGTTTTATTTTTTCTGCTGAACCTAAGCCACCATGTTGAATATTAGATCACAACAATATTAACATTATATAGAAGTTCAACTACATATCAATGAGAAGAAAATAATGATCTTTAATTTGAGAGATCCCAAGTTGAAATTTTATGATGGACCATTATACAACAATTCATAATATTCTATATGATCCTAAGGTGTTCTTATTTTAATGGTATATTGATTGCCATGCCTACAACAATGAATTAAATTTTATTATAACGTTTTAAATGTCTTGGTGGATGTAATTCATGATAATACACATTTTCGTAACATGACATGTGTATATGAATTATAAATATATTAGTCGTTTCTATGGCATTGATGATATATAGTTCATATAATGTAATTGTATGATTTTAATGATAACTATTTTATAAGAAAAATAAAGTCATATGATATTAATATTATATGTTTCCATTTCTCTAGACTTCATTTAAATGAAAATCATAAAACAATATTCATTTTGAGATTACACCACAACAATTTTCCAATGTTACATAATGAAATTCATTAAAAAATGATAATTATGCACGGTCACATGCTGATGTGGAATCATTTAAAAAAATTTGAATATACTAGAATATAGATGATGATATTTTCAATATCATAAAAAAGTGGAACCCATTTATTAAAGGGGCCAAATGAAAGTTTGAAGATAATTGTTTCAATGCTATAAAAAAATTGAAAATGCAATGAACATGGTGTTAATCTTTTAGGGAATTTGGAAGGTATGAATGTGAGAAATATAGTCACTCATCACTGTGAATATATATATGTGATGACAAATGAAATATAAGGTTTTACCCTATTATTTGTATCAAACTTTTTTCAAGTAAAGATATAAGGGGGATAAAGGGATATTATTTATTCTGGTGTGGATATTTCATATTCTATGAATTCAAAAGCAAGATGATGAAGAATCCAATCCGTTGACAGATGTAAATTCCTTATTTAATTAACATTATATCAAACAAATTTATTTAACTTAATGTATTTATAGGTATTTTCCATATAATCAAAGGGGGAGATAGAAGATTCCCTACTTAATTTTTAATTTTTTATCGAAAAGGATAGTTATCTTTATATGAATAATAGATTAATTATGTGTGGTAAATGTAAAGACCCGCAATTTTCAAGGAAATTTTTTTCTTAATTTTCTTTGGATTTTACAAGAGCACAGATTCAGACGGAACCTGATTCCGAGGCCCGGTGTGCCCGGAATCAATTTCCGATGTTTGGCTCGGGTACGTTCAGTGAACGGACGAGCGGGTTTTTCTATATTTTGAACCAGTGCCCGGAATCAAATTCTGAGGGAACCGATGAAATCGCAGCGCCGGTATTTGCTTAGAAACGCCTCTTCCGGAGTTGCGTTTTCTCAGACGTGGTTTTTAAATTTTGTGGCTTTAAGTCAGAAATAAAATAAAATTTGTGCGACAACTTTATTTTATTTCACTTAAACTGCTTGGAAGCCACTTGAAGCCACTTAAAGGAGGCTTGATCTGAGTTGAACTGGATAGGATACTATCCAGAAATATCCTACCCCCTTGGTAGGATATTTGTGAGGTGGGGCCCGCACGAGCCCCGCCGTTTCTTTCGCTAAGTAACGCACCCGCGAAAACCCGTCAAAGTAACTGAAAAGTCAACCGACGCGTTTTCTTTATTTCTTAACAGACCATTTAATTGGGCGGTTTATTTCGTGAATTAAATGGGCTGTTTCGCTCGTTGAATTAATTCAACGAACTGATGGGTCGTTACTTACGCTTTTGCGTTTGTTGGCATGTTTATAAAATAAGACCAACCTAAAAATCCTTTGAAAGGATTTGAGAGGACCTTTGTTTCTTCATCTCCCCTCCTCGCGAAGAACGCGAAGAACGCGAAGAACGCGAAGAACGCGAAGAACGCGAAGAACGCCGGCGACCGGAATTCGACGACGCACACCGTGATCTGCGACGTCGACGAGCTCTACCCGCGACGTTCTTCGGCGACGCGTCTTCTTCCGCGGCCGATCCTCGTTCAGCAATTAAGGTGAGAAACGAATCGTTTATTTCTCCCTTTTTATTTTCAATAACAACAGATTTAATTAATTAAATCCGTTTGTTCTAGATCCGGAGATCGTCGGCGCGACGTTTTTCCCGCGGTGCGACGAACGTCCCTTCCGCGACGAGCGATTCCGCGACGACCTCACGTCCGACGACGACAAGGTAGGGGTTTATTTCCTTGATGATTCTTTCCCGTGTTTATTCTTTTGAAATAAAGAACCCGATCACGGAACAATTTTAATTTATTTAAAATTGTTGATTGGTTTTTCCTTTTCCCCCGTTGAGTTTATGACTAACGCGGAGGGTGCGGGTCTAACGAACAAGACCCGGCAACCCTCCGCCGATCTTTTGTTGTGCGGATTTGGCGGACGACGACGAACCGTGCAGCAAGGGCGATCCGTTGATCCCGTAGTGAAGATCGGCCCCCGGGAGGAGCAATGGCGCAGACGGGAGGTAAAACGGGCCACCGGAGCAACTCCGGCGGCCCGCGGAAGGCGGCGGCGGCGCGGGTCGCCGGCGCGGCGGCGCCGGCGACCGGAGGCGGCGGCGCCCGGCGCGCCGCCGTGGAGGAGTTCCGCCGCGGCTGAAGCCGCGGTGGTGGCGGCCGGTTCCGCGGCCGCGCGGAACCGGGGAGGGACGCGGCGGCCCGGCCGCGTCCGCGTGACAGGCGGCCCCCCGCGGGGCCGCGTTTTCCTCCAAGCCGCGGGTCAAACCCGCGGCGGTTGCTTCGGCCGCTCGGCCGAAGCCGAGCCGGCCGGTCCGGTTGGCCGGGCCGCGCCTAGGCCGGACCGGACCCGGCCTAGCCGGGTCGGGCCGAACCGGTTCGGCCGACCCAGGGGGGGTTCGGGCCGGGTCGCCCCGGGCCCAGAACCCCCGTTTCGGGCCCTCTTCGGTCTTTCGCCCATATCTTGGGCCTGGGACCTCCGATTGATGAACCGTCAGCGGCTACGCGATCCTTGGATCGATACGGTCGTTTCGGTATATTATACTCAAGGTTTCGGAAGACTTTGGGTTCGGCCGGGTTGGTTCGTACACGAAACCAACCGGGCCCTCGGAGCGGAAACGCTCATAACTTGAGCTGCGGACGTCCGATCGACGTACCGTCAGCTGTGGTAGTTTCCTCTAAGTGAGACAGAACTTTTGGCATACTCCGCCCGAGGATCGGACCCAGGCGGAGTACGGTCGGGATGGTTTTGCCCTAAAAACCAACCGGGCCCCTGGGACGAAAATGCCAATAACTCTCAGACCGGGCGTCCGATTGACGCGTCGTCTGTTGCGTTGAGATCCTGTTGTCGATACGGAACTTTTGGATACATCAACTTCGGACTACGTGTCAGTTGATGTATCAGCCTCTCGGCTCGTGGAGCGGACCCTCCTAAACGAGCTCGCTGCGTGCGGGAACCCTAGTGCTGGCTGTGACTTCGACGACAGAGCAGAGATCCTCCGTGGACTGCGACGACGGCAGAGCAGAGATCCTCAGTGCACTGCGACGACGGCAGATCAGAGATCCTTCGTGGACTGCGGCGACGACTGTGCAGAGATCCTCAGTGGACTGCGTCGACCACTGCACTCAGCGATCCTACGTGGATCAGTGCTACAGGTTCTGTGTGAGCCCGATCCTATGTGGGTCCTTACTACCGGTTCTGTGTGAGCCACTGCCTACAGGTTCTGTGTGAGCCCGATCCTACGTGGGTCTTTTGCGGGGGTTAGTACCTATCGATCCTTCGTGGGTCCGACGACTTAGATGGATCAGTGATCATCTTTGACGTCATCTGAAAAAGTATACCTGGTTGAGCTGAATCTTATGTTACTCTCCTTTGTGGATGGTGTTGAACTATCCTTTGTGGATTTACTGTTTACTCTCCTTGTGGATTTGAGTCTTGCTTTCCTGTGTGGATTGAGTTGTTCTTGAGCTCGTGAGCAGAGCTAGAAGTGGGGACTTAGGTATATGTATGGGCATATACCTAAGTCGAGTCAGATGTTACTTCGTGATTGCATCTTTCTTTTGTGCTATATCCTTTGTGGATTTCGGGAGACCTTCAGGGGTCTCGGGGTCCTTACTGAGTAGCTTATACTCACCCCTGCACGGGCTATGCCCGCACCTTGTTGTGTTGGATGCAGACGACGGACAGCGCTGATCACGGTTGGGGCGTGGAGCAGGACAGTACCTGGAGGTGGACCACTGGACGGGATGTGCTCGGAGCGGACGTGGGACCCGAGGAGCCTGGAGGCTATCTGTACCCACCCTTCAGGTGGGATTTCCAGTGGACGACACGAGGCCGCCGTCTTTCCTTCAGTTGCTGTTCTTTACTTTTTCAGTTGTACTTTACAGTTGGGCTTGTATTTCCGGCCCCCTTTACTTTTCTGCACTTTGTAGTTACTTTCCGCTTGCTGACTCTGTGGTGGTTGTTACTTATAAAGGCAATGCCTTCCCTGTTTACCGGGATTTTACGCCTTGGTGCTAGTCGCCAGCCCCTGGCCTATGGAAGGCGGGCTTGGGGTAGTCACGGCACGGGCCCCGAGGTCGGGTCGTGACAAATTGGTATCAGAGGTGGTCGGTTCTACCGCAGACTCTGATCGTCTTTTCTTTCTATATGAAGCAATAGTGTTTAGTGTATTGAGTGTGGTTATCAGTTCAGGGAGCCCAGTGTTGGTGCGGCAGCCGACGTATCCGTACACCAGGACCCTGACTCCTGATTTCCGACTTAGTGCATGAAAACATTGATTGCGTGTGTGTTCCAAGTTTTCTTTGTGATTACTTGTGTCAGCTCACCGGGTATACTGATCTGCCTCATGAAAGTCTCAAGTTTTCCTTGTGATTACTTGTGCCAGCTCACCAGGTATACTGTTCTGACCGTGGTGCTCTTGTTCTCCTTTTCAGGATGGCCCCGCGACGACAGCCAGCTAGGGTTCCGAGTGTAGGGCGCGACGGCAGCCCACCGAGCGACGAGGCCTCGGTGCAGGGCCCTTTGCCAGCAGTGGCACCGGCGGTAGCTTTACCCGCCGAGCCACCGATGCTACCAGTACCAGACGCTGACGATGCACGTCGCCTCAGGGCACTGCATGAGTTTCAGAGCCAGCGACCGCCCAGGTTTCCCGGTGAGGTGGACCCCCAGGCCGCCGAGGACTGGCTAGAGGCGGTGGTACAGATCTTTAGGCTAGTGAGGACACCAGCGGATCTCATGGTGATTCTCGCGGCGAGCCTCCTGCAGGCGGCGGCAGGACGATGGTGGAGCTTGATGCTCCAGGTTCACGATGAGGCATCCTTGCTCTGGGCGGACTTCGAGAGCCTCTTCCGCTTTGAGTTCGTCCCGGCCACCCTCCGAGCGGTGCGCATCCAGGAGCTTCTCCAGCTGCGCCAGGGCAGCATGACAGTCGCTCAGTACGCGGCGAGGTTCACTGACCTATCTCGCTACTCGACCGACATGGTATGGGACCCCTTCTTCCGGGCCCGGACCTTCGAGCAGGGCTTGCGACAGGAGAATCGGGCGTCGCTGGTCTCCCTCAGCATTCTGACCCAGGCGGGAGTGCTGGAGAGAGCCCTCCTGATCGAGAGCTTCCTGGCAGAGCCTTCTTCAGCGGCGAGACCTAGCGCAGGGCGGCAGGTAGCTGAGTCTTCGGCAGCAGGTAGCCGACGGATGACTCTCGGGTCCAGGCAGACCAGACCCCCACGCAGACGGCCTCAGGACACCGGCTCAGCAGTGCGGGGCACACAGCGGAGTGCCAGCCTTCCGAGAGGCAGGCTGTGCTACTCCTGCGGCGGGCAGGGTCACATGGCTCGTGACTGCCCGACTCGCCGATCAGAGGAGCAGCAGACGGTGGAGGGGCCACCCAGGCAGAGGCAGAGGGTCGACCGTGGCGGTCCGCAGGGAGGAGGCGGACGAGGCAGAGGAGCTGGCCGAGCAGCGGGTGGTGGGCGACGCTTCCAGGCTCTACCCCCACCACCACCAGGAGGGCCACCTCGACCACAGGGAGCTGGCGGGCAGGGACAGGCCCAGCTCCAGGCAGTGGAGGCCTACGACCCCGACATGCCAGAGATGATTCGAGGTACGATCTGTGTCTATTCCACCCTTGCTGCAGTACTTATAGACATAGGAGCGAGTCACTCTTTCATAGCCTCTGCCCTTGTTCGGAGCTCGGAGATTCCGAGTGAGCCGTTGGCTCGATCCTTACGGCTAGATACTCCTACGGGAGCAGACTCGACGATTACGCACTGGTGCTGGCAGTGTGAGCTTACTCTAGGAGGCGAGAGCTTCGGCTGGGATCTCCTTGTAGCGGCGTCGAGGCCTTACGACGTCATCTTGGGCATGGATTGGCTATCCATGGTTCATGCCCAGATCGACTGTTTTAGGCGCAAGGTGCGATGTGTTCGCACCGACGGGAGCAGGTTTACCTTCACCGGCGAGAAGGGAACCTTTGCAGCACAGGATGGACTTCCGCGGAGGAGAGTGCAGCCCATCTCTCATCAGTTGGCTAGCCTCATCCTAGGAGCAGTGGACGTGCGGAGTCCAGCTTTTCCTGCAGTGGTGGACCAGTACGTGGACGTCTTTCCCGAAGACGTTCCAGGGCTACCTCCTCGTAGAGAGGTAGACTTTTACATCGACTTGTACCCCGGGACAGCCCCGATATCTTCTCCAGCATACCGGATGGCCCCCGCCGAGCTTCGAGAGCTGCGGGTACAGTTGGAGGACTTGCAGAGCAAGGGGTTTATCCGACCCAGTGTTTCACCCTGGGCTTCCCCGATTTTGTTCGCCGAGAAGGCGGACGGGAGCTTGCGACTGTGTGTCGACTATCGTCGCCTGAACCAGGTGACAGTGAGGAACAAGTATCCGCTGCCACGGATTGATGACCTCTTCGATCAGCTCAAGGGAGCGCGGTGGTTCTCGAAGATAGACCTCCGGTCAGGCTATCATCAGCTCAGAGTTCGAGACGAGGACGTGCAGAAGACGGCCTTCAGGTGTCGGTATGGCCATTATGAGTTCTTGGTTATGCCGTTCGGCGTAACCAATGCTCCAGCAGTGTTCATGAGCCTCATGAACAGGATCTTCCAGCCATACCTCGACCGATTTGTCGTGGTCTTCATTGACGACATTTTGGTATACTCGACGACTGAGGAGGAGCATGCCTACCACCTGCGAGATGTTCTAGACACACTCCGAGAGCACCGGCTTTATGGCAAGCTCTCAAAATGCCAGTTCTGGTTACGTGAGGTCCATTTCTTGGGGCACGTCATTTCTGAGGCGGGAGTTGCAGTGGACCCCGCGAAGATCGAGGCAGTGCTAGCTTGGGAGCCACCCAAGAGCGTGACAGAGGTGCGGAGTTTCTTGGGCTTAGCCGGATACTATCAGAGATTTGTGCCGGACTTCTCCAGAGTTGCGGCACCACTCTCAGCCTTGACAAAGAAGGGGAAACCCTTTGTGTGGTCAGACAGATGTCAGCAGAGCTTCCAGGAGCTGAGACAGAGATTGACCAGCGCACCTATCTTGAGGTTGCCTGAGGAGGGAGTTGGATACGTAGTTTACTGCGATGCATCAGGGACTGTACTCGGGTGCGTCCTGATGCAGGAGTGGGCCGTGATCGCCTACGGATCACGTCAGTTGAGGCCGCATGAGCAGAACTACGCCACTCATGACCTGGAGTTAGCAGCAGTGGTCTTCGCTCTGAAGACTTGGCGGCACTATCCGATGGGCAAGCGCTTCACAGTCTTTTCTGACCACCAGAGTCTCAGGTATATCTTCTCTCAGATGGACCTGAACCTGAGACAGTGGAGATGGCTTGAGTTCCTCCAGGACTATGACTTTGAGATAGTCTATACTCCTGGGAAGGGGAACGTGGTAGCCGATGCCCTCAGCAGGAGGACGGGCATTCAGCTACTTGAGGAGGCGACGAAGCAGCTAGCCTCCTTACAGATATCCTTCGTGGATAGAGACGGAGCAGCCTTTCTTCAGTCTCTCACAGTCTCTCCTCCACTTCTACAGCGGGTCAGAGAGGCTCAGCGTGGGGACGCTGACTGTGAGACCCGGCGTGCACTGATATCCTCAGGTCAGGCGCCTGATGGCTTCTCCCTTGGAGCAGAGCACGACATCCTTTTCAGAGGACGTACCTTCATACCAGTCGCTTTACGAGAGGAGGTGCTGAGAGAGTTTCACACTTCTCCCTTGGCGGTACATCCCGGAGTGGCGAAGATGTACCAGAATCTCAGGCGACAGCACTGGTGGCCGGGCATGAAGAAAGCTGTGGCAGAGTTCGTTTCACGATGCCTCACCTGCCAGCAGGTGAAGGCAGAGCATCAGGTACCAGCAGGCTTGGTACAGCCCTTGGAGGTCCCGGAGTGGAAGTGGGACGGCATATCTATGGACTTCGTGACTGGACTTCCACGCACTTCCAGAGGTCACGACTCCATTTGGGTGATTGTCGACCGACTCACCAAGTCGGCACACTTCTTACCCATCAGAGAGCAGGGCTCAGTGGAGAGCTTGGGACGTCTTTACGTCCAGGAGATCGTACGGCTTCACGGTGTGCCATCGTCTATCGTCTCCGATCGAGATGCTCGTTTCACTTCCCGGCTTTGGAAGGGGTTGCAGGAGGCGTTCGGGACGCGGCTCCATCTGAGCACAGCCTTCCACCCTCAGACGGATGGTTAGACGGATAGGACCATACAGACACTCGAGGACATGCTCCGTGCATGTGTTCTCGACTTTGGTCGCAGCTGGGAGGACCACCTACCCTTGGTGGAGTTCGCGTACAACAACATCTACCACTCCACCATCGGGATGGCACCATACGAGGCGTTGTACGGCAGACCCTGCAGATCACCGTTGTGCTGGACAGACCCTGGGGAGTCAGCACTCGTGGGACCAGAGATGGTCCGAGCCACGACAGAGAAGGTCCAGATCATCCAGTAGAGGATGAGGACAGCTCAGAGCCGGCAGAAGTCATATGCTGACAGGAGGCGGAGGCCACTGGAGTTCGAGGATGGCGACCACGTCTTTTTGCGTGTCTCACCTCGACGTGGTTTACGGAGATTTGCCCGAGGCGGCAAGTTGTCTCCACGCTTCATCGTGCCTTTCCAGGTCCTCAGCAGGATAGGAGAGGTGGCTTATCGCCTGGCTCTACCACCTCAGTTGCACCGGGTGCACGACGTCTTCCACGTGTCTCAGCTGAGGAGATACGTGCACGACCCGACGCACATCATCGACTTTGGGGAGCTGGACGTGGACGATGGGGTGACTTTTGCGGAGGCCCCAGTGGAGATCGAGGATCGACAGGAGAGGGTCCTATGTGGGCGGTCGATTCCTCTTGTGCGCGTCAGATGGCAGAACGGGAACCTCCAGGAGAGCACTTGGGAGCGGGAGGCTCAGATGGGTGCTCAGTACCCCCATTTGTTCCCCTAGTTTTTGATGTATCTTTACGGGGACGTAAAGCCCTGAGGTGGGAGTAATGTAAAGACCCGCAATTTTCAAGGAAATTTTTTTCTTAATTTTCTTTGGAATTTTACAAGAGCACAGCTTCAGACGGCACCTGATTCCGAGGCCCGGTGTGCCCGGAATCAATTTCCGAAGTTTGGCTCGGGTACGTTCAGTGAACGGACGAGCGGGTTTTTCTATCTTTTGAACCGGTGCCCGGAATCGAATTCTGAGGGCACCGATGAAATCGCAGCTCCGGTATTTGCTTAGAAACGCCTCTTCCGGAGTTGCGTTTGCTCAGACGTGGTTTTTAAATTTTGGGGCTTTATGTCAGAAATAAAATAAAATTTGTGCGACAACTTTATTTTATTTCACTTAAACTGCTTGGAAGCCACTTGAAGCCACTTAAAGGCGGCTTGATCTGAGTTGAACTAGATAGGATGCTATCCAGAAATATCCTACCCCCTTGGTAGGATATTTGTGAGGTGGGGCCCGCACGAGCCCCGCCGTTTCTTTCGCTAAGTAACGCACCCGCGAAAACCCGTCAAAGTAACTGAAAAGTCAACCGACGCGTTTTCTTTATTTCTTAACAGACCATTTAATTGGGCGGTTTATTTCGTGAATTAAATGGGCTGTTTCGCTCGTTGAATTAATTCAACGAACTGATGGGTCGTTACTTATGCTTTTGCGTTTGTTGGCATGTTTATAAAATAAGACCAACTTAAAAATCCTTTGAAAGGATTTGAGAGGACCTGTGTTTCTTCATCTCCCCTCCTCGCGAAGAACGCGAAGAACGCGAAGAACGCGAAGAACGCGAAGAACGCCGGCGACCGGAATTCGACGACGCACACCGTGATCTGCGACGTCGACGAGCTCTACCCGCGACGTTCTTCGGCGACGCCTCTTCTTCCGCGGCCGATCCTCATTCGGCAATTAAGGTGAGAAACGAATCGTTTATTTCTCCCTTTTTATTTTCAATAACAACGGATTTAATTAATTAAATCCGTTTGTTCTAGATCCGGAGATCGTCGGCGCGACGTTTTTCCCGCGGTGCGACGAACGTCCCTTCCGCGACGAGCGATTCCACGACGACCTCACGTCCGACGACGACAAGGTAGGGGTTTATTTCCTTGATGATTCTTTCCCGTGTTTATTCTTTTGAAATAAAGAACCCGATCACGGAACAATTTTAATTTATTTAAAATTGTTGATTGGTTTTTCCTTTTCCCCCGTTGAGTTTATGACTAACGCGGAGGGTGCGGGTCTAACGAACAAGACCCGGCAACCCTCCGCCGATCTTTTGTTGTGCGGATTTGGCGGACGACGACGAACCGTGCGGCAAGGGCGATCCCTTGATCCCGCAGTGAAGATTGGCCCCCAGGAGGAGCAATGGCGCAGACGGGAGGTAAAACGGGCCACCGGAGCAACTCCGGCGACCGGAGGCGGCGGCGCCCGGCGCGCCGCCGTGGAGGAGTTCCGCCGCGGCTGAACCCGCGGCGGCGGCGGCCGGTTCCGCGGCCGCGCGGAACCGGGGAGGGACGCGGCGGCCCGGCCGCGTCCGCGTGACAGGCGGCCCCCCACGGGGCCGCGTTTTCCTCCAAGCCGCGGGTCAAACCCGCGGCGGTTGCTTCGGCCGCTCGGCCGAAGCCGAGCCGGCCGGTCCGGTCGGCCGGGCCGTGCCCAGGCCGGACCGGACCCGGCCTAGCCGGGTCGGGCCGGGTCGGGCCGACCCGGTTCGGCCGACCCTGGGGGGGTTCGGGCCGGGTCGCCCCGGGCCCAGAACCCCCGTTTCCGGCCCTCTTCGTTCTTTCGCTCATATCTTGGGCCTGGGACCTCCGATTGACGAACCGTCAGCGGCTACGCGATCCTTGGATCGATACGGTCGTTTCGGTATATTATACTCAAGGTTTCGGAAGACTTTGGGTTCGGCCGGGTTGGTTCGTACACGAAACCAACCGGGCCCTCGGAGCGGAAACGCTCATAACTTGAGCTGCGGACGTCCGATCGACGTACCGTCAGCTGTGGTAGTTTCCTCTAAGTGAGACGGAACTTTTGGCATACTCCGCCCGAGGATCGGACCCAGGCGGAGTACGGTCGGGTTGGTTTTGCCCTAAAAACCAACCGGGCCCCTGGGACGAAAATGCCAATAACTCTCAGACCGGGCGTCCGATTGACGCGCCGTCTGTTGCGTTGAGATCCTGTTGTCGATACGGAACTTTTGGATACATCAACTTCGGACTACGTGTCAGTTGATGTATCAGCCTCTCGGCTCGTGGAGCGGACCCTCCTAAACGAGCTCGCTGCGTGCGGGAACCCTAGCGCTGGCTGTGACTTCGACGACAGAGTAGAGATCCTCCGTGGACTGCGACGACGGCAGAGCAGAGATCCTCAGTGGACTGCGACGACGGCAGAGCAGAGATCCTTCGTGGACTGCGGCGACGACTGTGCAGAGATCCTCAGTGGACTGCGTCGACCACTGCACTCAGCGATCCTACGTGGATCAGTGCTACAGGTTCTGTGTGAGCCCGATCCTATGTGGGTCCTTACTACCGGTTCTGTGTGAGCCACTGCCTACAGGTTCTGTGTGAGCCCGATCCTACGTGGGTCTTTTGCGGGGGTTAGTACCTATCGATCCTTCGTGGGTCCGACGACTTAGATGGATCAGTGATCATCTTTGACGTCATCTGAAAAAGTATACCTGGTTGAGCTGAATCTTATGTTACTCTCCATTGTGGATGGTGTTGAACTATCCTTTGTGGATTTACTGTTTACTCTCCTTGTGGATTTGAGTCTTGCTTTCCTGTGTGGATTGAGTTGTTCTTGAGCTCGTGAGTAGAGCTAGAAGTGGGGACTTAGGTATATGTATGGGCATATACCTAAGTCGAGTCAGATGTTACTTCATGATTGCATCTTTCTTTTGTGCTATATCCTTTGTGGATTTCGGGAGACCTTCGGGGGTCTCGGGGTCCTTACTGAGTAGCTTATACTCACCCCTGCACGGGCTATGTCCGCACCTTGTTGTGTTGGATGCAGACGACGGACAGCGCTGATCACGGTTGGGGCGTGGAGCAGGACAGTACCTGGAGGTGGACCACTGGACGGGACGTGCTCGGAGCGGACGTGGGACCCGAGGAGCCTGGAGGCTATCTGTACCCACCCTTCAGGTGGGATTGCCAGTGGACGACACGAGGTCGCCGTCTTTCCTTCAGTTGTTGTTCTTTACTTTTTCAGTTGTACTTTACAGTTGGGCTTGTATTTCCGGCCCCCTTTACTTTTCTGCACTTTGTAGTTACTTTCCGCTTGCTGACTCTGTGGTGGTTGTTACTTATAAAGGCAATGCCTTCCCTGTTTACCGGGATTTTACGCCTTGGTGCTAGTCGCCAGCCCCTGGCCTATGGAAGGCAGGCTTGGGGTAGTCACGGCACGAGCCCCGAGGTCGGGTCGTGACAGTAAAAGTGAATTACTAGAATGTGTTTGGATTTCAAAATCTATAAAATCTGAAGATGTTTCTCCATATACAAATGATAAATGAATTTATCATATGTTTGTGTTAAGGATATGTTTAAATTAATTTATTTTCAGGTTTTAGAGGCAGTGATATTTTATTTTAGTTAGTATTTATATTTTTCACCAGTTTTGAGATGTCTAATGAATGATATATTATTTTTTTCGGTTTCAACATTTATTTGGAAAAAATTTTAATGAGTGGTTTAAAAAAATTTCCTTCCCTCAGTAGTCATTCAAACAAATATTAAGTCTATAGAGTATGTTAATATTATAGAGCATTATCTATCCATAAGTGACAAGGGATGTAACACCTCGACCCAAGTTACATAGAGTCTGTACATTATTACATAACATTGGCATGATCACAAGAGATAAATTATCAAAAGACTGTTTAATTTTTTATCCTTAGAGGAACAACTTATATACAAACATTTCACATTACATTATGAAATGTAAAAACGACAACATTTTGTCTCCATTGAACACACTCATATACCTTAGCCGATTCCTGTAGGTCAATCACAATATAATTATTCATATCATGTGTAAATAAAACATATGAAAGGGGGGAGATCATATGCTCAGTAAGTATAACAATACAATGGAAACTATCATAATAAAACATAATCATTTAAGGAAATGTATAAGACTAGAATAAAATCCTTTTAAACTCAATGTTTTTCATGATATGGAAAAGATAAATAAAATAATCCATTTAATTTTCAAATGGATATTCTATTAGTAGAATAATCACATGTAATATCTATATCTAATTTCATAATTATGGAAACCATAAATACAGACATCATAACTATATAGTCAAGGCCTCGGGCCAAGACTACAAATAATAATATTGTCAAGGCCTTGTGCCAAGACACCAATTTGTCTCATGAGTCCTACCGATACATCGATGGTCTATAGAGGGTCCTTCCCATCACTTACTAAGTACAATGAATTTCTCATTTGAAAAGTGTGAAACATAATCTAAACATTCATAATAAAACTAGCATACAAAATGTCTAAACTTTAACCATAAACCATGAAGGTAATAAAATTGCACATCAAATGTCAAACATAACTCTATCAACACAATATGGAAGATTTTATTATAATTAATCAACCTCAATAAAGAATAAAACACAATGAAGGATGTTGACCTAGATGAAAATAATTAGTGAAACTATTTGAGATAAATATCCCATTTTTCTTGAAAAAATTTAAAATTCACATTACTTATCAAATAATTCGTTTAATAGATATATATGAATCAAAGTGTCCCATAAAAAATTGAAATTTGAAAGGATTTTTAATTATAAAACATAAATTTTCATATAAATAATTCCTTAAACTAATTTTTAAAACATGGAAATCAAAGAGAATGATTTAAAAGAAAAAAAATTAAACAATTAAAACAATAATTTAGTTAAAGATTTCTTAACCAAATGAGAGACGCCTGAATAAAAATAATTGAAGAATAAAATTAATAAAAAAATTATAATTTCATGAGAATAATAGTATTCAGGATATAATATGTCAAAGGATAGTATATACACCATATAAAAGTTAATTGGCACATAACAACAAAGAAGTGTCAATTGAATGTAAATTCAGATGAAATCCCTTATAAAGACTGTATCCATAGATTATGGATAAATAAATTACATTATTATGTGTGAAAAAACTAAATACACTCAATATTATTGGATATTCAGTGTAAATTAATCATATTACATTCACACATATTCTTGTAGAAACAAAACCATTGACTTCTAAGTTTAACTCAATGAATGGAAATTGAGTTAAGATTGCCTTTATCAAGTTCATATCAATGACTTGAGAATTTATTAATGGAGTAATTATGTGTATAAAAATTATATACACACAAAGGGGAGTAAAAATTACTACTTAAATAAATAAATAATTATTTCACACATAATCAAGGAGTGAAATAATGAAGGAAGTGTGCGTAAAACCTAAAGAGTTGAAATTGAAATTAGAAGTTCACTTACCTCTCTGGTAACTTATTAAACATACACTCTATGAAATAAGGATCATAAAATGAAGATGTAAATACCCATAAATTAATTTATATTTAACAAAATATACAATCATGTGTAGTACATAAACCACACAAAAGGAAATAGTGGAAATATATCATGAATCTCACAGGAATAAAAATAGAGATTAAAACCCCTTACCTTGTACTTTTTCTTGGTAGAGTGTACATTATCCTACTGTATAATGGTGAAATAATCTTTATTAAATTATAAAAGAACCACATACATAAATATTATATCATATATGATCTTCTAATATTTCATTGCAAATGATATTTCAGTAGTATCACAGTTTTGGGTAGTAACTGATTTGATTTCATTTACATGTTTTGTTATGTAAGTCATGTTTTTTAGGGATATGATGTGATTTAATCATATCAAGAATTATATTATGTTATTAAATATTATTTTTAATCATAAAATGAAAATTATTCTTAAATTGTTATGATGGGGAATGAAATCTCATCGCATCATGGATACGGTAAGCCATACGTACGCACGAGCGAAAATATCATTCTATTAGTGGTGAAATAGTATATAATTGGATGTTATATTATATATATAGAATCATTAACATGTTATAACTATTATTTAAAATAGTTATACTCATTATTTCTCCCATCCAAATATTGATGTGTTGAATACAAACTACACCACGATGGGGAGACGGTAAGTCATACCTATGCACGTATCGTGACTTTGTCATTCTTAAGATTGATAGAATAATGAATAAGGTTATGAAAAATTTATAATAACATCCCCATATGTTGGAGGTACTGGATTTATGATTTTAGTACAGAAACAACAAAGAATGAGGAACTGGAAGAAGGAAAATACTTTTAATGAGGTGATGAAGTAATGACCTCTTCTTTGGGTTCCCCCCCTATGATTTGAACAAAATGGATCCATAGGTTTCCTTTATAATAAAAATAAAACCACTACAGTGAAGTGAGGCTATATGGTATGATATTTGAGCAGTGTTTTCAAAAGACAAAATGGTTTTGGAGGTTTGACATTAAGATAAAGTTCTGTATTGTTTTATAAGAGAGGTGAGGGTCACTTTAGGAAAAGTAGGAAATATTATTTTATGATAAATTAACATTCACTTTCTAATGGATGAAAATGTATTTATTTCTAGGATAAGGTGGGGATGGATTGGAAACCTCTAATCTAATAGGTTTTTGACAAGTTTAGGCACCATATTAACCTTACCTTTTAGATTTAACTTCTGGTTAAACTGTATAACTTTTTCCATGTCATCTTGTATTATTTTAATAAATGGTTAATAAACTTACTAAAAAATTCCAAGAGAACCTAAAGTGGTTCATTAATTACATATATATCCTTAAAAAAATTATTTTATTGATCCTTGTATTTTTAGGACTATTATATAATTTAATAAAATACTATTTGTTTTAAAAACTCATTTATATCAATTTTGACACTATTTATTATTTGTTTTTTGTGGAAGTCATAACAATATTTTTCATTCTAAAAAAATACACTGAATATAATATATCATGTCATATTAACATATAAAATTCATGTATGGAATAAAAAGTTCAATTTACTTTTATTTTAATATTAATAACATCAATTATTTTAGTCTTTAATTAATAAGGTAGTTACTCCATCATTATTGTGTCAAAAATAAATTTAATTATTTAATTTCTAAAAAGTATAAATAAAATACCATGATGTAGGAAATATTTTTATCTTTCTAATTAATATTTATAGTTTAATTTATCTTATGTATATCCATATATTAATTTTTTTTTAATTATTGAAATTTGATTTTAACAAATTTAACTCTTCTATAAATAAAATATAATAATTGTCCTAATCTAATCCATGTAGATTAAAAATATAATATTTTTGTTTTATGGATGATTTTGGTCAAAATAAACTTATCCAATAGAATTAGGATAGGTTTTAGGATAATTATAAAATCATTTTAACCTTTAATTTCCCTATTTACTTTTAACAGTGGTAAAGAAAATTCAAAATTTATTATTATGCCAAAGTTATTGTCATAATATTGATGCAAATGTTAATTATTTATTTCAACCGTGTCTCTCAGAAATTTTAAATTCCATTCAAAGAAAAGGTAAAATTGTGTTTTATGAAAATTTTCAAATATGCCTAGAAGGTAAGTCAAATACGGTAAAAAGTTCAATAAATTTTTTTATAACTAATATTGCTATAAAATTATTTAAATGAATTAAATAGGAGTAATATATGTATTATGTATCTAATTTTAAATTAAAATAAATTAAAATAAAGAATAATTATTTAAAAAATTCAACTTTAAACAATAATGCATTGTTTTTCACTATTCATCAAAAATTAATTTTTTTAAAAAAATACCAAAAATTAACCCAAATATAATTTTGACATTCCAAATTCAAAAATTATTTCTATTTTACCAAATTCAGAAAAAATAATTTGTGTTAATTAATATAAATAAATTTCACGTTTTCAAAACCTGAAAGAAGGTTTTTGAGAAGTAAAAACTACCAAAAGATTGATACGTGTTTAAGTCCAATTTAAATGAAAAATTGCATCCAATGACAACAATTGGATGAAATGATAAAAATATAACATAAATATACTTCAAAACCATTCAAATGTATAATTTTACAAAATAAATTATTTTAATTAAAAATTTAATTTTCAATTAAAATTTAGTATTTTTCACTATTCAACATATTATTAAAGTTGTGAAAAAAAAAGCAACAAAAATTTATCCAAACTAAATTTTTATTCCCTCGTCTTTAGAATTTTTTTATTTTGACTAATTGAAAATATAAAAGGGTCAAATATTGGATTTAAAAAGTGTTCTCTATTAAAAGATTGTAAAATTCCAATTTTTTTTAAAAAAGTCTATTATCGGGAAAATTGAAATTTTTCTTAAATTAGGTCTATAAAACACATAATATGGATGTTAAAATTATATGGAGTATATAAAATTTAATATTCAGTTAATAATATTTATAACCACTTTTTGAACGGCTAGTTTGGTAAGTCGTGGTGCGATTGAACTTGGTGTTGCATGTAGAGAATCCTATTGAATTAATTTTAAGAAAATAAAATTCTATGAAATATTGGGGTTTTACATTCTTATCCCCTTTTGGAAATTATTTCCTCACAATTTTAAAATTGGGCATTGTAACATCATTGAAAGACCCACATCAAAAAAATAGTCAATAAAACTATCATATTAAAAAAAGAAATAGAAGTACAAAGGTCACCCACGATCACGCATACTAGGATTCCATGTAGGAAAAACAGGATATTGATTGTAAACTAAGTTTCAAGTTCTGATGTAGAGGGATAGAAAACACTATCAAGAAAAATTTAACAGTAAGAAAACCACAAACATGTGTTGGGTTAATCGGTCATTGGTTTTCCAATAGGAAAAGTAAATGAACAACATTTTTGTTTTAAGATGCATTTCAAAATGTTTAGGAATTTATTTATGATATTGACAAACAACATAAAGGGATATAATTACTTATCATGTATAGTTTCATCATTTAATAAATTTCCACCACTAACTCATCTTCTCTACAAACAATGATTATTCAAGATGACTTTTTCACTCCTGAAGTGCTAGAATCAACTTATAGAGAATCACATAATACAAAAATTATGAACTATATATTTCTCTTATCTTTAGTGACTAACAAAAACCAAAATGGTTAGTACAAGATCAGATGATCTCGCAAATGGAAAATCCTTTATAGAAATAAATAGTAATCCTAATTTCCAAAATTAATCAAAGAATACCCAAAGTTCAATAAATACCATTCAATAAACAATTGTCCTTAAAATCCTTCAACATAATCCAAATTATGAGTGAAACCCAAAACTAGGAAAAATTTAATCCCATATTCTTTCATAGTAAAACATGTCATTTATCTCCAAATAACATCAACTACTCTTAAAGTCTCATAATAAAGTGTAATTAACCAAATCACATATTATCTAGGAAAGGTTAGTCATTTCCATTAATAACCTGAATCTCTATAAAAAACATATATTCTTCCAAAATAAAAATCCACAATTACTCCTCAAATTAAATCCCATTGTATTCTATTTTCCTTAGTCATATAGTGTTCCCAAAAGATCGAGTATCGTACAAAATAACATTTATCACTTAATCACAAAATCATTTTACTATACAAATGATATACATTTGAAAAAGTATAAGAATCAATGTCAACATGTTATTGATCGATAAAATCATTTAAATAAAAACAATTAGTCACACTTACTAGGTAATTCACATAGTCTTGTTGTAGGTGATAAATCCAAGTCACACTTTGGCTCTGGTTTCGATTCCCGCAGCTTTATCTAATGCGACGGGATGTCACACGATCTGCAAGTTAACCTTTTTCAAAAACAATATTTTATAAAATTATAAAAATGTGAAAAATTCCACATAATAACTAGAACATAATTTAACCATAAATGTTATCTCATTACTCTAATTTTAATCCCAAAAATTAATAACCTTGAATTGCCTCAAATTGAAGGATCATATAAACCCAAATGGTTCTTTATAATTACATTCTCAAAAGAAAAGACCATTCTTCCTCAAATAGCATTTTCACATAACAAACAATAGAGTTTCAAATTAAAGTGAAAAGTATTCCAAAGTAATCCCATCAACAAAGATCATTAATACTTTTAAACATTTCACCATCCATTTTTTTACACATAGGTTATTCCTTGACCTAGTGGTTATCATATAGAATAGTGAATTGACTCAGGTAATGTCTAGGTCCCCTATATTTGTAGAAAATTACTATAAATGGATTATTAGGATGATTTTAATTTTCTTCCTCAGTACTCTTCATTTTTCCTTAGTAATTATTTATATTATATCCTTCTTTCCAACACATAAAACATTTCTTTGTTCCATTGAGACTCTTTCTTCAGAGTCTCCATCCACATTTCCTGCAAGATAGAAATTGATCATTCTTTTTCCATGGTCTCCACTATGGGATCTATTATCATTCTCTGTCATTCTCTTATTTGTTTTTCTTGGGAGTTGGTAAATGTATATGTTATTGATCATATTTTTGGAAACCTGCAATAGCATGAACATGATTTTTTACACATATAAACATTCCATTCAGTTGTTCATTTAACTCATCGTTCCCACCTAGTACATCATGATAAATGTCACTATGACTTCCTTGGAATCTAGCCATTGAATAAAACTAGAAATCCTAGTGTGAGTATAAATTGTCATAAAATAATTAAGAGAATATCATGAATAGTTATTTTAATCTAAAAAACCTTAGGATTAACCAAGGTTATTTATTATTATCTTATATTAAAATCCTCTATATTGTTTTTTATATAAAATGTGAATTATCCTATTCATATTCCCTAGGAGTGTCACTACCAGGAGTGCAACAAGGCCTGTTTTTGTGCACCAATTCATGTTCGAGTCTAGCTCAAAGTTGTGTTTTTGGGGTTTACACCTAGATACATTTGTATTGGAGCTACCTCTACTTGATCTTATCCATACATGGATGTATTTTTTGGAAAATTCACAAAATCTATACATTATCAAAATTCAGGGATGTTCTTCTATGCTAATCCTAAAAGTCTATCTTAGGGTAATGTTCTCTAATCATAGTTATTCAAAATCTAGTTTCTTAGCATTGTACTGAAATCCCTCTGATACCAACTATAATTTCCAACCCCTAGTTACCCCAAGTCAGTGTAATATTACAATACGTTTTATTGGTCACAAGAGATCACGTCTCGAAAGGACAATTAGTTTAGTTACCTTAGAGGTACTAGATGCATACATATGTTTTACATTACTTTATGAAATGAAAAAACTACAACATTGTGTCTCCTTTGAACACACTCATATCTCATAGCCTATTCCCACAGGTCAATCATAATATACTTCTTCACATCCTTGGTAAAATATTATAAATGAAATGGGTGAGCTCAGATGCTCAGTAAGGATAACAATATAGATGGAACTATTATAACACTACTGGAAAGATGATCTTTCCCAACACTTCTAAACCAACAGTTTGTAAAAACCGTTGGTATAGCTACCCTTTCCCAACGGTTCACCTAAACCGTTGGGAAAGGGCCTATTTTGAGCCTCTTTCCCAACGGTTCACCAAAACTGTTGGGAAAGAGTGACCTTTCCCAACGGTTTTGGGGAACCGTTGGGAAAGGGTGTGGGAATTGAGACCTTTCCCAACGGTTCACCAAAACCGTTGGGAAAGGGTGTGAGAATTGAGCCTCTTTCCCAACGGTTCACCAAAACTGTTGGGAAAGGTCACCCACAAATTCAACCTTCGGCCTATATGAATTCAACCAACACTAACCTTTCCCAACGGTTTTCAACACCGTTGGGAAAGCCCTATCCCAACGGTTTTTCAAAACCATTGGGAAAACCCACCCACAAATTAAAGGGCTATCCCAACGGTTTTTAAAACCGTTGGGATAGGTTCTTTAATTTTTTCCAGATCTACTAACCGAGAACATTATATAAATCAAAATTTTAAATAATTATGATAATACTTATATATATTTATGAAATTATGTTTACAAAAGTGATGTTAGCTTAGTGGTTAAGTCGTTCGATTATAAACGAGGGGTCCTGGGATCAAATCCCAGCGGATGTTTTATTTTTGGAATTTATATACCAACGGTTCCATTACCGTTGGTATAGATTTCTTATTACCTATAACAACGGTTTTGGAAACCGTTGGTATAGACCTATCCCAACGGCTTACTTGCCTACGGTTCTTCAAACCGTTGGTATAGGCTATACCAACGGTTTGGAGGCCTATACCAACGGTTACAAACCATTGGTATAGGTTAGTTTTCTAGTAGTGTAAATAACATAAATATTTAAGGAAATGTATAAGACTAAAACTAAAGTATTTTAAACACAAACTTTATCATAATATTGGAATGATAAATCACATAATTCCATTTACGTATTCACATGGATATTCTACTAGCCAATTAATCACATGTAATATCAATAGCTAATTTCATAATGATGGAATACATAATGATGGACATCATAACCACATAGTCAAGGCCTCGTTCCAAGACTAAAAATAATAATATTGTCAAGGCCTTGTGCCAAGGCGCTAGTTCCTCTCATGAGACCTACCGATGAATTGAGGGGATATAGTGGGCCATGCCTGTCACTTACTAAGTCTAATTAAATTCTTATATTAAAAGTGTGAAACATAATCCAAACATTTGTATTAAAACTAACATTCTAAATGTCAATACTTTAACAACAATCAATGAGTGGTACAAAAATAGAAAATCCACAGTCAAACATAACTCATTAAATACAATATGGAATATTTTATTATAATAAATAAACCACAATATACAATAAAATAAAAAGAGGTTTATTGACATAGATGAAAATAGTTATTAAAACTACTTGAGAGAAATATCCCATTTTTATTGAAAACATTTAAAGTCCCATTATTTATCAAAGAAATTATTTGAAATATATTTGTGAATCAAAGTTTCACATACCACTTTGAAAAATTGAAATTAATTTTAATTATAAATCATTTATGTCCTTATAAATAAATCCTTAAAAACATATTTAAATCATCGACTTAAATGAGAATGATTTAGAAGAATAAATCATTAAAACATTTAAAATGATATTTCTGTTAAAGAGTTACTAACCAAATGAGAGACACTTGAATACAAATAATTGAGTAATAACATTAATCAAAACATTATAATATAATTATAATAAAGGTATTCATGATATCATATGTCAATGGACAGTATATACAACATATAAATGTGAATTGATGCATAACATCAAAGAAGTCTCAATGGAATGTAAATTGAGACGAAATCCCTTATAAAGACTGTATCTATATGTTAAGGATAAATAAATTTCATAATTATGTGTGGTAAATATAAATACCCTTAATATGATTGGATATGAAGTGTAAATCAATCATAGGACATTCACACATATTCTTGTAAAAACAAAACCAATGACTTGGATGTTTAACTCAATGTATTTGAAAATGAGTTAAGATTACACTTATCAAGTTCATATCAATGACATGAGAATTTATCAATGGAGTGATTAAATTTATAAAAATTATATCCACACAAAGAGGAGTGGAAATTACTACATAAATAAATAAAACGCAATTTCACTCATTATCTTGGAGTAAAATAATCAATGATGTGTGCATAAAACCCAATGAGTTGAAATTGAAATTAGATGTTCTTTTACCAATTTGGTAACTAGTGAAACATACAATAAATAAAATAAGTATCCTAAAATTAAGATGTAAATACACATTAATTAAAATATATTTAAAAAATGTACAATTATGGGAAGTACATACACCACAAAAAGGGAAATAGCGGCCAATATAGCATGAATCTAACAGGAATAAAAAGTGTGATGAAAACCACTTCGCTTGTAATTTTCTGTATTCGAGGGTACGTTATCATCCTCTGTAATGGTAAAATAATTTTTATTAAATTATAAAACAATGACATACATAAATATTATATCATATATGATCTTATAATAAATCATTGTTAATGATATTTCTGTAGTATCATTGTTTTGAGTGTTTACTGATTCATTTTCCATTATATGTATTGTTACGTAAGCCATGTTTGTTATGGATTGGATGTATTTTAAGAATATCCATAATTACATTAAGTTATTAATAATTATTTTTAATTAACAAATGAAAATTATTCGTGAATGGTTATGATGAGGATCAAAATCTCATCGTGTCATGGAGATGGTAAGACGTACGTACACACGATCGACAATATCAATCTATTGGTGGTGAAATTGTATGTAATTGGATGATATATTATATATAACAAATAAATAACATGGTATATTTATTATTTACCTAAGTTATACTCATTATTATACCCATCCATGTAATGATGTGTTGAATAACATACTACACCACGATAGGGAGACGATAAGTTGTACATACGCACATATGGTGACTTAATCATTCATAAGATGTATATAATAATTAATATGGTTATAAGATATTTATAATAAAGTCTCATTATATAGAAGTTACTGGAGTAATTATGATAGTATGTAATCAACAAAGCAATTGGATGTGGAAGAAGAAAAGAACATTGAAAGAGGTGAATATGTAATTAAAACTTCTTCAGGTTCATCCTTTTCATTAGAACAAAATGGCTCCATAGATTGGATTTATGATCAATGTAAGACCTACAGTTTGAATTTTGGGTTATTGGAAGTATATTTAAGCATGGTTTGTCTGATTCAAAAGGCTTTGGATGTGTGAAATTAAGGTAAGGGGAAGTACCCTTTTATAAGAGAGGTGAGGGTCACTTTATGAAAAGATTGAAATATTATTTTATTATAAAATCCTTTTAATTTTATAATAGCTAAAAATGAATTTTGTTTGAGGATATGGTGGTTATTGGTTGAAAACCTTTCAAATAATATGTTTTTGACGTGTTTAGGTCACCATATTAACATTGTCTTTTTTATTTAACCCTTGGTTAAATAGTATAACTTTTACCATGTCTTCTTGTATTATTATAATACATGGTTAATAAACTTATTATAAAATTACAGGAGAAACTAAAGTGTTTCAGTAAATAAATATCTATCTTTATATAAGTCCTTTGGCTGACCCATAGTTTTTAAGACTATTATATAATTAATTAAAATAGTATTTGTTTTAAGAACTCATTTATGTCAATTTTGACACTATTTAGTATTAGGTTTTTTTTTAAAGTTCTCAATATCCTATTTCTTTTAAAAAATAAATTGAATAAACTATAATAGATTTTATTAACCTAGAAAAATTTTGGACGGAATAAAATGCTTCAGTTTACTTTTATTATAATATTAATAACATCAATTATTTTAGTCTTTCATTAATAAGGTTGTTACTGCATCATCATTGTGTCATAAATAAATTTAATTATTTAATCTCTAAAAATTAAAAATAAAATACCATGATGTTGGAAAACATTTTATATTTATAATGAATATTTATAGACCAATTTATCTAATGTAAAAACCTATATGAAAAAATTTTATGTTTTAAAATTTTGAATTTAACACTTTTAACTCTTCTTTAAATAAAATATAATAACTGTTCCAATCTAATCCAAGTCTACGAAAAAAGGTAATATTATTCTCTTGTGTATAATTTTAGTCTAAATACACTTATCCAATATAATTTGGGCATGTGTTAGGGTAATTATAATATCATTTTGACCTTTAATTAACCTATTTAATTTTTACTATCGTAAATAATATTCAAAAGAGACTATTCATGAAAAATTATTTTCATCCTATTAAACCACATTTAAAATAATGATTTCAAACATGTCTCTCATATTTTTGAAATTCATCCTATAGAAGTGGTAAAATAATGTTTTGTGCAAATTTGCAAATGTGCCTAGAAGATTAGTTAAAGACGGTAAAAAGTTCAATAAAATTTTATATATCAAATCTTATTACAAAATTATTTCAATGAATAAATTTAGATAAATATAGGTATTATGTATCTAATTTAAATTTAATATAAATATAAATTAAAAATAATTATTTAATAAAAAGTTGACTTAAAACAATAACGAAATGTTTTTCACTATTCATCAAAAATTGAATGTTTTTAGAAAAATACAAAAAGTTTACCCAAATATAATTTTGATATTCCAAATTCAAAAATTATTTCTATTTTACCAAATTAAAATAATATAAGTTTTATTATTAAATTTAAAAATTATTCCCTTGGTCAAAACTAGAAAGCATGTTTTTGAGAAGTAAAAACTATCAAAAGATTGATATGTTTTTATGCCCAATTTAAATGTAAAATTACATCCAATGTCCAAAATTGGATTAAATAATAAAAATATAATATAATTAAACTTCAAAACCATTCAAATTTATAATTTATCACTATAAATTATTTTTATTAAAAAAGTTTTTTCAATTAAAATTTAGTATTTTTCACTATTCATAAAAATATGAAAGTTATTAGAAAAGCACCAAAAATCTATCCAACCAAAATTTTTATGTCCATATTCTAAATAAGAAGTTTATTTTGTAAAATTGAATATATAAACGTGTCAAATATTTGATTTAAAAAGGGTTCACCATTAAATGTCGGTAAAATTGTAATTATTGAAAAATATTTCTTTTATCTGAAAAATTAAATTTGTTATTATATTAAGTATATGAAAAAAATTATATGGATGTTAAAATTATATGGAGTATATAAAATTAAAAATGTAGTTAATAACCTTTATAATCTATTTTTTAATGACAAGTTTGCTAAGCTGTGGTGCGCTCGAACTCAGGGTTGCGTGTTGCGTAAGCTATTGAATTACATTAAAAAAATAACGTACTATGAAATCTTATGGTGTTACAAGGGAAGAATGTGTGTGTGGATGTACATGTCATCACAACCTACGAAGTGTATGGTTAACAATCAAGATAAGGGTTCTTAGTCACCACCATGTGGGTCAGAATGAAATACCCCTAGAGGGAACTAACATTATTTCATTTCCTTTAGTTGGGGATAGAATGAAATTTATTTTTTAAAAACTAATTTTAATTAAAAAATATTTTGGATATTTTTTACATGGAACAATTTATCTATTCAAAATATTTAAACTCACACACACTTCCTTATACGATAATGTTCCTTGTCATCTTATACCATGGCCCAATATGAAACACCAATTAAAAAATATTTTTGTTATGTATATAGAACTCATGAAAACCCACAAAAGAAAATGTCACATCAATATTCACATTCTATATAAGATAATATAATTATTAATAAAAATAAAACTGTAATCCGTAAAAATAGAGATCTTAAGTTTCAATGACATGATGGATCATTTGACGACCATGAATGAGATTCTAGATTATCAACTAGTATTCATAGTTTAATTCTAATATTCATGAATGGCCCGAGGGCCTTCATTTTTTATTGATTTTTTATAACCCCCCTATCAAGGGATGAGGGGGAACCCTTACGAGGACCGTAGGCTTAGAGATTACATAGACCGTAGGCTTAGGAGATTACAAGACCCAAAGGTCTTGGGGAATTCAACCAGACTATCTACAAGGAACTGCCCTTCCCCAGTATTTGCATCCTGATAGTAGCTCTCCACCTTTGCATGACCGTCTGGCTAGGCTTCTTGTGCAAGCACAGGCTGGTACCGATGTCATAGCCATACCCTCTCATTATGACAATCCATTTGGCTCTGCTCTGGTGAGTGCACCTTCTCTGAATCCTCTTCTAGGGCTGCTACTTTTTTGTGGTCTATCTAGGGCCTGCATTGATGTGGCGTCAAGGCCTTGGGGTGTCCCTAAGGCCTTTAGGTGGCCCAAAGGCCTTTATAATCAATTGGCCTGAAGGCCTTGGTTGGCCCGAAAGCCTTGCAGGACCCAAGGACCAAACCGATGGCTCGAAGGGCCAGATGGATGAATAGTTTCAGCTGCTACAGTACCGAACAGTTCCTGCTACAGTAATGCTACAGTACCAGAATTATGCCTCCACCCAAATTTGATCTCGGGTCTCTTGGATGCACCTAGAGAGTCCTCACCAACTAGGAAGAGGATCTTCTGCAATATAATGAATTATACATAGATGCAACATGAATATAGATGTCATGTATGACATAGTGTTTTCAATAAATAAGTGCATGAATTTATTCGAATGATAATATCACAATACATTGTATCATATGACACCTTCATAAGATATTGAAGATGGAACCCTCATTTAACTTGTTTATATGACTTCAAAAATGAACTCATTGTAAGATATTTAATGTTTTTTTATTTTTATATTAAAAAATGTATATGTTTTTGTATTTATTGAAATAAAAATAATAAAATTTTATTCATGATGATATTACAGCACATGAAATTGTCCCATGTTACAATATAAAAATTGATAAACCATGAGAATTATAAATTAACACATTCAAATATTGAATGGGTTTTAAACATACCGTTATGATTATATGATCTATGATTTTTTTAATATTAAAAGAATAATGAAACCAACTTCTTTATGATGATAAAATAAATCACAAAGAATAATGATTTAATTCCATAAAAATTAGACCACAGTGAATTGAATGTTGAGATTTTACTGAATTTTGAAGTTAATAATGATATAAATTTATCGATCCATCATTATGAATATATTAATGTGATTAGAAATTTAATGAAAAAGTTGACTCTATTATTTGTAATTCACCTTTAATATTTTGAATAAAAAGGGAGAGATAGTCTCATATTTTATGTTGAATCTATATATTCTGTGAAGATAAAATTTAGAGGATGAAGAATAGAATCCTTTGATCGGTGCTTTAATTAATGAACTAACTTCTATAGAAGATGGAAAAAATAAGAGTTTTTCATGTTCTTTAAACTGTTGAAAATACATATAGTTGTTAATGTAGAATGAGACTACAATTAAATATTTATATATTAAAGACGAAAATTAAAAATAAGAATATGTTGAAGAGATGGAGTTTGAGAAGTAGTTTTTTATTATTTATACACCTCAATAAAGTGGAAGATATAATAAGCCTTAGATCATTATTGAACTGAGTAGAAAAACATATTCTGATGAAAAAATAATATATGGAGTTGATAAGGGGCGGACTATATAGATTCTATTGAATATTATATTATAGATACAATTATTGAGGTGAAATGTGATTATATTCATGAATGCATTATATATTTCTCAAATATATCATCTTGATGATCTTCAGGAATGGTTTTTATGTGTGGGATAATTATGTAGACATCCCTACAGTCGATCTGACTCAAAATCCAATATTATTCTTGATTTTAGAAATCCAATTTTTTAATGAAACATTGGATTCATTCCGAAGTTGTGGAAAGATTCTTATGAAGAACCAGTGGTTACTATCCCAACAATTCCAAACTTTCAACTGTAGGTAGTAGATATTACCATTATATACATGGATATTGATGATAATTTACTAAAAATATTGTGTTACTTGATCTTATCATGTAATCACTAAAATTTATAGTTACATTTTAATCTAGGTACCTGAAGATATTGTAAAAAATAATGTGGTATTGTCTCACATAAATGACAAACATTTTAAATTATATATTTTACTATTTTAATCAATTTTTTTCATTATGTTATAAGATAAGTATTTTGAGTGAACTATCTAATACCTTCCATGTAATTGGGTAGAGGATCCAAAGTGATAGAGGCTAATTAAACGAATTAAATACCTCTATAAATATTTTCTACACAGATTCACCCCCATTATCCATAGAATATGAATATGGACTCTACACTATAATTAGATGTCAAAATTATAGATACTCAATGAGAGATGGTTGTTAACTTTTCAAAATCCCAAAATCCATTTAAACTATGTCACCGGAAAATTTAAAAAGAAAGTGTATATGAATTATTTTTTTAGGGAGAACTAGTGATATCTCTCATAAATATGATGATATAAGGTAATAAACCCCTGAAGCATAGTCTCAAATTTTAGGGACCATACATCATACAAAATGTCTACTAAAATAGTTAATATTACCTGATATTGATGGATACATAGAATATAAATATCTCTAACATTGAAATATTTTTTGACAAATAAGTTTCATAAAATCATAAAAATCAAAACTTTTTGACTCTAAAATGTTAAACTATATAGACATCAACCTCACTTGATGACAGTAAACTACATAGCTCACATTGACATGGAAGGATGTTAGCCATCATATCATGAGGTATATTCAACATTAAAATAAAATTATTTTAGGACATATTGGTCACATGATGTTAAATAGTACAGAATCTATGTCCTTATCACATTATGTTAACCAAAATGATATATACCCCTTTATGTATATCCCAAAAATAGCTCAAAGTGGTCAATTTTATGGGATCTAGATACATCGTGTATGAGTTATATCTATGTAATAGACATCAACATATGATTAATCATACAATATGATAAGGTGAAAATTTGATCTCCCATTCCAAATAAAACATATTTTGGTGCTCAGTATCTCTGTCATGAAACAAGACTGTATTACAGGGAATATTCCTTTGGATTCATTAAAAATAAAGATGTCCCTCCCATATATATGAGTATTATGTACATAGGGGTACTTAATTTGAACTACATGTGTCTTGATTCTTGATTTTTCAAGATACATAGTGATGATTGGATCCCTTATCCTAGGCCCAATCACAAAATACATGTAAACCACTGACTTTGTCCCAATTATTGGGAATAAAAATTCATTTTGTATTTTCCATTCATGTGTTCAACAACTAGACGATGTTATTTTTGGAATGATTCATATATATTAAATATTTTATAAGGGATTCTCTCACTATAAGATTTAAAACTACATTATCTAATTCCAAACTGCATGAGTCTAAGCTATTACGAAATAAATACTTGTTGCATGATGTAAAATTTCATGAAAAAATCCACCTGACACTTTTTATCTCATGTTATATGATTAATATTCTGATTTTCACTTATTTTGAACACCAATAAAGACTCATAGAATCATATATGCTTAATAGTATTACTATAGATAGTATGAATGAGGTACATCTTCTCAATAGATGGGTGTTTTGTCCTAGCAACATGACTCAAAACTATGATGAACTATATCCATGTCATATGATGTTAAACATTTTAACATTGGGTGTTTTCTACAATACATTAAACTAATTAGAGTGGCACACTTATTATGTCCCCATCACCCTATATGTATCATCCTTGTATGAGATCATAGTTTATGAATTACTCTATTCATTAATCTACACTAAACGAAAATTCCCATCTCTATTAAACATCATGGTTGACATTAGTATTATATACCCAATTAATGTGTAGATTCATTACCATGTATATATATATATCTATTTAAATAAATATTTTTTTTCATAGGGTCTACTGAATATTCTTCATTAATTGGTGATGACATGGTCGACAGACCGTTATTAATTTCTTTTAATTTTTCTATTTCCATCCCATTATAGGATGCCTATATATATCATTATTTGTTTATTGTATTTGTGGTAGATATGTATAGAAATAACCCATAATAGATATGTGTGTATTGATTATAATTACAAGGGATATATAGTAGATCATGGATCTCTTATATTGGGCTCAATAAAAAATCCCCTCCCTCTTACCCTGCATTATACGAGAATGAGATCTGCATAGGATTTTCCGATTCCATATTTACATTTATCCATTAGTTTTCACGAAGAGTGAAATTCCATGATATAACACATCATTACTAAAATATATCAAACTGGTTAGTCATTGTTTTAATTTTATGTCTGGAAACTATATAGAACATGAATAATTATCTTTGATGTTAATCAACATGATATTTGGTACACTATACATAAAACCTCTACTTTATTAAGATGTAATTTTTTTGGAACCGATAATTTTCCAATGAGAGAGGGAGTAGTCAAATTATTTTCATTGAATTTTCCCATGACACATTTTTCGGTTTAATATATGTATAGATATGGAAAAATAAATCATAATAATATGTGGGTTAACACCAATAAAAACTGATACATTATGATGCCTATATTTATTATCTTGGGGCTAGTTGTAAATCATAAAAAACACTATGTTATTGTTATGGAAATAACTGTTCATTAATTTATAGTGTTCCTTAATAGGTATAGTGTATAATTAATGTCATTTCATTTTACATGTGATTACAATCTATAATAAAACATTTATTTGTAAGTCCTAATTATAAGGAATAATGTCACCCTATTTGAAGAGTTTCATCCTAATGTTTTATTCCCCATCTACAACAGGTTTTACATAATGAAAACATTATTAGGATGGTGTTATTTTTTATGTGTAAGTCATATTTTCATAAAATACCAACATATTGATCCTCACTACACGGTCTTAAACTAAATAACACATGAGTTCTCTTCTTATAAGCTTAAATATGCATGGAATATGGTCCATCCTACAGGACAATAATCAACATTGAGCATCATACTATATGTGGATACGTTTATCTATATAAGATCATGATATATATTGGGAGCTTACCAAAACATTGTAATTCACGATTTCCATGAATTTAACTATGTACTAATATATGGATTACTTATATTGGGCCCATAAGTGAATATTAATAAGAAACGCTAGTTCCCAATTATGTTTGACCCTATAATTGACATAAATTTTACACCACGGGTCAAAAAACTAGTAATAAGCCTTTTATTTCATTCTCATGATCCTAATATGGAATCAATATTGTATATATAGTTCCTCCCCACATTACAATAAACTACAGAATGTAAACGGTTGTTTTACATAATGTTATACATGACTATAAATTTCATAGGATGGTCTATTCCATGAGTATATTCATTGTATTATATGATTTTGATCTACTATGGATATCCCTCAGTATGTGATCTCATTCTATGAAACTTTTACATTATAAAATGTGACCATTTTATTCCAAGAATTTTGTTCTATTTTTATTTGAACCATATATAATAATGGCCCAATGTTATAGTTGAACGATAAGATTATATCATTATAAAGGATGTGATAAGTACTGTCACACTTTCATATTTCATTATCACAGATAACATTACAAATTACTAGAATATATCAATATTTCTTGTAGAGAGATATATCATTATAGTGATCATTATTCATAAGAACCATACATGACTTTATTTATAAATTTGGGATACGTGGTGATGATTAAGATCACTCGTTCTAAGAAAAATCATGAACCTTTATAATGTTATTTAAAAAATTGTGGTCTTTATGAATTTACTTATCAGGTGACGATACTCAATAATATATAGGGTCTCTCCTTTGACCCTATGATATATAAAATATTCATCTTTATCACATGATGGTAAACTACATGAAAAATTGTCCATAATATAAAACATTAAACTTCAAGGAGTTGTATATTTCCTATGACCAGATCATCCTACATAAGATCCAAATCCCTGTAAGCTTGCATGAAATATGGGACTTAAAACTAGGATAAAATTCCACATTTTCCTTACTATCCATGGTGATTGGGATTCCTATAATCATATCTATCTATGAAACCAAGTGTTTCCAATGAACAATGATAGGGGATATTCAATTTTTGATCCTGTGTTAGTATTCCTAAGTTCCCCTCCACTAAATAAAATTGAGTTTAATACTAGTGGTACCACTGAAAACTATGTGTGGAATGATTCTTTTTTATTTCAAGGTATATAGTGGTGTCTAAAAATGTATTTTTAGCTTGTTAATAAGTCATAAGTCTTGTAAATTTCCCTAAACAACTGAAATATGGTTAGTTTGTAATTGGAATGATTCATAATCCGGTGAGGATAATTCCATCCATTTATCACACATCATTCCTTAAGTGTTTGAATCACTAAAAACCATTCAATGTAATAAATAATGAGTTTATCTAGGACTAAGATGAAACTATTTTTATCTATGCATATATACTTGTGATATTAAATGGTTTTCAATCACTCAATACTACCTTCCGACTTGAGGCATATACATTCTAAGGATAACATCATCAAAGTTTTTTTACTTTTAAAAAATATTTTAGTAAATTTTTATTTTCAAATATTGTTAGTGTTTATACATTATATGTTTGATCCGCCTCATAATTTCTATTCAAATGATTCAGATAACAATTTATAGTATCACTTCATATTTAATCACTACATCCCCAACAATATTGTTGATTAAATATTATACATTGAACCCCATGAAGAATGTAATATCTTACCATCTTCAACTTAGTCCACGAACTATGACATTAATCACTGTGAACCACTTCAGGACTATAAATATTAGTGGTGACCAACATTCATTCACATTAATATGAAAATTATTTTATATCTAGGTACACTACCTTACTATTTCAAGGTCAATTTTTGCAACCTTAAACACCATCCATTAGTTTTTTTGCACTATGAACATCAATTCACTATGCACACCCATTAGAAAAAAAATGTATAATAGTAGTGAAATTTCTAATTCACATAAGGGTTATCCATTCCATTCTTAAAAATAAATTGTTCCTTTCACACTTTTTTAAAATATCAATGAACATAAAATTTATTCATCCCCTCCAAAATGTCTTACATTATAATTAAGCATCTTATTCACTTTTGTTCTATCCTTCCTTTTCTAATTAGGCAATAGCCCATTCTTTAGTTCGATCACTATAACCATGAACTATTTTCACACCTCCCCTGGTAATATATGTTAGAATGACGAACTCATTAATGTTTCATATTTTAGTGATAATATTATTTAGATTATCTATAATTTTGGTATGAATTATATGAATATAATCCCCAATAGCCTTATATAAAAACTGTATGGCCTTAAATATTAGTTCACTATGGTGTAAATTGTACGACCCTTAAACTACAAGATAATTGTGACAGAAAATTTTCTAGTTCAAGAAAACCATAATGGGAAACCCAAATAGAAGTCAAGTGTCCACATTAATTGAAATCCCATATCATGAATTAGATAACAGTTTGCATGGAAACAATAAAAAATGTTCAATGATTATAGGTCCCAAAATAAATCCCTAGAAAAAGACATATTATGTGTGTATGACATAATAGTCCATGAAAAAATAGATAACTTCAGTATTGGAACATTTCACCAAGAATTGTTTTTTAATATAAGGTTAAATTACATTTAGGGTGATAAGTCCCTTTTTTAACAGCCCTTCTTCCATGATCCTATATCATTATATAAGTATTTTGATCAATAAAATCCTTCCTTGCCTATTGGTAACATGCCTATTTAGATATAAAGGACACCACTATTTGAAATATATAACCATTATATGGATATACATATGAACCTCCAATGTTCCCCTCTACCATGAGTAATCATCATCCATTGTCAACGGTACTATAATATCGGTATGCCAAAATGGGATAACAATATAACCCATCATTTGAACGTGATCTATAGTCATCCCTTGTTTACATGTTTCGTATCATCATCTTGAAAATCAATTATTTCATGTAACTCTTTATATATTTTACAATACATATATTTAATGGGATATGAATACCCTATATATTATATATTCTTATATTATGGAAATTTTCCAATGCAAGAATATAACATCATATACTTCAACATTTTCTTATTATCTTTGTAAGAACCAAAAACACACAGTATAAAATCAACAAATCAGGAGTATAAACTTCATTCTCCTACCTATAGGTAGTTTAAATTTATAGAACATAGTTATATCAGTAAATATAATATTTATCTTACCCATGATACACGATATTTCAACTCACATATAGTCTAATCACTATGAAATTAAACTATAGGAACCATTGCTTAATTATGTGTTCATTAATGACGTTGTGTTTCTTATTAGTTTTAGTACTAATTTTTTCATGTTTCATTATATACAAAATTACATATTGTTGTTCAAATATGGCCAAACTAAAACCCCATCCACATTTACATGACTCGAAAATGCAAAAAATTCCCAAGGAAATATATGAATCACACACCATGTTCAAAAACTAGATTTGCTGGGTTATGAAAAATTTGAGTCAATGGTCACATAAAACCCACTACATGAGATCTAGTAAAATTAATTAATTGAAAATAAAAAATCATAAAACTTATCTGATTGAAATGATGTCATGATAATAGTAAAAAAAAATCTATCTTCCTTCTAGAAAATTCTTCCTATTTAATTCGTAGTAATTTTTTGGGTATATAAATTGTAATGAAACATAGATTTTGGGGTCCACCATAAGTTCTTAGTATATTATTTATGTGATCAATAAGACACATCGATAAGTAAAATTTTTATCATCCTTATATTCTTCATATATTTTGGTTGATATTATCCATGTGAATAAGACGAAGATGTATACTCAGTGTTCTTGGTCACCCTACAATATTGGAATCCTCAATCCAATTCCACCCCTTGATTATCATAATAATGTGTCACCTAAATTCATATTATAATGGGTATAATATAGTTTATTGGTGATGGAATATATTCATATTCAAATATATGAGAACATTCCCAATATAAAATCATTTTTATATTAGAATATACTAACTATATTTTCATCATCATCAAGTAATTTTTAACTAAAAGAAATAGGGAAAATTGTCACAAACAATAAGGGTTCATGGGGGCCTAAAGTATTACAGACCGAGGAAATCCCCTCGAATCAAGTTAACACCATCTGGTATCAAGGACATCACATTGTGTAGGATATGTGGGTCGGGTCCAGAAACATCTTGGGAATAAAGGTTATTCGTGACGTGCTTCCCCTCTCACCATGAGTGCATCACTATAATGTTGCTATTAAGTATGAATATTCACTTTATGATGAAGTATGAAAAATATTAGTGGAGGGGATAAGTCCAATAATGGAATTATATAGGATCTTGGAGTTTTTTTACATATGATAACTCGATATTCTTCTGGTGGCACATACTGATACCCTGGAACAAATCCTTTGCCACAGCTTCAAGGGAAGAGCGATGACAAGGTAGGAGGAGTATGAAAAGATAAATGACCCTTTGTCATCATTGACCACTACTCCGCTGTATAGGCCCCCCATGCAATAGGATCCATCAGAATTAATATTGAGACTACTGGAGGGGGTGGTTGTCATCAAACCTAGTGACCTTCAACTGTGTTTTTGCATGGCTGGGATTCATGGGAGGTCCTTTAGAAAAAATGAAGGTATGGTAATTTCTTCCTGTTGTTGAAGAGAGGGGACATATCTAGATATATTAATTTGGATATGATGATGATGGTGCTACCTGTGGAAGATACCCCATCATGTATCGCCATGTTTTGTGTGTGCTAGATTCTCAAAAAAAAAATTCATGAAAGATAATGGTGCAGAACTCCCTCTCCGAGCCCCTATCTCTGGATCCATGAAACCAACTCTCCAGGAACAAGTCTTCAACCATGTTGGGTATAGAGAAGGCCAAGAATTCACCAAGGGCTCTCCAAACACCACATGTCGAGTCACCCCAAAAGAAAACATGTTCAACAGTCTTCCATTGTTATTCCTGCAATAGAGGCAATGAGAAACCAATGGAATACCACAACATTTGGTTTTATCAACAATAAAAATAGTTTTGTTTCAGATTTTCCTTGAATGAAAATTATATTTTGAGGAAGGGACTTGGGTGAGAGGTTTTCATTCCAGGATACCATTATTTCTTGAGAGGTTAGTGTCTTACAGATATCCCATGTGTAGTAGGACCCCAAGGGGGATGGAGAAAAAATACAGTAATCTGGCTTCAGAGAGAAGTAAATGAACTTAAAAGTGTCATGTTGATCGTCATCCAACACTGTGTTGGTTAATGTAGGGTGGAATTTTGATTCCCTAAAAGATATATTGGTAGTAGGGAATCTCAAGAAACCGATGATCTCCCTAGCATAGTTTTTGTTCCATAACGATATCTCCCCCTTCCCGATGAGCCATCGGGTGAGCGATTGGAGTCTAACTACGTGGGGGTGAATGACAGAAAACAGAATATATCCTTGACTGAGCATCAATTTGGGGATTCAAAAATGAAAGGAGTGCATGATTTCCCCCCTCCCCACATTTTTCATTGTTCCAAAATTTTCCATGTGAGTTTCGCATGCATACAGAGGATGGTTTATTCGAGAGAGAGAACATTGATGCCTCTTCCTAGATTGGACGTGCAACCTTCATCTAGAATGCACTGTGTAACATCCTTTTGGGAGAATGTTCCCAGATCAAGCCTTCCATTTTCATTTTGATGTTTTGAAGCCCACCCTATGTGACTTTGATAGATGAAATAACATGAACAGGGGTGACAAGAAGAACATTGATAATGAGAGAAATACAACCCCCAAAATAAAGACACATGTGTTTTTAGTTAAACATGAGATCTCTGATCTTGTAGGGATGAAAATCGATATCTTTGATTCGAAGTCTATTAGGTGACATAGGGGCTCTAAGGTAATCCATGGGTAAAGCTCCTTTGTTCATGTCAAGGGATTTTTAGACAGTCGAGGTTTGCTTTGGAGTGAAGTTGTTTGAAATATAGACGGTTCTTTTGTATTTACTGATCACATGGACACTACAGTGGGTATACTCATATAACAATTTCCTAAGGCCCTTGATAGATTTCATACACGGATTCATGAAGATGAGGATATCTTCTATGAACATCAGCAGAGAAATGGGCTTGGCTGTCATGCCTCCCTTAAATGGAATAATCTCTCCATTGGTGATGTATCTATTGATGTGGCGGCTGAGGATGTCCTGGGAGGGAAGAAAGAGACATTGATAAATCGTGTCTCCCTGTCTGAGCCCGTGGGTGGAATTGAATTACATGTAATAATTTCCTGTGATAGTAACATCCATCCAAGAGGTACTAAATCAAATGAAAAGGAGATCTATATTCCAGGAGTTGATACCCATACTTTCTGGAGTTTTGTTGATGATGCTCCACTCCACATGGTCATAAGATTTGTTCATGTCCAGCTTGATGGCTGCGTTGGAGCCACGAATCTAGAGATTCATGTTTTTGATCGTATCCTATGAGAGAGAAACAATTCCTTGGATTGATTATCCCTTCACAAAATTTTGATACTATATTGAGATCCTCTAAGGGAGATTCAAGGACAGATGAGAGTTGATCACACTGACCAGAATTTTATATGGGAAGTTTCACATGCCCAACCAATTGTATTGAAAAACATAGGTTGGGTTTCATGTTTTCAGATTAAGAATAAGATAGGTGGAAAAATAAATCCTCTTAAGGATACCCCTATGAAATAAATTCTTAATGGATGAGACAATTCCCTCTTTCACCACGCCCCACGAGTTCCTATAAAAGTATTCTAGGAATCCATCAGGTCCCTGGGAACTATCGGGTTTCAGGCTCAACATGGAATCATGGATATCATTTTCCTCAGGCATCGCACTGATCCCCACATTTTCTTGGACATATATGGTGGTGGTCATCTCTTCAAATAATCAAGTGCCTTTTCCCGGATATCCATTGGGAATTAGAGGATTTGGACTCACGAGAAGCTCTTGGATGAATTTTGGAGCATGGGATCTATGCACATCCTTGTATTCAGAGTAAGATCCATCCTCTAAAATTAAATTGGGATTGATTGGACACTTCTTCTCTTTGATACATGCATGAAAATGTACTGTGTTTTTTTCAAACTCTTTGAGCCACATGACGCGTGATTTTTCCCTTTACATTTTTTTATACCTCATAAGAATTTACACCAATATATCTTTCTTAGTTGAGACCACCTTGAACAATTCTTTATCCCATTATTTCTCATGAATTTCATCATGACTTTTAACTTCTTGTATGGTGTGATCCACATCACTGCCATGGAGGAGGATGTCCTTCCCCCACCTCTGAAGATATTACATTAACCGATGGAGCTTGTTGTGAATGGAATCCCACTAGTTCCTCTAGGAAGGTTCATTCCAGATGACATTACCTAGAGAATGATATCAATGTTATGTGGCCCACTTTTGAAAAAATAGGAATCAATCAGTGTTGTACTGAATAGAAGAGAGGCATACCAGAGAGGGGAGTTATCTGAGAGGTTATGAACCAGATGAGTCACTTTGAAGTAGATAATAGGGTAGTGGCTTGGAGGATGGCAAGGCACTTGTCCACGAGGCTCCATGAATGATATATACCCCTTTGCTTATTGAACCAGGTGTAGCAATCACCTGAGAATCCATGATCAATTATCTCATTCCCATCTTAGAAATGGGAAAACTCCACACTAGATTTCATCTCTATGGGACCATTTCCGTTCCTTTCCTCTGGGTTGGAAATGACATTGTAGTCTCCCCCAATGATCCATGGGAGATTGGAATGATTGAATGCATAGAGGTCCCTCTAGTGCTCCATTATTTTGATATTATTGTAGCTCCCATACAAAAATGACATGAAGAAGATGGTGCCCCCCATGGTCACCTTGGTAGTGATGAATTGGTTCTTAGCCTACACTAAGTCGATGGAGTGGTTTATTCCAAAATATCCAAATGTGGTGGTTGGATGGGTTTCCATGAATGTACCGTAGCATTATGATTTTCCAATAATAATGAATGAGCTCAGAGAATCTTTATTTATGATCGATAATTTCCACGATGTAAACCTTCTATTTGTGAACTTATGCAGTAAGGAAATCCACCTTCTCTTAGGCCCCAAGTCCTTAAGAAATCCATATCAGGATTGGAATAATTGATAGGTGAGTGTTTTGGGACTGGCTCTAGAAGTTATGACCTTCTTGATGTGGGAGGGAGTGCTCTCCATGAGGCTCAAGGATTTTTAATGGGTATATAGTCCCTCAAATTTGGGAGATAACTTGGGGGAGGGAGAAGCATAAAAAGTGATAAGACCCAGACTGATTCCATTCCTCCACATATATTACCCAGAGAGGACCAAGATCATTGGGGTTAAGATGAATTAGAGGTTGCAAAGGGGTCGGACAGAGACCAGGGATCTGATGAAGAGCAGGGATCCACTATGAGTGATTCTTTGTAGGGGAAGAGGCTCATCTTGAAGAAGGTATGAATCTTCAAGGGAGTTGTAGGGAGGGACATGAGGAAGTGGAGGTATGTCCAGATTACCAAAATTGGAGGACAGTTGTAAGTGTAAGATCTCCTCCGGGTTAAAAACCTGATGAAATAGGGAGCCAAGAGGGGGGGAGTCTGGCCCAAATAGTGGCAAGACCAGATCCTAGGGAGGGGGAAGAAGAAATTCATCTTGGCTGATAAGGTGGATTCAAACTGAATAGTAGAAGGACAAATTGGAACTTGATCTAAGTAGGATAGATAATCCCCCACAAAGGAAACAAAAGTCTTAGAGGATGGAATCAAAGATAAAATTGGATAGGGCCTCAGGATGACTTTGGGACCCGAGTTATGGGGAAAGAGACAGACTCCCAAATGGCACCCTCTGCACTCCTGAATGATGTGACCTTGTAACAGGTAGTGGGAGAAGAATCTTGGAAACACATTACATGAAATATCTTGGCTCCATCAAAATGATTCTTGAACCCAAAGATCAAAATTCTCTGGTAAAGGGAGGGAGAGGTCAAGCTCCACACAAATGTGATCCACTAACGTATCCGCATAGATTCTGGTGTGATCATCTGAGCATAGAATGCTGCAAAGGGAATCACTAATATCCTTCAAGAAGCTACCATTAAAGAATATGAGAGGTTTACCTGAGAGGTCAATCCACACCATATCCATAGGTATATCATTTTCCCTGTGTGCATCCATCGACCATCACGAGTGGCTGAATCTCCATCGGCTGAAAGAGCGGTGGGGGGGGCTACACCACGAATTGATAAAATCATCATCTAATGTTAGGATGAGGCAGAAGGAGTTATGATGCATCGTTGAGATTTTCACCAGAGACTGAAGGCCCCGGAGAGGAAAAAACATTGGAAGACCATGAGGGGTGTTTAGACCCCCCGAACCGAGCCACCAATGTTCACTCCAGGCACCTTTCCACCTCTGAAATGGATGATGTTGGGGATTCCTAGGAGAGACAAGAATCATCCAATGATTATTTATAAAGAGGCACACATACATCAGGATGATGGAATGAGGGGAAACAATTTTTTGACTACAAAGGGAGTGTCTGAAGGAGTTGGGTTGAGAAGACGAGGGAGGAAAGATTGATGCCGGATGTAGGTAATTAAGGGAAATCTCAAGGGAAAAACTTCCAGAAAGTATAGGGAGTGGGAAAAATAGAATCAACGAAGTCGGGGGGACTGGATGATACGAGGCGCGACTAGGGTCAAAGGGAGAGCTGATGAGAGTAGACTGTGAGATGGGGAGCGATCAAAAAAAGTTACAAAATTTTGTAATCATCAGTGGTGTGTGGGGACATTCTTGAGAGAGATCATACTTATTGCTATACTAACTATATTGTCACATTGATGGTATATATGAATATTCAAATCAATGAGTACTTTCCTAGTAATATTTTTTTTCAAATCCATTTAGACCAAATCAAGAGTATTGGTAATGGTACACATTCATATTCTAATGTACAATCCCACATCTCAAAGTATGTCTCACAGACATAGTTGTTTGATAATTATTTTTACAAAATAATTCCTAGTCCAATGATTAGGTGGATTCCAATTATCATGATATTGTTTCTCAAGATTTCTATAGGTTTTTATAAAAAAAATGATTGAGGAAATGATATTGAAATTAGAAATTATTGGGAAAATATTCTATTTTTTAATGTGAAAAAATATTTGTATCCATAAATTTGTATTCGTCTTGATGATAATGAAATAATAAAAATTCTCATTTACAAAGTATTTATGTTCATTGATAGATATTCATGATTCATCCATAACATATTGACACTTCGTTACTCAGATAAATTTTACCAACTTGGAAGGTTTAATAATCTATACCTGCACGATTGTATTCTTTATCTTATCCATAACATCATTCAAAATATTTTGACATATTTAAAATCAATTTTTAGAAACATAAAGTTACAACTGATGATTACTTACATGGATATATTCTCCATCAACCACGTGATTCTAATTTAATTCCTCCTCTACATAATGATATTTCTATAAAATTTCAATAGCTTATACATAACTAAAATGTCTTGTAGATTTCAAAATTTAATTGAATAGATGTATTGATTTTTTCTTTCTCTTGTTCTTGGATGGTCACATTCACAAGGATATTCATAATTGATGTTTTTAATTCACAAATTCATAATACAATGAAAAATTAATATACATAATGAAATTTTATGTTCCAATATAGTATTAAGTATTCTTGTATTATCTTGTATATGAAACTACATTCATGTTTCCATCTATATTGTTATCTTTTTTGGGAATCTTTGTCCAAATTTGAGTCACTTTTAAAAAATGAAATGTTTATAGAAACCAAGCCACTCATGGTGAAGAAATTTTCACCCACCTCTATAACCATCAGTGTAGGAAAACCCAATCATCGGTGTGCAATGAATTTTGGTGCGAAAGGATAAGATACATCAGATTAAAAATCCCCACTTGTAGTGGAAATGTTACAAGGGGCATACAGGTTAAATATTAATTACAGGATTCCACATAAAATAGAAAATGATATATATTTTCACCCATACTTGATGAAGTATTTGTATCTATGATGAGCCTCTCTCCTATGAGAAAATTAATTGTGGCATCCATTCCTACATTTATTTTCTCTTCAAAAATGATAAATTCATCAAACATCATAGTCCCATTCATCACAAACAATTGATCAATATATGATCTTGCTATTTTATATATATATATTAAGACTTGATCACCTTCCATGATAATGTCCTCGATAGTGTGTTTTATAGGGATATCTTGGTAATGTGGATCACTAGATGAACACATGTACCTCTCTTTAAGATAGTTTTGTATGATTAAAAAGGCCCATGATTTGACAAATCATGAGTTTTACATGAAGAGGTGATTTAGTTTTAATCTTCCCTCAATGAATCAATTGAATTATTTTGTATCCATAAATTGATATATTAGGGGGACGTTCAGAAATAGAAAATCTTTTGTGGGAGTGACAATAAAATTAAAGTGAACATATTCCCACCTATCTCCTTATGGAACTCTCTAAACTTGGATAGGTCGGGGTATCATCCTCCACCAAAAAAAGGATACTATTATGGAAATAAGATCTATAAATTTTGTTATACCTATAAAGAAAAGGAGAATAAAATAGAGTGATATGAATGGTAATTATCTCAGATAAACATTTTACCAGATCCATCTACTCATTTGTTAATAGTGACTATTGGGGAAGATGATGTCAACACTCACTCCACCATAGTGAATAATCATTATAAAAAATGTGGTGAGGATTCCTACCATGCCTCTACATTTGTATCCTTTAGTCTCACTAAAAAAAGTTCCAACTCAAAGAATTGTCATATTTATTAAATTACCCTAAAATTAGTATTTGACTATATTTTCCAAAGTAATGATTTAGTTAGAAGCATCCCCTCTATCATGAGTCTGAATTTTACATCTTATAACCATGGATATTGACTGATTCCTTTCTTGGTATTGAGTTTTATATATTATTTCTATTAATGGTGAAGCAAACACAGGCTAGAAGAGGGAATCCTTGTCCAATTTCTCTTATACCGTCATCAATATTCCATTTAAAAACAACACCTACTCCAAGAGGGTCGCCAATTCATCAGTTCCTATCAATATATGAACATGTTCTATAAAAGTGATATTCTATAGGGGAAACCACCTTCTCAATCTACTATAAAATTATTGATATATATAAATTTATTGAAGTTGTTATAGTGTTAAAAATATTATACTTAGAATCTTTGGAAATATATCCTTGTGGTTAAAAATTCATTCTATTTTTCATCTTAAGATGACAAAAAACTACATAAATATTTATTCGGCTTCCTATATATCAAATGCACATCATGGGTGGATCCTATGCATTTTTAATAAACACCAACATCTTGGGATCTCAATGATATTCTTTAACGTCCCTATTATTGGTCTTAATGATGATGTATAAAGGTATAATTTTATTTTCATGCTAGGGGATATATAGGACACCTAGAATGTGTATTTCCTAGGTTAGTTATTACATTAATATGTTTTTAGGGGGTAGAATGGTTTAATTTTCTATACACTTTTTGAAATATACTTTTATTATGGGAATTATTCTATTGTGAATAATTATTGTTTTTATCAACTCTAAATAGCTCTTCCTCACTCATATTCAAGAATAAAAATAATTATGTACCTTAAATGAATATTATTATGGTTCATAATAAATGTTAGTGCCTAAACCTTCCAGGTACTATTCATATTCGAAGACGCAAATTAAAATCAACATTTATATGAATATAAGAGAGGGTATGTGTACATCATGGAATCTTGAATTCTTTTCGAATGGATAGTACCATGAAATGATAGTTGAAAACCATGAACATATACTACTATTGAAAAATGACATTATTTACCTTGATGAAACTAGATTTTCAATACATACTCCTCAATATTATATTAATTGGATCTTCAATGATTATAATGATGGTTTTAAATAAAATAAGAGACCTTCTTCTGGAAGGTATATGGATACCAGACCAAATGATTTAATGGTGAAGGAGATTTTTATTCCTCTAAAACTTCTTGAATGAAAACCCTACTCCTGAAATCATTCATGGACATCATAGTATTCTTCCTAATCAATAGTAAGAGTTTATATTAATTGCAAAAAAAAATCATTTATCATGTTGAAAAATAATATTGTAGAACAGGTTAATGTTTATTATATTATTTCTCTATTATATAGTCATGTATCAACCTCTGTAAAATTATGAAAAAAATCACTACAATTTTCCTCCACAATTTCCTGAATTTAAAAATCTCATATATCAAAAAATATAATTCTAATTATCTTTTTAAAATTAAAATAGTTCGTCTTTTCAGTATCCATTTTTAAATTTATAATAAATCATGATTATAGTGTTTAAAACCCACTGAAAGACTCGATAACAAATCTATGTAGATTTTTATAATACTATGGATTTATGTTCTCTATTTATATGATGGAATTAAATTATTTTAAAATCACATGTACATGAATCATGATGTAGAATGTCATGTCCCATGATAGGGATCTCCTCATGCTGGTCCTTTTATAACATCCAACATCACGGAATTCTCAAAATATCCATCATTAGATAACTGGAAACATTGTAACATATCATTTTTCACAACTAAACATATTTCAAAAAATAAAAATCACAAGTATGTTTTGTTGATTATATCTTTTTTTATTCTACAAACTTATTCTCTCACTTTAGAAACTTCAATAACCTTAACGACATAGTTTATCTCACTATTTATTATTGATTGATCTCCTTTCGCAAATATTTTTATTTCTATGTTGTGGTTCTTATTATATTACTATTTTATCATATTTATAAATATATAAAATAATATTTCTTAATGTGTGGATGGACATTAATTTAGACATAAAATGTGACATATGATGATTTTAGATGACTCGTATATAGATCTTCATTTCCAAATTTTAATTACTACTAAGAATAACTCATGCACCAAGTATCTATGGGATCATAGGTTATGTCAGAATATGCTAAATTAAATACTGAAACACTCATTTCTAAACAATTAAAATGCATAATTTAACACAATGAATTATTTCGATTAAAAAAGATGTTTTCAATTATAATTTATTATTTTTCAGTATTCATCAATACATGAAAGTTATCAGAAAAGAACCAAAATTTTTTCCAAAATAAATTTTTATGACCAATTTCTAAAGAATAATTTAATTTTAGTAAATTTAATATAGAGAAGTGTCAAATATTGGTTTGAAAAAGGGGTTTCTGTTAAATGGTGGTTAAATTGAATTTTTTGAAAAATAATTCTTTTCTATTAAAAAATGAATTTTCTCTTATATTATTTCTATTAAGTACCTAAAATGGATTATAAAATTATATGGAGAATATATAATTCAAAATCTAGTTAAAACTATTTATAATCGATTTTTGAACGGCTAGTTTGGTAAGTCGTGGTGCGCTTGAACTCAGTGTTGTGTGTGGTTCAAGCTATTGAATTACATTAATGAAAATAACTTACTATGAAATCCTGGGGTGATACATCTGTGATTATGCTGCTTTGATTTTTTAAAATAGAGGGGATTAAAAAAGTAATCAAAATTTTAAAAAATCATATCATGGTGAGTTTAAATAAATATATAGCCTTTATATGAAGCAGATTGTACTCTTATCTCTTCATGGGCATCCATTAGAAATTATTCTTCTACTATGCCACCCTCCAGTTGATATTCATTGTGATTATGAGGGATTTGTTGATTATTTGTTGGTCTAAAATCATATTTTTTTATCAAATACTTCCTGAGTGGGCTTGTGTTTATTTTCCAAGGAAATTTTTATAAATTGTTTTTTAAATTTATAAATACTTCATCTTATTCATGGTTTCCCAACCACTGGTGTCCCTTATTCAAGAGTAAATATCCACTGATTATAAAAAAATCATTCAACTCTTCTATGTTATCCTGGGTTTTTGATATTGGGGTATAATTATCAGTTTTATAAGAAGGTAAATCATAAATCCATTCATAAAAATTTGATTGAAATGTGAAATTTTAGGAAAATCACCCTCAAATTTTTACAGCTTGTTGTTATAGTTCATAAAACATCACTTACTAATTTAATTCTTCTATAATAGAGGTAAATATAGAGGAACATAAATTATCTTTTAATCATTTGATACACTTGCGAACCGTATTAAGGATGTAGTGGGTTCTTGAGTGTGTAGTTTATCATACAGTTTTCCTTCAAAGGATTTCTCAATGAATAGTAGGATGAATTTTCAAATTCCAACATCAATAATAGCTGGTAGAAACACTTGATCTTATATTCATTCTTCAATGTGGAGTTAATTAATTCCTTCATCATCATTATAATCCATGTCCTATAGAAAACTTCATGATTTTTAACAAATAAAATGGCTGATTTGAAAACAATTTAGTTAAAATAAATTCATTGAAATAAAATTATATCGAAGAGTCTCCCTCAATTATTTCTTATTTTAGTTCCTATTCAATGTGAAAATCCACTATAAATATGTTTTTAGGGTTGATTATGGATAATTTTTCATTTCCCTCAAACTATTCCTCTTCTATTTCCACCATGGTTGTCACCTTATATTGGAACTTCAATTCAGGTTCATCTGGCACTACCTATTGGTATTAATCTTCATCCAACTCTTATTATTATTAAACAATATACTAAATAATGGTTCAGTGTTAAATGTATAGGTTCTTCAATTGTTATATCCTGAATAGGTTTCATCTTATTTTTGATGCATTATGGATGATTTGTTGTGTGGTGTTAGTTTATCAATCAATTCGTGCATCTCATTTTTACTAGTCTATTTTTCTGGGATATCTCCATCTCCAATGTGGTTTTAATTGGTTGTTACTGCTTTACAAGATCCTATAGTTCTGATGAGAAGATAGATTAGTTATAAAATATATGGGAATGAAATGGGTTCTTGACATATTCAATTCGGTCAATCGGGTTGACATGGGACTAAATTTGATGATCCATTATATAGAATGGTCACCCTCTTCTACTTCTCCCGGAGTAGTGAAAAAATAAGAATAAAGGAAATGAAAACTATGAATAATAAAAAAAACACTAATTTAATTCAATTTAGGAGAATTGACAACTTGTCCCTACCCACTAAAAATTACACCCATTTGATTGTGCCATTGTCGCAGACCACTGTAAAAATGTATTTATATTTTAATAAAAAACTTGGATGTCTGCATAAGGCATAGAAATATAGTTTCATAAGGAGCATGTGTGGGTCTTATTCTCAATATTCTTATTCACTTATGTATTTTTCAAATGTTTTCATAATTATTTTTAAATATATATAGTTAATTTTTGTTTGTTTTTTATTTGATTTATGAATAAAAAAATAAAATAGAAACAAAGAATTTCAGGTTGAAAGGTGGTCAAATCTGGAGTTTATTACATAGATTCATTATTATTCTCTTAAATGTTCATCCCATGATCTGGTTTATATCATTATTTGATTTCGTCACTTTATATAATTTATGGTTCGGGACATACACAAGAGAAACCTCACGTCATATATATAGGTCCACCTCCTTTATTATGAATAGGTGATGAACACGCTTAGTTGATGTATTCACTATCTTAACAACCAGCTCCATTGTATGATTTTCATCCCTGAGTCTACATCTCTCTATTAGTATGCACCTTGAACCAAGAGGGGGAGAGTAAAATTAGTTGAAAAAGTGTTGAATTGATTACTTCATTGGAAATAGAAGTGGAATATCATCGATATGGTTCTATTCAATGAACTTCCACAATGAAGAAGGAATTCATAAAATTAAAAATAATATCCATCTGTGTGATCTCCAAGTAGGAGTGAACCCTTGGGTTTATTGGTCCCATTCTATGGAGTTGAGAAGATTACATCACAAACAAGACACCGTGGTTGAGAAGACAATGTGAAATATGGGGAGGAGAGAAGAGAATTAATGAATGATGAATAGAAATATAATTGTATAAAAGATATAAAAATTAAATATATAATGATATATGATAGAGCATAACCACTAAAATCGACATATATTGAATTTTTGAAAGTGGGGAAAGGAGATAATATTTATAAGTTCTAAACATCTTACTGTTACAAGAATCCATTAAAAATCCTCAAACACATTCATCGGCTTTCGATGGGTTCCACATATCACGGTCAAGAGTCTAGATCAATTCATTTAGGAGTTTCTTCATTCAAGGATCATAGGCACATAGGATTTGAACTGTTTTAGTTTGTCAGGTATTTAATGGAAGCCTCTGATAATTTTCTTAGAAATTTGTTTTCTCCACTTCTAATAACTACACAGTGAATAAAAATCTACATCCAACTATTTTAGAAATTTTTCCATTCATCTATTTATTCATCCTTTTCATTATTAATTTTATCAATATATATAAATATTAATATTATTTTCTTTATTGTTTTTTCATTTTGGTTTTATTACAAATGAGTAGGAGCGACCCAACCAGAGTTTTTCTAGGGGAGTTCCAGTTGCACGCAACATTTTCTTCTATTTATGGCTCAAATTTGGCTTCCATCAAAAGAGAGAAAGCAGATCATAGTGGAATGATATCACCGAGTTATCAGTGGTCATACGACGATCTCTTCTTCCTTGGGATTGGTATTCTCCAACCACAAGCAAGTTGTGGTGATAACGGATTTGTGATAGCAATGGATCTTCTTTTTTCCACTAAAGAAACATGATCTTCTTCCAGTGGGGCTAGATTTTCAATAAAAAAGGTAGTTGGTCTCCTCCTGTGGTGTGTGACTTGTTCAATTTCATCTTCTTAGTGTTTCTTCTTTGAATCTTGGAAAGGATATTGTACTGATCTGGATGCACATATTCGTCCATGTTAGGGCATCTGTTAAATTATGAAAATTTAAAAACAACAATTCCGTTCAAAAAATATTTATATTTCTGGATTTTCATACAATTCATAGAAAATATATAAAATAAAAATATCACAAAATCGAACAATTTAAGAATTTTAGTTATATATTGAAATAAGACAATATTATTTCAATGGTTAAAAATCAATTTCAAAATATATATTAATTTGAAATTTTATATGAAAAAAAGAATAAATCATTAAAACCCAATATTAATCCATTTACCAATTAAATTCAAAACTTCTCATAGTCACAAATGTCACAATTTTTAATTGGTATTTGTTTTTTTTTTCATATGGTAATTTCGAATAATACAAGAAAAAAATATTGAAAGATTTACCCCACCATACCCTATTGAAAAACAAAACTATGAGGTAGTTAGGTAAGTTGGACAATATTATGGTGGTGGGACTGGAACACAAATTTATCCTAAAATCTTACAATTAAAGAAAATGTGTACATAAAAATAACATCCAACATGAGATTTTCCCTAGCATACAATACTAACATTAGTCTGGATAAAATTTTCTAGATCATTTAACTTGTTAAGGAAAACCCACATGGTCCCAATGTCATTCTTATCATCATGAATTGGAATCTGATCCCTTATGATACTCATTTAATGTTTTTATAGCTCATCATCCATAGAATCAATCCATTAATTTTTTAAAATATTTCTCTCATTGATTTAGGATCAACTTGAGAGATAAGTATGTTTTGATTTTCAAATCTCAACCTTTTTCTTGTTCGATCATCTATATTCTCATCATATCTTGCAATTCATCATGTCTGTAAATGGGAATACTCGTCTAAAATAATATTTTTTTGGTCTCTACATGATTTTTAAGCATTTGATAATTTTATTTTTCATTATTAGTATCCCCATTCTCTCCACTGGTAAAATCTAACTAAACATAAATAATTGGTGGTTCTAATTCATCATGTACAACAACTTCTTCTCTATCACTATATGAGATGTTTTCATCCTAATTATCATCAAAATGTGAATCTGATGCATTAATCATGTTATTAAACTCTATAATTTTGACATCATAACATACAAAAATTTTACGAAACCTCTTTTCTAGTATATATATCCTTTGACACCTAACATATATCACAAAAATGTACCATCATTATCCTTTACAACAAACCTTCCCAAGATTGAATTTTTCAATTTTATAATATCAAGACAAGAAAACACTATAAAGTTGTTAATTGATGGATTCCTTTTGTACCAAATTTCATTGGAATTAATTTATTAATATCATCATATAAAACACTAATTCTGAATATTAATATTTCTTCACGCAACATCTCTCCAAATGATGTTAAAGAGACTATAATCTACTGACATTGTTCTTCACATCTCATCCATGTACCTATTCATTCTCTTAACAACATCAATATTAGGTTGTATATAGAGAGATATACTAGTATATTATACCATTTTCTTCAAGATGGGATTAAAATGATATTATAGTGAATTATTTTCAACTATCATATCTGAATTCTAGATTCACAACCCAAACTCATTCACCACTATTATCGTAAATATTTGAAACATGTCAACTAGCAAAGACACGTGACTTATAAGCATCACGTTAGTCATTCTTGTGTATCAGTAAATAAATTTGGTAATATAATGATCACAATAAAAAGAATTATTTTTCATTTCAATAAATAAATATGATTATACCAACTCAAGGGTGTTCATGTTCAGAATTTAATCTATTTTACACTTCCCAAGATTGAATTTCCATGTTAAGAATATCTAAAAAAATTAATACCTTTTGAGTTTCAGGTGAGGAATGTCCCTCACCAAAAATGCCATGAGAATAATTCTATGAATTCTCTGAAAAAATGACCTATCCTTCAATTCCATAATTTATTTTAATCTTTTGAATCTTGTAGATTTTATTTAATTCATTAACATGAATTAAAATTTCACATGTTATATCACATGAACTAATAATCATTACCACTGTAATTATTATAATGATTCAATTATTTATCTTAAAATTTTTCTCCTTCCAATAATCAAAAAAATAAATCACAATTAATATAATATGACTAAACCCATCAATAAATATGACAAATTTTTATTTCAATTTGTGATCCACTATTTTAGTAGTTCAAATGACTTTGATCATTAAAGTCAATTCATTTCAAAATATATGCACACCACCAAATTGTATTTAAATATCTTTTTGAATCATTTCATCAAAAATCATGTTTTATGTTCATAATCTATCAAGGATTCATGGATTTCCCTTCATACTAGCTTTGAGAGGCTCTACATTAATGAAGGCCTTTTTAGATCAATAGATTTACATACAATTACATCTTCCATTCCTGAGTCATCTATTGTTTTAGACCTATGATCATGGTCATAATTACTCTCCATTGTTATTAAGGTGACGAAATATTCCATAGATTACATCAAGATTAAAAAACCTATATTTCATTGGCATAAAAATGAGTATTAATTCACTATAATTTTCTCAAATAATGTCCACTTTTTTATGAGTAGTTATCTCTAATTTTTTGTTCTCTTATTTAAGGTGAGAGATGAATAGTAACAAAAAAATATCTTTTATTACCATATCTACCACAACACCCCAAGTATCCATTAAAACTATTTATTTCCTAAAATAATAGATCTTCTATTGAGAATATGATTGTTTTCATAGTGTAAACTCAACTTTCATTTTTATAGGTATTGAGGAAATTTTCATATATTTGAATAATTTATATTTACTTTGTAAGGGTATAATTAATGGTTTATCTTACCTAGGTTGGACTGGATTTTTATTTAATCATGCACTATTGAATATAATAGGTTTAAAATTTTTGAAACAATAGGTGAAAATTTTATCTGTGGTGGTGTACAATGATTGTTAATATGTAAATATGATTTAGTGATTAAATCAATAAAATTTTCAAAATCAATATTTATTTTTTAAAAACTACTATCCCATATTAAGAAACCATGACATAGTTTTATTAAGATCTTCATAAAAAGTAGAAATCTTATTCTCTTGTGCTTTTATGACACATTCTTATCGTGACACATTCACCTTGAGATGTTTTAGATCTTAAATGTACTAATTTTTTATGAGGTGAAACTCATCTCCATCATTTTTCATTCTCATATTTTTTCATTAATTTTATGACTTCCTTTTTGAGTTTGGTATTCCTCACATTATTAGCAGCAAAATCATTTCTAAACATGTGAATCTTGTTGGATTCAATTTTTTTTATCTCCCCTAGTAGATTTATATTTTTTTCTTTCAAAGGTTTCATAAAATTTGTGTCTTTTTTAGAACATACCACCTTTGAATCACCATTTATGGAATACTATTCTTATACATATTTATTAATTATTCATCCATTATTCGTACTCATGGGCTTCCTTTTTTCATCAAAAATATTTATTCTTTCAGAGAATTGACAATTTAAATTTCATTTTGGTTTATCGTCTTCTTCTTCATCATATGAATATTAAATTCTTCTTCATAAGAATAATTACCAAAAATTTATTTATTTCTCTACATTTAAAACATTTATATGGAATATTTACATTATATTTTCTATTTCCCTTTAGAGTTTATTATATATAATAATATTTATTTTCATGTTATTCTCATCACTCACATTAGGCACATTTGAGACATTTTCTATCTCATCCTCCATATTATTGTCCATATATTTATTCATGGATTGAAAATAACTATATTCTTTTATTTTTTCATTAAATCCTATTTTTCATAACTTTATTCAAGAGATTATTCTGAAACTCATCAAGTGAATGACATTCCATATATTTAATAGCATTGATTTTAGGATTTAATCTCTCAAATATTTTTCTCAATGATTTTTTAACAACTCTAGTGTCCTATAATTGTTCATATAATATAATAATGTGGATGAATAGATCATTTAATATAGAATTGTAATATCACACAATCTCATGTTCAGTCATCATGATATCATCAAATTTTACCTTCCAAATCTATAATTTAAATTTGGTGATTTTCATTTTCCCTTAGAATATGTTCTCACAATTGTCCCACATTACCCTGGTTGTCCTAAATCCTATCACCTTAGAATAAAAAATGTATGAAATGGATGAAAATGTATCATTATTGGTATTCCCAAAAATCTAATAATTTCTATAGTAAAAATATAGTAATATATTCTTCAATAACAGGTGGAAATCCCATTGAAACAAGAAAACTAAATTCCAAACATTGTAAAATAATAAAAGTCAATATTTTATTCTACCCCCCATGATTATTTTTTCCATTAAAATGGGAACTCCTTTACTATTAATAAAAATATAAACTTATATACCCAACATAAAAAAGAACTAAATCTGATGGGGAAGCATGGATTTGATACCATTTTCTATACATGGACTAGTTAATACACCACTATAAGTTTTGGGGAGGGTTTAATCAATGATACACTTTTTTTAAAATTCAATTAATCTATGATTTAAAACCTTGTTACCAATTATAGTCATGATACAATATCTATATATCTTATCCAAATTTTTAAGAAAACAATTAGAATAATGAATCTCAAGAGATTTTTTACTATTTTCAACATTAATTTGGGAGCCTTGTCCTTTTCAATATTGAGTCATATTCCAAGACCTATATTTTCACTAATATAATAGTCATTAGAAAATATGGAATGTGTAAATTATTCACTCAAGAAATGTTGGGAATGGCTAGTAAAATGTAAGGCCATGTGAAATCCTTGAAAAATTAAAAATATAAAAAACTAACTAGGACCTTTATATGGTAACACTAGCTTTTTAATAAATCCTCGTCACCATTTATTGATTTAGATCCCCAGTGTGCACCATAATACATCAATATCAAATAAGATATCACTTTAAATATATTAATTCACTACTAGACTAAATGAAGTAAAGTAATAATAGATCATCCATTCTCTCACAAATGTAGAATAGAAAACTAATTCTTGAGTGAATTCATGAAAGGATATGTCTTTTTTTCATTCTTAATAGAAAATATGTAGATTAGTGGAATTAAAATCAACATTATTTTTCTATTTAGAAAAAAGAATGCATCACATATAAAAATTTCTATAATTAAATCTCTTTGATAATTTTGTGTATCTGCCTCTCTCAAAATTATCTTATACTCACAACAAATTTCTATCATCAATGAAATTTTTCAAAAATATCTTATACAAAAAAATAATTCCCATGATTTTTGATTTTTTTAATTCCCATGAATCATTTATCTCTCAATTTTTGATCCACATAAATCATCATAATGATGTTTTTAGGACCACCTAGGAACTTATAAACTACTATATGTTTCATTTTTAAAATGTATGGCTTCAACATTTCTAATGAAGTCATGGAATTATAAAAATTTGAAATTAATATAATGACCCACAACTACAAAATAAGCCATTAACAGTGCAAAAAATGGACTTTATTAGTGATATATAAGTGATGACAATTGAATCATGATTAAAATCCTAATATTGTTATCCGCGCTTAAAATTCACTTCTAAAGGCATCCTATATCAGTGCTTCTAAAATCATTACTAAAAGAAAACTTTTATCGTCGTTTAAAAAAATGATGAAGGGGGCTTGTTAGTGTGTGCTTTAACAACACACCACCACACCAAAAACACCATGAAACAAAAAAATTAAGTAAAAAACTGAATTTGAATGAAGAGAAAACATTCTAGGATCATTTTCTCATTTTTGGCGATATGACGCAGGTTTTAAATTAAAATGATACTTATATACAGAAAACATGCACTAGAAGTCATACCAGTCACACCATGTGTCATATTGAGGTGCGTCTGATTCCTACACATCTGAAATAACTTATAGAACATTTTATGAAACTATAAATCCAATCTGAATGTGTTAACTTGATTTTGAGTATGTCACTTGACTTTTTTAATAAAATGTAAATTTAAACTAGAAACATGTGCATTGAATCACATCGCTCACATCGAGTATCAGTTTAACATGAGGCAAATTTATACATGTCAAAAATGACATATGAATCAATTTAAGAAATTATAAAGAAAAATTGAGCACATTTTCTTGGTTTCTAATGAGCAATATTTTCAAAACTAAACTATCAATTTTGAGCTGATAATAGATACATTGAGTCATACAAGGCACATCATGTAACGTATTGAAAGTTAGATGATTCCTACTAGAAAGAAATAACTTGTGCATTGTTTCACTATAGTTTCAAAACAATATAAATGTGGTTTCATAGTTTTGAGTAGTTTTGTTTTCCTTCTTATTACAATTGAAGTCATTTTTTAATAAAAATATGCACTTCGAGTCATACCGGTCACACCGTGCATTGCACGTAAGTAAGGATAATTCCTAAACATATAAAATTAAATATGGATCATTTTCTTAAAGTATCAAAAAATATGAATGTGTTTGAATGATTTTTAGTATGTCACATTTCCTTTTTATTAATCCTAATGTCATTTTTTAATAAAAATAATCACTTACAGTCATACTTATCCCGCCATGCATCGGACTGAGGTATGTCTGATTCCTACACATCTTAAATGACTTATAGATTCTTTTAAAAAAGTATCAAAATAATAAAAATGTGTTTTCTTATTTTTGTGCACATCACTTTTTTATAATAAATTTTTATTTTTATTTGGAAACACACACTTTGACCTATACTTATCAGATTATGTATCGGTTTGACATGAGACAAATTATTACATGTCGAAAATTACTTAGGAATCAATGACATAAATTAACAATATAATCTGAGTTCATTTTTTTCATTGAGTGACATTATTTGAACTGAATTGTCCATTTCAAAATGGTAATAAACACATTGAATCATAGTGGTCATAATGTAAGTTAAATTGAGGTGAGGCTAATTAGAACATGTCTCAAATGAATTATAGATCGTTTTCTGAAAGTATCGAAACAATCAAAACTTGTTTTTAACAATTTTGAGCACGTGAGTTGTCCTTTTTACTAAAATTAATGTCAATTGTAAATAAAAAGAAGCACTTGGAGTTATACCAATCCCACCATGTGTCATATTGAGGTGTGACTGATTCCTACACGTCCCCATGTCTCGAAACAACCCTAACAACCAATTTTACCACGTTTTATTGTATTTGTATGTCTAACTTCCAAAACTACATTTTGAATCGATGTTCTTAGCTGAAAACCCATTTCGCTATTGAAAGACAGAAGCAAAGAATCTTCCCACAATGAAAAAGGGGTTTTAGCTAAAAAATTGAATCAATATGTACTGTTGGATGTTAGACAATGAAAGCCAATGAATATGGAAAATGTAGTTACATTGGTAGAACGTACGATTTTATCTTTTTTTTGCCTCGTTTCATATAGTTGAAATAATTATATGAGTTCCCAAAAGATCTATGAATGAAACTAAATATGTATTAAATAAAAATGATCATGAAATTAACATACAAATAGTAGAAAAATGATGAATAAAATAATTAGATAAGTAATATGAATTCCCCTTTACTAGATGGTTTTGTGCATTCTTGAGGAATTTTCTTATTGTCATTATTTAAATTGTAGGATTGATGTCCAATCCCTCATGAGCATGTGAAGCTTCAAAAAAACTACCCCAAATTGAATAAAACAATCCACTTGTATAAGTAAAAAATTTATATATATGTAATACTAAAACAAAATAAATTAAAAATATATATGATACAATACATTAATTATGTGCAAAATGATTTTATTATGCAAACATTTATGACCATAGAGATATACCGATGGTAAGGAACGAATAATGATATTAAAGAAAATAGATCTATCCAAATATTCAATCAATGAGTGAGAAGTATGTGAAAAAATTGGATTGAATCTTTGAATTTTATCTGATAAAGTAATGATATCTTATTAGGTTAATAAGATATTAATTTTTCACTATAATTAAATAAATACATATAAGATATTCATTATCAAAGGTTAATTCCTTCCATTTGTCAAAATTACATGGATGGTAATATGATATTCCTTAGGGTGAAACCAAAATGATATGTTAAAGAATTATATGTTTTTAGATGGATTAATGTAAAACATATATAGTGTTTATTCGATGTGGGATGAAATAAATTATTTTATTCTTAAGAAGTATTAATCAGTGGGCTACCATTTCAACGATGGATATATTTTTATCAACTATAAGAAATTATAGGATGTCTAAAATCAATGAATAAAATTTCATTGATGATCAGAAAGTATCCAAAAGAACTAGATGAAGCAACACTCAACAAAAAAAACTCACTTTTCCCCTAAGAAGAGCCTAAATCATTTAGAGAGGTAGAAAAGGGTGATAATTGGATCAAATCTATGCATAGAGACCTTGATCTAAAGAAAAATAATGTGACATGATGATCTTGATATGAATAAGAACAACAAAGGATTATTATGGATCAAGTTGTTTCATATATTTCTCCAAAAAAATCTTTTTTTAAATCATACATGATCTTTTTAGCTATGTTTTGTCATAATTATGTAAAACTATTAACATAAAATATAATGGTAATGTATTGTAATGAAATTGTTTTATTTCATGTCACAGAGATAGCCACATCTACGGGGCATCATATTTATACAAGAATGAAATAAAAATGGATTTAAGTATATGTTAGTAAACCGTAAAATTCTATATATTTAATAATCCACAGTGAACATAGCATGTCATTAAATTATTAAATCCAAAAATAATAATGTTTACTTTATGTAGGATTCTAATGGTGTAATGATTCTGTCTATGAAATGTAATATTAATTTCAACAAAATATATTCTATTAAAAACAATTAATTAAATTTACATCAATCAATGATAATATTTTATTTTACCAAAATTAGTTAAATCTAGTGGTATAAGAATTATTCTTGAATAATTTAAAATATTCATTAAAATTTAAAATATAGAAAACTTTTTTCTTTAAATATGTTACTTTTCTATGAAAATATAAAATTTAGAAAATTTTCAGTAAATCCTAAATGATTGAGAACAATAAATTATATAAAAAATGTACTGTTCGTCTACATCATGTAATAAAATGGTATTTTGTTTCGTAAAACACCACGATGAAGAGGTTTTTCCTTGAAAATCACTCATTCTAATTGAATATTTTCAAACTATATTTCAACAAATAAAATCCAAAAATAAATTAAATTTTATCAAAAAATATGTTTTCCATGAATAATATAGTTGAAGGATTATAAAACCTTTAACCTCTTAGATGTTTATTTTTATATAATTTAAGTCATATTATTTAAATTTAAATTTTAATATTTTATGGAAAAAAACAGAAAGCATTATATTTTTTCAATATGTAGTTAAATAAAAAAGAAAACATATCAAACATATATAATGTTTTATCTAATTTGATTTTATAGATTCATCAGAATCATTTTACTATTTGATGTCATAAATGACCCCTAAATATATCTAAAGCCTCATGAAATATGTCCTAATCATCTTAAATAAATCCATTAAAATTACACCATATATTAGTTATCATTATCCTAGAAAAAAAATTCATGAAAGAATCATATATAGTTGTTCCCATGTGTCAAATATTTCATCATCCTTTTTTTTCAGAAACAACGTCTAGAAATACATTTCAAATAGAAGGGGATAAACCTATATTTATGTTCCTCCTCACTCAATCCTCTTAATTCAAATTATTGAATGACATAATACAAGACCCCAATGATGTCAGATATTTCATCCTCAAAGTGATTTTCAATGTCATATTCAAAACCAGTGATGACACCAACCACTATATGGACGAATTTATCAAAATATGATGATTGAAAAGAGGTATTAGTCGTTGAATATAGGTATTGGGAGCCTGTTAAACCTCAGAACAACATGGTCCAATATTTAGTTTCATTTTTTTCAAGTCTTACAGAATCACTGTTGTCTTTTGGAGTACCAGATGATATCAGAGAAGACGATACATCAATATATCTAAAAAAATAATTCTTGGTTGTTTTATTATAGAATAATGCAAATAGACTTGCTGGGACACATCGATGTGGAATGAGAAGGTTCAAAGGATAATCGAGGGAAATTAGATATAACAAAAAACTTGGATTTTGTTCGATCTACGGTAGTGTTCAACCCTTGATTTGCATGTGACATTGATACGAGCCTTGTAATAGTTTTAGCCTTGATCATATCATTGATTCGAGATTGGATTCAACAAAGAGGACTGCTAAAAGCAGGTCATTTTCACAAAGAGCATTATATATCGTGAACTGTATTGTGATTGTTAGGGTTCTTAAAATAGATCATTACACTTTCATCAGTGCTTAAAAAATGTACCGACAATGATTCATTTTATCAGTGCTTCTTTTAGCGCTAATAAATACTTATAATTCTTTAAAAAAATTAAAAATAGAATAATTATTATATATAATTATAATAATTATAATAATATATTTTATAAAATAATAATATTATAATTTTTTTAATATATTTTTATTTATTTATAATTATATGAATACTTTTTAAAAGAATAAAATTTATATAAATAAATATATACATATATATAAATAAACATAGTGAATATATTCATTATTTAAATAATTTTGTTATAAATTTAAACTATTTATTTATAATTATATAAATAATTTTTAAACAAATATTATTTATTTATTTATAATTATAAATGTATAAAAACTGTAAATTTACATTTATAAATATTTTTATTTATAATTTTTTAAAAAATATATTTTTAACATTAATAATGAATATTTAATTTTAGGTTAATGCATGTTAAAAATGAGTAAATTTGATTACTTAAAAATGAGGAAAATATTTCAAATATGGATTAGTTTGATTAATATAAATCATTAAAAATGGATGTATATTAAAATAAATACGAATACATATTGAAAATATTAATATATAGTAAATATATATATATAATAAATAATACAGATTGATTAAATTCCAAAAAAATATTTTATGTGTTTGTATCTATATAAAAATGAATTTATTACAAATATGTGAAATCAATATAATATGTTGTATCTATGTTATAAATTGAAAAATCAAATAACATTCAATTATGTCCATTACTCGATACAATTAGTCAGTATTTGTAATTTATATTAATATTTAATTATAAAAAATTATTCACTAAATATGTTACTATTTAATGTAATGCATAAGTAATATTTTTATTATATAAATCTGTTGACGCTCCTTTCGTCACAGAATCTAAAAATCGAAAAAGGGGAATATCTGAGCTCAAAGTGATTCAACCTTTGAAGAAAATATCAAAAAATCGACAAAGGCATGAACAAAGGATCAAAAGAAACTTCACCGCACAAGTTATATCACTGTCGCGCAAGTCCACTTGCGCGACGCACCTTGGCGTGCAAGTGACTTGCGCGACCTAAGTGATAACTGCCCGGTAACCGCCCGGGGTCTTCTCCTGCCTATAAATAGACCCTGTGGGGCCCCCATTCAAGAGGATCTTTTTCCAGAAACTCGGATTGAAGCTCCCGGCGCCCAAGTCTCTTCACAAAGCTTTCGGAACACTTCTAAGGTAATTTATTACCTAGAACGGAATATCTAAAGAGAGGGAGGAAGGCCTAAGTGTTGAAACTCATCAACACTTGCGCGCCTGAGTGGCCAGCCCTTAAGGGAAGTGGTCCCACTTGCGCGCCGCCTTATTCCTTTGATAGAACTTGCGCGTCCTTTTTTTGGAAGAACCTCAAGATAATTCTAAAGGCTTTAATAAAGAGTCGCTCAAGTATTTCAATGCTGGTTGAATATCGCGCAAGTACATCACATGTCGCGCAGGTATACCTGCGCGAACAATACTTGCGCGCCGCCGTAGTACCTGCGCGCCTTCCAAGACTTGAGTGCCCCTTCCTTTTTGGGTGTCTTTCTTGCCCTTTTCACCCCTCTTAAGCCATTACACCTTTCCTTTTCAAGATTCAGTATTCAAGACACTCTTCAAATCCATTTATGGCATGATTTCTTGATTTGACTTCCTTATCTGAAAGGAATTTGGTGGAATATCTCTCAAAACCTAGTGATTTAAATATCCTTATGTCACTAAATATGGAGATTTCATTCATTCAACCTTATCCTTTAAGATGAGAAAATCCTTAACCTGGGTCTCCTTTTTAGGAATAATCCCCAGTCCTAATTTTGGGTCTCCTTTTCAGGAATAATCCCCAGTCATAGATCCTCTAATTTGGGCATCCTTCTTAAGAGTAAGCCCCAAGTCCCTTAATTTGGGCATCCTTCTTAGGAGTAAGCCCCAATCTCAAATATGGGCATCCTCTTCAGGAGTAAGCCCCAAACCTTAATCCTTAACCTGGGCTTCCTTTTCAGGAATAAGTCCTAGTCATAAATCTTGGGCTTCATTTTCAGGAGTAAGCCCCAAGTCCCTTAAATTCTCTTTAAACTAGTCCTAATTTACGTTTGATCTGGGATTCCTTCTCAGGAGTAAAACCCAGTTATCAATCCTCTCCTAATTTGGGATTCCTTTTCAGGAATAAGTCCCAAGTTAGAGTATTCAAATCTCCATGAAGCACATATACCTTTATGGACCCTGTTCCAAGATTTTCTCCCTAAAGTAAATCCTCTGGGTAGTCATACATACATAAGCCCCAAACCATTTCTTATGATTGCATCTTTCATGGCACAATTGTCTAATTTTTACCAATACCTCTTGTTTCTCACACCGAGCATGACTCACGTGAGCTTAGAGTGTAAAAGTAATTGTGACATCCTGCTTTGAGCCATCAATCATAAACATAATACCCTTATTCGAACTACGTGGGTTCTGATTCCTTTTCCAAAACAAAGGATACGTAGGTAGCCCATCTATGGGTTCGATCCCAACTCTGAAATAATTCATTGTCCTTCTGAATGACAATAAACTTCAAGTGACCCACTGAGTGGCTTTAAAACCAGCCTGGTCATCATAATGACCAAGAGACTTTTATATAAATGTTTTGAAGGTTACTGTTGATCAAGAATCTCTAAATAGATATAGATGATTCTCTATTGATGAAGAACCTCTAATACATATAAAATATTCTCTAGAATTCTTACATATTTAATCATTGGTTGTCAAAACTAAAGGAAAAGCTCATTTTATACTTGGTAATGTAATAAGGATTCGCAAACATAACTTAAATCTATAAAGAGAGTCCCGAAATAGACAATAATTCCCCTCAAAAAGGTGTGATGAGTCCGACCTCCCATCCTCTCGACCAATGAAAATTCCTAAGCCTCATCAGTCCACAAGCTAATGAGCACCTACCTTTGGAAAGTAGGTCCAAATGGATGTGGAATCATTGGATGTTTCCGGTTCTACGAACAAACCCGCTAGAAACCGATTGGAACGTTTGAATCTCCCATCCAGGAGGTCATCCCCGAATTCTGAGGGAAACAAAAAATGGTGAACCGGACGTGAATCCTTAACCAAGTTAAAATGATGTTTTACCTATTTGTTAAGCCCATATTTAAAACTCAATAGAAGGGCTAACAAAAAACAATCATTGACATATGTTCTCATCCAAAGGATGAAGTGGCTGAATTTTATCTTGATTACGTCTGTTATATCAAACAGGCACTCTTTTCCAAGATCTTCTATATTTCCATAATGGATTCTCTCAAATTCACATCTGTGAATACTGCTGCTGCAAATACAACTACTGCTATTCCTACTAGATCATCATCCGCTCTGAGGATGACATCACCTACTCAGCGTCTTCAACGCTGGGTATCAAATACGCTGGTTAAGGAGTACCATCAACACGGTACCATCCCAACTCTGGAGGCTGCCCGACAGGCCCTCCAAGTGAACTACTCACATAGGTCGTCCGGACAACGACGACCAGTGATCAAGAGGCAGTCGGTGTTGACTACCGTCTCCAATCGTTTCGGGTCGTTATCCCTGGAATGCAATTTCCATTCACTCCCTTACTTTGAGGAAGTGAATGAGCATTTCCCTCAGGGCCTTAATTCAAAAACATAGAAGTCCTTCCCGAGGGCTCCCATCAACAATCGCCACCAGACTCGTGCAGCAGTGTGCCCTCAACATGATGAGGGTACCGACTCCAGGCATTCAGCTCAGGTTCCTCGAACCCGAGCAGGCAAGACGAACCGCCAGAGACGGAATCCGGTTAACAATGGGCAGGTTTTCATCCCTTCCATCTCCGGAGAAGTCCACCAACCTAAATTGGTGGCAAACAACGAGCAGGTACACACACCTATCCGTTTTAATTCCACTGTCCAGCAGACTCGTCTTGCAGCATCAAGCCAATCCCGCCAGGCAATTCTGGCGGAGTACTATAGGCAGGAACATACACCTGCTTATACATCATCAATTAGTCAGCAGGCTCGCCTGACTACATATGATGGATCTCGTCAACCACGTTTGTCGAAGTGTAATCAGCAGGCACATACACCTGCTAGTACTAATAAAGCTTACCAACAGTCTCGCTTGGTAGCACACGGAGAAGTCAGTCAGAAATCTCCGATGACAAACATGAGGCAGACTCAACTCTCTGCCTCCACACTTGAGTACTGTCAGGATTCACTGACAAGAAAAGGAGGACAGGAGCAGGCACATACACCTACTCCAAACCCGGAATGGACGTATATTCCTGTTTCGGCGGCTGAAGTCACCAAGCATATTTTGTCAATGGTGAAAGAGCAGAAGCAAATTCCTTCTCATATTCTGGATGCTTGCCAGGATATCATAACAGCTTCAGCATCATCTCAGGGAAAGACACATAAATCTATCCCTTGCAGTGGAGTGACACATCAATGATTCACTCCGGAATAGAAACACACATCTGTTCCAGTCCAAGAGGGTTATGGGGCATACTCCCCCATATCATACGGACAACCAAGTCAGGCACATACACCTGATTTGAGTGGAGATCGTCAGCCTAACCTGACCATCTTTCCTAATCAGGCACATAAACCTGCTCAGAGCAATCACTTTCGTCATCAAGTGGTTTCTAAAGCGAGTAAGAAGTCATCTAAGAAAAAGATCCGCCCAGCACAGTCAGGAGATCAAAGGCCAATCTGTAACAAGGCCTTGCTCGATGCTAGAGTTCTTGAAGCCCTCAGACATTTATCTATTGGAATTCAAGATTCTACTCCCTCAGTTCCCAATAACGGGAACATTAATTCTGAAGGTCTTCAACAGACACTTCCTCATGAAGGCTTGGTTCATGAAAATTTGGTCAATCTTGAAGTTTCTTCTTCACATGAGAGCCACATGAACCCTCTGTGTGGTCAGAAGACCAAGGAGCAAGAGATCTCATCTTTTTCTGTAACCCATTATAGTGGTCATCCCCATGATGATGAATTTCGCTGTGAAAGTCCTCTCCGCAGTAGTGATTCACATTGCCTGGAAAATACTCCAGTGGACAATGTAGTGCCGACAAAAGCCCTCTTATCTTGAGGCACTTGCAAATGAGAAACCAGTCATGTCTGATGCTTTATCTCTAGCAAGTGAAATACTTTCTCAATCAGAAGATAGCCCAGGGTGTAGGTCATTCTCCGAACCACCCCTAAGTCATGCATCTTCTAGTTTGATCAATGATCTCTCTACCAATCTTGTTGAATCCGATGAAGCAACAAAGAAACACCAACTCTGGTCAAAACAGGTAGAATAATATTCATTTAATGATAAAGAGGAAATGCTGAACATGAGGAAAAAATTGGCGAAAAGTGAATTACCAGTCATGTTTTGGCCTTTGGCTGACTCCCAGTATGATATTCCAAATATGTTGACGGAAGATGGAGTCCATGATATTCGTCTCAACATATGGAAAACTCTTTGTCAATTGAAGAAGAAGGTATTATCTTATGATGAATATGAAAATCATCTTAAGATAATAGAAGGGCTGCAATGTCAGATTGATTTGGCATCTCTATCAGTCTCTCGGTATCTGAAGGCTGAAAAGCAAAAGAGAACCCTTCAACGTTCATGTCTTGGCGCACTAAGAAAATTGCGTCAATTAATTGCCAATGCTCCATATGGTGTTCATATCAGAGGATGGGGTGTTCATGGAGCACTACATTTCACAGTTCTTTCTAGTCAGCAAAGCCCACCGAAAATGGTCTCATGCAATGTTATTGCCCATGGCCAGCCACAGTCAATGGGCTTTGTTCATAATCAAAAGCTTGCTCAAGAACATGCTTCAACTAGTTCCTCTCAAAATCAAGCATATAGAGAACAAGTTGTTGAATTTCTCCTACATCAAGCAGGCGAGAATATTGCACAAGCATCTCGTCTGGAGAAAACAAATCATCAAATGACAGAAGTCTCGGAAATCATCCAACGGTCTGTTGAACCAGGTGATAAAAGTGGATACAGATTAATGCATCCAGCTAATTTCCGAACTAATATTCGCAAGATTAAGAGATCTTTTAAGAAAGTCTCAGACATAACATGTCAAGAGCCACCCCAGCTTGTCAGACTGGGGACTCCTTTAACCCAACCCTCAGATTCAACAAATGGGATTCGAGGAGTTGAGCGGAATTAGCAGGAACATCCCCAGTTCACGAGACTGGGGACTCTTTCAAATCATCATTCCCCTTCTCAGAGAATATCTGTCTTTATCGATTGGGGAAGAAGCCCCAAGAGGAACGAAGAGCCAAATTATCAGGAGATTCCCTCCAAATTATAGATCGTCAAGAAGTTCCTAAAGGATTGAATCAACAAAAGGCAATGTCTCATCAAAGATATGAAAGAAGACAATATCACAGAAATGTTGATAGAAGGGATGTGATGCATTATGCATCAATCAATGTCATCAATGCCATTGTTGCTAATCCAACAGAGGAGACACACTCAGGGGACTCAGATAAAGAGTGTCCTACTCAAGAAAATGTACGCACCGATACAAATGAAGAAGGTGTGTGTACACGAAGTCAAAGGATTACTCAGAACCTAGGTAATCCACTTCCTTCTCTCCAAAAAGTATCCATAAAAGGGAGGGGAAAGAATCATGTTACATATCCTTCCTCTAGAGAAGTTCAATCGCTCTCATTAGAGAAAAGGTTTGCACAACAGGAGGAAGAAATGAAAGAATTAAGAAGGTTGAATACAGAACTACTTCAGAGTAGTATTCTTCTTAAGAATGATGAAGTCCAACAGCCGAAAGAATTTGTTGCAGTTACTGAGATGGATCAAGAATATCCTCCTTTATCAGTACACCCTCAGAGGTCTAATCCTACGGGTCAAACGCAACAACGGTTGGCAGTGCTACCATCAGTTGCAGCACCAACCACCACATCTGTCCAAGCTCTATTCATTGCACCTACTCAAGACCATATTCAACTGGATGTTTTTCAAAAGTTAATAACTACTATTGAGTCATTAACAGCTCGGTTAGAAACTATGGAAGGGAAACGGGTGCAAGTTCAACCAGAAAAGAAAGTTTACCCTGAATGGGTAGATTCAATTTCTCCTCCATCTAGTTTTGGAAACCCTGTTTTCCCTACTTTCAATGGATCAGGAGACCCTGAACAACATTTGATGCATTACGTGTCTTGTTGTGATCCTATGATGGGAACTCCCGAGCAGCAAGAAGCAGTGAAACTCAGATGCTTCGTGCGAACCTTGCAAGGACCAGCTTTTGTCTGGTATACAAGCTTGCAATCCCGGTAAATCATCGGATGGGAGGATCTTCGCCAAAAATTCCTTCTTCAGTTCGGCTCAACTTTTCCAAAAACAACAGTTTTCGTTCTTACAAATTGCAAGCAAAGGGAAATGAAAGTGTCTCTGATTTCATTGCTCGCTGGAAGGGATTAACATATTCCCTTAGATTAGCACTCCATCAGGAAGAGATGTTACCAATCTGTGTGGCAAATTTGTGTGGCGAATTACGCACGCCATTGATCCCTATGAAATACACAAGAGGGTTTCGAGACCTTACTTCAATCGCTCAGAAGATTGAATATTCCCTTATACAGGCTAAGGTTAAATCTCGTGTAATTCCATCAGCTTCAGGAAGAAGAATGGGTAAAGCAGAAACTGCTACAGTTATGCTTAAACAAGCACCTGTACCTATTTCTACTTCAAAACCTTCATCTTCTCGAAGGGTTCCAACTCTTGAACGCCAAAAACAAAGGTCATTTCGTCCAAATGATCAAAAAGATCAACGACGAAAACAATTTGAGGATATGAAGAGTAAAACATACTCCTTCCGAAGTGAGCAAGTTCCTAGTTACTTCGTTTCAGCTCTGGAAAATAATTTGGTTCAATTACCAGTGCCCAAGAGGCCAAACAAAGAAGGAGATGAAGACCGTCCCAATTATTGTCACTTTCATCAAATGTTAGGGCATCCCATCCAGGAGTGTTTTGTCTTCAAAGACCTCCTACAAAAGATGGTCGACTTGGGACAAGTCAAGTTGAAAGGTTCTTCAACTCAGGTAGCATGTGTTACTGCTACAGTTCCAGAGGAGGAAGGTGAATGGAAAGAAGTCAAAAGTAGAAGTCCACAGAAATATGATGATTGGATGGTCAGAAAGACAATCAATCGGACTCATGCCATTTTGCGAACACAATTAAAGAAACCAATTGTGTCTTCTGCCATGAATATTGTGGTAAAACCCTCTTCGTCAGTGGAAAAATCCTCAAAGAAACGGTTTGATTCAAAGAAGGAAAAAGAATCAGAAGAAGATGAGTATGTGTCAAAGCCTAAATTGTCTTTGAATCTGGAAGACTTTATGCCATCTACTTCAAAAAAACGGGCACCGCCCCATCAAACGACACAGCCTAAATAGGCTAGTCAGGCAAAGTCTTTATTAGACGAAGAGTTAATCTTCGGTTCTGTTAATATGATTCAATTAACAGATCCGTACTCCAGTCGTAATTTCAATTTTGATGAGCCTGAATTCCCTGTATCAAATAAGGGAATCCGAGGAAGTTCCAGAGGTTCAGGATACAGGGGAATACGTGGATCTTTCCGAAGCCACTACTCCAATTCTACCCCTTCTAGCACTGTGTATGCAGCAGAAACTCGTGGTAGAGCCCTTCAGTGAGCTCAAAAAGAACAAGCACGTTCTTCTTCCAATAGTCAACTCAGTCTTGGCACAATTATTTTGGAAGACCGATTGAAAATTCCATCTTCTTTATCTCAGCAAGTAAATGGATCTAATCGGTCTAATCTTCCAAAACCAAGGATGTTGCCAACTTCTATCCCAATACAAGATGCATCAGCTTCCAAAGCATCTGCTTCCAAGGTACCTGCTAAACCGCATATTCCTGTTGGGAAACGCAGACCTCTAGATCAAAAGTATGATATATTGAAACACTTGGCCCACGTACCATCCAAGTTATCAATTTTTGATGCTTTGAATCTGTCAAAAGATCTTCGGGAAGCACTCATCGAAGCTTTGTCAAGTCCTCAGGAATTTGAAGCTGAAATTGCTGCAGATGAAGTCTATCACATAGAGAATAATCCGGCAGAATGCCATGTAGTGATATCTTTTACTGATAAAGATGAAGATTATGTTGTTCATGGGAACATAAAACCTTTTTACTTATCTGGAAAAGTCAATGGTGTGGATATCCGAAGAGCTTTCATTGACAATGGTTCAGGAGTCAACCTCATGCCCATCCGTACACTTCGTCGATTGGGCCTCACGGAATCTGATTTATCTCCTTCTACCATGATGTTACAAGGATATGATAAAAATGAACTAGAACCACTGGGCAAAGTTACACTCAGAACTCAGTTTGGAGATCTTGTATCCAATTCAGATTTCATGATTGTTGATCAAGACTCAGCTTTCAACGTCTTACTTGGAAGACCCTGGCTACATCAGCATGCAGCTATTCCTTCGTCATACCATCAATGTCTCAAATACTGTTTCAATGGTCAAGTTGGAACATTGTATGGTGATAATACCCCATTCAAGACATGTGAGTCTCAATACATTGAGGCAGAATTTTATCACATGAAGGGAAGAGAAAAATCTACAATGAAGGAAATTACCAAAGTTAATGCTCCATATGGTTTGGATAAAATTCCAATAAATCCATTTACACATGTGAGTACAGATTATGTGTTACCTATCAGTCAAATTGAAAAAATAGGCCCAAATCAAAAAACTCTTATGGAAAGATCCATAATGTAAATTACGGCATTTGAGCCAAACAACATGGGAGAAATTGGTAACCTACCAAATAGCGATGAAACCATAAGTGGTGACGTCCTCATTTCATCTACTGAAATCCAACAGGTCTATACTTCGCCAATCAAGCCAGAAGAAGTTATAGAAACATCAGAGGTGAATAATGATGTCAATTCTCAATCCATCATCTCCTCTTTATTTCCCAAAGAAGGCCCTTTATCATCAATAGGGTCGGAAATGGAAGCTTCTTCTTCAAAATGTGCAAATTTTGACATCTCTTCTGATCATGAAACTTTTTTTTTGTCATCTACTATGCAAGTAGAAATGGAATAAATAGCACATGATGAAGAGAAAGAGGAAGATCTCAGAGATGCTCCTCCAGTATTTGAAGTAGGTATCTCTACCACTGTGGATGAACTCAGAGAAATAAATCTGGGTACAGAGAAAGATCCGCGCCCTACTTTAATTAGTGTGGCCATGACTCTTGAAGAGAAAGAGATGTATATTTATTTTCTAAATCAAAATAAAGATATTTTTTCTTGGAAATATACAGAAATTCATGGGCTTGATCTTGATATTGCTACTCATCATTTGGGTTTACCAAAAGAACATCGAGGATTTAAGCAAGCCGTGAGAAGAACACACCCAACCTATGCTTCCAAAATTGAAGTTGAAGTGGATAAGATGATCAAAGCTAACTTCTTCAGAGAAGTTCAGTATCCCAAGTGGTTGGCTAATATTTTCCCTGTAAAGAAGAAGAACGGACAAATTAGGGTTTGCATCGATTTCAGAGATCTTAATCGGTATTGTCCTAAAGATGATTTTCCAGTTCCGATTACAGAACTCTTAATTGATGCGACGGCTGGTTATGAAGTACTTTCCTTCATGGATGGATATTCCGGATATAATCAGATCTGAATGGCCCCATAAGATGAGAAATCTACAGCCTTCAGAGCCCCTCAAGGTGTGTTTTGTTACCGGGTGATGCCCTTTGGTTTAAAGAATGCAGGTGCAACATATCAACGCGCCATGCATCGTATCTTCAAACCTTTCATAGGGAAGTTTGTTGAATGCTATGTAGACGATTTGGTGGTTAAATCAAAACAAAGTTCTAATCACTTGGCTGATTTGGAAGTCATATTCCACAAGCTTCGACAACATAATTTGAAGATGAACCCCTTAAAATGTGATTTTGGGGTAACCTCAGGAAAATTCCTCGGCTTTGTTGTACACCATCGTGGTATTGAAGTCGATCCTGAGAAGACCAAGTCAATCCTTGGTATGTCACCTCCTCAAAATTTTAAAGAATTAAGAGGACTTCAAGGACACTTAGCCTATATTCGGCATTTCATCGCCAATTTGGCAGGAAAAAGTTTACCCTTTACCAAATTTCTGAAAAAAGGAGTCACTTACCAGTGGACCGAAGAATGTCAAGAAGCGTTTGATGTTCTCAAGAAATACCTCTTGAGTCCACCAGTACTCATGCCACCTGTTGAAGGAAGACCACTTATCCTCTATGTGACAGCTCTAGAGCAATCATTGAGTGCCTTTCTCGCTCAAAAGAATGATGTTGGGAATGAAAATAGCCTCTACTATCTCAGTAGAACTATGCTTGAAGCAGAAACCTGGTATTCAAGTATTGAGAAGTGCTACCTGGCATTAATCTTTGCAGTTCAGAAACTGAGACACTACCTGCAACATCACGAGGTCCAATTGGTATCTCGCAATAATCCGCTCAAATTAATCCTTAGTCGTCCAATGCTTACAGGACGTCTAGGAAGGTGGGAAGTTATTTTGCAATAGTTCGACATTCAGTATGTATCTCAAAAGGCAATAAATGGCCAAGCTCTGGCTGATTTCCTGGCTGAACATCCTTCAGTGGAAGACATGTCTTCAGATATTGAACTCCCTGATGAGGAAGTTTTATCTATTCAAGAGAGTCCTCAAACATGGGAAATGTATTTTGATGGTGCTTCCAGAAGTCCAACAGGGAAGAAAATGGAAAATCCTAAATTCAACAAAGTTGGTTTAGGAATTGTACTCATTTCTCCAGATAAGGCATTGTTACCTTATTCCTTTTTATTGTGGGAAGGTGGTACCAATAATGAAGCTGAATACCAAGCTCTTATCACAGGCTTAGAGTTAGCACTTCAAGCACAAGTGAATCACTTAAAGGTGAAAGGTGATTCAGACATGGTTATCAAAAAAGTCAATGGGGATTATGCCATCAGAAAATAAGAGTTAATCCCTTTGTATGATTACGTCAGAAAGTTAATGGCGGAATTCCCTTCAGAACCGACATTTTCTTATGTCCCAAGATCACAAAATGCTCAAGCTGATGCACTGGCTAATATAGCCACAGCTCTCGTAGATCCAAATCGGGATGAGACAACCATCAGTATTGTAGGGACCCGAAGCCTGACGTAAATTGACATTACATTACTTTTGCGGAATACTTAGTACATTACAAAAACACACACACAAGGACCGTAATAGTTTAGTGTCTTTGGAAACTCGGACTATAATCTTCTAATCATGGTGAAAGATCTTCAAAATCTCCCATAAAGATCTTCCTTTTTTTTTACCTAAAACCTTTCTTTATATCCTGGGGAAAAGAAAACATAAAAGGGTGAGCTCAAATGCTCAGTAAGGGTAAACAAAATAAATATCAATCACATCATATTCATAAGAACATAACATTTTGGAAATCATAACCTGCAAAAGAGAGCATAATTTCATAATCATGGGATAAATCATGGCAGTGAAAAAGTAGTCCCAATAATCATAACTTAAAACATGAAACTTTGTGGCATACACACATAATCATAGAGAATCATTTCTTGTTAGTCAAGACTAATTGCCAAGACTATCTTAGTGGACAAAGTCCCTTTCTGAATCGAGTAACCCTCGTTTCAGTCCTGTTTTACTGAACCGGTATAACCTACCAATTCAGCCATGTCTATCTCATGAGATATAAAATCTTTACCCAATGCATTGGAGGGAGATATAGGTCTCACCCATCTTATAATGAATCCTTTCTTATGTGTGCCACATAATCATACATCATCGCATAACACATGTAACAAAAATGGGATTCTTGAAACATCATGACATCATAAATCAATTCATATAAGATAAAGGAATTCATAAAAAATATTTCCATCACAACATAATCAAACCAATGTAATAATAGGGATAAAAACAGAACCCTTTTATTATCTTATATGGAAAATAATTTTGATAAAATACTTGAACTCCATTCTTGAGGAAAATATCCTTTCTTCTTCAAAAACATTTTTCCTTTCATAACATGTCATACGAATTTAAAATAAAAGAAGTTGATTAAAAATAAACTTGAAAACTTGTAAAGGAAGTTTCTTGGAAATAATGTTTTAAAAATCCATTCAGGCCGTATAAGTTAAAAAAAACATTCTTCGTACTTTTGTCGGAAAAGTCAAAAAGTACCTCGTACGGAAAACGACAAAAGATTCCTTTAACTTCTTTTACTAAAAACTCACCGAAGGGTAAAAATGGATTTAAACAATTGTAGGTGTATGGAAATAATATTAAATATTTATGAAACATGTATGTGGATGATAAAATACACCCCAGTACTTACGAATAAACAATCTCGGATAAAAATGAGATTGTGGTATTTTCCTTACCTTATGTCTGACTTGCTTTGTAAGTGTCCGAACCTCCTGTATAATGATTTAAATAATGTTATTGACTTATTCCAGAATCATATTCATTGTTATTATATCATATATGGTTCACTTATGACATTATATTACCCGTTCTTTTGTAAATTCCATGTTAAAGAAGCGTTTTGGGTAAAATCGTTTCATTTATCGTAGGTGTTTTGACTTGTTGTTCTTGACATCATTATTACTTATATCATGATCTACTTACTTCCAGAATATAAAATATGATTTATATATCATATATATTCAGTATATATATATATATAATAGATAGATAAATAAAATGAAAAACACCGTTCATGGAGACGGTAGTCCGTACGTACGCATGAACGCTGTTTTACTTTCCTTATTGTCTTGAAATGGAAGTAAGTAGATGACATACATATATATATATATATACATAAATCCAGTAACTTTATAATGTCATATATTTCATTATTATTTCTTATATATACTTTATAATCATTCTTAAATGGTTAACATGGAGAATGAATCTCATCGCGTCGTGGAGACGGTAGTCCGTACGTACGCACGAGCGATGATATCATTTCCATAAATATTTAACTGAATTGGAGTGGATTATACAATATATCAGAATCAATATGATGTTATAATAACTATTTATAGTTATACTTTACACCATTATACCCATCCATGTAAGGTGGTGGTGGAAAATAGATTACACCACGGCGTGGAGACGGTATTCCGTACGTACGCACGCGCGGTGATTTCTTTTTCCGTAGGATAGATAGATGGTGAAATAGGGTTGTTTCATACTTATAATAACATATCAGTATATGAGTGATACTGATGTTATTACTTCATAATGAAACAACCTAAGAAGAAGAAGTGGAAGAAGAAATAAAGATGAAAGAATTGGTAACGGTAATTACCTCTTCTTTGAAGCGCCTTTTGGAGACCTCCTCTTAGGGAACTAAAATTGGTCTTTGAGGAAGACCAGAACCTCTAGGATGTTGCTAGGGAAGTGGAGAAGAGATTTTGGCAGGGGTTGGCCGAGCTTGAGTGCTCAAATTGGTGTGAGGAGGAGGGGGAGGAGGTGCCCTTTTATAAGGAAGGAGAGGGGCACCTTAGGAATATCTCAAAATATTATTTTATATTAAAGTAAAAATCGGTTTATAATGGTTCCAAAGGGTATTATTTCGAAGATAAAGTGGGTATGGGTCTAAATCCTATCAACCAATAGGATTTAGACAAGTTTAGGTTATTATTTTAACCTTATCAATTAGATTTAACTCTAAGTTAAATAATTTAACTTTTACCGTGTCTTTTTGTTTTCTTTCACTATATGGTTAATACACTTACTATAACATGCCAAAAGAACCCCAAATTGTTTATTATTAATATATATATCCTTATCTAAGTCATTTGGCCGAACCTTAGATTTTTAGGAATAAAATAACAATTAATAATATAATATTTGATTTAAAAACTATTTTGTGTCAATTTTGACACTATTAGATATATGATTTTTGTGAAAGTCATAACATAATTATATGTTCAAACAAAGTTGATTAAATCAACACTAATATATCATAGTAACCTAGAAAATTAGTGGAATTCATAAAAAGTCTCAAATTACATTCATTTGAGTATTTATAACATCAATTATGTTAATATTTCCTTAAAAGGGTAATTACTGCATCATCGTTGTGTCATAAATAAATTAATTTATTTAAAGTCTAAAAATTATAAATAAAATATCATTATATAGGAAATATTTTTATCTTTCTAATGAATATTTATAGTCGAATTTATCTTATGTATAACCCCATATTAAAAATGTTTTAGTGAATAAACTTTGATTTTAACTCTTTTAACTCTTCTTTGAATTAAATAATAATAAATGTCCTAATCTAATCCAAGTGGGCCTAAATGATAATATTTTACACTTAAGGTTGTTTTTGGTCGAGATACACTTGTCCAATAGAATTAGGACATGTGTTAGGGTAATATTAATATCATTCTTACCCTTAATTACCCTATTTACTTTTAACCGTGGTAAATAAAAGTAAAAAGTTACTATTCACCAAAAATTATTTTCATCTCATTGAACCACATTTTACTTACTGACATCAACCGTGTCTCTCGGATTTTTGAAATTCCATTCACAGAAGCGGTAAAATTATGTTTTATGAAAAATTCAGTTTTTTAACTACCACTTAGTAGTTTCACTATTCATCAAAAAATGAAGGTTTTCAGAAAAATGCCAAAATTTCATCCTAAGCTATATTTCATATTCCGAATTCAAAAATGAAGTCTATTTTACCAAATTCATAACATAGAAGTTGCATTAATTAATTTTATAATTAAATCCCGCTGTTAAAACAAATAGCGTGTTTTTAAGAAACAATATCTATCAAAAGATTGACACTTGTTTATGTCTGGTTTAAATGTGCAATTACATCCAATGACCAACATTGTATTAAATTGTAAAAATATATTCTAAATATACTTTAAAACTACTCCAATTAATAATTTATCACTATTAATTATTTCGATTAAAAAAGTTTTTTTTTAATTATAATTTAGTAATTTTCACTATTCATCAGAATATGAAAGTTATCCGAAATGTACCAAAATTTCACCTTAGGCTAAATTCGATACTCCGAATCCAAAAATGAAGTTCATTTTGAAAAATAAGATTTACAGAATTTTAAAAAGTTGTTATTACTATTCATAACGGCTAGTTTTAATAACATTTTAATAGCATATCGCTGTTTAGTGAAACTCGTTATTGCGTACTACACACGCTATCGAGGAAGGTCGCGATTGCGTGTAATGCAAGGCAAGTCAAGGATGCGTGTTGTGCAAGCTCCTTTTGGTGTAGCGTACAACACAAGACATTAATAAAATTAAAAAGAATATTTTTTATAAAATCTTGGGCTGTTACATTCTACCCCCCTTAAAATGAATTTCGCCCTCGAAATTCGTCGGGGTTATAAATGGTTTACTATTTGAAAGTTTCTTTAATAGAAACCCACATCGTAAAAAGGAATATCAAAACCAATCTTTAAAAACAAAAGTATGAAACGTAACGGTTACCCAAATAAACTAATCATTGGGTTTCCACATAGGTGAAAATATGGATATGGAAGAGAAATCTAACCATCATGTTCTGATGAAGAGTGGTAGAGAACATGGCTATGGAAAATCAAATAATCACAAATCCATAAATTTGTGACGATCTAAGGTACCATCCGATTCATCAGGTATAAGATCACTAGGACAACATTTTTTTGGTTTTCAAGATCATTTCCCTAAAGTTGAAAATTTGAATTGGAATAAATACTTTCTTTATTTTGGTACAATCTCACTATTGTTCGTGCCTAGAACAATTTCCACTTCATCTCTTAAATAAATGAAGTTGAATTTGTTATTCGTGAAGTGTTAGCAGATCATGTGATAGAATGACGGGTCATTCCATCTGTCTCAAACAAAAGGTTAGCAAAAATTATATACATAAGTCGATCTATAGTGAGATTAATCATATATAGTTCCTAAAATGGACTTATACTTCATATATCATACTGCTTAATATAATAAAACTAGTTTCTACTAAACAGGGACTTCCTGTAGGCCAGTGGTAGGCGATAAAGGCCAATCGCACTTCGGTTGTGGGTTCGATTCCCACAGCCTTGTCCGAAGCGATGGGCTGTCGTCCGTCCTGCAGGTTGTCCTTTTTCTAAAACTATATTACTATAACATCCCATAAATAATATCGAAAAAACTTTTATCCTTAAACAATACTAACTTATGTCCAACATAATCCATTCCAATCTTTAGTCCTATCCATAATACTGCAGTCCATTCTCATAACATAGTGAAAACGATTACCAGAGATTTAATACCATCGTTGATCCCCATATATCATAAGATTTATCTTGTTGGACACATTCCAAACATTCAAAGGCCTTAATCTTGTACTCTCTTGAATACCCATTGAACCTTAGTGAAAACTTGAATGCAGTTAAATGTTAACACTTTCCACATACCAAAATCCTCAAAATTCTATATACTCAAACCATGATATCACTTAGTCCTTATATAAATCATGAGCTCATGAATACTGTTAAATATTTCATTTTCTCGTTTTCCCTTCATTATGCGCATAATATCTCAATCACTTTGAATACCACATTAGACCAATACATAAATATTCCAATATTCCATGATACAACATTATTTTGTAATCCCATTACATAAAAACTTAATCATTCCACCACATCATTGTCATATTCAACATTGCCAATAGTGATCGCATGTGACTTCCCTTTGTCCTTTTCCTTAAGAGGTTGCTCATGTCGATCATCACTAACCCTTGGATTAGGGCATTTATTGGCATAATGTCCCATCTCCTTGCACTTGAAGCATTGAAGTGTTGGTTGTGCGTTCTCTGCAGTGTTTGCTTTATTCACTTCATTAGAATCCCTTTTTCCATTACTTCGACACTCAGCTGCTCGATGACCTTCTTTTCCACACTTAAAACATTTTCTAGTCCCTTTAAGACAATCTCCACCATGCTTCTTTCCACACTTTGTGCATAAGGAAACATTCATCTTCTTTTCAACATTATTCTGAGATTTCTCCTTGAACTCCATCTTTCGTTTCTTGTCAAAACCATGAGATGGATATGTAACACCAACTTCCATTTCTACCTTGATAGCACAACGCACAATTTCTTCATAGCTACTGAAGTCTCTTATAGCTAATGCCCTTCGAAGACTTGGTTTTAAGCCACTGAAAAATCGATCAACTTTACTTTCAGGTTGGATGATAATGCCAGATGCATACCTTGCAAGTCTTGTAAAATTCGCTTCGTATATACCAACAGATTCATCATCCTTTTGCTTTAGTTCAAGAAACTCCTTCTCCATCTTCGTTCGAAGAATATGAGGGAAGTACTTACTGAAAAACAAGTTCTTGAACTCATCCCATTCCATGGAATCAATTTCATCTCTTTGCCTCGTATTCTTAATAAGATTCCACCATTGATCAGCTTCACCTTCCAAACGATATACTGCTAAGATGACTTTATCATGTTCAGAACATTGAAGAACTGAAAATATCTTTTCAGTAGTACTAATCCATTGTTCAGCAACTAATGGATCAGTAGACCCACTGAAAGAAGGCGGACGCTGCCTCATGAAGGATTCAACAGAATGTTGCTCATTCCTTTGCTCGTTTGGAAGTCATGCATGATTCATAGCTTGAGAAAGTTGTGTGAGCATGGCTACAAGATTTTGCATTCCAGCTCCCATATCGTTTGGTTGCTCAGGGGGACAATCATTGCATTGTCCATTGCATTGATCAACACGGTTCCTTCGGGTTCCAGCCATCGTCTAAAACCCCAAAAGAATAGTGTGAGAGGCAAAAATAATGCTAGGGAAAACAACATAATAAAGGGGTAGTACCCTCAATATCTAACATCTTAGGTTAAATTCTAAGATCGTTAGAGCAATTCTAGGACTATAACCTATACGTATACATAACCTTAGAGACATCCCTAGACATACATTAGAAATATCTCTAGGGATCTCACTAACGTTTTCGCATCCTAGTTTCCAAAGGTTGACTAAACCTTTCCTCTGATACCAACTGTAGAGACCCGAAGCCTGACGTACATTGAAATTACATTACTTTTGCGGAATACTTAGTACATTACAAAAACACACACACAAGGACCGTAATAGTTTAGTGTGTTTGGAAACTCGGACTATAATCTTCTAATCGTGGTGAAAGATCTTCAAAATCTCCCATAAAGATCTTCCTTTTTTTTACCTAAAACCTTTCTTTATATACTGGGGAAAAGAAAACATAAAAGGGTGAGCTCAAATGCTCAGTAAGGGTAAACAAAATAAATATCAATCACATCATATTCATAAGAACATAACATTTTGGAAATCATAACCTGCAAAAGAGAGCATAATTTCATAATCATGGGATAAATCATGGCAGTGAAAAAGTAATCCCAATAATCATAACTTAAAACATGAAACTTTGTGGCATACACACATAATCATAGATAATCATTTCTTGTTAGTCAAGACTAATTGCCAAGACTATCTTAGTGGACAAAGTCCCTTTCTGAATCGAGTAACCCTCGTTTCAGTCCTGTTTTACTGAACCGGTATAACCTACCATTTCACCCATGTCTATCTCATGAGATATAAAATCTTTACCCAATGCATTGGAGGGAGATATAGGTCCCACCCATCTTATAATGAATCCTTTCTTATGTGTGCCACATAATCATACATCATCGCATAACACATGTAACAAAAATGGGATTCTTGAAACATCATGACATCATAAATCAATTCATATAAGATAAAGGAATTCATAAAAAATATTTCCATCACAACATAATCAAACCAATGTAATAATAGGGATAAAAACAGAACCCTTTTATTATCTTAGATGGAAAATAATTTTGATAAAATACTTGAACTCCATTCTTGAGGAAAATATCCTTTCTTCTTCAAAAACATTTTTCCTTTCATAACATGTCATACGAATTTAAAATAAAAGAAGTTGATTAAAAATAAACTTGAAAACTTGTAAAGGAAGTTTCTTGGAAATAATGTTTTAAAAATCCATTCAGGCCGTATAAGTTAAAAAAAACATTCTTCGTACTTTTGTCGGAAAAGTCAAAAAGTACCTTGTACGGAAAACGACAAAAGATTCCTTTCACTTATTTTACTAAAAACTCACCGAAGGGTAAAAATGGATTTAAAAAATTGTAGGTGGATGGAAATAATATTAAATATTTATGAAACATGTATGTGGATGATAAAATACACCCCAGTACTTACGAATAAACAATCTCGGATAAAAATGAGATTGTGGTATTTTCCTTACCTTATGTCCGACTTGCTTTGTAAGTGTCTGAACCTCCTGTATAATGATTTAAATCATGTTATTGACTTATTCCAGAATCATATTAATTGTTATGATATCATATATGGTTCACTTATGACATTATATTACCCGTTCTTTTGTAAATTCCATGTTAAAGAAGCGTTTTGGGTAAAATCGTTTCATTTATCGTAGGTGTTTTGACTTGTTGTTCTTGACATAATTATTACTTATATCATGATCTACTTACTTCCAGAGTATAAAATATGATTTATATATCATATATATTCAGTATATATATATATATATAATAGATAGATAAATAAAATGAAAAACACCGTTCATGGAGACGGTAGTCCGTACGTACGCATGAACGCTGTTTTACTTTCCTTATTGTCTTGAAATGGAAGTAAGTAGATGACATACATATATATATATATATACATAAATCCAGTAACTTTATAATGTCATATATTTCATTATTATTTCTTATATATACTTTATAATCATTCTTAAATGGTTAACATGGAGAATGAATCTCATCGCGTCGTGGAGACGGTAGTCCGTACGTACGCACGAGCGATGATATCATTTCCATAAATATTGAACTGAATTGGAGTGGATTATACAATATATCAGAATCAATATGATTTTTTAATAACTATTTATAGTTATTCTTTACACCATTATACCCATCCATGTAAGGTGGTGGTGGAAAATAGATTACACCACGGCGTGGAGACGGTATTCCGTACGTACGCACGCGCGGTGATTTCTTTTTCCGTAGGATAGATAGATGGTGAAATAGGGTTGTTTCATACTTATAATAACATATCAGTATATGAGTGATACTGATGTGATTACTTCATAATGAAACAACCTAAGAAGAAGAAGTGGAAGAAGAAATAAAGATGAAAGAATTGGTAACGGTAATTACCTCTTCTTTGAAGCCCCTTTTGGAGACCTCCTCTTAGGGAACTAAAATTGGTCTTTGAGGAAGACCAGAACCTCTAGGATGTTTCTAGGGAAGTGGAGAAGAGATTTTGGCAGGGGTTGGCCGAGCTTGAGTGCTCAAATTGGTGTGAGGAGGAGGGGGAGGAGGTGCCCTTTTATAAGGGAGGAGAGGGGCACCTTAGGAATATCTCAAAATATTATTTTATATTAAAGTAAAAATCGGTTTATAATGGTTCCAAAGGGTCTTATTTCGAAGCTAAAGTGGGGATGGGTCGAAATCCTATCAACCAATAGGATTTAGACAAGTTTAGGTTATTATTTTAACCTTATCAATTAGATTTAACTCTAAGTTAAATAATTTAACTTTTACCGTGTCTTTTTGTTTTCTTTCACTATATGGTTAATACACTTACTATAACATGCCAAACGAACCCCAAATTGTTTATTATTAATATAAATATCCTTATCTAAGTCATTTGGCCGAACCTTATATTTTTAGGAATAAAATAACAATTAATAATATAATAGTTTATTTAAAAACTATTTTGTGTCAATTTTGACACTATTTGATATATGATTTTTGTGAAAGTCATAACAGAATTATATGTTCGAACCAAGTTGATTAAATCAACACTAATATATCATAGTAACCTAGAAAATTAGTGGAATTCATAAAAAGTCTCAAATTACATTCATTTGAGTATTTATAACATCAATTATGTTAATATTTCCTTAAAAGGGTAATTACTGCATCAACGTTGTGTCATAAATAAATTAATTTATTTAATGTCTAAAAATTATAAATAAAATATCATTATATAGGAAATATTTTTAGCTTTCTAATGAATATTTATAGTCGAATTTATCTTATGTATAACCCCATATTAAAAATGTTTTAGTGAATAAACTTTGATTTTAACTCTTTTAACTCTTCTTTGAATTAAATAATAATAAATGTCCTAGTCTAATCCAAGTGGGCCTAAATGATAATATTTTACACTTAAGGTTGTTTTTGGTCGAGATACACTTGTCCAATAGAATTAGGACATGTGTTAGGGTAATATTAATATCATTCTTACCCTTAATTACCCTATTTACTTTTAACCGTGGTAAATAAAAGAAAAAAGTTACTATTCACCAAAAATTATTTTCATCTCATTGAACCACATTTTACTTACTGACATCAACCGTGTCTCTCGGATTTTTGAAATTCCATTCACAGAAGCGGTAAAATTAAGTTTTATGAAAAATTCAGTTTTTTAACTACCACTTAGTAGTTTCAGTATTCATCAAAAAATGAAGGTTTTCAGAAAAATGCCAAAATTTCATCCTAAGCTATATTTCATATTCCGAATTCAAAAATGAAGTCTATTTTACCAAATTCATAACATAGAAGTTGCATTAATTAATTTTATAATTAAATCCCGCTGTTAAAACAAATAGCGTGTTTTTAAGAAACAATATCTATCAAAAGATTGACACTTGTTTATGTCTGGTTTAAATGTGCAATTACATCCAATGACCAACATTGTATTAAATTGTAAAAATATATTCTAAATATACTTTAAAACTACTCCAATTAATAATTTATCACTATTAATTATTTCGATTAAAAAAGTTGTTTTTTAATTATAATTTAGTAATTTTCACTATTCATCAGAATATGAAAGTTATCCGAAATGTACCAAAATTTCACCTTAGGCTAAATTCGATACTCCGAATCCAAAAATGAAGTTCATTTTGAAAAATAAGATTTACAGATTTTTAAAAAGTGGTTATTACTATTCATAACGGCTAGTTTTAATAACATTTTAATAGCATATCGCTGTTTAGCGAAACTCGTTATTGCGTACTACACACGCTATCGAGGAAGGTCACGATTGCGTGTAATGCAAGTAAAGTCAAGGATGCGTGTTGTTCAAGCTCCTTTTGGTGTAGCGTACAACACAAGACATTAATAAAATTAAAAAGAATATTTTTTATAAAATCTTGGGCTGTTACAAGTATTGCCCACCGTCGTGCAATTTCACCTTATGTTCAATCCAGAACAGAGGAAATTAATGAAATTAGTCCCATTCCTGAACCTTATGGTCATACTACAGGATGGATGTCACCTATCATGGAATACCTTAAAAATGGAACACTTCCACCTGATAGAGCTGAGAAAGAACAAATCCGGCGATGTGTGGTCAATTTTACTCTTTATGATAGCCCAAACCACCTAGAGAAAATTCTCTACAAACGTGGTTTTGATGGAGTTCTCTTCAGATGCATTTATGGTGAAGAGACAATGGTTGTCATGAAAGAAGTGCATGCAGGAGTCTGTGGTGCCCACCAGCCTGGACATAGATTGTCTGATCAAATTCAAAGGCTTGGATACTTTTGGCCTTCAATGATACAAGATTGTGTTGATTTCACAAAGAAGTGTCATTCATGTCAAGTACATGCCAACTTCATTCATCAACCTCCAGAGTTGCTTCATACAGCTAAATACTCATGGCTATTTGCCACATGGGGAATGGATGTGGTGGGACCTTACCCTTCTGCTACGGCCAAGCAGTTTAAGTACATTCTTACTGCTACTGATTTCTTTTCCAAATGGGCAGAGGTAGTACCTCTCAAAGAAGTCAGTTCTAAATGCATTGTTAGTTTCATAAAGTCTAACATCATTACTAGATTTGGTGTCCCTCATACCATATTGACGGACAATGGCACCAACTTCTGTTCTTCTGAGGTGAAGAAATTGTATCAAGAATACAACATTAAATCCAACCATTCATCTTGGTATCATGCGGCAGCTAATGGCCAAATAGAAGCCTTTAACAAGACTCTTTCAAATATACTGCAAAAGATGGTGGATAAAGATAAGAGGTCATGGCTTGATAAACTCTTTCATGATTTATGGGCTTATCGGACTACCACCCGCAATGCAACGCGGTCAACTCCATATTCGTTGGTATATGGAACAGAAGCAGTCTTGCCAATTGAAGTTCAATTGCCCTCACTCAGAGTAGCCATTTTTGATCAGTTATCTACAGATGAGAAATCCCAAAAGTGATTTAATGAGTTGGAACGGTTAGATGAGAAAAGATTGTGCACTTTTCACCACTTGGAAATCTATCAGAATCTAATAACACGAGCTTTTAACAAAAAAGTTCGTCTTCGCTCATTCATTCAGGGAGAATTAGTATTAGTTCTCAGAACTCCAATGATACCAGGAAAGAAACCTCCCAATCTTGAGCCAAAATTGGAAGGACCTTATTCAATACATAGGGTCTACTCTAATGGTGCTTATTCATTAATCTCGATGGATGGAGAACTCATTACTACTCCAACTAATGCCAGATTTTTGAAGAAATATTTTGTATAAAATACAAAGTATTCACTTTTGTCCCCGCAACATGACACTAAATTGTGCGGCACCAGCTCGTCCTTACTATATGACGTTAAACTATACAGCAATGGTCCAGTATGACCTTAAACTCCCCCTTTCGTCCAACATGACGTTAAATTGTATTGTCCTCGCAACATGACACTAAACTGTACAGCAGCAGAATGTCCCCGCAACATGACACTAAACAGTGCGGTACCAGTTCGTCCTTGCTATATAACGTTAAACTATACAGCAATGGTCCCGTATGACCTTAAACTGCAAATTCATCCCACACGACATTAAACTATGAAAAAAGTTCCCTAAATGGTCCAGTATGACCTTAAAATTCATCATCAACGGTCCATGCATATGACCCTAAACTATTTGCAAGTCCCTTACGTCCAGCAAGACGTTAAACTGTGACGTCCTAACTACATGAAGCTAAACTGTATAAAAGTCCCTTACGTCCAGCAAGACGTTAAACTGTGACGTCCTAACTACATGACGCTAAACTGTATAAAAGTCCCTTACGTCCAGCAAGACGTTAAACTGTAACGTCCTAACTACATGACGCTAAACTGTATAAAAGTCCCTTACGTTCGGAAAGACATTAAACTATATAATCATCAAAGGTCCTGTATGACCTTAAACTACACCACCGTCTAGCATGACATTAAACTGCACCATCCACGGTCCATGCATATGACCTTAAACTATTCGCACTTTCGTCTAACATGACGTTAAACTGTGGAAAAAATCCCCAATGTGTCCAACATGACGTTAAAATGGTGCACTCTTTTGTCCTCACTGCATGACATTAAACTACACAGTTCCCCCCTTTCGTCCAACATGATGTTAAACTCTATTGTTCCCATCGTCCTAACTACATGACGCTAAACTGTACAGAAAATTCATGATATGTCCTACATGACATTAAACTGTATTTTGTCCCTGCTACATGAGACTAAACTGTGCAGCACCAATAGTCCAAACTGCAAGACTTTAATCTGCATAGTCCCTTTATATGTCCTACATGACATTAAACTATGCATCGTTAAGGTTGTTGTTACCTCTTGTTTCTCACACCGAGTATGACTCACGTGAGCTTAGAGAAAACCTCAACCGTAACACTCTCTTTGGGCCGCTAACCATGTATAAGTCCAAACAACATTTTTTTTTATTATTAGATCGTTGTCCCCAAGAACAACTTGATCATTAATTCATTCATTAATTGAACTACACAGACTTTGATCCTTGCCCTCCAGGCTGGGTATGTAGGCAACCTCCCAGGGTTCAAGCCCAAAAACAATCTCTTCACATCGGTTCACCACCATCTCATATGATGTTGATTCGTGAAACCACCCCTGGAATCAATATCTTTACATTGATTCACTTTCTTCCTTATTATATGACGTTAAACTATGCAACACTTTTGTCCGGTACGACAATAAACTACAATACTATTTGATTTCCTCATTTGAGAGAGAACTATTATTGACATTGATTTTTCAGTCATGTTTTCATTTCAAAAGACTATGTGCATACATGGTAATGCCTGAACTTTTTATCTCGGGTTAAACCATTATTGCACTAAAGTCCCCTTTCACCCTTCACATGTACGAACCAAATTTGTACAAAGGGTATTTCTAGAACGACGTGGACTTGATTCCCATTCTTATGGGATACGTAGGAACATTCGAGTGTCCCTCGAATCCAGTCCCAGGTCTTTTGGGCCTAACCCCAAATTTCACTTTCAGTCCCTTGGCTGAAAAGTCCTCATGAAAACAGACACTGTGTATTCATTATTATGGTCCGAATTCTATGACCCTAAACTAAGATCTCTCATACTTTCGTCCTGCACGACGTTAAACTTCATTTCAAGAACTACGTATGGCTTGATTATCATTCTTATGAGATACGTAGTGAAGTCCAAAATTTCAATTCAGGACCCAGCCACAACATGATTATGGTTATCATTGACCTATGTATTTCTATATACATTGGAAAATACCCATCTTTATGTGTTATAATCCTAACCTTAAATATTTTCAGATCTTCATAACCCATTTCATGACTTTTAGTTACAAAAATGTCAAACTTCTGAGAATTCTTTTGCCTGACTATGCAGCACGTGCCCATAGGTGGCCTTGCATAAACAGTCCACATAACAGACTTGTCAGCCAAAGGATACTATTTATTTGACTATGAAACCAATGCCCTTAGGTGGCCCTGCATAATTCAACCCCCTAACGGGTTTGTTAAATAATGGTAACTTCATTCTTGGGAAGAATGCCTCTTTTGTCCTTATTTGTCTTAAATGACGATATGTAGGGATCAGCAAAAAAAATAGCCATCCTTAACATATTTGTCACATGTCCTTTTTCATGATCTGAAAGTATTCAAGTCTATGGTTTATACTCTCCATATTCTTCTTCCCTACGTTTGGGTCAGACCTTTGTAGGAGTGATATTCATTAAATTCTCCGATATTCTTGTTCGGAAATATCTTCTCCATATTCAAGTACCTCTTTCCATATAGAAAACTCTATACTTTAGAAAATTTGAATCTCCATAAACTTTCACTGGCTTTTAGCACTAGGAATGAAAATTTCTCAGAGTTCTTTTTGCCTGACTATGCAGCACGTGCCCATAGGTGGCCTTGTATAAACAGTCCACATAACAGACTTGTCAGCCGAAAGATGATATTTATTTGACCATGCAGCCAATGCCCTTAGGTGGCCCTGCATAATTCAACCCCCTAACGGGGTTTTTTCAAATAATAGTAACTTCATTCATGGAAACTACTTCTTCTAATGCCTTTTATCTCTTTTTCATATCATTCCTCAGATTCAAATATTCGTAAGTCATAGCTTACATATTTTCCCTCATACTTGAGTATGGTAATATGTTTTCAGATAAATTTTCAAGGAATTGAATCAATTTTTAATCTATTTTGGTCAAAGCTATTTCGACCTGAAACATTAGCCCCTTTATGTCCGGCATGCATGACTTTAAACTGCCCACAAAAGACAAAGGAACTCTGAATAAAAGTCAAGTTCCATCTCACTAAACATACATTTTGTATGATTTAGGTAATTTTGAGAAATTAAAAGTTTCAAAGTTTGTGGGGATATTTGTAATAATCCTAGTAAAAATCAAACTATGTTTACTAAGCCCATTTGTTTAAGTAAATTTGAAGCAGGTAGTGAAAGAATGCAGGTAAAAATGATTGAAGATGAAAGTGTTTTTCATTGATACACAAGAGTTAGAAGGACATCCACAGACTGGAGTCTCTTCTCTTTTTCAAGAATTACAAGAGGCTTTCAACATAACACTTCATTTGATTTACGGCATCCTGAGCTTCATCAGCAACCACCTGGAATTCATTCATTCAGCTGGATAAAATAAGAGATGCAGTGATAGCAGCTCTTCTTGGAACAATTGTAAAAGGATGTTCTTGAGTGCAGTTTGAGAAAATTTTCTGCTGATCAAACAGCGACTCTGTTTCTGTCCAAGAGACTTGGAAGATGGATACATGGATTTGAGAATGGAGCATTGGAAATAAAGAGCCATTTGGAGAGAGTACTCTTTTCAGATATTTCTCTAATACCATGTTTGTCTTATCTCCACCAACCGGTAGTGGAAAACATTTCAGCCCATGGTTTTTCCATTTTCATATCTGCAAGGAAATGACATGGAGGAAGAATTTGAAAGTTCACACGATTGTTGTTTCTCTTAATGCACAGCATAACCGAAATGAAGGAGTAGCAGTGCAGCTTCATTTCAGGTGTATAGTTCTTTGCATCTAGAACATTGACTCTTTGCAGGTGACTATGACTATATAAAGGCAGGTAGATGCTCTGTGGGAAATTAAGATGATATTTCTTCAAGTGCTTAGCCAAATCTGAGAGAGTGCTGTTGCAGATATCATAGTAATCATTGCCAATGATGTTCATCATATCATCAATCCGCTTGCTAGCCAGTTCATTAGACGTTTTAATTCCCTTAGGAGCCATTGAATCTACACAAAAGTTGAATAAATTAAACTCTTAAATGGGTTTATTTTTTAAAATTTGTGAAAGAATTCGAAAAAAAAATGGCTAAGGTATTAAGGCGCGCAAGTCTAAAAATGGCGCGCAAGTATTCGTGTACCGCTCTAGTTTTTGACGTGCAAGTATAAACCGTGAAAGTACAAATGCCTTTACAGTAGCGCGACATCAAGGAAAACTCTAGAAAACAGAACAACCTGTGCGGCGAGAGCTCGAAGGTATGAAGTCCGGAAATCCGGATGCTTGTACGGAAATGAGGCCCTCTATTTATAGACGCGGCCGGGACTCTGCGCGCCGTACCCAGTGCGCTTAAGGCCTGCGCGGAGAGAACTTGTGTGCCGTCCTCTGTGCCCTGAAGACTTGCGCGCTCCCTTTTCCTTTGAATGGATTCGATTTCCTCAGAGTCAAATCCTCATTTCTCTCCGGATCCAACTCTGAGGGGGGACTTTTTTTGACGCTCCTTTCGTCACATAATCTAAAAATCGTAAAAGGGGAATATCTAAGCTCAAAGTGATTCAACCTTTGAAGAAAATATCAAAAAATCGACAAAGGAATGAACAAAGGATCAAAAGCAACTTCACCGTGCATGTTATATCACTGTCGCGCAAGTCCACTTGCGCGACGCACCTTGGCGCGCAAGTGACTTGCGTGACCTAAGTGATAACTTCCCGGTAACCGCCCGGGGTCTTCTCCTGCCTATAAATAGACCCTGTGGGCCCACCATTCAAGAGGATCTTTTTCCAGAAACTCGGATTGAAGCTCCCAACGCCCAAGTCTCTTCTCAAAGCTTCCGGAACACTTATAAGGTAATTTATTACCTAGAACGGAAGATCTAAAGAGAGGGAGGAAGGCCAAAGTGTTGAAACTCATCAACACTTGCGCGCCTGAGTGGCCAGCCCTTAAGGGAAGTGGTCCCACTTGCGCGCCGCCTTATTCCTTCGATAGAACTTACGCGTCCTTTTTTTGGAAGAACATCAAGAGAATTCTAAAGGCTTTAATAAAGAGTCACTCAAGTATTTCAATGCTGGTTGAATATCGCGCAAGTACATCACATGTCACGTAGGTATACCTGCGCGACCAATACTTGTGCGCCACCGCAGTACCTACGCGCCTTCCAAGACTTGCGCGCCCCTTCCTTTTTGGGTGTCTTTCTTGCCCTTTTCACCCCTCTTAAGCCATTACACCTTTCTTTTTCAAGATTCAGTCTTCAAGACACTCTTCAAAGCCATTTATGGCATGATTTCTTGATTTGACTTCCTTATCTGAAAGGAATTTGGTGGAATATCTCTCAAAACCTAGTAATTTAAATATCCTTATGTCACTAAATATGGTGAGTTTATTCATTCAACCTCATCCTTTAAGATGAGAGAATCCTTAACCTAGGTCTCCTTTTTAGGAATAATCCCCAGCCCTAATTTTGGGTCTCCTTTTCAGGAATAATCCCCAGTCATAGATCCTCTAATTTGGGCATCCTTCTTAGGAGTAAGCCCCAAGTCCCTTAATTTGGGCATCCTTCTTAGGAGTAAGACCCAATCTCAAATATGGGCATCCTCTTCAGGAGTAAGCCCCAAACCTTAATCCTTAACCTGGGCTTCCTTTTCAGGAATAAGTCCCAGTCATAAATCATGGGCTTCCTTTTAAGGAGTAAGCCCCAAGTCCCTTAAATTCTCTTTAAACCAGTCCTAATTTACGTTTGATCTGGGATTCCTTCTCAGGAGTAAAACCCAGTTATCAATACTCTCCTAATTTGGGATTCCTTTTCAGGAATAAGTCCCAAGTTAGAGTATTCAAATCTCCATGAAGCACATCTACCTTTATGGACCTTGTTCCTGGATTTTCTCCCTAAAGTAAATCCTCTGGGAAGTCATACATACATAAGCCCAAAACCATTTCTTATGATTCCATCATTCATGGAAAAATTGTCTAATTTTTACCAATACCTCTTGTTTCTCACACCGAGCATGACTCGCATGAGCTTAGAGTGTAAAAGTAATTGTGACATCCTGCTTTGAGCCATCAATCATAAACATCATACCCTTATTCGAACTACGTGGGTTCTGATTCCTTTTCCAAAACAAAGGATACATAGGTATCCCATATATGGGTTCGATCCCAACTCTGAAATAATTCATTGTCCTTCTGAATGAGAATAAACTTCAAGTTCCCCATTGAGTGGCTTTAAAACTAGTCTGGTCATCATAATGACCAAGAGACTTTTATATAAATGTTTTGAAGGTTACCATTGATCAAGAATCTCTAGATAGATATAGATGATTCTCTATTAATGAAGAACCTCGAATACATATAAAAGATTCTCTAAAATTCTTACATATTTAATCATTGACTGTTAAAACTAAAGGAAAATCTCATTTTATACTTGGTAATGTAATAAGGATTCACGAACATAACTTAAATCTATAAAGAGAGTCCCGGAATAGAAAATAATTCCCCTCAAAAAGGTGTGATGAGTCCGACCTCCCATCCTCTCGACCAATGAAAATTCCTAAGCCTCATCAGTCCACAAGATAATGAGCGCCTACCTTTGGAAAGTAGGTCCAAATGGATGTGGAATCATTGGATGTTTCCGGTTCTACGAACAAACCCGCTAGAAACCGATCGGAACGTTTGAATCTCCCATCCAGGAGGTCATCCCCGAATTACGAGGGAAAAAAACCACATATATATATATATATACATTAATATATATAATATAATATATAATATTTATTGACATTATCAGTAATCATCTATTTAATAAAATGGTCAATATTTTTCTCAATTTACTTATTTTTAATTTTAATTTGTTTAATTTTTATTTTCCATTTATCTCTATATTTAATACATACTATTTATTAGTATTTATAATTTATATAAAGTACAATCAATTTATTCATTTTTATCAATAATTATTCAATTAATAAAATTTTTAATTTTTTAAATAATCTCACTTTTTTGTTTTTATTTATTAAAATATTTAATTTTATTTATTTGTACCATTATTAGTGCTAAAAACGCTGATATTGAATTCCTTTATGAGTAATACAAATATAGCACTGATAAAGGGTACCATTTATCAGCACTAAAAATAATCCACTAATAAGGGGACCCTTTATCAATGCAAAAACAAAGTGCTAATAAAGGGTTAATTTTATCTAAGATTTCTTTTGTGCTGATAATGATTCCATTAAACAACAATTTTTTCTTGCAATGATAAATACCATTATTGTTAAATGTCTATTTTTTAGTAGTCATTCACTATATAATATGAAATAACCCATTATGTGTAGATCCTTTGGTGGGACTATGGTCAACTTCTAATAATGAGGGATTCAAAAAACATTATTTCGGAGTAAAATTCTGTACCCCTCCGATTTTCAAAGGTATTCTTATACAATAAAATTACTGCCACTAGAATGTGGTGTTCATTGGCTCCCTACATTACTTCACAATCATTCATCTCCCAATCATGCACTATGACCATCTCCATTACCCGGTACCATTCAACATTTTACATTTTTGGGTCTTTGTACACAAAACATTTAGTGTTATGAAGTGTTTCTCCTCATCTTCCCATTTTATATTCTTCATGATTTAGAAACAATGATTTTTATTTGTCACGAAATACATAGATATAGAATTCAAGTCACACATAAACTCTACCAAAATGAATTGTATATAAATATTCCGTAACCAAATTTTTATGTCAATTGAAAATAATTCATACTCAGTGCATTATATGAATCATAGGTTAATTCATATGAATCATATGTTGATGATCCATGACTTTTATAAATCTATGCAAATTAAAAGATTTTTTTGTCCTAGTAAGGAAATTAATCATGTGGACCTTTCCGATGACACTTGCATATAGTAAAAAATTACTAAATAGTATATTTATATATCCAATTATCATCAATTTTCATTCTAATGAAATTCAAACTCTTGTATCTCAATGACATGGATAAACAACCACACCGAATATTATTCCAAAATGTTGTATATCTATTTATTACATCTACTATACCTTTTCCTTGATTTTCATAAATATAATCACACAAAATAACAGACTTATTAAATAGGGATTGTAATAATTACAACTTATTCAACAATTAAGAGGGATATTATGAAAGGAGGTAATTGAATATATGGTGTCCATACCCATAACCTAGTTTTCCCAGATGTAGGAATCCTTGGGATATCTATATTTCATGGGGAGATATTTAACCGTACTGTAGGTTTTGAGGAATAACCAGGTGTCCTTAACATTACACATTTCCTTGGACTCTTATCTTCGGATGGGAGTTCACCCTTTCACTACATGGTAGATCATCAGGGTAGGGGATGGATTCGACTATAAGAAAAGAGTTTTATAAAAATATCCTCCAAAATTTTATTCCTCTTTTAGTAGATAGGGCCATCTCTTAGACCATTGTAAAAGTTAGGGGCTAACTCCCTTTGGCCAGGGTGTGACGTTTACTGTGCATGCAGGGTTCGAATCATCTTCGACCGATGTTCCTAGTAGAGTGGCTTATGATGTTGGTATGAGGGATAAGGTTCTTGGGGATGCTGCTCGGCAAGTCCTGATGGCGTGCTTTCTAGATGAGGGTTCTAAAGTATTGTTACGGGAGGATCCAGTATGTATAGGTGGGATTTATAATGATCCAACTTTGGATCCTCCTACCCCAGTTCCAGGGAAAAGAATATATTTTTTTAATGACACATCATGTTCGAAGAAGGTCTGGTCCCCTTTGATACCAACACCTATCACTCCTGTGACTCATGGTAGTCAGTCTATCACTGCTATTTCTCTAAAGGAGGTTTCACATAGTTTTCATTCTAGTAAAAACCTCAAGGGATCAGTCACTGATTCTCATCTAGGGTAATTAACACTACCTTGGTCTTGATGGGCATGAAGTGTCGGGTCATCTTGGAGATTATAGAGTTCTTTCATCCTCTGCCATATGACCCGAGAAAATATTTCTGCGACCCTTGGTCGACTCCATAGAAATATACCTCGGTTACCTTGGAACTAGGTGAATCTTTGTCTGAGATTAAGAGAGGTTCAGTGCTTACTAGTAATAATGTTTCCTTTTTAGATGACTCTAGTGATCCTTCCATGGATGTTGAGGATTATGGTCTCATAGATGGAGATTTTAGCAAGGCCGTTATGTCTGCTGCAGTTTGTGGCCTAGTTACTCATGTGCGGTCAAAAGAAGCATCACACCAATAGAAGGTGAATATGGTCACCCTCACAGTCTATAAAGCACCCTATATCCCTTCCCAAATATATCTATTATGCTATGGAACACGATAGAACTATGGGTGAAGGCCAAATATGCAAATGTTTATAATGAGGTGTGTCATTTAAAGATTTTATTTTTTAAAATTATTGAGCCTAAGAAAAGAATCAATTGTATCAAGGTTTTTGCGAATCATATGGGTTTTTATGAAGCCTTGAATTCCAACCCATGAAACCAGTCTATTTGGGTGTTTTAGATAAAGGTTGTTTCTGTTTTTCATGTTAATGTTTCTTTTGGGAACAATTCATCCACTGTCATATTGGATGGTTCGAAGTTTGTTTTTTTTTCTATGGAATTTTTTATTCTACTGCGAGGTGGTAATTTTGGAGTTCATTGGGATGTGAAAATTTATGAAAATTTACATGGTTTTTAGGGGAGACATCAACACCATTGCAGAGGCTATAGAGAAGAAAGGAGGAGTGGCTTACTCCACATATCCCTTTCAAGATTTTAAAGACTTCTTGGAATCTTATATGTTTTTTTATCTTGGTTATTCAGGCAGTAAGTATACATGGTATAATAATAAGAAGGGAAAACCCATATTTAGAGTAGGTTGGATAGATGTGCAGAAAATTTTCACAGTCTGGATTCTCTCCCATGTATATCAGTAATGCATTTAACAAGATCTTTGTTCGATCACTCTTCAATGGGGATTACCATTGTGAGGAAGTCAAGAAATGTGACAAGTTTTTCTTACTCTAGTGAGTGTCCAAGGATTGAATGCTTCTTCCAAACAGTGTATTCTTCCTGGAACCATCAATTGGAGGGGATGGCGTGGGATGGTTTTATAAAAAAAACTATGACAACATAAATCTGATTTTCCTGCATGGGTTGGGGACAGTCGGGGTAGTAGAGATGGACTGGAAGATATCCGACATGAGCATAAGAAACTAGAGTTGAGTCTATAACATGCCTGGGATGTTGAAACCTTTATGATGTTAACTAATAAGCAGTCATAGAGAGCCGAAAAAATTCGAGAAATAGAGATAGTAGGCATAGAGAAATCATGGGCTGTGTGGCTTAGGAAGGGTGATAGAATCAAAGACTAATTCAGGAATATCTCAAGGAGAACAATGTTAGAAAGGGTGTCAACCTAAAGCTTCAGGATAGGACCTACACCAATGACATCGAGGTGGCAGGTAACATTGCCTTGGATCTCTTCAAATCACTACTTTTTAGATTAGTGACTAATATTGATTGTGATTGTATGAATAAAAGAAAGGAAACTAGTTTCATACATCATATTCCACAATTGTTTGAATACAGGAACAATGATTTTTTTGGAAGCCTTTCTTGAGTAGGAGGAAATTAAGGAAGTCGTGTTCAGTCTAATGGTGGAATGTTCCCCTATCTCAAATGGATTTCTAGGGTCCTTCTATATGGAATCTTATGATATTATTAAAGATCATGTGAATGAGGCTATTAGGTACTTTATTCAAGGGGGAGCACTAACAAGAGCAGTTTGTTCCTCTAGATTTTTTATAATCACAAAAAATCCAAACACAAAGGGGATTATTCAGTACCATCCTATCAGTCTGTGTAACTTTTTATACAAAGTTATAGCCAATTTAGTGAACATTATATTTTAGAGCATGATTCTGATGGTGGTGTCTGAGGAGAAACATGGTTTCATTCAAGGGAGAAATATTCAAGGTGTATCTAAAATTATGCATGATATTTTGGATGTCTTGAACAGGAAGTCTCTGGGCTCTAATATCATCATTAAAACCGACATGGATAAAGCAAAGGGTAGGATGGAGTGGTGACTTATCTTTAAGTTGATGAGGAAAATGGGATTCCAAGAGTGGGTTTGTGACCTGTTCTTCATGTGTTACTCCTATCCAAGGATATCCATTTCTTTTAATGGGAAAAATTTTGGGTTCTTCAAAACCATTTGTGGTTTTAGATAAGGGATCCCCCACTCTTCACACCATTTCATCATAGCTCAAGAGGCTCTCAATATCAACATGATGTAATGCCAGAATGAGGTGGTGATCATTACATATAATAATAGATAAGTAGATAGCCTCATATCTAATTTAATGTTTGATTATGACATACTTTTGTTTAGAAACTTCAGAAAAATATATATCAAAGGTTGCAATAATTTTATGGAGTCCTATGGAAAGATCAGTGGGTAGAATGTTATTTTGGATGAGAGTAGATTTTTTTTCCAATAGGTTCCCCATTCAGAGAGGCATGGTACTTCATAGATTGATTGGTATATTTTAAAGGAAGATTCCTCTAGTGTACCTTGGCTCTCCAATTTCAAATGGAAGTATTTAAAAGTGCCGGTTTGTGGTTATAATGAATAAAATATCACACCGGATTTGTAACTAGAAGAATAAATTTCTTCCATTTGATGGATGTATCTCCCAGATCAACATTGTGTTATCGAACATATCTATGTATATTCATTATGTGATTATAATTCAAGAAGGAACTGTGAAACTCTTGCAGAATACTGTGAAAAAATTCTTATCAAATGCTAATTTCAGTGGTCATTACCATTATGAATCTTGGTGGAAGTTGGCATGAATGATTAATTAGGGAGGTATTGAACATCAAAACATATCTAAAACCATGAAGGCCATGCAGGCCAAAGTAGTGTGGGATATTGAGGATGGAAATTCATTAAAGTCCAAATTAATGAGAGGCAGATATGTCAATTATTGGGAATAGTGGTCTGAGACTGTGAGAAGTTCATATAGGACTTCACGTAAATTGTTTGGAATTCTGGAGATCATTATATAGAATGTTTGGTGGATTGTGGGAAGTGGTGAAATCAGGTTCTAGAAGGATAATTGGTTCTAAGAGGTTTTGTTATTCCCTGTCTTTTAGATATTTGATATTTCTTTCAAGGAGTTTGTGTGTTATCCATATATCATTGGATCAATTCTTGAAATCTATAAAAAAAAATAGGTTTTTAACAACATCAACATCACCAAATTCCATGATAAATGCATTTTTTAGCCTCAAGTTCTGAGGGCTTCAGTAGAAAGGTGTACCATGAGCTGATTCACATTTCCAATAAGAATGATTGTTTGGAAAAAGAAGCTTTTGTGTAACTGGATTCCTAGAAAGATAAATTTTATGATCTATAGATTGAGAAATAGAGTATTTCCAACAAATGTAAAATTCCATATGGTAGGTATATTGATGGCCTCCTGTTTTTTGTGCTGCTACTCTCTAGGTATGGAATATTTATGGAATTATTTTAGGAGTGGGTGGGAATTGGGGATCTGGATCATTTTAGGTAGTTTCATGGGTTTTCGAATGGGTGGGGGACAATATGGATGAATTTTTGGATGCATTGTTCTAGGGGGGTCTCTTAGTGAGGAGGATACCAACGTGAGATTAGTGGTGTTTGCAGATACTTTCTAGATTTTATTGGATGTTAGGAACAAGGAAAGGGAGGGTATGTGTTACTCTCACATTCTTATTTAGGTTCAAGTGATGTATTTGGTGGCCGAGCTGGGAGATTTATACCCCTGCAAATAATATGTGACATCTCTTAAGATGTTGATTCCACGAGTGGTTCCAAGAGCAGAGAGCACCAAAAAAAGATCAAAGGGGGACATGGTATGTAGGAATCCCACATCAAGTGTTTTAAAGTTTAAAATTGACGGATCATTACTAGAATGAAGTACGAGAGGTGATGATTTAGTTCATGAGGGAAGAGGCTCTATTTTGTTGGGATTCAAATCTTTTTTTTTCAGTTATGGTGTTTTTTACAAGCTAATGTTTGTTCCTTGATTAACCTGATCATGTAGTGAAGGTTTTATAAAATTATGATCAAGGAGGTTGAAACTGACTCTAATGTCTTGGTGGTTGTTTTATAGGGAAAGAGTAACCCCTCCATGGGATCTGATCTATTCGATCAGAAAGTGTTGGATTTTGATAAATCAAGAAATGGTGATCAACCGTTACTTGAGGGAAGGAAATTTTTCAGTTTATGAGATCACCAAGAAATGAATCCTGGTGGAGATAGTTATTTTACATTTCAATATTTGTTCTCTCTGAGGAGATTATAAGACCATTTTCAAGGTTTATTACCTTGGTATTCATCAATTTTGGCCACCATGATTATCTTGACTACTTTCACCATGCAATATAAAATTAAATTTTCAAAAAAAATGAGGATGTCTATTTGCATGCAATCATCTACCAAGATTTGACACAACAAGGACCTTCATGGTGCTACTGAAAATAATTTACCAAGATATTGATGATATTTAATAGAATGTATATTCAATTAATAAAATTAGAAATCAATATGAATAAGCATGTATGATATTGACATTTGTACTCTCTTGATACTTCATTATATAGGGTATTCATGTAACCATGGGGTAATGATCATTTCAAAAATTTACATGATTAACCATTAATTGGTATTGTTGATGTTGAAATTGGTGTGTTCATCCTTAGGGTGTGTAAGACACACAAATATTATTAGGAATAATCATATCCACTAGAATATTATCATTATCATCCATAATATATAAAGGTAATTCAAATGAGATTCTTCCATTATCAATTGTCATTTGGCATGTTGTATGCACATCTATAAAAAATTGATTTCCATATAGAGAAATTGCAATTTGAGAGTGGAATCAACCTTAAGAAAACTAACATGATTCCAAAATAATATTGGATGAATGGTATGATTCATCATTTATGAATTTGACCATCAATAATAATTTCATATTCATTTAAATTTGACTCTATATTATCCCATTATACATGAAATGGTATAGATATGAAAAAGAGGGTCTTACCTATGAAAATATATACCAGGAACTGGGGAATTATTTCCAATATTAGTACCACAAAACCCATTGGATATCCATATACCAGTATGGAGACCATCACAAATGTAATTTTCTTTTACAACATTATTAGAGTTCCATGCCTGATGGACGTACTAGATTAACCACATGGAAAGGTATATGAAACATCATGATTTAAGATTATTTACTATATAAATTTTGTACAACCACTCATTATATTATCATCTCTCATGTTGTTGGTCATTTATACAAAGATCCCATCTCTTACAATTAAAAGGTCATCCCACTGGTTGTTTTCATCCCGGTCCATTTTCATATTGAATTAGGAAAACAATTATAAAATCCTCAAATTTGATGTCTATTTGAGGATCAGGTTACTTTCATAAAAAACTCTAAGAAGCTCTTGGAAACTCTTTGGAAATGTATGGTTTCCTTTCGAGGTTTCCCCATGTGACCATTTGTAGAAAAATATATATAACATAATTCATCAAGGATTGGTTCCCCAATGTATATGAACAGGTCCCGCATGGTATTTATTTCATCACCATGAATCATAGGGAATATATTAGACTATGGACTTTAGGGACTCAAAAACTCGTTGGTAAAATCATTATTTATATAGAAATATGTCCTTGATATTCCGAAGGATTCATAAATGGTTTGGAAATTTAGATTTTTCTAAAAATATATACACATATTCCAAACTTAATAACCCCATATCTATTTGAGGCCGACTCCTCCGCCATATACTAGGTCCCAAACATCATTTCAAACATATCGGTGCATTGTTTAGCCAATAGGAACATATATGTTAATTAAATTTTAATGGTATTAAATGTTTATTTTTGATCATATGGGCCTGAGTTAGTGTATTTTAATTTTGAACATCCATTCTCATCATTTGTGCACTTCATGCCTAATGTACACCAATTTAGGCTGAATGATTCATCTGATTTTAAGGAATGTAATTATCTATAATTTAATTTTATATTTTTGTAAATGGATCTACACTTCAATATAAACATTTCTCATTTAGGTATCAATATAGGATTCATAAAGGATGATCGTGATATTTGGCGATGAAAGGAAACAATTCTGGAGAAGGAATATTGGACACCATCCCACTGATGAGAATGTGGATCCCATAATACGGGCATTATTAAGACCAAATTTTTCGGGATTCTAGAAGATATATATAGGAACAAATCATTCTTCAAGATCCAGTTCTAATTCGGCCTTAATGGTGGTTATATAGGTGGCCTAATTTGGAGATAAAATTCTCGGCTAGATTCTAAGGCCCAGAAAAACAGCTCACCAATTTAATCATATCTCAAAAACCACAAATTAATTGGGACTGAAATGTTATATAATTTTTTAGATAGCATCATTCATGCTATTATTTCAGATGAGGCAAGATGTATGCAACTTCTGGTCAAAGGTGAAAAAGTCTCCTCTCCCTAAAATTCAACCACCCTAGGCCTACCATACTCAAGTGGGATGCTTTGAACTATTAGGGGATCATCCCAAGACTCTTTAAAATCTTATTTAAGGCATTGGTGGTGTATTAGTTGTGTATCTTTTGTTATGGGTTTCATTGTAGTGTTATGTTGCCGCTTTGTTTTTGTAATCGCATTTCATTCTCATGTAAATTGTTCAATTCACCTTAGTTTCCTAATAAACGTTCTCCCTTTACTCTTATTACATTCATCTACAAATTACATTGATATTGTTGCCTAAAAGTGTTAATTTATACACACCATTCATTGTGAGATTTATCACACAACAGTGGAGTGATCGATTTTTGTTGTTGTTTTTACTTCTTCAATTCCACCATTGTAAGGCTACATACCTCTTCCGTTGAGGACATGTCATCTATGGAGGGATAACTATTTTATCAGTTTATCTAAGGGAGTAGAAAGGGGATGGATTGAGTGTTATTTCTTACTCTCTAAATGAAGATGGATTTCTTTTATTTGAGTTTATTTTATTCAATGATTTTCACTATTCCAATTCCATATTGAATTTTATCACTCCACTTTTGTGTGACAAGAAGATCCATTACCTTGGAGGGCTCATGAAAATGACCCTAAAAGTGTATAGGTGATTATAATGTGTTTGTTAAGCTATTTAACTAGTAGGTGATGTGGTTAGTTTGAATTTATTGAATAAATCCATCTCGAGTTAATGAAATTGAAATCATTAAAAAAGGAATTCAACCAATCCACTACGAGCGATAACCTAGGATCATCTCATTATCAAAATTTGAATTAACTTAAATCTGATATTAATATTTTTAACCCATCTTAATTGAACAAAAAAATTTCAATTCATAACCAAAAATTCATCTCATAGGTTATGTATCTTAGATATCTTCTTAGGTCTCAATGGATTCGACAACCCAAGCTAGACTACCAGGATCATTCTACCTTCATCTCTTGGGTAAATTGGAACGTGAATCAAGTTGTGGTGCCATTACCGGGGACCAAGTAAGTGAAATATACCAAAAACTTATTTAATCAACCCCATTTATCTATTCTCACCCAAGATCTCTGATCTTTTCCCTTTCTCAGTTTTTTACTTTGGTGCATGTCCGCCTACACCCGTGATAATTCTAATAGACTAGTTAGGGTGGAAAGTCCTAGGATAGGGGAGCCAAGTGAACATAGGGGATTGTTTCCATTTGGTCCTAATCTTCTTGATACTCTGGAATCAAAAATGGAATCAATTCTAATGGTGGGTCTTCAAATAATGAAAATTGTACATCATGGGAGAAATCAAATGGGAAACTAAAATCAAGTAACTCCAAACCTAGGGAATGTAGTCGATAAAACAATGAATGACTACCCCACTCCATCATGGACCAATTCCCCCTCGAGAATTAGACACAATTACATATGAGATACCAATTATATCTTTAAACCCAATGTACTATACCACCTTCTATCCTTTCACAGGATGGAGTCTGAGATGACATACCTTCATGTCAAAGAGTTCAACGACATTGTTGAAACCATGGTCCTACCACATCAACTAAAATCTACTATGATGAGGCTCTTTTTTTATATCTAAAGGTTATAGAAAATAATTGGTTAAACAATCTGAGACATGAATTAATCAACTTTTGGTACCAATTACAATGATAATTCTACAAAAAATACTTTCCCCAGTACAAAACAATTGCACCTAAAAAGAGAATCCAAACAATTTTTGAAAAATATGGAGATTCATTCTATGAAACAAGGGAGATGTTCAAAGACAACGAAAACATGGTTCCACATCAGGGTTTTTCTATACCTGAACAAGTGAGAATTATTTATGAATGGTTGGGCATAGGGAACAAACAATTCATTGACATGATGTGTAATGGAACATTTAAAAACAAATCCCCAAATAATGCTTATGAGTATCTAGAATGCCTTGCCGAACAAAACAAAAAATAGAGAACTTCACATTATTTTGAAAAGAAACAAAGAAATATTGGAATTCATAAATTTTTAGAAGAGGAAAGCCTTAGGGAAAAATTGTTGCACACTCCAGGAAGGTTGAAGAGATTGACCATATGAATGTCAATGAAATCTAAACTGTAGACCCTATTTGCACAATTTGTGACCAACATAACCATAAGACCGAAAAATAAACAACCATTCCATCCATCAAGGATGTTATTTTAGGAGGACCCCAAATAGAAGTAAATCCCTTGAACTTTAAAAAGCCTCAATACCAAAAACAACTTCAACCCAAGGTATAATGACCATCCAGGATTCCGCTGGGAAGATAACCAACAGCCTAGCCAACCACCGTGAAAAAATCCTTACCCTAATCAGAACTACCAAACCCATAACTAGTTACAAACCCAACCTATCCAATACCAACATCCACCAGTAAATTTTCAACAAACCATCCCATAACCAAAATATCCTCCTTGAATAAACCAATCTTCTCATGCACTGACCCAAACTGTTCAAAAAATCCGACAAAAACCACTATGAAAACAAAGCGAAAGGATGAAATCGGAAGTCTCTTCCCTAAAACAAGAACATAAAACCATCAAAAAAGGAAAGGAACCCATGCCAACACAAGATATTCCACAACAAATAGTAAGGGTAGAGTCAAGTTGCACTCAAACAACTGATGAAAAACTAATGGTTGTGACTATTTTAATAAGTCAAAAATCAATTTTGAAAACTAAACAACTAATTCAAAACCCAACTAATGATTCAAACATGGATGAAAATTAAAATGAACCGAATGATCAAACTGGAAACATGATAACATTGTCAAAGAAACAACTCTGCAACCAACAACCCCACAACCTGCAACATTTCCTCAATGCATGAGGGGTAAAACCAAGCCTGAATTGAATGAAACATTGAGGAAAATATTCTCTCAAGTCACGTTGAATATTACACTACTAGATGAAATCCAAACCATACATTCCTCCTCATGGTACCTTAAGGAAATTTTCACTTTTAAAATGAAATTATCACATAATAACCAAGTCCTTCTAGCAGAAAATGATAGCACAAAAATCCAAGGAACCCTTCCACCAAAGTTGAAGGACCCAGGAAGTCCTTATATCAATGTTGAACTTAGAGAGAACAAATTTTTCAAAGCCTTCAGTGACCTAGGTGCTAGTGTCAATCTCATTTCCTATGATGTGTACTACCAGTTAGGCCTGGAACAGCTCCAACCCACATCTGTCACACTTCACCTTGCTGATCATGGCATTAGGGTCCCAAAGGGGATTTTAAATGATGTTCTACTAATGGTTGAAAAGATCATCTACCCTAATGACCTTATTATCCTTGACAATCATCACAACCTAGGAAATAAGGAACAAACCCAAATCATCTTTGATCACCCATTCCATGAAACAACCAACTCTGTTATTTGAGTTCAAAACGGGAACATGACCATCACCTTTGGAAACATGATTATAGACTTGAACATCTATAATGAAAGCGCACAAATAGGGGATGAAAAGGACATTCATGAAGTAAACCTGGTAGAAAAATTGATAATGAATCCATAGAACATCAAGGAATATGTGATGGATGTTTAAGTCAAGATGAGATTTATTTCCTTTGTTCACATGATGGAAGTTTATCTCTTTGGCATGAATCATTTTAAAATTTCTCTTATGATGAAGTCATAGGTCCAACAATAAGTGAAACCTTTTAGGAATCCACTTTCATGTAGAACACTCCAACTTCCTTCCCTAAATCTGATATATACAAAGTAGTATCTGAAACTTCTACATGTGAGGAATAAATCCTATCTAAAACTCTAGGAATAAAAAATTATCTTGATCCAATGTCCCAATATTCTGCTGAAATTCTAAACCAACCTGATCTTGAATTGAAAGAACATCCTGTTTCACTCAAGTATGTGATCCTATGGGACGGTCAAACGCATCCAATTTTCATTTCTTCTTATCTTGAATCCAATCTTGAGTGGATGATTCTAGATGTAATTATAAAACATAAGAAAGCCATTGGTTGGACCATGTCTGATATTCTTGGGATTAGGCCACTAATCAGGACTCATTGGATTTTTCGTGAAACTATTTCAAAGCCATGTTATCAACCTCAACAGTGACACAATTCTAATCTCAGAAAGTTAGTAAGGAAGGAACTTCTAAAATTGTTAAAAGCTGGTATCATCTATCCTATAAATGAGATTGTGTGGGTGAGCCCAGTCCAAGTGGTTCTCAAGAATGCCGAAATCAAAGTGATAACCAATAAGGATGGAGTGATTCTTCTAACTAGAGTGTTTAGTGGCTAGAGAGTCTACATTGACTATAAGAAGCTAAACCCATTAACCAAGAATGACCATTTCCCCTTACCATTCATTGACAAAGTCATTGAGAGAGTCGTAGGTGATACCTTCTACTAATTCATAGATGGGTACTCGAGGTATAATAAAATTGAGGTCTCACTAGAGGATCAAGTGAAGACTAAATTCACATGTCCATTCAACACCTTTGATTTCAAATGCATTCCCTTTAGGTTATGCAATTCACTTGAAACCTTCCAGCGGTGCATGATGAGAATATTCTCAAACATGGTAGGAGATTTTCTAGAGGTCATTATGGTTGACTTCTCTTTGTTTAGGGATAAATTTTGACGGATGTTTGAGGAATGTGGAGAGCGTCTTTTCAAGATGTAAAGAAAATAATCTAGTCCAAAACTGGGAGAAATGTCACTTAAATAATAAAGAGGGACTAGTTCAAGGACATCTGGTATTAGGTAGAGAGGTTGATGTTGATAAATCCAAGGGTGAAATCATTTTTCACCTTCCATCACCCAAAAATATCAAGGAAGTGAGGTCATTCTTATGAAATTCTGGTTTCTATAGAATATTAATCAAATAATTTAGTTCAATCCCCCATCCCCTTTGTGGTCTCCTTATAAAGGATGAACCATTTGTTTGGACAGAAAGCTGAGAGGGTTCATTCTCAACCCTCAAATATTCTCTCACCTCTCCTCCCATTATGAAATCTTCAAATTGGCATATCCCTTTTGAACTTATGTGTTATGCCATTGAATTTACTGTAGTAGTTTTTTTTCGACATCATTATAATAAAACTTCTTATTTCATTGTTTTTTCAAGAAAATACTTCAATGATGCCCAAATCAACTACACGACCATTGAAAATGAGTTACTTTCTATTTTGTTATCCTTAGAGAAGATTAGTTCCTACAGCTTAGGATCCCCCATCATTGTATTCACTGAACATTCTACACTAAAATACCTCTTCCAAATACAAGATGCCAAGGATAGTTTAATTAGGTGGGTCCTTCTATTACAAGAATTTGACCTCACAATCACGGAAAAACTGGTGTTGAAAATTTTGTAGCTAATCACCACTCTAGGATGGAATTCAAAGACAGCTCAAATCACATTTCTATGCCTGATTCATTCCCTGATGAACACCTATACTCCGTGAGTGACTTCCCTTCGTATGCAAACATAGCCAACTTCTTAGTTACAGGAGTAATTCCAAAATTCTTATGTACTCAAGCTCTAAGGAAATTCCTTTATAATGTTAGGAACTATGTTCTTGATGATCCAGACCTCTATAAGTTCTTCCCAGATTATGTAATTAGGTGGTGTGTCACAGAATCTGAACAATAATCCATCCATAAATTCTATCATAGTGAGGCATGTGGAGGTCACTTTTACTTAATGAAAAACTATACTAAGGTTCATCTGTGTGTTATCTTTTGTCTCACCCTCTCAAGGGAATCCTACACATTTTGCAAAATCTGTCCTCAGTGCCAACAAGTAGTGTCCATCACCAAAAAGAATCAAATGCAACTCACTCTCATCTTTCTGGTTGAAATCTTTGACTGTTGGGGAATTGATTTCATGGGTCCCATCCCAAACTATTGGGGGTATCATTACATTCACATAGCTATGGAATATGTCTCAAAAATTTTGAGGCCATTCACACAAAATCGAATGATCATAAAAATGTGATTATATTCATAAAAAACATCTTCTCTAGATTATGAATTTCTTGGGCTATCATTAGTGATCGTGGAACTCATATCTATAATCGTCCTTTCTCAGCACCCATGGAAATGTATGGAGTTTCTCACAAAGTGTCTACTACATACCACCGATAAAAAATGGTCAATCAGAGCTATCCAATCGAGAAATCAAACAAATTATTGAGAAAACTATTAATCCATCAAAGAATGATTGCTCAGGAAAACTCTTAGATTCTCTTTGGGCCTATCGAACTGCATATAAAACCGCTTTAGGAATGTCCCCATATAGAATGTTTTATGGAAAATCATGCCATTTTCAATTGTAGATTGAACATAAGTCCTTTTAGAAAATTAAGAAAATGAATTATAACCTCTCATTGGTCGAAACAAAAAGGATATTAGATCTCAATGAACATGAGGAACTCAGGATGGATGCTTATGAAAATTCAATGATCCATAAAGCTAAAGTAAAAGCCTAATAATCTCGAAATCTTAAAACAAAACACACTGTACTTGGTAAACATATTATTTTGTATAGTTCTAAACATCATTTACACCTGGGAATGTTGAGGTCTAGAAGGTCTGTTCCATACATAGTGCATAAGGTGTACCCCCATAGGGCTATTGAAAATCAAGATCCCACCAATGCTCAAACATTTAATGTTAATGGTCATAGAGTAAAACTATTCATAGAACCATTACTAAAACCTGATGTTGATGAAGAATTGTGTGACACTACCTTAGATAACAAAAATAATTAATCATTTAGGGGTCCATGTTAATCTAATGACGTTTAACAAAGGGCTTCATGGGAGGAAACCCAAGGTTTTCAAGTTTCCAAATAGTTTTTTTGTTTTAACCAACTTTATATTTTAAATAGAAATAATGAATAATATTGATATATTAAAATAAAAAAATAGATTTTTGACATGTTCTTCTATTATGAGTATGGATGGGTATGAAAAGGGAACACCATATTCATCTGTGTCATGTGGTGTGATCCTTGAGTAATACCTTACCCATAGATTAAAAAAGAAGTCAATGTATAATCAGTTCAATTTATTTGAATGTGATTTAGGTTAAAATAAAAAAATATAATAATAATAATAAAATTTAAAGGCCACATTATAGGTCATAGGTAAAACCACATCACAAACGGCAAATCCATGGGGACTCAATCCTAGGACCGAAGGGAGACAAGGGTGCACAATTACCACTGAACTATAGCTTATAATGCTTCTTTATTCTATAATTTATGTATATAAACTTATATATTAAATTTTTTTATAATATGAATAAATATAAATATATATATATTGTTTTGTTTTTTTTCATTTTCAAAAGGGGAACTATGCAACTAACATGGTTATCAAAGGACTAAATTGGAGTTGCATGAACTTCAACTTCAACAACCAGGTGACTTCATTCCATGATCCTCATATTTCAATTTCATTTTTGAAATCTCCTTCTCTGCCTATACCACCTTCTAAATTATATTTTCTTAGAATAGACGGTACAATTTTATTTTAGGTTGGGGGGGCGATAAAGGAAACTTTATTTTGTGTAACAAAAAATTAAATTTTTGTTTTGGTGAAAAAAATTATTTTAAAAAAATATGTGTAAATGGACTGAAAAATTCCTTCTACTTTGAACCTCTTAATACACATTGAACACTTTGAAACTGAATATCAAATAATGTATCATACCACGATTCTATTTTTAATCCATATATAATTTCATGAAGATCGATTTTGGAATGTGTGGTTGTCTAATGTGAAATTTCATCGTTTATATTTTCATCCCAATAGAAATAAAGAGATCACAACGCACGTCCATTGGATAGTGTGGTATTATTTTGAGTTCATGGGGTCCCCCAAATAAATACCATAGGATTGGTGATCATTTTAGTTTTAATATAAGTATTAAAAAAACAAAAATACAATAAATTTGAGCATCGAGTAATGAAATGACCTAATGTGTGGATTTCGGAACTTGGGGATTGCGACTCCATAGTTGTCTAGCCCGAAATTAGTAATTTTATCTCCATGTTTCATAATTTTACTTTTTTTTTACTGAGTTAACTCGATATGATGCTAGAGTATGTGGGCTTCACTTGGTACCCTATGGCCTTTGAGCCTAGGTGTCATTGGAAAAGTCTTGCTACGTGGGTTGACTCTATTGACTGCAATTTCAATTACCATGGAAAAAATGCAATATATATATATATATATTGAATACACATCTCAATATTAAAATGTAATTCCACTTAGTGCTTCCATTTTCCCCTTGAATAAAAATGAACCCCATGTATTTTATGACACAAAACACATCATCATAATTTGTTGAAATTGGATGAAATGTGGTGAAGAATTTGAAAAAAGAAACAGGATTGGGATTGGAAGCTTCTTATGATACTATCTTGTGTTAAAATATTTTTATGGGTTTCATGATATTTTGGTATAAGGGTTTTTCATGATCATTGTGTATTAAAATATTTTTTGAAATGGTAATTTGAATTTCATATTGTTGAGATTCATTTATCACAGTACTAGAAAATCTAAAGATGGGGGTGTGATTATCCAATAAAAACACATATGATAATTACATTTTAATGGTATTAAATGTTCATATTTTATATTGTTGGCCTGAGTTAGTGGATTTTAATTTTGAACATCCATTCTCATCATTTGTGCACGTCATGCATTATGTACATAAATTTAGGCCAGGTGATTCATCTAATTTTAAGGAATGTGATTATTTATATTTTAATTTGATATTTTCGTATATGGATATACAATTAAATATGATCATTTATCAATCAGAGATCAATGGAGTATTTATAAATTATAATCGGGATATTTGGTGATGAAAGAAAACAATTTTGGAGAAGGCATATGGGACACCAGCCCAGTGATGAGAATGTGGAGCCCACAATACAAGCCCAATGAAGCCAAAATTTCGGGTGATGCTAGATATATAGTGAAAAAAATCAAGCATCAAGAGTCAGTGCAAATTCAGCCATCAATATGGTTACTAAAGCATCCCAATTTGGAGATAAAATATTGAGCCACATTCTGAGGCCCAAAAAAAATAGCCCACCAATATAATCCTATATCAGAATCCAAAATATATATGGTGTTGAAATTGTACAGCAGGTTTATATAAATCATGATCTCCATTTTTTTTACCATGTCCCACTCCAATTCTGCCATCTAGAAAGTCATATAGGCGCATCTGTTCAGTGGAGGTAAGTTGGCTGCAACTTCGGGTCAAGGGTGGAAATGTCTCCTCTCCGTTACATTCCACAACCCTAGACCTACCATACTCAAGTGGGATGATTTTTAATATTGTGGGATCGATGAAAGCCTCTTAAAATTCATATTTAAGGATGTGGTGGTGGAGTAGTTGACAATATTTTGTTCTTGGTTTCATTATTGTGTTATACTGCTGTTTTGTGTTCGTAATCGCATTTCTTTCTCATGTTAGTTGTTCAATTAACCTTAGTTTCATAATAACAGTTCTTCCTTTACTCTTATTATATTCTTCTACATATAATTATGATACTGTTTCCTAAAAGTGTGAATTTTTTCACACCATACTTTGTGAGATTTATCACAAAACGTTGGAGTGACCGATTTTGTTTGTTGTTTTTACTTCTTTAATTCCACCCTCGCAAGTCTACTCCCCGCTTCCGTTGAGGTCATGTAATCATTGGAGTGCTAACTATTTTTGGGGTTGATCCAAGGGAGAATAAAGGGTATGTATTGAATGTTATTTCACACCTTATAAATGTTTATTAATTTTATTTGTTAGAGTTTCTTTTATTCAATGATTTTCTTTCTTCATCTTCCATATTAAATTTAATTACCCAGGTTTTATGTGCTAATAAGATCATTTACCTTGGAGTTCTCATGAAAATGATCCTACAAGTTTATTTGTGATTATAATGTGTTTGTTAAGGTTTCCAACCAGTAGGTGATATGGTTAGTTTGAATTCATTGAATGAATCCTTCTCGAGTTAATGAAATTGAAATCATTAAAAAAAGAATTCATCCCATCCACCCCGAGGAATAACCTAGGATCAACTCATTATCATAATTTGAATTTACTTAAATATGTTAGGGATACTTTAAAGCCATATAAAATCAAACCAATGTTGGAATATTTATAGCCAAAAATCCATCTCATGGGTTGTGTATCTTAGGTATCTTCTTAGGCCCTAGTTGATTCGATAACCCAAGCTAGACTACAAGGACCGTTCTAACTTCATCTCTAGGGTAAATTTGAGATTGAATAGTCTATTAAATGATAGAGTAATAGTAGTTAAATTGGGGTTGTTTTATGTTCTTTCTATTATATAGACTATTCTTCGAATTGTGAATGAGGCTTGTTAGATAACTTACCCCTATTAAGATATATACACACTTCATGGAAATATTTATTTTACCCAAACTCAAGAATCCAATAAACTATAAATTTAAGAGGATTCTCTAGGATAGAATTTTGATCATCAGTAAACATCCAATGTGCATATAATAATATGTTTTCTAATGATTACTATTCTGGTTAGTTATTTTTCATACTCGTACAAGCACCAAATGTAACATCCCAAGATTTTCTAAAAATAAATTGAAAATGCTTGAAATTTTGTCTAAGGTATATATTTATAAGTATCCTTTAAACATAAATTTATTTCTGCTATGTTTTGAATTTCAAGAAACTGTCATCTACAATTGTGTTCAGTATGTTATTTAAAGTCTGATGAAACAAACTTGTTTTTTGGTGAATAGTAACCTACCCTTATGAATAGTAATATGACCCTTATGAATAGTAAATAACAGTAACATTACCTATGAATAATAAAATAAAATTTAGACATCCTAGAAAGTGACAATTTGACCTTAGTAAACGTTTTTGGAATTTTATAAGTCATAAATAATTAATTATAATTAATTAATTAATTTAAAAGAATATTTATTTTCTTGTAATGTATTCATAAATTATTTAATCAATGTCTAATAGTTTTTAGATAATTTTATAAGACCTTACATAATTTTTGAAAGAACTATAAATTCAGTTTTAATCGTAAAAACAGTTTTTTAAGTAAATTATGATGTTTATTAATTATTAAATTAATAATATTTAGAAAATTATTTCTGAAAAATGGAATTCATTTTTGGATTCTACACGTTGAAAAATGGTTGGGTTAAATTTTTGAGATTTTTCTGAGATACTTGAATTTTTGATGAATAGTGGAATCTGATAATTCACAATAAATGCTAAATAATGTATTAATTGAGTCACCGATGATGTTCTGCTGATGTAATCCCACTTGTTTCGGGATTAAATTATAAAATTAATATTATTGGTCATCCAAGACTCACTATTCCTGGTCTTTGGTGAAATTAATAAACTAATCAATTTTATATTAAGGAAACCCCTCTCCCCTCCACTATAAAAGCCACCCTTCACTCCCTCTTTTCCTCACACCTCTCAAGCTCCAAGACTTCTATAAAATCTGCCCAAATACCTTCCCTAGCTCATCCCCCACGTCCAAAAGCTATTTGTCTCATCAAAAGACCAAGCCTATCTTCCTTAAAAAGGATCTCAAGATGAGGATTCTAAAGGTAATTTTTCTCTCTCTTCTCCTCTAATTTTCTTCCAAGTTCAAGTTCCTTTCTTGATCTATCCATACCTATCTTCATCAAAATTGTTCTGTAAATCCAGTATTATATATATATTGTGATATTATGATTCTAATGTTATATTATATCACCCCACACCCTTTCCCTCTTCCATTTATTTTATTAAAGAGAATGTTGTTCATGAGGTGTTAAATTTATCACCTTCAAAAACAACATGTTCTCTTCTTCCATTTCTACCTTCAATCTGGTCATGAAACCATTTATATGGTTGAACCTGGTTATAATATATGTTTTATGACTCACATAAGGTTCTGTAATTCTTTTGTACTCATGATTCAAATTTATAAGACTAAATGAGGATGTAATTATCAAAGAACCACTTAAATGATCTAAACGAACATAATTAATGTTTTAACTTATGAATTATCATCATATAAAGCATCAAAGTGATAAATGGTATAATTCATGGTACTGGAAATATGAAAAAACTACACCATTCCAATTCTGTAGTTTCACTTCCAATCAACAAGAACGATTCATGATGAACCGATTGTGAAAATCACAAAAGAACCCACCCAAAATAATGCAAGGAACAAAATACTAACAATTAAGAGGTGAAATGAGGTTGTGAAATGACCATATAAGATGTTATAAACATGAAAATGTTTCTGTAAAATACTAATAACACTATTTTAACCATTATACAGGAGTTTTAAACAATTTTTAAGTAAGACAAGCCCAAGGTAAGGGAATTCTTAACCGGATTTCCATTCTTTGGGTTAACCGTCTACTTTATTATTTATGTGCTATTTAAATTGTTTGTGTGATGGGTTATGTATATATTATGTTTCCTTATGTGTGTTTACAGAGTATATACATATTCCATCCACTCTATTAAGTCTCACTTCAAGTATATGATGTTTATAAGGGACTTTTCTTCTAAAATACCCTTTCTAAAATTCTGTTTTACAAGATTCAAAAGCAATGTTTTTATGCTATTATTTATGTTGTATGATAATGTTTTGGTTATTGGGAATTGTTTATGATGAAGGGTGAGACCTATATTTCCCTCCAATGCATTGGGTATGAGTAGGTTAGAGGTCGTCCATATGGTTACTCCACGTGTAACTGTGATGGTTACACAAAGTATGGTAGCTGTGAGGGTTACAAATTTTAAGGTAGCCAAGATGGTTACAAGATTATGTAAGTAATTCCCCAAGATACCTATATGATTTTAATTATGTTTGGTGTGGATCTTTTGTAAATCTCATGTTACACAAAGTAAGTATTTATGGGTGGAAAGCATGTCTTTTGAAAATGTTTTCATATGTCATGTGTATTCATGGGCTAATGTGATTTTTCCTTATTTTTCATACCTTACTGAGATTTTGTGCTCATCCCAAGTTTTTAAATGATTTTTCACTGGTTAATTGATGAGTAATACAAGGAAGGAAGACATGTTAAATGTTGAAGAATTGTCAAGGAGTCTCGTTTAAAGTTTTAATGTTTTATATTCTGAGGAAAATGGAAACTGATTTTATGGTATCCACTATGTAACAATGTGTAATGTTATGAATGATTTGTCTTATTTCTCTAAAGCTCTAAACTTGAAAAGATCCTCAATGTAAAAGGAAGTGTTTTCTTGAATAAATTCTATATTATGTATGAAATAAGTGCGGGTTTTTATAGTTGGTATCAGAGGATGGTTTAGATAACTTTAGGGGTGAAGGTGATGCTAATAGAATACCATAAATAATTTTCACTCTATGTTTAATTTGTTATAGCATTTAAAGATTACCATGTTGCTTCATCTAAGAAATGTTTGTTCAGAATGGTTGTCTGCAGAAGGAACATGGATGCTGAAGAGGAGAGGCACCGACAGAATGACATCATTCCTGATCTACAGCCTGGAATGGTAGGGATTGGAACCGAGCAGTTTGTGATAGTAATGGATCAGCTAACACAAGCTATAAATGGTGGTGGAATCCATGCAAGAGAAACAATAGAGGTACCCTAACTGAACATGACAGTGGTGGAACATTTTATGAGACAACATCCTCCTGCATTCAATGGATCTTCTGACCCAGTGGCAGCAGAAGGATGGATTAAATCCCTTGAAAAGATATTTGATGTTATGGGATGTTTGGAAAATCAAAAGGTAAGTCTTGATATTTACTGTTTTGAAGGGGAAGATGGTCAGTGGTGGTCAATTGTAAGGAATATCAGGGGTAGAGAGGATTTTTATGCCTTAGTGTGGGATGAATTTAAAAGTCTTTTTCTTGAAAAATATTTTCCTAAGGTGGTGCGACTTAGAATGGAGAAGCAATTCCTTGAATTGAAACAAAAGGAGGAAAATTCAGTGGTTGTGTATGAAGCGAAATTCACCCGACTGGAAAGGTATGCTCCAAATCTTATTCTGGATCTCGATAGCAAAATCAACCACTTTTACTCAGGATTGAAGCCAAGGTATCGAAGGGCGTTGGCTTCCCGTGAATTCAAAAGTTATTAGAAACTTGTCCGATGTGCTGAGAAAGTAGAGATGGAATTTGCTGACGATCACATGAATTTTGGAAACAAAGAGAAGAAGAGGTCTCGTTGGCAAGCAATGGGTAAGAATCAACCAAAGAAATCTGATGGTAAGAAAATCCAGTTTCCTGTTTGTGAAAAGTGTGGCATGAAGCACCCTAGGGAATGTCTTATCAAAACTGGGAAGTGTTTTAAATGTGGTAAGTTTGGACATATGGCGCGAGATTGCAATGAAAATGATCCAAAGACTAATCCTGATAGGAAAACTGTAAAGTGTTTTAAATGTGGTGAGATGGGTCACTATGCAATTGTCTGTCCAAAGAGGGATCCAAATGATGTAAAGAAGCCATACTACAAGCAGAAAGGTGTAGTGAGATCCATTGCAACTACGTCAGCAGGTGTCGGGCCATCCAATGAAGTTGTATCAGGTACTTTGTTTGTTCACTCAGATTTTGCTAAAGTTTTTTTTATACGGGTTCTACACATTCCTTCATCTCTGAGAAATTTTCTAGTAAATTGGAAATATCACCTCAACAAATGAGACCCGAACTTATTGTTAAAACACCAGGGGGAAATGTTATAGCAAAGAGGAATTATAAGAATATTTCTATTGTGGTATGTGGAAAGACTTTACCTGCAAACCTTGTTGTTTTACCCTTAGTCGAGTTTGATGTTATTCAGGGGATGGATTGGCTTTCTGATTATCATGCTAAGATTGACTATAGAGCTAAATAAGTTGTTTTTCAGAAAGGGTTTCAGTTTGTATACAAGAATGAACCCATAAAATTGGTAACATATTAGGAAGCTGAGAAACTACTGAAAGATGGAAGTGAAAGTTATCTTGCTCATATTTTTGAAAACAAGGTAACTATTCAAAGTAATGATGTGCCAGTGGTAAACGAATACCTTGATGTTTTTCCTGAGGAGTTACCAAGTGTCATACCTGAATGAGAAGTCGAATTCACAATTGATTTAGTTCCTGATGCTAAGCCAATTTCAAAACCCCCATATCGTATGGCTCCAATAGAACTTCATGAATTGAAAATTCAGTTGCAGGATTTGCTTTTCAAAGGCTTCATTCATCCCAGTACTTCACCATAGGGAGCCCCTGTATTGTTTGTTAAAAAAGAAAGATGGTTTCATGAGACTTTTCATTGATTATAGAGATTTGAATAACATCACTATTAAAAACAAGTATCCTTTTCCTCATATTGATGACTTGTTTGATCAGATCCAGGGAGCTCAGTGCTTTTCCAAGATTGACTTGAGATACGGATACCATCAGTTGAAGGTGAATAAGGATGACATTCCGAAAACAGCCTTTCGTACTAGATATGGGCATTATGAATTTGTTGTTATGCCATTTGGGTTAACTAATTCACCTGTTGTATTCATGAATCTTATGAATAGAGTATTTCATGAGTTCTTGGATACGTTTGTGGTTGTATTTATTGATGACATTCTGGTTTTTTCTAAAAATAAAGAGGAGCATGAAAAACATCTAAGGGTTGTTTTACAAACTTTAAAATAAAAGAAACTATATGGAAAATTCAGCAAGTGTGATTTTTGGTTGCAACAAATTTCTTTTCTTGGGAACATTGTAAATAAGGATGGAATAACAGTTGATCCTACCAAAACAAAAGTAGTTGATGAATGGCCAAGACCCACAAATGTTACAGAGATTCGTAGTTTTCTGGGCTTAGCAAGTTATTACCGACGGGTTGTTAAGAACTTTGCACCGTTATCTATCCCAATAACTATGTTAACACAAAAAGGGGTTAAATTTTTTTGGACAGAGGAATGTGATGTTTGTTTTCAGGAACAAAAGAAGAGATTGGTGAATTCTCCAGTTTTGGCCTTACCTTCTCGGAATGGGGAGTTTTTCATCTACAGTGATGCTTCATTGAAGGGACTTGGTTGTGTTTTGATGCAGAATGACCAGGTAATTGCCTATGCTTCGAGACAACTTAAACCTCATGAGCAAAATTATCCCACACATGATTTGGAATTGGCAGCTGTGGTTTTTGCTTTGAAAATATGGAGGCATCATCTATACGGAACCAAATGCCAAATATATACTGACCATAAAAGTCTTAAGTATATATTCACTCAGAAGGAATTAAACATGAGGCAGAGAAGATGGCTAGAACTGATAAAGGATTATGACTGCACGATCAATTACCATCCTGGAAAAGCAAACAAAGTAGCAGATGCCTTATGTTGGAAAAATCATGCATCATTAACCATGCTACGATTGGAACATGATCCCTTGATTAATGATTTGATAAATTTTGGCTTAGAAGTTGTTACTGCAGGGAATATATCTATTTTGTTTCAGGTTTCAGTGCAGTCTTCGTTGTCAGACAGAATTATGAAAGTGCAGAGGGAAGACCATGAGCTACAAGAAAAGGTAGAATTGGTTAAAATGGGTAAGTTTCCATAATTTAATCTTGATAAAGATTGTGTTTTAAGATTTGGAAAAAGGTTGTGTGTGCCTTATGATTACCAGCTGAAAAAATAATTGTTGTGTGAAGCTCATAGTTTTTCATTTTCTGTTCATCCTGGAAGTACTAAGATGTACAGAGACTTCGAGAGTATTACTGGTGGAATGGGATGAAAAGAGATATTGCTGATTTTACAATGAAATGTTTGACATGTCAGCAGGTTAAAGCAGAGCGGCAGTTACCGTAGGGGATGCTTCGGCCTTTTCCAGTGCCAGAATGGAAATGGGAGAATATATCCATGGATTTTGTGGTGGTACTACCAAAAACTTCTCGTGGTAACAATGCGATATGGGTTATTGTTGATCGGCTAACAAAGTCTTCTCATTTTCTTTCTATTTGAGATACAATGACATTTGATCAGCTTTCTCGATTGTACCTCAAGGAGATTGTCAGGTTACATGGAGTTCCTCTTTCCATTGTGTCTGACCGAGATCCCAGGTTCACTTCTAAATTTTGGAAGGGACTTCAGAAGTCTTTGGGCACAAAGTTGAATTTCAGTACAGCTTTTCATCCTCAATCAGATGGGCAGTCAGAACGAACGATTCAAACTTTGGAGGATATTCTTCGAGCTTGTTCAATGGACTATCAGGAAAGTTGGTATCATCATCTTTAATTAGTTGAGTTTTCTTATAATAATAGTTTTCATTCCAGTATTCAGATGGCACCTTTTGAGGCCTTGTATGGAAAGCGGTGTTGGACTCCTGCGTTTTGGGATGAAGTCGGTGAAAGAAAGTTAATGGGGCCATAATTAGTAGAAGAAGTGGCTAAGAAAGTGAGGGTGATCCAGCAACACATGAGGACAGCTTAGAGTAGGCAGAAAAGTTATGCAGATAACAGAAGGAAAGACTTCTCTTTCGAGGTAGGTGACCATGTTTTCCTTAATATATCTCCTTGGAAAAGTGTGATGCATTTCGGTAAGAAAGGGAAACTAAGACCAAGGTTCATCGGTCCTTTTGAAATCTTGGATAAAGTTGGAACAGTTGCATACCGCGTAGCTTTGCCTCCGAGCTTATTTCAGGTACATGATGTTTTTCATGTTTCGATGTTGAGAAAGTATGTTCCAGATTCATCACATGTCTTGAGGCTGGAAGCAGTTCAGCTGGTAGAGAACCTTTCATATGAAGAAAAAATGGTTCAGATTCTTGATCGAAGAGAACAGGTATTTCAGAATAAGTTAATCCACCAGGTAAAGGTTTTGTGGAGAAACAACATGGTTGAAGAAGCAACATGAGAGTCTGAAAATGCTATGAGGTAAAAATACCCTCAGTTGTTTAATAAGTAAATAAAATTGTGAGGATGAAATTTCAAGAAGGTGGGGATAATGTAACATCCCAAGGTTTTCTAAAAATAAATTGAAAATGCTTGAAATTTTGTCTAAGGTATATATTTATAAGTATCCTTTAAACATAATTTTATTTCTCCTATGTTTTGAATTTCAAGAAACCGTCATCTACAATTGTGTTCAGTATGTTATTTAGAGTCTGATGAAACAAACTTGTTTTTTGAAGAATAGTAACCTACCCTTATGAATAGTAACCTACGCTTATGAATAGTAATATGACCCTTATGAATAGTAAATAAGAGTAACATTACCTATGAATAATAAAATAAAATTTAGAAATCTTAGAAAGTGACAATTTGACCTTAGTAAACGTTTTTGGTATTTTATAAGTCATAAATAATTAATTTAAAAAAATATTTATTTTCCTGTAATGTATTCATAAATTATTGAATCAATGTCTAATAGTTTTTAGATAATTTTATAAGACCTTACGTAATTTTTGAAAGAACTATAAATTCAGTTTTAATCTTAAAAACTGTTATTTTTAAGCAAATTATGATTTTTATTAATTATTAAATTAATAATATTTAGAAAATTATTTTTGAAAAAATGGACTTCATTTTTTGATTCTACACATCGAAAAATGGTTGGGGTAAATTTTTGAGATTTTTCTGAGATACTTGAATTTTTGATGAATAGTGGAATCCGATAATTCACAATAAATGCTAAATAATGTATTAATTGAGTCACCGATGATGTTCTGCTGATGTAAGCCCACTTGGTTCGGGATTACATTAGAAAATTACTATTATTGGTCATCCAAGACTCATTATTCCTGGTCTTTGGTGAAATTAATAAACTAATCAATTTTATATTAAGGAAACCCCTCTCCCCTCCACTATAAAATCCACCCTTCACTCCCTCATTTCCTCACACCTCTCAAGCTCCAATACTTCTCTAAACTCTACCCAAACACCTTCCCTAGCTCATCCCTCATGTCCAAAAGCTACTGGTATCATTAAAAGACAAATCCTAGCTTCCTTAAAAAGGATCTCAAGAGGAGGATTCTAAAGGTAATTTTTCTCTCTCTTCTCCTCTAATTTCCTTTCAAGTTCAAGTTATTTTCTTGATCTCTCCATACCTATCTTCATCCAAATTGTTATGTAAATATAGTATTATATATATACTGTAATATTATGATTCTAATGTTATATTATATCACCCCACACCCTTTCCCTCTTCCATTTATTTTATTAAAGATAATGATGTTCATGAGGTGTTAAATTTATCACCTTCAAAAATGACATGTTCTCTTCTTCCATTTATACCTTCAATCTGGTCATGAAACCATTTATATGGTTTAACCAGGTTATAATATATGTTTTATGAATAACATAAGGTTCTGGAATTCTTTTGTACTCATGATTCAAATTTACAAGACTAAATGAGGTTGTAATTATCAAAGAACCTCTTAAATGATCTAAACGAACATAATTAATGTTTTAACTTATGAATCATCATCATATAAAGAATAAAAGTGATAAATGGTATAATTCATGGTACTGTAAATATGTAAAAACTACTCCATTACAATTCTTTAGTTTCACTTCCAATCAACAATAATGATTCATCATGAACCGATTGTGAAAATCACAAAAGAACTCACCCAAAATAATGCAAAGAACAAAATACTAACAATTAATGGGTGAAATAAGGTTATCAAATGACCATATAAGATGTTATAAACATGAACATGTTTCTTTAAAATACTAATAACATTATTTTAACCATTATACAGGAGGTTTAAACAATTTTGAAGTAAGACAAGCCCAAGGTAAGGGAATTCATAACCCGGTTTCCATTCTTTGGGTTAACTGTCTACTTTATTATTTATGTGCTATTTAAATTGTTTGTGTGATGGCTTATGTCTATATTATGTTTCATTATGTGTGTTTACAGAGTATATACATATTCCATACACTCTATTAAGTCTCACTTCAAGTATATGATGTTTATAATGGACTTTTCTTCTAAAATCCCCTTTTTAAAATTCTATTTTACAAGATTCAAAAGCAATGTTTCTATGCTATTATTTATATTGTATGATAATTTTTTGGTTATTGGGAATTGTTTATGATGAAGTGTGGGACCTATATTTCCCTCCAATTCATTGGGTATGAGTAAGTTGGAGGTCGGCCGTATGGTTACTCCACGTGTAACTGTGATGGTTACACAAAGTATGGTAGCCGTGAGGGTTACAAATTTTAAGGTAGCCAAGATGGTTACAAGATTATGTAAGTAATGCCCCATGATACCTCTACGATTATAACTATGTTTTCTGTGGATCTTTTGTAAATCTCATGTTACACAAAGTAAGTATTTATGGGTGGAAAGCATGTCTTTTGAAAATGTTTTCATACGTCATGCATATTCATGGGCTAATGTAATTTTTCCTTCTTTTTCATACCTTACTGAGCTTTTGTGCTCATCCCAAGTTTTTAAATGATTTTTCACAGGTTAATGGATGAGTAATACAATGAAAGAAGACATGTTAAATGTTAAATAATTGTCACGGAGTCTTGTTTAAAGTTTTAATGTTTTATATTCTGAGGAAAATGGAAACTGATTTTATGGTATCCACTATGTAACAATGTGTAATGTTATGAATGACTTGTCTGATTTCTCTAAAGCTCTAAACTTTAAAAGATCCTCAATGTAAAAGGAAGTGTTTTCTTGAATAAATTCAAGATTATTAATGAAATAAGTGCGGGTTGTTACACCAAATGATTGGGGTTCTACTGGAGGGTATACAGTAGTTCGATGTCTTCAACCACATCCTTGATCTTGGTAGCATGATCAACATCTAAAAAAACAATTTTTAAATATAAAATCCTATAAATTCAAAATATGTGAATATTGTATTAATGACATAAATTTAATATTAGGAAAATTCCTCAATTTGATTCTAGGCCATGCCAAAAAACAATTGGGCATTAATTTTACAACTTCAGTTTCTTCATCCTGCTACGCTTTCCATAGTGTTTTCAGCTTGGTTATTTTATATTGGTGTTTTCATCTTTTAAATACTTACCCAAATTCCATCCTGAAGATAAGAGTAATTGTAAATATAAACTTATGACATGGTGAATGAGGATATAATATTTACAAACCATGGTTTTAATGAATAAATTGTTGAATCAGAGTAATTTATCATTTTAGGGATTTATCTAGTGTATTTTTTAACAACCCCTGTTATTATGTATACATGAATAAGATAAACATATGGATTCCATCTATAGGGAGGAAAATAACGAAGAGTCATTTTATCATGGGATTATATTTTTTATTGGAAAAAACTATAATATTCTTGGTGGAATGATGATGTTTATAAAATGTTTTGGGAGAATTCCAAGGTAGAAAAGTTCCAGGGACAGACACTATGGTAGAGGAATAATCATCCCTATTTCTTAGTGGAGTAATCGATTCCCTAATATAGGATCTAATAAAGATTCAAATATTGTTTAGTTCTTGGGAGAAGATAGGGTGTATCGTCTCCCTAGTTGAGGGGGTTGATAATGACTTATCTCTAGTTTATAGGATGGGAGAATGAGGCACCCCAATACAAGATTGTATGATTAATCTCCCTAGATATGAGTTACGATGATGTGGTGTCCTCAAAAAGAGAATATATTGACTTCAATTGTAACAAACCTTCTTGGGCGGACCATACACATCACCCATGATGGAACGCCACAGGGCTCATTGTTTGTTCCTGATTTCCAAAGTCAATTCAGAATAACCGAGGTATCAAGATAGGAAATAGTGGGAATGATTTGACCTGTATCATCACTAAGACATGAAACATGTAACAAAAGAAATATATATAAATATAATCCAAATAAGTGTGAAAATAAGAAGTCTAAAATAAAAAAGATACATAAAAATATGAATGGATAGTGGTCTATAAAATAAGAAAAACCATGAACCTGAAATATTTCTCTGTATGATAATGGGCCACCACCATCACAAATCAACTAAATTAAAATTTGATTAGAAGGTGAAACCAAGATATATGATTCTGATAAATTTAGACAAATCCAACAAAAACCATGTCTATATATACCCAAAAGAATATTTTGGGTGTGAGACATCAACCAGATGGAAACAACCATGAGAATAACCAATGAATTTCACTATTAGAAAATTAATTCTTGTATGAAAACACAACCAATCAAATAACTAATTTCATATGAAAAAAAAATTATTTGAAATATCCAATAAATTTTCCTTTCTAAAACAATAAATATACCAACCCTTAATAACATGGAAATAAAACATTATTAATTAAATGAACATAAATAAAAATAAATCCCTGTATATTAAAAAGAATATACAAGTCAGGAAAAACCCATGAAATGTATATTAACAATGAACTAATGGGTCATAATATAAGGTCTATGATACAATGGCATCAATGGAACTCTAACCAACATAGTGATTCAAATATTCCTAAGACCCATGTAACCTAAAGGATTATCCATTTTTCAATATCAACCATTACATGCAAGAGAATTTAAACTGATATTTTGAGAAACTCATTATGGAATTTCATCCTTGATATAATGTTTACAAAAATTTAATTCTATGAAAAAACAAATTAAAAAACTCCATTTTCCTCCAAGGATCATCTAAAAATATTAAATATTTATTTGGTGCTTAGAAGCATCAAACCAATAATTTTAATTTTCCATAATCATTTTATTTTAGAATATCATTCATGTTATCATGAAAATGTATCCATTAGATAAAAACACTTACATTTACAAAAGAGTAAATATTGGCACCTTTGACTATGGTGATTGGAAATGAAGAGATCCAATCCTCACAAGCTTGAATCTATAAGTAAAATCATCATTTACTCATAAAACCCTATATATTTGGTATTCACAACACAATTTGTTTAAAACATATCATGGGGAAAAGACATCAAGGATAGATATTGATAAAAGAGGATAAATCAATAGTAAATATACATATACCTTGATGGGATCCACCCAAACTGAACAATGATAACTAATGAATAGAGGATATTTTTTTCCTAGAGAATACTGGAATGGATGGTCTGTACTGTTGAGTGATTAGGAGGATATTAGTATTAAAAATTTGCAATGGAATATGGGTAATTTTCCATATTAAATATTTTATATTAGGTAACATTGTAAGACCACATGTTTATAAAAATCATGTGATAACCATGAGATATCCACTATCATATCCTTTGAATACTATGTTCTACAATTTTAATGGGATTGATGCATAGTTTGGAAAATAATGTGATAGCACTGTGATGACCTAAATATCAAAACCCAAACATTTGTATAGTTTTTCTAGTACCTCACACAATTATAAAAACAATGATCAAACTATATAACTCAACATTGGAAACAACATATTCATATCAGATGGTTGCTACAAGGTTACTGCTAATATGGTGCCTAAACCAAGCACCTGGCCTATTTTTTCCAAAACCTAATTTTTTTACTATTAACTACTAGAAGCCTCTAGAACCAAAACTATAGATGCAAAAAAACTCATAAATAAACTTACCCATGCCCTAGAGGGATTTAAAATTATCCATACCATGAACATTTCAATCCATAGAAAGAATCCAATATTATGGACTCCTAAATACTTATGGACACTATATTCTTATAAATTCTTCATTCTCCCACATCTTGTGGATATACAAACCATTATACGCCAAAATCTAGACAAAGGGAATAATTTTATCAGGAAACACCTTATCTTAATGATAAGTAATCTAAACTAGTTACTTTACTTTGAGGTATTAGGTTCAATATATAAATCCTCCTTTTAAATCATGTGGGAATATAATGATTGATAATACTTCATCTCTTAGATAGGAAACATGTCATGAATCAATGATATTATGAGATAGTATGTTCAACCAATCTTACACCTTTTTAAATTGTTCAAATATATGTAAGGGACTAATATATTGTTGAGAAATCTTACCCCATTTTCCAAAGATATGATTCCCCAATCACATAGAAATTCTATGAAAAACCCAATCTCCATCATTAATCTATAATAGTTGATAATGTTGATCAACATGATAATTTGGGTGACTTTAAGTTATTAGTAATCTTTTTCAAATCAACTGAACCTTATCTATCATCTCCGGAACATGACTCAGTCCAATATGTGGCTACTCATAAATCTCTAGCCAATACAAAGGAGATCTACCTGGAAATAAATTCATTGGTTCAAATAGTTTAATTTTAATTGAATTTACCTAAGCCTTTGTTGAATCCAGTCAAAGTTTAAAATTTGTAATCTTACTAACTACAGTATATGTGGCAAGTAGGGTCGAACTCATAAAGAATGCTATTTTGACCACTAGAATTCTAAAACATTAACTAAAAGATCCCACTGTTGTCAGCAATGGAATTGAGTTTCTATTTTTCTATTTTTTTATTTTGTTTATTATTATAAGGCACAAATTAAGCAACACATATTTTTAGTTTTTGTTCTAAACTATAGAAAAACAATGAACAAGATAAAAAACAATAACAAAAAAATAAAATGCAAAAGAGTGAACAATCTAGAGAAATACTTCTAGGGAAAATATTGACTCTCCTGGTTTTGAAAACATTCCTTCTCAAAAAATTGATTTCATCTAATACCACTGAAAATAAGTCATTTATTTCCCTCTCCAGAAGCTAAATCACTCAAAATGGATAATCTTGGAGTTCGCCACTCCTCGGTTAATCAACATGAGAATTATAGTTTGAAAGGATCACATAACAAACTCGTTGTAAGTCCTGTAATTTTTTATTTCCCTTTAAATGTTGAAGAAAATTACTCCATGTTTAATCTAACCGTATGAATGTGGAATTATGAGATTAAGAAAAGGTGGTATGTTGCAATTGAATGTAATCAGAACTGACCTCACTGATCAATTCCAATCACACTAAAATGAAATTGAGAGGAGAAAAAGAAAATAACTAGTAGATTTGATTTTTAACACCGAACTTGAAGTATTTAGCATAACATTGTTTCAATTACATATACTGAAATAACTCAATTACAGATAAAGAGAATTAAAAGAAAACAGAGGAAAAAAACTCCCTTTTCTCGCATGAATCACTGCTCTACCTAGCCCTCGGAACTCCGAAGAATGGATCTCCGAGAAGTGCTTCTGGTTCTCTACTCTGCTCCGAGTGAATGATCGAATCGATTCCTTGCTCGATTCTGGTGTGTTAATCGAATGAATGATCGTTGTCTTAATTATACTACTACTCTGTTTTATATATCAACTGTCATCTTCCACATGTCATGGAACATCCTCCACTGACTTTGAAAGAACTTCACTTGTGCACCGTACACGTGATATTTTTCACGACTGACACGTCACACTAGTTTTTCTTTCATAACTAACGTTCATTGAGTTTTTTCAATGCACCTATATGTTTTTCTATCTCTTGAATGAACCTGCAAAGATAAAAAGGGAAAATAATTAAACGAAAGCGCAAAAAAATAGTTATTTTTTAATTTTAAAGTAATATTTCTTTTTAAAAAGTTAGTTAAAGTTAATTAATAATTAAATGATTATTATTATTACATATTAATTTATTATTAGTATTATATTTATTAATTTATTATTTAATCTTTAATGATGTTATTATGTTATTAATTTTTTATTATTCATTAATTTATTTTATTAATATAGGTATTATTAATAATTCATTAACATAACTTAATGATATTTTTGAGTTAGGAAAATATTCATTAATTATTTTATTTAGGTTAAGAATAAAAAGTATTTAAAAATTAAATTTAAATTAATTTACTATTTTTTGTATGTTAGTTTTATTTATGTTTTAAGTTAGAACTATTTAATAAATAGAATTTTTTAATCTTAGGTTAGATTAATGATGAATTATTAATTAATAAAATTAATTTATATTATATTTATTATTGATTTATTAATGGTAGTATTTATTATTTGATTTTTTTTATTTTTTTATTTGGGTATATCTCTCCCCCCCCCCAAATCGGCGCAACATGGGGGTTCCTAGTTGCTTCTGCTGGCTTCCAGAGGAAGCCTCCTTCGTGGGGCAACACTCCTCAGTGGCTTCATCTCCTCACAGTGGAAGCATCATGTTTGACTCCTCCTAAAAAATCCTTAACTCCAGTGGTGAATGAAGTATCTTTAAATTGATGTAGACATCTCCTCTGGTTCGGCTCCCCTGGTGGCACGACATCTTCTTTAGTAGATGTGGCACCATCTTCAGCTTCTTCAGGTGATGAAATTCTAGAATCCCCTTAGTTTCCCAGTTGGTTCGATTTGGAAGGGGGTGGAAGGCTTCTAACGCAGCTACATGAGATGTTCTTGGTGGGAGGGTTTATGTCTGAAAACCTAGTGGTGAAGTAGGGATCAAGTCATTTGCGGAAGATAAGCTTCTTTCATCAGAGCAGTGGTGGCCTGATGGTTCGGAAACTACCTACCGATCTCCGAGAACTCCAATGGTAGCAAGAATTAGATAACAGTTAATCCAAGATTTAAATGGTGCAAAACAATAGGGTTGGTTTATTAATGTAATTCTTGCTGAGAAAATGCTTGTTTTTTTCTGATTCTGCCATTCTGGGATGAGTTTGGGTATCAATTAGAGATGATGAGTGATGGATTCATGATTCTTTTTCAGACCCAGTGGAGAAGCAGAAAGGATAGATACTGGGGTTGCACGGTGTGAGGGAGATGGAAATAACCAATATTGAAGGAGGAAGATGAGATTGAATCACCAAATCTTTGGAATTAGGATTCATAGGTGAATGCGTAAAAAATATCGGTAGAAGGGTCTGTAGGATCGAAATAATGATGTAGATACTCAATATACAAGAGGGGGGTGAATTGTACACTTTAAAATTTCATTTGGTACCTTTAAAGTTAGTTATGGATAACTATTTTTTCCTTAGACAAGGAAAATCTAGGTTTAACAAAGATAAACATAAGAAAATTCACAACTCCTATAATCACCATTTGATAACGTTATAAACTTCATGTTCTATGTACTTGCTTAAAACTGGAAAGAGATTCCGAAAGTAGGTTCCGGAAATATGAATCCGGAAATTGAAACTTAACTAAAGATTACAATATGATATTCTACCTTAAAGCGTATAGAATCTAAATGGAACAGAGTAAAATTAAGTAAGTATAAGAAAGTTATAATTTCCTTACAATACAATATGCAGTGGAAACAAACAAGTAGTAAAACTACAAGTAACAAGATATAAGTCTTTTAACCCAAAGGGAAGGTTATCCAACAACCTTGGATAAAGGTCCCTTGATTTATACTTTCAAGAAAGTCTGTCTTACCCACACCAGGGTAAGCCCTCGATACGAAGATCGGAATCTCTGTCTTGCTATCCCCGGAATCCCTCAACTTCAAGGTAGCTGGAACCTCTATCTTCCTCAGCAAGGAAGCCCTCGAACTTTAAGTTAGTCGGCACCTCTATCTTCCTATCCCCGGAAGTCCTTGAATGCAATACCCAATATTCAGAGTCGCATGAAGCATTGAGAGTAAATAAGAGCCTCTCTCTCTAGAAATCACTTCAAGCATGTAATCACATGATTCGAAGATCAGTTTTTGAGCTCTTTCAAATGAGATCCTATTTATAGGCTCGGTCGACCTCCTTTCCAATGGTCATATCTTCCTTAAAAATCGGAGGGACCTATACACGTGTCACTTAACTAACGGTTAGTTAATAACAGAATAGACGACATCGTTTTATAACAAAACAAGTGTAACAGAAAGTACGACATCGTTTTAAGTCTAACCCAAATGTTCAAAGTGAAGGTTCTGAGTGTAAGAAAAAATATTAAAGAGTAGAAAAATTATAAAAGTGTAAGAAAAATGAATGTTCGGAGTCTAAAAAATAATATTATGAGTCTAAATAAATTCGGAGTGTATAAAGAAAAGATGATCATATTCTGTTTAATAGGTGAATTCTGAATGAGAATTCGGAATACCAATTCATCATCAGAATTCGTAATGAGAATTCGTAATCAGGATTTGTCATTAGATTTCAGTGTCAATCTTCATGAGAGTTCGTATCCAGAATTTGGAGTGGAACTTTATTAGAGTTTGTATCCAAAATTCGGAGTGGAACTTCATTACAGTTCTCATCCAGAATTCGGAGCCTAAAATAGAATGCTTCATATCAAAGTTTTAAACGATTCCGAGAATATAGAAATGAAACCGATTCTTATACTTAAGAAAAATATGGATATAGATAATAAAAATACGATAAGAATAATTTTCCTTATAAAATCAATTTCTCTTATAAAAGCAATTTTCCTTAGAAAAGAGATTTTTCTTATAAAAGCGATTTTTCTTATAAAAGCATTTTCCTTAAAGATAAGGTGTTTGTGATTTTCAAAACAAGAAGGAATGGACAAGTCATAAGGAAAATTTTAATGACTCAATAGGGTTCGGTGAGGTAATAAGAAGAATGGTGAGTCACCAACAGTTAAAAGAAAATGGTGAACTAACGGTGAGTGGATGAAACCGATGGAGGGAAATGATCGCTGAGTCATTCACTCACCGAAAGATAAAAATAATAATGAACCACTGATAATAAAAAATCGAGATAATGAAATCGATGTAAAAAAGAGACCTAATAGGAAATAAATCAGTGTGATGCGACACCATTGATTATTTTGGGAGATCAGTGAGTCAGTGGATCATTGATAGTCGAAAATAAAATTAGAAATCACCGATGAAATGAAATTAAACGGTGAGTTAATGACTCACCGATAATAAAAAATTGACTCACTGAATGTTTAAAAAGAGAGGATGAAACTGATGGATGGATCAGCGCGTCCCTACATCAGTGCATCATGAGAGACCGATGGTGTTTCGAAGTAATCGGTGAGACACAACTCATCGATAAAATAAAAAACATAAGTGTGAAAAAACATCAGTGTGTCACTCCCCAATAGTACATATTAAAAATTATAACAACAAAAAATAATTTAGTAAAAATAATAAAATGAAAAAACATTAATTAATTAAAACAGAAAAGAAATTAAAAAAATTAAGATTAAATAAATAACTATAACTAAAAACTAAATAATTTATTTAACAAACTAAAAAAGTAACTTAATTATTATATAAGAATATAAATGATAATTTTAATTAAAATTATCTCTATGTACATGAAAAATACCCACAAAAAACTAACAGCAAGCATAAAATTAACATAATTAGAATTAACTAGAGTTATTAAATGAAACTTTTAATTAGTTAAATGTTAAAATGAAACTTATCATTAAAAAAACATTATTTTATTAAACATTATCTTGAACTTATTTACTTAGTAGAAGAAATGAACCAGTTAAAAAGTATATTTAATTTATTTAAATAAATCAGAATAAAATTTTAAAGTCTTAAATTGAAACCTGAATTAGATTGAAGTAAATAAAGATGAAAAATAAATAACAATAATTTAGAAATTTTAATAAGTAAAACAAATTAAGATTATAAAACTAGAAATTAAATTAATATATTTAGAATAATTAGATAGACTATATAAAAGGACTAGAAACACATATTTAATTATAAACAATGATTAATTCAGAAATTTAGTGAAAAAATTACAAAAGTGCCATTATTTATTAAAAAGTGTCAAAATACATAATTAAATTGATAAAAATAAAATAAATGATGTGGCAAAACTATCTAAAAATAGAGCCACGTTGAATTCCCTGACACCTAAGCATTATCTGTCCTAAAAAATCCCATATTTAATTTTCTCTGAAAAATAGTAAAATGTATTTATGATTAATGTCACACTGTAACATGTTCTTCCACTTAAAAATAGAGGACATAAACTGTCATCATGCTTTTTGAAAAATATGCTTTAAATGGTTTTTTTCCTCGAACAAATAATCAAAGAGTAATCAAGGAAGATATGAATCATCAAGTAATAAAGATGACATGCCTTATATTTGATACCATTTAAGGATTCATTTCAATCCCAGCTCAGATTCTAAATTCAAAAATGAAAAGAGGTAAAATATCAATGGAAGTAGGATCTTGATCAAGGAAAATTGTACATTGATTTTTTCACCTAAGTTCCAATAATAAATATTTTTTTTAATCAACTTAATGATACAGCCTAAATGATTTCCATATAAACAAATTTTCCCCTTCTTCATTTGGCATTCATAATTCCCCTAACCCTAATGAACTCGTTTTTTACCCTAGATACATTATTATATTTTTCACAAGCCATGTATCATATGCTAAGCATTGTACGATGCACTTATTCAAAGTGTATAGAGGGCTTAATGTTAATAGAAATGCACCCAACATCTAGGGTCTTAGAGACTCACCATGGGATCCCAGATGCCATAATTACTCCAGTTTTAAATGTTTTATATAAAAATGATTTATGTTGGCTCATTGAGATAATTACTTTAAATAATTAAAAGATGAATGAGGCCCCTATAATCAGATACAATATTCCATTTCCAAAGGATATGATCATCGCTCCACAAACATGTAACCCAAATAAATTTTAGATGTAGTTCCCAAACCAAATTTCTATCAAACCACTAAGCAAGACCACTCAACAATCATCCAACCACTTCAATTTTAGACTCTAAGCTGATCTTAACTACCAGAAAGAAACTTTTTCTAAGGAAAGACCCAATTTAGTACAATGTAATTCTTAAAATTTTGTAAGAATTAAGAAAACATTTTACCAATTTTTCAAATTTTTTACAAAAAATTTGAAGTGAAGTTGGAATTGATGGGCTTATATTAAAGCACAGTTTAGCACAGTCAATAATTGAACCCTTCCCCACACATAAAACCCAACTTTTTCCCCAATGTTGCCTTCTAAATATAGAGAAGATCAATTTGAGAATTAATATTTAAAATAGATTTTCAATTTAGCAGATTAATGACATGTATAATGGGACTCAATGAAGTTTGAAAAAATATCATTTGCAATAATGAATAAACAGTATGTTCATTAGCAAGTAAAAACATTATCATTTATTCCAGCAACAAAGATTTTCCATAATTGTTCAAAAGTAACATATAATATGTGGGTTCACAATTAATTGGGAGTATGAATTTTAACAAAGAACGATTCAAATGGGTGTTCAATATAGTAGAATGATGTATGCTAAACACCTTATAGACTAATCAGTTTCAATGAAAAACACATATACCAAAAAACTTGTACCCCCCCCCCCACATTATTTCTTGCAGTGAATGGGTTTTAAACAATGAATTTCAGTTCACAGTAATAGGCACAGGAATCTTTTTAATAAAAACAGACTTTTGTAGTTGAAAGAAACAAGAAATAGAATTTTTTAAGTAAGTAGAATTTATTTTAGAGCCACAACATATAGATAAAAAATGTGAATGACATGCAAAAGATTTACAGAAAATATATAGAAGAATTTATTTAACAAGAATAATTTTTCGTTTAGAAGAAACACAAGCAGCAAAATTTTATTAGCAAAAAAAGGAGTTGAAATAGATGCAAAACGTTGAAGTACATCCCTAACTAGGTTCTTGTCCAAAAATGATCATGGAAATTCCTCTCCTTTATTACACAAAAGAAAAATACTAAAAACACAGATCATGTAAACTAGAAACAAAAATCCAGCAGAGATATAGAATCTAGGAGACAACAAAGAATCACATTATTCAACACTAAACTATACAAAAATGAAAAAAAGAAATAACATGATTTGAATACCATTAAGCACTAAATTTAAAGTCATCCGTTAGACTTTATTTAATTACAATTTTTTATTGAAAACAATAGAAAACCCATGGGTTACCTCCCATGCAGTGCTAGATTTAATTTCCCCAGCAAGACTTCATTCAAAAATAGTTTTCTACCATAGTGAGGGCAGCCAATCCCTTCAGTTGTCCCTCAAAATAATGTTTCACTCTCTATCCATTGACTAACATTGGTTTATTCTCTTCACCTACAATTTATAAAGCTCCATTTTTCAGAACTCTCACTATAGTAAAAGGTCCAGACCACTTGGACTTCTTCTTTCTAGGAAAGTGTTTAAGTCTAGAGTTAAAGAGGAGGACCTTCTGTACAGGTTTGAATTAATTGATTTGAATGATATAATCATGAATGATTTTAGTCTTATCTTTAAAAATTCTTGAATTATCTTAACTCTCTCTCCTAATCTCATCAATTTCACTTAGCTCAAGTAACCTCCTTTCACCAGCACTCGTAAAATAAAATTTTTGAGTCTTAACTGCCCAATAGGTCTATGTTGCTACTCCACTGGTAAATGACAACATTTCCCAAACAGTAGCCTATAAAGAGACATACCTATTTGGGTTTTAAAAGCAGTTCTATAATCCCATAAAGCTTCATCCAACATAAGAGGCCAATCTTTCCTAGAATTAGACAATGTTTTCTCAAGAATTTGTTTTAGGTACCTGTTTGAAATTTCCACCGGTCCACTAGACTGTGGATGATGAGGAGTACCAGATTTATGAATATATCCATATTTCTCTATTAAATATTTAAATTTATAGTTCTTAAAATGTGTTCCATTATCAGTGATAAAAGCTCATGGGACTCTAAATATAGTAAATATGTTATTCTTCACAAATTTAAATACAGAATTGGCTTGATTGTTGGGTAGTGCCACTGCCTCAACCCATTTCGAATCTTAGTCTACATCAACAAGAATATACTCATTCCCATGAGATGATAGAAATGGACCCATGATATCTAAACCCAATAAATCAATAATTTCATCTTCCAGAATTTCTTTTTAGGGTAAATCTTGCTTCCTACCAATGTTTCCCAGCATTTGACATCTATCACAACCAACTACATAGCTCCTAGCATCCTTAGAATTTGTAGGACAATAGAAACCATATTGTAGGAATTTTTGAGCAGTTCTTTCACCACCATGGTGACCTACCCAAGGTGTAGAGTGAAAACTCTATAAGACAGGAAACATATCTTCCGTAGGTAAGAATCTCCTAATAATACCATCAGAACATCTCCTAAATAGAAGGGGATCATATCAAAGAAAATATTTGAACTCAGAAATGAATTTCTTTCTTTGTTTGTTGGACATATGTTTTGGAAAGACACCTACTGCAAGGAAGTTGGAAAAATCATAAAACTAAGAAGATTTCCTAGTTGACATAGTAAGTTGCTTCTCATCATGAAAGGAAGAGTTAATCTCCCTCGAATCATCTGAATGAGTAATAGGAAGCCCTAAAAGGCGGTCAGAAACTAAATTTTTAGCTCCTGGTTTGTCCCTAATCTCTAAATCAAACTCTTGTAGCAATAAAATCTATATAATCAGCCTCAGTTTTGTTTCTATCTTAGACATCAAATACTTTAAAGCAGAATGATCAGTGAAAATTATGACTTTAGAACCTAAAAAATATTATCTAAACTTCTCTAGAGCAAACACACCAGCTAAAAATTCTTTTTTAGTGGGGGTATAATTCTTTCTAGGCATCATCTAGCAGTCTAATAGCATAATACACCACATGAAGTTTCTTATCTCTCCTGTGTCCAAGGACAACACCTAAAGTCATGTCACTAGCATCACACAATAGTTCAAAAGGTAGTTTCCAATGAGGTGCAATGATGATAGGTGATGTAGTCAGTTTCTCTTTAATCAGATTAAATGATTCCAAGAAGTTTTCATCAAAATTTAAAGGTTCAGCCTTGACCAGAAAAGAAGATAAGGGCTTAGTTGTTTTAGAAAAATGTTTTAGGAATCTCTGGTAGAAAACGGCATGCCCTAGAAAAATACTAATACCTTTAACATTAACAAGAGAATGTAGTTTTTGAAAAACATATATCTTAGTAGTATCAACTTCAAGACCTCCCTTTAAAACTTTTTGACCAATCACAATACCATCTATAACCGTGAATTGACATTTCTCCCAATTAAGAAAAAGTATGGTTTCAATTCATCTTTCCAAAACTAACTCATGCTTTTCAAGAAAATTATCAAAAGTACTACCCACAAAGGAAAATTCATCCATGAAAACCGAAATAATTCTCTCAATCATATCTGAAAATATAGACATCATAAACCTTTGAATGGTGGCTGGATCTCCACACAACCCAAAGGGCATTCTCCTGTAGGCAAATGTTCCAAAGGGGCATGTGAAAGTGGACTTTTCGTAATCCTCTAGAGCACCAGGAATCTGTTTGTAACCATAATACCCATCCATAAAACACAAAAAATCATTTACAGCCAGCCTCTCAAGCATTTGATCCAATAAGGGAATTGGAAAATGGTTCTTCCTAGTGGCTGCATTAATCTTCCTATAATCAATACAGACTCTAAATTTTGTGGCTTTCCTAACTTGGACTTATTCATTTTTGTTCTTTTTTTACTAAAGTGTAACCTCCCTTCTTGGGAACAACCTGGACAGGGCTGACCCAAGTACTATTAGAAATGGGATATATTATTCCAGTGTCTAGTAGATTGATCACTTCATCTCCCACAACTTATTTCATTTTAGGATTAAATATTCTTTGACACTCTACCCTAGGTTTGTGGTCAAGATCCAAAAGTATTTTATGCATACAAAACGAGGGACTAATACCATTGATATCAGATATTGTCCAGCCTATTGCTGATTTAAAAATTTTCAAAACATTCAATAATATTTCTTCTTGAATTTCATTGAGTTCAGTAGAAATTATTACAGGGAAAGTGGAGTTCTCACCCAGAAATGAATATTTAAGATGAACAAGGATGGGTTTTACTTCAATAGTGGGTGGTTATTATAGGATCCCACCTTTTTATAACATAAACTTTTCTTAAATTACACAAAATTGAGGATCTTTAAGGTTTAGTGTCTTGGAAACCTGGAACATAATACATGAAAACAACATAAAAATTTATTCTTAAAAACTTGAAATGCTTATACTTAAGTTCATCCTAGGTTCATTACTACATCTCATAACCTGGGGACATACATCAAAAGAAAGGGTGAGCAGAAGGCCCAGTAAGGGAAACAAGAGAAATATTTAACATGTGAACTTGAGATACATCAACTATGTCATGAAAAAGAACTTTAAGGCATGAGAAAGAAATCATGTGGAATATCATAATAAAAATAGCTTTTTTCATAACTTTAAGATGTGGATACATAATTTAACATAGAAAATCAAGAACATATCACCAAGGTCCATCCCCAAGGTGTCATTTGAAAATTACCAGGGTTATTCACCAAGATATCGTGAAAATTGTAATCTCTAGTAGTTACATCATTACCCAATGCATTGGAGCGCTTTCAAGGCGCACCATTAAATTTTCATTTATTATCATGTGAGAAACATATATCATCATCAAAAATTTCATAAATAACCCATATATCATAAAATAAATTGGTTTAATTTCATAATCATAACGTTTTAAAAATATCTTTAAAGACATTATCTTTACGTCACTTTAAAACCCACAGAAGGGGAGAGCTGGTCTCATGTATGTAAATCCCAGAATTTAAAATAGAAAATTTTGATATATATGTGAATACCCCTGTAGAAATAAGATCTTTGAGTATTTACTTTATAACATAATATAATTTTTAGAAACGAGAGAGGCATTTTGAGACAAAAATTCTGCAGCATAACGACTATGCATCAGAGTTTTAGAAAACATTGAAAAGAGAGGGGACATGAGTCAAACAATCATAAATGACCCATAAATTAGTAGAGAGACAAAATATAAAGGATTTTAGAACATAGTAATGAAATTTTAAAGATATACCATATGAAATGAATAACATTAACGGAAGACAAAAATAAGATTTATCTTATGAAAATTCGGTAGCCCAACGACGTCACTTAAACTTCAACAAAAATGAATTGACGAGATCAAATAGGGTCTCTCATCATATGAACATACAAGATCAGTATGATAGATATATATATCATACCCCAAAATAATACAAAAGGAACTTGAAATACTTGACAAGAAAGTAGATCTTTGGAAAAAAAATGAGATGAGTGAAAGAATCCCCTTAAACATTCGGCAGCCTAACGACGTCACTTAGAACATCAAAATACTGAATTGAAGAGATAAAATGGGGTCTTTCATCATATTATCATAAAATATCAGTATTATAGATATAGAGATCATACCATAACATAATAAAAAATAACTTGAAAGACTTGACAATAAAATAGAACTTGAAAATGAGAAGGGTGAAAGAATCCGTTACAAAAATTTTTGCAGCCTAACGGCGCCACTTAAAATTTCATAATATGAAATGATGAGAGTAAGAGGGGTTATCTAATAATATGAACATAAAAAGGACAGTATAATTAATATAAAAGAACATCCTCCAACATAACAACATGGATCATAAAATAAATGGCATAAAAGAGATCACTTGAAAAGAAAGAGAGGGGTTGGATCCCTTACCTTAAAATGTAACTCTTAAAACTCAAAGGTTGTCACCTTGAGAGGCTTGAGGGAACCTTGTGAGGACTCCTTGGGAGGTAAGGAGACCAGAAAACTGTTGAGAATGATTTTGGAGTCCAATGGATGAGAGAATGGCTTGGTATTTATAGGGAAAGTGAGGGGACAAGGCATTAATGGCCAAGGGACACCTCATAAGTGGGTTTTTCAAAACCATGTGCTCTCCCATGATATTTCCCATGAAGTTAGGCCACATGGGGCCCCCATACAATAATTCATCACCTTTGGTCGGACAACCCATAAAATATCTCATGAAATCATCTTGACATAGTTATGATGTCATTAAACATACCGAAACCCTAAAACTGTATTTTTACTATTAACTGAAAATTCAACTTTCTCAGAAAAATCCAAAAATATCACCTTAACCAAATATCACTGCACTGATTTCAAAAATTAACTCCATTTTATAAATATATTTTTTGAAATATTTTTAATTTATTTTTTAAATAAATACACTATTCACCGAAAATTCATTTTTTTAGAAAAATCCCCAAAAATTACCTTAACATAATATCGATGCTCTGAGTTCAAAAATGAAATCCATTTTATAAAAATAAATTTCTAAATATTTTTAATTTAATTTTTAATTAAAAAACACTATTCACCTGAAAAAACTAATACTTGAATAATAATTTATGGAACCATTATTTAACCATTTTATTGAATCACATTACTTAATCAAGGTGCCTAGATTATAATAATACTTTCATTAAGTGAGATTACTAATCCATTTTGTCACATTACTAATCCTAAGCACAAAATCACTATTCATAATTTACTATTCATCAAGAATTATGTTGATCTTATTAGACTCTAAATTTTGTAATGAACATAATTGTAGAAGACCATTTTTTAAAAAATCATTACACATTTTTAATTATTTAAGGTTTACATAAACATTTTTTAAAATATCCTTTCTCTAAAATTCACCAAAAATATGCATACTATATTTATCCGGACATTTGAAAAGTCATAAACATCATCATAAGAAGAAATCAAAATTTTTATTTAAAATAAAGGATTACACAAGGCAGTTACGGTCCCTTTACATAGCCCCTTATCAGACCAGCATATGACCTAAGTGTAAGGTGTGCTAAGGTTAGAGAATCCGAGGGAGGCTCGACCAACATCGCACGAGTAGTAATTTCTATCAGTTTTAACTTCTCGCGAAGGCGATCCCGTTCTAGCTTTACACGATGAAGTTCAGCTTGGGTTTGGTCCAGAGAAAAGCCCAGTGGTGCTACCTCCTTCCCAAGTTCTGTTAGATGGGCTTAGATCGGTTCAAGACTACTGGGTGAGGCCATCGAATCTTCTTTCTATATTAATTAACCAAGATTACTTGTATTTAGAGACAATAATCAAAACGTTTAGTTTCCAGCGGTCATATTGACCAATGGTCATATAACAGTCAAAATCCAACGGTCTCATTTTAATTATACTCATCTTATCAAATGAAACATTTTTTTTGAGTATAAAAATAAAACAAAATAACACATAAAATTAGGAAACAAGATTTATTCAAAATTTCGGGTCGTTAAAATCTTCCCCCCTTAAGAAATTGTGTCCTCACAATTTTTAAAATTGGGTTTTGAAATTTCATTGAAAGTCCCACATCGGAAAAGGAGTCAGTAAAACTATTACTATAAAAGAAAGAAAGGAAAGTACAAAGGTCACCCAAGTTAACCCACACTTGGATTCCATGTAGGAAAACATGGACATGGAGGAGAAAACAAAGGGTCATGTTCTGAGGGAGAGTGATATAAAGCATTATTAGGAGAATGTTAACTATAAAAAAATCCCAAACATATGATGTGTGTAAACTGTCTTTGATTACCTAGTAAGAAACGTAAACCAACAATGTTTTGGTTTTACGTTCCTTTTCATAATTTTGAAGAATTCATTTACTACATAGAACAGAAACATAAGAAAAATATACCTACCTTCAAGTAGAGTTTCATCCTTTAATAAGTCTCTACTAAAACTAATCTTTTCTCCAAATGATGAGAATTCAAAAACACTTACTCTCATCAAAAGCACAAGAATCATTTTATAGGGAATCACATAATCCACCAAAGATTAACTATCTATTTCTTTTATTATCCCAAAAATAGAAAAGGTTAATATAAAACAACTCTCCAAAAAGAAATAATCCCACAGGAAGGGAAACTTCTTTAAATCTTCAAAATTCCACAGTACTACCCAAAGTTCATAATAGACCATTCCATAAATAATTGTCCTTAAAATTCCTCAAAATAAACCAAACTAAGATTGAAACCCAAGTACAAGAAGGATTTGATAACATAGTCTTCCAAAATAAACTTCATCGTTCATCTCCAGACAACATAAACCACTCTTAACATCTTATAACAAAAGTAACTAACCTAAACATATTTTCCCCAAGATATGTTAATCATTTCCATAAGTAACCTATATTACCATAAGTTCACCTTAAATTCATCGATTCTTCAAAATATAAGTCAACCTTAATCCTCAATGAAAATACCATAGTAATCTATTTACCTCGATCATATAGGGTCCCCAAAATAGTGAACATCTTCCAAAATAATAATCATCTTTCAATCCACTAATCATCTCTGTCATATTAATATGGAAATCATCGCATTTTTTATCACATTGGTTGTTGGGACATGTTCTTCCATTTCCCACCATTAACTAAGAAGAGAAAGTATAATTAGGGGCTTAAATACTTAGCCAATAATCAAGAAAAGGAACTTAAAGCATATAAGGATAACTTGTAGAAGAAAATTATACCCTAACTTGTGATCCCCTAGGTTTCAAACTAGGTTATCCATGATCATATATTTTTATGTGAATATTTATTTTATTTTATCTTTGTTCCTTTAATAATGGTTCATAATAAGCTTATGAATTTACCAAAGCATATCCCCCGGGAGTGTCGTAACCAAGAGTGCAGCAAGGCCCGTTGTCGTGTACCAGTTCCCATTCGAGTCTAGCTCAAAGAGGTGTTTTCGGGTTTTACCCCTATGTACATCTGTGCCAGAGCCACCTCTACCTGTTCGTATCCAGACAGGGATATATTTGCTTGGAAACCCCTTACTCAATACTCACCAAAATACCATGAAGATTTCAAATATTTAAACTTTTCTATAGGGTTCTTCCTAAAGTTTTCATATCCTAATTTCCACAAATAACTAAACCATACTTTGATACCAACTATAGCATCATGCCTTTTTATAACATAAACTTTCATTACATTACACAAAATTGAGGATCTTTAAGGTTTAGTGTCTTGGAAACCAGGAACATAGTACATGAAAACAACAAAAAACATTCTTCTTAAACACTTGAAAGGCTTCTCCTTAAGTTCATCCTAGGTTCATTACTGTATCTCATAACCTAGGGGCATACATCAAAAAAAAGGGTGAGCATAATTCCCAGTAAGGGAAACAAGAGAATCATTTAACATGTGAACTTGAAATACATCAACTATGTCATGAAAAAGAACTTTAAGGCATGAAAAAGAAATCATGTGGAATATCATAATGAAAACAACATTTTTCATAAATTTATGATGTGTTTAAATCATTTAACATAGAAAATCAAGAACATATCACCAAGGTCCATCCCCAAGGTTTCATTTTAAAATTACCAAGGTTATTCACCAAGATATCGTGAAAATTGTATTCTCTAGTGGTTACATCATTACCCAATGAATTGGAGCGCTATCAGGGAACACCCTTAAATTTGACTTTATTATCATGTGATCCACATATATCATCATCAAAAATTTCATAAATAACCCATATAGCATAAAATAAATGGGTTTCATTTCATAATCATAACGTTTTAAAAACTACTTTAAAGACATGATCTTTATGTCACTATAAAACCCACGGAAGGGGAGAGCGAGTCTCATGTATGTAAATCCCAGAATATAAAATAGAACAATTTGATATATATGTGAATACCCATGTAGAAATAAGAGCTTTGAGTACTCACTTTATAACATAAAATAATTTTGAGAAAAGAGAGAGGAATTTTGAGACAAAAATTCTGCAGCATAATGACTATGTTTCGGGGTTTTAGAAAACATTGAAAAGAGAGGGGAAATAAGTCAAAAAATCATAAATGACCAATAAAACAGTAGAGGGGAAGAATATAATGGATTTTAGAACATGGTAATGAAATTTCAAAGATATAACATATGAAATTAAGAACATGAAAGGAAGACAAAAATAAGATTTCTCTTATGAAAATTCGGCAGCCCAACGGCGTCACTAAAACTTCAACAAAAATGAATTGATGAGATCAAATAGGGTCTCTCATCATATGAACATAAAAGATTAGTATGATAGATATAGAGATCATACCCCAACATAATACAAAAGGAACCTGAAATACTTGACATGAAAGTAGATCATTGAAAAAAATGAGAAGAGTGATAGAATCCCCTTAAAAATTCGGCAGCCTAACGGTGTCACTTAGAACTTCAAAATACTGAATTGAAGAGATAAAATGGGGTATCTCATCATATGATCATAAAAGATCCGTATTATAGATATAGAGATCATACCCCAACATAATAAAAAGGAACTTGAAAGACTTGACAAGAAAATAGAACTTGAAAATGAGAAGGGTGAAAGAATCCATTACAAAAATTTTGGCAGCCTAACGACGCCACTTAAACTTTCATAAAATGAAATTATGAGAGTAAGAGGGAGTATCTCATAATATGAACATAAAAAGGACAGTATAATGAATATAAAAGAACATCCTCCAACATATGAACATGGAGCATAAAATAAATGACATAAAGGAGATCACTTGAAAAGAAAGAGAGGGGTCGGATCCCTTACCTTAAAACGTAACTCTTAAAACTCAAAGGTTGGGACCTTGACAGGCTTGAGGGCACCTTGGGAGGACTCCTTGGGAGGTAAGGAGACCATAACATCGTAGATAATGACTTTGGAGTCCAAAAGATGAGAGAATGGTTTGGAATTTATAGGGAAAGTGAGGGGACAAGGCATTAATGGCCAAGGGACACCTCATAAGTGGGTTTCTCAGAACCATGTGATCTCCGATGTTATTTGCCCTGATGTTAGGCCACATGGGGCCCCCCATAAAATAATTCATCACCTTTGGTCGGCCAACCCATAAAATATCTCATGAAATCATCATGACACAGTTATGATTTCATTAAACATACTGAAACCCTAAAACTGTATTTTTACTATTCACTGAAAATTCAACTTTCTCAGAAAAATCCCAAAATTTCACCTTAACCAAATATCAATGCACTGATTTCAAAACTGAACTCCATTTTATAAAAAAAAATTCTAAATATTTTTAATTTATTTTTTAAATAAATACACTATTCACCGAAAATTCATTTTTTTAGAAAAATCCCCAAAAATTACCTTAACATAATATCGATGCTCTGAGTTCAAAAATGAAATCAATTTTATAAAAATATTTTTCTAAATATTTTTAATTTAATTTTTAATTAAAAAACACTATTCACCCGAAAAAACTAATACTTGAATAATAATTTATGAAACCGTTATTTAACCATTTTATTGAATCACGTTACTTAATCAAGGTGCCTAGATTATATTAATACTTTCTTTAAGTGATATTACTAATCCATTTGGTCACATTACTAATCCTAAGCACAAAATCACTATTCATAATTTACTATTCATCAAGAATTAATTTTTTCTTATTAGACTCTAAATTTTGTACTGAACATAATTATAGAAGACCATTTTTTGAAAATCATTACACATTTTTAATTATTTAAGGTTTACATAAACATTTTTTATAATATCCTTTCTCTAAAATTCACCAAAAATATGCATACTATATTTATCCAGACATTTGAAATGTCATAAACATCATCATAAGAAGAAATCCCAATTTTTATTTAGAACAATGGATTACACAAGGCAGTTACGGTCTCCTTACCTATCCCCTTATCACACCAGCATAGGACTTAAGTGTAAGGTGTGCTAAGGTGAGAGAATCTGAGGGAGGCTCGGCCAACATCGCACGAGTAGTAATTTCTATCAGTTTGAACTTCTCGCGAAGGCGATCCCATTCTAGCTTCACACGATGAAGTTCAGCTTGGGTTTGGTCCAGAGAAAATCCCATTGGTGGTACCTCCTTCCCATGTTCTGTTAGATGGGCTTCGATCGGTCCAAGACTACTGGGTGAGGCCATCAAATCTTCTTTCTATATTAATTATCCAAGATTACTTGTATTTAGAGACAATAATCAAAACGTTTAGTTTCTAGTGGTCATATTGACCAATGGTCATGTTGACCAATGGTCATATAAAAGTCAAAATCCAACGGTCTCATTTTAATTATACTCATGTTATAAAATGAAACATTTTTGTTGAGTATAAAAATAAAATAAAATAACACATAAAATTAGGAAACAAGATTTTTTCAAAATTTCAGGTCATTACAGTTCTACACTAGAAGGAAGACTATTAGCCTTGGGAGGTCCAATATCTTAAACATATATTTTGTATGGAATATTGAAAGATGAATGATTTTCAATTTCATGTTCAGATTCAGAAGTAACAGTGTTGTTGTCCATATTTTCTCGATCCGATTTTCATAGGTTAATCAAAGAATAATTATCTAATTAGCTTATAAGTTCTCCCTCAATATCATCAAAGTGTTCAGAAAGGTTAGTGTTAACAGAAACACCCTCAAATTCACTCAAAAATATCATATGTTTAAAAACAGAGGACCCTTCTAAAGCTGAAACTGGACTGTTTCCCAGTTCTGAAAAAATTTCCAGTTTTGGAGTTTCAGCAGAATTTTCAATTTCTAAGACAGTTTCACAAAGATTTGCAGTTTCACAATTATTTTCGTTAATATAATATTCATTTTCATATTAATCAGAGTATCCAATTGAGTTCCCTTTCTCTAAGGACTCTAGCATTGAACCGTTTTCAGAAATCATTGGTTCTTTAACATTTTTAAACACATTGAACTCTTCTTATTGTTCTCCAATTTTAAAAATTAACTGACCCTTAAAAACAACAATAACAGCACCACTTGTGGCCATGAATGGCCAACCAGAGATGATGGGAACCTCTTGATCACACTCTATATCTAAGACAAGAAAGTCAGCAGGTAGAAACAACTTCCCAACTCCAACTTGTAAATCTTCTACCCTAGCCATAGGATGAGTGAATGATCTATCAGCTAACTACAGTGTGACAGTGGTGCGTTGAAGGTCACCCAACCTCACCTGTTGGAATAGTGAGTATGGGAGAAGATTAATACTAGCACATAAATCACAAAACAATTGATTTGATCAGAGTTTCCTAGTGTGCAATGTATAGATAAAACAACCTAGGTCTTTCAGTTTTGGTGGGATTATCATTTGGAGTACAGCACTGCACTCTTTAGTGAGGCTGTAAGTATCAAATTCTTCTAGATTTTTTTTGTTAGAAACAATTTTCTTCAATGATTTAAAGTATGATGATATTTTAATTAAATCTTGTATGAATGGAATTTTCACTTGATATTCAGAGTGGAGACCAAGGAACTGGAGAACTTCAGCCCTAGTGTAACTTTGAGGATTCAGCTTCTCAGGGAAAGGGATGGGTGGGGAAAAATTTCAGAACATTGGGTATAACCATCACCTCTTCCTCAAATTTTTATTTTCCTTTATTATTTGGATATTTAGATGAAGTTTTAGCTTGAGTTTCAGGTGAAAAATCTATATTTTGATCATTTTAAAGAGTTTTCTGTGAATTTCAAGCATGTGTGCAAAGCAGATTTTTATTTCCCGATTGACACCGATTTTCATTATGGGAATTTTTAGTTTCATATTGAGCAACAGCTTTTGTATTAATCCCAGTTTTAGTTACAATGGCCATGGAATTATCCCTAGGATAATGTTTAGTTGAACTTGGATGTCTACCTTTTTCCCTAGATGAAAAATCTCTAGCAAGTTGGCCAAGTTGTGTTTCCATGTTTTTTATTCTAACATCAGGTTGTTTTTTATCAGACACATATTGATTTTGATATTTTGTTAGATGAGTCATGTATCGTTCTTCTTGTGAGTGTATTTTGTTCAAGATTAGGTCATGCTTAGAAGACATGTGATTATCATTATTTCCTTATACATTTGAAGAATCACCGCTCTGATGATTTTGAAAGATTGGTCTTGGATGATTTGAGTAATTAGGGGCAGTGGATTGTTTGATTAAGCCTTGATATTTCTAGGACATATTTGGAGTATTCATATAGCCTTGTTTAAAATTGTTTGAAAATGGATCTTCTTTAGGAGGCATTCTAGGACCATAGTTAACAATGTTTGAATTGTCTTGTTGTCGGGCTGGCATATCAAAATTAGGACAGAAGTTTTCAGTATACCCAAACATACCACACTGGAAACACTGTTCCCTTAATGATTGATTTGTATTTTGAAATCCTAGTTGGTTAACAGTTTTTTTTTTGAATTCTGGTTCATTAAAGATTGATGTTGGTTGGCGATTTCAGCAATTTGAGTCTGAGTTTCCTTCATTGAACCAATGTTTGGGTTAACATTTCTATAGACTCTTTTTCTTCTCGAATTATTATGTTGTGAATTCAGAGCAATATTATTAAAAATACTTCTAATTTCTTTTTCAATTTTATCATTGTAATTACCCCTTGTAGCCTGATCAACTAGATTATGTCTAGAGGAGGCTATGCCTTCATATAATGTATCCATAAGTAGGTGAGATGGGAGTTGGTGATGGGGGCACTACCTAAAACAATCCCAGAATCTATCCCAAGCTTCATGAAAACATTCTCCATCCTCTTGATAAAAACTAGTTATCTTTTATCTAAGTTCACCTTTTAATCTTTGAGGATAAAATTTCATAATGAATGAGTTATAAACTTTATCTTAATTTTCCAAAATGTTTTCATCTAAACTCCGAAACCAATTCCTATCATTCCCTTGAAGGAAAAAAGGGAAAGACTCTCATTCTATGTTCATCCCCTTTGAGTCCTAGAAGAGGTAATTGCTGCACAGTATTGTAGAAGTCTCTAATGAAGGAAAGGGTGTTCTCATTAGAGAGCCCAATTATAGCAGACAACAGTGAAATGTGTGATTGTTTCAATTCATAGTTTTTGGACCTAGGACTATGTCTGGTGGATTATGGATTGCTTGATACTTTTGGAAGTTGGAATTCCCTCATCCTAGGCCTTTCATGTTTATCTAAACGTTTTGGTTGATTTTGATAGTTGTTAGGTACAGCAACTCTATTATCTATGTTATCCATTTAAATTTAGTTCTTCTTTCTTAGAATAGTGAGATGTTTATCTAATTCAAGGTTGGGGGGGCTTTAATCTAACATTAGATGTTTTTGTGCTCATACAAACAGAAATAACAGACACTACTCAACTATAACAATTCAGCCAGAATAGATATAATTTTTTTTATTTTCAAATTTTCAATCTTTTTAATGATTTATATATATATATATTTTTAGAATTTTTTTGAGTAATGGCTCGGGCCTTCCCCAGCAACGATTCCAAAAACATGACTTGAGCCATCACTAAATCTGGTCAAAGTTTAAAATTTATAATCCTACTAACTACATTATATGTGAAAGTAGGGTTGAACCCACATAGAAGGCTATTTTGACCAATAGACTTCAAAAAATTAACTAAAAGATCCCATTGTTTTCAGCAGTGGAATTGAGTTTCTATTTTTCTAATTTTTTTATTTTTTTATTATTATAAGGAACCAATAAAACAACACATCTTTTTAGTTTTTGTTCTAAACTGTTTCCAAATAAGGATGAAGCTAAAAAGGTAAAAAATAAATAAAATGGTGAAGAGTGAACAATCCTGAGAAATACGTTCGGGGAAAATAGTGACTCTACTGGTTTTGAAAACATTCCTTCTCAAAAAAGTGATTACAGATAATACCACTGAAAATAAGTGATTTATTTCCCTCTCCAAGAGATAAATCACTCAAGCTGACAAATAATGGAGTTTCCCACTCCTCGGTTAATCAACTTGAGAATTATAGTTTGAATATATCACAGAACAAACTTGCCGAATGTCCTGTAATCTTTTATTGTCATTTAAATGTTCAAAAAAATTACTCCGTATTTAAACTCATTGTATGAATGTGGAATTATGAGATTAATCACATGTGTTATGTTGCAATCGAATGTAATCAGAACTGACCTCTCGGATCAATTCCGATAAAATTAAAATGAATGTGAGAAGAGAAAAAGAAAATAACCAGTAGATTCAATTTTTATCCACGAACTAGAAGTATTAAGCCAACATTATTTTAGTTATTTATAATAAAATCACTTAATTATAGAGAAAGAGAATTAAAAGAAAAAAGAGGAAGAAAACTCCCTCTACTCACATGAATCACTGCTCCATCTAGCCCTCAGAACTCCAAAGAATGGCTCTCTGAGAAGTTCTCTAGGTTCTCTACTCTGCTTCGAGTGAATGATCGAATCGATTCCTTGCTTGAGTCTGGTGTGTTCGTCGAATGAATGATCATTCTCTTAATCTTGATGCTACTCTGCTTTATATATCAACTGTCATCTGCCGCATGTCACCGAACATCTTCCACTGACTTTGAAAGCCCTTCACTTGTGCACCACACATGTGCGTTTTTTCCCGACTAGCACGTCACACTAGTTTTTCCCTAATAACTAACTTCCGCTGACTTAGTTGAATGCACATTGACGTTTTCCCGACTCTTGAATGAACATGCAAAGTTATAATAGAAAAATAAAAAAACTAATGAACAAATAAATAAAAATAGTTTTTTTAATTTTAAAGTTATATTTCTTATTAAAAAGTTTAATTATTAGTAATTATTATTTAAATGATAATTATTATTACATATTAATTAATTATTAGTATTATAGTTATTAATTTATTATCCCATTATTAATTATGTTATTAAGTTGTTGATTTATTATTATTCGTTAATTTATTTTAATAATATAAGTATTATTAATAATTTTTTATCATAACATAATGATATTTTTGAGTTAGGAAAATATTAATTAATTATTTTATTTAGTTTAAAAATAAAAATTATTTATAATGTTAATTTAAATTAATTCACTATTATTTTTAAGTTAATATTATTCGAATTTTAAGTTAGTACTATTTAATAAATAGATTTTTTCATCTTAGTTTAGTTTTATGATTAATTATTAATTAAAAAAATTATTTTATATTATATATATTATTGATTTATTAATGTTAGTATTTATTATTTGTATTTATTTTATTTATTTTATTTGGATTTATCTCATCCCCCCCAAATCGGCGCAACGGGGGGGGGGAGGGTTCTAGGTTGCTTCCGCTGGCTTCCAGAGGAAGCCTCCTCGGTGGCGCGACACTCCTCGGTGGCTTCAACTCCTTGTAGTGGCAGCATCAGGTGTGAATCCTCCTCAGAAATACTTAACTCCAGCGGAGAATGAAGTGGATTCAAATTGATGCGGAGATCTCATCTGGTTTGGCTCCCATGGTGGCACAATATCTTCTTCAGCAGAAGTGGAACCATCTTCAGCTTCTTAAGTGAAACAATTCTGGAATCCCCCCAGTTTCCCAGTTGATTTTATTTGGAAGGGTAAAAAGATTCTAACACAGTGATAGGATAAGTTCCTGGTGGTTTTGTTTATGGTGGAAAAACTAGTGGTGAAATAGGGATCCGGGAATTCCCAGAAGATCGACTTCTTTCATCAGAGCAGCGGTGGCCCGATGGTTCAGAAATGACCTACTGATCTTGTAAAACTCCAAAGGTAGAAAGTATTAGATAGAAGCGAATCCAAGAATGAAATAGTTCAAAACAACTGGGATTGTTTATTAATGTAAATCTTGGTTTGAAAATTATTGTTGTTTTTCTGATTCTACCAATCTGGGTTGAGTTTGGGTATCAATCAGAGGTGATGAGTGATAGATTAGCGATTCTTGTTTGGCCCCAGTGGAGAATCAGCGAGGATAGATAATTGGGTTTCATGGTGTGAGGGAGACAGAAAAGACCAATGTTGAAGGAGGAAAATGGGATTGACTCACCGAATGTGTGGAATAGGGAGGTGTAGGTCAACGTGTAAAAACTATTGATAGGAGGGTTCGGTGAGGTACCAAAAAGAACAGTGAGTCGCCGATAGTTAAAAGAAAATGGTGAACTAATGGTGAGTTGATAAAACTGATGGAGGAAAAGGATCGGTGATTCCCTGACTCACCGAAGCATAAAAATAAAAATGATCCACTGATAACTAAAAAAACGAGATACCGAAACCGATGTGTCAGAGAGACTGAAGAGGAAATGAATCGCTGTGACATTGAACCGATAATTATTTTGGGATATCAGTGAGTCAGTGACTCGCCTATAGTTTAAAATAAAAATTAGAACTATCCGAAGAAATGAAATTAAATATTGATTTAATGACTCACCGATAATAATAAAAACGACTCACTGAAGGTTTAAAAAGAGAGACCGAAACCGATTGAAGGATCGGTGCGTCGCAACATTAGTGCGTCGTGAGAGACCGATGGTGTTTTGAAGTAATCGGTGAGTCACAAATCACCGATAAAATAAAAAACTTCAGTGTGAAAAAAAATCAGAGTGTCACTCACGGATAGAAAAAATTAAAAAAGTTAACAATAAAAATTAATTTATAACAAATAATAAAATGAACAAACACTAAATAATCAATACAAAAGAGAAATTAACGATATTGAGTAAGATTAAATAAATAACTTTTACTAAAAAACTAACCAAATTATTTAACAAACTAAAAAAGTAACTTAATTATTAACTAAGAATATAAATGTTATGTTTAATTAAATTTATGTCTAAGTACATGAAAAACACCTACACAAAACTAACTTCAAGCATAAAATTAAAATAATTATAATTAACTAGAGTTATTAAACGAAAAATTTAATTTGTTAAATGATAAATTGAAACTTATCATTAAACAACATTATTTTATTAAACATTACCCTAAAATTATTTTCTGAGCAGAATAATTGATCATGTTAAAAAGTAAAGTTAATTTATTTAAATAAATCAAAATTAAATGGTAATGTATTAAAGTAAAAACTGAATTATATTGAAGAAAATAAAGATGAAACTAAATTATAATCATTTAGAAAAGTTAATAAGTAAATAAAATTAATATTATCAAACATGAAATTAAATTAAAATATTTAGAATAATTAGATAGACTATATAAAAGTACTAAAAACATATATTTAATTATAAAAAAATGATTAATTAAAAAATTTAGTGAAAAATTACAAAAGTTCCATTATTTATTTAAAAGTGTCAAAATACATAAATAATTGATAAAAATAAAATAAAATATGTGGCAAAACTATGTAAAAATAGAGCCACATCATGAATTCTGATAACTATTATAGTAAGAATTTTTTATTAAGGATAGATGTTTCACCCATTAGCCAAAAATGTCAAATATGATCACTTGAAAAATATAATCTAAAATTGTGATTTCTTGCTTTGTCGAATCATCCATACAAGGATGATACATCATTCTTAACGTCTGTTTGGTACTAATACCCTCTTTCAATTACATCCAAAATAATGTCACAAATAAGGATTCTCTATTATAATCAACCATATAAGGATATATATAGAGTTTCATGATCTCAAAAATATACATGTGCCTGAAGTATTATACCTTTATCAACTTGGTAATTGGAAGGAAATGCAAGAATTTAGTGAGTTAAACATTTATCACCCAAATAACATAATTTCCACTATGTGAATAAAGTATTCCAATCACTAATTCCATGAATATATCATCCTATTTTTGATCTATTGTTGTTATGGGATGAAACATAATGGAAGGTATCTGGTTCTTTTCATGAATATTATCAAAATTAAGGCAACATAACATTAAGTATTCAACAGATCACCTCATCCATGGCCACCAATATTGATGCATCAATTCAATTTTTTGGTATCTTTTGGATGAAAAAAATCAATCAGTTTCAACTATCCGTCAACTGATGCCTCATAACTATCAAAATTTCCAATCTAACTCAAAAAATAAAATCTCTATTGGGATACTGTTACAAATTTCATATGGTCCCCAAATCATTTAAGACATTACTATAATACTAAAAATTAGTGTCATGTGATTTCTTAAGAAGAGACCAATAATCTAATGAATAATTATCTTTCACACAAGATAATAACACCTACCCATCATCCTATTACTCTTATAATATCATCTCATAAAATTGACTCATTAGAGAGAAATCCTTCACTTATTCCTTCGGGGCTTGAGTCAGTAACTTCATTATCAACATGTTGATTAACACATTCACTTTTATAGATGTATGTAAAATATAAAATTAAAATTTATGAAGATATTTAACCCAATGTCTCTATTATAAGATCATATCTATCTAGGTGTAAATATACTTCAGGATAATATAATATGAATACATAGTGATCTGATCATTGAAGAGATAATATAACCATGCCTTGGGAGAATACATTATAGATTCCAACTCAAAGTCATGTGTGTGATTATAATTTTCATGTGTATATAATTTCAATGTGTATATAATTTTAATGATCCCTAGGACACCACCTAATTTAATCCTATCAAGACAAACCCCAAACCCATACATGAGGTGTTAAAAAAAGAATCATTATTAAAAACCCATAATAGAGAGTTATAACTAGTTCCAAATTTAATCTCCCCACTAGTTTCTCAAATTATCATTGACACTTACAATTACACTTGAACTTAAACCCCATTTAGATCAACTCTATCATAGGAGACATAATATTGGATGAGTTATTCACATAAATTATATATTAATCTACTAATACTATGAAGATATGGATCTAAAAGTAATTTATGGGTTGTACACAGGACATAACTACGTGAATATTTATTGGTTCCATAGATCTGTCCTTTTTTGACATCATGTTCTCTTGGAAATTTACTTATTAGATTCAATACTAACATATAGATGGATTCCTATATATTTGATGTTCATTCATGATTCTAAATGATTCATACATTCCTCCTCTAATATGGAGTACACCAAAGTATCCTCCTTGAAGACACCCGTGAATGGGTCATATAACTGCAGAAAGCTATAGTTCATCAATCCCATAAAAACCATAGGTGATTTAGTAAGACTAAAAGTTATAAAAAAAATATTAAATTCCCAAACAAGATAATAATCACTCTCTTATATATATCTTACTCCCTGACTCTCAACTGATGGTACCCGAATCACCAGAAAATATTTGAAATCCATCGAGCACATTTGAGTTGTTAAAATATATAAAAAAAATCCTACAAAAGGGGTATTAGATATTAATATCCACCCAAATAATCTTTTTATAATCACAATAATGTTTATGTATTTAGTTTTCCTTGTATTAAAAGAGAAATAGTGAATATTGATATTAAATTCTAGGATAAATAAATAATATAGCTCTAATATCATAAATATAAACATTATTCTTCTTCAAATGAGTGGGTTTTATATGTATATATGGTATATAAATGGGTATCATAATAAGAATCTAGTCTAAAGTGAATCGGACCACACTATGTTGGACTATCAATGAAATATTGTAATAAATACCTCTAGGTACTCCCCCACCAATGTAGAAAGTGAAATACACATACATGGTTTATTGAAAAAAAGAAATATCTCAAACAAACTAATAATAGATCATTATAAAATAAGGATAAATAGGACCTTCTCTAAATGATCTAGGATCAGATTCACCTAGATGAAATGAAAGACTTCATCATATGAATAAAACTTAACTCTATGATGAAAATAATTGATATGAGAATTAAAACAGATCATTCAAACCATGGAAATAATAAGGGTGAAGATATAAATATCCAAAAACATGAAATCCAACAAGAAATTGATGTCAATAATTATCACATGGATGTCTAGGAATTTAAAACCATTATCCTTCATTTTTTCCAGGGGAGTGGAATGATCCATCCAAAGGGTATAATATACAAATGCAAAGCAAAAAATATCCATCAAAGAAGATAATTTGAAGGAATGAGATGAACATGTGTCAAAAAAATCCATATTCACTGAATATGATATAATAATTATACAAATCATAGTAGTTAACCCTACTTTAGATTCAATTGTTGCCTACTCTACTAAATAAAGGCATCCAGCCTCAACTCTTCCACATGCTTTCATTATAGGTGGTGTATTTACTTCAGAATTGGACTGATCTCTACAAGTTTTAATAAATATTAATTGAATTAATATTCTTTAGTAATTATAGATCCAACCCTAATTCCTTTAGGTTATTTTCCATAGAAGCATTGATGATTATGAAACCGACCATAGATACTGTATGGTCTGGGTGTCGTGACAAATCATTATTATCATCGCCATATATCCCACACTGGAATTAAGAAACATTACAGTATTATTATTTATGATTTTTAACAATGCAGATTCCTTGATGTGTCTCACTGCGCTTCATCTTCTTACAAGAAGACACATCCCATCTTTCCCTTGTAGTCACTATAACTCCACTAATACCAGTCCTCCTGTCTATGTATACTTCTTCAATATCCACTTTATCAACCACCCCATAAAGGGCCTATAGGCACAAGAAAATAAATATTGATTTAATATTTATTCTAAAACACATGTCAAACCTATTATATTTAATATTGTTTTTAGAAACAAGATGATGTGATAATTTCACCAACCCAACAAAATGAGTAGAATACTCCTTGACCGTGAATTCTCATTACTAAAAAGTCTCAAATTCTTGAGCTTTTATCACTCACAAAATTTCATGATAGAACCGATGATTGAATTTGATCATTAATGTGTTCCAAAAAGGATGCTGATGAACCCTATCTTGCACAATGGAATTCTACCATTTCCTCCACGGTCTTTGTACCATATATATGGAGAATACCACCTTTGAGTCCTTTAGAGTATTGAAGATGTGGAAAATTATTTCAATATTACCAGGACACTCTTGAAGTTCCTAGGTTCCTATATCTCTTTGATAGATAAGTGGATTATTCTTCATAATTTTTTGATAATGGTTAACCTACCTTTCTCTGATTCAAACCCCAACTTGACAAATAGTCTGAATTTTCCATATAATTTCATCCACAAATAAAGCGTCTATTATAGTATCCATAAATAAAACCATTATTTCAATATCCTTTCCTAGATTTAGTATACTATTCTATGAGGAATTAAAAATTAAATTAAAAATATAAGACATGATCAACAAATAAAAAACACAGAAAATTAAAATATGATCCCCAATATTCTATGTTAAATCCAATAAAAAACATGTAAGGCTACAATTGATTTATCATATGAGAGGTGGATATAGTGGATTCTAATAGAATACAATACATGGTGTATCTAAATAATCCCCATATCATTTTCATTTAAATAACCTAGAAATACATGTTCATGATTCATTAAAAACCCCTGATCAACCATGAAATCATGAGTTTGGATACATAAGTGAACATTCCAAACACCCTCCCACCCATATTACCCATGTTTTGAGGGTCCTACTACATTTTATCAATAACCTTAGAGAAAACTGATCTCCATTGAAACTAATTTGTAATGATCCAACCTACTTTGATCTGACACATCATCTAAGATGGCATTCCACGTGGCCTAACGCATATTCTTGATATCCATGGGATGACAACAAGATCATGGGTCACAATATTTTCAACACCACGTCAACTAGAAATACCTTTCCTAACCAATGAATTTAGTCTTCATGATGATGATATTCATTTTTTTTAGGTCAGGAAAATCCTTAAGCACAAAACCTCATTGAAATTTTTACAGTCATCACTTGAAATAATTGGTTTTTCACTATTTCCTATCGGCCCCCTATATTCATCATACGTTGTGTTTCATTTTTCAACTGAGAATGACTACTATAAAATTTGAGAAATGTGTTCATTGTATTTTGGGGGCTCCTCCGTAGTTTTGAAATAGGCCCTGGATTTTGGTCCAACCACTGAATCCCCTAAAGTTGCAATTTGGGTCGCCTTTCCAAGACTACCTTTTCATCTATTTAAATGTCAAGATTTATTTTTTATTTCTCATATTGTTGGTAATCCCTTGAAATTGGATTCAGAAATGAAGTCTCTCTCGCGACACTCTGTTGAGAGACTTTTTGTGGAAATTAATTTTTCTAAAGATCTTCCCTCTCATATTTGGATCTAAATGGAGATTATGGATTCACTCAAAAGGTTGTGTATGAGCATCTTCCAGATTATTGTCACATCTCCTCAAAGATTGGGAATACATACAATGTTTGTGGATAGAAAAATAGTTTTCATGTGCTTAAGAGTACCACCAATGTTGTGAAGGGTTACCAAATTCTCATAGTTTATGAGATAAATACCACTAGTCCATCCTGATTCACTGGTGAAGGGCCATCAAATGAGGTTAATAAAGATGGTGAACCCTCATAGGGAAAATATTTTCTAGGATTTAGGGATGTTGTTCTGACTATCCCTAGTCTTAAATGATTCCATGGAGGAGGATTAGTGGAACATACATGATTCTCTTGATTCAAGGTACAAGTAAAATGGAGATCTCTCCCATGATTCTCTTCAGGAAGAAGAAGATCCATTGGTTATAATTGAGGAAGAGTATATCAAATCTAGTTCTAGGAAAGGGAAAAACGATGGTGTATGTGGATGGTTACATTACCAAAAATCCCAAGAAGACTAGGATGCAAAGAGACTATTGATATTTAGAAACAAAAATAGTCACAAGGTCCCTTCATGCTTCTGAATAGGATGTTGAGCATCCCAAATAGCTGGTTGAAATGGTTGCAATTTTTGACAAGGAGGAGAGGCTTAGAAATGAACAAGATCTTGCATACAGAGATGCATATCAGATCTCTGAGGATGATGAGGTGAGTGATGATATTTTAGCATGGATAAAGGAGAAAGTGGAAATTATACACAAACAATATCTATGTGGTCATATTTTTTCTGACTCATACTTTGAAATTAGACAATTAATGTATACAAGGATGATTGATGAATACAATACAAATCCTAACATCAACATAATAGGAATACCATGGGTTTAATGTTCTCATATTATTGTGTGGGTGCCGGTCTCATGAAACATAGTGGTTCTTATTTTCTGGTTCTCTTTCTGGCTATAATACTAGAGCTACTTGATGTTTCATCCATGGAAGACTAGCTTCTGTCCATGTGTGAAGGATGAAAGCCACATTCTGGATACCCATTTTGTGTGTTTTTTGCATTTTGAAACCTCTTTTGTGGGAAGGCCAAAGGCCTATTGTTCTTCCCATCCATATTGGCTACATAAATAGACCTTTTGTCTTCTAACAATGGATGTTGGTAGTAACTTTATTTTAACCAACATGATGGTCTCTTATTTTTGGTGTGCAGAGGATTGCTTTTTCAACCTGTCCAGATGTGCTGAACTTGCTTTTGAGGTGAGTTCACTTCATTTGATAGTGCTATCACATATACTGATTAATATCACTATGGTTTGATGTCCCTTTTGTTGTCTTTTCCATTTCTGTTCTCTTCTCAATTTCATCCTAAATACAACATATCAATAAGACTTGAATCTTCCTTGGTGATTATGCATTGTTGGTCTGATGTGTTTGCTTTGCTGAACGCATGATGTTTTGAATGTTTGAGTGAGCACTTGTTTCCCCATTTTTGATCATTCACCATGTATCTCTCTCATTTTCAGGTTGGTGTATATTCATTACACCTCGAGCATGCATTGTAATAATTTTGTTTTATTAAATTTTCATGGGGTGGGAATTGGGTGACCAATTCATATCTCTGTTTTTATGAAAACAAATACCTCATGTAACAAAGAATATATATATAAATTCAAATCTAAATATAAGTAAACATATAAATACCAAAAAAACATGAGACATAAAAATTCAAAGTTATAATGGTTTAGAAAACAACGTTAACCATTAGTTATAAGTCTATCTCAATGTGAAAATCAGTCTCCAACATTCCAAATCTCCCAAAGACAATGTTTTCTCATAAGATCTACTAATCAACATGACTCCATTCCATTTACTAGAGTAATTTAAAGATAATTTACATACAAAAAAAATATGTACAAAGTGAGGTAATTACCTGTACGATACCACTATGAATATATTCAAATTATGTCACCCTCAAACCATTATTTATAGCTTGAAAACAATACCAGTTTCACAAATATGTCCACATGAAAACACATTTCAATAAAACAGTCCTTTGATTTTCCTTTATAAAAAACCTATATTACAAGAATTAAAGGCCAATATAAAAACATTATTTATTAAATAAATGGAAATAACCAATTAATCGAGGAATATTAAAACAAAGTTCCATATAAATAACTAGAATCTATGAAATATCTCTTAAAAATGTGAAATGGGCCGTAAAAGAGAGTCTATACTACCAGAAAATCCAATGAACTCTAGCCAACACAATGAATATTTTGCCCCTAAAAATGAAATATCAAAAGCAATTTTCTATGTTATTAGGTCTACAATTATTTTCAAGAGAATCAGAAAACACATTTTGAAAACATCATTTTGGAATTTCATTGAACACATAATGTTAAAAAAAAATCAATTCTCAACGAAACCCATTTTAAAACAGATTCTATTGCCCCCATATATCATGTATATATATTAGGATTTAAATTTATCCATAAGAAAAATCAATAAAATTATTTTCATATGAAAAAATCAATTAATTTTAAATGAACATTTAGGTTACCATGATAATGAATTTATTAAATAGAGACACTCTGCTCCCAAATGTAGGAAAAATTAATGATTTAAATTTTAGTTATTGGAAATGATGATATCCAATGCTCAAAAGACATGATCTATAAGAAAATCATTAATTATTTATAAAACCATCTATATGTAGTAATCATATTTCCATTAGGTTCCCATAGATCAAGGGGAATATATACCAAGGATATATCTCACGAAAAAAGGAGTAATCGAGAGGAAATATAACTATTCCATTAAGTTATCCACCCAAATTAGTTAAGGATAATCATAAAATAAAGGGAACAGTAAACTAGAGCATCATGGAATTGAGGATTGAGATAAAGAATAATTTAGTGGATATTTAAATAACAGTAATGGAATTTGGTTAATTTTCCATTTTAAGAAGTTTTGATTAGGATGCAAGGTTAGAAAACCCATATGCTACAATGTCTTAGACATTGTACCTTGAATACTAAAATGAAAAATTCAATAGGTATTACCCCGTTTTTTAAAGACCCATTTTTATGTTGTGTGACAGTCTATGAGGTCAAAATCAAACATTAACACATTTTTTTCTCAAAACTCACATGATTATAAAAACCATTCAAATCGCCAATTAAAATGACAAATCCATATCATAATGTTAACATTTGGATACTACTAACCATGCACAGACAACACAATCCTATATTTTCCCCAATATTTTATAATGTTATACCTTAACTCCAAAAATCCTCAAAACATAAGTAGGGATGAATCAAGCTCAAAAATTAAAAAACATGTGACCTGGAGGCATCACATGAACACACTAGTGGTCATATAGGGAGAATATTTATCCATAATAAAGGGGTTAGGTGATTTTTTAACCTAATTAAAGGGTAAGGTTATTTTTATCCCTAACGGAAATTAGTGGGAAAGTGGTTCCCTAGATGAAGGGTCTCCAAGTACGATTAATGAGATTTGAACCCTAGTGTGTCTAGTGTGGGTTATAGGGGTCCTTAAAGCTATAAATAGAGTAATAAGCTCCATGTTTTAAATATTTAATGAGTATTAGTCCCTCATTTATGTTAATTACACAATAATCTCTGTCATTCCACTTAGTTTTTTGATTAATAACCAACTTAATGGGGGAATAGAGGGCATGGATAGATTGAGATTTAGGGAATACCTTAATAATTAAATGTTCCTTATATCATGTGGAATACAGACATCTGGAAATAAATTTATAAATAATCATAGAGACTATGGTGCATAATGGTTGGGTGTTTGAGGTTATTCATGCAAGTGATGATGGTACATAGTAGGAGAACAATTGGTAACATAATAAAAATAAACTTTTTGAATGAATAGGGTGTATGATATTTTCCCACATGTGATGCTTCATGAACCAAAAAAAACCATTATGGGAAATCATATGGGGAATTTGGTGAAGATTCATGGGAAATTGTTTGATTCCATTAGTTAATGAGTATTCTATCCCATAAGTAAATTTTCACTCCCCATAAATTGTTTTCCATCTTTTATAAAAAAGGATAATCCAAAACTTCCCACACATAGTATAATTTGATCTGTTGGGAACAAGGATGTACTTATTCTTTGCTAAATATTACTCCTGAAAATACAATTATTCAATGAGTAGGTATTTAAAATTTTTTCTTGACCAGGGAGATGATTGTGCATTCTAAAACTCATTGGTTTTCTATTTTCCTTGGTATTAGGGATGTTTGTGTTATTTTTCCTATAAAAATAACAAAGATAATGTAGTTTTTTTCCACCTATTTTAATGAAATATAGTTCCCTTTAAATAGTGGGTAACCCCTTTGGTTATACCCAGTTGTTGAAAATAAGAAATCCATGTGGCTCTTCACTTATCTAATAGCTAAAGTAGTTCCTAAAAAATATGCTATAAAAATATTCTACCATGATTTACCTTAAAGTTAGGGAATATATATATCATGTGTGAGATTAATAAAGAAATAAAAGAGATTATTTCATGGATAAACACACCTAAGTGAAATATCCTCAGTGAAAATTCCTAGTTGAAGACTCTCGGTTGAAGCAACTGACTTCAAAAAACATATGAAAATTTGTTTTCCATGATTTGAATATATTAGTATTAGGAAGTATTACATAAAAAAAATTATCTTATAATTATTCAATTCAAATAATTTATTGGCATTGGATGGATAAAATGTAATTTTTTTTGGGATGGTGATGTTTCTTCATGGATGATGGACATGGTTAATGATAAAAAATAAGGGTATACTGGCTATGTAAATACCCTTTTGTAAATGTTTCAATAGGTTTTGTAGAATAAACATTCAAAATATCCAACATTGGACACCCTACCATTATACAGTCATTGGTTATTGATCGATGATGGCATCCCCAATTCATATTGAAACATCTGAAACTCATAGTTTTCTGGATATATGAGAATGGTCACCATATTAATTAACATTAAGGGTGTGTATATCATAAAATAGGACAACATTCTATCATGAATGCTTCATTATTCTATGTCATCTCCATATATCGTCAAAAAAATGGAATTTACCCATATTCACTATGGATCTTCTATCTTTTAACTGTCAAATTTTATATGGTACAAGCATGGAATGAGGATTTATTCATTGTCCTTGGATAAGGTGTCAATATTTAATAAATATTTTCATATTGGGTTAGTAAAATTTTTATAAAATTTGATTATTGGATATATTCCCCAAACAGTTATGATTTCTTTATGATCTCTCAAATATATGTCTATATGAATGGTGATTTTATCGCTGAGTTGTTGAGTCATGGGAGTCAATAGAAAAATAAATTCCTTATTAATCATTCTGAAGTATGTAATAACTTGTGGGATTTCTAAAAATAAATGGGAAACCAATCCTGAGAGATATCTTTGAAATATTTCTCCAACCAAAGGCTACGTTGGGAGACCTCAAGAGGACCCACCTGAATGGCCCGAAGTCCTTCATTTTTGTTGATTATTGATAACCTCTATTTCAAGCGATGGTAGGAACCATTAAAAGGCCCATATGATTAGTTATTACATGGACAATAGTCTTAAGAGACATTACAAGACCCTAATGGCTTATGGAATTAAGCCAGACTATAACTACAAGGAACTGCACCTCCCTAGCATCTGCCTCATCATGGTAGTTCTCCACCTTCGCATGGTTGTGTGGCTATGTTTCCCAGGAAAACACTGGCTAGTACCGATGGCCTAGACATACCCTCTCATTCTTCCAAATCCATTTTTATTTCTCTGGTGAGAGAACTTTCTCTAAATCCTCCTTTAGTAATGCTATTTTTTATAGAGTCTATTTGGGGAAATAGCATGTGTCTCGAAGGACTTGAGTTGGCCTGAAGGCCTTAACGATGGCTATAATTCCTTAAATATGGCCTGAAATACCCAATGACTTGAAGGCCTGGGTTGAAAAAAGTCCTTAAGGACTCCAATCCCAAATCGGTGGCCCAAGGTGAATAGTTCTCACTGCTACAGTACCGAACATTACCTACTACAGTAGCTACTACAGTATCCACACAGTACCTACTACAGTACTGCTATTGTTCCATGTACATTTCCTGCTACAATACCTAGAAATATGCATCTACCTAGTTTTGAACCTGAGTCTCGTGGATGCACTATGTGATACCTCACTAACTGGGATGAGGCTCATGTGTGACCTCAAGAGGACACTATATATTTCCAATGGTATTCAATGTGATTCCATATATTCCAATGGAATGGAACCATATCCTAAATATAAAATAAAACTCAATCCATAGATGAAGGGTTTCCATATTCCTCAATGAAATAGAACCAAATAAAAACAAAAAATAGGATGAATGTACATAAAGATGTGAGGAGTTTCTGGTATGCACTATCATAATTTGGGGAGGGGAAAATATGACAAGTGTTGTAATGAAATTAACCCAAGAATTCCACATGAAACTAGAGATCTAATTTATAATCCAAGTGGTTATGCTGATACTTACTTCTGATACCAAATTCATACAAGGTCCTATAATGAAAATATCTATCACCAACCATTTCTATGAATCAATAACATAAATATCTACACCAAAAAAATTAAAATACATTAAAATGATGGTGGATTCATAAACCTAAATATTACCCAAAGGTATTTTTTAGATGACCTTAAATGGTTTCATGTGTCATATTAAATGGAACTAATCTAAATGGGTAAAAATTGTCATTAAATGGCTTCATAAGAAACCTTTCCTAGGGCCCGATCCCAACACTGTAATCACCTACCACCTCCTTGGATGGTAAAAAGTTCCAAAATGTCAAGATTTGTTTCATTAAATTAAATAATCATAGATTAAAAAGGTAATGAATGAGAATCTATAACATGTATATATTTTTTTATCAGATAATAATTTTAATTAAATCATTAGTATGGTTTCAACGAGTTTCAAACTTGGATTTTCGAATGTTTCATAAACATACCATAACATTATATTTGTGTCTAAAAGTAGGAAATATTTCCCCATAATAGTGGGTGATTACCCCGAACATAAATCCTATAGATTAAAAAATATTCTATGGTGTCTCTAATATTGTCCCATTTTATTCATTCAATTATAATGTGGGTTCACAATGACTCAAAAAATCCAATGTGTAAAGAAAATCAGGGTTTCCATCCAAAAAATAATCTTGATGATGTTATTATTTAGAGATGAAAAACAATATTAGATGGGTTACCTTATGAAACATACATAATGTTATTCTAGGATTTTCTATCAGAAACAAATAAAAAATAAAAAATTTCTCACCATGTTCATATAATGACCAATTATTTTACTATATAATTTTTTCCTTTACATAATTTTATTGATAACCTCTATTATATAAACCATTGAACTTTAATTTATCAAGACTGAATAGATAAATAAAACTTTGAAAAATATAAGATAAAAAACATCAAGTCAATAATATGACATTATTTAACTAACAAATTACACATTTATAGGATAAAATAAAAAGGTGATTTAATTGTTCATTCTCAAATAATTTTTTAAATGTATTTTATATTTTATCCCAAAAAATGAAATTTAAAAAATTTAAATCATAATATATAATATTTCAATATATAAAATATCTTATTATAATGATCTAAAATAGGAGTTGGTATGAAATAATATTTCGGACGCCAACTGTGTAAAAACATATTTTATCAATAAAAGTAGTATATCATTATATTTTTCATTTTAATTTTGAAAAAATATATAATTTTGAGACCTGAATTAGATTAAATGAATGTTATTATTTTAATTATAATTTAAATTTAATTTAAGGTTATTTTAGATATTTTTTAAAGATAATTATTTTTTATTTGTGAAGAGTGAATATTTTTTACTAAAACATCTATTTTTATAAACTTTTCATAAGGTAATCTAGATATAGAAATTTTTAAAAATATATTAATAAAATATGTTTTTAATGAATAAAAAAATATTTATTTTAAATAATTCTTGAATATTTGAAAACAAATGCTTAGAATTTTGGAGCTAATATAATATTTTTCCCAAATAAAAATTGTTTTTCCTCATTTCATTTAATTATTAATTATGTTAGGAAAATTCAATTTTTCCATAAAATGGAATATATATAATATAATGAGGTTTTTTTATAAATAAAAATATGTTATTAAAAATGATAATTTCTTTTACAATGATATTAACATAATATTTATGATTGAGAACAGACATTTCCTATAAAAATGTGTTATCATTTATTATTCATTTATCATAAAAATATTTGTTGACACAATTATAAATTTTTTGATATTTTTTTTTTAAATATTAAATTTGATGTTTCAAATTAAGAAACAATTTAATTTTTTAATTAAAATTACTTATTATTTTCAAAATTCAAATACTCTAAGAAAAGAAAAAATTGTAAAAATATATTTACTATGAAGAAATCAATCAAAACATGTTGAAAACACGTTTCCAAATGGTTGAAAGAGATTTTAATTGATTAAAATAACATAACTTTTACATATTTACATTTCGCCAAATATACATGAATAATTGCATTATATTATTAAAAATTTAAGGGGATCTTGAAAATTTTTCTTATACATAACTTATAAAAGGGGATCCATCATCCACTTCATGTTATACATTCCCATTCAAATTTATTTCCAAAAATATGATATTTTATTCCTCATGAAATCCTATTCCACTTATTTGATCCTTTTGTTGCCATTATTTTTTTTATGTCTTCCATTTGCAATGATATTTCTATGAAAACGAACAAAATCCCAATATATAGTTTACATAATTTTTAATCCTTTATTCATATTATTCCACTAGAATTTTTTTTCACCACATTATTATAATTATCTAAGAATAAAAATTAAACAATGATTTTATTGTATTACCAAGGAAACCATTATTTATTCTTTCTAACCCAAATCTAAAAATGAAATAATGTTGATAGTGAGTTGTGTGTACTACCACCTTCACAATGCATTTATTAAATTTTTAATTGTTGCCTCTAATGGTTGGTTTTAATTATGGGATAAATGTATAAATAAGATATATTAAACGAAATTATGATTTTTAAAAGGATATTTATTATTATCCTTACCCCTCTCTATTACCAAGGAATAATAGTATTAACCATGCAATGTGTGGTATACTGCCTCCATGAAGTATAGTTTTTTATTTTTCATCTTAATTTTCCTTCATATACAAAACCATGTAGAAATATTATTCAAAACCTTAAAAAACTAAATAATATCCAAATACCCTATTTATAAAAATATTATTATAAAAATAAATAATTTCTTTTCCATACTCTCTCATCGAATTATGAAATGTTAATATTTTGGACAGTCTAACCACCTACTAAAAAATTTATATAAATATTTATCATGGATGAAAATGGGAAAATAAATAATAAAATTATTATAATTTAGTAATATAATAATTATTTGACAAAGTTTATTTAATTTTTTAGTTATTTTACTTTGTATTAAATTAAGATTTTTTGAATGATAATATTACAGAAATAAGCTGACAATAATTCCATTTTCAAAAATTCCTAAGAAAAAAATATATAATAAATATAATATGATAATAAAAAATTTATATTTAATAAAAAATAATAATTACCTTAACAATATAGTATATAATAAATTATCTTTATAATTTATGAAGTTACGAGCATGGAAAAAATGAATGAGAAACAATATAAGAGGTTTTTTCTCAAATATAATTTCATGAGACGTATCTCTTGTTGTGCTTCATGATATCTTTATTATGGTTTGATTAATGCATAATGAATTTATTTTACCATATTGATGTAATTATTGGGGTTTGATGATCCATACTTATATCTTTTTTTAAATTCCCTGTTAATCAATGGATACCAAGTTGTAAGGGATTTTACTAACTCAATTTTCATCCATTGAGTAACAAGATATATTGTTGAACTATATTATTCTTAAATGGATTTAGTATACATAATGAAACTTTTACAATGAATTTACACCTTATTTTAACGTGTTTTTTAATTCATCCTCATATCCATATTATTAGTTTTCTCTTCCCTCAAATGTTATGTCACATATAAGGGTTTCTTTGATTAAATTCTTATTTCATAAGACATGATTGATGTTATAAATTATTATAATTTGAAATTGGGTATTTATTGAATATTTGATATATTATATCATTGATTAACATTTAACCCATGTATTTTTTGTACAGTTTTAATCCCATTCCCTTAAAAGGGTTTGGATTTGAATGTAACTCAAAACATAAGGTTTCAATTAACAACTACATTTTAAAATTTATACTTCTCAGTTATCAAAACCCATTTATCAGATTTTTGTAGGATTTCATTCGAAGATCCATAATTTTTTTAACATACTTTCATTATCCTTCAAGAGATTTATCTTCTCATTGAATTTTTATACTTGATGTTTTATAGTGTTTAATGCAATGTGGTTTTCAATAACGATATTTTATAAATATAACAAGGAAATTTCATTATATGATAATATTTTTATCATCAACTCCTCATTTTGTTTCTATATATATATATATATATTAAAATGGTAAGTTTAAAGTACCTTAATCATATTTAAAAAAAATTTATATAAATTCAATTCTATATTTTTGGCATGGGTTATTTTCACAGATGATATTTTATAAATAAACATAACATTTTCTGCCTTTTTAGCTTTATATGAGAATTTATCTCTATAGATTCATAGTTTATAAAATGAATTATTTGTCTCTATGTTTAATAGAATATATAAATTTAAATTATTTTATAATATGAAGGGTATTTATTTTTTCGTGTGATATTTTTCTAGTGCTGTTAATTTATTTTTCAAATATCAATATATTTTCAAATATGTTATACTTTATTATGGATATTATTTAAATGATACCATCTACCTTATTTTGAACTTTTTTTTATATAAAATCCTTCTATTTTGAGGAATGATGCATCACTTCCCTTGTCATTTCAAATAAATGTTTATGTACAACCATAATTAATATTCCAATGTATTTAGTATGTGAATATACTATTTTTAGTCCTTTAATTGAATGGTGTTCACCTAGAATCCATAAATTGGTTGATTTGAAAAATAATTGTCTTAACCATATATCGTTTATATATAGGGTATAAATACCATATGGTTTGTTATGTTTAAATTAGTTTAATTATCAAGGATGGTACATAAAGTAATTGGATGCCTATTTATCATTCATGGGTTTATAACAGTATGATTGTTGATCAATTAATTTTGTGATTCCATTTGAAAAGGGTAAAAAACCCATATTCCTTCTATTAGTTATTTATGACGTGATAACAGAATTGTTTTTATTTTAATGAATTATGAAACCCATTTTATTTACTTGGGTTCTTTATAAAGTGATAATTAAATTATTTTCACATTGCACTTATAACTATGGATAATAATGGGTGGTGACCAATATCACCCGCCAATACATTTGATAAAAATTTGTATCACATGATATAAGAATCTATGAGTATATTTAAGTTCTCATTAACATGGGAACTGATTTATGTGGCTTGTGATTGTAATGTTTCCATATATTAATGTTTATTCCAAATTTTAATGATGTGACAATTTTACACTTTTTCTTAGGACTATGTTTTGATTTTAGGTATGATGATTATTAAACAGTTTTTAAACACTTATGTGTCTTACATTCTGCTATATCATAGTACATCACTCAATTTTTATGATCAACACATTGTTGGATATGATTTTATTATATTCCATGATTATAATGATATTATCATTTACTTTTCACTTATGACCATATATTTTTATTTTTTATGTTCATCCTTACTGAGCATCTAACCTCTCCCAATTTTGATGTTTCTATTTCCCTAGGATATGAAGAAATGTAATACCTAATAAGATTCAAGGAGTGTATATTGTGTGGAATATATGGGAAAGATTTTAAATGATTTTTATGAATTGATTGGTTTAATATATTGTCAGAAAGAGTTCTATTTGATATAATTTACATGTTTCTTATTAGTTAAACATTTGTTATATTTATCTAAAACCATTAACTAAAAAAGGTTCTTCATTTGTAAATGTTTCTTTTCTTCTTTTAATCAAGTACGTGTATCAAATCCAGTTTGTAGTGTATTTAAATTTTTAATCACCCAATCCATGAGAGTAGGAAAAGATGCCTTAAGATCCACAATTTACTTGATAATGATAAATTAGATATTAATATGTTTTATAATTAATAATAAATTATAATATTTATCATGTTTATTTAAATTTTTCCACAAAATATAATAAATGTGTATGTCAATTTAAAACTCATAGTATTTGTCTGTATCTTCATCCACATTATTTGGAATATGTCTTTTAATACTTATATACATGGAACTTCTATTTGGAATTACATGACTTTATTTTTCATCATGGGTATCCAAAAATCACATATTCATTTATTAATGAAATAAACCAAATATATAGACTTTTATATCCATAATTAAAATCCCAATTTATGTCAAAAAATACATAAGTCTACAATTATTATTCATATTCATACATATAGAAAAATATGGAGTTTATTGGATTCCTCAAAAAAATTATTTTTCATCTATATGGTGAGACTTCATGGGGATATATTAGAATTTATTAAAAAGCATAACACCATTGAAAATATTTAATCAAAATAAAGTTATATAATGAAATATTATGATTATCCTTCTAAATAGAATTTTTTCTATCATGATTCCTTCTTAATCCATTGATAGTTTTGTCCCATGTAATATAGTAATTTAATATTCTGTTGATTCTTATATACAAAAAACATTTGACAAACCTGAATAATATTTTTTTAATTCTAATAAATATAAATCCAATTATGTTAGTAACGTATAAACAAAATAATGAATGACACCCATTCAATCATTGAAATTTAAAAAAAATATTATATTTGGTTGTAAAATACATGAACTTTTTCTTAAAAATATCAGAAAAAATATTTCATATATATATATATATCCACATTGACTATGTTTATATCATCTCCTTGAAATTGATATTTCTATTTACCATAACTTTATTAAAAATCATACTCTTCCAGTAGTTTTAAAAACATTAATACCATGACCAATGTGGGTTTTTAGAGTCTCACTTTAGTAAACCAATAAAAATGATAAGTTCACATATAATTGAAACACAATGTAATAAAATTTAAATTAAATCATTAAAAAAATTTAAATTTTTTCATTATTTTCTACTATATATATTGTCTCATAAATTCCAATATCATAATATTTAGAGTAATATATGTAAAAAAGGTGAGTTTTCACTTATTATTTTATTCATTCACATTTAGTTATGAAATACCCATTCAATTTAAATAACATTAAACCCTTTTATCATTAATTATTTTCTCATGTTCCATACCTCTAAATACGATTTAAGTCATCCTCCAGGATTTTGGTCCAATCATCTTGTTAAAATTAATTTTAATACACATTATTCCTTTATTTTATTCAAAATAAAAAGATTACAATGACACAAATCCCTTCTGGTTTTAATACACATGTTTTTGTCCATAATTTTATATTCAAGCACTAAATTATATCTATGTACAAAATACTTCAAATATAATAATTTGGATCCATCCTAAACAAAAAACCCTTACATGATCATATGTATTTTGAACAATTAAGGTAGAAAATTATGTTACATAATGTTATTAAATATATTATCCTTGAGATCAATCAGTATAATCATCAATGGGAAGTGTTGTTTAGGATGTACCAAAATAATCAATTACAATAAATTCATATTTATCAATAATTTTTTATATATTCTATTTTATCAAAAGCAATTAATTCAATTTGGTGTATATCCAAAAAAATTCCTCTTTACTGGCTCACAGATTCAATATTTTCAAATTTATTTCATTAATATTTATTTAATTATTGATGTTGAAGATTTTTTTCTCGTCTTTTATTACTTATTCTCATAAATCATCTCATGAAAATTTATAAATTACAATTGGATAAGTATTCACTTCATGTGAACATCAATAGTCGTTGTTATTGATTCTCTCTAAATGAACATTAATGTTCCATGATTTCATAGCATGGTTCTCCCCATGTCAAAAATAGTGGGTCTTCTATTCAGCCACTACATTTTGATATGGGTTTTACATAACAATATATTCATCCCCTATTATGTAATTCCTAATCATTATAATATTTTATTATTTATTATAAATCAAAGCATTTTCAAAATGAAACATTTTTATAACTTACATAATTAACATTGAAGCATGTCTTTTAATGTTTTTAAATATTTATGGACCATGTAATTCAGAAAAAATTAATATAATCTATAGAGTAAAACAAAAAACCTAACTAATTACTTATCTATATGGGTTTATTTGAATATAATTGGGCTAGACACATCCATATTTACCAATTAATGTTGTTATTCTATGAGATGCATCAAAATAATTTTTTATTTCCAAATTTAACTACTTTAAATTTCTCATAGCTTCGAATTCTAATATAGTTCCAATTTTTTTATCCTAAATAGCCAAATAATCAATTCCACTTCTCATTCTAGTCCATTAAACTCATGTTACTTTCTCATCATTGTAATTTTGGAATAAATAAAAACTTATATACAATATCTTCATAATTATTATTACATCCCAAAATATTATAATGATAAATTCTCTCTTACATAAAATAACTTCAATCCCATTATCCTATGGTTGATAAAGACTTAAGAAATTATTCCTCAATCTGTCAACATAGAGAACATAATTTGATTCTATTATCTTTTAATAAAATTTATTTACTGCAATAACTTTGAAAAATAATGAACCATACTTTTAAAATGTGATATCATCTCATTTGAATATATAAATTCAAATTTAGATATTTATTTCATGTCATTTCAAATTAAAAACTGGTAGCCAGTTTAATTGTTTTTCACATTTTGTGGCTTAGTAAAAAAACCACTATATATATATTTTTCAAAATTAATGCCTCACTTGATTGATTTAGATTTTTACTTTTTCACCAAGGCTGAATAAATAAAAATATAAAACAAAAGGAGTAGTAAGTTCTTGTTGAAAATCCCAACCAAAAGTATCATCATGAGCATCAAAGGATTTTTTTTTAATTTTACCATTTATTTGTGATGCTACCATGGATTTTAATTAATATATATGTGTGTCTTCATATATTTTTAAATCATAATTCTCCCTTTATATATAAAAATACATATTTTACCAAAGGATATATTACTTATGTTTATACACTCCATATCAGTGAAATCTCAGTTCATACAAAAATAGACTATATTTAAAATACCTTCCCTAAAAATATTTATTTGGGGTTTCATTTGATTTAACCCCCCATTTTTTTATTTATACATCCAATGATTAAATTTTATTTCCTTTCCCTTTAAATGTTTCTTAGTCTTAGACTAAACATCAATATTTTAAATTTATTTGTATTTCATTAGAAATTTAATTCAATAACACTTAATAACAACTTCTGTATCTTATTTATTTTGAATGTTAACAGCCCACATTATGTTCTTATCATTATACCCCTATATTATACTACAATCATATGTATCCATGTTTAATGTTTTTACTAAATTATATAATAATAATGATACTTAATTATTACAAAAACATTCATCATATCTTGTAATAGTTCTAAAAAATTATTTTGATTATTTTAGAACACATACTATATTTAAAAAATGAATTTTAAGATTCTAACATATTATCCTCATTTATATTTGTCTCCTCAATCATAGGAGGAATAATTTCCTATTGAAATTTTATCTATATTTTCTTTTTCCTCTAGATTATTATTGAAATAATAAATATTAATAAAATAATTTATTTATTCATGGAATGTTTCTCAAAATTTAATCGTATAAGGGGCTTCAAAAATTATTAAATCTATATTTCCAATAATGCTTTTTATAGTTTACAATACCAAATTTTATCCACTCTCACAATGAAATATATCCAAAAATTAAATTTTTTTATTAAAACCTCTTTTTTCTGTCAATATTCATATTTATATATTTTTCATTAGAGGGTTCATTATATTGTTTACCTTGGGACATAAATCTATAATTAAATTTTTTTTGAACCTTATTATTCCATTTCACATTCCTCAAAATAAAATTTCTCATATATTTTATATCAAAATTAATCGTCCATGATGTTTTTTAATTTAAATTTCCAATATATAATATTTAACCACATTGATCAACTTCATCCATTCTCCATGATGATATTTTTGAATAATCATCATCTTCTTCTTCTTGATATTTATTATAGAAAAATGTCGAATGTATTCCAAATTTTATTTAATTAAAACATGTAATAGTATTATGATTATCATTCTGATTTCCATTTTCTCATTGTATGACATTGATGAACAATAATATAAATTCGTTGAAATTTATTGAATATGATTAAATGTATAATTACTGAAACACAATAAAAATTTATTAAATGATCCAAAAACCATTAGATGTTTTAATTGACTATCTTTTTTAAATGTACCTTTAATAATCACGTATACTAACATATTTATTTGAATATCAAGACTATATATACCATTTCCATGATAAACTCAGTCCAATTATGAATCCCTATGGTATAAAAATTTTCAATAAACATGATTGGTATAATTATCATCAATTTTATCATTATTACCAATTCGTCATGATCTTCTCCCTAAGATCATATTAATATATATTTATTTTATTTCACTGAAAACACATCCCCTAAGTCATCTTCTATAATAAATATATCCAAAAAGTGATCATGAAATATATTTAATAATGAATATTTGAAAATTATATTTTCATTATGAATTCTTTGATGTTTTCTTCACTTGATAATCAATTTTTTGTAACCCAAAATTAATATGAACTATTTTTATTATAGGGATAACAGTGATTCATCATAAAATCTCCCATGTACTTCAATATTATTCTTGTAATTTATTTTTATGACTAGGATTATATTTAAATTTTGAATTCCATTATTGATGATAATATTAATGCCAAGGCTAAGAGATAATATATATATATTGATCCACTCATTATATATGAGAATGTATTTTTCATCAAAATTGGGAATGCAATTTTTATTTTTTAAAATAATATAGTTTAGAAAATATCAATGTCAAATTTTTTAATACATATTTAGAAAACAAGATATCCATAGATATCCTATCCATATTACATAATGAAGTTAACTAAGAAGGAAATGTAACATCCCGGACCCAGATGCCACTGAAGGTGCCCTGAGCCCGATTGGAAACATGGTCTCTATCGCCTCTCTTTAAATAGAAGAGATTGTGGACTAGTAGTGAGGGTGTTGGGTGTTTCCTTGGGGAGACTATGAACACATCATTCGAGTGTTTCGTAGATGATTTATAATACATATATATAGCATAATAAGTATAAAAACCATACAATGTAAAAATGTTAGGAATAGATAAATAGATCTATAACTAATCTGAAACATATGTGATTATATTACATGTCATGTATCTAAAAACAACCAAAGATAGGTATACATGGAATGTGTACAATACATGTAACAAAATACCAAAAAGATCAAAAGTTGTCTAGCTTTCACCACAAGCCTCAGCTCAATCTCAGGATCCTCTTCTCATAATAAGTAATCAAGAACCTACAGTATGGTGCTTCCCATTATCAATACCCGCCATTATATAGTCTCTTTGTGTACCATCAACATCCCGAATTGGTTGTGAGATACTATCCTAGTAAGAAATAACCCATTGTTCTCGTGCCTTATAGTCAGTGAATTAATAATTATTACACGGTACAAGAATTAATAAAATATGTAAAGAAAGTACTGAATGTCAAAAACCTATAAAAGACTAGGTTCTCATGGGCACTTTCACTCAGTTACCATCTTTATCCTAGATAGAAAATTCACTGAATAGAAGTTAGTCCTATGTCATTTTATAATTAAGCTCATTTATTTAATCAGTCTCATTTAACAAAGAGGTCTTGAGACCTATAATTTTGCCTCGCATCCCTCGTATAGGCATGCGATCAAAATATTCCTAAAGTGTCCTTCAATAAGGTCTAAGTCTATAACCAAATTCGTGATTTTGTTTTATTTTGGCATATATGTCATAACAATAATTGCATTAATTAATTATTCAAAAACCTGAGCTCATCCTTCATATTCATAATTCAAAATACAGGTTTCTTTTCGGTGTATCATGAACTAAACACCTTACAAGAACATCCCCATTGTTCCACATGTAAATATTGGTATCTCTCTAGGTGTGGTATAACACCATTTCTATTCGAGTACATCCTTGGTGGTCCGCTAAGGGAGGGAATGTTTCACCCATGGTGTAACTTCCCCTTGAGCCCATCCTTGGAAAACCATATGGAATCTATGTATCACATGGTCATATAATAATCACCCCTAGGTGTCCATCCTTAGAAATCAGTATAAGGAGTCCAAGATTAACTTGGGTGTAAGTAAAGAAAAATCCAAATTATTTCATCAATAGTATTCATATAAGAACTCATGTGTTACCCAAGGAATATAACAATAATAAATATCATTTCACTAACATGAATTAATTATACCAAGGTAATTACAAAAAACATTTATTTTCAAACTCACCTCTGAAGGAGGATTAAGGATTGGGTTATACTTAGAAGGATTTGATTTAATTTAACTCACATGGACATTTATTTATAAGAATCAATTCAAGATTAAACCACAAAATACATGTCTAAGACCAGGGTCATCATCATCCATCACCATCATTTAATAAATTCAAATCACAATTCATATTATAATACAATTTATTATTCATTTCAATTACAATTGACAGTTCAATATTAAACTTACATAGGCATGGGGAAAAAGGCATACCTCAAAGGTATCCCAATTCAAAATCCACCAATGGAGCCCCAATTATCTAAAAAAGACACCTAAGTTGTGGTTTCAATTCATAGTCCATAACCACTAATCAATTATTAATGGGTCTCATTAATTTCATAGGTCATTCCTATCAATTTATGTAAATGATTAGATTCCATTTCAAAGTCTTAACTTTGATAATTGGGTGTACATCACAGTGAAATATACATAGACACTTTGAATTTGAAGAAAAATCATGATAACACCTACCATAAGTCTGTAGTATATTTATCATCTAATTTTAGATTTACATTCAACTAAGATCAAGTGATAATCAAAGAATGAACAAAAAACCTTATAATTGGAAAACATAGATTTTATCTAAATTGAAGAGCCAATAAAAACCAAATATGGAATGAAAAAATGGAATAGATATATTATCTACGTGGATACAATGAGACAAAAATCTCTTGATTCTATTCTTGAATGGAGGATATCCCTTGATTTCTAGTTTAGGCTTTAAGGAGGAGCTCTTTAGGTGAATTTACTGTCTAAAAAAAGAATGAGTCAAAAAATATACATTATAAGATTTAATTAAGTTGAATTTTTATTTTTTACCAAATTACTAGGTCACATGGTTTGACCTCCTGGTTGGAAAAACCATTCACCAAATGTGAACCCTTTGTTGTAGGAAGTGGTCACCTTGCATGGTTTACTCACATGGTTTGACAAACCATGCATAAACCATGTCTCAACTAACATTATAAAACTAAAGACAATACCAAATGACCATGAACCTTTAATCACATGGTTTGAATATTTTTTTTCATGTAGAACTCCAGTTTATAGTCTCACACAATTATAATTAAACATGAGATCTACCCCGCATGGTTTCCATTAAACGCATGACATACATTTTTCTTCCCAAGAGTTATCTTCCTAGATTTTTACAATACATGAACACCCCCGAAGCCTCCATGAACTCAAAATTAATTCACATAAGTTTGTAATTAATTATTTAAACTCTGATTAGATGGAAATTAAGAGATTACATTCCTCAATTAAAAATCTGGTTCATACAAAATTCCCCCCTCAAAGAAAATTTTCCATCAATTTCCCTTACAAGGGAGAAGAATCATAATATGTGAATAACTATAGCCAATATTCTTGTACGTTTTCCTCCTGATAACAGAACTCATCCCATACTCGATCGTTCTGCCATAAAACCTGTACTAGAGGAACTATCTAGTCTTAGAGAACTTTGTGGTACGATCCATAATACATATAGGATTCTATTCAATAGATGGATATAACTGTAACACAAACTCCTCAAGAGGAATATATTAAGATGGGTCTGAATTATAAAGGAAGAGACGAGACACATTGAAGATGTTTCACATGTCTCGGTACCTCTAAGATAACTGCAACTGATAGACTACTTGTCTGACTCTCTCTAGAAACAGGAACGACCCGAAATATCTTGGTGAATCTTTTCCCTGTCTCTTGATCCTCTTATGTCCCACCCTCAGTGAGACACATAAAAAAGACATGATCCCCAAATTAAAAATATAGAGTTCATCTACAGTGATTGATGTTTTATTTTTGTTAAGATTTTGCAGTATCCATCTTCTTTTGAATCAACTGAACTTACCATATGGTCTCTAGAACAAGACGAGGTCCACTCATAGCTACCTCTTCTACCTCAAACCAATAGAAGGGTGATCATTATATCATACCATTTAAATCCTCAAAATGATCCATCTGTAACGTGACTTGAAATCTATTGTTGTAGGTGAATTCAACTAGTGGTATGCGCCACTCCCATCTTCCCCACAAATCTTGGATGCAAGCTCACAACATGTCCTCTAGAACCTATATCATGCACACTATCCAGACATCAGTATGAGGGTGGTATTATGTGCTCAGAAATACCTATTTACCTTATTCCATCTTCATCCCAATCTAGATCCATGATGTAAACCAGGTGTCCCTATCTGAAATGATAGTATGGGGGACCCCGTGATGTCGTACTATATCACGGATATACAACCATCCAAGATCATCTACTAAAAAGATCTCCTTGATTGGTAGTAAATGATAAAATTTTCCATCTTTATCAATAAAAACTGAAAGAATGTCATTACCTTGAGGTGAAATTGGTAAAACCATCACAAAATCCATTACAATGTCGTTCCATTTGTAATTAGGAATGGGAAGCCACTGTAAAAGTCTGGAGATATACTAATGTTCCACATTCACTTGATGACTAGTGGAACATCTCATGAGGAAACTAGATACAACTTTTTTCATACCTAAACACCAGTATTGGTGATGTAAATACCGATATATCATTGAGATGCTACAATACACTACCTAAGCAGAACCATGAAGGTATCAAATCATCTTCTCATGAATGTTTTCTGAAACCCATACACGACCATGTATTCACAGAATTTGATCCTCACATTAGGTCTAACCTGATGAAGGGTCCCCACCTATGTCACTTTCTTATAGGACTAGTCCCACATAATATGAAAGTTTCTTTATCCTCACTCTATCCATAATGGTATAGGTAACATCTATGGATGATAGATAAGTCTTCCCATGATTTTCATGTGCTTCCAAATGCATCTCAGAGAACATAGCCATAATTTCCCACTCACAACTGGCCTATTGAATTACATTTGTCTATGTCATCCTACTCAGTTCATCAACCAGTGTGTTTCCCTTCCCAGGCATGTAGGAAAGCTCGAATTAAAAAGATTGTATGTATGCAACCCACCTATACTACCTCATATTCTGATCCCTTGGTGTAAGTACGTACATGAGTATTTATTGGTCTTTGAACACCAAAAATTCTCCCCAAGTAAGTAATGTATCCAAAAACACTATTCATGAACCACTGGAGATAACTCGATATCATGCATCAGGTAATTCCTCTTATTTTTACACAATTTTGGGGATCCATAATTTACCACTCTATCTCCCTGCATAAAGACTACTCCTATCCCAATACATGATGAATTTTAGGAAATAGTGTAACTCCTGCATGGATCTAGAAAAATTAGTATCGATGATGAAGTCAATGTCCCTTTAATCCCCTGAAAGGATGAATCACATGCATATCATCATAAAAAAATCACACACATCTATGTCTAGCCCATGAAAGGTGCTTCTAGTTATGAGATGTCCAATATAAATTTTTTGTACAATATAGATATCCCTAATAAACTTCGTACCTCAAAGATGTTATTGGGATGATCCTAGAAAACTACAACTCTAACATTATATAGGTCAACTGATACTTCTATATCTATGATAATGTGAACCATGAAGAGAATGTGATTCTTCCAAAAGTAGAAATTTATGAGATTAGAATACAACTGATGGTCTTTCAATTTAATTAATATGATATCAGGATATTTTTTATGGTCATTTCGAGTATGAGAATTCTCAATGATGTATTTCATGAAAACCACCGCAAAAAAATAGATAAGGATGGAAAACTCAATTCATCCATTCTGTGAAATCTATTGGAATGTTCAGGGGACTAAACAACATAAACAAATTCTCATATAGAACATACATACAATAAATGGTTCTGTGAGGTATGTATGATTTTTTAACATGCACCTGATGAAAACCTGATCAAAAAATTAATATTTGAGAAAACATAATCTCCTTAGAGCTGGCTGAAAAGATCATCAATCTGTAGAGGATGATACCGGTTCCTAGAATCTAGATCATCTAATTTATAGTAATCTACACATATAGTTATAGATACATGCACCTTTTTCGAAAAAAGTGTCGGAGAACACACTAGAGAAGTATTGGATTAGATAAACCCCTTTGCCTCTAAATCCTTTAGTTGCCTTTTGAGCTCCTTCATATATGTAATATACATTCTGTAAGGTGGAATATATACTTGTGAAGCTCTTGGAACTATCTTGATAGGGAACTATATCTCTTGTTATAGAGGTAATATTGATAAGTTTTTTGCAGAAACATCCCTAAAATGACCAAAAAATGGAGCTTGATGTGATCCTTGATAATCCATATATAAACTCAAAATCCAACTTGTTATCAAACCTATCCCATGATGATCGGGTCCTTCTTAGATCTCTTGGACATCCTACTTGTAACGACCCGAAATTTTGAATAAATCTTGTTTCCTAATTTTATGTGTTACTTTATTTTATTTTTATACTAAAAAAAATGTTTCATTTGATAACATGAGTATAATTAAAATGAGACCGTTGGATTTTGACTGTTATATGACCATTGGTCAATATGACCGCTGGAAACTAAACGTTTTTATTATTGTCTCCAAATATAATTAATCTTGGTTAAATAATATAGAAATAAGATTCGATGGCCTCACCCAGTAGTCTTGGACCGATCGAAGCCCATCTAACAGAACTTGGGTGGGAGGTAGCACCACTGGGATTTTCTCTGGACCAAACCCAAGCTGAACTTCATCATGTGAAGCTAGAACGGGATCGCCTTCATGAGAAGTTCAAACTAATAGAAATTACTACTCGTGCGATGTTTGCCGAGCCTCCCTCGGATTATCTCACCTTAGCACACCTTACACTTAAGTCATATGCTGTTGTGATAAGGGGATATGTAAGGAGACAGTAACTACCTTGTGTAATCCTTTGTTTTAAATAAAAATTGGGATTTCTTCTTATGATGATGTTTATGAATTTTCAAATGTCCTGATAAATACAGTATGCATATTTTTGATGAATTTTAGAGAAATGATATTTTTAAAAATGTTTATGTAAACCTTAAATAATTAAAAATGTGTAATGATTTTCAAAAAATGGTCTTCTACAATTATGTTCAGTACTAAATTTAGAGTCTAATAAGATCAACATAATTCTTGATGAATAGTAATTTATGAATAGTGATTTTCTGCTTAGGATTAGTAATGTGACCAAATGGATTAGTAATCTAAATTAAAGAAAGTATTAATATAATCTAGGCACCTTGATTAAGTAATGTGATTCAATAAAATGGTTAAATAAAGGTTTCATAAATTATTATTCAAGTATTAGTTTTTTCGGGTGAATAGTGTTTGTTAATTAAAAATTAAATTAAAAATATTTAGAAAATTATTTTTATAAAATGGATTTCATTTTTGAACTCAGATCATCGATAATATGTTAAGGTAATTTTTGGGGCTTTTTCTAAAAAAATGAATTTTCGATGAATAGTGTATTATTTAAAATATAAATTAAAAATATTTAGAAAATTATTTTTATAAAATGGAGTTAATTTTTGAAATCAGTGCATTGATATTTGGTTAAGGTGAAATTTTTGGATTTTTCTGAGAAAGTTGAATTTTCAGTGAATAGTAAAAAATACAGATTTAGGGTTTTCGGTATGTTTAATGAAATCCTAACTGTGTCATGATGATTTCATGAGATATTTTATGGGTTGGCCGACCAAAGGTGATGAATTATTGTATGGGGGGCCCCATGTGGCCTAACTTCATGTAAAATATCATGGGAGAGCACATGGTTTTGAGAAACCCACTTATGAGGTGTCCTTTGGCCATTAATGCCTTGTCCCCTCACCTTCCCTATAAATACCAAGCCATTCTCTAATCCTTTGGACTCCAAAATCATTCTCAACCATGTTCTGGTCTTCTTACCTATGAAAGAGTCCTCCCAAGTTTCCCTCAAGCCTCTCAAGGTCCCATCCTTTGAGTTTTAAGAGTTATGTTTTAAGGTAAGGGATTTGACCCCTCTCTTTCTTTTCAAGTGATGTCTTTTATGTCATTTATTTTATGCTCCATTTTCTTATGTTGGAGGATGTTCTTTTATATTCATTATAATGTCCTTTTTATTTTCATATTATGAGAGACCCCCTCTTACTCTCATCATTTAATTTTATGAATGTTTAAGTGGCGTTGTTAGGCTCCCAAAATTTTTGTAACGGATTCTTTCACCCTTCTCATTTTCAAGTTCTATTTTCTTTTCAAGTCTTTCAGGTTCCTTTTTATTATGTTGGGGAAAGATATCTATATCTATAATAATGATATTTTATTATAAAATGATGAGAGACCCCATTTTATCTCTTCAATTCAGTATTTTGAAGTTCTAAGTGACGCCGTTAGGCTGCCGAATTTTTAAGGGGATTCTTTCACTCTTCTCATTTTTTTCAAAGATCTACTTTCATGTTAAGTATTTCAAGTTAATTTTGTATTATGTTGGGGTATGATCTCTATATCTATCATACTGATTTTTTATGTTCATATTATGGGAGACCCTATTTGATCTCGTCAATTCATTTTTGTTGAAGTTTAAGTGACGCCGTTGGGCTGCCGAATTTTCATAAGAGAAATCTTATTGTTGTCTTCCATTCATGTTCTTCATTTCATATGGTATATCTTTAAAATTTCATTACCATGTTCTGAAATCCTTTATATTTTGTCCCTCTACTGTTTTATGGGTCATTTATGATTGTTTGACCCATGTCCCCTCTCTTTTCAATGTTTTCTAAAACCCCGAAACATAGTCGTTATGCTGCAGAATTTTTGTCTCAAAATGCCTCTCTCTTTTCTCAAAATTATTTTATGTTATAAAGTGAATACTCAAATCTCTTATTTATATAGGGGTATTCACATATATATCAAAATTATCTATTTTAAATTCTGGGATTTACATACATGAGACCCGCTCTCCCCTTTCGTGGGTTTTAAAGTGACGTAACGATCATGTCTTTAAAGCAGTTTTTAAAACGTTATGATTATGAAATGAAACCCATTTATTTTATGATATATGGGTTATTTATGAAATTTTTGATGATGATATATGTGTCTCACATTATAATAAAGTCAAATTTAAGGGTGCTCCCTGATAGCGCTCGAATGCATTGGGTAATGATGTAACCACTAGAGATTACAATTTTCACGATATCTTGGTGAATAACCTTGGTAATTTTCAAATGAAACCTTGGGGATGGACCTTGGTGATATGTTCATTATTGTCTATGTTAAATGATGTATCCACATATTAAAGTTATGAAAAATGTTATTTTTATTATGATATGCCACATGATTTCTTTCTCATGCCTTAAAGTTCTTTTTCATGACATAGTTGATGTATCTCAAGTTCACATGTCAAATGTTTCTCTTGTTTCCCTTACTGGGCCTTCTGCTCACCCTTTTTTTTTGATGTATGTCCCCATGTTATGAGATGCAGTAATGAACCTATTATAAACTTAAGGAGAATCCTTTCAAGTGTTTAAGAAGAATGTTTTATGTCGTTTTCATGTATTATGTTCCTGGTTTCCAAGACACTAAACCTTATAGATCCTCATTTTTGTGTAATGTAATGAAAGTTTATGTTATAATAAGGCGGGATGTTATACCACTCACCATTATGAATAATCTTTACACTCTCTATTTATGTGATGGTCACCCTTCAGTGATAGAAATCAATTAAATCAGGAATGGGAACTAACCTATCGATCATATGAATGATTTCAAAGACAATCATATCAAAGGAAAAAGCGGTCCTATTTGAAGTGAAACCCTCAAATCTCAAGGGGGATTTCTATTCACCGATTTACATCCTTTGTTATAATATCCAATAGAGTATCAATCATCATAACAACATTAAAACACAAAACACTGAGCCAAAGACTCTCCACAATAGGCAGATATATAATGCTATGAGAATACCCTGTATCAAAAAGGGAAAATACTAAAGTAATGGATTATAGAATATTACCATGCACAATATAATGAACGGGATCCGGCTCCCTAGGTGTCAGTTTTATGAAATATATTTTTTCTAATCCATGAATATATGATAAAACCTAGGTACCCTATGAAATTCCTCAATACTAATGATGAAAATTTGAGGCATGAATTTCGTGTCTATGACCACCACCATAGACTGGTCGGATGACTATACTATAGCTCCCTTCATGAATTGATCCTGATAACCCCACTCTGCAAACAGAGTCAGGGCATACCATATCACACAGGCTGTTGATGGAAATGTTTCGAAAAGGGATTGTAAATGTCCATTCTCACCGCATGATCGACACTCGACTTAGTATCTCGTGCATTGAGGCTTCAAATTTCATCGTATACCAAATTGGTGTCACCTAAATTAGAAACCAAAGTCATTGTTTTGTATACTAATATCACGACATGGAATCATTATATGATGCTTCATACCATTGGTCGAAGTAACATTAGATCTAAGGGCTGGACCACCATAGATAACATCCCCAAACACTCTCAGGTTACACTCTGTGAGAAGCTCTAGATTCACTATTCCAGAAATAGAAGTCATACACAATATATTCACCAATGATCAAATTTCTTACCTGAGACCATCCTCAAATCTCTAGAAATTAAATTTCACTCCACCCATCAGAATAGGTGCAAATCATTGGAGCTCTGTAAAATGGGACTAATAATCCATAATTGATAATGCACCCATATCCATGTTCACGAACTCTCGGGATTTGTTGGTCCTAAACATCATATAATAGTATTAATCATAGTAGGTCATATAAATATACCCCCAAGCCATCTCCCAATGAATTTTTTTTGAGTGATGACATCCCACTATCTCTTGGTTGAGTCACACGACATATATGTAACAAGATTTACCATCCTCTTAGTTGGCATAAATAGAAGCCCTAATATAGATAAAATGACCTCTAACCATAACTAAAAATCCTATGGTCCACCAAACCCTAAAAATATGGATTGATGTTGCAGTTGGAACTTAAAAATCAACTCCTCCATAGATGGGGTAGGTCGCAGTACTACCTAAACAGTCTGCAGGAATCGAATAAAGTCTGAAAAAAACTATTCCTCAACACCTATGTACATAACAACATGGGGTACACAACTAGAACTAAAGGTGGATCCATCAGTATTTCATGACCAACTGCCTTCTGAGCATAAGCATTTCCAGCCTCTTGGTGTGCGACTAAATAATCTCATGGTGGAATACCTCTACAAATGCCATGAAAACACCTCAGATAAAAATTCATCAATAGATAAAATGGAAGATAATGAAATATTATAGGTACAATACTTATTATAAAATAATAAAAACCCTATTCCCCATCCTTTAGTTAGGACTATGTGATGTACATATAGTTTAAAATTAAGAGATATTGCCTACTTCCAACTACCAAGGTCATGTCTAGGTCAAGATCTTTGTTATAAACAATAACACTTTTACATTTTATTCTCTAATTAAATTTCATTATATCCTAATTCATTTTAATGGTTTATCCAAGTGGATCAACATATTTTGATCCAAAAGTCCCCAAAAACCACTAGTTGGAGGATTGAAACCTAACTCTGATAAAACATTGTAATGTCCCATACATGGATGACATTGAAGGTTCCCCGAGTCTGGTTGGATAGATGGCCTCAGAAGCATCTACCTAAACACTATAGGCTACCTACTAACATTGCGGTCCTTGGATATGTCATTTGGGAGACTATTATTTCATCACCAATGTGTACCAAAATAGATATACAATACCAATAAATAAAAGAGGAATTATAATAATCAATAAATATAAAAATTTATGTAATAGATAAATAATTCCCTAAGTAATATCATACACATGTGAGGATGTAAATGCCATGTATCTATAAAAAATAAAAAATAGGTATACATGGAAGGTGTACAATACATTTAAAAAAACATGAAAAAGAAAAAACACGAGCTAGCAGCCTGATCCTCAGCATGGTCCAATGATCCCCAACACCTATGTAACAATCAAGAACATAAATTCAAGAAATTTCCCTTATCCTTACCTGAAATAATATAATTTGTTCGAGTACCATCGGTGACCAAAATAGAGTGTGAAATAAAATCCTAGTAGGAAGTAAACCAAAGGTATAGTTCTAGTAATTTAGTGAATATATAATAATAATAGTGTATAGGTAGTAATATAATATTTAACGAAAGTACTTAAAGTAAACAACCTATAATGGTCTGGGTTTCCATAAAAATCCATCTGCGGCTACCTATCTCAACCTAATATGAAATATCTATGAATAGAAGTTAGTGTTGTGTCATTTTACATTCATGTTCATTTATTTAGGTATTTTCATTTAAAAATTATGTCTCAATACCTAAAACTTGTCCCATAATCCCTCATGTAGACATTTCATCAAAATATGCCTAAACTAGCCATCCATAAGGTCTAGGTCTCAAACTGAATCCATTATTTTTCTTTGACTTGGTAGATTCATCATATGAATAATTCCATTAATTAATTAATCAAGAACCTGATTCCATCTTTGGAATTTCTAATCTGGAATATAGGAATCACTCCAGGTGCAGCATGAACTAAAAACCTAACAAGACCATCCTAGGAATTATTTATTGAAATCATGGTATCTCTTTCGGTAGGGTATAATATCATTTCCATGTGAGTTTATCCCTGATAGTCCACTATGGTTGCCCAAGTGTCACCAATGTAATATTTAATCTACTTCCCCTTGTGTCCATCCTTGTAAATTCATACGTAATCCAAGTATCACTTGGGAGTATAATAGTTAGCCCCCATGAGTCTATCCTTGGAAATCTGTATAAGGAGTCCAAGTGCCACTCGGGCGTAAGCAAGGAAAATGAAAAATACAAATCCATACCTAACATTCATATAAGAACCCCTGTATCTCCCAAGTAATACAAAACTCATCAATATAAAATTATTAACACCAACTAATATTGTTAAGGTCGTTACCAACAACATTTCTTATAAACCACACCTCAAAATGTGGATAAAGGCATGGGCTAATCATAGAAGGAATAATCTTTGATTTAACTAACATGTTCATTTCATTATAAGATTAAATTGAAGAATAAACAACTGAATACATGTCCAATAATAGGTTCATGGTCATCCATCCCCCTCATTTTATCAATTCAATTTAAAATTCCAATAAAAATTCATTTCAATTAATTGTTCAATATTTCACATCCCAAGACAAGGGAAAAAGGCGCACTTCAATGGTATACAAAATCAAAATCCACCCATGGTGGAACAAATAACTAAACAATACACCAAATTGGTGGTCTTAATTCATAGTTTATAACCTTTAAGACGTTATAAATGGGTATCATTAATAGCATAGGTCATACCTATCAATTTAAATCAAGGAGTAAAGTCCCTTTAAGGGGATCGCTCTGAGAATTGGATGTTTGACAAAAAATAAAATAAACACTTCCAATTTTAAGTAAATTCCTAAGACCACCAACCATAGGTCAATAGAAGGTTTCTCATCCAGTATCATCTTCTGATTCTTCTTAGATCAGGATAAAATCGAATAACGGATGAAGAACCTAACAATGGTGAAAATTAGCTTGTAGAAAAATAGTGCAGTTGATACCAAATCAAAATATTAATGAAGAAAAGGAATATATGTCATACTGACATAGATCCAACGAGATGAAAAAATCTCGATTCCAAGTTTGGATAGAGGATATCCCTTGATTCGTAGTTTAGGCTTCAAGGAGGTGCTCTCAAGGTAAAGCAGTTGTATAACATGTAGAAAGATTGATAAATAAGTAGGTTATCATATTTAATAAAGTCAATGTTATTAATTATTTCCAAATTACTGGGTCTCATGGTTTGGTGTCATGTTTAGAAAAACCATGTTCCAATCATGCACCCTATTCCATAGGTAGGGCAAAAATATCATGGTTTTTCACATAGTTTTACTAACCAAGAAAAAACCGCATCTTTTCCCACATTCAATATATATAGACCTGCCTACATAGTTGGGCACCTCAAACTATAATGTTTTTCAAACTGTGCATCCTGTAGGACTCCACTATCCACCCTCACATGATTATAAGTAACTATGTTACCTACCCCACATGGTTTCTACGGACCTATCAATGGGACTTTTCCTTTCCAAATGTTAGGTTATGATCTCCATACAATCCCCAAACATCCCAAAGCCTCCAAGACCTCAAAATTAATTCACATAAATACAAAATTAATCATTTAAATAGATATTTTATTCAAATTAAAAGATTCCAGACCTCAATAAAGAACCATGTTCTTACATGGAAAATGAGAATCACTGAGTTGGTGGTTTAATAAGTTTGACTAGAAAGATAATAGGAATCCATTAAAATTATCAGTAGTTGTCTCAATCCAGTTATAACATTGAATAATAGAAAAAATATGATTATTATATATAAATTGATATAGAAAATTGATATATTATACATGATATTATTTTAATGTTCAGTAAATCATTTTATTCAGTGGATATACACTGTGTGAATAATAGTCTACATCCTATATCACATGTCATTATATTGTTATCTATAATGAATATTGTAATGTAGAAATAATATGGATATTAAATTTAATTCAATAATGAAAAAATGATTCCAAATATTGATCTATTTTACATGATGCTATACTTGTTCATCACATGATGGATCTAATGTGCACTCTCATTATTCACTATAAAAAAAGAACAATATTCTATAAAAATCATTCAACACTTTTTTTCCTGGCTATATGAATGTTTTAATAATTTTTTTAGAATAATGACATCATTTAATATCACCTGAAAAACATGACATAAATCAATGAATTTATCTTTAATCATTGTTCAAATTTAGATATTAAAAAACAGAATCATGTATCATTTAAAATTCATTATTATCTCTAATATATAATGAAATTATTTTTCATATTATTGGTTCACCATGAAAATATATGCCACGCAGAAATATTTTCAAGCTTTCAAATTCATCTGACGACACAACAAATTTATTAATGTATAACCTCTAAAACAAACATTTATATCCTCAACCAATAATTTTTGTATAAACACTAGTTTTCTACTCCCTGGAACATTGTCTCATGAAATAATGTTCTATGAAATAATCAATGAATTTATAGTGTGAATTTTAACCTATAATAATATTAGATTCACTATTTTATAATTCCATTATCATGATAAATCATAGCATTTAAAAGTGGTATTAAACCATCTTATGAGTGAGGTCAATATACATCGTGAAGTAATAATGATGTTTTTGGGGTTTAAAATGTTTTTATTTTCTAAAAATATGAAATATTTATTAATTTACAATCATTACAGAACCATCCATTCCCCATCTCTTCCAGAGTATGTTAATAATAAATAAAATAATTAAACATAATCTAAAATCTAAAATTAATACAAATAAGAAACTAGTGATTGGCTTCTCATAAATTAAATAATTATCTAAATACCAGTTTGTCAGATGTAATATTATTTTGTAAAGTATTACATACATCAATGAAGTAATATATATCACATAAAAAAATTCTCAAGATTTCTCATTAAATATTACCCCTTTTCAATGCAATTCACGAGGATAAATCAACCTCTAAAATGTCTGAGGTCACATCAATATCATTATAATTATATTAAATTTTCATCCAACCAATTCATAAGTGAAAATAATATTATATATCTCCATGATTAAATCGTTGTGTAGAATGTAACAAAAAAAGAGTGTTTTAATAATTAAAAAAACATTCCACAATCTATGTGAAAAAAATATTGAATAATTTTAGACAAAAAACATAATGGAGAACATAATAATTTGTAATTTATGTTAAAATAATCTCTATAATATTCACTAGAAACATATCAAAAAAATTCTATGAATAATGTATGTAATATAATGCTTGTTTATTAATAGAATAATTTTGTTTTGTTTTTAAATACCACCAGATTATGAAGAAATCATTTATTAATTTTACCCTACTCAATTTCATTCCATAACTCACATCTACAAACATAATAACATTCAAGAACATATATCTAGAATTAATATACCCACATACCACATATTATTATGGAAACCTCATTGAAATCAACACCAACATTATCTACATCAATAAAATGATTTTATACAGATGACTATTTCATATTCCATTGAGTTATTTTTTGGAATAATTTAATAATTTATATATTAAATATTAAATCATGTATTTAAATGTTATTAAATGGATTTAAACATATATATCACCACAACACATTCTTCCATATTCAAAAAGTTAAAATTTGACATTCCCACCCTAGAAAATGTTTTACAACCTCATTCCCTAAAATAGATAAAGAGACATGGTATTAATACACTAATATTTACAATAGTAGAAAGATAATAACATAAAATTATAATTTATTCATAATTTTATTCAATCAAAAAACAAATAGGGATGTGGAAATATGAAGTATTATGAAAATCTACTCATGCATAAAATGTAATTCGGGAGACTTGAACTCAAAACATACAACCTACCTGCAATGACATTCAGGTTCAAAATAAGTCATAGTAGAATATATGGGTTGTGTTGAAGATTTTACATCAACTCATATGTGGGGGGGGTTAATTAAAAGAAATACATTGTTCTATTATCACATCATTTACAACGACTAGCTATAATACTAAGGATTATTTTTTGATCGATGAAATTTTATATAGATGTGGTACTACATGGAATAAATCCTAAATAGTCATGGTTGGGGTATCATTCATCATAAAAAATACATAATACCATAATAATTGGGATGTTATGAACTTTATTTACACATAATGGACATATATCATTCTAAAATAAAATCATCATAATCCAAAAATTGATTCTAAAAAAGGTGAGATTATAGACATAAAAACCCATTAATTATATATATCACAAATAATTTAAGTAAAAATATATTCAATGATCATGTTATGTGGTGGGGGGAGTTAAACCAACCATAATGGGAAACTAGAGAAAAATTCAGGAGGGTTTGGCCTTCCACGAACTATAATGGAGTGATCGTTATCATGAGGATTCCACCATCCATTGGGGGAACTTTATAATTAAAATTCCTTAATGTTATAAGATAAGATATGTTTCAATTTATAGAGTAAATCATGGAATTAAATCCACCATCAGAACTATGATGCCTCTTTACCCCTGGTTTGAGAGGGAATTGACGTCTTGCCTTTACCACATATTTCATGGAATCCAAATGAAGATAAATCAAGAAGAGTTCATTTTTTGGAGACTACAATCCCTTAATGATATAAAATAATGTATATATAATGATAATATATATAATATAATATAAATCCATAATAAATATCCATATACATATATAATTTCATTAAAGATGTAATGTAATAAATAAAAAATAGAGTCAAATGTAATGGGATTTCTCTAATATTTTTTTCTCAATATTAGATATAACATATTCCATCCATATCCATTATCTAAGATCATTTTACAACTATAAATTCTTTTATTTAATAACAAAAGAGTATAAAATACACATGTTAACATGTATGAGTGGGTGATAATACTCACTATATTCATTTCAAGTAGTGATCCATCTCCCAAATCGACCATTTCCTATATTAAACAGTCAAAAAAATATAGTAAAAAAAACAAGACATCTCAACATAAATAATTAGTGACCATATTAGTATATTTTTTTCATTTCAAAGAAACCCATGAAATACCTAAATCACATATTTCTAATAACATTTTATTTATATATAGATAAACTGATTCTTTATAATATCATAATAAGAAGCCCCCTTACAAAAAACTACATTCTATAGGATACCATAACTATATATTATTTGAAAATAATATTATTTGACACATAGTTACCTAGAGATTGGTAATTGTCTGGAAACTCTATTTATTTATAGATGTATAATATTCTATCCCCAATTGGTATTGAAACTCATCCACCCAGGAAGTAGATGGTTGTACTACAATATAGTATATATGCACAATTATTTCTTATAAAAACCATATGGGAAGGAAATGTAATGAAAATAAATATAAAGAAAATAACATAATATAATTATATCATATCACACATTCCATTATAAATTCCACATACAATGAAAATTTCTTGATTATTTTTCAAGACAGGCTGAATCAAAACCTCTATAAGTAATATTCAATAACCATCAAATTAAGTGTGAAAATGAATAAATATGTAATATATAATTTTCCTCCTCAATATCATATTTATGAGTATGGGAGGCTATAAATCGTCAGTTGAATCTTCTCCTTTCCATAAACATATTTAGTTGGTAATAAAATGATTAAATACTCATATGTATCATCATTGGTTTTTAAAACATAGTAATTTGTGAGAATAGAGTAAATTATCTTATGTACTTTTTAATCATTAATCCAAGTTAGTGGGTATTTATATTGACTCTATAATGTATCATCATTGGTTTTTAAAACATAGTAATTTGTGAGAATATAGTAAATTATCTTATGTACTTGTTAATCATTAATCCAAGTTAGTGGGTATTTATATTGACTCTATAATGTATCATTAATAATGATATCCACTCAAATCTAGCCTACATCACTTGTATAATGCATATTGAGTAAATAATATTTCTACACAACTTTATAAATTCTAAATCTAACCATCAACTATAAATTATTATATAATAAGAATATTATATGGCAACATATTCTAATATTTATTTATCCTTTAGTATATACTAATTTAATTAATTAATTTTTTCATTTATAGTATTATTCAATTTTAGATCATTTCAGTAAAAAATATATATATATATCAATGTTCAAATGACTTGTTAATATTCAACTAATATGTAGTTAATCATCATATTGTATCTATATTAACATATAAATACAATATTTTATCTATATAAACATCAATGTAATTCCAACATTTAAAATAATGAGGTTCATGTCCTCATCTCTCATAGATATCATAGTAGTTACACATCATCTAATTCTTTTCCTAAAAATTTCGCATGAAATACTATCTCAAAAGAATATAATATATGTATCATCATTTAATAAATTCTATATATTTATAAAGCATTCATGTTTTCCTTCCATGTTTTCAACATATATTATTAAATTATATATATGGTGTCTCAAATTCATATAACATTATAACTGAATCAACACCTTACAACATGGATTAACATTAATTAAATTATATTACAAATTTTTTGTACTTTCTCATTATGTATTACATAACTATCATATTTTATTAATTTTTGTAACATATTTGTTCATGTTATTATATAAACTAATAAAATGGTTTTTTTATGAAATAAAAATCACATATCTTGTGATTCACATAAATCGCACATTTATAAAAATAATTTCATATAAATTTTTTTTATCATTATCAGATGTAAATAATTCTATCTATATGTAAAACATGACTTTATTAAATTATTATACCATTTGAAAATAATTCAATATGGCCTCATGTAACAAAATCCTTTAAAATATAAACGAGAATAATTATTTATATAATAATAGCTTACATAATTTTTACAAAAATTTAATCAGACCATCCTTGTTAGACTCTATTGTCAAAATGTTCATCTATGGAAAATACTATAACAAATCAAAGTGTCTAATAAATCTATTTCATAAAAAATTATTAAATAATTTTTATCTCTTCAGTCCTACTTGTTTATTTTTTCGCATAATTAATCAAAAAAATTTACAAAAAAAATATATCATATTTTAATAAATTTATAAAAAATTAAATGATTCTAAATTGTTTTTTTCTAAAATGTTTATTTTTCATTCCCTTAATCCCTACATCTGGTGAGATAATAAGGCAGTGCAATATGGAAACATTTTTTACCACTGATAAATTCGAATGTTTATTCCATTAAATTTTACCGCCCTGTAGTGTTTTGGATACTCAATCATTTATCTAAAATGAAATCCTTTGTGAGAGTATTATTATTAATCCTAATTTTTTCATAATAACATCTTCATCCAAGATACTAGTGAATGGAAATGTTATACTTTTTTCTATTGAGGGATGATACACCTCTTTTTATGGGGATGCTATTTTTAGGAAATATGTAATCTATTTCATATTATAATTCAGATGATTGGATTGATATTCTTGTGAAGATACCTTTTTACCTAATGTTTAAATTACTAGAAATGGATTTCAAATATAGTAATGTCTTTTATTAGTTATGTTTTAGAAGGTTTATAGTTGTTAATCACCAGATGATAGTTGATATGATGTTAAAACAGACATAAAATTCATCTATTGTAACATTAAGGTCGTCCTTACATATTATATGGAAATAGTATTATATTTAAAAGAAACATGATTATATATAGATATAACATTTTTTAATTAGTAGATGGTTGTAGTTAGTGTTGAGGAACCATTGTGATTTCAATGGTGGCCAATGAAACTCATGGGTTCACATTGAATATATGATGATAGTTAACGAGTTGACTAGTTGGATCCCATAATAAAGAATAGGTGGGATCACTTGTATAGGTGTATTGAAGTTTGGAAATTAGATACTTGTTTTAGTAATTTTTTAATAGTTATTTCAATATTATATCATCTAATGCCTAAAAAAGTTAGTAATTCACTTCCATGGATGTACAACTAATGTATAAACCATGAAAATCATTTTTATTTTTGATGATTTAATATTATTTTTTTAGACTATATTTGAAGTGTGTGAGGTATGTGGAATCTTTGCAGTTATTTCTTGGTCACATTGAATTCTATGAATAGGTATAACATAGTCATCAGTTTCTTATGGTTTTGGTATTTTAAGTTCATTATTTTATGAAATATGTTCTGGTGGCTTAACATCGAATGATAAATGTATTGAAAACCTAACTAGTTGTATCCAAACATGTGGTTGTTCTTTTGAAACAACACACTTAACAAAAATATCATTTGACATTATTCTCTTGGTGTTATTTAAATTTATTATGGGTCATTGTTTTGGAAGGTATCAAATTTAATTAAGTCATTTTCTGGATAATATTTTTAGGAGGACATACTCTATCCATTAGATGATGCATATGGAGGATTGTCTATTTTAGGTGAACATTGTGATTCATTAGAAGACGTAAAAAAAATTTAGTGGTAAAATTGTTATTGGAATGACTAAAAAATAATTATATGGATTTACTTATAAATCATTAGATCACAAAGTAGTTTTTATCTTCTGAGATCTGAAGACCTTAGTATAGGTGATGGATGCTGTAATAGAAATGTATGTGAATCTAATAAATATATACAATGTGTTCATGATACATAGGTAATTTTATATATACATATAAAATAATGATGACCATAATAAGATCATGTGAAAGAAATTAATATTATCTATCGTCAACTTGAAACATTAAATGAAATGTTTGAGAACGAATCATGAGAATTTCTATTTTTACATTTCTACTAGTCTTGGAATGTGAAGGTAACTAAGAAAAATTAACTCATTTAGGATGACCAAACTACAGATTAATAATTTTTGAAATGTCATTCTAAATTAGGTATTTTAATTGAGAAATGTTTAGGAACCTAAAAAATAGTACTAAGTGATGATGGGTGATTAAATTATCCTCATTGGATAGGTTGTAATAGATATGAATAAAAATACATTGATAGGTTTCAACATTGAGTATGCCTATATCCATGCGTTTTATCTATATGATGATGGGGAATTACAAGAATTATTCTAGAAATCATAGGAAAAATTAATTAATGGTTGTATCTAGATGCTCATGTTTTTTGAATAATACAATTGTTTGTTATCAAAATTTAATATGGAGTGAAAACATTTTGTTTAAATTTTAGATCAGTAATTCATGGGATTTGTTCCACTCAATGGATAAAATGGGATTAAAAATAAATGATTTAATTATAATCTTTTTTATGATTCACAGAGCTAACAATAAAGAACTCAGGATCATGGGGAAGGCTGTTGTTATTAAAAAGATACCAATGTATAGTAACTTGAACTTATAGGGTATTAGGATTATAAATGGATTATAATGGTACCTTATTTTCATTTGTGATATGGATGAATATTGATTTCAATATATTTTCTTTAATGGAATATAAAAAATTAATAAATATTATAAGGATTTGAATGTATGTTTAAAATATGAGACATTGTATCTGATAGGATGTCCTTATTAATAATTCCATCCAATGGACCAAAGGATTTAAATGTTTCTTATTATTAATAAAAGCCACTTTTCAGGGAAGTAGGAAAAACCCAGACATCATAGACATAAGACAAGTCACAACCCAAAGGTGGGATAATAGACCCAAACTGACAACTTGGATATGCCCCACCCCAGTGTATGAATTGTGATGAAGCTCTCCACCATTACAAGGATATTCAGCAAGGAAGTTTCCTATGTCAAAGCACATGCCTGATCTGATGGGAGTTTCCATACCCTCTCAAAAATCCAAATCCAAAGAGCTATGCAAAGATGAAACACAAACTATGAACCTCCTCTTAGACTTAATCCAAGTTATAGAGTCCAACAACTACATTAAAACATCAAAAAATATCACCACTGAAGAACATCACGCATAGTACCACCCTTCCATTTCCACGAACTACTCTTGACACCACATCAGCAACCAACCAAAGGGCATGTGTTCCATGTAGTAGGATGGAAGGAATGTTCCACCCATGGCTGGAAGGCCTAAAACTGCTCAAAAAAAATTGCTATAGAGGGGAACCAAGATGACCAGACCAATAACGCCACTCTGGGATAGAACCGATAAGATGATAGAAAAAGCAGAACCCTCCCCAGATTCCAAACTGGAAGAACTCATTGCCAGAGGTAGGAGAGGAGCCCGCAGAACCAAGAGCAAGGCTTTTCCATCGCCATCAACAAGAAATACCACCCATAGAATTCCAAATTCCAAAACAACACGGATCCGCACAATGAAACCAACACACCGCAATAGGAAATACTCCACCGATAAAAAATAAACTGATACCCCCTCCCCTGAGCCACGCTGGAACCTTCAACAAAACCCACCGAAAACATCAGAGCCGCCGCCGAGCCATGCCAGCCCTATCGCGCTAAGAATTAATTTTGTTCGATGTTGTAGAACTATCATATTAAAAACCTTAGCGAGAAGAAAATTTGAATTCTAGTGTCAAATGTTATACTATACCTTGATCACATGAATTGTTGATGATATCGGATTTTTATTCTTTTTGAGAAGGTAAAGTTGTCCATTAATTTCGATGGACAGACTACAATGTCTAAAAATTAATGCTTATCAAATAAATGTTTTGGGGAATGCCCAAGTCCATTCCAAAAATGAGTCCGAATACACTGGGACATTAATCTATTATTCAAAATATAGTGTATGAATCTATATTCATATGAAAATATTTTAGGTCTTCAAGGTGTTTTTAATTGAAGGAAATGGTGGAAGAAGTGGCATAATATATTTTGACATGATTAAATACCTACAATGGTGGTTAATAAAATAATAAGAGTTCTTAAAATTTATAATTAATGATAGGAATGAATATTAAGTGGAGAAATAATGGATATCTATAGAAAAATAGGGTTACGATGCAGATGGATTGGATGATTAAAAAAAGGAATGGAGGATTATGAAAATTTCAGAATTTCCATCATTGATTTGGTTGGAATTATTTAATTTTGTAGTGAAAATTGTTAATAGTAGTCCTTATATACCATTGAGGTTGGAGATACTAGAATTTTTTTAGGCTGATAAATAATCATATATAACCCACCTCAATGATTTCATAAATCTTTTTTGTCACCGTTTTTAAGTGAAGGAACTCGTTAAGCATTGAAATAAGCCACATGAATTTTTCTCTAAGGGGTATGGTGATTAAAATGTTGGTTTATAACAATGCGATGATTAAAATCGATTGATAATAGGAATATATAATATTCTCCTCAGTGAGAATGTATTTGTGAAATAAAAAACACAGAGGAATTGTATGTTGAGAATACCGAATCCATTGACGAGATACAAGTTCATCTAAATAGATTCACTAAAGAGATAGATATTACAAAGACTTTATGGGGGTAAAAAAGGTATCAAGGGTTCTATCAGTATAGGGAGAGATGTACAATAATTATCATGTTTTGTGGATGCTATGTTTATTTTTCTAGAAGACATAGTTCTTGAATGAGTTGTGTAAATTTCTAAATTTTAGAGATTTAGTTTAGTTATATGATTTTTTAGAGGATTAAAAGATAGTCCTTATATTCAATTATTATGGGTGGGTGAGATCCCAAAAATCATAGATAAAATTGATTGTATCATTTATTATGGTATGTGGGAGTCATATATGAAATGTGAAATTTATTTTCTCTTTGAAATAAAACAAAACATTGTAGTGAATAGAATATACAAAAAGGGAGAATGTGTTGTAGACTATATGGGTCTCCCATTTGAAAAAATAATGTGAAAGTAATAAGAGGTTCAAGGATAACCTGGTTTTGAATTGTTTTAATTTGATTTAGGGAATACATTTCATCAAAATTTTATCAATGGTATTTTAAAATCATACCATCAGAATAGTGTGAATTTTGGTTACATATCTATTATTTTACAAGGACTAGAAAAAAATCAAAAGATGACTTTATTTTTGGGTGACATGGTGAGGAAGTGTATATAGTGAATATAGAAGGTTGCATAGAGATGTACAATGAGATATTGGGTTATAAGATAGAGGTAAATCATTTCAACATTCGGAAGTTTCTACGGAAATATAAAAATAATTTCAATGGCTTCATGTATGAGATGGTATTATTCCAATTAAAATAAGACCATTGTTTCTAACCAATAGTGTTGAAGTATATCAGATTTATTATATTACTCATTTATATTAATGACATGATTTTGTAGAGTCTAAAAACATTGTGGATTCTTGGGGAATTCTCCTCCCTGTTGATGTCTCAGAGCTATCGAGAGTGTCCTTCTATATTCATTTGGATTCCAGAGAGTATTTTGTGACGGCATGGGCGAGAGAGGATCGACGGTGTGGCTCCTAGAGATTTTCCATGTCATGGTGGTCGTGGGATTGTCATTTCGGCCACGAATCTCCGTTTTAAGTGGTCTGGTTATCCCTACTGGAACTACCTCTTCCCTTTAACAACCCATCAATTCTTAAGGTAGTGGGAGATTCTCTAGGGTCTTATCTATGCGCGGATGAGAATAGCAGCTGCCTTCAGTCGGCGACCAACCCTCGTATTTGCGTGGAGATGGACCTTTCAGTTAAATGGACCTCCCGGGTCCTGCTTAAGTCAAGAGATGGCTTCTGCTGGTGGAAACAGATCTTCTTCTTTAGGATTCCGAAGTTTTGCGCTGCTTGTGGTCTGCATGGTCATCTGGAGTTGCATTGTCGGAGGAGGCGGGGGGAAGCGGGTCCATCTCGGACTGGTTTGGATGGAGAACCGGGTCATGACTCGCCCGATGCGATGGGAAATAAAGCTGAAAATGTGACCGTTGAGTGTCATTGATCTTTTATAATTCACCTCTGTGTGTCAGTTGTCAGTGTTGGAGAATCAGGGTGGTAGCCCTGTCACTTCCAGATGCGTGCTGGCTCTTCCGACGCCCCCTGCAGACCTGATTGCCTGGTCTCCCATTGCTATAGCCGAAGGACAGGTCGTTGTTGGTGGTCCCTTTCCCGCAGATGTTCTCCCGCCGCGGCTTGATTCTGGATCCTACTTGCATGGTTCGATGCGGAGTCCAGCCAAAGCTCTGACCCCTCCTCCTCATACTTTTCGCATATCCTCTCTACTTTCTCCGGAGCTTCTCCATCGATCCCTGGTATGCAGTCTGGTGCAGCCCGCGGATGAAATGACGATGCTTGGGCGACCTTCTGATGGTGTTCACAAGGAGTTGAGCTCTTCTCATCTGTCCCCCCAGTGGCTTCTTCTGACCTCCATGGTGCAAGGGGAGCTGGCACCAAGGTCCTCGTGTGACCTTCTGCGCAGAAGGGGGCCCCTCTTGGAGGGATTAGATGAGGGGTTCAAGAAGGTCGTGCAGACCCCAGTTTGGGACACCAGTGCTACGGGGGCATCAGGGCCAATCACCCAGTCCAAATCTAAGGAAAAAGGGTTTGTTTTCGTTCTCACCTCTCTCTCTATCGCCGAGCTGTAAGGTTCAGAAAGACCATTTTTAATGCTCTCTGTTATTATCTGGAATTCACGGGGCTTGGGGGCCCAAGCCAAGAGTTCATTTATTCCCTCCGAGGTAAGGCGAAGAAACTCCTCTGTCGTGGTAATACTCGAACCTCTGCAGCCAAAGCATCTTGGTTGGCCAGGAAAATGGTATTCACTAATGCTTTCCACGGAGGTCCTGATAATTTGAACATTTGGATATGTTAGAAGAATAATGTCACAGTGGAGGTTGTGAGCCTCATGTCACAATGCGTTGACACAAAAATATCATTCGGGGGGCACGAGGTCCTCTTTTCCTTTATCTATGCTAGCACAGTTTCAAAAGGGCAGACTGAGTTATGGAGACACCTGGAAGCACTCCAAACAGGTACCACTCCATGGTTCGTTGGTGGGGATTTCAACACAATATCGGAGTTTTCAGAGAATAAAGGAGGTTCCAACTTCAACCATGGAAGCATGCAAGAGTTTCAGAGTTTCATGATGGCGGCAGGGCTCCTGGACTTGGGTTTCTCGGGCTCCAGGTTCACGTGGTGCAACAATCGGAAAGGGAAAAGTCACATCTAGAGCCATTTGGATAGATTCATGGCGAACGTTCAGGTATTGGATGCTTTCTCAAAGATGTCGGTCACTCATCTCACCTGAGTGCTTTCGGATCACGCACCGCTTCATGTGGAAATTAGGAGCAGTCCAATGGTTGGCCATTCCTTTTTGTACTCCAACACGTGGCATTGGAATGAATCCTTTAGGTAGCTACTGAAAGAGTCCTGGCAGTAGAAGGATGGTGGAAGGTTGTGGGGAGGATTAGTGAATCGCCTCAAACGGCTCAAACAAGACATTTGAGATTGGCTTGTGAGCATGCCTGACGAGAAGGGTGGGGTGTTCAGGCTCCAGGATGAGGTGGATAGACTGGAGGACTCTCTACAAAATATGTTTGGATGACGACGTCTTTCTGCCCTTCTGTGATAAGCGGGCTGCGCTGGCGGAAAAACTTCTCGAAGTTGAGAGAATTTATAAGCAGTGATCACGGGTCAGATGGCTTAGGGAAGGTAACCACAATACACCCTTCTTTCATGCATGTATGATGGAAAAACGGAGTTTGAAGATCAACTTGAGCCTTGAAAACGAGGTCCTCACGTCATACGTGGACATCGCTGGAAAATTGGCATTGGATCATTTTGAAGGCATCCTGTCGGGGGAGGCCTCATCTAAGTTCCTGCAGGATGCAACAGATGGGGACATATTCTTGAGCAGGACTCCACGACTTGTGAGGGAGGTGGATAATGGCTTCCTTATCGATATTCCATTAGAGAGAGAAGTTAAAGAAGCGGTCATGAGCATGCATCAGGACAGCGCACCCGAGCCGGACGGCTTCCAGGCTTCCTTTTATTTGGCTGCTAGGGATCTGGTTGTTCCCATGGTGGTTAAGTGCAGGATTTCTTTGGAGGGGGTTCTCTCAATAAAAGTGTTTGTTCCTCGAGAATTGTTCTCATTCCGAAGATCAAGAACCCAACCCTTATTAGATAGTACCGTCTGAACTGCCTTTGCAATGATTCATACAAGATTCTTTCCACGGTTATATCAAGAAGGCTCAACGGAATTATTCCAAAGATGGTGTCCAAGGAGCTACATGAGTTCATTCAGGGTCGGAGTATTCAAGAGGCGATTGGAATTTCTAGTGAGCTTGTGAATGACCTGCCCCGGTGGACTGTGGGATCCAATGTCATTCTTCAAGTTGATATGAATAAGGCCAATGACACTGTTGAATGGAGTTTCATTATTAGGGTTATGAGAAGGTTCGGGTTCCAGGATTAGTTATGCGACCTATGTTTTATGTGTTACTCTACACCATGGCTTTCAGTCTCCCTTACGGGGAAGTGCTTCGGTTATTTCAAATCGGTCCGGGGGGTTTGCCAAGGAGATCTGTTGTCTCCTACTCTCTTCATCCTGGTACAGGATTCGCTGTCGCAGAATCTGAATTGTGGTTTGGAGGAGGGCAGGATGAAACCTTTTTGTGGAAAACGGGATATGGAGAGAATTTCTCATCTTATGTTTGCTGATGATGTTCTTATATTCATGAATGGAAGGCATAGGTCTCTCCTCCAATTCTTGGTGATCCGTGATTGTTACGACTGCCTAAGTGCATAAAGTATCAACGCCTCGAAGTGTAACGTGTACATCTCAAATAAATGCTCTGATAGGAGATGTAGAGGTATCCAATATATCCTTGGTTTTTAGTAGAAGCGGTTACCAATCCTATATCTTAGCGTCCCAATTTCATGCGGCCGCATCAAGAAGCAACACTTCGATAGCATTTTGGACCGACTTCTAGGAGTAATCTTCAGGTGGAAGAATAGACAGCTTTCGTTTGGAGGACGGGTCACACTGATAAATAATATAGTCACATTCATCCCGATGCATATTTTCTCCATAGTTAATCCTCCCAAAACTGTGATTATGGAAATGGAAAAAATGATGAATGCATTCTTTTGGGATGTGACATAGGCTGGGCGAAGCCACTGGACTTCATGGAAGCGTTTAGAGAAGCCAGTGACCAATGGGGGGGGGGGGGGGGGTTGGCCTTTGGGATATTAAGGAGACTATCACCAGAATGTAGGGCCGGCTGGCATTGGAGGTCATTACTGGGGAATCTTTGTGGGAAAAGTTCATCAAGAAGCGATACGACCTCCATGGGGGAGAGGGTGACTGTTGCGGTATGTCCACGTTGGCATGCTGCATGGCATCGCACATCGTGGTGCTGCAGGGAAACACACGGTGGGTCATTGGAAGGGGTAAAATCAATTTCTGGGTAGCCTAATGGGGTGGAGATTGACTGGCTTTCCCAGGCTGCCCTTATCCGGATGCCTCTTTTAGAGAAGCAATGACACAGTATGATCTCATTCAGGCGACGCTCAACCCTCAACAAATGCACATCTTTGAAAATATTGTCATGAGTGACGATCCAGATATCTGCTGTTTCACCAGATCGGTATAGGTAGATTTAACATAAAGGATTACAGGGGAATTCTCCAGGATTCAGATACTTCGGACGAGAGGGCTCCTACAATTTGGTGTAAGGAGATTCCTATGAAACTGAACTTCCTTGTCTGGAAGATAAAAAATAAATCCATTCCAATGGGAGAGAACATTTAGAAGAAGGGAATATCCATGGCCTCCCGCTGTTATTGCTGTGTGTGCCCACAAACGGATTTGACAGTCCATTTGTTCTTCCAGGGTCATTGGGCTTCTTACATGTGGTCCTTGGTCAGTCCACATCCAGACTTGGATCAAGACTCATTTTCTAGGCAATGCTTTCTGTGTGCATGGTTTCACGAGACCGAGACCAATACCTTGGAGCGTGCCGCTTGGACGATTATCTTAGCGGCTATATGCTAGACCATTTGGGAAGTTCGTAATAGTGTGCTGCTGGGATCCAGTCGATCTCTTTTGTTCATGAAGATGCGGCTTAAATCACTCATCATCGAGCTGGAATCACTTGTGAAGGGAGGGAAGGCTTCGAAGCCCATTTGCAATATTACCAATCAGCCACACAATCCGAGTAGAGGGACCAGTCATTGGATTCGATGGCAACCTCCTAGCAGTGGGATGAAACTGAATGTGGATGGCTCCCTTATAGAAGGGGTCATGAGAGGCAGGGGTGCTACGAGACTTATGGGGTTCGGTTCATATCGGTTTCAATGCATATTATGGTCTGGGGAACTCATTGGAAGCTGAAGTGTGTGCCCTTCTTTCCGGACTGATGATTTGTAGAAGAAGGGGTTTCCAGGTAGACGAGATCGAATCTGATTCTGAAGTCCTTATGAGGGCCCTATTGGGATACCATGCAGTCCCTTGGGACTTGACTTACCTCATTCGATGAGGCAAAGGAGAGACCAAGCTGGGGCGCATTGTCCACCACAGTTGGAGGGAAACCAATTTTTCAGCTGACTCACTGGCTAGGCTGGGTAGACAGGAGGAGGATCTTCTGATTTATTATAGTTTAGACTCTCTCCCCGTTGAGTGCAAAATCATTGTCCAAGGGGATGCCTTGGTTCTTCATCACTTTCTCCTTCCTTGAAGGGCCGGTGTGGTGTTCCTACTTGTATTTTCATTAATAAAAAATAACTTTCAGTGAGAGTACAAACAAATGTTTAGTTCTTTTACATAATTGTTGAATCATTTAGGTCCTTGATAGATTTAGAATAACTAGATATAATGCTTTTTAAACATAATTATATTGAAATATCATAATATAAAAATATAATGTTTTAAAAAGGGATGATGAGGATAAAGATATGATGATGTTATTTTTGAATAAGTTGTGTGAGGACTAATGTATGAAATGGTAGGTATGAGTCTATATGTTTATATTATTTTGGGGGTTCTCATTCAGATAATGTTATCCATGAGGAATGAATTATTAGCATATATCATGTAAATACTTTTTTATAGCAATAGATAGAATGAAATACATTTTTTTGGGTAAAGTGATACAATGTAATTTAATGAGTATTAATACATTAGATGATATATGGAAACAAGTAAATATTCATAAGACTAGTTTTCTCTATAAATTTAGTAGAAATATTTTGGATGCTATGGTTATAGTATATTGTAACACTCTTCACAAGGAAAGTTGAATATGTTTTTTTCATATAATTCAAGAAATAATTTATATGTATAATGTGTTTGTTGGAGGATTCTAAATGTAGTAAGAAAATTGGGTTTCTCTTAAAGTATTGAAAGAGTGTAATTCATTTTGTAGTAAAATAGGGTTTCCACTCAAAAATTGTGAACATTGGCATGAAATATCAATTTCATCACCATGAATTTGGAGGATTTATTGCTACAATTACAAATTATAGGTGGTAGTGAAATAGAAAAAATGATAAAAAAACATTTTAGTTCTTCAATTTCTGAAGACGCATTATGCCTCAGTGGGAGTAGTGTGATTGAATAATAGGGGACCTAATGTTCTTGCTATAGATGATGTTTTTTGGTTTCAAAATAATTTTTATGGTATCAATTTTATTTATATATCAAAAATTCATGTTGGATATTATTATGAAATGTGATGTTTAATTCATTTTTTAATTTATATATTTAATAAGGGAGTCTCCTGAGGAAATTTTATATTCTGATGACCATACTAGAAATAGTAAAATAACCAATGGAGGTAGGTGGTGTGGATGTCTTGTTCTGGATAGAGAGCATTGGATATTCACTAGATAATGGTTAAATATATGATTTGGAATATATAAACAGGTATTATTAATTTTCTTTATAAAAGGTTTTAAACAATATAAAGAATAGGTAAAAGTAAAATGTTAAAAATAAATGAAATATTCTATGTTCAATATATGTTAGTGATCGTGTTATAGGAACCTATGGTCTGTTGATGTTTTCCATGGGAAATGATGGTTCCACAGAAAACATATGAGGATAGTGGAACTGTATAATTGGATGATCACTACGATAACAGATAGGTAAGAACATTGGTAAAATTTTCATATATTTTGTTGATTAGTTTTATTATTAAATGAATTATCAATAGTGGTTGTAAAATTTTCACATATTATAAATTAAAGTGATATCATTTTATTCCATGGATGTATGACAACTAACAGAACCAAATAAATCTATATATTCAATATTTCAATGCTTTATTTTCCATTTAATGTTTGTAAATATAATTTTTTATGTGGTGGGTGTGGGTGGGGGGGACTTGATCTAGTGATTTAGGGTTATTTTGAATTTATAATTTCGGATATATCGATGTGATGTGGTTATTACAATCTTCTGAGTATTAAGTACATTGTTTTGTTCGTGATGTTCTAGTAGATCAACATTCAGTTCTAAATGTTATCAAAACACCAATACTGACCAAGTAGAATAGTGTTTTATTTAGTTAGTCATATCATATAAGGTTGTATTTATCATCAATGAGTGATGCATCTGATAAGGTATAAATCCCATCCTAGTATCATATGATCTTTTAATTATATTTTCTTTATTAATCTTTCATTCTTGTTACTACTGATGCCTTGAAACAAAATTCAGTAAAATCAACCTTCAATCAAATTCCTTGACATATTTCATAGAGATAGAATGTTCCAAATATATAGGAAATTTTAAAATATGATACATAAGATCACACTTATTAATTAATTAATACATTTATCTACGAATCAGTTGAAAAATCCATGATATTTTAGTGGGATTTGGGATGTTCAGTAAAACATGTCTCACCAAAGTCATTATATTTTTATGTTGGATGATGGATTTATAAGTCATGTTAGGTCCATTTCATAATGATGTATGCAACACCCCAACTTTTTAATTTAATTTAATTTTTTTATTTTCTTATTTCTCGGCTATGGTTTCTCGCACCATGGTCCGGGATGGGATCCGACTTAAAATTTTGGTCGTTTAATGATTTTAGTGGGTTTTGGACTCATGTGCAATCACTACATAGGGGACGGTAGCCACGTGGTCAACCCGAGTGCCCACACATTTGTCTAGCGATTAACATAAATAATTATTATCATGAAGAAAGTGAGTTAAATGTTTAAGTTGTAATAATAATAATATTATAATGTAATTAAGAATATTATTATCGATAAGGTGTTACTATTGTTATTATTTTTATTTTTGTTAATTTTGAAATTATCATTTTTATTATTATAACTTTTATGGTAATTATTTTTATTATTATTGTATTATAATTATTATTCATTCTATTATTATTATTATTATTATATAATGAAGATGATTGTTATTATTATTAATGTTATTTTTTTAAATGGGGAAGAAGTGTAAATGTAGGGGGCGTCACCCCCTTTCCCCTGCTTCTTCGTGAAGCGCACCCAACGCACCCCTCTGCTACTCTTTCGCGATCCTATGCCCCACGCTCCCAACCATTCTCCTCCTGCATAGCAGGCCACCCTACATAGCCCCTTCTACGCCTGCAGCATTTATCCTCACTTTCCGCGACACCTCTCTCCCTCGCAGGTCCTCGCCGGTCCATCCTTCACCCCCAGTGCCATCCTCTTCACTCACCATCCCCCAATACCGACCACCACCTTCCTCCAGCGGCCCTCCATGCATCCGACCAGCAACAGAACTCTAATCCCCGCCTTTGTCCTCCCTTTCGCCTCCCTCGGTTCTCCTCTGGGTTGCACTAGCCAACAACGCACCCAACCCCCCCTCCCCATCCGGCCTCGCCCCGCCCCACCTCCAACCAGGTCATGATCCGACCCCCTCACCTGTTTCCCTTCTCCGGCAGCCATGAAAAGCCCCTGCCCTCCTTTGTCTAAACCTCACCAACCCCGTTGTGCCTTTTTTGAGCTTTCCCCCCACTCTGACAGCAGCCACCGCCTCTCTTGTTGGGTGTGTGGGAGGTCTGCAGGGTGTTGCCCGTATTTTCGATGTTTTTCCCCACCCACATGGGATTTGAGTTAGGTGAATCCACATTTTATTTTCTGATTAATCCCATTAAATTCTTGTCTGTTTTAATAAAATCATTAATGTGATTTGCTTTTTCGAAATATATTTAATTACTCTTCTATATTGTTTCCAAGCTAATTGGTTCCGTCAAAAATAATTTTGAAGTATTCTGCCTAATTATATTTTTATGTGTTTTTTGAAAATGTGTTCTTTTGATGTCAAAAGTAATGATGGTAATGTATTAAACATGACACTCACCAACATGATACTCTTTAATAGTCTATAGTGGTGTTTTTTTGGTTTGTGCAAATTGTTTGACTGGTTTATGGAATTGTTTACAAACTGTTTGATTGTATTATAAAATTGTTCATAAATTTTTTTGTTTTTATTATATAATTTTATATAAATTGTTTAGTCTTTTTACATAATTGTTAATGAATTGTTTGGAATGTTTTACTAGTTTCTTGTTTTTCAGAAATGGGGTAATTTAGAGATATTCTGGTCACAACTATTTTTGGCTTAGCGTGTTTGGTTTTACAACGTTGTATCATGGAAATTGGGTTAAAAATGTTTTGAAAAGGAGATTTATGGATTTGATGGGATTTTTTTGTGTCTTATTAAAGTAAGAAATGGTTGGTTTTGATTTCAAAGAAAATTGAGTCCTTATATAAATGGTTTAGAAATGTCATTTGGTTATTGTTGAGCCATTGGATGTTGGAACATCCATGGGTGCACTAGGTTCACACATGGATGTGCCCTAAAATAAAGATGGCACCTTCAAAATATTGTTTTCTAAAAACTATGGTTTTCTAAATATATTGTTTTTCCTAAATAAGGTTTGGCTCTTTATTTGTGTTTTATGATATGTTAGAAATGTAGTCTCAAAGGGTGCACCTGTTTGGCCTTTACTGTGTATTTCTAAGAATGTTACGCTCAAGGGGCCATTTGGAGGTTTCAAAAAATTGTGAATTTTTCATTAAGATTTTGAAAGGTTTTACAGAAAAAAATTTCCTTGGAGAATTTGGATTAAAGGAATGTTTGGCAGTTCAAACATAAGGGTGAAGTTGTGTTAACTGTTAGAATGGATTGTGTTTGGAAACTATGTATTCCTGGTTGGAATTTTAAATATTTTTTGAAGAATGGTTTCGACATGGATGTGACATGATGACGCAGAAGGAACTTTGTTAATGTGAAATGTTTGAATGTGTAATTGGGGGGAGCCCCTATCTAGGGTAACCCTTTATTGGTTAATGCATAGGAAGCGTCCGTGTTTGGGGTAGGCATGTGTGGTGATATGAGTCACTCCTGAAAAGGACTCCTACTTACACAATGATATTACCACCATGGGTTCCTGGGTTGCATTTATATGATCAAGTGATGGTAGCTGATCAACCCCGATTATATGGGTTGGTACCAACTGGATTGGTTGTCAGGAAATGCAGGCTTTACCGCTGGATTGGTCAGTTATAGGGCATCTCGTAGGTTATGGAATTAGAAGCTCCAACATACGCTGGATGGTGGTTCTGAAACCGAGTATGAACATGGGTCTCCCAGGGTTGTTTAGGATCACCGATCATTGGTCTTTTCATTCTAGATTACTTTCAGCCATACTTGTTTTCCATATTATATTGTCACCTATTTCTTTTATCACTGCCATATTTTCTTTGTCGATCTTTTGTTTTAAAAATTGTAATTTGATTCAGAAATGGCACGTGGTGTGCGTTTGTTTTTGAAAAGGGTAAATGATATTGTTTTATTAAAACATAGAAAACCTACTTTTGTAATTTTATATCAAACTTGGGTAAATGGATTGTTTTTTGATAAGAGATGTTGGATTCTGTGGTTTATCTTTGAAACCCTACTGGGAATTTTAATGATCACGCATATTTTATTAAAATATGGAAAACCTAATTTTGTAATTGTATATCAAAATTGTTTTAATGGATTGTTTTGGGATAAGAGACGTTGGATTTTATGGTTTCTCTTTGATTCTATGGTTTATCATGTGTAAATGGATTGTTTTGGGTCAACTCGTGTTGGTTCGTGAAAAAATGGCATCAGAGGAGGCCATTGTTATTTGGGATGTTCGTAGCATTTTTTAACTCTACTGGGTTAATGAAATTGTTTTATTATAATATAGAAATCCAAATTTTGTAATGGTATATCAAACTAGTATTAATGGATTGTTTTGGGATAGGAGATGTTGGATTCCGTGGTTTATCATAGAAACCCTACTGATCATTTTAATTCTCTTGCTGGTTTTATCATTTCAATTGCAGGTTCCCCTTTTCTTAGGTTCTGTTGGCTGAGTTGCTCATATTTGTAGCAATGTCAGCCTTTTGCTGGGTGGAGACCTAGAGGGTCACATGAAGGTATGTTGAGGTGTTCTGTTTATTTCTTTTTCTGCTTCTATAGTTTAGTTTTATTGTTTTTATTCATCTTTAATTATTTATCTTTTATAGGCCATATCATTCCCATCAAACATATTTTGATGCCCGACACTGGTTTCTAACACCTGGGGATTTGGAATGCCCTTCAGGCCATGTCACGGCCCGACTCAAGTGACCGGTTCAGGGTTGACTCTGGTTGGTTCATGACAAAATGGTATTGAAGGAGGCCCTTGTAATTTGGGGGAGTCTGGTAGATGAATATTAGAACTTCTAGGACTTGAGAGGTTGGTACGGGCAGGACGTCATGAACCCTTTCACATACCATACCTCGAGTCGTCAGGGATGGTTTGAGAATTGAGTCCTTGTCTCGTTTTAGTTTGTTTTGAATTGATGGATGACAATGGAGGCAAGCTAATGTTAAATCATGATTTCACACGGAGTAGTGACCAATTTTGAGTTAGATTACACGGTTTAAGCTACTCCTGGTTGTTGACTCTTACATGGGGCATGGCCCACTACCACGTCGCCAGGTTATGTGTGACTACTAGTTCCTCATTCCAGCTATTTTATGCAATTTTATTGTTGTCATTATTTCTGTGGGGGTAAGTGTTTGTTTAAAAATGAAAAATGGGTTTTTAAATGACTTTTTTTCCTTTTAAATGGCATTAAATTCTTGAAATGTGTTTTAAAACTGAATGCTCATGGATTCAAAGTTTGCTGTTTTCTTGGAATTGGTAGAGATATGGTTTGGGTTCAACTTTAAGAACTCTTGATGAATATTTTCATGTGTTAGGTAATGAATGGAATGGGTGTGTTGGTGCATGCTGATGAAAGTGGAAGAAGACATGTGAAACAGTTCATGGGATGACTCGGGTGTGTACTTGGAATTAAAGGCTTGACCTTGTTTTTCTAAGGTGATTTTAAAAAAGGGAAATGGTTTTGGAAATTGAATTTGGTTTGGAAAGTGTCATGGAAATAAGATGGTTTTGAAATCTAAAATGAAAAGGTGATTTTGAAATGGGAATTTTAGGTTTTGTTTATATTTGTTTGGTTTTTTGAGAAGGTTGTTTTTGGATGTAGGTGCATTAATTAATGTTGTTTCAGCTTGATATTGTTTTTGGCTCTGTGTTTTATATGTTGTTTAGAAAATTCCACCTAGAATGTCCCCTAGGGTTTCTGATAAGTCACGCCTAGTTTTTGGTCCTTCTTAGACGTTGGCTATCCCTCATGGTAATCAGAGTATGTTAGAGGCAATGGAGTGGTTTGAATAGGTTGAGAAATTATTCAAGGTATTCAAAACTCCTTAAGCTGTCAGTGTGCGTGTCGTTTTGGGTCTGTTTGAATGTCCAGCTCTGGGAGAATGGAAGTTGTTTTCCCCACCATCACTGGAAGTTGGAAGGATATGTGATATCTTCAATTACGTATTTTTCCGATAGTTTATACATTAAGAGGTGAATACAGGTAAAGAGGAGAGGTCATGCGTATTCAATATGAACAACATACGGTTATGACCTGTGTTGACCATTTCAAGGAGCTTATTTACTTTTCTCCGTAAGTAGCATCATAGGATTTGATGAAGACATATCTATTTATCTGGGGTCATTGTCCATAGATCATGGAGCAGGTCCTCCCCTTTAGGGACTATTGTTTTGAGATGTAGGTGCAGGAGGCGTTCCTAGCAGAGTTGGTCTCCTGATCGCAGGTGGTTTGAAAACAATTGTATCTAGTTTCTCTTGAAGGTTTCCCATCTAGAAAGAAGGCTTTATGAGAGGGACCTGATTTTAAAGAGTCCACTGTAGTGGTTATGGATTCCAGTTCGTCAGACCATTCAGTGGTGTGCCACCAGTGTGGGCGGTTTGGGAAAATGAAGTCGTCATGTCACATCCCTCAGAAGATGTTCCATCGTTGCGGTTGTCTGGGTCAGTTAGAGGTGTTTTGTAGGGAGAGCCACCCAAATAAGACACTGTGACCGGAGGATTCTATTGCTTGACTATGAGGCAGGAGATGCTTCAGCCATCAAAACCCTACACACAGGTCTTGTGGTGAATCTCCTTCACCATCAGGAGTTGCCAGTGGTCTGAAGCATTGGTTAGGGTTTTGTGTTCTATGTTGGTAGTGGAACATTTGACATCTTTTCATTCTTGTTTTTCCGCTGTTAATGTTTTGACGTTGTTGTAGTTCATTGTTTCATCGTGGATTTATAAAAGACAATTCTATTGTAATCCAAACTGTTTGGTTCGTTTGATTGTGGTTTTATGAATTGTGTTCTTTTCATAATAGGGTGTTTGGACCTTATATGGGTTGATCATGGTTTAGTGGTGTTAGTTTTGAGATTTAAGTGTCTGTAGAGTACTCAAGGATTATAGTTATGCTTGGGTTTACTATTGGGATTATGTTTTTCTCAGAGGACTTTCTATAGTGTATGGGGTTCTTCGTCTGGATCGGATGGGAGGTCCCGCATCGCCCCCTTCCCTGGGTGATATGTTTGGATGTTAAGTTTCCACTCTAGTTGATTTCTTTTGTTGGGGATAACCCTCTCGTGTTATCTCATTCTCTTGTGTTGTTGTTCTTTTGGTTTCAAATGGGCATGTATTCTTGTGTGTCTATTGTTTTGCTGGGTGACATTTTGAGGGCATAAAGTGTATGTGGTGGGGATAATTTTCACACTCTGTCTTTTTAATTTAATTTAATTTATTATTTTATTATTTCATGTCTCCATGTTCTTTCACCAAGGTCTGTGTAGGGTCCTGACTTAAATTTTATTTTTTTAATGTTTTTAGTGGGCTTCGAAATCGTTAGCGGTCACTACACAATGGATTGTTGTCGCGTGGTCAGTCTGTGTGCCTACACATTAGTCTAGTGATTAAAATAAATAATTTTGAATGTGAATTATGTGAGTTAAATGTTTAAATTTTAATAATAATAATATTATTACGTAATTAATAATATTATTATCAATAATGTGCTATTATTGTTATTATTTTTATTTTTATTATATTTGTAATCATGATTTTTATTATTATAAGTTTTATGGTTATTATTTTTATTATTGTTGTACTATTATTATTTTATTTTTTTATTATTTATATTATTATTTTTATTGTAATTTGATTATTATTATTGTTATTATTTTAATTAATTTAATAATTGCTTTTTAAAAAAAGAGGAAGATGGGAAACCCTTGGGGGAGTCACCCCCTTCCCCCTACTTTTGTGCGAGGTGCTCCCAGCACACTCCTCCCCCTCTCTTTTGCGATCCGTCGCCCCACCCTCCCCACCATTCTCCTCCCATGTAGCCAGCAACCCTACAGAGCCTCTTTCATGCTCGCCCTGTCCAGCCTCACTGTCCGTGAAACCTCTCTCCCTTGTAGGTCCTCGTCACTCCATCCTTCACCCCCAGCGCCGACCTCCGCACTCACCTTCTCCCACTCCCAACCACTGCCTTCCTCTAGTGGAACTCCATTCCAGCAAACCTCAACCACAATCCAGCCCCATCCTCTATTAACACTCCACTCCCTCGTTTAGCCTCCGGCTTACACCGGCCAGTAGCACACCCAACCCCCCTAGATGACCTCTCCCCACATCTCCAGCCAACCGCCTCACCCCACCACACCTTTGGTCTGGTCATGCTCTGACCCCTTGTCACTTCCCTTCTCTGGCAGCTCTAAAAACCCCCTTCCCTGCTTTCCCCAGACCCCACCAGCCTCACCGATCCTTCTTCGCGCTCTACCTCCACCCTGGAAGTAGCCACCGCCTCCCTCGTCAGGTGTGAGAGAGGTCTGCGGGGCGTTTCACCTCCTTTCATCGAGGTTTTTCTCCACCCACTATGGATTTGAGGTAATTGAATCCACATTTTCTTTTCCAATTAATCCCATCTAATGCATGAGTTTTTTAATAAAATCATTAATGTAATTCTCACCTTCGCAATATATTTAATTAATATGCTATAGTGTTTCCATGCTAATTTGTTATGTCAAAAATAGTTTTGAAGTATTCCCCCTAATTATATTTTTATGTGTTTTTGGAAATTCTGTTGTTTTGATATCAAAAGTTTTATTAGTAATGTATTAAACATGACATGCACCTTCGTGATACTCTTCAATAGTCTATCATGGTTTTTTTTTGGATTGTGAATCTTTTTAGTTTTTAATGGAATTATTTATAAACTATTTGATTAGCTTATAAAATTTTTCTAAATTAGTTGGTTTGATTATATAATTGTTAAAAAAATTAGTCTATTTAAATAGTTGTTGATGAATTGTTTGGTATGTTTTAATAGTATCTATGTTTTAAACAATATGGGAATTTGTAGATATTATTGTTAAATGTATTTTTGGCTTGGCATGTTTGGTTTGACAATGTTGTATATTATAAATTGTGTTAAAAATGTTTTGAAAATGGGTTTTATATATTTGATGTGATTTTTTTGTATCGTATTAATGTTAAAAATGGTGGGTTTTTATTTCAATGAAAATTGAGTCATTATAGAAATGGTTTAGAAATTTCATTTTGGTTTTTCTAGAGCCATTGGATGTTGGGTCATCCATGGGTGCACTAGGTGCACACATGGATGTTCCATCAAATGAAGATGGCTCCTTTAAAAGAACATTTTCTTAAAAAATTGGGTTTCTAAATATATTTTGTTTCTTAAATATGGTTTGGTTTTTTATGTGGATTTTATGAATGGATTGAAATGCAGTCCCAAAGGGTGTTCTAGTTCGGCCTTTAGTGTGTGTCTTGATGAATTCTATGCTCAAGAGGTCATTTGGACATTTCAAAAAATTGAGCATTTTTCATTAAGAGTTTTATAGGTATTACAAGAAAAAAATTCCTTGGAGACTTTGGGATTAAAGGCCTATTTTTCCCTCTCAACTTATGGGTAATGTTGTGTTAATTGTTATAATGATTTGTGTTTGGAAATTGAGTGTGTTTGGTAGGAATTTTAAATATTTTTAGAAAAATGGTTTTGACATAAATGTGACGAGACGGCCCAGTTGGAACATTGTTAATGTAAAATATTTGAATGTGTATTTGGGGGCACTTATCTCTAGGTTAAAACATTACAGGTTAATGCATATAAAGAATCCATGTTTGGGGTAGGCAAGTGTGGAGAGATTATTCACACATGCAAGGGCCTCCTACTTACATAGTGATATAACCAATAAGGGATCCTGGGCATCTTTTAGATGTTCAAGTGATGGTTGCTGATCAACCCTGATTATATTTATCGGTACCCACTAGATTGGTTGTTAAGCTAGGCATGCTTTGCTGCTGGATTGGTCAATTATAGGGAATCCGGTACATTATGAACTTAGAAGCTTCACCATATGCTGGTAGGTTGTTCCAAAACCGAGTATGTATGAGAGTCTTCTAGGGATGTTTAGGATCACCCGCCATTTAACATTGATTTCTTGTTTACTTTCAGCCATACTTGTTTCCCATCTTATAATTTCACCTGTTTCTTTTAGCACTACATTGTTTTCCTTGTCCATCTTTTGTTTGAAAATTTGTAATTTCTTTCAGAAATGGCACACGGTATGCGTTGGGTTTTTTAAATTGGTAATTGATATTGTTTTATTAAATTATAGAAAACCTACTTTTGCAATTTTATATCAAACTTGTGTTAATGTATTTTTTTGGGATAAGTGATGTTGGATTCTATGGTTTATCTTTGAAACCCTATTTATAATTTAAATGCTCACGCCTATTTTATTAAAATAAAGAAAACCTACATTTATAATTGTATATCAAACATGTGTTAATGGATTGTTTTTGGATAGGAGATGTTGGATTCTGTGGTTTATCTTTGATTATGTGGTTTATCTTGTGATATTGTATTGTTTTGGGTTGACTCGGGTTGGTTCTTGACAAAATGGTATTAGAGGAGGCCCTTGTTATTTGGGATTTTCGTAAAATTTCTAAACTCTACTAGGTAAATGATATTGTTTTATTAAAATATAGAAAACTGACTTTTGTAATTGTATATCAAAGAAGTGAAAATGGATTGTTTTGGGATAGGAGACATTTGATTCTATGGTTAATCTAGGAAACCATACACATAATTTTAAGTCTCATGCCTATTTTATCATTTTAATTGTAGGTTCCTCTTTTAATAGTATTTCTTGGCTGAGTTTCTCATTATTGTACCAATGTCAGACTTTTTTTGGGTGGTGACATAGAGGGTCACATGAAGGTATGTTGAGGTGTTCTGTTTATTTATATTTCCACTTCTATAGTTTAGTTTTATTGTTTTTTATTCATGTTTAATTATTTATCTTTTATAGGCAATATCATTCCCAGAAATTAAATTTTGATGCCCGACACTGGTTACTAGCACGTGGGGATCAGGAAATCCCTTCAGGGAATGTCATGACCTGACTTGGCTGGCCGGTTTAGGGTTGACTCGTGTTGGTTCGTGAAATCTTGGTATTAGAGGAGGCCCATGTTATTTGAGGTGTCTGGTAGATCGAGATTAAGACTGTTGGGACTCGAGAGTTAGGTAAGGGAAGGACATCAGGAACCCTTGACTGTACCAAAACTCGATTCGTTAGGGATGGTTTTGGAATTGAGTCCTTGTTTCGTCATGGTTTGTTTTGAATTGAGGGATGACAATGGAGGCAATCCAATGTTACATTGTGATTTCGCATGGAGTAGTGACCCATGCTGTGTCTAATTACATGGTTTAATTTACTTCTAGTTGTTGACTCTTTCATGGGGCATGTCCCACTACCATGTCGCTAGGTTAAGTGTGCTTACTAGTTCCATAGTCCAGCAGTTTTATGCAATTTGATTTTTGTCGTTATTTTGGTGTGTGTAAGTGCGATTTTGAAAATGAAAAATGGGGTTTTTAAATGAGAATGGTTTTTTTAAAAGAACTTAAATTCATGAAATGGGTTTTAAAACTGAATGATCTTGGATTCAAAGTTTAGTGTTTTCTTGGAATTGGTAGAGATATGGTTTGGGTGCAACCTCGAGTACACTTGATGAACATTTTTCTTGTGTGAGGGAATGAATGGAATGGGCATGTTGGTGTGTGTGGATGAAAGAGAATGAAGACATGTGAAATAGTTCATGGGATGACTGGGGTGTGTACATGGAATTAATGGCTTGACCTTGTTTGTCTAAAGTGATTTTAAAAAAGATAAATGGTTTTGGAAATTGAATTTGGTTTGAAAAGTGGCCCTAAAATAAGATGGTTTTGTAATATAAAATGAAAAGGTTATTTTGAAATGGGAATTTAAGGTTTTGTTTCTATTTGTTTGGTTTTTTGAGCTGGTTGTTTTTGTATGTAGGTTCTTTCATTAATGTTTCTTCGGCTAGATATTGGTTTTGGCTATGTGTTTAAATGTTGTTCTGAAAAGGCCACCCCAAATGCCCCCCAAGGTTTCTGATATGTCATGAATTGTTTTTGGTCCTTCTCAGATGTTGCCTATCCTTCATGGTGATAGATTTACATTGGAGAGAATAGAGTGGTTTTAAGAGGTTGAGAACTTTTTCAGGGTATTGGGAACTCTTTATAATGTCAGTGTGTGTATCATTTTGGGTTTGTTCAGAGGTCCAACTCTGGAATAATGGAAGTTGTTTTCCCTACCATCACGTCTAGTTGGGAGGACATGTGATTTCTTCAATTACGTCTTTTTATGATAGTTTATACAAGAAGAGGTGAAGTCGGGGAAAGAGGAGAGGTCATGCAAATTCAACAATGACAACAGATGGTGATGACTTGTGTTGACCATTTCACAGATCTTGTGTCACTTTTTTGGAGGTAGCATCTTATGATTTGATGAAGACATATCTATTCATCTGGGGCCTTCGTCTTGAGATCATGGAGTGGGTCCCCCCATTTTGTGACCATTGTTTTGTGATGTGGGTGCATGAGGAGTTCCTCGCTGTATCGGTCCCTTTAGCATAGGTGGTTGGAAAACCACTGTATCCAGTTGCTCATGATGGTTCCTCATATAGCGAGGAGGGTGTGCCAAAGGGACATGTTTCTAAAGAGTCCACTATAGTGGTTCTGGATTCCAGTTCGTTGGACCGTTCGGTGGTGTGCCACTAGTATGGCTGGTTTGGGCATGTGAAACCGTCATGTCGCACCCCTCAGAAGATTTTCCATCGTTGCGGTTGTCTGGGTTAGTTGGAGATGATTTTTTGGAAGAGTTACCTGAATATGACTATGTGAATAGAAGATTCTATTTCATGATTGTGAGGCAAGAGATTCTTCAGCCATCAAAACCCTAGCCACAAGTCTTGTTGTAAATCTCATGCGATGTCAGGAGTTTCTAGTAGTGTGAAGCCTTTGTTTCATTTTTGTGTTCTATGTTGGTAGCAGAACATTTGACGTCTTTTTGTTCTTTATTTTATTCTATTAATGTTTTGTCATTTTTGTAAGGTCATTGTTTCATCGTGGAGTTTTGAAAGACTATTCTATTGTAATCCAAACTGATTTGATAGTTTGATTATGGTTTTATGAATCATGTGATTTTATTGAAAGTGTGTTTGGCCTTTGTATGGGTTGATCATTGTTTAGTGTTGTTTGTTTGGAGATGTAAGTTCCTTTAGATGACTCAAGACTTGTAGTTATTCTTTGGTTTACTGTAGGGATTATGGTTTTCTCAGACGAATTTCTCTAGTGTTCAGGGTTCTTGGTCTAGATCGGCTAGGAGCTCCACATAGCCCCATTTTCAGGGTGATATGTTTGGATGTTAAGTTTCCACTCTAGTTGACTTCTTTTGGGGGGGAGAACCCTCTCATTTTATCCCATTCTCTTTTGTTGTGGTTCTTTCATTTTAAATTGGGCTTGGATTCTTGTTTGTCTATTTTTTTGGCTGGTTGACTTTTCAGGGGCATAAAGTGTATGTGGTGGAAAGAATTGTCACACTCAGACTTTTTAATTTAATTTATTTTTTTATTAAATTGTTTCATGTCTCCAGGTTCTCGATCCATGGTCCAGGCAGTTTCCGTACTGAATGTTTTTTTGTTTAATGTTTTTAGCTGGTTTTGAAATTCTGTACGGTCATTACACAGTTGATAGAAGCTGCGTGGTCAACCCGAGTGACCGCGCATTTGTCTAGCGATTAAAATAAAAAATCTTTTATGAAAATAATGTGAGTTAAATGTTTAAATTGTAATAATAATAGTAATACATAATTAATAATATTATTATACCTAAGGTGTTATTATTTTTATTTTATTTTTTATTATTTTTTTCATTATCATTTTTATTATTATATCTTATATTGTAATTGTGTTTATTATTATTATTATATTATTAATTTTATTAGTTTTATTATTTTTCATATTTTAATATGTTTATTATAATAATAATAATAATTATTATTATTATAATTAACGTAATAATTGTTTTTTAGGCGAAGAAGGGTAACCCGAGGGGGAGTCGCCCCCTTCCCCATGCTTCTGTGTGAGGCACCCCGAACACACACCTCCCCCTCTCTTTCATGATCCGCCACCCCACCCTCCCCACCATTCTCCTCCCACGCTTCCCACCACCCTACTCAGCCCCTTCTATGCTCACCCCATCCAGCCTCACTGTCCGTGACACCACTATCCCCTATAGGTCCTCGTCACTCCATCCTTCACCCCAAGCACTGACCTCCTCACTCACCCTCTCCCTCTCTCAACCACCACCTTCCTCTAGTGTCCCTCCATTCTTTCAGACATCAATCGTGTTCTATCCCCCGCCTATATACACAATCTCCCCTCACTCGGTTCACCTCCAGCTTGCATCAGCTAGCAGCACACCCGACCCCCCCTAGCTGGTCTGGCCTCGCATCTCTGACCAACCGCCTCGCCCCACCGCACCTCCAACCTGGCTGTGCTCTGACCCGTTGCTGCTTCCCTTCTCCAGAAGCTCATAAATCCAGCTTCCCTACTTTCTATGGACACCTCCAGCCTCACCGTGCCCCTTTCGCACTCTCCCTCCACCCTAGAAGCAACCACCGCCACCCTCGCCGGGTGTGACATTGGTCCACTGGGCATTTTACCTCCTTTCATCGAGGTTTTTCTGCACCCGAAATGGATTTGAGGTAAGTGAATTCAAATTCTTTCCCTAATTAATCCCATTTAATTCTTTAGTGTTTGAATAAAATCATTAATGTGATTTTCACCTTTGCAATATACTTATTATTCTGCTATAGTGTTTCCAAGCTAATTTGTTATGTCAAAAAAAATTTTGAAGTATTTTCCCTATTTATATTTTTATGTGTTTGTGGACATTTTTTTTGTTTCGATGTCAAAAATTGTATTAATAATGTACTAAATATTTCACACACCTTATTGATACTCTACAATAGTCTGTCAATTTTTTTTGGTTTGTGCAATTTGTTTGAGTTGTAAATGGAATTGTTTATAAACTCATTGATTGGCTTATAAAATTATAGTAAACTAGTTTGGTTGTATATATAATTATTAATAAACTGTATAGTCTGTTTACATAATTTTTGATGAATTTTTTGGTATGTTTTACAAGTTTTCTACTTTTTCGAAAATAGGGGAATTGGGAGATATTCTGGTCAAATGTATTTTTGGCTTGGTATGTTTGGTGTGACAGGGTTGTATATTGTAAGTTGTGTTAAAAATGATTTGAAAATGGGTTTTATTGATTTGAGGGTATTTTTTGGTATCCTATTAATATTGGAAATGGTTGGTTTTTATTTCATTGAAAATTGAGTCCCTATGGAAATAGTTTAGAAATGTCATTTTGGTTGTTCTTGAGCCATTGGATGTTGGTTCATCCATGGGTGCTCTAGGAGCATGCATGGATGTGCCATAAAATGAAGATGGAACCTTTAAAATAATGTTTTCTAAAATAATTGGTTTTCTTAATAGTTTTTTTTCATAAATATGGTCTCGTTCATTATGTGGATTTTTTGAAAGGTTTGAAATGTATTCTCAAAAGGTTTACTAGTTTGGCCTTTTGTTTGTGTTTGGATGAATGCTACACTCAAGAGGTCATTTGGCCAATTAAAAAAATAGTATCTTTTTCATTAAGAGTTTAATAGGTTTTACAGGAAAACAATTCCTTGGAGAATTTGGGCTTAAAGGACAATTTGGATAATCCAACTTATGGGTGAAGTTGTGTTAATTGTTAGAACGGTTTGTGTTTGGAAATTGTCTGTTATTGGTCTAAATTTTGAATATGTTTAGAAAATGGTTTCGACATAGATGTTACATGATGGTCAGGTTGGCACTTTGTCAATGTGAAATGTTTGAATATGAATTTTGGGGTGCTTATATATAGGGTAAAACTTTATGTGTGAGTGCATATGAAGCGTACCTGTGTGGGGTAGGCAAGTGTGGTGAGACGAGTCACGCATGTGAGGGACTCCTACTTACACAGTGATATAACCACAATGTGTTCCTCGGAGACGTTTAGATGACCAAGTGACTATTGTTGATCAACCCTGATTAGACGAGATGGTACCCCTTGGATATTTTGTTAGCCCAGGTGGGCATTGCCATAGGATTGGTCAGTTTTAGGCCAGCTAGTTGGTTAAAGACATATGAGGTTCACCATATACCGACTTGTGGTTTCGAATACAGGGGTATTCTGGGGATGTTTAGGATCACCCACGGATTGTCATTGCTTTTCTTGTTTACATTCATCCATACTTGTTTTCCTGCTTATATTGTCAGCAATTTCTTTTAGTACTGCCTTGTTTTCCTTGTCTGGATTATGTTTTCAAAATTGTTATTTTTTTCAAAAATTGCACATGGTGTGCGTTGTGTTCTTGAAATTGGTAAATGAAATAGTTTTATTAAAATACAGAAAACCAGCTTTTATAATTGTATTTCCAATTTTTGTTAATGGTATGTTTCAGGAAAGGAGATATTGGATTATGTGGTTTATCATGGTAGTCGTACTCTGGATTTTAATGTGCATTCATATTTTATCAATTGAGTTGTTGGTTCCCATTTTCTTTGGTTCTCTTGGATGATATTCCCTTTCTTGGAGAAAGGTCGAGCATTGGTTGGGTGGTGACCTAGAGGGTCATATAGAGGTATGTTGATCTATTCTATTTATTTATTTTACTACTTCTAGAGTTTAGTTTTATTTTTTGTTTATTATTATTTGTTTATTTATTTTTTTGTGCCAAATCATTCCCAGTGATTAAATTTTGATGCCCGACACTGATAGTTATTCTGTGGTGATTGGGAATTCCCTTCAGGCCATGTTGCGGACTATCTCATGTAACCGGTTCTGGGTTGACCCGGGTTGGTTCGTTACAATGTAAATAGAGATATATTCTTTTTAGAATAAATATTCAGAATTTGATATTTTTATAACTTTTCTCAAAAATATTATTTTAACAAATGTCAATTATATTTCTAAATCCATTTTCTAAAAATAATATACAATATTTAATTGAAATAGGTCCATGATATTGATTGAACATATATATACAATTCACATTGAATTTAAATATTTGAGTATTTAAATATTAGATACAAGAATATTAGTATGTGACTTCCCTTTAAAAAATGTTATTATTAGTATAGACTAATGTATTTAAAATATAAATTTATTTATCCCTTTAAACAACAATATACGTGATTTTTAATTCATAACAAGAATTAAAATAATTAAGGATGATGGAGTGAATGTATAGAAAATTAATTTTGTTATAAAATTTTTCAGATCAATTTATAATACTAGTTTTTTTAATGAATTTTTGATATAAAATAAATCATCCCACATACAAAAAATATATCTGTCTAAAGAGTGCTCATAAACTAGGATAAAAAATCAATTTTGATAAAATACTAATATAATGTGTATTTTTAGGTCTTAATATTTATTTTAAATTAAATATATAACCTATTAAAAAAATATCTTGAAACATACAAATTAAAGAGTTTTAATTTTTTTTAAAAAAATCACCCAAACCAAAAATCCCCATTACAAACTAATTAACGAAGTCATATTTAGATTCAAACAACCTTTTAATATAGAAATTAAATTTTTTCTATTTTCATTCATAAATAAATTTTTTACATCAAAACATACCATTGTTCTTAATTAATTCACTAAAAGATCAAATTTAAATAATAAATTTTATCTATAAACCAAATAAATAATAAATTTGAGTTGAATTGATTTTATAGGACATTTTTTTATCAAATGAAAAATAAAATACTCTATTCTCTACAATTTTAAAAATATAAATCCTTAAATGGAAAACATGCAATTAATTTTTTTTCACTAAATTTACTTTTACTATAATACATTTATTTATTAAATTAACACAACAATCATATTTCTATTGATAAATTACAGGAAATTAATAAGATATGGTAGAGTATTGATGCATAATAAAGAAGGCCCACATTTTCAAGAGAAATATAGGTAAATATATGACACTAGTATAAATTGTAATCATAATGGTTTATCATATATAGTTACATGATCTTCTTTACATGAATTGAAAATTTATCTTCCTGTTTCTAAGAATATTTCACATAAAAAATAGGTTTTTATTGAAATACGAACTATTATAGGTTCTCTCATTCCAATTACTATTAAATGAAAGTCACATCCACTCCATTGAAAATAAAAAAAAATTCCAAAAAAACCACTATAGACATGAACTAAATTAAATACATGCATTAATAAACATTATATCACCAAAAATATATATATAGCTACAAAAAATTTGAATAAACAATAATATTTTATACATCAATGCATTATTTTGAGGAAAATGAAGAAAATTCTCATATGTCCCATATATAGTAACTCAATAATATTGAATTATATTTATAACACAATTATTTTTAATCTACCTAGCCAATAATGCTAAGTGATCTAATTTTTATGAAAAAACAATTGTCATCTATATATAAAATTTCCAATGATTACCTTCTTATCCCCGATATTCCCTTATATAAAAAATTTAATCAATAAAAACATAGGTAATTAGTACCCCAATATATAACTCACTCAAAAGAATAAAAAAGCACACAATAATTCATACTTAAATTTAATTAATTTGGATACTAATTAGAATAGTAAATTCATCAATATAATATTTCGAACACCCCAATATGGGATCCTTATTCTTGAGGCCCATGATAGGATTACACATAGCGTTTTAATATTCCTTTGATCACCAGAGGCTTTATAAAAGAAGTGTGGGATAATAAGGACAACATGAGAAATAAAATTCCATTAGGAAAAACTATATTAATTGATGACACATGCGAAAAAAAAAATTATTATTAAATAGCTATCAATATTTTAAACTTTTCAATCAAAAAAACAATTGTAAAAATAAAATATACTAAATATAAATGAAACGAAATACTATTAAAAAAGAACAAATACATGAATTAGTATATATCGTCTTCCCATTCATTAATTTAAACATCAATCTACAACTCAAAAATTATAAAGAAAGACTCATTACCTTTACCTACAACACAACTAATATTTTTTACATGTCTACGAATGAGAATATATAGGTGGATAGTATAAACTTTATAGTATTTCCTCATTATTATAATGCATGTTTGATAGAAACAATTTTCAAATTGAACTTTAATTTACCCTGATTAAGGTATATAATTTCCAAATCATTTTTTTATAATCTCATATTTAGAGAAGTGAAATTAATTTTAAATAATTACTAAATTTTAAAACAAATAGTCAATAAAATAATACGTGATTTTAAAAAATAAAATTTTTCTCCCTAAAAACTACCATAATATAAAAATATGGTTTTTAAAATATTCAACAAAAACTAAATATTTGAAAATTTTCAAAACAAATCATTATTATATAAAAATTTAACAAAAACAATCAATTTCATAAAAATAAGAGATATACGTTCCTTTTACACTAAATATATTTAAATATCCCAATTTTACCCCAATATTTTTTCATTTATATGTTTTCTTGAGTATATCCTCACATTTTTCCTTATATACAAGATTCATAATAATAATTTTCAGTCTCTCATGATTATCTAGACATTATTTTCATGGATGGATATTTTGACCAAGACATTAGACACTTATATTACTACAAAAAACCAACATCACAATGAAAATTGATGATGTGCCACTTTCTATCCCCACCCATCCGAAAAATTTCTAATTATACCATTTCTCCCTTTTGCCTAAACTTTACCATGATGGATATATAAAAATTTATAAAATTAATTTTCAGAAAAAATATTTTATTTGATAGCCACAGACATTGATCATGAAAAATATCAAAAAAAAAAGATACATATATATTAATTCATTATAATTTATTGGTAATAAAATTAAAATTCAATTTTTATAAAATTATATAATTATATTTAAACTAAATCCCCATTAAATGAATAATTTCTTACTTGAAAAAAAAATTATTTCAATGAAATCACAAAAACTACATTGAAAGGAATTTAACAAAATTAGGTGAAAAATCCACATTAGTTAAATTGAAAATTTATATAGCCAACCTCAAAATTCATCAATTCCAATTAAATTGAAAACAAACTTCCAAAAATCAACATTTTTTTCAAAATAATAATTATTAACTAAAGAACCACAATTTTCATCAAATCTAGTGATTCAAAAATCCCCCATTTTCACAATATCCTAATTTAATTCGAATTACATCATTGGTGTCATTAATAAATCACAATACATATATAAAGATTTAGAAAATATATAATTTATATATTAGATTGACTCCAACTACCATATCACATTTGTTTCTAAAATTGAAAAAAAATTAAAACTCTTATACTTTAACCAATATGATTAAATACTTCAACCAAAAAAATTATTGATGGAAATACTATGAGGAATTTATAAATTAAAAACATGCATCTTCATATTATATAATAAGTGAATACGTAGGGATAATTATTTGAGAATAAATGAAGATATAAAATATTATTATTAAATTACAAGATGATGTAATAAATCCTCGCAGTAAAGGAATTGTTCATAATAGGAGAATCCCTAAAATAGACCCATTAAAGACAAAATGTCATCCAAGTTGGAGTAATAGAAGTAATGGAATATACAATGGTTTAAAAAAGGATTAAAATTATGATACATTTTGTAATCCCTAAAATTCCTGGTTATCAGAAACAGTTGAACTAATTATGAGGAAATCCATGTGGCTCATTGTGGATTTTGAAATTAATAAGAAAGGTTATAATGAATAGTTAACATAAAAATAAAATATAACTATATAATTGAAGTTATCTATTTAATGATGATATTTTTACACTTTGTAAAATTTTGAATAATAATTTCATAGTATAGAATGAAGTTAGTGTGGATTTTTTGGCCACGAGGACAATCAATATTGATATATTAAAATTATTAAATATAATATAACAAAGAAATATTTTTTTCTAAAATAATGTATTATATTTTAAATAGGGCATCAAATGAAAAAAATATTCCACAATTAAATCCAGAATACAGGTTTCACCAAAGGCATAAAACGAGTTTTGATGATATTATGTGTTTTAGATAAGTGAAGTCATGTGAAAATGATAGGCCAAATTAAATTTAATAATTAAATTACTAGATTTTATTTCTTAATAAATAAATTAATCCAATAAAAAGTCAATATAAACCTTTTTATATCACATATCTAGCGGTTTCTGCCTAACAAAAGATATTTGAGTGGTGGGTCGCGGAGGAGACTGTTAGAAGATGGCTCTGGAATCATTGATCGATAATTGATGAAAGTATAAATTATTGTATCTAATTATTAACATAGTTTATACATTAACATCCCAATTTACAGATGACTTCTCTTCCAATTATCAATCCAATCCAAGGTTGGGTCCTTGATTTCATTAGTTTATTTTCCATGTTCTTGATTTCCCTTACAAACACAAATTAATTATTTTGTAAATTAATTCAGTAATATATTTTTTAAATTACCATTGATTGTTGTTATTTATAATATTATTAATAGATAATTATTTATTTAAACCCACAATTATTTCATTTATTAGATTTTTTTATGATCGACAACATAAAATGGAATTCGTTCGATGTTCCATTTTCTATTTTGTACTTTAATCAAACCATTCATTGAATAGTCATTATCAGCATTTAAATTGTCTGGATATTCAATAATACCTAGGAACCCGATTGAGGTGTAATTTATCTTTTCCATAATGGATTGTTGTTTTGATTTCGGTATTGGGGTGGGAGTCTTGATGGAGGCACGACAGTGACGACGAGAATATGTTGATGGTATGGTCGATTGTGGTTTTTCTAGCCAGATATTTTGGGAATTTTAAAATTTCTGATGGTGGGAGGTTTCTTGGAAAATGGTTACCAATATTTTTATAACGACCCATACTTTACATACATGGTTATTACTTCAAAATTGAAGCATAATTATTACAACATATAACAAAACCATGAAAATACCGTATAGGTATACTGTTTTTTAGAAACTGGGAAACATAAACAACTGGTTCATAAATCATCTACATTGTCTCACATTTATTTCATCATATCTAGAGTCCCTTTTTGGCATATCCTACTTAATATCCTTCTTCCTGACCTGGGGAAAAGAAAACATACAAAAGGGTGAGCTCAAATGCTCAGTAAGGGTAAACAAAAGAAATATCAAACATATCATATTTATAAGAACATAACATTTTAAAAATCTTATCCTGCAAAAGAGATCATAACATAGGATAAATCATAGAATTTAAATGTAATTCCAATAATCATAACATAAAACATGAAGCTTTGTGGCATACACACATAATCATAGAAAATCATTTCTTAGTAGTCACAACTCATTGCCAAGACTATCTTAGCGGACACAGTCCTTTTCTGAACCGAGTTCACTCCTCGTTTCAGTCATGTTTCACTGAACCAGTTTAACCTCCCGTTCCTGCCATGTCTATCTCATGAGATATAAATCTTTACCCAATGCATTGTAGGGGTATATAGGTCCCACCCATCTCATAATGAAACCATTTTTATGTGTTCCAAAAATCATAAATCATACATCATAGCATAACCCATGTAATAAAAATGGGAATCTTCAACATCATTCTATCCCAACATAATCCATATAAGATAAAAGGACATCATAAAAATAATTCCAACATATCATAATCAAATCAATGTAAAAATAGTTATAGAAACAGAACCCTATACTATCTTAGATGGAAAATAATTTTGATAAAACACTTGAACTCCGTTCTTGAGGAAAATATCCTTTCTAATTCAAAAACATTTTCCTTTCTTAACATGTCATATAATTTTGAACTAAAAGAAGTTGATTAAAAATAAACTTGAAAAATTTTAATGGAAGCTTCCTAGAAATAATGTTCTAAAAATCCATTCATGCCGTATAAGTTAAAAAAAACATTCTTCCCATACTTTGGCCGGAAAAGTCAAAAAGTACCTCGAATGAAAAACGACACAAGATTCCTTTCATATCTTTTACTAAAAACTCACCTAAGGGTAAAATTAGATTTAAAAAATTGTAGTTGGAAGGAAATAATATTACATATTTAGGAAACAAGGATGTGGATGATAAATATTCCACATTAAATTCTGAAGTATAAAAAATCTCAGATAAAAAAATGAGATTGTGAGATTTTCCCTTACCTTAGGTCCGATTTGCTTCATAAGTGTCTAAAACTCCTATATAATGATTTAAATAATGAAATTGACTTAATCCAGAATCATAATTATTTTTATGATTTCATATATTGTCATTTTCTTAGCTTCTTATAAGTAATATTTCATTGCTACTTGTTATTCGGGTGTTTATTGCTTTATGTTCGTATGTGTGTTTTGTTGAATAAATTCTTATTCCTCTTTTTAGGTTATAGACACATAATTTACATAATTTTATTAGTGTAATATATATCATACTTATTCATTCAATTCATTTATATAATCATTATGCAATGAATATCAGGTTGACCAAGTCGCATCACATCGTGGAGACGGTATTCCGTACGTACGGACGAGAGATGATATCATTCCAATGATTATGGAATGGTATTCGAGTGTATGTATACTATTTCAGAATCAATATCACTTTACAATAATCATATATAGTCATCATTTACACCATTATACCCATCCAATTAAGGTGGTGGTGGAAAATAGATTACACCACGGCGTGGAGACGGTATTCCGTACGTACGCACGCGCGGTGATTTTATTTTCCGTAGGATGGATATATGGTGAAATAGGGTTGTTTCATACTTATAATAACATATCAGTATATGATTTATACTGATGTTATTACTTCATAATGAAAAAACTAAATAAGAAGAAGTAGAAGATGAAATAAAGTTAAAAGAATCGGTAACGGACATTACCTCTTCTTTGAAGCGCCTCTTTGAGACCTCCTCTTAGGGCACTAAAATTGGTCTTTGAAGAAGACCAGGACCTCTATGATGTTTCTAGGGAATTGGGGAAGTAAAATGGGTAGGGTTTGTCTGATCTTGAAGGCTGAAATTGGTGTGAGAAGGAATGTGAGGAGATGCCCTTTTATAAGGGAGGAGAAGGGCACCTTTGGAAATATAAGAAATATTAGTTTATATTAAATCCCAGCCCCAATTAAAAACTTCCAAAATGACTCATATCCGAATATTAGATGAGATAGGGTTGTAATATTATCATCCAATAAAATTTATACATGTTAGGAATTTACTTTAAACATTATCAACTTGATTTATCCTTATTTATCAATTTAATTTTATTTGTGGTAATAATATTCTAAATTTTAAATTATTATAAATAATTACATATGTGTTGTGAATTTTCCATAATTTTATACTTTATGACATTTTATACCATATAAATTTTAATTTATAATTTTTAAATATCTTTGTGATTTTTAAACAATTTTATAATATGTTATTTTTCTAAAATAACAATAGTTTCAATTTTGACACTATTCATTTATTTGAATTTAAATAAAATATATACAAAATATATGTTCGAACTAAAAGCTTTAATAGATTTATAAAATGTCATATGTATCTAGAAAATCAGTGGAGCACATTAAATAGTTCATATAATATTTATTTTAATATTTTTAAAACCATTTATTTGATATTTTAATTTATAAAATAATTTCAACATCACTATTGTGACATAATTAATGATAATTATTTAATCCCTAAAAATTCTAAATAAATTCATATGATGTAGATAATTGTATTATATTTCTTCAGACTATTCAGGTTCGAAGTTTCATTACGTTTATTAATAAATTAAAATTATTATACTTATAATATTTAAGAAAGTGACATGTTGTCCATTTCTTTGGTTCTAATAATAACTAAATTATTTTCGTGGAAAAAGTCAATTAAATGAATCTAATCCGACCCTTAGGTGATATGGGTCTACTTTTAGTCATCCAATAAGATTTTGGCAGGTGTTAGAGTAATTTTATAATCTTATATTTACCCTTAATTACCCGATTTACCTTTAACTATGGTAAATAAAATTTACCGTAGTTACTATTCATAATGCCCAAAAATAAAAAGTATCCTATTAACATAATTTGGACCCAATTATTCCAAATATGGAATCCATTTATCAAAATTAAAAACATATAAGTTGCAGTAATTAATTTAAAATTAATCCCGTTGTTAAGAAAACGGGTTTTAGAAGTTCAAACAATGCCAAAGATTGAAATGTTTTTACCTATGAATTCAATGTGAAATTAATTCTAATGACATATATTATATTAAATGGTAAAAATATATTCTATTTATACTTTTAAACCATTCAATATCTTAATTTAACCATATATATTATCTCAATGAAAAAAGATTTTTTTTAATTAAAAATTTGCGTATTTTTACTATTCATCAAAATTTGAATGTTATCAGAAAAATATCAAAAATTTATCCAAAGTAAATTTTTATATCCTGATTCCAAAGAAGAATTTTATTTTGTCAAATTGAACTTATAAATATGTTAAAAACTAGATTTAATGTGGGTGCGCCATCAAAAAGTGGCAAAACTGCATTTTTTAAAAAATACTTATTTTACCCGAACAATTTATTTTGTTATCTTACCATGTTCTAGAAAATGTGTAAGATGAATAATAATGTTATAAAATTCAAAATGTGGTTAATAATCTTCATAATGGCTATTCCATAATAATATATCATTGTTTAGTGAAACCCGATATTGCGTACTACACACGCTATCGAGGAAGGTCGTGATTGCGTGTAATGAAAGCCAAGTCAGTATTGTGTGTTGTAAAAGATTCCTTTGGTGTTGCGTATAACATAAGACATAAAAAAAACATTTCTCATAAAATCTCAGGGTGTTACATTCTAAACCCCCTTAAAATGTATTTCACCCTCAAAATTCGTCACTTCATACAAATAGATGAGGATACCTCTCTCTCATCATATCCTCAAGTTCCCATGTAGCTTCTTCTAATTGGTGGTTCCTCCATAAAACTTTCAACAAGCGAGTGGTCTTGTTCCGTAGGACTTTTTCTCTATGATCCAGAATCTCTATCAGTTGTTCTTCATAAGAAAGATCTTGCTCCAGCAGTACAACTTCTGAGTTGAGTACATGTAAAGGATCGGGTATGTACTTTCTCATGAGAGATACATGGAACACATCGTGAACTTGAGATAGATTCGGTGGAAGCGCCAATTGGTAAGATACCTTCCCAACACAATCCATAATTTCAAAAGGACCAATATATCTTGGGCTCAACTTTCCCTTCTTTCCAAATCTCATGACCCTCTTCCAAGGAGATATTCGTAAGAACACTTTATCACCCACTTCAAACTCTATGTCATTTCTTCGGTTGTCGGTATAACTTTTCAGTTAAATCTGAGCTACTCTTATGTGTTGTTGAATAGATCTGACCTTTTCTGCCATCTCATCAACAAGATCAGGTCCTAATAGCTTTCTTTCCCCAACTTCATCCCAGCAAGTTGGAGTTCTGTATTTCTTTCCATAGAGGGCTTCATAAGGAGCCATCTGAATACTGGAGTGAAAGCTATTATTATAAGAAAAATCCACCAAAGATAGGTGTTGATCCCAACCTCCTTTTAAATCCATAGAGAAAGCTCTCAACATGTCTTCTAGAGTTTGAATTGTCCTCTCAGAATGACCGTCTGTCTGAGGATGGTAAGCAGTGCTGAAACTCAACTATGTATCTAGAGCATACTGAATACTTCTCCAGAATTTCGAGGTAAACCTTGGATCCCGATCAGATATAATGGAAAGTTGTAACACCCCAATCTTCTATGGTACACTCCTCTTTGAATAATAGAGCAACGTGTGTTGTACGCAACTTCGATATTCTAACACACCGCGACCAATCAAAGTAGACGTTATGAATAGTAATAACCACTTTTTGAAATTATATTAATTTTATAATTCAAAATGGACTTCATTTTTGGATTCAGAATATCGAAATTAGCCTATGTTGATTTTTTGGTATTTTTCTGAGAACTTCCAATTTTTGATGAATAGTGAAAAATACTTAAAAACAACTTTTTTAATCAAACTAATTTATAGTGATAAATTATACAATTGAGTGGTTTTAAAGTATAATTAGAATATATTTTTACCATTTTATCCAATGGTGGTCATTAGAATTACTTTCACTTTGAAATTGGACATAAACAATTGTCAATCTTTTGATATATATTGTTTTTAAAAACACGCTATTTGTTGTGACAGTGGAATTTAATTATTAAATTAATTAAATCAACTTATATGTTTTTGAATTTTGTAAAATAGAAATAATTTTTGAATTATGAATATCAAATATATCTTATGGTGAATTTTTTTTATTTTTGTGAAAAACTTCAATTTTTGATGAATAGTGAAAACACTAAGTGGTAGTTTTAAAACTAATTTTTCGTGTAAATGAAACATTACCACTTCTGTGATTTGATTTTCAAAAATCCTACATACATGGTTGTCATTAGGAAGAAAAATGTGGTTAATGAAATTAAAATAATTTTTTGGTGAATAGTAACTTTTAAGTTCTATTAATCGCGATTAAAGGTAATTAGTGAAATTTAAGGTAAAAATGATATTATAAAAATATGAAAATACCTTTAAACTTTTCCTACACTTATTGGATGAGTCATGACCGACCAAGACAATCCATGGGTCAACTTGGGGACCCCGTGGAGCCACATGGGTAAGAAAATGACATTAATAACTTTTTATTTACAGTAAAAATAAAATTGTTACAAACATGTGTGGTTTTACTAAAACAATTATTATCTAGTGTTATATAAGTTAACTTTTTGAATATAAATATTAATTGGAAAGCTAAAAATCTATACTATATCATGGTAATTTTTTTATAATTTTTAGACATTAAATAAATTTAATTTTTTATGACATAATGATGATGCAGCGATTACCTCCTTAATTAATGATTTAAATAAAATGAAAAGATAATATAAAATCTAAGACTTAAACTTGTCAAAAACCTATTGGATGAGCATATTTCTAACCCTTATCACCTTATCCTCGAAATATATCATTGAGGGACCTTTAAAATTTGAAAAGCATTTCAGAATAATGTAACATTTAATGACTTTCCAAGAGTGCCCCTCCTCTCCTCTTATAAAAGGACCCCCACCTCTACCACCTTATTCACACCTGAAATCTTTTTGGCTCAGCCAAAATCTGACCAACTAATCTCTAAACTTCCCTCTATTACTCTTAGAAGCCTCACTTTGGGCAGAATTTATCCCAAGGAAGCCTTTGGCTCAAATTAAAAAAGAGTTACCCGATTTTAAGATAATGTCTTCTCTTATGTTATTTTGTTTTATTTTGCTTCTCCAACCCCATAAACTCTTTTTATTCCTTTATTTTGTAAAAAAAAAAGTATATTAAATATAATAGGATGTTTTTATGAGAATTATTTGAGTTAAACATACACACACCTTCGTCTAATGGTTAATGAACATACTATTTCTGTGGTTGGTGAATTTCTACCTCACGAAACGATGATTCTTCAATCTTCTTTTAACACCTCTCATGGTGGCCATTAAGATGACACAATTTCTATATATGATATATATTATGTTTATGTTTTCCTTATGCTTCTATATTTCTCATTTATGGCATACCTTTATGATTTCCATTATGGGTAAACGCGATAATTTCATTTTAGGAAGTGCGGACTACCGCGCCCTCAAAGTGATTTGAATCGTTAATGCCATATGTGGGACATATAAAGGATGTAATAAATGATATTATATATGATATTATACTGGAATTATAATACACCTTTATATCATTATGATTTCATTCCATTAAATACGATATAGAAATGAAAGTAGCGTTCATGCGTACGTATGACTTACCGTCTCCGTGAACGGTGCATTTCATTTCTTACCTATAAATGTTACGTAATATTATATATGAATGTATATACTGGATAAATATGAAATATATGATATCTAAATAATTAATATAATTATGTATATAATGTGTATTTTACCATATGTGTCACGACCCGTCCTCGGGGCCCGTGCCGTGACTACCCCAAGCCCGCCTTCCATAGGCCAGGGGCTGGCGACTAGCACCAAGGCGTAAATACCGGTAAAAAGGGAAGGAATTGACTTTGTAAAGTAAACAAGCACCATAGAGTAAGCAAGCAGAAGAAGTAAACACTAAGTAAAAGCTGGTACAATAGTAAGTGCAGAAAAGTAAAGGGGGCCGGAAATACAAGCCCAACTGTAAAGTACAACTGAAAGGAAAAAAAACAGCAACTGAAAGGTAAAGCCGCAACGTCGAGCCGTCCACTGGAAGTCCCACCTGAAGGGTGAGTACAGAAAGCCTCCACTGCTCCTCGGGTCCAGCCTACCGCTCCGAGTACACCTCACCCAGTGGTCCACCTCCAGGTACCGTCCTGCTCCGCAAGCCTCCACCACGATCAGCGCTGTCCGTCGTCTGCAACCAACACAACGTAGTGCGGGCATAGCCCGTGCCGGGGTGAGTATAAGCTACTCAGTAGGGACCCCGAGACCCCCGAAGGTCTCCGAAAATCCACAAAGGATAAACCACAAAGGAAAGATACAATCACGAAGAAACATCCGACACTTCTTAGGTATATTCCCATACATATACCTAAGTCATCAATTCTCGCTCGGCTCCAACACCCGAGCTCAAGTACAACCCAGTCCACATAGGAAAGCAAAACGTGAAATCCATACAGGATATCTCAACACAATCCACGAAGGAAAGTAAAACGTAAATCCACACAGGATAGCTCAACACAATCCACAAAGGAAAGTAAAACGTAAATCCAAACAGGATAGCACAACACAATCCACAAAGGAAAGTAAAACAGAGCTTCAGCTCACACAGGTATACTTCTTCAAATGATGATAGAGATGATCAATGATCCATATAAGTCGTCGGACCCATGAAGGATCGATAGGTACTAACCCCCGCAATGATCCACAGAGGATCTGACCCACAAAGGATCAATAGGTAACTAACCCCCGCAAAGACCCACACAGGATTGGGCCCACACAGGACCTGTAGGCGCTGGCCCACATAGGACCAGACCCACAAAGGATCGGTAGCAATGACCCACAAAGGATTGCTGAGTGCTGTAGTCTTCGTCGTCGAATCCACTGAGGATCTCTGCACAGTCGTCGTCGCCGTAGCAGTCGCAACCAGCTCTAGGGTTCCTGCACACAACAAGCTCGTTCGGGAGGGTCCACTCCACGAGCCGAGAGGATGATACATCAACTGACACATAGTCCATAGTTGATGTATCCAAAAGTTCCGTATCATCAACAGGAACTCAACGTCGCAGACAGCGCGTCAATCGGACGCCCGGTCTGAGAGTTATTGGCTTTTTCGTCCCAGGGCCCGGTTGGTTTTTAAGTCAAAACCAACCCGAACGTACTCCACCTGCGTCCAAACCTCGGGCGGAGTATTCCAAAAGATCTGTCTCAGTTAGAGGAATTCAACGAAGTCGAAGACACGTCAATCGGACTTCCGAAGCTCAGGATATGAGCGTTTCCGATCCGAAGGCCCGGTTGGTTTCGTGTACGAACCAACCTGGCTGAACCCCAAGTATTCCGAAACCTTGAGTGCGATATACCGAAACGACCATCTCGATCCAAGGATCGCATCACCGCTGATGGCGCATCGTTCGGAGGCACGTAACTCAAGTTACGAGCAAAAGACCGAAACGGTCCGAAGACGGGGGGTCTGGGCCCGGACCGACCCCCCCGGGTCGACCCGACCCGGGTCCGGGTCGGACCCGGTTCTGCGCGGCCCGGTCCGGCCAGGACACGACCCGGCCGGTCGGGCCGGCCCGGCTCGGCTCGACCGAGTGGCCGAGCGAAGGAGCCGCGGGGCGCTGCCCCCGCGTGAAGATGGTGTCGCTGCCCCGCGTGGGGCCGCGCTGGAGTCAGCGGACGCGGATTTTGCCGCGTCCCGTGCGTGTGAGCCGGACCCGTGCGGCCGCGGGTCTGCTAGCCACTGCCGCCACGGCTGAAGCCGCGTCGGCCCTATCCGGCGGCACGCCGGGGTGCCGCCGCCTCCAGCCGCCGGTGGGTTCCGCGGGCCACCGGAGTTGCTCCGGTGGTCTGTTTTCCTTCCCGTCTGCGCCGAAGCGCTTCTCGGGTCCCGTTCTTCACTGCGGAAACAACGGATCATCCCTGCGGCATGTTTTTTCATCGCCCTCCAATCCGCGCATCAACCAAGAACTGCGGAGGGTAGTCGGGCCGTGTTTGTTTGGCCTGCACCCTCCGTGTTAGATAATAACAGTCAGGAGAAATTATCAACACATAGAGAACATATCAAAAACAATTTTAATAAATTAAAATTCTTCTTAGGAAACTGGGTTCTTTGTTTTGAACGGAAACATCCATGGAGTAAAAACATTCCCAATAAAACCCCTACCTCGTCAGGTCGTTGCACGCGTGTTGTTCACGGAATTGATCGTCGTGGAAGGAGGGGATCATCGCGTCGTCATGGTATCCGGCGTTGAGTCGACGAACTATGAGGACCAAGAAACAACAGATTTAATTAATAATAATTAAATCCATATTGTTGTTTTAATCCACAAAGTAAATTTTAAAAAAAGAGCGCAACCCCCTACCTTGTCGCTGTCGATCGAAGGTTGTCGCGAGGTTGGATTGTCGTAGAAGAACGTCGCGGAAGAAGAATCGCAGGCGTCGCGGAACTTGGCATCGCATCGTCGATTTCCGAGGGCTCGGCGTTCTACGCGTTTCTCGCGTTCTTCGCGTTCTTCGCGTTCTTCGCGAAGGAGGATGAAGAACTCTTGGTTTCTGTCAAATCCTCTCAACGAACATTTTTCCAGAAGTCGTGCGTTGGTCTTATTTTATTATTACGCCAACGGATTGAAAACAGGTTAAGAAATGATTAAATTAATTCATAGAATTAATTCAACGAATAAAACCGCCCAATTAATTGGTGCGTTAATAAATTAAGAAAACGCGTCAGTTGACTTTCATAATGACGGGTTTTCGCAGGTGCGTTACTTAGCGGAAAAGAAACGGTGGGGCTCGTGCGGCCCCCACCTCAAAAATATCCTACCAAGAGGGTAGGATATTTTTGGATAAAACCTTATCCACATCAACTCAGCTTAAACAGCTCTAAGTGGCTTCAAGTGGCTTCCAAGTGGCTTAAGTGAAATAAAATAAAGTTTGTCGTACAATTTATTTTATATCTTAACTTTAAGCCCAAAAATTAAAAATCACACCCGAGAAAAGGCAACTCCAGAAGAGGCGTTTCTGAGCAATTAACGGCGCTGCGATTCCATCGGTGCCCTCAGAATTCGATTCCGAGCACCGGTTCAAAAGTTAGAAAAACCCACTCGTCCGTTCACTGAACGTACCCGAGCCAAACTTCGGAAAATGATTCCGGGCACACCGGGCCTCGGAATCAGGTACCGTCAGAAACTATGTTCTTATAAAAATCCAAAGAAAATTAAGAAAAAAATTTCCTTGAATTTTTCGGGTCTTTACATAACTCCCACCTCAGGGCTTTACGTCCCCGTAAAGATACATCATAATCTAGGGAAACAAATGTGGGTACTGGGCACGCATCTGAGCCTCCCACTCCCAAGTGCTCTCTTGGAGGTTCCCGTGCTGCCATTTGATGCGCACAAGAGGAATCAATCATCCACGTAGGACCCGTTCCTGTCGATCCTCGATCTCCACCGGGACCTCCCCAAAAGTCACCCCATCATCCACGTCTAGCTCCCCATGGTCAATGATGTGCGTCGGGTCGTGCACGTATCTCCTCAGCTGAGATACGTGGAAGATGTCATGCACCCGGTGCAACTGAGGTGGTAGAGCCAGGCGATAAGCCACCTCGCCAATCCTGCTGAGGACTTGGAATGGTCCTATGAAGCGTGGAGACAACTTTCCGCCTCGGCCAAATCTCTGTAATCCACGTCGAGGTGAGACACGCAAGAAGACGTGGTCGCCATCCTCGAACTCTAGTGGCCTCCGCCTCCTATCAGTGTAAGACTTCTGCCGGCTCTGATCTATCCTCATCCACTCCTGGATGACCTGGACCTTTTCTGTCGTGGCCCGGACCATCTCTGGTCCCACAAGTGATGACTCCCCAGGGTCTGTCTAGCACAAAGGAGATCTACAAGGTCTTCCATACAACGCCTCGTATGGTGCCATCCCGATGGTGGAGTGGTAGCTGTTGTTGTACGCGAACTCCACCAAGGGTAGGTGATCCTCCCAGCTGCGACCAAAGTCGAGGACACATGTGCGGAGAATGTCCTCAAGAGTCTGAATGGTCCTCTCTGTCTGACCATTCGTCTGAGGGTGAAAGGCGGTGCTCAGACGTAGCCGCGTCCCGAACGCCTCCTGCAACCCCTTCCAAAGACGGGAAGTAAAGCAATCATCTCGATCAGAGATGATAGATGATGACACACCGTGAAGCCGTACAATCTCCTGAACGTAGAGACGCCCCAAGCTCTCCACTGAGCCCTGCTATCTGATGGGTAAGAAGTGAGACGACTTGGTGAGTCGGTCGACAATCACCAGATAGAGTCATGACCTCTAGAAGTGCGTGGAATTCCAGTCACGAAGTCCATAGATATGCCGTCCCACTTCCACTCCGGGACCTCCAAGGGCTATACCAAGCCTGCTGGTACCTGATGCTCTGCCTTCACCTGCTGGCAGGTGAGGCATCGAGAAACGAACTCTGCCACAGCCTTCTTCATGCCTGGCCACTAGTGCTGTCGTCTGAGGTCCTGGTACATCTTCGCCACTCCAGGATGTACCGCCAAAGGAGAAGTGTGAAACTCTCTCAGCACCTCCTCTCATAAAGAGACTGGTACCATGGTACGTCCTCTGAAAATGATGTCATGCTCTACTCCAAAGGAGAAGCCATCAGGTGCATGTCCTGAGGATAACTGCGCATGCCGCGTCTCACAGTCAGCGTCCCCACGCTGTGCCTCTCTGACCCACTGCAGTAGTGGAGGAGTGACTGTGAGAGACTAAAGGAAGGCTACTCCATCTCTATCCACGAAGGATATCTGCAAAGCGGTTAGCTGCTCTGTCGCCTCCTCAAGTAGCTGAATGCTCGTCCTCCTGCTGAGAGCATCGACTACCACGTTACCCTTCCCAGGAGTATAGACTATCTCAAAGTCATAGTCCTGGAGGAACTCGAGCCATTGTCACTGTCTCAGGTTAAATTCCTTCTGCGAAAATATGTACCTGAGACTCTGATGGTCAGAAAAGACTGTAAAGTGTCGCCATGTTTTCAGGGCGAAGACTACTGCTGCTAACTCCAGGTCATGGGTAGCGTAGTTCTGCTCATGCGGCCTCAACTGACATGATCTATAGGCGATCACTGCCTGCTCCTGCATCAGGACACATCCGAGTCCGGTCCCTAATGCATCGTAGTAGACTACGTACCCTACTCCCTCCTCAGGCAACCTCAAGATAGGTGCGCTGGTCAATCTCTGTCTCAGCTCCTAGAAGCTCTACTGACATCTGTCTGACCACACAAAGGTTTTACCCTTCTTCGTCAAAGCTGAGAGTGGTGCCGCAACTCTGGAGAAGTCTGGTACAAACCTCCGATAGTATCCAGCTAGTCCCAAGAAACTCCGCACCTCTATCACGCTCCTAGGTGGATCCCAAGCTAGTACCGCCTCAATCTTCGCAGGATCCACTGCAACTCCCGCCTCAGAAATGACGTGCCCCAAGAAGTGGACCTCACGTATCCAGAACTGACACTTCAAGAGTTTTCCATAAAGCTTGTGCTCTCAGAGTGTGTCTAGTACAACCCGCAAGTGGTAGGCGTGCTCCTCCTCAGTCGTCGAGTATATCAAAATTTCGTCGATGAAGACTACGACAAATCAATCGAGGTATGGATGGAAGATCCTGTTCATGAGGCCCATGAACACTACTGAAGCATTGGTTACGCCGAATGGCATAACCAAGAACTCATAGTGGCCATACCAACATCTGAAGGTCGTCTTTTGCACGTCCTCGTCTGGAACTCTGAGATGATGATAGCCTGACCTGAGGTCTATCTTCGAGAACCACCGTGCTCTCTTAAGCCGATCGAAGAGGTCATCAATCCTCGGTAGAAAATACTTGTTCCTCACTGTCACCTGGTTCAGGCGACGATAGTCGACACAAAGTCGCAAGCTCCCATCCTCCTTGGCGAACAATATCGGGGAAGCCCAGGGTGAAACACTAGGTTGGATGAAACCCTTGCCCTAAAAGTCCTCCAACTGTACCCGTAGCTCTCGAAGTTCAGCGGGGGCCATCCGATATGATAGAGTCAATATCGGGGCTATCCCGGGGTACATGTCAATATGAAAGTCTACCTCTCTGCGAGGAGGTATCCCTGGAACGTCTTCGGGAAAGACGTCCGCGTACTGATCCACCACTGTAGGAAAACTAGGACTCCGCACGTCAAAAACTCCTAGGATGAAGCTATCCAACTAATGAGTGATGGGTTGTCCTCTCCTCTGCGGAAGTCCATCCTATGCTGCGAAGGCTCCCTTCTCACCGGTGAAGGTGAACCTGCTCCCATCGGTGCGTACACATCGCACCTTGGACCTAATACAATCAATCTGTGCATGGACTGTAGATAACCAATCCATGCCCAAGATGACGTCGTAAGGCCTCGACGCTGCTACAAGAAGATCCCAGCCGATGCTCTCGCCTCCTAGAGTAAGCTCAAACTTCCGGCACCAGGGCGTAATCGTCGAGTCTGCTCCCATAGGAGTCTATAGCCGTAAGGATCGAGCCAATGACTCTGTCAGAATCTCAGAGCTCCGAACAAGGGCAGCGGCTATGAAAGAGTGACTCGCTCCTGTGTCTATAAGAACTGCAGAAAGGGTGTAATAGACACAGATCATACCTCATATCATCTCAGGCGCGCCGTGGTCGTAGGGATCCGCTGCCTGGAGCTGTGCATGTCTCTGCCCGCCAGCTCCCTGTGGTCGCGGCAGGCCTCCTGGTGGTGGTGGTGGTAGAGCCTCAAAGCGTCGCCCCCACCTGCTGCTCGGCCAGCTCCTCTGCCTCATCCGCCTCCTCCCTGCAGACCGCCAGGGTCGACCCTCTGCCTCTGCCTGGGTGGCCCCTCAACTGTCTGCTGCTCCTTGGCACGGTGGGTCGGGCAGTCACGAGCCATGTGACCCTGCCCGCTGCAAGTGTAGCACTGCCTGCCTCTCGAATGACTGGCTCCGCGCTGTGTGCCCCGCACGGCTGAGCCGGTGTCCTGAGGTCATCTGCGAGAGGGTCTGGTATGCCTGGACCCCTGAGTCATCCACCGATTGGCTACTGCGGAAGACTCTACTACGTGCCGCCCCGCGGTAGGTCTCGCCGCTGGAGAAGCCTCAGCAAGAAAGATCTTGATCAAAAGGGCTCGCTCCAGTACTCCTGCCTGGGTCAGGATACTGAGGGAGATCAACGATGCCCTAATCTCGTGCCTCAATCCCTGCTCAAAGGTCCGGGCCTGGAAGAACGGGTCCCGTACCCTGTCGGTCGAGTAGCGCGAGAGATCGGTGAATCTCTTCGAGTACTGGGCGACTGTCAAGCTGCCCTGCCGCAGCTGAAGAAGCTCCTGGATGCGCACCGCACAGAGGGTGGCCGAGACGAACTCTGAGCGGAAGAGGCCCTCAAATTCTGTCCAGATGAGAGTGGCCTCATCGTGCACCTAGATCATCAAGCTCCACCATCGTCCTTCTACTGCATGCAGTAGACTCGCTGCGAGGATCACCATGAGGTCTGCTGGTGTCCTCACTAGTCTGAAAACTCACACCACTTCCTCCAGCCAGTCCTCGGCTACCTGGGGGTCCGTCTCCCCGCGGAACCTGGGTAGTCACTGGCGCTAGAACTCATGTAGTGCACTGAGGCGACGTGCATCTTCAGCGGCTGGTGCTGGAAGCATCGGTGGCTCAGCGGGTAGAGGTACCGCTGGTGCCTCCGCCGTCAAAGGGTCCTGTACCGAGGCCTTGTCGCTCGGCGAGTTGTTGTCACGTACCACTCTCGGAACCCTAGCTGGCTGCCATCGTGGGGCCATCCTGAAAAGGAAACAGGTGCTCCACGGTCAGAACAGTATACCTGGTTAGCTGATTTGAAGTAATCACAAAGAAAACTTGAAACACACATGCAATCAATGTTTTCGTGCATTAAGTTGGAAATCAGAAGTCAGGGTCCTGGTGTACGGATACGTCGGCCGCTGCACCAACACGGGACTCCCTAGACTGATAACCACACCCAATACGCTAAACAATATTGCTTCACATAGAAGAAAGATCAGAGTCTACAGTAGAACAGAACTCCTCTGATACCAATTTGTCACGACCCGTCCTCGGGGCCCGTGCCGTGACTACCCCAAGCCCGCCTTCCATAGGCCAGGGGCTGGAGACTAGCACCAAGGCATAAATCCCGGTAAAAAGGGAAGGCATTGCCTTTGTAAAGTAAACAAGCACCACAGAGTAAGAAAGCGGAAGAAGTAAACACTAAGTAAAAGCTGGTACAATAGTAAGTGCAGAAAAGTAAAGGGGGCCGGAAATACAAGCCCAACTGTAAAGTACTAATGAAAGGAAAAAAACAGCAACTGAAAGGTAAAGCCGCAACATCGAGCCATCCACTGGAAGTCCCACCTGAAGGGTGAGTATAGAAAGCCTCCACTTCTCCTCGGGTCCAGCCTACCGCTCCGAGTACACCTCGCCCAGTGGTCCACCTCCAGGTACCGTCTTGCTCCGCAAGCCTCCACCACGATCAGCGTTTTCCATCGTCTGAAACCAACACAACGTAGTGCGGGCATATCCCATGCAGGGGTGAGTATAAGATAGTCAGTAGGGACCCCGAGACCCCCGAAGGTCTCCGAAAATCCACAAAGGATAAACCACAAAGGAAAGATACAATCACGAAGTAACATCCGACACTGCTTAGGTATATGACCATACATATACCTAAGTCATCAATTCTTGCTCGGCTCCAACATCTGAGATCAAGTACATCCCAGTCCACACAGGAAATCAAAATGTGAAATCCACACAGGTTAGCTCAACACAATCCACAAAGGAAAGTAAAACGTAAATCCACACAGGATAGCTCAACACAATCCACAAAGGAAAGTAAAACATAAATCCACAGAGGATAGCACAACACAATCCACAAAGGAAAGTAAAACAGAGCTTCAGCTCACACAGGTATACTTATTCAAATGACGATAGAGATGATCACTGATCCATCTAAGTCGTCAGACCCACGAAGGATCGATAGGTACTAACCCCCGCAATGACCCACAAAGGATCTGACCCACAAAGGATCGATAGGTAACTAACCCCCTCAAAGACCCACATAGGATCGGGCCCACACAGGACCTGTAGGCGCTAGCCCACACAGGAACGCTGAGCGCTGACCCACACAGGATCAGACCCACACATGATCAGTAGCACTGACCCACAAAGGATCGATGAGTGCTGTAGTCGTCGTCGTCGAATCCACTGAGGATCTCTGCACAGTCGTCGTCGTAATAGCAGTCACAACCAGCTCTAGGGTTCCCGCACATAGAAAGATCGTTTGAGAGGGTCCGCTCCACGAGCCGAGAGGCTGATACATCAACTAACACATAGTCCAGAGTTGATGTATCCAAATGTTCCGTATCGTCAACAGGAACTCAACGTCGCAGACGGCGCGTCAATCAGACCCCCGGTCTGAGAGTTATTGGCCTTTTCGTCCTAGGGGCCCGGTTGGTTTTTAAGGCAAAACCAACCCGACCGTACTCCACCTGCGTCCAAACCTCGGGCGGAGTATTCCAAAAGATCCTTCTCACTTAGAGGAATTCAACAAAGTCGATGACACGTCAATCAGACGTCCGAAGCTCAAGATATGAGCGTTTCCGCTCCGAAGGCCCGGTTGGTTTCGTGTACGAACCAACCCGGCCGAACCCCAAGTATTCCGAAACCTTGAGTGAGATATACCGAAACGACCGTCCCGATCCAAGGATCGCATCTCCGCTGACGGCACGTCGTTCGGAGGACCGTAGCTCAAGTTACGGGCAAAAGACCAAAACGGTCCGAAGACGGGGGGTCTGGGCCCGAACCGACCCGACCCGACCCCCCCTGGGTTGGCCCGAACCGGGTCGGACCCGGTTCGGCGCGGCTCGGTCCGGCCAGGGCACAACCCGGCCTGTCGGGCCGGCCCGGCTCGGCTCAGCCGAGTGGCCGAGCGAAGGAGCCGCGGGGCGCTGCCCCCGCGTGAAGATGGTGCCGCAGCCCCGCGTGGGGTCACGCTGGAGTCAGCGGACGCGGCTTTTGCCGCGTCCCGTGCGTGTGAGCCAAACCCGCGCGACCGCGGGTCTGCTGGCCGCCGCTGCCGCAGCTTCAGCCCCGGCGGCCCTGTCCGGCGGCGCGCTGCCGCCTCCGGCCGCCGGCGTCGCCGCGCCGGCGACCCGCGCCGCCGGTGGCTTCCGCAGGCCACCAGAGTTGCTCCGGTGGTCCGTTTTCCTTCCCGTTTGTGCCGAAGCTCTTCCTGGGTCCCGTTCTTCACTGCGGAAACAACGGATCATCCCTGCAGCATGTTTTGTCGTCGCCCACCAATCTGCGCATCAACGAAGAACTGCAGAGGGTAGTCGGGCCGTGTTTGTTTGGCCCGCACCCTCCGCGTTAGATGATAACAGTCAGGAGAAATTATCAACACATAGAGAACATATCAAAAACAATTTTAATAAATTAAAATTGTTCTTATGAAACCAGGTTCTTTATTTTGAAAGGAAACATCCACGGAGTAAAAACATTCCCAATAAAACACCTACCTCGTCAAGTCGTCGCACGCGCGTTCTTCGCGGAATTGATCGTCGTGGAAGGAGGGGATCATCGCGTCGTCGCGGTATCCAGCGTTGCGTCGACGAATTTTGAGGACCAAGAAATAACAGATTTAATTAATAATAATTAAATCCATATTGTTGTTTTAATCCACAAAGTAAATTTAAAAAAAAGAGTGCAACCCCCTACCTTGTCGCTGCCGATCGAAGGTTGTCGCGGGGTTGGATTGTCGCGGAAGAACGTCGCAGAAGAAGAATCGCCGGCATCGCGGAACTTGGCGTTGCGTCATTGATTTTCGAGGGCTCGGTGTTCTTCACGTTTCTCGCGTTCTTCACGTTCTTTACATTCTTCGCGAAGGAGGATGAAGAACTCTTGGTTTCTGTCAAATCCTCTCAACGAACATTTTTCCAGAAGTCGTGCGTTGGTATTATTTTATTATTACGCCAACGGATTAAAAACAGGTTAAGAAATGATTAAATTAATTCATAGAATTAATTCAATGAATAAAACCGCCCAATTAATTGGTGTGTTAAGAAATTAATAAAACGCGTCAGTTGACTTTCATAATGACGGGTTTTCGCGGGTGCGTTACTTAGCGGAAAAGAAATGGTGGGGCTCGTGCGGCCCCCACCTCACAAATATCCTACCAAGAGGGTAGGATATTTTTGGATAGCACCCTATCCGCATCAACTCAGCTTAAGCAGCTTTAAGGGCTTCAAGTGGCTTCCAAGTGTCTTAAGTGAAATAAAATAAAGTTTGTCGTACAATTTATTTTATTTCTTAACTTTAAGCCCAAAAATTAAAAACCACACCCGAGCAAACGCAACTCTAGAAGAGCCGTTTCTGAGAAATTACCGGTGCTGCGATTCCATCGGTTCCCTCAGAATTCGATTCCGAGCACCGGTTCAAAAGTTAGAAAAACCCACTCATCTGTTCACTGAACGTACCCGAGCCAAATTTCGGAAAATGATTCCGGGCACACCGGGCCTCGGAATTAGGTGCCGTCAAAAACTAAGTTCTTATAAAAATCCAAAGAAAATTAAGAAAAAAATTTCATTGAATTTTTCAGGTCTTTACAACATGAACAACTTGTAATTATAAGAAGTTTATTTTTGACTCATGTACCAAAGATTGACAAAACGACCTTTATTAACATAAATAATTACATAATGTTCATAACATGTTAATAAGTGATATAAAAGGTATAATAAATTTGAAAAAAGGTACTTAAAAAATTATAAATTAACTCTAGTTTATTATTCAGTAGGTTAAAGAACGGTCGAGTCAAGCCGGACACGAGGTAAGGGAACTTCTTAACCCAATTTCTGTTCTTTTGGTTAATCTCCTACTTTCAAATTATGTCATGATATTATTATGTCCTATCTTTTATTTGTACATTCTTTATGTGTACTTATAGTTAATACACATAATAGGCCTATTTTATTTAAAAAATGATCTTTGTAAGGGACTTCGTCTCAATCTCCTTTCATTGAGGCATATTTTATTTTATACACAACTTTCTATTATACGGTGTATAAACCCATTTTAATTTTAAGTTTCTTCAAAAGGAATATTTTTTATACGAATCATTTTACTAAATGACAAAAAGGAATGTTTTGTATTACCTATGCGGCGATAATGACTTCTCCGCCGTCGTGACCATTATCTGAGTCTTGTCCTCCTCTACAAGACATAATTTTTTTAAATGAAAAATAAATACAAAGTTTTAATTTTCTTTTATTTTGGTATTTAAAATGTTTTTGATAATGTTTTTATTATATCGATGTGTTTTATTGATATCCTGTGATTGAAATGTGGAAATGTTATGTTTCCTTTATGCATGTTTTATGTGATACGATTATGTTATGGTTTATGATATGTTTAAACCTGTTCATATGAGGAATGCATTGGACTTAATAAGTGACGGGTGGAGCTTGCTATAGCTCCTCGATGCATCGGTAGGTCTAATGAGACAAACTAGTGTCTTGGCACGAGGCCTTGACAAAATCTTATTTATAGTCTTGGCACGAGGCCTTGGCTACGTGGTTATGATAGTCTGGAATTATGCATTCCATCATTATGAAAGTGGTTATTGATATTTCATGTGATTATTTGACCAGTAGAATGACCATGTGAATAAGTAAATGGAATTATTTCATTTTACTTTTTCCATATTATGCTGATGTTAATGTTTAAAAGGATTTTTTTAGTTATACATTGCCTTAAATGTTTATGTTTATTTATGAAAGCTTTTGCTATATTGTTATCCTTACTGAGCATCTGAACTCACCCCTTTCAATGTTTTAATATTTTACAGGATGTGAAGAAGTATTTTATGAATGACCTGCAGGGATAGTCAGAAGGGTATATGAGTGTGGACTATGGAGACCATGTTATTTTAGTTTTTCACTTTATGATGTAATGTAACTTTTATGAATGTATCTAGTGTTTCCAAGGATACTAAACTAATCGGTATTTCTAGACTTGATCTTTTATGATCATGCCAATGTTACGTAATAATGCACCGACTCTTGGTAACTGGGGTCGGGGTGTTACAGTTGGTATCAGAGGCAGTTTAGTACTAACCTTGGAAGCTAGATTTAGGAAAACTATCATTAGAGAACATAGACCTAAGATAAAATTTGAGGATTAGTATAGAAGAACTTCCTAGAATTTTGGTATTATAGAGATTTTGTGAGTTTTCCGAGAAATACATCAATGTCTGGATACGATCAAGTAGAGGCAGCTCTGGCATAGATATACCTAGGGGTAAAACCCAAAAACACTGCTTTGAGCTAGACTCGAATGAGAACTGGTGCATGACAACGGGCCTTGCTGCACTCTTGGTTACGACACTCTCGGGGGATATGCTTAGGATAATTCTCATTTTCATTACAAACCACTATAAAGGGTTATGAGTATATACTTCCTCAATGAAAACATTTTTGTGATTATGGATTATATCCATAAATAGTTCAATTTATGTTAAGTGTTTTTCAAGTTTGTAATTATGTATTTTGATTCATAATTTAATCTAGTTTATGCCATTGTTTAAAAATGGCTCCTAGTGGGAGGAATAGAAATTGTATCAATGCACGCACTCCATGTATAGATTTCCCTCCTGCTCAAAATAATTACAATGGAGCTGGTGATACAACTAGTGCTGATCAGCTTATCACCATACTGTGACAACTCACTCAGGTTATGAATAATAACCTTACTCTTATAGAGCACCCTGATCTGCAACGTGGAGGATCAATGTTGGACTGCTTCATGAGGAATAAACCGCCAACATTTAATGGGGGTACAAATCCAATAGTAGCTGAGCAATGGATAAAATCCTTAGAGAAAATATTCAACGCCTTGGGGAGTAGCGAAAGGGAGAAGGTTGTCATGGATTTTTACCGCCTCACTGGAGATGTTGATCAATGTTGGTCGCTGATTCAAGACACAAAGGAAGAGGAAGAAGTATCAAGTATGGAATGGAGGAAGTTTAAGGAAATTTTCTTAGAAAAATACTTTCCACATGACCATCGAGCAGATATGGAAAGGCAATTTCTGAGTCTGAGGTAGAAGCAGGATGAGAATGTCGCAAAGTATGAGGCTAACTTTACAAGGTTAGCGAGGCATGCTACAGATTATATACATAACCCAGGAAGTAAGATTGATCGTTTCTTTGATGGGTTAAAACCATTTCTTCGTTGAGATTTTGTATCACAATCTTTATCAACGTACGAAGATATAGTCTTGTGTTCTATCAAGACAGAAAAGGAATTCTTTAAATCTTATGACAATAAAGTAAAGCAAGAGAAGAAGAGAATTGTGGAGCAAGAGACAGATAAAGGGAAAAATAGAAAGATGGATTTTCCATTATGCGATAATTGTGGGAAGAATCACCCCAGTAATTTCCTAAAAGGAATGAGAGTTTTTTATAAATGTGGAGAAAAACGTCACCAGGATCGTGATTGCAAGGGAAAGAAAGAGGCTATCAATGTTGAATGCTACAATTTTAGGGAAATGGGGCATTATCCCAATGAATGTCCTAATCGTCAGGTAAAATTACCTCAGAAAAGGCCAAGGGATCAAGGAAAATCTTATGATGTTACTATAGTTTAAGTGGAATAATTAATTTATTGGTGCTTTTGGACTCAAGGATTATATTCTGGTTATAAGAATACTGTGATATATATATGGATTTTACTACAATACTTGTTGTTTTCATTAAGGTTTTAATATGATGAAGGTAATCATTTTTTTAGTATGTCACAATAAGACAAACTTTACTCTGTTTGGTGAATCTAATGTTACAATTGATTTTGGAATTTAAAGAACTTTTAGAGAAAGTATGGACGGAGGTATTTTGGATAACTATAAAGGTTGGAATGGATTAAGTTGAACTTTGGATAGTATTGTTTAATGTTAAAACATTTATGAAGATTATTTTTGGAATATTATAATACTATAGTTTTAGGAAAACGACAACCTGCAGGTTGGGGGATAACCCGTCACGTCGGACAAAGCTATAGGAATCGAACCCACAACTATAGTGCGACATGCCTTTATTACCTACCACTAGCCTACAGGAATTCCCTGGTTATTACAAATTTTTTTTCCTAATCTAAATGGTATGTGTTAATATTTGAAACCTTATACAATTATGATAAATAGAATATTTTTGAGTTCTCTTACCTTTTGGAGTGAAAGATGGGTTTGTGGTAAAAATTTATTAAAGAATGAAAGTCTACATGACAAGTAAGTATATTTCCTTACGTTCTTAGTATATATCCTAAATAAATTCCTCAACTTTATGAAAGGTTACTTAAAACAAAAATGTTGTCGGTTAACTTTTCCAATTGGGGAATCAATGACCGTTTAACCAATCACAAGTTTGTGATTTTCTTGTAGTTAACTTTCTCCTAATCCTGTTTTATACAACTCTCTATCAGACCTTGGTGGTTTGTTTTTCCTCCATATCCATATTTTCATAGAATCCTAGCATGGGCTATCTCGGGTGACCTTTGTACTGCTCTTTATTTCTTTTAAAGTTATATTTTTATTAACCTTATTTCCGATGTGGGTTTTCCACAAAGGTATTTTCTATTTTCAACCTTTTATTTTCAAAGAAAAAATTTAAATTGTGAGGATGGAATTTATTGAAGGAGGGGAGAATGTAACACCCCAAGCTTCCATGGTACGCTCCGCTTTGAATAATAGAGCATCGTGTGTTGTACGCAACTTCGAGATTCTAACAAACCGCGACCAATAAAAGTAGCCGTTATGAATAGTAATAACCACCTTTTAAAATTATATTAATTTTATAATTCAAAATAGACTTCATTTTTGGATTCGGAATATCAAAATTAGCCTATGTTGAATTTTTGGTATTTTTATGAGAACTTCCAATTTTTGATGAATAGTGAAAAATACTTAAAAACAACTTTTTTTAATCAAAATAATTTATTGTGATAAATTATACAATTGAGTAGTTTTAAAGTATAATTAGAATATATTTTTACCATTTTATCCAATGGTGGTCATTATAATTAATTTCACTTTGAAATTGGACATAAACAACTGTCAATCGTTTGATATATATTGCTTTTTAAAAACACGCTATTTGTTGTGACAGAGGGAATTAATTATTAAATTAATTAAATCAAATTATATGTTTTGAATTTTTTAAATTAGACATCATTTTTTAATTAGGAATATCAAATATATCTTATGGTGATTTTTTGGTATTTTTCTGAAAAATTTCAATTTTTGATGAATAGTGAAACCACTAAGTGGTAGTTTAAAAACTAATTTTTCGTGTAAATGAAACATTACCACTTCTGTGATTTGATTTTCAAAAATCCGACATACATGGTTGTCATTAGGAAGAAAAATGTGGTTCAATGGGATTAAAATAATTTTTTGATGAATAGTAACTTTTATGTTTTATTAATCGCGATTAAAGGTAATTAGTGAAATTTAAGGTAAAAATGATATTATAAAAATATGAAAATACCTTTACACTTGTCCTAAACTTAATGGATGAGTCATGGCCGACTACGACCATCCATGGGTCAACTTGGGGACCCCGTGGAGACACTTGGGTAAGAAAATGACATTAATAACTTTTTATTTAAAGTAAAAATAAAATTGTCACAAACATGTGTTGTTTTACTAAAAAAATTATTACATGGGGTTATATAAGTTAAATTTTTGAGTATAAATATAAATTGTAAAGCTAAAAATATTTCCTACATCATGGTAATTTTTTTATAATTTTTATACATTAAATAAATTAAATTTTTAATGACACAGTGACGATGCAACAATTACCTCATTAATTAATGATTTAAATAAAATGAAAAGATAATGTAAAATATAATACGAACACTTGTCAAAAACCTATTATATGAGTAGATTTCGAACCCTTATCACCTTATCCTAGAAATATATCATTTTGGGACCTTTAAAATCTGAAAATCATTTCATAATAATGTAACATTTCATGACTTTCCAAGAGTGCCCCTCCCCTCCTCTTATAAAAGCCCCCCACCTCTACCACCTTATTCAAACCTTCAAGCCATTTGTATAGGCCAAAAAATTCCCAAATACTCTATAAACATCTCTCTATTACTCCTAGAAGCGTCACATTGGGCAGAAGTCTTCCCAAAGAAGCCTTTCGCTCAAAACAAAAAAGAGTTACCCGATTTTAAGGTAATGTCTTCTCTTATGTTATTTTGTTTTATTTTGCTTCTCCAACCCCTTAAACTCTTTTTATTCCTTTATTTTGTAACAAAACCAGTATCTTAAATATAATAGGATGTTTTTATGAGAAGTATTTGATTTAAACTTACACACACCTTTTTCTAATGGTTAAATAACATACTGTTTCTCTGGTTGGCAAATTTCTGCCTCACGAAACGATGATTCTTCAATCTTCTTTTAACACCTCTCATGGTGGCCATTAAGATGAAAATATTTCTATATATGATATATATTATGTTTATGTTTTCCGTATTATTCTTTATTTCTCATTTATGGAATACCTTTATGATTTCCATTTTGGGTAAACGTGATAATTTTATTTTAAGAAGTGCAGACTACCGCCCCCTCAAAGTGATTTGAATCGTTAATGCCATATGTGGGATGTATAAAGGATGGAGTAAACGATATTATATATGATATTATACTGGAATTATAATACACATCTATATCATTATGATTTCATTCCATTAAATATGAAATAGAAATGAAAGTAGCGTTCATGTGTATGTACGGCTTATCGTCTCCATGAACGGTGCATTTCATTTCTTATCTCTAAATATTACGTAATATTATGAATTAATGTATATACTGGATAAATATGAAATATATGATATCTAAATCATTAATATAATTGTGGATATAATGGATATTTTACCATATGAACAACTTGTAATTATAAGAAGTTTATTTTTGACTCATGTACCAAAGATTGAAAAAACGACCTTTATTAACATAAATAATTACATAATGTTCATAACATAGTAATAAGTGATATAAAAGGTATAATAAACTTGAAAAAGGTTCTTAAGCAATTATAAATTAACTCTAGTTTATTATTCAGGAGGTTAAAGAACGGTCGAGTCAAGTCGGACATGAGGTAAGGGAACTTCTTAACCCAATTTCTGTTCTTGGGGTTAATCTCTTACATTCAAATTATGTCATGATATTATTATGTCCTATCTTGTGTTTGTACATTATTTATGTTTACTTATAGTGAATACACATAATATATATTTTTTATTTAAAAAATGATCTTTGTAAGGGACTTCGTCTCAATCTCCTTTGATTGAGGCATGTTTTATTTTATACACAACATTATTTTATACGGTGTATAAACCCCTTTGAATTTTACGTTTATTCAAAAGGAATATTTTTTATACGAAGCGTTTTACTAAACAAAAAAAAAGGAATGTTTTGTCTTATGTATGCGGCGACAACCACTTCTCCGCCGCCGTGACCATTATCTGAGTTTCGGCTTCCTCTACAAGCCATAATTTTTTTTAAATGAAAAATAAATACCAAGTTTTAATTTTCTTTTATTTTGGCATTTAAAATGGTTTTGATAATGTTTTTATTACATCGATGTGTTGTATTGATATATTGTGATTGAAATGTGGAAATGTTATGTTTCCTTTATTCATGTTTTATGTGATACGACTATGTTATGGTTTATAATATGTTTAAACCTGTTCATATGAGGAATGAATTGGACTTAATAAGTGACGGGTAGAGACCGCTATAGCTCCTCGATGCATCGGTAGGTCTCATGAGACAAACTAGTGTCTTGGCAGGAGGCCTTGACAAAATCTTATTTTTAGTCTTGGAACGAAGCCTTGGCTACGTGGTTATGATAGTCTGGAATTATGCATTCCATCATTATGAAAGTGATTATTGATATTGCATGTGATTATTCAACCAGTAGAATAACCATGTGAATAAGTAAATGGAATTATTTCCTTTTACTTTTTCCATATTATGCTGAAGTTCATGTTTAAATGGCTTTTGTTTAGTTATACATTGCCTTAAATGTTTATGTTTATTTATTAAAGCTTCTGCTATATTGTTATACTTACTGAGCATATGAGCTCTCCCCTTTCAATGTTTTAATATTTTCCAGTATGTGAAGAATTATTTTATGAATGACCTGCAGGGATAGTCAGAAGAGGATATGAGTGTGGACTATAGAGAACATGTTATTTTAGTTTTTCACTTTATGATGTAATGTAACTTTTATGAATGTATCTAGTGTTTCCAAGGCTACTAAACTAATCGGTCTTTCGAGACTTGATGTTTTGTGATCATGCCAAAGTTACGTAATAATGCACCGACTCTGGGTAACTGGGGTCGGGGCGTTACAAAAGTGGTACTCCATGCAATCTTACCACTTCCTTTACATATATCCTGGAAATTTGATCAATAGAAAAATCTTCTCTAATAGAAATGAAGTGTGCCGACTTTGTAAGACGATCAACTATAACCCAGATAGCATTATTGCCTTTAGATGTTTTAGGAAGTCTAGTGACAAAGTCCATAGTGATGTTTTCCCATTTCCATTCTGGTATGAGTAATGGTTGTTACATCCCCATAGACTTTTGTCTCTCAGCTTTAACTTGCTGACAAACCAAGCATTGAGAGACATATTTAGAAATATCTCTTTTCATTCCATCCCACCAAAAGTACTCTATCAGGTCCCTATACATCTTTGTACTTCCAGGATGAATAGAAAATGAAGAACTATGAGCCTCATCTAGTAGCTCCTTCTTTAATTCTGGGATGGGAGGAACACAAACCCGATTCTTGAACCTTATTATCCCATCACAATCAAGGTTGAATTCAAGAACATTTATCACCTTCTTTTGTAACTCTACGTATTCTTTCGGTGACTCTTTTATCTTCACATGTATAGATGGTTGAACCTTTATTTGAGAAAGATAAGATTTTTCCCTTTCCATTATAATTCCAAGATCCATCTTTTTTAAATCCATACATATTGGATCTTTTGTGATCCTCATAATGGATAATCTAGCATGGTCTTATTGACTTAATGCGTCTACTACCTTGTTTTCTTTCCAAGGGTGGTAATGAATTGAGCAATCGTAATCCTTAATCAGCTCCAACCATCTTCTTTGATGCATATTCAGCTCCTTTTGTGTGAAAATATACTTTAAACTTTTATGATCAGTATAAATATCAAAACTTTCACCAGAAAGATAATTCCTCTAAATCTTCAATGCAAATATTACCGCAGATAACTCCAAATCATGAGTTGGGTAATTTTGCTCATGGATTTTCAACTGTCGTGAGGAATAAGCTATCACCATATCATTTTGCATGAGAACACACCCCAATCCATTCTTAGATGCATCACTGTAGATCACAAACATTTCTCCACTACAAGGTAGTGTGAGTATAGGTGCACTGGATAACCTTCATTTTAGCTCTTTGAAATTCTCTTCACATTCCTCCATCCAAACAATCTTAACTGCTTTCCGAGTCAACTTGGTGAGTGGGTTAGATAACCTTGAAAAATATTTCACAAAACGTCGGTAATATCCATCCAAACCAAGAAAACTTCAGATCTTAGTTACTATTGTTGGTCTCGACCATCTTTTGATAACCTCTGTTTTTGCTAGATCCACAGATATCCCCACTTTTGAGATTATGTGACCCAAAAAATGAAACTTTTTGAAGCCAAAATTCACACTTGGTAAATTTGGAATAAATCATCCCCTTTCTTAGGGTCTTTAATATAATTCTCAAGTGATCTTCATGTTCTTCCTTGATCTTTGAATAGACAAGAATATCATCTATAAAGACTACCACAAACTGATCAAGATAGTCTCTAAAGACTCTATTCATCAGATCCATGAAGATAGCAGGGGCATTAGTAAGACCAAATGACATCACTATAAATTCATAGTGTCCATACGTTGTACAGAAATCCTTCTTTGGTATATCCTCCATTTTGACCCTTAATTGATGATATCCTAAACGAAGATCAATATTGGAAAAGTATTGAGCTCCCCGTAGTTGGTCAAATAGGTCATCAATGCGTGGGAGAGGATATTTTTTCTTGATAGTGATCTTGTTAAGTTCTCGATAATAAATGTAGAGTCTCATTGATCCATCATTCTTCTTAACAAACAGAACAGGTGCTCCCCAAGGTGACGCACTAGGGCGTATGAATCCATTATCAAGATTCTCTTGGAGTTTCTTATTCAATTCCTACAACTCAATTGGGGCCATTTTATAAGGTGTCTTTGAAATGGTCAAAGCACCCGGTACAAGTTCTATTGAAAACTCAACATCACGATTTGGTGGAAGACCTGACAATTCCTCTGGAAAGACATCATTAAACTCTCGTATAGTGGGCTTATTATTAATCATGAGTTTCTATCCAACCATTTGAGATAAATAAACTTCATTTAGTGGAATCAGGACCCATAAGATGGAAGAAATTTCCACTGGAAGGTTATGTTCATCCTTGCATCGATAGACGATCATAGATTGATCTGGAATATGAAATGTGACCTCCCTTCTTTAGAAATTGATATGATCTCCATATAAAGAAATCCAATCCATTCCAAGAATCACATAAAATTTCACTATAGGAAGGACCACAATATTTTCCGGAAGCACTTTCCCACAAACTTCAATCGGAGAATAATTTTAAACTTTTTATGCGACTGTTGTTCCATTAGGAGTTGTCAGAGCCAACTAAACATCTAATTGTTGAGGTAATATGGTGATACCATTATAAAATTCTTCAGAAATAAAAGTGTGGGTGGATCCAGAATAAAATAAAACATTTGCTACTTTAGAGTGGATTGTAAGTGTACCTCTCACAACTACGTTTTCGTACTCCACATCACCGATAATAATTTCATGTGACTTTCCTTTGTCTTTGTCCTTAAGAGTTTTTTGATGTCGATCATCGTCATCAACCCTTGGATTTTGGCATTGATTGGAATAATTCCCCATCTACTTTCACTTGAAACATTGAAGTGTAGTCGGTTTATTATGTGTATCCATTCCTTTGTTTTCATCATTAGCAATCTTCTTCCCATTATTTCGACATTCAATTGCCTGATGACCTTCTTTTCCACACTTATAACATTTTCTTGTAGCCTTAAGATGATTTCCCCCATTTTTCATTCCAAACTTTGAGCATAAGGTAAAACTCATCTTAATTTCAGTGTGGTCTTTAGATTTTCCTTTGAATTCCATTTTCCTCTTCTTATCAAACCCATGTGACTGATGGGTTACACCAATCTCCATCTCAACCTTGAGATCACATCAAACAATTTCCTCGTAACTATTTAAGTCCCTTATTTCTAACTCCCTTAGAAGGCTTGGTTTTAAGCCACTAAAGAATCGATCGATCTTACTCTTAGGTTGGATAATAATTCCGGAAGCGTACCTTGCAAGTCTTGTAAAATTTGCTTCGTAGGTACCAATGGATTCATCATCCTTTTTCTTCAGTTCAAGAAACTCCTTCTCCATATTTTTTCGAAGAAAACGAGGGAAATACTTATTGAAAAATAAGTTCTTGAACTCGTCCCATTCCATGGACTCAATTTCATCCCTTTTCCTCATATTCTTAATAAGATTCCACCATTGATCAACATCACCTTCCAAACGATATACAGCTAAGATGACTTTATCATGTTCAGAACATTGAAGAACAGAAAATATCTTTTCAGTGGTACTGATCCATTGTTCATCCACTAATGGATCAGAAGACCCACTGAATGAAGGTGGACTCTGCCTCATTAAGGATTCAACAGAATGTTTCTCCTTTCTTTTCTCGTTTGGAAGTCCTGCATGATTCATAGATTGAGAAAGTTGTGTGAGAATGTCTACAAGATTCTGCATTCCATCTCCCATAACGTTTGGTTGCTCAGTGGGACAATCATTGCATTTCCCGTTGCATTCCTCATTAACACGGTTCCTTCGGGTTCCAGCCATTGACTAAAACCAAGAAGAATAGCGTGAGCAACACTGATTATAATAGAAAAACCACATAATCAAGAATAAAATTTCACACTTAAGGTCTTATCATAGGTTGTTCATGGACATTTCTAAAACACTAAGATTGTGTTCTATGCTTAGACATATCCTTAGGTTTTTTACTAAGGCTTTCACATCCTAATTTCCAAAGGATGACTATACCTTTCCTCTGATACCAACTATAACGACCCATACTTTACATACATGGTTATTACTTCAAAATTGGAGAATAATTATTACAACATATAACAAAACCATGAAAGGACCGTATAGGTATAGTGTATTTAGAAACTGGGAAACATAAACAACTGGTTCCTAAATTATCTACGTTGTCTCCCATTTATTTCATCATATCTAGAGTCCCTTTTTGGCATATCCTACTTAATATCCTTCTTCCTCACCTGGGGAAAAGAAAACATACAAAAGGGTGATCTCAAATTCTTAGTAAGGGTAAACAAAAGAAATATCAAACATATCATATTTATAAGAACATAACATTTTGAAAATATTATCCTACAAAAGAGATCATAACATATGATAAATCATAGAAGTGAAATGTAATTCCAATAATCATAACTTAAAACATGAAGCTTTGTGGAATACACAAATAATCATAGAAAATCATTTCTTAGTAGTCAATACTCATTTCCAAGACTATCTTAGCAGACAAAGTCCTTTTCTGAACCCTGTTCACTCATCATTTCAGTCCTGTTTCACTGAACTGGTTTAACCTGCCGTTCTAGCCATGTCTATCTCATAAGATATAAATCTTTACCCAATGCATTCGAGGGAGATAAAGGTCCCACCCATCTCATAATGAAACCATTCTTATGTGTGCCACAAAATCATAAATCATACATCATAGCATAACCCATGTAATAAAAATGGGATTCTTAAACATCATGCCATCATAACATAATCCATATTAGATAAAAGGACATCATAGAAATAATTCCATCATAAATTAATCAAATAAATGTAAAAATAGGGATAGAAACAGAACCCTATATTATCTTATATGGAAAATAATTTTGATAAAACACTTGAACTCCATTCTTGAAAAAAATATCCTTTCTATTTCAAAAACATTTTCCTTTCTTAACATGTTATATAATTTTGAACTAAAAGAAGTTGATTAAAAATAAACTATAAATACTTTCAAGGAAGCTTCATGGAAATAATTTTTTAAAAATCTATTCATGCCGTATATGTTAAAAAAACATTCTTCTCGTACTTTGGCTGGAAAAGTCAAAAAGTACCTCGTACGAAAAACGAAAAAAGATTCCTTTCATATCTTTTACTAAAAACTCACCGAAGGGTAAAATTGGATTTAAAAAATTGTAGGTGGATGGAAATAATATTACATATTGAGGAAACATGGATGTGGATGATAAATATTTCCCAGTAAATTCTGAAGTATAAACAATATCGGATAAAAAAATGAGATTGTGAGATTTTCCCTTACCTTAGGTCCGATTTGCTTTGTAAGTGTCCTAACCTCTTGTATAATGATTTAAATAATTTCATTGACTTATTCCAGAATCATACTTATTTTTATTATTTCATATATGGTCATTTTCATAGCTTTTTATTAGTAATATTTCATTGCTACTTGTTATTCGAGTGTTTATTGCTTTATGTTCGTATGTGTGTTTTGTCGAATAAATTATTATTCTTCTTTTTAGGTTATAGAAAACTCATTTAAATAATGGTATTAGTGTAATATATATCATATTTATTCATTCAATTCATTTATATAATCATTATGCAATGAAGATCATGTAGAACGAGTCACATCACATCGTGGAGACGGTATTCCATACGTACGCACGAGCGATGATATCTTTCCCATGATTGTGGAATTGTATTGGAGTGTATTTATACTATTTCATAATCAATATCATTTTACAATAATCATATATAGTCATTATTTAAACCATTATACCCATCCAAGTAAGGTGGTGGTGGAAAATAGATTACACCACGGCGTGGAGACGGTATTCCGTACATACACACGCGCGGTGATTTCATTTTCCGTAGGATGGATAGATGGTGAAATAGGGCTGTTTAATAATTATAATAACATATCAGTATATGAGTGATACTGATGTTATTACTTCATAATGAAACAACTAATGAAGAATAAGTAGAAGAAGAAATACAGTTGAAAGAATCGGTAATAAACATTACCTCTTCTCTGAAGCGCGTCTTTGAGACCTCCTCTTAGGGCACTAAAATTGGTCTTTGAATAAGACCAGGACCTCTAAGATGTTTCTAAGGAAGTGGGGAAGTGAAATGGGCAGGAATTGGCTGAGGTTGAAGGCTCAAATTGGTGTGAGCAGGAGAGGGAGGAGGTTCTCTTTTATAAGGGAGGAGAGGGGCACGTTTGGAAATATAAGAAATAATAGTTTATATTAAATCCCAACCCCACATAAAAACTTCTAAAATGACTCATATCATAATATTAGATGATATAGGGTTGTAATATCATCATACAATAAAATTTAGACATGTTAGGAATTTATTTTAAACATTATCAACTTGATTTATCCGTATTTATCAATTTAATTTTATTTGTGGTAATAATATTCTAAATTTCAATTTATTATAAATAATTACATATGTGTTGTGAATATTCCATTATTTGACACTTTATGACATTTTAGACCATATAAATTTTAATTTATAATTTTTAAATATATTTGTGATTTGTAAACAATTTTATAATATGTTATTTTTAGAAAATAACAATAGTGTCATTTTTGAAACTATTCATTTATTTGAATTTAAATAAAATATATACAGAATATATGTTCGAACTAGAAGATTTAATAGATTCATAAAATCTAATATGTATCTAGAAAATTAGTGGATCACATTAAATAGTTTATATAATATTTATTTTAATATTTTTAAAACCATTTATTTGATATTTTAATTATTAAAATAATTTTAACATCACTATTGTGTCATAATTAATGATAATTATTTAATCCCTAAAAATTATAAATAAATTCATATGATGTATATAATTGTATTATATTTCTGGAGACTATTCATGTTAGATGTTTCATAAAGTTTATCACTAAATTAAAATTATTATACTTATAAGATTTAAGAAAGTGACATGTTGTCACTTTCTTTGGTTTTAATAATAATTAAATTATTTTCATGGAAAAAAGTCTATTAAATGAATCTAATCCGTCCCTTTGGTGATATGGGTCTACTTTAAGTCATACAATAAGATTTTTTCAAGAGTTAGGGTAATTTTATAATCTTATATTTACCCTGAATTACTCGATTTATCTTTAACTATGGTAAATAAAATTTACCGTAGTTACTATTTATAATTCCCAAAAATAAAAAGTAGCCTATTAACATAATTTGGACCCACTAATTCAAAATATGGAATCCATTTTTCAAAATTCAAAATAGATAAGTTGCAGTAATTAATTTAAAATTAATCCCGTTGTTAAGAAAACGGGTTTTAGAAGTTAAAACATTGCCAAAGATTGAAATGTTTTTACCTATGAATTCAATGTGAAATTAATGATAATGAAATATATTATATTAAATGATAAAAATATATTCTCTATATACTTTTAAACCATTAAATATTATAATTTAACCATATAAATTATCTCAATGAAAAAGTTGTTTTTAATTAAAAATGAGCGAATTTTTACTATTCATCAAAATATGAAAGTTATCCGAAAAATATCAAAAATTTATCCAAATGAAATTTTTATATCCTGATTCCAAAGAAGAATTTTATTTTTTCAAATTTAACTTATAAACATGCCAAAAACTAGATTTAATGTGGGTGCTCCATCAAAAGGCGTCAAAACTGCATTTTTTTAAAAATAAATATTTTACCCGAAAAATTTATTTTGTTCTCTTACCATGTTCTAGAAAATGTGTAAGATGAATAATAATGTTATAAAATTCAAAATTTAGTTAATACTATTCATAAATGCTACTCCATAATAATATATCGTTGTTTAGTGAAACTCGGTATTACGTACTACACACGCTATCAAGGAAGGTCGTGATTGCGTGTAATGCAAGCCAAGTCAGTATTGTGTGTTGTGAAAGATTCCTTTGGTGTTGTGTATAACATAAGACATAAAAAAAATATTTCTCATAAAATCTCAGGGTGTTACAGTTTGGAAATTGGAAATGGAAATGGGTCAATAAATGTGTGGGAACAAATCTTTTCCAATATTCATAGATGTAGGGTAGGAGATGGAATCAGGATTAGAGATGCATGGAGATTATTAGATTTTGGAAAAATAATAAACTTTATAGAGTGTATTTTAGATGAATGTATAATTAATATATCAGTTATGGGGTTGATAGGGTTTATGTAATAGATTAAGTATCCCATATTTTATGGGGGACCCATATTCCATGTGATCCATAGTTGAAAAAATTGGAATGTAATGGGAGTAAATATCTTAAAAGGCATGTTTCCCCACATATTGTGTGTGTTAGGGAACAACCCAGTTTCTTTAGATAGTACAGAGGTTCAAGTAGATAGATCATGGTTGAGTACCTGGAATTTACTCTAAAGATCATGTGTCATAAGAACATGTCCTATATATAAAGAAGAATATTCAATGTGAGATGGTAGGGAATGGTAATGATCATACATAGTGAGACATTACATATATATTAACAATAGAGGTTTTACTCATTATAAGGAAGGTTATATACCTTGACCCCTCACTACATCTTCAATCATATCTTGGGTGTGTTCTATGATTCTAATTTAGTATGGGTGAGTTACCTTGTTCTGGGGAAACATTCTTTAGGCTTACCCCAATATAGTTCAATGCCTAATATATTCTTTACCATTATATGTAGATATATTTAGTATATTTTAGTATATATTCCTCTTTGAGTCCTATAGATGGATCCCAATTCCCATCATTACCCCTACTTAGGGGCCAGTGTCAAGTAAAAATGTACCAAAAATTAAATTTCCTTCCTTGTGGGTTAATAATGTTAGGTCGAGGTTTCCCTAATTGGACATAGATGTGATCCCCTATAGGTGTATCAACATATATTATCATTGAATGAAGGGTAGTGTTTTTTTATTTTTTATCTTTTACCATTTCTCTTAGTTCATTCATACATCAACATGAAAACACTTGATGAGTAAGGCATCTTAGATGAGTACCACCAGTACCGAGACCCAATGAATGAGTTATCTTAGATGATTAATACCATAGAGGCTTTTGAAGAATCACTTAGTCAACAATGAGTACATACCTCACTATGAGACATGGATTCTCCATTTGATAATTTATTAGTTATTTTTCTTATTCCCCTTGTTTTTTTGATATAGATATGAATCTCACTCCCTCTTTTTTCATTATGTTTTCTGATTTTGGAGTTTCTTATTGGGTAGGATTATACTCACCAGTAAAATTGATAATCCCAAAAGTTTCATGTATTGTTATATAAAACATTCCCATCAACAGTGTCCTTGGTGGAATAGGAGTTGGTGAAGCTTTATTGTGCTAGATGGACCACAACCATATCCAAGAGTGGATATTGATAATTGAAACCTTTTTTTAAAGGTTTTTGATCTTTAATAGTGTTGGTGGACTTATATTTGGACTCATTTGGTTTTTCATTAACTTCGTTCATACTCGTATGTGGAAATAGAAGTTATTAATTCATATATAGTATTTTATGATTACCTTTATGCATTATATTGGTGTATAATGATATGTTTTTTTGTACCAAGGCTTTAGTCTAGGGCCTCCCAATTCATTAATATGAGTTAAATACACTATTCACTAGACCCTAACTAATTTGATGTGGGTTTGGGGTGTCACTTTAATCATAATTCTTACTAGGTGGGCCTATATAATATTCAGGTTTTGACATGGTGGTATTTGAATATTTTTAGTATGATGATAGTTTTTAGAGGCATTATAGCTATGAGGATTAGATGAAGAACAAGGTAAATCATGTTAATTTGTCATTAGTATGAATATTAATCCAAAAAACCATGTGATGGTGTGGTGGGGGATATATCCATAAACCATGATCTAATAACTATCTTTTTATCTGAGTAAATATTTTCATTGATTATTCGGTAAATTATACATGCATCTTATTGAAAGGAGTTTTGATGTCTATGTCCATATTGATTCATCACCCCATATATTATCTATTAACTATAATATATCATGAATAATATAGTATGATTCTATGATAGGGACCAATGTGGATTCTACGGTAGGATCATGGTTATGACCCAATGTGAGATGTTCCCTCCATGAACCAGCCATGTTGACCTAAGGTTTTCCCTCCTAGTGTATTTTGGGTAGTACATACACCATCTGAGAAATTCATTTACCCACATCTAGTGATTCAAGGGATGTTCCACATTATATTGAACAATAGATTACTCTGGTGGTGTAAGATGATGTTTTTTAGAGACTGAGTGCATTCTATGAGTTTTTAAGGCATAGATTACTAGGAGTCCTTGGAGAAAAATAATAACTAATATTAGGTATGTGATGTTAAAATGGTTAATGACATCATTGGAGGAATCAATATGAATAAATAATACGAGGAAAATTAATTCCATCATATGAGACACATTTTCATACATGTTATGGATGTGGTCACGTCAAAAGAGTATGCCCAACACTCCTGGTAGTAGTAGTTAGGGAGGAGATAGATGAGATGATAAGGAATAAGAAAAACCCTATACACAGAGGAACATAGAGTGGGATTTTTACCGAGGTAGTAGATAGAGTTTTGGGGGGTGGTATACAATATGATCTTGTACCATTGGTACCACATTTAGAAGTTCTACTCTTGGTTCAAGGAGTTGGTAGTCAGGGATTTGAATAGATTCATGTAGTGTAAGATTAAAAACCTAAGTTTCTATTCAAGGTGTGAGGTATGCTATGAATTCTCAATTATTTCTCCATTATGTTATTAGACATAGTCATATTCCTTCCTTTCATGTTGCAACACATGTGATAGGTATTTGGATTCCATTGAATTCTTTAGCTCAACCCCTTGGATTATAAAATCATACCCTGGTATTTTCATTGATTAAACACTTTTTCATGAAAATTGAATTGAATAATGGGGTATATAGCATTGGGTTATATATAATAATTTTATTGATGAGGTCATATCATTTTTTTCTCCATATTGATAGGTTTTTTTCTCTCCATGTCCAATATAACTATTACTAGTGAGGGTTGAATTGTGTCTATTTTTGTGGGATGAAAGTTTTATTATTTGTGAGGAGGAATGATAGGATGATCATGATGGGATCATATATAATAGGATTAAATTGATTTTTCATTTTTTGGCTAATATAAATAATGGAGTAGTAGACGATATAAAATTTTAGTATTCTACTATAGTGGAGGGGTGTGAGGTTGTCTTAATCAAGGATGTGTTAGACTTACCTCCCCAATGAGAGATTAATTTCTATATAAAACAACAACAAGGGGGTACCAAAATATCGATTATCGCATATCATATATTCGTAAAAGTTTTTTGAGAGTTCAAGGTGATATTGGAGGATCTATAGAGGAAGGAAATTGTTAGAACCAATGTTTCCCCTATGAACCACAATGTAGTTTATAATAAAAAATATGGGCTTTAGAGGTTAATATTTGATTTTCATCAATTAAATTAATTTATAATCAGAAATTAGTATACACTTAGAAGAATAGATGGCATATTTTTTAATCTATAATGGTCAATGTGGTTTTATAAGAATTAACTATGATTGGGGTATATAAATCTCCATTTTACAGTGGAGGACATAAAAAAGTTGTAATTCCAATTATTCTATAGTCTATATGAGTATTGGGTGATATCATTTAGCATGAAAAAACCATATTAGTGTTCATAATGATCATAAATAGTTTCCTTCATCCTTTCCATGATTGGTTCTTGGTGGTTTTCATAGATGAAAACCTTTTATTCTTGGTATGTGATGTGTTTCGTACAAGAAATTTGAGGATGGTTTGGGACATACTCTAAGAGTATCATTATTATAGGAAGATATAGAAGTTTCTATTTTGGAAAAAATAAGTTTAAATTCAATGTATTGTAATATATAATGACTGATTAGTAGTGGAAATTAGGATGATTAAGCTAGTATTAGCTTGGGATACTCCTAAATGAGTGACTGGTGTTTATATAATTCTGGTATTTGGATTATATTATTAGAGATTCATAACCAATTTATATAGGATCATGATACCCGTGGTTCCCTTGACATGAATGGCAGAATGTCTCATGTGAATTGATATGTTTCAGTATGAATTTCAGGAGATACTATTGAGCTTGATGTGTAGCTTCATCATGATACTGCTAGAGGAGGGTGTGGAGCATGAGGTGATCTCTGATAGCTACCAATATGGGCATGGATGAGATCTAATTCATAGGAAAGAAATGATTTCTTATGGGTCTCGACAGTAGTGACTACCTTGGAAGAATTAAAAGACCCATGATTTAGAGCATAAAACTATAGTGTTATCCTTGATATTTTGGAGATGATATATTTTAAGAGATTGATTCATCGTTTACTATGATAATAAGTGTATAATGTATATCTTATCATTAAAAGATCTTAACCAAAGGTATAGGTGAAAACTATAGTTATTTTAGGTTCATGTCTTTGATATACACTATAATCCCAATAAGTGATATTTTTTGGTAGATTCTATTTGTAGGAAATCACATTCATTATTCCACAGTAAATAAACTTAGTAGTTTCCCTCATTGAAGTTGACCAGTGCGAATGAGGGTAGAGTGGTGCATCTCCAATTGATGGTTATGTTCCCAAAAAATCAGTTTTGTGTTAATTAATACAAACTCAGAGATATCCATTTTGATGTATTTAATGACCATATATACATAATATATGATCCTAATGGATTTTATGAAGGTGGGGAGAACATAATCCTTTTTTGAGCATGGATGATTGTCTTGTAATACTATGGGGGATGTTATGAGGGAGACTCATATATCCCCATTAGTGGTATATCATGGATTGGAAAAGATTTACGTGTACCATTAGTTTTAGTTTTTCTCTCAATATATAAATTAGAGAATAGATATGTGTTTCTCTTGATGTCTCACATTCCATTAGGTAAATCCCATGAAACAGGTATCAATAGGTTTTTTTCCAACACCTTTGGTTGACATAGTTCAACTGGGAGAATATCTCTATATATTTTTTTATGTTATTTAGATGATAAAAAAGAGTTTATTTCACTATATGGGTAACCTTAGACTGACTCATTAATTCGATCCAGGGAATTTCTATCGAAAATAAATATTCAATGGAGAGTTTTGAATGACCGAGTGCATAAAAGATAATCTGGCATCACAAAGTTCCCTAGATGAATATTTCAGAAAAATTTTCACGATTTCACAAACCAATTGTGTATTTGATTATAGGTGGAATTTGGGAAAAAACTGTGGATGATAAAAACGTCCTACCCCTAGATTAATGGTCAAAATGATAGGATAATTGAAGTCATGGAGTAAATATTGTGGGTTTTTTGTGTTGGATTTTTTCCATTGTAGGTTGGACCATCTAATCCTAGTAGAGTTTGTGTATAAAAATAATTTCCATTCATCCATTAGTATGGAAACATTTTAGGAATTGATTAGGATAATTTCTAGGTGAACTGTATACTATTAGATCTAGGGGAGACATCACTTATGAGTACATAGTCTGTACGATGGATGAACAAGATGGTTCAGATCATACATTAGTTTATGATAAGTTCCTATAATCATCATAAGTCATATTCTGACAAAAAATGGTGGCCTTTTATTTTCAATGAGGGAGGCCATGATTTTCTAAAGGTATCACCACAATAAATGTGCCAATATTTAGTTGTATTGAAAATCTATATCCAACGTTCCTAAGACCATTCTATGTAATGCATAGAGTTGAAGTGGAATACCACATGGAGTTACCAAAGTAGTTAGACCAGGTGGATATGCACCATTATGCCCTTACTACCTAAATTATTATGGTCCTAAAATCAATCTACCGATGAACTAGATCCAAATAGGGGAATTGTCACAATACTTCAATATTTTAATTCATTTTGATACCATTTTTTAATGAACCATCCTGGGATAACTAGAAAAGTCATAGAAGAACATCTAAAATAGGGTGAGCTGTAAGAAAACACATAAGGAGTCTCATGTACATATAAAATGTAAAAATGATAGAGTAAAATGTAAATGAAAAATTGTATTATAGTCAGACATACATTATCATAACAAATGGGATAAACATAAAAAAATAATAGACAACCCGTAGGCTGAGTCTCTATGTGGTAAACCACCACCACCAAAGCGCCCCACTCTGAATTCAATGAAAACCAAAATAAGTTTCAAAGAAACATAGTTCCCTTACCTTTACCATAGTCATGTGATAACACATCTATAAATTACCAAAGGAAAAGGTGGGGTGTGATCACAAATACAATAAGGACTTTAACAATGAATATATAAAAATTATAATATCAAGAAAACATTAGCTATAGCTTCAAAAAAATCCTTTCATAAAGTATATTCCAAAGATGAAACCTTTCTATATAAAAAATTCATTAATTTTTCAAACAAGAATCTAAATTTATTTCAACAAGGAATATGAGAAGTGAATAAAATAATGCATGTGAGCATAAAAAAAATCACACATGGATATAACATAAGATAAACTAGTGACCAGTCTAACCATGAAAAAAGCAGTCAAGTGTAAAACCAGACATAAATGAAAATACACAGCAATCGGATTAATCCTAAGGTAATACGAATGAGAAATTAAAATAATACCAATCCTATTATAATGTGGATCCAAATGATATAGATTATCATAAAAATCTATCAATATTATGAAACCTATTGTGGAATTTACAAACTAAAGTTACATGTCCATTTACTGGGGAACCCCGGATCCCTAAGGTCCAATGCTTTCCAAAAAACCATTTTAAATCCATTCTCACAATTTAAAACAATTTTTTTATATTAAATCATATCCACTTCCTTTCTTGGAAACCCATTTATAATAAAAACACTATCCTTATGGAATCTCATCCACACATATTGTGTCCAAAACCATTTTTAATGAATATAAATATAAAATATATATTTTATGAACAAAATAAAACTTCATATGAAATATAAAAATTACATAAGACAAATAAGGGAATTTAATAAGAACACCATGTTATTAAACAAATAAAAATTTTGTACAAAGCCACTAACCTATAGAATGGAGACGAACCATCAAGAATAATTCTACTAAATCTTGAGGTAGGTCATGATCAAAAAATGTGATTCACGAACTTCAAAAGTATCTCTTGGGGACCTAAATCTCTATGGGGACAAGTTGTAGAAAAAATAAATTAGGTGGGATTTGAATATTTAGAGGATTTATGTAAAATATAAAACCATGGTGAAATGTCAAGGGTCATGTGGAAGACCCTATAAACCCCCCTAAAAATAATATTTTCCATTACGCATTCACCCTTGATTAGCTAGCCTATGTAAATGATGTTTTTGATGACACCATGTCATATTCTATTAGTGGGGGGGGGGGGGGGGGGGAATGGTGCAAACAAATACTCCCCAAACTAGAGGATCTAATTTTGGAAGTATAGAACAAAACTCCCTACATGACATTACATGGTAGTGGATCCCACCCCCAACGTACCCCGCCACTCAGAATAGGTATAATGAACAAAAAACAGAGCCTTGAGATGGAAAATCATATTAACTCTATTTAAAACATATAGCATAGATCATATGCAGAAATCATAAACAATTCATGCCTCATTAACTACACAAAAACCATATTTACTATAAAAATTGCATGAAAATCCATAAACCACCCAAAACAACACTCCATAGTATAATAATTGAAATAATGGTTTAGAATAACCAGAAGCTGAGTAATGTGATGTTACACTATAAGATTCTTACTAGAACTCTATTTAATAAGTAACATAATTTGATAATTCTTTTATACCTCATTACCTAATAAATTCAGACATAACATTATATTATTTATTTGACCCATAGAATAAATATCTTCAATCATACCAAATATTACAATTTAAATCAGTCTAGAAGTTTTTCAATCATTATATCCATGTTTTGAAAAGTATTCATTAAATAAGGTAGAATCAAAATTATTAGATGGGAATACATTATGGGTTATTCACTGGAACCATAATAAATCAATACAATCACTTAACATCTCATTTATATAAACATATTCATCATAGGATCATCTGAGGAATTAGTCTAGAAGGACCCTAGAAAATCCTTATATGGAAAACACTAAATTGGATTAAACTAACACATTAATCAACTAACCCCATTATACAAATAATTATAATCCATATGCATGTATATATCTGTTAGATAAAATAATATGCTCAATAAAAATACATGTATTAGACATATCAACAACATGCATCATATATATGAAATAAAAATCAAATTTTCCTAGCATGATACATGGAAACACAAAAATCCACTCTTAACATACCATAAAATTATAAAAATATAGTAATAATAAATTAAAAAAATAAACAATCTCACTAAAAGTGAAAATAATGTATTTATATATCCAATGGATTCCAATATATACAAGTCTGTTCTCGGGAAACATGTGTTTCCCTAATTTTTGGGGAAATTACTCACATGAAAGAGACAACATCCATGTTCAAACACCTTCATATCCTTATGTATTCCATTCCTATATAGTAAGAAAAATGAAAAGTAGTTCTGATATCATTCTACAACTATGTAACCTAGAATACATTAAATTGGTTTTGTTGGCTTGTGTGCTACAAGGATTCAAGCATTTATCTTCATAATCATAATGCTTGCAACTAGCGCCGAGGTTAAATGATGATGTTGTGGCGATACAATACCCTCTGGTAAAACTAGAAATAATGATATAATTCTAAATAATATATAAACTAATCCCAATAAACATCACATACAATGAAGGAAGGTGAAAATAACTATGCATAACTTCACATGATATAAAAAATGGGTATTTTGTACAAATAATGATTCATAGTTGTGGATCATATGTAACGTGGAATGAAAATTCTAAAAAATAATGAGAAATAGTTATCTCATTTCATGATAGTCCTAAGTATAGCATTATCCCATCATCTATATATTATCCTAGTATACCAATGAAATGATAATCAACATTAGGACACACCCTAATACAATTCCATTAAATATATAGTCTCTTACTTTGGTACCCATGTTCCATGGAGGAAAAATAATGGTGTGAGTATAACTCAGTTGTCCACCACTAATAATGTTCTTAAAATAACTAGTCTGTATGATATTGAAACCTGAATGTTATACTAATAAAAAATATATTAATAAAAAATTAAAAAAATAAATAAACTTTCAATCCTTGGATCAATAATGAATCTTGAGGCCGAACCAAACTACATTTTTCAATGCTAGTGTATCTCCTTCCATGTTATAAAATTTTCACTATCCATTTCCAAGGTAAACCACCATGGAAAACATTATCTCAATAGTACATGAGAATCCAAATTTCTCAATAGTGAATTCCTTTATAATAAATTCCATACTTAAGCCATGGGTGGTGACCATTAGAATTCCATTAATTGGAACTACTAATATAAATTCAATGAACCATCCTTGACATTTAAAAGAATTAGCATATGGGAGTCATTTTATTTCATCTAATGAATATAACCCAAATGGAATCGATATAAATCAAAGAAGATCATCTCATGATGTTTAAAAAATCACCCCCCATGAATACATGAAATCAATCAATGGAAATAAATAAATATATACATTTCAAAATCATAGGGGGTACTTCCCCTTAGGAATTCATGTTAGTGAATCGCATCAGAATTGAGTGACTTTATCATTTAATTACATACCATAATAATCCTATTAATCCATGGGTTTCATCAAACCATATCATTCATATGAGTTCCCCTAGTGGAATCCAAGTCTCACTCATGGAATTCCATGAATTTCATTGTCTATACAGGCCCCAAAAGTACTCCTAGGGAATTCCAACCCATCATAATATTAAGGGAAACTAAACTAACATTTTTTTAATTATTAATAATACAATTTATATATATTAAAAGAATAATTAATAATTTTACACAATATTATTTATTTATAGTTTTTTAATTTTCATTCCTTTACAAAATTATACCACTTACGATTCCTCATTTTATAATTCAATATTTACAGATTGTCTTTATCAAGAGTAGAGAATTATATGATCTCACATTCATTTATTTGATCCTCCAAAATTAATATCTCATTCATATTATTGTATCATTAATCAACCTTCCACTTCATTTTTATTAAGTATATTCATGTATTGTAATTTCATTAGGCATAGTCCAATTATTTATCCCTATCAAAATAATAATGATTGTATAATTCCATTTTACATTCGTATCTAAAAATATAAATTACATTGAAACCCCTATATGAAATAAGAAATCCTTTAATGAAATCAACCCACATTAGGAATAATTTCACCGCTAAATCATTCCACTTGAAAGTTCATTTTCTGAAAGTTCATGTCAAGTAAAATGAGACATTTAACTATGAAACACTCAATATAAAATATTTAACTAAACCAATGTTGTGGAATGGAATAACAAACATTACCACATCAAAAATACACATGGTAAATGTGGCGAAACAATGGGTTAGGTATAAGAACCATAGAACTTATTATTAGAAAATCACACACATCTAGTATAAGGTGTCAGTTTATCCTAAATCATAAGGAATCAAGAAGCAAAGAAATTACCTAAATATAAGGGATATTATAATTTATAGTTGTGAGATAATTAAAATTTTGAATAACTAAATAATAGAGGTATGAGGACTTTTATCCATTAATTTGGATATGAATAACAGAAAATGGATGAAACTTCATATGAAAAACAAGGGAAATCCATCTAGATGAGTATAGAGCATGAGAGGGGTGTATAATAAGTGTTACTAGAAAAAAAGTGGACAAACATATGAGAAAGAATATTAGGGGGTGGGGGTGGTCTAGGTGAAATAAAGAGGCTGGCCCACTTAAAACCCACATGTATGCTGCATGTGAGTTATTGGGCCCCACTCCCAAGCTAGTGTTCCATCGACTAGATGGTTCGTGACTCACCAGCCATCATTTGGGCCCAAAATCCCACCTCTAATACAAACAAGTAAATTGGATAGCTGGTGTCTCTATATAGATTACGAATTGGTGCTACATCCTCATGTTGTGACCCCGAATCTAAGCCCCAAACACCCAAAACAATACATGAATGATCCTGACTGCATAAACACACTGTTTAATGCATGTTAGACAACGTTAATTTTTTTAAAGTGTCGTGTACATAAATAATGTTAATTATTTATAAAATTGAATTCCCACATGGAGTGAATTTTGATTTGAATTAATACTAGATAAAATGAGTTCAGCCAGTGATATAAATTGTTCTTCAGAAAAATAATATACGTCCAAAAGTTTAGGACACTTGAGGTAGAAGAAAATAGGGTTTCAACCTAGATGAACTATGCTAAAAAATTCAAAAAAATTATTAATAATGATACATCAAGAATGTATGATGCACGTAAACTTTTGAAGAGGTCATTATAAAAGAATTTATAGTATGTTTTTTTGGGTGTTCTAGTTTAGGATATACCTATAAAACATAAATTACCCAAATATATATTGAAATATAACATGTTGATAGTTTATAAAAGGATAGATCTATTAAGAAAGTTGAGATTCTTGAGTTGATATAATATTATGAATATTATCCAGAAAATTAATTTTATGAACATAAAATTGGTAGAATCCTAAATTTGATTGATGTTTTATCGACTAGAAAATATGATGTTCAATATTTGAGATGATAAAAAAAAGAATCCACAACCAAAATATAAAATAGAATGAATGTTGTTAGAATAACTATATAAAATACCATGAGGGGGGGATGAAGGTATGAATGATTAAAAAACATGTCCCTATGAATAATTTATAATTTTTAAAAAACCCTATTATCTATCATTTCCCATAGCATAGAATTAATTAATATTAGAACATACACTGGATACAAAAATTATATATGGTTCACCATCACTAAACAACATCCAAAGAGAGTACAATGGTAATGTGAAGATGCACTAAATCCACTAAATCACACTATTGTTATATGTTTCATAGAATAATCCTTATCCCTCCTTGTTTACTATCAATAACAATTTGAAATCTCATAGTTCTCTCAACTTAAGTGTGATCACTACTCCTTTAGATGATTATTCTTTTGATCAAATGAATCAATATTTCCTAAATGTCTTTTGGTGAATCATGAAGTTATAGTTTAATCCCCTTTATTAATAAATCATTAATATATATATTTTTATAAAATAATTATAGGTTCTCATAACTATATTTTTTTTAAAAAATTAAAATATTTTAATGAAACTCTACAAACTATTTGGAAACTATTCAGTTCATCGTGAAATTATCAAATTTCACATAGATTTTTTATTGTCATAAAACTACATGGGTATTAAAGACTCACGTCCCTTTTTAGAGTGAAAAACATATTTAGGTAGTTCTGTCACATAATAAATATATTTATAATCCTCTTACATGAATAAGATCCCTAATATTCTCTAAGGGCTGAGATAGTAAAATGAGGGGGGTAGTCACGTATTTATAGATATGGTAGACAATTCACACAACAATCTTGGTCACCTTACACTGTGGGTTCAACTATCCCTTTGCACTCAATATCAAATATTTGACATCAACTTTATCACACAACTCATCTACATTTTGTGTGATTTCACATATTTTATTGTTTCACACATCACTTACTTTTGATACATATCAGAAATTGTTTGAAACACTATACTTCTCTATATCATAATTTGAAAATACCAAATCCTCACTTTTGAACAACTTTTCCATAAAAAAATGTCTTTTTCTGCAAATATTACATTTACATGAAATTCATTCCTTTCCCCAAAACACCTGTTACTTATTACCAATTTTGGACAAAAAAATTTGACACCCACTAGGAATCAATGTCTCCTTTTACACACAATTTTCTCTAACAATTTCAAATACTTTTTATTTTTTATTGAATATATGTTAATATAACTACTCATCGATCATACTAGAAGTCCACAAATAACCTTATCCATATATTTTTTGAACCAAAAAAAATAAACCCAAAATAGAAAAAAGTATCCTCATATATTTTTTCCCAACAGTATCCACTTTTGGGTTTGTTGAAATATATGTACCTTTTGATGAAACTTTACAACATTTGTTTCCAATGTCTTGAAAACGTGTGGTTGCATTCAAAATTTCAAAAAAAATTTGTTATTGACATCCTAGATAGAGTTTAAGTATTTACTCAAAACACAATAAAATTAAACATGACTCAAGATCTATATGAGAAACAATAGTACCATGAAAATTTCATTAATGAGTCACTTCACTGTCAATACCAATTGACGAAGCATTCTTGAAACCAATTAAAAAAACAGCTCCCACACAAGAATACACCATTATTCATCAACATAATTTAAACTACAAGCATCATAAACATCACTTGTGATTTATATTTACTAAAATAACTACTTCAACATCATCATATTTAAAACTCCCCTTAATTCACTGCCCCCCTATCATCTTATACCCCTATCTTAATCCAGAAAGTTTCTCCCTCGATTTTAATAAACACAATGGACACCTCAATTTATTTTGGATGAAACATTATAAATAACACATATCAACAAACAATGAAAAACAAACCATACATTGGGGAGATAGGTTACCACATCCAAACATGTTCAAGTGTGGAAAGTTGACTGAACTCCTAGATCTAGACGATGATGCATAAATACTTCTTCGTGTTAGAACTTTTCAAAAAATATATATAACTTGTTGTTAAATATGAACATGATCCAACTACACAAGACCATTACCTAAAATATACTTGTTAAAATGAAACTTGATTACAATGTCCTTTTCTAAAATTCATGGAATTGATTTTTGATACGATTTATAACACTGAAATTTTTAAAATGGATTCAAATCAGATACTTCACATCAACTCCTATATCATCAAGATTCTACTTCATCCACAATAACTGCATATAATATTCCATAGCCACAATATATTAATCTTCTTTTATGCTCAATGAAATGAAATCATGAATCATTCTTATCAAATAAATACATAATCATTCAATAGAAAATTCACCACTTGAAGTTAATTGTATATCAACTTCCAAACTATCCCAATTTTCATCTATATAGCCAAATAAATCTTTATAATATTTTTCATTATATAGAAAAACAAAATCCATTGTTCCCTTGATAAACAAAAGTATTATATTTTTTAAAAAATATGTGTATTTCATTGGAATTTCTTTTATACGATGGTTCCCGACATGTGTAAAAAATACCATTTTTTTATTAATCCAATAGACCGCTAATTATATTCTCATATTATATGAAATTAACTGATTTTCCTTCATCTTATCGTGAAATATTCATAATGGTATCCACCATAGTTGTCATTTTGAATAAATTATGCATTCTAAATATTCTCAGAACCAACATGAAATATTTTTATTAAGAAATAAATATTACATTTCTTCTTTTCATCACCTATAAACCATGGAAAATGTTTGTTCGCCAATCATTTACATTTTCATGAATTATGTAAATTATTGGAATTATGATTCATTTGATCCACCAAATATTATATCATCTACAAAAACAGGCTCTATCATCTTTTGATTACCATCATTATTAACATTGTTATTGTAATCAACTCCACTACTCTAAAAAATAAGATTATTCAAAAACTAATTATGTCATTAATCCAAAGATTTTTTTTCATGATTTAACCCATATAGAAATATAATCATAAAAATAAAATTATTCTCATCTTCATTAAAAAAACATATGGGTATTCAATGTACAAATATTCATCCAAACCCCCAATTAGAATTGATGAATTAACATCCATGTTGAACAAATTGAACATTGGTATCACATTAGTGGGAAAGAATAGGAAAATAGTTACTTACCATGAAATATGTGGAAATGTCTAATCATCATCTATTCCCTTGATATGGGATTATCCCTTTCACACCTATAATGATTTATTTGTAATTACCAATCCAACTTAATTTTTTTTCTAGAAGACCCATTTGATCCTGTTGACATTCCAATCTTCCGATCTTTAAATAATACCCTGTATATGATTATTCTAAATTTGGTCAACAACTTCATTCATAGCCCCAACCTAGTTCTAATATCTAGCTACTTCTTAAATACATTTAGCCACTACCTGAGATAGTAATTGCGCATGATGTAAAGATAACATTCTCAATGTTTTATGTAGTGCTTCATGATACTAGATGATTTTTTTCCTACATAATTCAGCTCAAATATTTGGATTCCTTGTATATACAGATTTGAATTCATCCCAGTCATCCTCATTATCTTATTCTGAATATATAATTTCCAAATCTACTTCCCTATAGTTTCCTACTTCATCATCACTGTCTTTAGGGAACTATTAATCACGTTGTTTGTTCTATTAGAAAGGGAATTCCCCTGTGTGGCCTTTTCGAACCCTCCACATAGAGAAACCCCCCTCCCCCATGAAGAGGTTGCACCTATAGGCAACTACCCAGCCATGGAAGGAGCCGTTGGAAGCCGAGATGGCAGAGCATCCTGAGGGTAACAGCCCGGAAGCGATGGTCCGTTACAACGATCTGTCAGCGGTTGGGTCGCGCCTCAATTTTCCCACCCAGAAGAATCCGGGTGACCCGACAAGGTGGATGGATCTAGGGGAGAGGCTCACCCCCGAAAGCGGACTCCTAGGAATCGAACCCTGAACCTCCCAAAGAACAACTGGTTTTGTAGATTCTATTCATTATCTTATATAGTGACATAATTGCTTCCAACTAAATTTCATATCCTCTTGGTGAAGAATTTATGTGATTTTATTTTTCCCACATATCCAATGAATATAAATTTCTCTCTATAAGACTCTATTTTTATGTTTCTCCTTATTGATAATCAAACATAAAATTCTAAATATTTGAAGGTATTTTAATGATGGATTCTCTATATACAACATCTCACAGAGAGTCTTATCTTATTTTGAACACAACATTTTAATATGGGATATGCAGACCAATGTTAATTCACATTAAATATATAATTACTTTAGTAGGTACTTTTTAATAATCATTGTCCTATATAGGTCTTTATGATCAAATTTCACATCTCAACTAATAAAATATTTTATGGAGTTATCACTATTTAAACATGGTTCTTTTTGATGTGTTTATCAAGGTAATCATCCACATGGATGTTTTTGAATCTCGTACCACTATCAGTTGGAAACTTTATATTCTTTAATACAAGAATCCTTTCAACCTCCTTCTAATGTTATATTATGAAACTTGACATTTCATATTTTTGGGAAATAAAAATTACCCATTCCATCTTACTAAAATCATTAATGAAATTAATATAATTCTTCTTCCCATCAGTAGATCTTGGTGAGAATGGTCCACACACATCTTCATGAACCAATTAAATCACTCTTGTTGAATTTTTTTCTATATCTACATATTACTTTATAATAATATTCCTTTGTAGACATGAATCACATACGTTAGTACGATCAAATTAAAGCTTGGGGAGACCTCATGTTGCGTCAAATTTTAACAGATCATCCAAGGATAGTTGGAATAAATTGACTATCCATTTATGAAACAACATTTTTTCATCCTCTTTGGATATAAATCGCATATCTTCTTATCCAATCACATGGTATAGGTTCACCTTCATGCAATTTTCTATCAAAACAACCATACCATTTTTTCCCTTGATGATACACAACTTCTTGGTAAATCTTATAGCATAAACTAAGTATAGAAATTTAATAACACATAGAAAGTTTAGAATAAGACCCTAAATAGTAAATACATCAACCCATCTCATATATTTTACCCTAATTGTGGATTTTTCTGATCTAACAGTATTAAGACCATCATTATTGAAAAATTTAACAACACCTTCCTTGACATACTTCACGCATGTAATAAGATATTTATTTTTTGTATCATGGGATATGAATCCACTAATTAGGATATATAAACCCATATAACATGATACATTAATGTAAATATCTACACCCACTTCCTACATTGCTATTTTATTTTTAATCCAAGTCATTGTCCTTGTAGCTATTTTGGAATGATATTATTAATATTCCTTATATTATAAAGTTCAGACATTGTCTTGCAGAGTAGAAAATCAGTTTTTTATTTTCATATCATTTTGTGATTCATTGAGCCAACATTTCTGACCACAATAGGTTTTCTTCAGAACATTCCTCATCATTGTTGATGAGAAATCACTACTGGAAATGTGACCTTTCCCAACACTTCTATACCCCCTTTCCCAACGGTTTGGCCAAACCATTGGGAAAGCCTACTCTATGGCCACCTTTCCCAACGGTTTTACAAAACCATTGGGAAAAGGTAGGATTTCCCAATGGTTTTCCAAAACCGTTGGGAAAGGGTAGGCTTTCCCAACGGTTTGGCCAAACCGTTGGGAAAGGTCCAATTTGTGGGCACTTTTCCCAACTATTTGGCCAAACAATTGGGAAAGAGTATAATTTCCCAATGGTTTGATTTGTGGCCACTTTTCCAAACGTTTTGGCCAAATCATTGGGAAAATTCCCCAAAATATCAACATTACTTCTCAGATTCAAAGGACCTATACCAACGGTTTTGACAACCGTTGGTATATGTCCTTTGATTTTTTATCAGATCTTCTTAACTAGAACATTCTATAAATCAAAATTTAAAATAATTATGATAATAAATATATATATTTATGAAATTATGTTCACAAAAGTCATGTTAGGTTAGTTGTTAGGTCGTCTAAGGATAAACCAGGAGGTCTTGGGATCAAATCCCAGCGGATGTTTTTTTTGGAAATACATATACCAACGGTTTTATTGAAACGTTGGTATAGATTTTCATATTACTTATACCAAAGGTTTTCAAAATCGTTGGTATAGGTCTATAACAACGGTTTTCAGAAAAACCATTTGTATAGACCTATCCCAATGGCTTACTTGACTACGGTTCTCCAAACCATTGGTATAGGCTATACCAACAGTTTAGAGGCCTATACCAACGGTTCCAAACCGTTGGTATAGGTTAGTTTTCCAGTAGTGAATATCTATATGTGTGTATAAATGCTCTATTATATGACAATTACCATCAAAATAATTCTGGAATACTGAAATCTATTTAAAGGCCTTTTATGATCTTGTTACCTTCAATACCTTTTGGAAATGGAACATACATTTTGGGAATTTGGTATAATTTCACTACATTAAAACATAATATAATATGAACACCAATGATTCATTATTGTTGGACCAATTGGACTATGTATTCTATAAACTATCTGATTCAAATTTTCATCCAAATCAATTTTCAAAATTAATGTTGGAACTTGTGGTTTGAAATTAGTCATCAATTTTTTTTTTAAATCCACGTAGAAGACTTTTTATTTAGATATGATTCATGATTATATTTTTTTGGGGCTTCTATGATCCATTTTTTCTTTTTCTGTCACAAGAGTGATCCAATTTCCCAATTTCAAATTATTAGTCAATATCCTCTTCTGATTTTCTAAATTTAATTACAGGTCAATAAAATCCTCTTCTAGTTCATTGTTATGTTTTATTTTATCCTTTTCCAGTTTAGTGAAACCATAGTTCACAATCTTCTTATTCAACATTAAGTCTACATTAAATTTCCTTTTTCAATGTTCTATATTGTTGAAGACATTATATTCTATGATTCTTCTTCCAGATCTAAATTATCTTCTTCCCGATGCTACATATAATGTATGGAATCATGAACCTCTTTATTGGATATCATTATTTCTCTATCTCTAAACTACACTCTCTTTAAGATAGAATTATAATTTATCATTGAGATCAAATATTAAATTCTCTTATCCTATTTCATTTTGACTTTATTCCCTTTTCATGGAGTTATCTACAACTTCCACTATAATATTTTCCTCAAGATTATTTCATTTATCCATATCTTCATCCTCATATTATTCTAAACTATTATTTTCTTAGGAAATAATATTCTTCCATTTGAAAAAATTATATTAAAAATTATCTTACCTTTACCATAGGATGGATACTTCATAATGGTAATTTCAACATTTTCCTAATCATTTTCTTGAAAATTGTTAGGGGACCTTTAAAAAATATGTCAAAACATTCCACACTGAAAGAATGTATGTATATTTTCATCTTTGTACTATCCATTTATGATTTTTTGATTTAAGGAGTAGAATTGCTTGACGTCATCCATATCATATACTTCTTGATCTTCTTCAACAGTGAGATTTTTTATATCCTTAAATTACACATCCTTGAAATTCTCTTTTCCACAGACAAATTATCCTCAGTTTTCATCTCGTATGGGATAAGAGTACTCTGAAAACTATACAATGATAAATTATTTGAATCTTTATCATCACACAAATATACATTTGGAGTGATTGAGGTGGAAGTATTCTCATGATGTGCCTAAAAACCATTACATCTTAATGAGTTTATCTGAGACCATGCATGTATTCTACAACAACATTCCACCTATAAAAGAATTATTCTATAGGATCCCTGGGGTGTATTTTAATTCCTTCATATTTGTTCCATAAAACCTATAATTATTCAATTTTGACTTTTGAAACACATTCAAATATATTTAAAATCATTTCCCACATGGAATGTGTTGAATTACATGATATCACCTTCATGTAGATTGTGTAATATAATTATACTATTATAACATTTATTCCATTTGCATCATCCTATAATTATCTTAAGTATGATTTTGATAAAACTACACTATCCAATCTAGCATAAATACCATTCTTGGATTCTATAATGACAACCATACTCATTGATTGTAAGAAGCGCTACATCAGATTATTCCATAACTAAAAATTATTTCCATAAAAGATCAAAATCCCTTTATGATTAGAATCCTCTATTGAATACATTGATAGATAAAAAAATGATTTAGAAATTTCACTATGATACCATTTCTTAGAACAACTTGGTTAAAAAAATAAAATTAGGGGTGGTAAATCAGGGTATAATAGATTATAATAGTGATCCCATATAGACATTATTCCATCAATAAAAATACCCCTATTCATTCTCCCTCCTATAACAATTAATAAATGATGATTAGAACATGAATATGGCACAAAAATTTTACTTGGTTCTCCCTCACTTGGATACATCAAAAGAAAATAGAAAGGCAATGTGACATCAAAGAGAACCCACTCATGTTTACTTATTTTACAAGGTTTGGAGTGGACTCACTATCCCCCCCCCAATTTAGAGCCAATCAAAGTTTAAAATATCACTTCTATCTCAACTGATGTGTGGTCACTGGCCCTTTAAATGATTATTCTTTTGATATCCAGAATCAATATTGTATAAACCTCATTTCATGTATTATGAAGCTCTAATTTAATCAAAATGATGAATACAAATTTTCCATATATATTTTGGAAAAAATACTTATAGTTTCACACTACTTCAGTTTTTGAACAACATTTGTATAAAATCAATGGACGTATACCATATTTTGTGAAACAATTCAGTTTTTCATGACACTATCAATAGTCAAACTACTGTTTTATTATGGAAGAACTCACTAGAACTGATAGAATCAATTCCCTATTCTACAAAAAATTTATATTTTAGTCTTTTCTTAAAGAAATAAATATTTTCACAAACATCTTACACGATTCATATCCATGATATTCTCAATGGATGGTGCAACATAAATGGGTCGGTGAGGGGGGGGGGGTAACAACCAATTTATAGATGTAGTAAAAAAATTTACAAATTACTCAACCGACCATCGGATGTGTGTAAAACATTACCTTTTCACTATACAACATAAATTTTATAATTCCTTTAGCAAAAAACTTATATCTATTTTTGGTATTGCAAGTATATCCATGTTTACTAAAACACATACATTAGTGATGTTTTAGAAAATTCATGAAACACTATCTGTATATATATTTTGATGATAATTCCTGAAATGTTAACTTTTTTGAAACTCTATAAAAAAATTCACATTTTCATGAAAATTATTTATTTATGTGAAAATAAGTCCATTTTGAAAGTAACTATTTCCTTCTTCCCAATTTTGGAAGATTTTTTTGGCAAACACATTGAAATGATGCCACCTTGTTCACATAATTTTCTCTACAACTTAAAGAGATGCAATCCCTTTATCTTGAATAATTTGTTACATAATTGGTCAAAACTATCACTATAAATCCACATATGACCTTGTCAATTTGATTTCTGAACAAACAAATCATCCAAAAAACACTACCAGGTAGCATTGTGGAAATTCATCCCAAAAATATACAATGTATAGGGATGACTATAAGAGATAAAATCATATAAGAATATGTTCAAAGGAGTAAAGGCTATAGAAATTAGATTTTTTATGGTGCTGAAAGAGGAACCAAAAGGTTATGATTGAATTTTATGAATGTTCATTGAGTGGAAGATGTTGAGTTACATTGAACTCTTCCAAAAACCTAATCATTATAATGATGATATTATTGATTTTCAATGTTTCCATATTTGAATAATATTGTTTTTGTGTTAAGGAGATTTTGGAGATTGAATTGAAAGGAGTGATGGCATTAGATATTAAAGAGATTTTCAATGAATTAAAATATTTTGAATATTTTTTATTCAGTATAATTTTGAAAGGGGGTGTGCCTTAGAGTTTAGTGATTTCAAAACACTTTACATATATGTGAATGTTGATTATATAAAATGAGATCAACACATTTAGTATTAATTTTAGAAGAAAAATATAGATATATCTAGGTGAGGATAAGAAGAATTAATGTGAGGGGAGGGAGATCGCAAAATATATTCATAAAATGTTCATCTGGGATGATGTTTTTAGAAGACGTGAAAATATAGATCTAAGGTAGATTATTAAGGTCCCTAGATTCATATTTCTATAAGGAGGGGTACAATACTAATTTCAAGATCTAATATATGGATATTATAGATTTTGATGTTTGGGGAAGATTGAGGTTTCTATAATTTTTCTATAAAACAAGAAGAAAAATTTAGTCTTTTTATTCTTTTATATGGATAGTATGTTGTAAATGATACATAGATTACGAAAATTTTAAAGATCCCCTTATGATTGGTAGATCTATTATACACTATGAAACCATTTCTACAATGACGTATAAGAATATTTTCAGGATATTACTAAATCAAATGAGAATTTTTTTTCTTCAAAATTTCATGTTAATACCCACTCTTAGGTAAAGTAAAATAACAATACATTTTTAAATAATTTTTAGAAGAGAAAAAATATGAAGATCAAGATAAAAACTATATTTTTCAAGGAATTAGATTCTCACACTAGGTCTTAGCCCTGTTAGAATTCAATTTTCCATATTCTCTAATGTTAAATTATTAAATAGGACAGTAAGTGTTGGGAAATAACATAAAATATCCTTGTACACTAATTTATAATTGAATTTTGATCTATATGAAATATGAAAATGTTTATGTCAAACATATTTAGAAAACATGGATAGCCTTGATTCACCCACCATTCCCAGGTTGGATACATGGTCCATGAGTACTCACAAAGATGTAACTATATTCATTATTTTTTTAAAAAAATAATCCAATTTTCAATACATTTTCTATAAGTGGTTTACATTCAACCATAGAAGAATTCAAATGAGGTGAATAAATTTAGGATATTTAGAGGATATTGGATGATTATTGGAGTTTACTATACCTACATAGACGATTTTTGTGATATAAATGAGTAAATATTATAGCAAGGGTCTACATAAAACCATGATATTCATGTTTAGGATTACATATATGAAGATATAGAAAAAAAATAATGCAATAATTCCAATTTCCTCATAATGAATTGGTTCATAAATGTGATGATTCATGAAATAGATATTCATTACTCAAGTATCATGTCATATCAAATGGGATATGATTTTTAATGTTTTTATTATTTGGTGTGGGAAAGGATGTTGAACAATAAAGGAATAAAATTCCCTATGAAGACAATAATCATGGAATAGTATATAAAACTATGAAGATTTAGTGATCCACTAGATTTAAATATTTTTGATTTCATAGTACATTTATTCAGGGATATAGATTATATATTATGGGAAACTAAATTTCTATAATAAAAATTTATATTATTCTATTATACCCAAAATCACACCACAATGTTAAAGTGTAATGACCCAATTTTTTATCATTGTAAATCCCCTACTTATAATTATGTCATATAATCGCATGGAATCACAACACAATGAACTACTATGTACTATGTTACATTAAAACATAATATTGTCACTTCTGGGATTTAAATTTCGAAAATCTAACATACATGGTTGTGATCAGTAAGATGATTCGTGTCTGATAAGGAACATATCATTTTTAGTGAATAGTAATTGACACTTATGAATAATAATGTAACCCATATGAATAGTAATATGACCCTTATGAATAGTAAATCAACCAAGTAAATAGTAACCATACCATTTGAATGTATAAAGATAATTTATCCATCATATAAGTGAAAATATGATATTGTTCGTATTTTTATATGTCATAACAATTTGTGTAAAAATATATGTAAAATTTAAAAATTAAAAAAGAAAATTTATTTTCATAAAATTTATTTATAAATATTTGTTTTTATGTCTTACAATTATAGGATAATTTCAAGAGACCTTAGTTAATTTTTCAATGTATTATAAAATCTTTTATAATTTTAAAATATGTATTTTTCAAGGAAATTATGATTTTATTTAAAAATTACATTTCCCATATTTAGAAAATTATTTTAATAAAATAGAGATAATTTTTCAATTCTACAAATCAATAAATGGATTGGTTGAGTTTTTCATATTTTTCGGAAATACTTGAATTTTTGATGAATAGTAAAATATGATAATTTACAGTAAGTTCGAATACCTAAATTTTATGTCATGCTTGAGTCATGGATGATTTAAATTCCCATTGTTTCTAAATAAAATCTTATTGATGCGGTTTTTCATGGAATCATTCATATTTCATTCCTTATGGAGAAATCGTAAACTAATGATTAAAATATTAGTAAAACCCTCCTCCCCTCCACTATAAAAACCACCTACATGCCCCTCTTCTCTTAACTCCTATCAATCCATGTGCCTTTTCCATCATTTACTCTAAATCTCTCCCCATGATAATCCCCCACATTTAGTGTAAGAACACAGTTCTTCCCTTGAGGTATCATTCTTTCCTTTTCAGTTTTTACTTATGGAAATGGAGGAAAAAGAGATCAATAGCAGGTTGTAGGCCTATTACACAACGTGATGGGGAGTTACATTCTACATATTTCCAAAAACACACCATATAATGTGTATTTCAAACCATATAATCCTAGTACATGACCATGTAATGACATTGGAATGATTTTCATGGAAACAACATGTAGTTTCTAGTGCACGTCGTGTACCTTTATTTTTTTCATTAAATCAGGTAGTAGCATCATTTTTTGTTAGATGGATATAACTGAGCCCTCCTTGAATGAGTATTGCATGCAGGAAATTTTAATGGGAATATGAAGCCCATTTCTTCATCTGACACCCATTTCAAATATCATTGGATCTGTTGGAATAATCTCGTTGAGTGCTCCATTCCTTTTGATATTTTCATCCAGATTTCTCCTCTCGGCCTAGTTATCAAGGGTTGATCATTTTTCTCATTATGGTAGATCTACTCCATTTTAGGATGATATTAAAGATTACAGTAGACGACGATAATCATACAAACATGATGTAGGTGTTTTGTGCCTTATGTTTATTGTCGGTTTTATTATATATATGGGAGTGTCGCACTTCCACTTTTATGGTGTCACTTGATTGAACAATCAACAAAGTTATTTCCTATTGATGATTAAGTACTTAATTAGATGATTTAAAAGCATTTTTAGGGTTTGATCCTTGATTTGGGCGACCCATGGCTGCATTAACCTCAGAAATTTGTTTGGCCAAGAATGCCTAAGAGGCATGACTTGAATTCCCATTCTTGGGATGTAAAAATGAACTTCTAATGTGATATTAATTCCCCACATGAGATAATTAAAGGATTAATACATGTAATAGTTTAATTTTAATGGGATACTTTTTATTTGAACCAATACCCCATGAGTTTTCTAAAATATAATTCATGTGATATATTAATTCACATGCGTTTCTCTTGATATGGAATTGAATTATATAACAAAGAAGGGTTATTAGAAATGGGTGAGCCAGAATATCAGTTAAAAGACAATGTTGGGATCATGTGACTAATAATACTTTATTTATACCTTGGCTGAACAAGGGTCAGGGTTAAAATACCATAGATGTGCTCAATAGGTAATTATGTAAGGGCCATGAGTGAGACAAGATAGGGTGGGCGAGCTCATTGAGGCTTATCTAAAATTCCTTGGGAACCAATGACCCACAAAGGGATGCCAAGGCCGAGATCTATTTAAAAATTAATAAATGATGTTTATGTCACGAGTTGACAGTTACTTATACGGGGGTTCATCAGGCCTAGGCCGGACCTCGAGACTTTTATATAATTCATGAAACATGAATAATGAAATTGATGGCTTATGACATGTCTAGCCAGCAAAAGATTTTTTTTTTGATTTATTCTTCACTTATACATGTTTACCTTTTCTTTTGAGATATCATTTGTGCTTACTTTGGAGTACCTTCTATTTACTTCTTTCACTATTTTCACCACATTTTATATATGTCCACTACGAGATTTTCACAGACCTTAGGTGGTTTCTTACTGGGACTTAGGCTCACACCCTATTTGGGACTTGATTTTGACCCCAAAAAAGCTATATGATTATATATGATGATAAGGGAAATTTCCTTGATATAGGTACATGATGCACTTATTTGGATCAGAAGTGAATGGGACTAAGCGAAGGCTTTCATTTCTCCTTAGCTTCCATTGATTATTTTGTGCTTTTGAAACATATATTGTGGATTAATGTAGTGTACAAGTTTTGACTATTTTCTAAGAACATATCATGATGCATCATCTTTGGTATGGAATGATGTTGTGTTACATTTAATATGAGTCTTCTGTCATTTACATTAGTTGTATTTTGTTTGCTACTTCCGCTATTATATTATTATTTATTCTGATGTGTTACGCTCTACCAATGAGGTCATAGTTTCCCCACTATCACACCCTTAACCCTCGATGATAGTTTGAAGCCTATGGAATTTTGGGAAATCTACTTGAGGCCATGTGTCCATCTGGGTATGGGGCACCCGTTGAGTGGGAGCCGGGTCTCGGACGTTAAAAATTGGTATCAGAGGTGGTTTCTTTTCTAGTGTGCCTTACTTTTTAGCAAAATTACATCGGAATAGGATGGAAATGGATTTTGGTAATAAACTATTCCTTGAAATAGCTACCCCATGTACATGGAAATGCAAAATTCCAGTGAATTGACTTGTGGTTTTGGGATGTTAAGTTGTTACAGTTGATTTGAATTCACCATTGGGTGGCACACTTGTTCTGTGCTGTAATTGTTGACATTATTATGGTTTCATTTTTTTTAACCCGAGGAGATGAGTGTATTCCCACTGATGCATCATATAGTAGCTTTTTGGAAATCAAATTCCATGAATTCTTGTCACGACATTTAAAATCATTACTAATTTCATGTTTTTTTTGAAAGATGTCATGCTAGATATTCATGCTATTGTGATAGGTACCAAGATTGATATACTTACTAGTTTGATAGGTGTGTTGATTTGTGTTATGTTTTGAATTGGATTTATGCCAATCTTTGATCCATGAGGTGTATGGGCCCTCTTGGACCAGAATTTGGTGGATCAGATACTAGCCTTTTGTATATAATTGTATTGTGATATGTTATTCTTGGGTTCATTGCTTTGATTTGCGGGGAGTATGGGCCCCCATAGATCAGTATTAGGCACACCGCTGCTTTATTTATTAAAAACTAGGGGTTACAGGGGAATTTATAAGGATTACTTTCTGGAAACCTAGATAACATAGTGTGTCAGGCTTTGAACACATTCCATTTGTTCATCTATTTTGGAAGAATTTTTTATGTATTCTCTATGTACTCTGAGTACACTCTCTGTGGTAGTTGTCCATGTGTCTAGATGTGTGTGAATGAAAAAGGAATAATGATCTTAGAAAAGTACACGATCATGTAATTTTGGTGCACACTATGAAGTTTTACATAGGTAGACCCCATGTGGCTCTGGCCATGTAAACGTACATGGTTAGGAGGGGAGACTTGTGTACTAGCGATGTATCCTACTTTAACACCTTGTACCTGTGGTGTTTACATTCCCGAGATAGTGGAGGTGCATGACCATGTGAGATCCTGAGGGAACATGATGAATAAGATGTCTACATGATGTGTTTTCATCTTTTGTTACCCTTCAAGGATATTTTTATATTTTATCCCCCTTTGTTTGTTTTGGTCCTGCATGTAGTCCTTTTGGAGTGGTTTTTGGCTTAGATCACGATTGCGAAACCCATGGAGCATTTTGAAGACTCCTAATGGGTGTTTTGGGGAATTTATTTAAATGGATAGGTTCTTTCTCCATTTACCATATAATGTTTTCCCCTATGAGTGCGACATAGCATGGATGATCGGTTGGGTGTTCGAACCAACCTAGTTGAGACATTCAATATGAGATGAGTTGTGGGCCATCTCTCTTTATCTATGTTTTTCTAGGTAGTCCATTTTCGGATCCCTATCCAATGTACCACTTGTGAGGATCTGCATTATAGGATTCCTTAGTTTATTATAGTTTGTAGATCCCATGTAGTTTTCCTCCCTTACCTTTTTATCATAGGAACACATGTGGGAAGCCTTCACTCATATTTTCCAAGAGGATCCCAAGTAGGATGAATCTCAGTTTTGTCTTGAAAAAAACTGAAAATCATTGTGGGATATTGGTAGTATCTATCTTTGTTTGAAACCTAGACTTATCCTATGGAGTAGGTAGAGGGGTGAGAATTTAGAGGAAGGTGTTGACCAATTATGTTTTTATATCAACACTTTTGAGTGCTGATGTTTGTTGAATCATTCCCTTGATATGGGAATGATCATTGAAAAATTCTCAGTTCCTTGGGTTAGACATGCATCGAGCATGGAGAGCTGTTTAGGGGGTAATGTGGACCTCCCTTTCCTCAAGTGATGGGTGACTTAGTACATCGTCATCTGTGTATATGGTTGTGTAAATGATGTGCGTTGAGCCACTTCCTAAGTTATCCATCTGGTACTAGGATGCCTAGGGTGGAAATCCAATGAATAGTACCCAGAATGTACCGTTACCTCTTATAAGCATGGGTAGTATATGTTGACAAATGCGACACCCATCAAGTGTTAAAAATTGAAACGGGATTTTGAGTTTAGTTAAATCATTGATCTTTGAGTTGTTGTGTATGTTCTAAAGTTATCTCATATGTATAGTGACCTGAGCATTATGTATCCATGTTCAACCCACTACTCATGAGGACATTCTAGGAAATATGTATTTTGACACGCAGGTCGGTTTATTTTTGTATTTTATGCCCAGTGATAAGACATGTTGATCATGGTTCGTGGAATGAGTCTTTTTCATTTTAGTTAGTTCTAAACTACTGCATTTGAGAGAGGCTAGTCCTTCTTCTCGATGTATAGGGAAGTTCTAGTTTGGGAGAATCAAGTCGGTAATGCTTAAGTGTGTCATTCCATGTAGAAGGATCATAATCAAGGACCATTCAGAAATCGTCAATTCTACATAAATTGCTTTGAGTCTTGAGAGTCTTGTTTCAGGTTTCTATTTTCTTCAAAACATGATATTGTTTCATTTTGGATGTGTTGTTAGTCCTTGTGAAGCATTGATGATCATGAATGTACCTCATTATTTAAGCATGATGTATCATAGGAATTCTATGTGATAAAAGAACTCTGTCCAGTTAAATGAAGATGCATTGTCAAGTGAAGTTGAGTTTCATTCAAGTGGTCGAACAGTATGGGTGAGGTGATCCTTTTCTAGTTTTCCTTGAAATCTTCTTAGTGTGACATTTCTTAAGATATGATCATGTGACCTATCTTGACATCATCCCAGATGCACAAATAGATCATCGGTTATACATCATGCTACAGTTTAAAGCCATTAGGCTAGTTATAAATCTTTTTCGATGTTGTGCACTGGATATGTGGTTTTAAATGAGGCTCGATTAATCCGGAGTAATACCTAGTTTCCCATGTAGGAACTCTTTGGAAGGACTCATGATGACAACCTCTTTCCTTAACATGACAACCACATGGATACAGCTGAAATTTCAGTCAGTGTTTGTTTGATGACATCTGGCCTTGAACCAAATTCTCACTTGTAACAGGGAGTATGGACCACCTTGGTGAGTTCCTTGGACTCCATGTTGATGAATCTAAAGTTATATCATTCTTATAGTCGGGCTCATATGTGATGCTTTGAAAATGAGTAAAGATTAAAGTGGGATGGATCTTTTTTTCACCATTACTCAAGCTATGGAATGGCCCTTTTTATTGATTAGTGGATGGTTGAGAAGGGAGCATCATCGAGTGGAAGGAATGGGATCTGGTTAATGGGTTTGATGTGTATGCATGGTGCATTGGGAGAATGTGTTGTTTCCTGTTGCAACATGTCGTATCCTTTGTCAGGCATTTTATAGATAAGTTATCCAGTGATAGTTTAACTCGATATCCTTTTTGTTCCTCATGTATAGTTCAAGTGAACCTGTTTGAACACTCTTCCAGTTTGTGGTGGGTGTGATGTGAAATTTTCTAATGATTTTCGATGAAATATTCCATGACTTATTTTAATGAGGTCGAACAAGGAATGGCTATTCTTTTCTATGAGGCTATTGATTAAACCTCAGTTGTGTATGGGTTCACCCAGTTGAAGGAAAATCATGGTGGTAGCATCGCTAGAATACTTATGGAAGAGCATGGGGGAGTTTTTCTATGGTGGAGGTGTTATGGTAATGATGCGGTTTGCGTTGTCCATAAAAGTCTCACAAAGGATTCACTATTCCAACCGGTCAAGGAAACCATTAGTGTTGATGTTCTTGGACGGTTGTACTTCCCATATATTTTATGACTACATGAAGATCCATAGTTTATCATTTTGGATAGGGACTCTGGGTTATCTTCTCATTTCTGGTAAGGGTTGCATAGGACCTTGGGTACGCCGGTTCATCTAAGCACAACATACCACCTCCAAACAGATGGCCAGTCATAGTGCTTGATTTAGGTTATTTAGGACATGCATCCAGAATGCATTCAATATTTCAATGGTTCTTCAGAGACAATCATACCTCATTTTGAGTTTTCCCACAACAATAAATTCCAGGCTACTATTTATATGGTTCCATATGAGGCATCATACGATAGGCCATGCCGATCACTCTATGTTGGCTGGAGGTAGGAGAGGCAGCTATGCTAGGACCTCGTCTTGTCAAAGATAATACTAAGAAGGTTCAATTTATTCAAAGGAGAATGGATACTACACAGTCACATCAAAAATCATATACTAATCTCTGTAGAGGACCTTTGATGTTTGAGTTTGGGGATCAAGTTTTCCTACATGTCGCATCGAGGTTGGGACACAAGAGGATCATGAGAAAGGGTAAACATTCCCAGATATATGTCAGTCTGATTGAGATTATGGAGTGGGTCAGTCCGATAGCCTATCTATTGTAGTTCTCTTATAGGTACAGGTCTATGCATGATGTCTTCCATGTTTCACAAGTGTGACATTACTTTTTAGACCCTTCTCACACCTTTCAGTCCGAGGAAGTGGACTTGTAGGAAGATGCACCCTGTGAAGAGGATATCATTCGTATTGTGGATCATAGCACGAAAGTTATATATGGTTAATTTGTTCCTTTAGTACAGGTGGTATGGAAGCATGTCTGAGTGCAGGAAGTGACCGAGTAGAGGGAGGCTGACGTTCGATCAAAATTGCCAGAGTTATTCTCTGGTGTTCCTTCACCACCCTTGGAAGGGAAATTCATGGATGAATTTATTTAATAGGGGATGTTTGTAGGAATATGGTTCATACCTTGAGGAACATATCTTTACTTTTATGTTTTTACTTAATAAAATAAGGGAAAAGGGGTTCAAAGGCTTGTTACAGGCCTGTTATATGATGTGACTGGGAGCTACATGTTGTGTATTTCAAAAAAGACATCATGTAATGAGGACTTCACACCATATAATTCGAATAAACAACCATGAAATGATATGGGTTGGGTTTTTTTGTACATGGTATGTAGTTTCTATTACATTCCATGTAATGTATTTTGTTAAATCGTGAAATAGCATCATTTTTGTTAGATTGACAGAACTGAGCCGTCCTCCAATGAGTAGCATTCCCATGCTATTCGAAAAAGAGATCATGAATCCAATTTCATCTTTTGAAACCTAATTTTAACACCTTCAGATCCGTTGGAATCCTATCAGTGAGTAATTTATACATTTTGATCCTTTCATCTTTATCTCTTCTCTCAACCTAGTTATTGAGGGTAGAGCATTTTGGTCATATTTGTAAATCTACTTCATTTTAGTTCGATTTGAAAGCTGACACTTGACGAGGAGAGTCATATGAACAAGAGGTTGGTGGTCTGGTTTTATTCATTGATAATCGAGTTGATTACATATTCCATAGTTACATGCGCCCGCTTTTTGGGTGTCTCTTGAGTGAATAATGAACCATGTTATTTTCTATTGATGATTTTGTCATTGAATAGATGAATTGAAATCATGTTTAGGGCTGTGAACCTTGATTTTGGGAATCACCATGGGTGTGTTCCACTCAGATGTCCATTTGGTTGAGAACAACTAAGAAGCTTGACACGAATTCATATTCTTTGGTTGTTAAAATGAACTTCTTATGTGATATGAATTCCACATGCGAAATAATTAAATTATTAATACATGTAACAGTTTAATTTTCACGTGATAATTGTAATGTGAAATTTTCCCCTGTGAGGTGTTTAAATGATAATCCATGTGATAGTTTAATTTATATATCTTACTTTTGATATGGAATTGAATTTTATGAAAAAGAGGGGTAATTTGAAATGGGAGAGCCACAGTCTCAGTTAAAAAACAAGGCTGAGCTCATATGACTAATTTCACCTTATGTACACCTTAGGTGATCAAGGGTCTTGGTTAAAAGACCATGGATGTGATTAATAGGTAATAATGCATGGGTTGTGAGTGATACGTGATAGGGTTTTCAATATCATTGAGGCTTATTTAAAATGTTGAGAGAAGATAGTATCCATTAAGGGATACTAAGTCCGGGATCTATTGAAAAAATGATTAAATGATTTTTATATCATGAGTTGATTGTTGCTTATATGGGGGTTATCGATTCTAGGCCAGACCTTGAGATATTTATATAATTCAAGGAACTTGAATAATGAAATGGATGACTTATGACGTATCTGATAAGCCAAAGCACAAGCTTGGATGTAGTCTTCACTTATACTTGTTTAAACTGTCTTCTAAGGCATCAATTGTTCTCGATTTTGAGTACCCACTACATAGAAATTTCACTATTGTACACTCCCTATTATATATATATCCACTAATAGATTTTCACCAACCATGGGTGGTTTTCCACTGGTATTTAGTCTCACACCCATTTTGGGTCATGCTTTTGGGACCAAAATATATTATATGATTTTAGGGGTTGATAAGGGAAAGCACCCTAAAATAGGTACTTGATGTGCTACTTAGGAGCATAAGATCATGGGACAGATTAGAATCATGCGATGCTTCATAGATTACATTATTTATTATGTTATTTTGGAATATATATTGTGGGTTACTACAGTGCACCATTTTTGGATGTTTTCTTAGATCATAAGATGTTGCATCGTCTATTGTATTGAATAATGTTTGTTTAGTTCTAATATCAGTTTTCCACTGTTTAAATTAATTTTATTTTGTTTTATGCTTCCTATATTTTATTTTTTTATTTCTATTGTGTTACACTCTACCAATGAGGGCATCATTTCCCCAATATCATACCTAGGTCCCTCTCTTCACGTCGTAAGTCTCTAGTGTTTGGGGAAATGAGGTTATGGCCATGTGCCCAACCGGGTATGGTGAACAATTTGAGTAGAATCCTAATCCAAGAAATTACATCCAACAGCCCTTGGTCTATTCAAATACAAAATCTTATCCCCTTAATAGACTCTCATGGAAGATTAATTTATGAGGTATATTCATTTTTCAATACTTTTACATTCCTTTCATGTTCCTTTTTTTCTTTCTATCCTTACCTCTCCTCATCTAAATGATATGACAAATCTAGTTCCTTATATATATTTTAATGTTTTTATGATACTATAATAAGGTATTATCATATCCCTTTTACTATTATTTGATAGTAGTAGTAAAAACACCATCCTAGATGTGTTAATTTACCACAATCAAGGACACTGAGTTTTCAATTATGATTTCCATCTTCAATTCTGGTCATGAAACCATTATTATGGTTGAACTAGACTACAATATATGTATTATGTCACTTATATTGTTTTGGAATTTTTTTACAAATATGATTTTGATAAATTAAACAAAATTTATTCATTGTTATAAAAAATTACCAATTCACCAAAAAAGATGTCCTAAAAGTTTTATATAATGATTCATCTTCACTGCACGTAACCAAACAAAACTTAAAACCACGTAAATTTTTGGATGTTAAATAATTAAATTTAACTATAATTATAGACAAAAATCCTCATTTTACATGACTATCCATTCATGTATATATGTAAACCAATCATGAATCAAACAGACCCAAACAATGAAATTGAACCACTTAACCAATCAAAATGGTTATGAATAAACTCAAAAAGATTATACTAAATAAATTAAATTTCCAATAGGTTTTTTACATATTAATAAATGGACCTAATTTGATTATTTTCTTCATTAATATCAAGTGGGAAACACCATTTGACTTAAGGTAAGGGATTCTACCCCAACGTCCATTATTTCATCATGTTATTCTTACTCTATTTTTACCCAAATAAAATCCTATATTTTGATTATGTAAATATTTTAATTGTTTTTTCTATTTCCAAAATCATGTATCAATATCCACTAATCATTATATTTTGGGGACATACATGCTTTTTTGTGATTCCATTTTCAATACTTCATGATAAGAAAACCTCTGTTAAGGAAAATTCTTGAATTCTTACCCAATTTAAATTAATCTATATGATCTTTTTAGGAAACCATTATATTTATAAAAATAATATTTAAACATGAAAAACATATTGTGTAACATCTGATTTTATATAAAAATTATTCTCTTTTCTGTTTTTAATTACCATTAATATTTTCAATAAACCGCACTAAAATGTTTTTTTAAAGTTTATTATAATCCTTTTTAAATGTTATCACTTAAATTTCGAATAATTTATTATTAAATATTTCTATTAAAACTTATGAAGAAGTAATTCATTTTTTCATGGACACGTGTATGATACATCTATTCCTTATGCTTTCTAACATGATTATGATACCCATTTCTTTTCGTGGGTTCTGTTAGGTTTATATATGATTTTTTATGTATGAATCATTTTATGGAATAAATATTCATGATCATTCTAGAATGGGCGAACCATGATATCTCTCAAATTCATTGGGTAACTCTGATCCTCATGAATTGTTATGTGAAATGATCATGGTGGTTATACATGACTCATGCTACCATGAGCAATAGTCTTGGTGGTTAACCTTGACTTGTGATCCTTTATATGAAACAAGCATTAAATCATACTAAAGTCATGTTTTATGATTCTACAACATTATTATGACTTATTGTTTATATGAATAAATGTTTATATTTTATTATTTCACATGTTCTCTTCCTTTTTGTTTCATTATTCCATGACTTCTATCACATGTTCTAAAGCATTATTACTATTCTTTATCCCTTAGTGGGATTTTATCTCATACCTTTTTCATGTTATCCTTAGGATACCCTATAATTATGTATGAGCACAATATAATTAAGTATTTATTTATGAATATTAAATAAATAAATGTTTTATTTAGTCCTATGTTTTTAGTTTTATATACCCAGTCTTCCAATACATTGGACCGCCCGATCCATGGCATGTAATATAATGTCTTATTATGATTTAATTATTATAATGATATGCATAAAAGGATAGTGTAACTATATATTTTCCAAGAAGAAGAATTTTTTCATTTTTATATAATCGTTCTGATGTCCCACAATAATATATAGTCTCACACGACAATGTCTCTCGATGTTGTGAGTAGTTGAATGTTATATACGTAGTAAAATAAATGTTTGAGAAGTTAGAAACATAATTACCACAAGATTTTAGTGATCAAGTCCAAATTAACATTTCCATTTCATTATTTTTTGTGGAATATAGTTTTGGGAAATTCTGATTATGTTATCTCGGTTGTACACCTCACTCTTTAAGGTGGTTTTGACGATCAAAAACAAAAAATTATGTTTCTAATGTGTTAATTTCATTGTAATTATTTTTTATATTTTCCATGAATGTACCAGACCAAATGGATGGATCAAAAGATGTTTTTTAAAAAAAATTAGTGTTTTCCACATGTAGAAACTATCATCTATGTAGTGGGGGCCATAAGATAGTTGGAGGTACATTGACATAACACCAGTTCTATACCAATGACACATTCAAGATGGAAATACTCACTCACTATTTGATGTAACCTGGATAGAGAAAAATACAACAATTAATAAGGTCCCCACATTCTATAATTTGACATCTTATAGTTATATTCAAGCTCCAACACCTCTATAATTACCCTAAGGCTATAAGAGTCTATAAATACACTCCCAAGGATGATTGGATGTATGTTGTTACCTTGGAGATATTTTACTAGATAATTATGATTATTTTTCATTATACTCATGATCCCTTAAGACACACCTCAATATCTTCCACTGTTCCCTGGGTGTATCATGTTGGGGGGATCGTGAGACTATTTCAATGGGAATGAAAAAACCATGTTTCTAATTTTTTTTAATCCAGTTTTCACTACAATTGTTTATGATGTGATATGTGATCAATTCCTTTATCTTTAGGTATTTTTTACAACCATTTAGTGTGAAGGGGATATGTGAAGGCTACCTTTAATGTGATAGAGATTTATTTTTCATAATAAAACTAAAAAAGGGGCTAACTTCTTATAATGGGATTCTAGCCACAAATTATAAAAATAAAGCGTTTTGGTTTCATGGTACATCCATTAAAAATGATGGTTTAAACTAAAAACATTGCTGGAATCTTAATGCGATTAGTGTTGTTAACACATGTAGATTATTTACAAAATATATTATCAGTAAATTAATCTTTATCATTAAAATTAATTTTTTAAATTTTCCTGAATCCAATAATTTTATTTTTTTAATTAATTATTTTTATTTACATATGATTTATATTTAATTTCTAAAATGTTTTTAAATAGAAACCCTATCTTTCCCTCATTAATATGACCAAAAATTGGTATTAGGGCCAACCATGATTTCAAAATCTTAATTAGTTTCAAGGAATGATTAATTAAAGGTGGCATATACATAAAATATTTATGGTTCTATAGAGGAAAACTCTATATGTGGAGCTGAAATACTTGGAGGAATGAATTTTCATTGTCATAAAACAAGGGTTCCTACTTTTAATTGAAGCATAATAAATCATATTTGGATGATTTTGATGCATGGATATTCACCCAGATAAAAAATAGTAGAAAAATGGACTTCAAATGACATAATATATTTGTAACTTAAACCAAAATACATGAATTATCTAAATTTTTTAGAACATATAAATGAATTTAAGAGAGTTTACATGTGTAAAAATTATCATTAATTTGAATTATTATAAATTTCACATGATGGTACAAATAACGTAAATCATAATAGTCTTGATATATATCACAATGATTTTTAAACATTTATTTTTCATCCTAATGTGTCTTTAAATAACATTTTGACCTATATTACAGATATATATAATATAATAATGTCCTAAGGTGATAATATTATATTTGTTTTTCTTGTGAAAAAGTTCTTTTAGGTAATTCAATGTTCTTGGGAACACAATTTGGCTACGAATAAATTTTTAAATGACATCAAGAATATTGTAGGTGTAGAGATAATTTGTTAATTTATGATCTTTTATATAAAAATTAAATGGTAAGATTTTATGGAAGTATATGATATCATGGAGAAAAAGAAGAACATTACCTTCACAAAAATTTATGACTATTAATTAATAAGTGATTATTATTTTAAAAAATACGTCAAGAAGAAATTAATGATAATGAATACAATGAACCCCTATTATCATTGAAAATAGAGATATAGAGAGGTGAATTAGTGGAATGTTTCTATAGTTGAACTAACTAATGAAATATCAAGCTGGAGTACCCCTTATCTAGAAATAACGTGAATGAGAATAATGAAATCAATATGGAATTCAATGTATCAACATAGAGTGAAATCAATGAAACACTATCCTTGTAATAAAAATATTTTGATTAATGTAACAAGTGACTTATATCCCTTGATGAGTTTAAAACCTAGATATTTTAGGATATCATTAATTTAAAATAAATTTTATTTCATCGATGGATTATAAAACATGCAATCTTGAGCCAAAATTAACCGTAATATATTAAACCATCATAAATTATGATTTAAATTGACTTGTATGAATATAAGTATCAAAATTATGATAATTATATGGTTTAAACATGTATAAAATATATTTTATTATGATAAATATATTATAAATTAAAATTAAAAACCACATAAAAAAGGAAATGAAATCTTTTTTAAAAGAATTTTTTTATGTGTGAAATATTTTTTGATCATAATAAATAAAATTAATTACTATAGGTGAATGATTTTAATTAAATTTATATATTTTCTCATGTTATTTCTAACAAAGAGGCAATTCTTGATAGGTTTAAAATTTGTGAATATTCCATAATTGCTAAGATTGTTCTTCCCAGTGGAGGGAAGCCTTGGAAATATGTTGTCTTAGTTCAGAAGCTGACTTATGTATGTGGTTTTGCTGGGTGGAGATGTATTCCAATTCTTTGGGGTTTCTTTCATATTGTTTTTCCATAAGAGGCTCTTAAACGGAGGGCATGGGGAATCGGTTCAATCACCTTGAAGCCATGTATGATCTGCTTTCAAGAGTGGGATTTTTGTTTTAATCATTTTTCTATAAAAAATACATGAGCACATGTCTGAATTAAAATTATTGGCCTCAATTGGATTTTTTGGCATCCTAAAATATTATTTTATTTTGCATCTTATGTGGGAATTCCTTTTAAAATGGATCGGAATAATGAGATTTCCAAATTTGGTCACTTTGCATGGTTACTGGTGGAAGATGATCTGTGCTCCTTCCTGATTCACAATGTTGTTTTGTATGCACTAGATGATGATATTCCTTTAAAATTAGAATACGAAAGACATAATGTCTTTTGTTTAGAGTGAAAAGTTATTGGTCATTGTAAGTCGAAATTTCATTGAAATTTGGTTTGCTCCTTTTGTTCTTCAAAAGGGCATTATGAATCCTCTTGTAGAAAGAAAGTGAGGAAACAAGACTCAAACAATAATTCCAGACAATTCACCACAGACAAAGAAAATGTGCAGGTATGAGATGGTTCCTCACTATCGGTTAGGGATTTGACACTGGTGACTCATGAGCCAGAGAAAATGGAACTGATGATAATTCTCGAACTCTCTGAGAGTGCTCAAACAGAGGGTGGCCTTATGGAGGGACAGCAAAACTCGAGTAATGAAGGTAATCTATCAACTATCCAAGATGAAATTAATAGATTAAGGGAAACTCAGGGAGCCCATGGAAGGTGTGGTGACATCGAGGATGACTCCCCGAAAAAACCATCCTATATTAAAGTTTTGTCCAGAGGGACAAATGTCGTTGTGGATGATGCGACGTTTCAATCTGATCCTCCCAGCAAATGCCAGAAGTAAGAATGATTATTCATATTTGAAGCCAACTATGGTCACCAATTATTACGGTCCCGTAGAATTTGATTCTCATTGGTATAGTGATTTTGATGATTCATATGTGTTTGAATATGATGTTTGATCTATTTTGGGACGTTTTGGCATGAGGGCATAATGTTTGTATGACCCCATCTTTTTACCTTTTTGTACTGACTTTTCCTTTTTTAATAATAGGTCTATGCCCGATCATTTGTGTATATATATATATATTATATTTATATAAAATGTTTTATAATTCATATAATATATTTTATCCATGAGATAAGAATAAATATCATTTTATAATTTAAAAATATATTTTTCTAAAAACCCATTTCGTCACATTTTGGGAACAATTTAAAAAAATTAATTCTTAAAAATATATAATTTTAATCCTGAAAATGGAATATATATTTGAAATTAGGAGTTATAAATTATGTATATACGACACTTTTATTTTTTGGAATTAGGAATTGTAACTGCCATAAAATTTATCATCTATGTAAATGGTAAATTGGGGTAACCTAGGTTAAAAGTAAGTGTTAAGATCACTATTTTTCTTCAAAATTCCTATAGAATGAATTTAATTCAACCCAAATGAACTTATTTCTTGAAATATAATTTTTAAAGGACATTTTTTCATCAAAATAACCTATATTATATGTATAGAAAAGAAAAAAACAAAATTTCACCCTTTTACTATTGAAAGGCACTTTTTTATTCAAACATCAAAAAATATGTTTTTGAATGAATATATATGTTATTTTTGAGAATATTAAAATTATATTTATAATGGTGACTTATTTATAATTATTAGTTATTATATTATATATTTATATTCTTAATTAACAATGACATAGCATTTCATCAGTCAATAGAAAAATAAAATAAATTATTTAAAAAAATGTTGAAAGTAAAATAATTTGTGTGATTTATATTGTTTCATGAATTTTATAGATGAATCTCTGGGGTTATAAACTATTATATTCTAATTCCATATTTTATTGATGTTTTTAATTTCAAATTAATTTAATTGTCTTAGAAATGAAATTAATGATATTTTATGGAAATAATATATTAATAATTTTTTTTAGAAATCATAAAAATTATGAAATAGGAGAAAGGGGATAAGTTATTGTTATAAATTTTATATGCTGATAATTTATGTATGAATTTTTATATTATAATTAAAACTATATCAACTTCTGATTGAAAAATATGATACCGATGTTATTGTTAAAATATGTCAACTAAGGGGTTAAACAAAAATAGAAGGAATTAAATACCACATAACCCTACTAAAATGTTATTCATTAAAGATATTTAAATCTTATTCAACCTCATCTTATAATATCTATCAATTTTTAATCTATTGTTTAGAAGTACTTAAATATATTTTAATCCTTTTAGTAATTCCATGTGTTTCATTTCCCTCCCTTATAAGAGGATACCCCTTAACTATATTATCCATACAACATTGAGAAACATAACTGATCTAATAAATTCCAATTTATATGATAAACATCCCTATAAAAATATTAGATGTTTTATTATTCACAAATGAGAAACCCTGTGGATAGTAAGATGATATCCAAAGGAGTTATTTCATAGAAGAGGTAATCACATTAACCAATCACTTTGTTTTTAAATATTCGTTAACATTCAATAAATTTATGTTTTTTATCATAATATTATTAACTAAATATATAAAATATAATTAATTGTTATTTCATCTATTAAAAAACCAAAATCCACCCAATTTTCATCAATTGAAAAATGATAATGTTTCTTGCCCGTACGAGTGAACTGCCACCTTCTAGAAGTGTTGTGAATGGTTTTTATTTAAGAATTACTCGGATGGTAATATGAGAATATTTATAATATATATATGATATATAGGAAATAATATTTATTTTTAAAGGTTAATTATTATTTTACATTCTGTTGTTCCATCCTCCAAAATGTGAAAAAAACAATAACGCCTACCTACGACCAACCATATTCATGAACAATGTATTTCATTTTCCAATATCTAACATTTATATATTATTATAAATTAACATATAATAACTAGATATTTTATTTATATGAATATTAAAATTATATAAATTACATAACCGTGATTAAATTACATGTATCGAATCTAACTAACCAGAATTGACCTAAAAAATGAAGTAGTTTTTACCTAAAATAGTGATTTTCACAATGAACTATTAATAAACAAGTCATAAAATATAATAAATTAATAAAATATGCTTTGATATATATGTTTTTTTAATATTTAGTATATTTATAACAAATATATTTTTATTATATTGGATTCATGATCATGTACAATGAATGTCAGGTTGGAGTTAATGGTAAATTTCATAGTGGCATCTTTATTCAAGTTTGTTCATGTTTAAATATCCTATAAGGGAAATATATTATCCTTATATATTAAACAATATTTATTTTTTTCTCCGTCATTTATTTTTTTATATTATATCTTTTAATTTCTTTTTAAACTCTTTATGTCCTCAAGATACCAAAATAAATTTTAAAGAAAAAACGAACCACATTTTTCAACACGGTGGGAAAAAAGTTTCTTCCATATTCATATTTTCCTTAAAATGACTAAAATAATGTTTTAATACTATAAAATTAATTTTAAATGCAATTTTACCCATTAATTACTTTTTAAAATTTTTTCTAATGGTAATATTTTTGTTATTTTTTGAATGTGGTATTTTTTATCTTTTTACAAAGCTGCTAAAGGAATATTTTTATCTTATAAGACATGAACATTATTTTCCACCATCCAGATCCCTCATTATGTAGAATAATCTTTTCAATGTTCACAAGTTTATTTTCAACTAAGTGGTTTTCCTAAATATTTTTGTAATATTTTATATTATAAATAATTATTTTCAAAGGAAAAAAGAGTGCTTTCTTCATGAAATTTTCTGGTATATTTTTTAATGTATTTTCATCTATGAAAATATCCTTCATTGAATCTTATAATTTACTAAGTTTATAATCTTTTCATACCATACAATACATTTCATTGTATGGTATATGTATAGTTTGACTAGAGAATGTATTGAAATTCTTTATACTAGTTCTTCTAATAATAAAATTAATAATTTATAAGGCTTATTGACGTTTTATATTATTTAAAAATATGATGAATTAATTAGACTTATTAAGTGACAGGTATGAATTAGATTTACATACCCCCTCATTTCATCTGTACACATCGTGATACACATTTTATTTGGTATTTGTCTAAGGCCTTTCTGATTTTTGAATGATTTTGTGGCACAATTCAATGATGGTATGTTTCAGATGTCTTGCATTATGCATATCATCATTATGAAATTATTTATCGTATACAATTGTTTTTTTGAATATTTTTTTTATCTATCATTATGTTTCAATATCATGTGATTATTTATATGCCATTATTTGTCTCTGATGTTTTATTTCTATACTATTCTTGCCTTATTATCTTATGATGAAATACAATAAAATCACTGGTTTGCGGTGGATTATTTGCGACAAATATCATATCCATCATTGAAAAAATTCGGTTAAAAAATTATATACTGGCAGTCTCATCAAAACACCACTCTATTTTTTTTATTTTAAAAATTGGTGGAGGTTTCCATTAATCCACCATGTATTTTTTAGAAAAAACTTATTTTCTTTTCCTCCCCTACTCCCTATACACGACTTGACCCTGAACCATCTCCTCCCCCACTCCATATGCGACCCCAACCCCCTGACCCTGTGACCCACACCCTCCAACCTCCCTCTCTCTGATGGAAATGCAGAACACCCTACAACCTCCCACTTCCATCATCGGTAGCAACCCTAACCTTTGTGACCCCATCTAACCTCCATCATCATCGTGGTGATGCAGAGACCCCCCATCTGAGCTCCCACGCCCAGTAGTTCCCATATCTAATAGAAACACGAACACCCCCTCTTACCTCCCTCCCCCAAGCTCAGTTCCCCTACTGCAAGCCTATTAAGGATTATTTACCCTTATTGTGATGATTTAGTGTACCATAGTTTAAAAGTGGAAGATCATAGGTTGGTTTTCTCTATTACATAGTTCATTAAATTAATAAATAATAATTTATATCCACTTTAAGAATGGTTTTAGATTTCTAATGTAATTATTATATTTTTATATAAATCTATTTTAATGATAAACCATGTTTCACTGGTTTTACATTGAATGTGATGGTTTTTATATGAACACAAGTGCTTTAAATTTAATTTACTATTACCATGAACACCTAACATTTTATAAAATAGTATAACATATTTTATTGCATGATTTTGTGACATTAAATGTTGTTTTGGTTCTTAAAGTAATTTTTAATTGAAACTCATCAATTCAAGGGGTGTGCATGGATTTTTAATAACCAATTTTGGGTTACATTGAATTTAGAAATTTTATAATGATTGAGTAATTGATTTTTCAAAGTACATTTTATAAAGCAGTTTCTCAATGTGTATTCTTGTGTGGAATCCATCCGTAAAAATTATTTTATAGTTTATAATATACATAATTATAACCTATTAATTTTTCATGTATTTTTTCACAATAATTGGTTGCATTATGACACTTGGTTATACTGTTATACATGAAATTTTAAACCCTGAGTGTTATTTGCCTGATTTTTCATCTATTTATTACATATTATAATCAATTATTTTTATTAACTCCATTCTTTTTTTCATCGTCCATTTTGGTTTCATAATATATTCTTAATATTGGGATTGTAGTTGGAATTTTATTCCTTGATTTAGTAACTTTATCCAGATTATAATATTCATGGATCAAAATTATATAATAAGAAATATAAATTATAAAAATGAAAATTCAAAATTGTAAAAATGATTAAAAAAGGGGCTGAAAAAATACATGTGTTAATATATCAAACATAATCATCCACTAAAGTCACAATATACCAAGTAGCAGTTCCAAAAACATGACTATGATTATAGAATCATTACTTATCATGATAGAGAAATGTTATAATTTTAAATATTTTTCATTGAAACCACTAACTAATAAGGTGTAATATATTTCTAGTAAAAGGATTCCCTCCCGAAGAGTTTTTTTAGGAATCTTAGGTGCACATATAAAATGACCGTAAATAGAATAACGAATTAAAATCACATATAAAAACAAAAAAAATCCATGTTTAATAGATTTATCCAGCCAATAGTGTGTGATTTAAAAATAAATATTGTTTTAATTCATATTTTTAAAATGGTTCTCTTGGTCATTGTTAAAAAATGGGAAACAGTTCAGACATTGATCAATGTTACAAATTTTTTAATAGAAGAACCCACCTTAATTACAAAACTATGATAGAATACAAAATTATTTTCGTATAACATAAAAACGATATCATCTTCATATAAAATATCAAAAATTGATAATTATTTATTATATTTAATTTAGAGGTTTTTTCCCACACATCAATCTTTAAATATTAATTATTAAAGCATGTATCTAACTTTAAATACCATGATCTTGAGACTTATTCTAACTTGTATAGATTTTTATTAATTTTCATTGTACCTATTTGATTAAAAATCTTTATCTATATATTTGAATATATAGGTATAATAAATTCCAATACCATTTGATATATGTTGGAATATTTTAAAACAAAAACCAGATTGGTATTCCATGGGATTGGAAGAATATATAGATCATGCAATTGAATATTGATCAGTTGATGGTAGAATTTAATTTATGTGTCCTGATAATAAATTAAAGTGATAATTGAATAAAAACAAAGTATATGAGAATTTGATATTTAAATAGTTTCCATATTGATATGTATGTTCGATTTTCCATGGTCAATCAAATTTTATAGAATGTTAAAAAAATGAAAACGTTGACAGAAAAATAAAACATATCCAAACACAGGATAATTCGGTTCAAATTATATTAAATAATGTGTTTAGTTATGCAAAATAGTATTTATAATATTTCAATAGATCAAAAAAACCCTTCAGTTGATCCTAAATAGGGTAATCATTCTCAGAACATCAGTGATCAAATTAATAATTTTTATGAATTAGCTGAAGATGGACAATAAATAATGTATTAAGGGTGTGCTAAGTATTCAAAGTTGTCATTTCTACTTATGTTGTATCATATCATGTGTGTCTGTGTAATTACAGACAATGTAATTTCCATGATTTTAGAGTTACTTCATGATTCATTTAGTGAAGCTAAAATTCAAACGTTATTCTATAAATTTAATAAATTCATCAACAAACCTGGACAAGATTATACAAATAATTATTCATGCCAAAACAATTTTATTATTTAATGGGTAGAAGAATACGATAAAGAATATTTCACTATATTTCATTCATGAATATGGATATCAATAAACAAAAGTTAGAGTATTGATCAATGGAACCCCGAGAAGATATAGAAGAAGAAATATCCTATAAAGATATCACATTACTTTCCTATAAAACCACGCTTGAGAATATTATTTATATCATCTATGACTACAAGCATTATAATGTGGAATGATAAGGATATTAAAGATGGATTGATGAGACATATAAATGATTCATTATCATGGAATATTTTTTATTGAAAATGTCTATATTTTTATTTGGATCCAAGGAATGTATATTTATGATGGGATTTTGATGGTTTTATCCCTTTTGGTACTTTACGTATTAATTAGAGCTTTTATCTAGTTATTTTTCCCCCAATAATCTACATCCATGGATTTTTAGGAAGAATAATTCATCTATTATTTCTATAATTTGTCATAGAAAGAAAATTCTTGTAAATTCCATTGATATATAAATTCAATATCTAATCCATGAATTAGGATAATTAGGGGATAATGGGGTGAAAACATATGATTATTCAATGAGAAAACTATTCTAAATTTATGATACTTTCATGTGGAAAAATAGTTACTTTCCTATAATTATAAATTTTTCTAGTTTGAACACTCATACTTGTTTCACTGGTCCTATTTGTAAATTTGATTTTAAACCTCAACAATTTTCTCATAGTAAAAAATATTGTTTTATGTGTCATCATCGATTTAATGATACTTCTCATAATTTTAGTATTAAGAATCCATAATTAAATGGGGATATTAAAATGCTAAATGCACAAAAGGTGTAATCTAGTTCCGAAATATTGGGATAATTAATGAATGTCAATAGAGAATTTGGAAAAAGTCATTATTTTAAAGAAGGGGGAAAAGGGTACAACGTACATTATCCGAAGAATCTAGAACAAGACAATATAATAAAAAGTGTATATGATTAAAACATCATTATTCAGAGTTTAATTTGATACGTCATAATATTAATGCAAATTATATTGAGAAGGGAATTTGAGAAAATGTAATTTTTAGAGTGCCTGATGAGTAGGGTAAATATAAGGATCAACCTATTACTTGTAAGGATTTGGATACAATGAATAAAAAGAATTGTTTTTTGGAAAATGAGAATGTAAATTTTCCATTGGCTATTTTTACAATGAAAAATCATGAAAAATACATATTACCTTGAAATTTAAATAATGTAATAGTAAAAAATGGATATTCAAGTAACAATTCATGGTATATTTACATGAAACATAAAATTTTACTTGGATTGAGAAGTCCAGAATCACAAATTTTGATGTAGAAGATGTTCCATTGGCTTTCTGTAATACATTACGTGATAAATTAATTGTTGTTCTAGTACTATTTTTATTTCCCCCCTTCATTATTCACATTCATGATTCATTTAAATATTTATTTGGTAGAAGTAGAAAAACAAGGTGGGTCCGTACACTTTATAGAGAAGCTTTCAATTGAGCGGTATGTAGATATATATTTTTATTTTCATTTTTGAATTCGATTTTATCAAATCATTAAATAATTATTTTAATATGTTTATTTTTTTATAAGGTGCATAGGTCATTTGAAATCTTATGCGAGGTAAAATGCTCATCTAGAATTACTTATTACTAAGGGTTACATAGATAAAGTGTGCTTTACCTTCTATTCAAGGTATATGTATGGGATTGATAATTGATTAAATCATATTGTACATGCTATCTTCATCTTTACTAAATATAGTTTTTAAAATCAGTCATCGGCATTTCCAAATATTGGATGACGAATTATAAAGGGGACAAATTTTACACTGACTGAATTGGAGTTTGTACAAGCACAGAGATTTGTGATACTTAATAGTTTTATTAGAGATCCATTTACTATTGAATTGTGATAGTAATAATAGAGGTGACTAAGAGGTTGAGCTTAAAATGAGATAGAACTAACAAAAGCCGTTAATAATGAGAATGTCAAATGGTTTACCCATCATGTAAGTATATACTCATATTCATATTATTGAAGAGTAGTTATTTTCTCTATGATGAAATTAAAAGATTATATCTATTCTCTAGATAAATAATGTTGAAAATAAAACTGACATATCGAATGATTTGAATTTTTTTGCAGGATGTACACTAAGGAAATATAAGAGATTCAATGCCTACAATATTCATGACTTCAAGTTTCCCACATTTATCACGATCAAGATGTGAAAACTCATAATATCAGTGTATTTACATTTTTAGAAGTGTGATACTAGGGGAAGCTGATTGATATAAATGAATTAAACAATCATTGCAGTTTTGAGTTCTCATATTCAAATTCAAGTGGGTCAACATTGATAGTAGTATAATGAATGATTCATTAAATTTTACTAATGTCTCTTTCTATCCCTAGATGGATACCAGTGATCATGCAGAGCAAGATCCATTTATCTTGGATTCACAAGGGGTAATTTTTTATTATGTAGATGATGAAATACAGAATGGTTGGACTATTTTTTTGAACATAATGAAAAAAATACTTATATGATATGTGTGATTGTGATCAATTAGTTCATTGTTACAGTGAACCTCATCAACCAAAATATATTTAATAGTTATTTCTTGAAAATATAAAATTTTTAGAACATTCCATAGAGGTTGGAAATGAGGGACTCATCATAATAGAGGTTTATAATAATGATGATAATTAATATAAAGATAATTAAATTTATAAATTGGAAATTAAATCATATTACAAGTTCTCACTGATAAGTGTTTCGTACATATATACATTATTCAAGTTTTAATTTTTTTTAAAATGGTTTTAGTTTTGAGTTATTTATATATTTAATATACCATAACCACTAGAAATGCAGGAATGCTGAGAATATATTTTTTAGGATTCTAGCATATCATCATCTCGAAGCATGCTACCACTACTGTCATCTTTTGTGGATTGAAGGGATATTACATAAGATTGGAAAATGAGTTCATTGATACTCAAGTAAACATAATATTAATTTTATATTCCTTAATACTAAATTAAAAACACATGAGTTAATTTTATAGTAAAATTATAAAGTGTTATGTTTTTTTATTTCTAGATGTTTTTTCCTTTTTGATATCCCTAACTCTATTTCACGCCCATGGAATTTGAAAAGAACACACAAAACATCCATAAAAAACTAAAATGGCAATTTTATATAGAAAAAAAATTTCAAGTTATACCACCACATATAGTGATAGATTGATGTGTGGTAGATTCTGGTATTCTAGAAATAAATTAGAGATTGTTATCCATTAGTTTGAAATAAATTGATCTTGTTTTCTTGGTTTTGACTTGGAAAACACTTATGAGAGTTAAAAAAGCCTATAAAAATGTTTTGGGTGTCAAAAATAGGGAAATAGTTTTATAATTTCCTAAAATAATGGGACAATGACTGTAGATTTAATTATAAAATATAGGAACCAACGACACGTTATTCTGAATGAGGGTTTTCCCATTATGGCAGTAAATGTGTTTTTAGAGTTTTAAAACACTAAAATAAGTGTGAAATGTTAAAAACCAAGAAAAAATCATATTGTCCTGAAATAAATGAAAAAATACAGTTTAGTTGTTTTTGAGATATACGCGTAGACAACACGTCAATCTGATGTGCGATGTGATCATATTTACTTTCTAAATACAATTGAATGGTACAAACGCATTTAAAAACAAGACTGAATGGTTAAAAACAAGTATGAAAAATTTTATTTTACTAAAATCATGGTAAAGTACCATATATTTAATTATGAAATGTAGGAACAAACGATACATTATTCCAATTTGCGGTTTTCTTGTTATGTCTATAAACACATTTTTTATGTTCTAAAACACTTAAATGTGTGTGGATTGATCAAGATAGGGAAAAAATTGTCGGATTATCCGAAAATAAGTGAAAATATAGATTTAATTTAAAAAATTAAGAACTGACATAATTTCATTTGGAATGATAGTTTTACTGTTATTTTTGTAAATATGTATTTAGTGTTTTAAAACACTAAAACATTCATGGAATTTTCAAAACTATACAAATGGTATTTTATAATCCTAAAATAAGGGGAAAATGATTATAGTTTATCTCTTCAAATGTAGGGATAGATGAAATGTCATTCTAAATGATGGTTTTCCCGTTACAGTCGTTAACTCATTTTCGGGGTTTTAAACCATAAAATGTTTATGGAATGGTCAAAACCAATAAAAAAATTTCGTATTGTATATTAATTCGAGTAAAATGGTTGTAAATTTATGTTTGAAATATAGGAACTAACGACACATCATTCTTAGTGATGTATTATCTATTGTGTCCATAAATACTTTTTTAGTGTTTTAAAACCCTAATACAAGAGTAGAATAACCAAATACCTAAAAATATTGTCATATTAAATTAAAATTATCGTAAAACCACTATATATTTTATTATGAAATATAGTAACTGATACAACATCATTCAGGGTGATGGTTTTCCTATTATGGTTGAAAACTTGTTTTTAGTGTTTTAAAACAGAAAAACATGTGTAAAATGGTCAAAATAAGGAAAATAGATCAGAGTAGCTAGAAATTATCACAAAATAACCATATATTTAATTGTGAAATGTAAGAATTGACAAAAAATCCTTTATAGTGACTGTTTGGCTGTTATAGCCGTAAAGTCATTTTCAGTGTTTTAAAACAGTAAAACGTGCTTAGAATAGTCAAAACTAGAAAGACCTAGTTAGGATGTTTTGAAATCGGTAGAAGTTGATCATATATTTAATTGTGAAATATAGGTTCTGACTGCACATCATTCCAAGTTAATGTTTTTGTGTTATGGTCGTAAAGTCATATTTAGTGTTTTAAAACAATAAAACGTGTATAGAGTAGTCAAAACGAAGAAAATAGGGTCATATTGTCCTAAAATTATGGATAAACCACCTTATATTTAAATTTAAAACATAGGAATTGACGATACATCATTCCTAGTGAAAATTTTCCTGTTATGGCTGTAAATGTGTTTTTAATGTTTTAAATGTCGAAAATGTTCTTGGAACTATCAAAACAATAAAAATAATGTCGGATTTAATGTAAATTTGGTGATCATGAAAATAGATTTAGTTTTGAAATGAAATAATTAATGACATGCCCTTTCAAATGACAATTTGTGCATTTTGGTCGTAAATGTGTTTTTAGTATTTTAATACACTAAAATGTGCGTGGAATGGTGAAAACCTGGAAAACTAGGTTTTATAGTCCAAAAATTAGGGGAAAATTACTGTAGATTTCATTGTTAAAAGTACGGACATATGGAACATCAGTATGTGGGTCTATTTTCCTCTTATGGCTCTAAATGTGTTATTAGTGATTTGAAACACTAAAAGTTAATTGAACGGTCAAAACCAGAAAAATGATGTTGGATTATCCTAAAATCTGGAAAAAACAACCTTATATTTAATTTGGAAATGTAGAATCCGATGACACATCAGTCTGAGGGACAGTTTTCCTGTTATGGCCTTAAAAGCCTTTTTAGTGTTTTAAGACAATTAAACGAGCATGAAATGGTCAAAAAAAGTAAAAAGACGTTATATAGTCCAGAAATCAAGTGATAATTATGGTAGATTTAATTTATAAATTTAGTAATTGACATCATGTCATTCTGAATGAAGTTTTCCCAATTATGACCATAAAAATGTTTTAGTTTCCTAAAACACTAAATCATTTGTGGAACTGTCAAAATCATTAAAAATGTCATCAGATTGATGTGAAATCATAGGAAAATCTCCTCTAAGTTATTGACATATAGGACATTCTATGATATACAAATCTTCAAGAAAAAATTAAATAAATTTCATGTACACCGCATGTTTCCTTTAAAATAAATTTGATTTTTTTCTTTTCCCTTTTCAGTTTCAACTTATAAATCTTATCTTAAGTAGGAATGATTCTATTTTCAATGTTTCATTCATGTTATATTATTTTTTTATAATAAATTTTATTCTTTTTGATTAACAAAATAAACAATTGTATGTGCTACATTATGAATATATTCATTCTCTTTTGTTTCTGCAATTATTTTCATAAATCTTCGGGTTTTTTTATAGGTGGGAAATATTAGATGTAAGAAAGAGGTTTTCCATTATAATACTCAACATGATTTAGAAGTAATTCTTGACAGTTCTTTGTTTCCATGGTATGTTAAAATTTTATCAATAATTCTACTATAATTCTAATTTATTATGTTTTTAAATTTTGATTCATTATTTGTTATAGCTGATGAGATATTGTGGTCTATTTTCATAGATGAGATAATATAGAGGAAGAAATATGTAGTTTAGGTCATATTATGGATGTATATTAAGCATGGGATGTTTTTGGACATATTTTATATCTATATATTGATGGCTTAGATATTGGTTGATGTATGGGGTGACTAAGACATAGGTTATGATGACTATTATTATTTTTATGACTATGGATGTGTGATGTAGGAATAATGGGTTTATCATATATTTATTTTTGAGTTTATAGAATATCAGGTTTTATATATTTATAGTTTATTATTATTATTTTTAAATAAAAATAAATTATATTTAATGATTGTTTTTTAACCGCCAATAAACATATATTATTTTATGTATTTAGTAGGAGTTCATATTAACTGATACTGAAAACAATAGCCCCTAAATTCATTATAGTGGTTGATTTACTATTATTTATTTTTCAAGAGTATTTTTTATTAAGAAATTTCCACTAATTAAACATGAAAATATTGAAAAATTTTAAACAAAATGACGCTTAAAAAACCACTATAAAATAAAAAAACTGATAATTTACTAGCGATCATGCAATACATAACAGTTTTAGTAACCACTGCTAAACAAATATGTTTATGTTTAAACCGCATGTATATCGATAAATAACCACCATTAACCATCGTTTTTTAATAATGTATGGATACCCTTTATGAGCATAAGAGATAACCCCTTCCATATGTTTCCATTTACAATGATGAATTAATGTTTATTATGATTTTTATGAAGTTATTCACTAATGGTAATACTGGTGTTCCCAAATAGAATACAATGTTTTATTTTATGTTATCAAATATATTTTTAATTTTAATAAAGTATCTAGTTTTTATGACTACTAAACTATTCAACCATTAGTGACATAATCACTTATATTTAGTACCAATGTAATAAAGTAACCAGTGGCCCTATGCTACCTAGTCTGAGGTCTATATAGTTGGTATTAATGGATTTTTAGTATTATCCTTGGGAACATAATTTAGGAAAAAATAAATTAGAGTACATAACTATATGATTAACTTTGAGGAGAATTCTAATTATAATATAACATCATAATGTTTTCCTAAGGTATAAATTATACAGTTTTCCAAAAAATACATACCTGTGTTGATACTAAAAGTGGAAGTGGTTTTGGAATGAATACATATTGGGGTAATAAATTTAAAATATGTTGGTTGATTATATCTCTTCCAACATTCTAGTACAAAGTGATCGTTCCCTTAGTTCACACCTGGTTGACTCTCTTAGAGGATATTCATGTGATAATTAACGTTTTCATTGCTAACCATTAAGACAGATTTGAAAATATTTTTTGAAGATATTCCCAAAGAAACCAAACATATATACTGATTTTATCTATGTATAAATTTTTTGATTTATGTTATGTATTTCACATGTTTTCAAATTTTACATTATGATTCCTGATTTTATGATCTGAAATAGTGTATCTCATTATATAGAAACAGAACATTGTATGAGGAATGAAAAATGTATCTATTCACATATTCTATGTTGGTATTTTCCATTGAGGATAGATAATGAATATATAACTAGAGATGCAGTTAGAGATGAGAAAATTATAACAATATTATAGAATTTGACTCAGGTTATAACCAATAACATTTCCCATATTGAGATTCCTTCTAACCCACAATGCGACTTAAAAATATAGGAAAAATTCATGTGCCAACAACCTACATTAATCAGAAGGACTACAAAAACATTTTCAGAAAAAATAGATATGTTCCTATTATAATATAATTATATAGATGAGAAATAATGGAAGAGAGAAGGTTTTAATTGTAACAACTTGGATACAAGGTATTCACTCTTTTTTAGAGTGTTTTTCATAGATTCAATGGGAATCCTCAAGGTTTTGGTATCTTTCCAGTAGAGACAGTGGTGGGCACTGCATATAGGGAACATTAACTATGATAGTGGTTAATTTGCAGCTTAAATGGGTCATGAGGCACTGTGAAATAATACCACTATGGTTGTAAAACCTATTTTTATTCGGTAAATATATTATTTTTTATTTTTTTACTAAAAGTATCATCTTTCTAGGATACAAATTCATTGGGATTTGACACAATAAACACATTATTTCCAATAGTTTTTATATACATTAATCATGAACCCAACCTCATCCCTCAATTATATTACTGCATTAAACCCTGGGATCTTTTTTGTGATTTTGGGTATCTCCTCCTATTTTATATCACATTGATCAACTCATTATTTCCCTGGTGGTTCTATTGCATCTCTCTCGAAAATCATTATTTCTACTCCTTCATTTAAATTTGTAGTCGTTGTGGTGTTAGGTTTAATTAATTTATTGATTGATCATGTTATGAGAATTCTTATTTTATCCTTCCCGATCCATTGTGATATCCTCATTTGGGCGACATTACATATTTTCGTTATGGTGTAGCATGTGTGGTTCTTGAGGTATGTAAGAAAAAACCACTCTGATGGCCGTTATGGTTATGGATTATGATTCTAAGATGTGGGAATCATTAATAGGGCCTCCATTTATCAATTTTCATTCATTCTAGTGTTATTTAATCTAATTGTGGGTAGTTTTCAACCTAATTTTGAGGTAGTTGGTCATATATCTAGCTCAAGTAATATAAACTATATTGCCTCAGTTAGTAATAATCATTCTTATAATTTATGTTGTGCGATTAATTGGATTTCGGATAAAATATAGATTTTACATATTTTTTATATAGAAATGTGGGATTTAAATGAATTGTGAAATATATTAAGAAATGGGTTTTGAAGCATGTTTTTGATATAATAAAGGGTTTTTTGGAACAGTTTATGAAATATGGAACCCTTAAAAATGGTTTTTTAAATACAACACAAGGGAAGAATTTTTTTTACATGACTAGAAGGTGTATCTTAGAGAAAATGTCCACTAATTGTCAGGGGTGGGTTCACTAATGGGTTTTTTGTTTTCTCCCTATGTCAGTTGTTCTAGGGACTTTCCATTGACATTGTTTGGGGGTTCAACCATGGGATATTTTTCTTCACATTAGGCTTGTGTCTTAAGGACATTGGTGTCACTATTCATTAATTAATGGATTACTAGTCTTCTTGTGTGACCTATGGTGATGTAATACATTATTTTCTTGAAAATTGTTTTATACAGTTTTGGGAATGAATACCGACATTGATTAAAGTGAAATAATTTGAACCAATTTATCTGGCCTATTTGTGAAAATTTGGAAGGAGGAAAATATTTACAACGCATTTGATATAAAACCTACAAAATTATTATCATTACATTTTTTTAAATGAATATACATGTATTATTTTTATATAAACATGATATGGTAAATGAGAGTGTGATCCTACCGGTATAGTTTATCTGACACCCTAAAAATCGATTCATCAATGTGTAGACCTAGTTATGTCATTTGATATATGGAATGGAAAGGAACAATAGTGAAAAAGAAATATTTCTATCAAATATGCTTTAATAACTAGTCTTGAGATGGTGGTGGATTCTCCACATATCACTAGAGTAGTTTTCTTTTGTTTTTAGTAATCATTTTTGTTTGGTTGGACCTATTTCCTTTTGTTTTATCATTCTGTTCAGTAGTATCTCTATCACCATTTTATTTTGGTCATAGAATATATTTCTCCTATTTTTTATTTAATTTAATTAATTATATGTATATATATTCCATGTGTCTTGATTATATTGGATGAAACCATTACATCTAGTTGTTATTTTATTCATAGTAGCCAGTCACCTGCCTTTGGGGTAGTGAACTCCATTTAGGTATGTGGAGGATCGGTTTGGGTGTCAGTTTGTGAGGATGACCCAAGATGGTTCATGAAAAATTATGTTTAGATCTTATTTTTCCTTAAGAGTACTTATATTGGGATGTTTAATTTACTAGATATATTATGTTCAAAACATGAGGGGTATATTTTAGTGAGTGCACGTCCAAATCATACTATGTCGAGGCTCAAGTTACCATGAGGTGTTTGGATATGTGGCTCATGTGTTGAGTTCTTGATCATAGTTATAGTTTATTCTTATGATTTTCTATTATGAACTCATATTATCCTATTCTATGATCATTTCATTTGTTTTCAATGTACATTTATATGACTCTGAGACATCTCCCATGGGATCCACATGAAGGTGTAATGGATTCTTCACATGGAATCCACCTCTGGACCAGAATTTCAAAGTTGATATCATGTGAATAGTATGTGTTATGGAAAAAATGTATATAACTTCTAGAAACTAGTTATTGAGATACAAATATTAGTAAGAGGATATTGGTATTGATCTCCATAGTTCTTATATAAGAATAAACTTTCCTTTATGTGTATGATTTACCACAAAGAGGTGGAGGACTAGCTCAACAAGATCAATCAGATCATCCACATTCTAGACACACATGAGACCATCAATATGATGTGAGCAGCATTTTGGCATGATAGACCAAAAAAGAGATCGTGAGATTCTATAGTATAGGTGTATATATCACATTCTCTAGTATTGGAAGGTGTTTAGACACTCTTATTTTATAATTTCTATCTAGTATCCGATTGTTGGAATGTTTATGTATTTCTCCTCTTTACTGTAGGGAGATCATTCGGTGTCTGAGTTCAACAACAGTTTGAAGAGCATGTTAATTTTTCTCTTAAGGTGGTGAAGAATGTTCATTTGAAATCATTGAAGTATCAATAGGTTTTGAAACGAGATATAAGATCCTTTTTATTTAGGAAGAATCTTTCTCCCTCTACAGAGATAATATACATAGCTTTGATTGTTGAAATCAACACAAATTGAAATATTGGTTATTATGGAAATTCTCTTCCACCAATTGGTAGCTTAAATAGTTTATCTAGAGACAATAGTAAGTGGTATGATCAATGAAATATTGGTGAATGTTGTTCTTAGTAGTTGGCCTCCTCTACAACATCATTAGTTACTAGTAGCATTCCCTCTAACATTATACCAATGCAACAATGTTGGGAACACCTGATGTTATTCTACATCACTTGTGAAATGTGAAAAGGTTGTGGCTATTATGTCCATAAACATAGGTTCTTTCTGGATATATGTATTCCATTCTATGACCATATATCATCATCTCCAATGGCCACTCCGACAATGTCATATACATCAATATCCATAGGTCTCTATCAATAGTATTTTGAAGTGAAGGACTTTCACAGAGTGGATGAGTCTAATGGGGAGGTTTCCATGAGTATTGAAAAAGTGATTGGTACCATATTTGTTTAATATTCAATATATATTTCTCTTTTTGATTCAAGATCCCATAACTCATTTATCCTCCAATTTTTTTGATGTGCAAAAACTTCTTATATAGCTCATGTCTTTTTTATGGAGTTAGAAATTTTTTTTTGGAAGATGAAATAGAAGGGTTTTCTGGGTCCTTCATGTTATATATTGATAGAAAAATTAATTAAACATGGTATATCCTCATTCTCAATCATTATCTACTTTAAATCATCGCCAGGATTGATTTTATTGTTTTGCATCTTGATGAGATTGATTATTATAATCGGTGTGTCTCATTCCTAATTATCGATGATTAATCTCAAGTGATTCGGGATAGTATGATCAAATGATTGTTCATGAAGGGAATAAATACCCTAATCTATGGGGATTATTTTCAACAATTACATTTGATCCTGATGTGGTTTCTCCTCTTATTTATCTTCCCATAGTTTTTCTGGACTTCCCTAAAATCATTGAAGATGATTTCTTCGGTCTTCATTTAGAGATAAGTGAAGTGTTCAGGATATATCTAGAAATAGGAAAATATTTTATCCCAATAAACTCATAACATATGCAACCATTAGAGAATAGAGAGATCAAAATTCAATTAGATGGACTAATACTGAATGTTTTCATTCTCCCAATTGTTTCACTATGGGGATCCCCTAGGCTCTTTGTCAAGAATTAATATAGTTCACGTTGATTTTATGTTGACTATTCAAAGCTGAATAGGGATACAATTATGAAAAGTATTTTTTTATAGTGTGGATGATCTATTTTATCAGTTTAATGTGTTGAAGTTGTTTTCAAATATTGATCTTTATCTTTTTTATCATCTTCTCAGTGTTTGGTGGTTTGATATTCTGAAGAAAACATTCAAGATAAGTTATGTCCATTATGTTTATTGTGTGATAATTTTTTTTATATCTAACTCTCTCCCTCTATATAAATAAATAAATATATATATATATAAGGAACTAGATATTCCATTTGTAACTCAACAATCTTTTCAACTTATTTGTGAAGGATATTCTATTTTACTTGAGTTCAGAGTGTGATCATGAGTACCATCTAAATTTTGTTATTTAGATTCTGGGGAGACAAAAACATTATGAAAAGCCTTAAAATCTGTTTTTTGTATTCATTAAGTGATGTTCATGGGGAATATGTTTTTTGAGGATGGATTATCAGTTTATCCTGATATGGGGAAGTTTGTGTAGTCATCAAAGGATCCACAAAATGAATTAATGATTCAATGTTTCTTTCACCTTTCATGGTTATATTGGATGTTTATTATAGAATTCTAGAATTTGGAATCACCTTTGACTACCCTTACTAGGAATGGGGATAATGTTTTATATAATGATTCATTTAATAAATCTATTGATGTGTTAAAATAAATTCTATTATTAGATCTAATTTTTATCTTACATGAGCCTAGTAAGCGTTATGTAGTATACTTTGATACTTCTAGTGATGGCATGGATTTCATGTTTTTGTGCGATGATCATGTGGTGGCATATGGATCTCTAAAGCTTCGGTCACATGAGAATAATTACCCCACACATGATTTATACCTTTCTGTAGTTACCCATGCGCTTTAGTGATGGAGGAATTACCTTTCCTGGGAGTGATTAATAGTCCTTCATAGCCATAATAACTTGAGTTATATATTTTATCATATGAAATTTATTATAAGATAGAGGAAATGGAGGAAGTACCATCATACGTTCTATTTTGACATTTCTGAACACTAAAGAAGGTGAATTTCATCTAAGGCATTCTGAATGGGAATGTACCATTGAAGAAGATCTTGGAATCAAAGGAAAAGTGGAACCTTATTGGGATCTATGAAAATTTTTATATAGATGCTCATGAGGTTGTTTCAGTCTTGGTTATGACCTGTTTTCAGTAGTTTTCATAACTCCATGAATCTATTCTGCAGATCCAAATACACAATGAAAAGTTTAGAAGAATCATAGAAACCCTTGATGGTGGGGAGACCGTTTCTAGTTGGTCCATCCCTTTTGATAATATTATTTGCTTTTAGAATTATCTTTTCATCCCAGCTTCTAAGGGGAGTTATGTTTTCATTGACAATCATAATTCTTCATGGGATATTCATATATGAAAAGAAATGATATATTATTACTTGAGATAGTGATTCTGGTTGATGGGTATAAAGCATGAAATTTATGATTTCATGTCCAATTGTTACACATGATAATAGATAATAGTGGATAATTTGAAACCCTATATTTTTCTTCATTCTATTTTTGTGCCAGTTTGGAAATGAGATGAAGTGTACATAAAATTCATTTTTGTATTACAGTGAACTCCATGAGGGATGATTTCAATATGGGTGGTAAAATATTGGATATAAAAATATGATCATTTTATTGCAATAAAGGACACCACTAAAATTGATGATATAGTTAATCTATACATGTATGATATCGTGAGGTTCTGTATGCTTCCCACTTCTATTTTCTGGAAAGTGTTCCTATGTTTACATGCATGTTCTAGATGAATCTTTGAATGGTGATGAGGACTTAAGTCAGATAGAGTATAAATAATCATCTATATAGTGATGCTTAGATATAGGGTTATATTCATATCTTGTAGGATATTATCTGTGACCATGTCTTGGAATTTTGTGGATAAAGGGATAGATAATTGGGATTGGTTTAATTTTTTTTATAAAAATAGTTAGATGCCATCGATCTGAATTGTTCCCTTTGAGTATTTTTATGGACTCCTGTTAATATCACCTCTCTATTAAGAAGATATGGATACATCCTCTTTTGTGTGACCAAGTATTTTTAGGATACATGTTACGCCACAACTCCAGTTACCCGGAGTTGGTGCATTATTACATAACATTGGCATGATCACAAGGGATCAAATACCGAAATACCAATCATTTTAGTAGCCATAGAAGTAATAGATATATACCTAAGTTTTACATTACATATAAAATGAAAAACATCCACAGGATTTGTAATGTCCCAGTTCCAGATGCCACCCAGAGGCGCCCCGTACCTAGTTGGTCACATGGCCTAAAGCGAATTTCCCCGAATGCCAGAGGCTTCCAACTAGAAGTGAGGGCCTTGGGTGTGATATTGGGGAAACTATGCCTTCATTGGCAGAGTACACAACGGAAGAGGAAAAACAAATAGCAACAATAGCGGAAGTAGAAGACATACATACAAGAGTAAACGATAAACAGTGGAAGGCTAACAAATAAGCAACTGGAGAAGAAATACATGTAAAGGAAGCATTATAGATATATGTCTAGGAAAACATCCAAACAATTCACAATGCTGAATACAGTACTAAGACAAAGAAAAAAAGAAAAATAGATTATCAAATTTTCAGCATCGCATGCCTCGTCTTAGTCCCAAGCTCTCCAGCTCCAGTGCAATCAAGAACATGAAGTCAAAGGGTTCTTGTATTTATCTATACTTGCAACAAAATAATCTGTTTGGTCCTAAAAGCATGTCCCGAACAGGGTGTGAGACAAAGTACCAATAGGATACTTCCCAAAGATCGGTGCATAACAGTCAGTGAATATATGGAAGGCAAAGTACAGTAAGCAGTATACAGTGAGCAGTAAACAGGATAATACACAGTAATAACAAACCACAGTCTCTAACATATAATTCTACAAACAAGAAACAGTCACTCAAATAAGTAGAACAAAAAGGCAACCTATGGGTAGTTCTCCCAGCCTAACCCCTAAGTTTCAACCTACAAGTACTAGCAACCCTCTGGGAGGCACACACAGTCTCACCCCTCTGGTTCAGCAAAAGAAAATAATAATAGAGTCTCTGAGGAAGCACTCACCGTCAATTCCCCATATAGTCTCATGTTATACTAAAGGCTCTCTGGGGAAGCACTCAACGTCTATTCCCCCTGTGGCCCGCGTAGAGGATCTAAAGACTCTTTGAGGAATCACTCAACGTCAATTCCCCCTGTGGTCTTGCATCGTAAATTAAAGACACTCTAGATAATCCCTTACGCCCATTCTCTCTATGGTCCATTACACTAGGTTCTCACTGCCCTTTGTAAAACTAACATGAAAAGTGCACGTATCGGCCCAAGTAAACCTCAAGAACTATATAGATATCATTCTAAGGCACAAAAACATAATAGTACAACAGTTCCACTATCCTACAACTAGGAATGGCAACCAGAAAATGCCGAACAAGAAAAAAAGTCTGTCAAAACATCCCGAGCACAGTACAATTAACCCTATTCACAAGAAATGACATTTACACAAGAATATCAGTAAAGCAAGAAAACAAAAATGGAAAAACAGGAAATACGCAATACCCCGTTCAAGGGTATTGCTGTAATTTGCAAAAAATACTCGCAGACTCCCTAAATAAAGGCACAAACCACCTACCTCGATGCTAGGAGAATGATATATGTGAACCACAATGATTGATTCTTCTTAGAACGTCGAGGATCTGAGAAAACATAAAAAAATCTCAACCCATGATATCATGAGAAAGAGGAAGAATTGGAAAACAAGGCTCTATGAGAAGGAAGAACTCACCGCTGTGGTTCCATCGCAATTGGCGACGGCTGAAACAGAGATCAGACGGAGGCTCAGGAAGCTGTAGAAGTATCGCGGCTGTACGGGTCGCTCTCGGATGAAGAACCTGAAGGAGTGTGTTCTGTCCGTCAGGCGCGACCCCGGTCTGTTTAATGAGAAAAAGAAAATACACAGTGTGTTCTTCTGTAGTACAAGGCCTGTACTCTGTTTTTCTGTACTCTGCTTTAAGCAGCCGCCACATTGCCTCTACACACCGTGTGTGTGGCTCAGACACGGCCAACACACGGCCTGGCATGGAAAGGGAGTACATGGAGTGTACTCCTAAAGTACATGGTGCGTACTTCAAAATTTTCCAGAAACTCCTCTTTTCTCAAAAACTCCAAAAAAAGGAAAGACGTACCTGAAATGAAGATCCGGGTTCTTACAAACTTTCCCCCTTACAGAAATTCATCCCCAAATTTGCCTAACGAGGTGGAGAAGAAGAAACCCCGAACAGCTCCAGCCACTATGATCATACATCGGCCTCCCTTTCCTAGGGCTCGTCCTATACTCGCCCGTGCTGCCATAGCACCCGTACTAGTGGAACAGACCACCCCCGGAGAACCATCGTACTGCGATCGACAATCTGGATAGGATTCTCCTCAAATGATGCATCCTCTTCGAGCTCAACCTCCTCGGGCTGAAATACATGAGATGGGTATGAAAAGTAACATCGGAACTGAGAGACGTGGAAGACTCCGTGCATGGATCGGTACCTCTTAGGTAACTGCAACCGATAGACAACCGGACCAACTCTCTCCAATACCTCAAACGGCCCGACGTACCGTGGTGAAAGCTTACCCTATCTCTGAACCCTCTTGTGTCCCAACCTTGGTGCGACACGTAGGAAAAACCGATCCCTGACCTCGAACTCCAGAGGTCGTCTCCGCTAATCATTATAAGACTTCTATCGAGACTGTGTTGTAGCCATCCTCATCCGAATCAAATCTATCTTTTCTCAGGTCTCTTGAACAAGATGAGGTCCTAGCAAAGCTTCCTCTCCTACCTCTATCCAGCATAAGGGTGATCGACATGGAATACCATACAAATCCTCGTAAGGTTCCATCTGAATAGTTTCCTGAAAACTGTAGTTGTAGGCGAACTCCACCAGAGGGATATGCTTCTCCCAAGAACCGCCAAATTCTAGAATGAAAGCTCGGATCCTATCCTCATGCACCTAGACCGTATGCTCAGACTGGCCATCTATCTTGGGGTGGTATGTTGTACCTAAATGTACCTTTGTACCCAAAGCCATATGAAGCCCCTTCTAGAACCGAGAAGTAAAGCACACATCCCTGTCTGAAACAATGGAGTGTGGAACTCCATGCATACGTACAATCTCTCGGATGTATAGTCGTCCCAAATCATCAACACAAAAGGTCTCCTTAATTGGAAAGAAGTGAGAAACCTTCATAAGTCTGTCGACGACAACCCAAACAACATCGTTCCCTTGAGGCGACCTCGACAATCCGGTCATGAAGTCCATCGCGACGTCGTTCCACTTCCACTCCGGAATGGGTAACTCTTGTAAGAGGCATGCTGGTCACTAATACTCCGCATTCACCTGCTGAAAAGTAGAACACGTCATGGAGAAACCAAAATCATCTCTCTTCATTCCTGGCCACCAGTTTTAGCGATTAAGACCCCGATACAACTTGGTGACGCCAGGATGAACTACCCAAACCGAGGAATTAAAGTCCCGCATCAGCTCCTCACGTATGTCTGCGGGCACCCATACCTGTCCCTAGAAACGCAAGATCTCATCCTCACCCACTGTCCATCCAGGAAGAGGTTCCTCTCCTGACACACTCACCCATAGAACTAAGCCTTCTAAGTCTGATAGCTGCCTCATCCGTACCTGATCAAGAAGTGTAGAGGTAATAGCTACAGAAGATAGGAACGTCTGTCCCTGTCTGTTGTGCACCTCCAGATGCATCTCAGTGAATAGATCCATAAGCTTCCACTCACTGCTGGCCTTCTGAACTTCCTAAATCTGAGTTCTCCAGCTCAAATCATCTACCACCGCATTTCCCTTTCCCCGCGTATAGGAAAGATCAAAATCAAAGGACTGCAGATACTCGACCCACCTGCACTATCTCAGATTCAGATCACGCTGAGTGAATATGTACTTGAGACTCTTATGGTCGGTGAAAATCACAAAGTGCTCTCCCAAAAGGTAATTTATCCAACAGTTTAAGGAATGAACAATTGATTCCAACTCTAGATCGTGTGTCGGGTAGTTCCTCTCATGTGGCCTCAACTGCCGATACCCGTACACAACGAATCCATCTCCCTGCATAAGCACAGTGCCCAACCCGATACCTAAAGCATCATAAAAAATAGTATAGCTCTTTCCTGGATCTGGAAAGACTAGTATAGGTGCTGACGTCAACCTTCCTTTCAGCTCTTAAAAGGCTTACTCGCAAGAATCTGACCATAAGAACTTCACCCCCGTCTTGGTCAGACCTGTCAATGGTGCGGCTAGGCGTGAAAAGTCTATAATGAAGCGTCTTTAGTATCTAGCCAGCCCTAAGAAACTCCGTACCTCAAAAAAATTCTTCGTTTGCTCCCAAGAAACTACAGCTCTCACATTCTCTGGGTCCATGGATACTGCTGCCTCTGAGATGACGTGACCCAAGAAGTGAATCTGATCCATCCAGAAGTGGCACTTCGAGAGTTTAGCATAAAGCCGATGCTCTCTCAGTGTACTCAGAACGATCTCAAAATGGGTAGCATGGTCGTGTCGAGTGTGAGAGTATACAAAGATATCGTCCACCAAGACCACGATGAACAAATCCAAGTAAGGATGGAACACTCGGTTCATCAGTGCCATGAAAACCGATGGCACATTCGTTGGACCGAACAATATAACTGTATACTCGTAGGGACCATACCTACTCCTGAAGGCTGTCAGAGGTATATCTGATGGTTTAATGCACAACTGATGATAACCGAACCTCAAATCAATCTTCGAGAAAACCTGAGATCCTCGAAGCTGATCAAAGAGGTCATCGATCATCAGCAAGGGATATCAGTTCTTGACCTTCAACTAGTTAAGCTTTCGATAATCCACACAGAACCTAAGGGTATCGTCTGCCTTCTTTACAAACAGGGTAGACGAATCCCAAGGATAAGTACTCGTTCAGATAAAACCCTTTTTCTGAAACTCTTCTAAATACTTCTTGAGCTCTTGAAACTCAGGTGTATCCATCCTACAGGGAGGAATGGACACGAGTGCCGCTCCTAGCATGAGATCAATAGAGAAGTCTACCTCACGGTCCAGAGGCAGAATTGAAAAGTCCTCTAGAAAGACATCCCTGAAACGATCCACCACTGGAGGAAAGTATAACAGTGAAGTCCCCTGGTCATCTAGATAAAGACTAGAAATCTGGGCCATCAACCTTTCTAGCCCATGATGCTCGAGTCCTTCTCGACTCGCCTGAACATCCCATTCACCTATATGAAGAAAAGATTCACCATTTACTGAAATGAAAATCACACTGCGGTGATAACAGTCGACGACTACCTAGAAGGGAATCAACCAATCCATCCTGAGAATGACATCATAGCTTGTCATCTCTAGTAGATTGAGATCCCCTAAGAAACGATACCCTGCAACCTTGAGAGGTCACTCTCGACACTGACGTATACTAGATGTCCTCATCCCCAAAGGTGGGTCTAGTGTCAACCAGTCGGCAGAAGAAAATATACAGAGCCTAAGGCTCTCCACAACAGCAACAGAGATAAAGCTATGCGTAGGACAATTATTGAAAACAACTGAAGATAAAATTGAGGCTACTAAAATCGTACCTCGAATGGTAGAAGGTCCGAGATCCTACTCTTACTGGGTCTGCTCCAACGCAAAGGCCTGACCTGTACCACGGCCATGTGGCCCTGCCTAACTACTCTGAGCTGATCCGCCCTGCTGTTGCTTATAGACGGGCGACTTACCACCCCGACCACGACCTCCACCTCGGCCTGAACTGTAGGAATAACTACAATCCCCTAAAATATGAGAAACTGGTGGTGCTGCTCCTGAATGAGGAGTCATAGAAGAACCCCCGTCACTAGCTACTGGTGAAAAAACATGGCAGAAACGCTGAAGGTGACCCATCTTTCCATAAGATCAGCACTCCACTGGGTCTCTCTGGCACTGCGGCCTCGTGTTCCCTACCCTTCTACACTGGTAGCATACAATCTGGCTACCTGAAGATGTATCTTGCCTCCTCGGATCACCACGCGTAGACTCCCTACGGTGCTTCCTGCTGTCAACTGGAGGAACACTAGCTCTGGAAGTAGAACCGCCCTCGCTCGCAGCTCCAGAGTCTCTCATATTGTGCTCCACAATCTGTGCCTGGTTGACGATGGAAGTGATGGAAGTCAACTGGAAGAGATTCACCTGTGAGCGGATCTCCCGCCTGAGACCATCCTCAAACTTCCTTTCTAAGAACACCCCACTTCCATCCCGAAGGGGTGTGAAATGCTGCACCTTGGTGAAAGGATTGGAATAATCCATGACAGAAATAGTACCCTACTCTAGACTTATGAACTCCTGGGCTCGATCGGCCCTCAAGGTCTCTGGGTAGAAGTAGTCGTAGAACACGTGCTGGAAGTAGTCCCAATCCATAAGCTGCTAATGACCCGCCTACGAGATCATGTCCCACCACCTCTTGGAGGAGTCTCATAGCATATTGGTAGATATCTTGACCCGCCTCTCTGGAGGTGTCTCCAAATGCACGAAGATAGTGAGAATGGATTCCAGCCATGACTCTGCAGCCTGTGGTCCTCCTTCCCTCGAGAAAGTAGGAGGATGATGCTACTAGAAAACCCAAGTCAAGTCTGCCATAGATGTGGTAGGAGGCAGTACTCCCTGAAAGGTCTGCATCATCCTCATAAATCCTTCCCTGATCTGCGCATCTTCACATGCAACTGGTATGATAGCTAGTGCCAAGGGTGGCCCGACTGGAGGATCGGCGGGAAGACCCTAATCAGCCATATCTGGCATCTGATCATTTCCAGACAACCGACGTACAACCGAAGGAAGTCTCGGAGGCATATCTCTAAAAGATCAATAGCATACCTTAGATTAGGAAAACAAGGACAGAGATCAAAGGAGTACAAAATGGAAACAGGAGACGGAAACACTCATGATTTACAAAGAAAGACTACACGGTGTGTATGAACTCTAAATGGGGTGTACATGACTCTATTCTCCTTCCCGTGTCTCCTTGCATGGATAACACACACGGTCTTCATAAACTGAGACTACACAGAGTGTTTCTTATGGAAACGGTGTGTAGTAGACAAGGTTTCTACGACCCGTGTTGTTAGTTACACGGCCAACTACATGGCTGGGACTACACGGCGTGCTCCGAAAAAACACGGTGTGTACTTGGATACTTTTCCTGACACGCGTTGTTGGCGACATGGCCAAGCACATGGATGACCCTTACACGGCGTGTTCCAAACAAACATGATGTGTATAAGAGGATAGAACACCGTCCCGTGTTGTTCGTGACACAGCTGATTACTAAGGACAATGATACATGGCTTTTTCATACAAAACACAGCATGTATGACACGAGCTCCCCTGAGCCGTGTTGTTAGTGACACGTCCGGGTACACGCTCACTACTACACGGTGTGTACCTACCATACACTGAGTGTTCGTAGAGATTTTTCACAACCCGTTTTTCTACTCACACGATCAGTGACATGGTTTAAAACTACACAACATGTATATATAAAGTACACGCCGTGTATTCTGGGTTTTACTGGGGAGTAGCTATGAAAATACACTAAATCCTAGAAACACTGAAAAACAAGTATGAAGGTTCCAAATTCCAATCCATGAGGGCCCATACTCCCCACGAATAAAAGCTTGGCATCCAATACTATCACATATAAGGAAAAAAGGCCAATGATTCACCAATTTCCGATTTAAGAGGGCCCATAACACCTCAAGAACCAAAATTTGGCATTCATTTAAGCAAGGAACAATCCAAACAGTCCTCTATCAAACAATAGAGATTCTATCAAGGCATCTATCACAACAACATGCATAATCTACGTAGAGTCTATCACAACAACATGCAATTGCTAATTCACCCTAGACGGCATGGCAAGAATGCATTGCATGTGATTCTAACTATTTCTTATATGATGCATGAGATGGAATACCCTCATCTCATCAGGTTGCGACAGAAATAGAACAACAATATCAACAAAAATAACAACACAAGGCATGGGAATCATTCTATGTGAAATCATATCACCCGTAAATCTCAAAACCAGAAAACTACAATTAACGAGGTAGTATGGATTTTCCCTGTACACGGGTTAGCTACTCCTGAGCATAGCCTAATACCAAGTACTAAATCCATCCAATTCTCTGGATAAAGGCTCCAAATAGTAAAACAAGAGAAAAAAAACACCTCTGCTACCACTTTGTAATGTCCCGGTTCCGGAAGCCACCTAGAGGCGCCCCATACCCGGTTGGTCACATGGCCTCAAGTGCATTTTCCCGAATGCCAAAAGCTGCCGACTAGCAGTGAGGGCCTTGGTTGTGATAGTGGGGAAACTATGACCTCATTGTCAAAGTACACAGCGGAAGAGGAAAAAAATTAACAACAATAGTAGAAGAAGAAGACATACATACAAGAGTAAACGATAAATAGTGGAAGACTAAAAAAAAACAACTAAAGTAGATATATATGTAAAGGAATAATGATACATAAATGTCTAGGAAAGCAACCTAACAAGTCACAATTCTGAATACAATACTAAGCCAAAGTACAAAAGAAAAACAGATGAGGAACTCCTTAGCATCACTAGCCTCGGCTTGGTTCCCTGCTCTATAGATCTAGTGCAGTCAAAAACCTGAAGTAGAAGGGCGCTTTCCCTTATCTATACCTAAATCAACATAATCTATTTGGGCCCAAAAGAAAGACCCAAACAGGGTGTGAGACAAAGTCCCAATAGGAAACCACCCAAAGATCTGTGCCTAACAGTCAGTGAATATATGGGAGGCAAAGTACAGTAAGCAGTAAACAGTGAGTAGTAAACAGGATAATACATAGCAGTAACAAACCACAGTTTCTAGCATAAAATTCTATAAACAAGAAACAATCACTCAACCAAGTAGACCAAACAGGAAAAATCTGGGTAGTTCACACATCCTAACCCCTAAGGTTCAGCCTAGAAGTACTAAAAACCCTCTGGGAGGCACACATAGTCTCACCCCTCTGGTTCGGCTAATGAAAATAATAATAGACTCTTTGAGGAAGCACTCACCATCAATTCCGCCTATAGTCTCGTGTCATACTAAAGGCTCTCTGGGGAAGCACCCAACGTCTATTCCCCATGCGGCCCGCATCGAGGATCTACAGTCTCTCTAAGGAATCACTCAACGTCAATTCCCTCCGTGGTCTCGTATCGTAAATTAAAGACACTCTGTAGTAGCCCTTACGTCCATTCTCCCTATGGTCCACTACACTAGGTTCTCATAGCCCTATGTAAAAAAAACATGCAAAGCGTGCGTATCGGGCCAAGTAAACCTCACGAACAACTTGGATACCATTCTAAGGCACAACAACATAGCAGTACAATAGTTCCATTATCCTATAACTAGGCATGGCAACCGGAAAACGCCGAACAAGCAAACAAGCATGGAAAAACATCCAGATCACAGTACAATTTACCCTATTCACATGCAATGACCTCTACACAGGCATATCAGCAAATCAAGCAAACAACAATGGAAAAATAGGAAACACACAATACCCTGTTGAAGGGTATTGGTGGAATTTGCACAAAATACTCACAGACATCCTACATAAAGGCACAAACAACCTAACTCGTTGCTAGGAGAACGATATACATGAACCACGATGACTGATTCTACTTAGAATGTCGAGTATCTGAGAAAACGTCAAAAACGCTCAACCCATGATATCATGAGAAAGATGAGGAATTAGAAAACAAGGCTCTATGAGAAGGAAGAACTGACCGCTGCCGTTCCAATGCAATTGATGGTGGCTGAAATGAAGATCAGACGGAGGCTCGGGAATCCGGAGAAGAATCATGGCCGTATGGGTCGATCTCGGACGACGAACCTGAAGAGGGAGTGCGTTCTGTCCATCAGGCGCAACCCCGGTCCCTTTAATGAAAAATAGAAAATACACTGCATGTACTTCTAGAGTACACGGTGTGTACTCTGTATTTCCGTACTCCACTTTAAGAGGCCACCACATTGCCTCTATACACCATGTGTGTGGCCCGGACATGGCCAACACACGGCCTGGCGCGACAAGGGAGTACACGACGTGTACTCATAAAGTACATGGTGGGTAATTCAAAATTTTCCAGAAACTCCTATTTTCTAAAAAACTCCTGGAAAAGAAAAAACTTACCTTAAACGAAGATCTGGGTTCTTACAACATTGTCTCCTTTGGACACATTCATATCCCTTATATTATCCCTATAGTTCAGTCATAGTATACTTTTTTCCCCCTGTATAAAATAAAACATAGAAAGGGGTGAGCTTGGGTGCTTAGTAAGGATAACAATGCAGCATAAACTTTCATAAGTAAGCATCAACATTTGAAGAAATGTATAATACTAAAAAACAAGAATTTTAAACTTAAATTTTAGAATAATATGGAAAATATAAATAAAATAATACCATTTACTTATTCACATGGATATTCTACTATTCGAATAATCACATGTAATATCAATAGACAATTTCATAATGTTAGAATAACTAATCCCAGGCATTATAACTACATAGTCAAGGACTCATGCCAAGAAAAAAATAATATTTTCGCAAGGCCTTATAACAAGATACTAGTTTTTCTCATGTGTCCTATCGATACATCGAGGATCTATAGCGGGTTCCACCCATCATTTACTAGGTTTAATGCATTCTTCATATGAATAGGTTGAAACATAACATAAACATTCGTATTAAAACTAGCATAGGAAATGCTAATACATTAACCATAATCCATGAATGGTATAAAAATAACACATACATAGTCAAACATATCAAAAAACCTTCAATACAATATCGATGATTGTATCATAATAATCAAACTTCAAAAACGTTTAAAATCCATCAATGGGTTTTGACATATATGAAATCAAGACTCTTTGAGAGAAATATCTCTTTCTATTTAGAAATAATTTAAAAGTCCCATAATGGTAAAGGAAATAATTTATATTGAATACATTCTAATAATATTGTAAGGGAATCTTCAAATATGTTATAATGTTGCAAAATAGCTCTACTCACCGTATATTTAAATAAACATTCTTTCCTTAGTTTTGTCGAAAAGGGTCCTCAAAAGCATTGTTTGGAAAATGATGAAAATAATACTTTATAAACATTTTATAAAAATTAAAACATGGTTATATAATACTATAAACAATTGTCTTATTAATAGTATTAATGTATTGAAATGCATTTTTAATAAAAACGAATGTGAATGATAAAGAGGTCTCAGTAGATAGTCACGTATAAACAACCTCAAATAATAAAGAGATTGCAAAATAATCTCTTACCATGTACTTTTCCTTGGTAGAGGGTATGTTAAACTTCTATATAATAGTTAAATCATTGTTATTAAATTATTCAAGAACCACATATATAAATATGATATCCTATTTTATATTCTAATATTGCTTTGTTAATAATATTTTAGTAGTATCATAATTTCGGGTGTTAACTGATTCATTTTCCTTAATATGCTTGGTTACATAATCCATGTTTTTATGGATAGGATGTATTTTACTCACAACCAAAAATATATTACATTATTAAAAATTATTTTTGAATCATAAAATTATATTTATTCTTGAATGGGTACGATGTGGAAGGAATCTCTTCGCGTTCGTGGAGAAGGTAATCCATACGTACGTACATGCGACAATACCATTCAGTTGATGGTGTAATCCTATTTAATTAGATGGTAAATCATATATACAGAACCATTAACATGTTATATTTATTATTTACTTCAATTATACTCATTATTATACCCATCCAAACAATGAAGTGTTTGAATATCAAACTACACCATGACGTGGATACGGTAAGCCGTACGTATGCACGTATGGTGACTTGTCATTCATAGGATGGATATAATAATGAATTTCATTGTACCATATTTATAATAACATCAAATTTTGTATATGGAACTGGATTTTTTATTTTGTTATCTAAACAACAATGAAAGAGGATGTGGAAGTAGAATAGTACATTGAAAGAGGTCGTGAAATTATTACCTCTTCTTCGGGTGTTTCCTTTTGTGTTGACCAAAAGGGATCCATTGGATGGCTTTCTGTTCAATGTAAGGCCTCTAGGTTAAAGTGATGGTAGTTGGGAGTATATTTGGGAATGGTATGGTCCATCCAAATGGCCTGGGATTTGTAAAATTAATAGAAGGGGAAGTACCCTTTTATAAGACAGGTGAGGGTCACTTTAGGAATACCTTGAAATATTTTTTTAATATACAATAATATTTGGTTTATAATGGCTCCAATAGAATTTATTTCAAGTATATGGTGGTTATGTGTCAAAAACCTCTCAACCATTAGGTTTTAGGTAGGTTTAGGTCACCATATTAACCATATCAATTTTATTTAACTATTGGTTAAATAGTTTAACATTTAGCATGTCTCCTTGTATTTCTATATTATATTGTTAATAAACATACTATAAAATTCCCATAGATCCCGATGTTTTTCTTTCATGGAATATCTAATATTATATAATACATTTGGCCAATACTTAGATTTTTAGGACTATTATATCATTTAATAATATAGTATTTTTTTTAAAAACTCTTCTATGTCAAGTTTCACACTATTTAGAATCTGATTTTTGATAAAGTCCTAACAATTTTATTAATTCAAAAAAAATTAATTTAATCAGCCCTATAATTTCATATTTATTTATTGAATTCTAGGAATTAATAAGAAGTCTCAATTTAAATTTATTTGGATATTTATAATTTCAATTATTTTAATTGTTCTTTAATAAGGTTATTACTGCATCATCAATGTTTCATTAATAAATTTAATTACTTAATGTCTAAAAATAATAATTAAAATACCATTATGTATGAAATTTTTTTATCTTTCTAATAAATATTTATAATTGAATTTATCTTATGTGTAACCCTATATTAAAAATGTTTTAGTTATTAAAATTTGAATTTAACACTTTAAACTCTTCTTTAAATAAAATAATAATAAATATCTTGATCAAATCCACGTGGACCAAAAGTGTCATATTTTATTCATAATTTAGTTTTTGGTCAAAATAACCTTATCCAATATAATTTGGACATGTGTTAGGGTAATATTAATATATGTTTTTCATTTAATTACCATATTTACTTTTAACCGTGGTAAATAAAATTCAAAAGATACTATTCACAAAAATTATTTTCTTCTTATTGAACTAAATTTTACTTACTTATATCAACTATGTCTCTTAGAGTTTTTTAATTCAATTCACAGAAGAGGTAAAATTACATTTTATGCAAATTTTCTAACTTGTTAAGAAGGTGGGTAAAAACCGTAAAAAGTTCAAAAAAAATTTATATATCAACTTTATTATAGAATGAACCAAATGAATTAAATTGAAAAAATATATGTATGATGTTTCTATTTTAACTTAAAATAAATCTAAATAAAATAAATAATTATTAAAATAAAAAGTCGGTTTTAAACAATAACATAGTGTTTTTCACTATTCATCATAATTTGAATGTTTTCATAAAAATACCAATAATTCAACCTAAGATAATATTGATATTATAAATCCAAAAATGAAGTCCATTTTGAAAAAAAAATTATAAAATTTTACAAACTGGGTATTACTATTCATAACGACTAATTTGATTGGTCGTGGTGTGTTAAAAATCCATTTTGCATTCAATTCAATCTATTGCATTATTCAAATAGAAACATACCGTGTAATATTGGAGTGTTAAATTCTCCAATCCTTCAAATAATTTCATCTTCAACATTTTTAGAATATTAATGGATAAAATGATTCGGGTGGTTCTTCATCATATGTTCCTCGAGTTCCCCCGATGACTCTTCCATTTATGGTTTCTCCATAGAATATTCACCAGACGAGTCATCCTATTTCTCAACACTTGTTCTCTGGTATCAAGAATTATGATAAGCTCTTCGCAATAAGGCATGTCGAGTTCCATTACTATTTATTTATAAGTGAGTACATGCATTGATTCAGGCATGTATTTTCTCAATAGTGATACGTGGAACACAACATGATCTTTGGAGAGACATGATGGCATTGCCAAAAGAGAAGCTACAACTCCAATCCGTTCAAGAATTTTGAAAGTTCACATGTACTTGGGACATAATTACCCTTCTTACCGAAATGTAGAACACCCTTCCATGAAGATACCTTCAAGGATACATGATCTCCTACTTGAAATTTTGAATCATTCCTTCCATTATCGGCATAGATCTTTTGCCTACATTGATATACTTTGATGTGGGTTTTTATAACCCTTACATTTTCCACTGTTTCCTTAATATGTCTTGGGCCTATGAGTTTTCATTCACCAATATCATCCCAATAAGTAGGTGTGAAACATCTCTTTACATATAATTCTTTATATAGTTCCATCTGAATACTTGAATGGATGATATTGTTATAAGAAAATTTTACGAGAGGAAAATAATGATCCCACGTACCTTGAAAGTCAAGTGAGAAAGATCTCAACATGTCTTCTAAGGTTTGAATAATACGTTCTAATTTTCCATCAGTTTGAGGGTGGTAGGCATTGCTAAAATGAAGTTCAGTATCCAAGACTTCTGAAGACATTTTAAAATCTTGATGTAAAACAAGGATCATGATAAAAAACAATTGATGGAGGTACTCAATGACGTCTTTAAACTTCATTAATATACAGTCTTTCTAAACATTCTTGTGGAATTTTTTTTCTTATATCCTGAAAATGTGCGGACTTTGTAAGATGATCAATAATGAACTATATTGCTTCATTCCTTCAAGGAGTCTTTTGTAGCTCCATGAAAAATTCCATTGTAATATCATCCTATTTCCACTCAGTTATGGGAAAAGGATGCATGACTCCTCTAGGATGTTGTCTTCCAGACATAACCTATTGACCAATCATACATCTTGACACATAATCAGAAATCTCCCTATTCATGTCGTACCATCAAAAATGTTTTTTTTTTCAAATCTCTATACACCTCAATGCTACCTGGGTGTATAGAGAAATTGGAGAAATGAGCATCGTCCAATAATTCCCTTTTTAGATCAGATATGTCAGGAACACAATGTCTCTTCCCAAATTTCAAAATTCCATCTTCATATATGTAGTGGATCAATCTCCCATCATTCACAAAATTAATTTTTATTTATAACGTCTCATGACCTGTCTGAGATATTTTTAGCATTTCTAGTAAATATGGTTTGGAAACCATTTGAAAAAGTATTGATGTTTCACCTTCCATGATTACTCCCATATCCATATTTAGCAGATCCATGAACAAAGGACCCCTTTATACTCTCATATTGTTTAAAACTCAATGATCCTTTATGCTCAAAGCATCTTCCACCTTATTTGTCTTCCTCGAGTGGTAGTGTAGAGTGAAATCACAATCCTTGAGTATCTTGAGCCATCACCTTTGCCTCATGTTGAGTTCATTTTGTGAGAAAATATATTTCAAGCTCTTGTTATTGGTATATATCTCACATTTTTCACCAGAGAGATAGTGTCTCTATATTTTCAGAGCAAATATTACAGCTACTAACACAAGATCATGAGTGAGATAGTTTTTTCCATGGATTTTTATCAACCATGATTCATAGGCAATAAATCCATATTTCTGCATAAGGACACAAAAAATTCATTTTTTGAAGCATCACTATAAATAACAAACCCATCATTCCCCGATTGTTGAGTCAATATAGGATCAATGACCAATATTCTCTTTAGATAATAAAAACATTATTCACACTCTTTTGTAAAAACAAATTTAACCCCTTTATGTGTGATCGTGGTTAATGGGTTATCCCATTAGGCACAATTAGGTAAGAAGCACTGATAATATCCTACTATACCAATAAAACCGTGTACCTCAGTTATAAATGTAGGTGCTGGCCATTCTAGGATTAACTTGGACATTGAATGATCAAAAATGATTCCATACTTAGAGACAATATGGATAAGAAAAGTAATCTCCTAAAGCCAAAATTTACATTTTCTAGACGTCTCATATAATTCATTTTTTCTGAGGTTTTTCAGAATAGTGCGCAAGTGATTTTCAAGATCTTCATATCATATTGAGTAAACCAGGATATCATTAATAAATACCACTACAATTTCATCATGATATTCCTTGAAAAACACTATTCATTAGATCCATGAAACCAAAGGGTGCATTTGTCAATCCAAAAAGAATTACTGTAAACACATAATGCTCATACCTGGTTCAAAATACATTTTTCAGAATGAATTCCTTCTTAACACACAACTGATGATATCCAAACCGAATGTGAATCGTTAATAAATATTGTGTTCCATGAAGTTGGTCGGATAAATCATTAAGGAGAGGTAGGGGATACTTGTTCTTTATTGTTATAGCATTTATCTCCATGCAGGCAATGCTCAACTACATAGATCCATATTTCTTCATAACAAAAAGAACAGGGGATCTCCATGGGGAAAAACTAGGCAGAATAAATGCTTTATTATTTAATTCTTGTAGTTTTTTCCTCTGTTCCACTAATTCCACAGTGGCTATTCTATAAGAGGTCTTCAATATGGGCCTCGAACCAGGAAATAAATCAATGGAAAAGTAAATTTTTCATTTTGGAGGATCTCTAGGTAAACCCTTTGGGAAAAGATAAAAATATTATTGGAAAATAGGTACATATTCTATTTGAACATTCTTTTCCTCACCCATAGTTATTTCATTCTCTTCCTCACCAATAATAGAATTTAGTATAGCTACTGGGGGTGGATCTAGATAAGAATTAGGTGGTGACGTTTCTGCTCTAATGATAATGTTCTCTTATTTATAATCGAAAATTGTAACCTCCTTCTTCTTACAATAAATTTTCACATCATGGTTCTAAAGCCAATCCATTATGAGAATTATATAAAATTCAATCATGAGTATGATGACGAGATCAGAAGATAGAGAACATTTATATTCCCTAATAGTAATAGATTCCCAAAAGAATGTTGCAATGATACTTACCTTATGAGTTTTGACAAAAAAATACATCGTTAAATCAAATTTGAAATATCAAATTTTCTAAGAAAACTGGGGAGATATAAAACAATGTGATCATTCAGAATCAAATAAAGTATTGGATAAACTTGAGGAAACCATTAAATTACCTTCCACCTCATCATGAAGAGCTTCATCCTCAGTAGTATTGATTGAATAAACTTGGACTTGATCCCTTGGCCATTTATGAGGTATTGTTCCTTGGTGTTTAGAAAATTCTTTTTCATAATGACCACTCTCTCTACCATTGTAGAACTCAACATTGACAACCTCTTTCTTTCCCTTATAGTCACGAGCATGGTGGGATTTTTCACCACACTTCTAAAAGACTCCAATTCACTTCCGGTATGTACCTTGGTGTTTCTTCCACCATATATCACAAGATAGATATTCAAATTTTCCCTTGTTCCCCTTATTTCTATTTCCAAAGTGTTCAGCAGGTCTCTTCTTCTCTTACTTTTCTTTAAAGTTGTAAGTTATAAAGAATTCCGTTTTTGTCTAGATATCACTCGAGACAATATCTTCGTACGATGAGAAGGATTGTGAGAGTAATGACCGACATAGAAATGGTTTAAACCCATCAAAGAATCAATCAATATTACTCCTTGGGTTACGTATATAACCTACTGCATGCTTTCCTAACCTTGTAAAGATAGCCTTGTACATTGCGACATTCTAATCATCATTTTTCCTCAGACTCAGAAATTGTCTTTCCTTATCCGCATGATGGTCATGAGGAATGTATTTCTCTTTGAAAATATCATTAAACTCCCTCCATTACATACTTGATACTTCTTCATCCTTATTTGTGTTTTTAATTAATGACCACCATTGATATGCATCTCCCGTGAGGCGATAAACTACAATGACAACTTTTTCGCTTTCGCTACTCACTAAGGTATGAAATATTCTCTCTATGTAACATATCCATTTCTCATCTACAAATATATTTCTAGTCGTATATAATGTTGGTGCTTTATTCCTCATGAAGGATCTAACATTTATCCACTACATTGTGAATCAGGGTGCTCCATACGGGTAAGGTTATTATTCAAAACATGAGTGAGTTGTCCCAGTATGGTGATAAGATTATCATCAACAATTTCATCACCAACTCCACTATAATTGTCCTCAATAGGAGTGAAATCCATACTTGGATTATGTGCATTGTTATAGTTTCCATTCCTACCACTACGTACCATTTCTAAATAATTAAATATAGTAGATTATTTTATGAATCGTAAAACATAATTCCAAACTTATAAAACACTTAACATTAATTAAATAGTTTATGGATATAATCCATAATGATAAAAAAATTTTCCTTGAGGAGGTATATACTCGTAGATACTTTATAATGGTTTGTAATGAAAATTTAAATTATCCTACGCATATCCCCTGGGAGTGTCGTAACCAAGAGTGCAACAAGGCTTGTTGTCGTGTACCAAGATACCCCAGGTCAAGACTGAAACTCCTTGTAAGAGTTCTCACTCCTAGGTATGTCTGTGCCAGAGCCACATGTTCCTGATCGTATCCAGGCCGGGATGTATTTCATGTAAAACTAAAAAAATCTCTACATTACCAAAATTCTAATATGTTCTTCTATATTAATCCTCAATGTTTATCTTAGGGTAATGTTTTCTAATGAAAGTTTTTCTAAATCTAGTTTCCAAATTTTGTACTAAAATTTTGCTAATACCAACTATAATTCCCCAACCCCATTTACCCAAAGTTAGTGCATTATTTCATAACATTGGCATGATCACAAAGGATCAAATCCCTAAAGAAGGATCAGTTTTGTAGTTGTGGAAGTACTAGATACATACATAGGTTTTACATTACATATAAAATGAAAAACAAAAACTACATTGTTTCCTTTTAATACATTCATATCCCTTATACTATCCATGTAGGTCATTAATTATTAGATCTTCGCATTAGGGAAAAAATAAAACATAGAAAGTGGTGAGCTCAGGTGCTCAATAAGGATAACAATATAACGAAAACATTCATAAATATTCATGAACATTTAAGGCAATGTATAATACTAGAAAAAATATTTTTTAAATATAAACTTCAAAATAATATGGAATTGATAAATCAAATAGTTCCATTTACTTATTCACATGGACATTCTACTAGTCGAATAATCACATGTAATATCAATAACCAATTTCATAATGATGGAATACCCAATTATAGACTTCATAACCTCATAGTCAAGGCCTCGTCCCCAATCTACAAATAATATTTTTTCAAGAACTTTTTACAAGACACAAATTTTTCTCATTAGACTTATGGATACATCAAGGAGCTATAGTGGGTTCCACCCATAACTTACTATTTCTAACATATTCAGCATATGAAAAGGTTGATACCTAACATAAACATTCGTATTAAAACTATAATATGAAATATTAATACTTTAACCATAAACCATGAATGGTATAAAAATAAAACATCTATATTCAAACATATCAAAAACCCTTCAATACAATATGGAATATTGTATTTTAATAAATCAACTTAAAACAAGTATCAAATCCTTCAATGGATATTGACATAGATGAAATAAATACTATTTGAGATAAATATTTCTTTCCATTTTGAAATCATTTAAATGCCACATAATTGTAAATGAAATCATTTATTTTGAAATCATTCATATAAGATTGTAAGGGATGCTTATAATGTGTTATAATGATGGAAAATATCTGTTCTCACCGTATATGTAAGAAAACATTCTTTCCTTAATTTTCTAGAAAAGGGTCGTAAAACCCTTTTTTTGAACACGACAGAAAGATTCATTCATAAAAATTTTATAAAAAGTAAAACAATGTTATAAAATAATATAACCCATAGTCTAGGAAATAGTAAAAAAAATTTTAAATACATTTCAAATAAACATAGATGTTGATGATAAAGTGGTCCTAGTAGATACTCACGTATAAAAAACCTCAGATAATACATAGATTGTAAAATTATCACTTAAACTGTAAATTTACATGGTCGAGGGTATTTTAACCTTCTATATAATATTTAAATAATTGTTATTAAAATATAAAAGAACCACATACATAAATATTATATCATATAATATCTTCAAATATTGCTTTTTTAATAATATTTCAGTAGTATCATCATTTCAAGTGTTAACTGAATCATTTTCCTTAATATGATTGGTTATGTAAGCCATGTTAGTTATGGATAGGATGTATTTGATTCTTATCCAGAATGATATTAAGTTATTATACATTTTTTTTGAATCATAAAATGAAATTTACTCTTGTATGGTTATGATGGGGAAGGAATCTCATCACGTTCATGGAGATTGTAATCTATACATACGCATGAGGGACAATACCATTTTATTGATGGTGGAAAAGTATTTAATTGGATGGTATATAATATATAAATAATCAATAACATGTTTTATTTGTTATTTAAATAAATTATTCTCATTATTATACCAATCCATATAATGAAGTGTTTGAATAACAAAGTACACCACGACGTGGATACGGTAAGCCGTACATACGCACGTATGGTGACTTCTCATTCCTAGGATGGATCGAATAATGAATTTGGTTGTATCATATTTATAATAAAATAATTGTATGTATAAGGTACTGGAGTTATTATTTTTGGAATTGAAACAACGAAGAAAGTGGAAGTGGAAGAAGAAAAGTACTTTGAAAGAGGTGGTGAAATTATTTCCTCTTCTTCGGGTGTTTCCTTTTGAGTAGATAAAAAGGGCTCCATAGTTTGTCTTTATGAAAAAATTTGGCCTCTATATCGAAGAGAGGGTTGTTGGGAGGATGTTTGAGTAGGGTTAGACTGAACCAAATGGATTTGGAGGTGTGAAATTAAGAGAAGGGGATCTACCCTTTTATAAGAGAGGTGAGGGTCACTTAAGGAAAACCTTGATATATTATTATATTATACAATAATATACGATTTATAACGGAAAAAGTTAAATTTATTTCCTGGATAAGGTAAGGATGGGGTGAAAACCTCTCAATAAATAGGTTTTAGTCATTTTTAGTGCACCATATTAACCTTATATTTAAGATTTAACTCTTTGTTAAGTAGTTAAACATTTTCCATGTCTCCTTGTATTTTTATATTTTATGGTTAATAAACGTACAATAAAATGACAAAAGAACCCCATGTGCTTTATTAATGACATATATATTATTATATAATTCCTTTTTAATGTCCTTAGATTTTTAAAACTATTATATCATTTAATAATATAATATTTTTTTTAAAAACTCAGTTGTGTCAATTTTGACGCTATTTAGTATCTGATATTTTTGAAGTCATAACAACTTTATTAATTGGAACAGAATTCGTTTAATCAAACGTAACAAGTCATATTAACCAATAAAATTATTGGAATTCATAAAAAGTATCAATTTATATTTATATGGATATTTATAATATCAATTATTTTATTCATTAATTAATAAGATAATTACGGTATCATCATTGTGTCATTAATAAATTTAATTATTTATAGTCAAAAAATTATAAATAAAATACCACTATGTATGAAATATTTTTATCTTTATAATGAATATTTATAGTCGAATTTATCTTATGTGAAACCCTATATTAAAAATAATTTACCTATGAAAATTTGAATTTAACACTTTTAACTCATCTTTGAATAAAATAATAATAAATGTCTTTATCTAATCCATGTGGTACAAAAGGATCATATTTTATATAAAAGGTTGTTTTTAGTAGAAATAAACTTATCCTATAGAATTATGACATGTGTTAGGGTATTTATAATAATATAATTTTTACCTTTAAATACCCAATTTACTTTTAGCCATGGTAAATAAATGTCAAAAGTTACTATTCACCAAAAATTATTTTCATATTATTGCACCACATTTTACTTACTTATATTATCTATTTTTATCATAATTTTGAAATTAAATTTACAGAATCAGTGCCATTATGTTTTTTTTCAAATTTTCTAATGTGCCTAGATGGTGGATAAAAGATGGTAAAAAGTTCAATAAAATTTTATATATCTAACTTTATTATAAAATGACTCCAATGTAGTAAATTGAACTAATTTATGTATTATGTATCTATTTTGACTTAAAATAAATTTGAATAATATAAATAATTATTTAAATAAAAAGTTTGTGTTAAAAAATAATGCATTGTTTTTCACTATTCATCAAAAATTGAAATATTTTAGAAGAATACAAAAAATTCACCCTAACCTAATTTTGATATTCTGAATCCAAGAATGAAGTCCATTTTGAAAAATAAAATTTTTTAAAATTCAAAAAGTGGGTATTACTATTCATAATGACTAGTTTGATTGGTTGTGGTGTGTTAAAACTCCAGGTTGCGTATAATGCAAGCTATTGAATTATTCAACGGGAAATGTAACGTGGAAGCTTGTGGTGTTACAATACAACTGGGATGGTTCAAGATATATTTCTACATACGATTACAATAAAGAATTAAAATAATTAAAATGATAAATGTTCAACATCACCCTTTTGCGTTTTCTGTAGGTGACTGAGTTTTCATGAGATTTTCTCTTTGGTTGATCAACTTTATATTGGTAAATAAGGGAAGCTATCTATAATATATGTTCGACCATTTTAGTTATTTTAGAAGATTTTTCATGTTAATTATAGGTTGACTTTTCTAGATATTTTGACTTATATTCTTGATGTTTTCTACATATCTCTTATCCTGAAGTACCACACTCATGCCTCTCACATTCTAAGTTGGTAAGAGATTGATTTGGAATCAGATGTTTCGGTTGTGGAGAAACCAATAGAGGTAATATATTCTTAAGTGATAGTATTTTTTGGGGATTCTATTCTACCAGTCAATGTGTTATAGAAACATAGATCTAATTCTCATGACACTTCAGAGTTTGAATAATCTATGAGTAATGGCTTCATCCCTATCCAGAGCACCCTCTTTTCACGTGAATATTCATGGATGGAAAGTAAAATGGTGGGGCGTTTGTAATATCATATATAATATATATGACAAATTTTATGATTATAGTGTGTTTCATAGGTTTTTAGGTCATCAAGAATATTTTGGTTTCTTTTCCGAAGTTCTTAGTAAATAATATACCGACTAAGAAAATTTATAGAATAAATAGTTTATTTAAATTATAATAGGTTCATGGGGAACAATATGTGTAAAAAATTCATGTATTAATACCATTCACACTATATAACCCATTTTTACATTTTATATATGTTGATCAAGATTTTTTTATTCGGAGGTGATGTGTTTTTTATACAAACATGTTCCAGGATTATTTTATTCCATAAAAATAGTATTAAGATGAAAAATCAATCGTTCCTAGTACATTTTATCTTCTAAAAACCCTAATAATAAGTAATTCATCTTTTTTCTCCCTTCTTCAATCCCCAGTCTCATTTAATTTTTTTTGTGGGTCCATACCTATTTCAGATCACTTTTTCTGTGCTAAATATCAATTGTGGTTTCACTGAATCTTTATTGGGAAAGAATTGATTCCATTTATTCATTTTCCATTGGTTTTAGTTGTGGAGTCAGGAAGCATTCATCGATCAGTTGATCATTTAATGGTGGTTCTTGTTTGATTAATCCATATTTATTGTGTAATATTCTTCTGGGGTCCAATACATGTTTATGTTATGGTGCGATGAGTATGGTTCTCAAGGTATGTATTAACTAACATCTCCATTGAATCTAATCGATATGAATCATGATTCTATGATGTGGGAATATTTGATAAGGCCTTGGTTTTTCATTATTATTTCCATTCAATGTTGGTGGATCTCATTTTGGGTAGGGTTTAACCTGAGTTTGTCGTTTGTGGTTTTTCTCTATCTTATGTTGTATGAATCATATTTCCCCAGATTTTATTAATTTTTTATATATGAAATGGAAGGATTTGTGTGTTTGTAAATATATTGTTTATAAAATATGGATTTTCCCTTGTTTTGGTAATATAAAACGGTGTTATTAAAGAATTTTTTAAATAGATTGAGAATGGGTTTTTAAATAACCATTTGGATAGAATAAAGGGTTTTTGGGAATTGTTGAGGAAATGTGGAAACCTTATAAAATGGTTCAAGAAATTTGTCACATGGTCAGCCTTGGGTACATATGTGGAAGGGGTAAATTTGGGAAATCATACATTTTATTTTCAGGGGGCTTTCTAAAGGGATGTTCCACTACACCAAAGCTATATTGTTCTAAAGACTTATTGCAAAAATTTTATGGGTTTACTCATGTGAAATTCCTCTACTCCTTCGACTAATGTTATATGTATTTGGGTCTGTACTAGTATTTGATTACAATATAAATAGTTTTCAATCTAGGCATATTTTAATCCATGGTGTGATTTACCTACGCAATGGTCTGTAATATTATATAATTTATTACTTTTATCAATTAATGTGATATTCCTTGAACTATTTTACATAGACTATATTAGATATATTAAAAGGTATATATTTAATTTTTTTAATATAAATAATTTTTTGTATTTATCATAACCTTATTTATTTAAAATTAGTATAATAGGATTATTTGTTTATAAAATTGATAGGATTGTGCGAGATCCCATTGATCCTGTTTATCTCACACCCTAAACACACCTTCTATGGTTTGAAGACCTTATTCTGTATTTTGATGTAGGATCAGGCAAGGTACCATAGTGAGGAAAATGTTTGATTTGAGGTAGTATTTATTATCTAGTTGTTAGATGGTGGGGTATTTCCCACATATCATATGATTAGTTGTATCATGTTATGGGTTATATTTTGGTTTTGCTGGAAATTTTCATTTTGGTTTTACTTATTTTTGGATTTGTATCACTAATTATATTTCTTTAGTTATGGAATATATTTCACATGATTTTTAATCAAATGTGCATTCAGATATGTAAATATATACCATTTACCTTCTTCAGTTTGAGAAAAATAATTTCCTATAGTTTTTTTTTGATTTCTGAGTGCTAGTTTCTAGCCGAAGGGGTTTAGAAATTCTCTTCATTTATACGGAATATCAGGTTGGTTGCCTAATTTTTAGGGTATCCCAAGTCAGTTCTAAAAAATAATGGTATTTTATCATTTTTCAGGGGATGCATATCGATGGTGTTCAATGATTTAAACCACTAAGGATCAAGAGGAAATATAAAGAATAGAATGGATTGATGTGAAGGAAAATTTCATGGAAAACTAATTTCCTCATTAGAAAGCAGATATGGAGAGACTGATATTGATTCTATGTTAAAAGGATGTGTAAAAAGTTACTAATTATGAATCAAACATAATAATGATAATATGAAATTATGCGAATTATGTATAAAATCCAATGTGATTGGTTGACTATTTTGTTGGGGGAATAAGGTTATTCCTCAAATAGAACTAGTATCCCAAACATTCTCATCATAAGAGGATATAATACAATGTGATCAAAATATAGAGAAATATTTTCCACGAATTATGGATTTGATGGAAATCAAAAGAAGAAGATGATGAAAATGATAAATAAGGATGATATGAAGAATATAAAGGGGAATTTTACAACATGGAATACTTATGGAATGGAAAAACCCTGTATATTATTAAAAGAAAATGTATTTTTCTTTATGAGTGGAGTAAGTGGACACCAAGTTAGTCAATGTAGGGGTATGGTAGGAGCCATAAAATTTTAGTGCTTTTACTATAAGTAGATAGGGGACTATTACATCACACTCCCTAAATGTCAATGAAATATTCCACAAATGAATCCAATGGGAAAGGGACAGGATTCTAAAAATACAACAGCCAATGTGGATGTTTCGAGAGATATGAAAAAATATACCCCTATTATCCACTCTAGTATTGAAATTATTTTATGTGATTTTAGATATATTAACTCTTTTATATCTGAAATTTTTTTAATGGGTATCTAATCCCCACCTAAACAATTAGATATTGACTGTGTAATGAAAAATATTAATGGTAGGATGACCACATATCATGTCCATGACTCCTCTATGATTTATGATTCCTGGAATGTTCTTACTTTTAATATTATTATACTTTATTTAGTTGAATTTGATGTAATTTTTGGTATTAATTGGCTATCCAGGTAATGAGAGAAAATGAAATTTCAAGGATTTCTTGTTACATTTCATATTCTGAATCATCATTAAATTAGATAATTGTGCGTGGACCAACTAGAAATCACAATATAAATTACATCCCTCCTATTTTTTTTCAATATTTTATTATGGGATATTTATAATCAATGGTTGGGGATAAAATCAACCTTTAAATTGGACATATTATTGGTGAATATTCAGAAGAATTTTCTCTAGATGTTCCTATCCTTCTACCAAACTGTGAATTTTGGTTTTCTATAAATCTCATACTAGGTGGAAATGCCTATTTCAATGAATAAATATATAATATACCAAATTGAGTATCATGAATTGATGAAAAAAAATCAAAATAAGGGAATTAATATTCCTAGTTCATCACCATTGTAATGGATAAATGTTTTATAAGTTAAATTATTTATTTAAATGGTGTAACAGAGAAAAGTTTGATAAGTGAAATTCCCTTTTTAAATAGAGTTAATGCTTATTAAGAAATGAAATTATAGAAAAACATGTAGTAGTTAAGTTATTTTAGAAAATTTTATGTTATATCATGTTAGATTTATAAAATAGTTAATTTTAATAACCAATGATAGTATAGAGGTTAAATGGTGGTTTTAATGTTATTTTATTCTAATGGTTATGATAATGTTGAATTAACACATACATCTGAAACAATGGCCTCGAATAATAGGTTAATCCCATATGAATCCGATTTATCATAGATTTTGATGGAGATATAATTAGTTTAATTTTCCCTTAAACAAGACCAACCCAAATATCAAAAACTAAAAGGCTAGTTATAACATTTATGGGACATGTTCATGCTTATCGAGATCACATCCCAAACCATGTTCATAAAACCTCCAAGAAAATATCACCATCACACACCTTTCCCTTAGTAATTATCCGGTGTTATCATGGTATATGTATTTATACCAAAATAGTATGATTTTGTATATTTCCATTTCAATAAAATAAAGACAATATTAAATCCGTTTTTATTATTACTTTTAAATGACCAGATAAGAAGTTTGAAAAAAAATATTTTTTTGATATGTTGAGAGAAAGAAATGTATTTTTTTGAAAATATATAGTTTTAATAAAGACATTATTTTTTCATAAAATCAAAAAATAAATAAATTATATTTTAATGAAATAATATTATTAAATAATATTTATTAAATATAAACGAAAAAATTATTTTATAAGGTATAATATAATTTTTAAGGGGCATAAAACTCTTATTGTCAATAAAATTAGTATTTTATAATAATTGAGGAATTTTATTTAAAATATTAAATTATACTATTTAGAAAATTATTTTTAATAAATTTAAATTATACTTTTTAAATCAACATTTTAAAATTATCTAATGGTGATTTCTTTATAATTTTTCTAGACAATGAAATTATTTTCAAAAAAATTAAATAAAGTATAATTATATGTTATGTATTATAACATCATAAAAGAACATAAGTTATGTAATAAAAATATTCTAAAGGTTATTTGAGACCAAAATTATGTATCCAATTTATTTTTTTGATGATATTCGATTAAATTTTTAAACCCATAAAGAAACCTACAAAACCTATAAAATATTTTAAAGTAATTAAATAATTTATTTATAAACATGACTCAAATCCACGTCAACAATGGTATTAGTTTAATTAGATAGGTTCATGGCCTTATAAAGTTATAAAAATTGTCCTAGTTGGCCGAAACCATGGAAAAAACCATTTTAATTTTTTGGTTTTGTACTAATTTATCATGTAGAGACCAAAACCAATGTTTCTAAATTATTTAAAAATTAACTTCACTTTTTTCTGTATAAACACAAAAAACCTCCCATTACTCATCACTAAAAACCATTGGATCACATATTTACCATTCCATTACCTCAATATATAACTTTTATGGATCTCCAAATCTCTTAAGAAGACCATCAAATGATTTTAGAAGCTCCATCTCAAGGTTAGTGATACACTCCATATCCTATTTATTTAAGAACCTTATTTCTATTTTCCCATTTTATTTCTAGTTGTTCAAAGTGGGATATGTTTTTACACAACCCTATTACCATACTAATAATTTCCAAGTGATGATAGATCTCTTTCACTCTCACATAAACCATACTTGAATCTTAATGTACCCTTATTATGCTCTTGAAATTTTTCCATTGATCCTCTTTGCATAACCTTGGTGTAGTGAATTCCCATAACCATTTATACTCACAGTTATTCACCATGATTTTCTTATACATCATTTAATGGGGAAATAAATCTTTATAAAACATATCCCATAATCAAGGAATTAAATGTGGGGGTAGACATCCTTTTTTTGAATTATCTATGAAGAACACATATTCATGTACCTATTATGAATGTGTCAGATCAGACCAAAACTAAATATCCATCTAATGCATTAGGTAATGTTTTTATCTCATGATATTATCTGTATGGTGTATGTGATGTTTTCTTATGAAAACAATGTTATGATGACTTGGTAGTTATCCTTGACTTATGATTATGATGAAATGTTTTTTGTTCTTGATACATTCAAATGTTTCTTTTATATTATCATTGCATATAATTATTTGATGTTTATATTTATCATTCTCACACTTCAATATTTAATTGATATTTTTATTTACTCATATGTAATATATTCATCATGTTATGTTTTAATTATTCTTTTACTATGCATTGTAGCTCACCCTTTATTAATGTACACTCAATGGTTATCCAATGCACGTTTTGAAGATCCAAAAAATACAGTGGAATATTTCTGAGTTTTTAAATAATGATGTTGTACCCATGTTCTATGTTGGTATGTTTTTTCACCTAATATCCAAATGTCATGAGGTCTCCCGGTCATCAATGGTTATATTAAGTATATATATATATATAATCATATATTAATGTGTATTAATGATATATTTTAATGTATTATGTATCATCGAAATCTCATGTTATTTTTTGGACTTGTATTAGAAAACCATAGTGAAAGCCTTAGGGATAAGGCTAAACAATGTGAAGAATCCATAACTTTTTATAAAGCATTGAGTAATTTGGTTCCAAGAAAATATATCCCATTATAGGTACTACAAGTGGTGGTGACTCTAGCACAATTGTACTAAGGGTTAATAATTCCATAAAGGGCACATCAGTCTAGACTTGACCATCACTGAGTGCACCAAAATGGAGTTATGTATACAAATTGTTTGAAACATCGTAGGGAAATTTTTTGGTAAGTTGTCAACCACTTATTAACCATTTTTAAGGGAATAAAAATAACGATATTATTTGTTTATTAGGAAATTGATCATGGATTAATACCTAGACATTCATCAGTTAATGAATATATGTGTTATACCATTAATTTTCATGGTTTCCCATTTGTGTATTTAATAGTTTAAAAATAATCATCCATAATTACCCCCTTTTCCGAGTCAATAGATTGAAATAAGAGAAATCGAGTAAACAACTACTGTGGGGGAAAATGTTATGACTACCCAAATGAGATTCCCGAACTTTTGGGAATAGGATTCTATAGATTTAGGATCACACATTTATAATTAACTAAGGTTTTTAACTGAAACATGAATTTTGAGGAACACTGGAATCCCCAAAATAAATAGAATGTTACAATGGAGAACATTATGAAAAAATGACTCCAAATTTATATATTTCCACTCATCCCATAATAAATGAACAATGGATCATATATTTGGAAAAAGTAATATCTATTCCTCAATTATCTAAAAAAATAGATGTTTATGCTCGTTGTTTAACCCATGGAATGGGAAACCGATCTATGGTGGATGTCAGTAAAAAATATAAATTTTAAATAAGAGATCTATGTGATGGAATCAAATGGATTATGGGAAATATTTTTTGATAAATAGTTTAATTAAATGATTTAACTAAAAACAGAGAGGGTTTTCATAGGCCTTATGAAAATAGATGATCAATCCCTAGGTGATAATTAAAAAAACTTCACATGACTTGCATGATATTCCTCCAAATTTGTTATCTTCCCTGAAAGTAATGTCGAACAAATTTTGGTGGGATAAATATTAGTATAAGAAATTAATTGGCAATTAATGATTTCAAATGTTATGAGGAAACTATTCTATGTCCCCTAAATGTTGAAATGATGATGGACGAATCTCACAGGCCCCATGATTTTAGAGATTAGAAGTGGAGAAAAAACATTAATAATGGAGGTGTGATAGAGAAAAATCATGGTGGGAAAATGTACAACATACCAATTATCTAATGTTTGGATTAATTTATCAAAAAAATTTATTTAAGGGGATATTGAAATGATTTAGGAGATTGATGGAATGGAATTTTGGTAGTGATTTTTTATGAGAGAAACCCACCGATGTGATTGAAGAAAGGAATTATATACTAAACCCTTAGCCTACTGTACACATTTCCTATTACTTGGAATAAGGTCACTATGTTAGTCAATAAAATAAGCCAATGGTTGTTGAAATTATCTAGTGCCAAAAACCTCAATTACCTAGAGAGTAAGGGAGAGATTATTCAATCAGGACTACTATGGTGGATCCCATCAATGAACATGTAATACGTACACTGGTTATTTATTAAAGAACATATAATGCACTTTTTTTGTTCTATTTCTTCACTTTCAATCTTATCATGGATGTTTATTAAAACTATTCAAACACCACATTCAAATATGGATTTCAGGTTTTAGGTGATTATGAAAAATGTGTCAATTGTTATATCTCAAGTATTTAACTCATCCCCTATCCAAATTTTCTGGATGAACATACTATAGAACTTTATGATACATAATTTAGTAGAAATTTATTCTATTAAAGGCACGGATTGGTTTTACTTGTATATATCCAACATAAATTACTAATATTAGGAATCACCCCCTATAATGAAGATTACCCTTGGATTATATAAAATAGAAATGAGGATGATGAATCTCCTTTTGTATTATCATCAAAATCATATATATTATAAATTGATGATAAATTGTATCAAGATCAATTGATTTGGACTAATTAAATATTCAATCTTAGATGATATTCCCATTGAATGTGAATTCGATGATGTGTGTGTGGAATAACTTAGGGTTATTCCTCCTAATTGATAGGTTGATCTCTCAATTGAATATATACCCAAATAGTTTACAATATGAAAGAGTACATATACAATTACCTTTAGTGAACATGATGAATTGAATAAGAAAAAATGGGAGAATCTGGATAATGTTTTTATACAATCAAGTGATTCCCCATGGGATGAAATGGTTCGTTATGTTAAGAAGAAAGATAGATAAATGAACATTGGTATTTATTATCCCATGGTAGATAATATCGTGATAAAGAGGAATCCACTACCATGAATAGATGAATTTTTTGATGAACTACTTGAATTTAAATACTTATCCAAGGTTGATCTTTTGTTTGGATATTACCAAGGTGAAGAAGGTGGATATCTCCATGAATAATATTTGTAAATGTCATGATCACTAAGAGTTCATTGATTTTCCATTTGGATTCACTAATGTTCTATAAATCTTCATGGACTTGATGAATAGAGTGTTTATGGATTATGATGACCTATTTGAGGTAGTATTTATAAATTATATTATTATCTACTTCCAAAGTATAAATTCACTCCACTTTATTACACACTTATTCATGATTTATTAAATAAACTATCACTTAAGACAACACTGAGGATCCCGGGGTCTACTGTAGTTGGAAATTAGTAATATTACATAACAAATTAGAACATAAAACCCCACTTCTTTGTTGAAAACATATTTTACAAGACCACACCATTTATTCGTACGTATCTTTGCATAGGATAATATGAGGACTTGCATAATAAAAGGGTGATCTATGTATCCAATTAAGAGGGTAAACATGGAATAACATGAAAAATATAATACATGTTAGGCAATATGAATATCAATGTAGCACAAGAGAAGCATGAACATAAATTTATGATATAGCATGATTATCATAACATGGAAATGTGTCAACAACATTTTACATGATTATAGCATGAGACAATGCTCATTGCACATGACGCATGAGTTAACCCTCATTGAACTTAAATTAGATTGAGAAACCATCATTTAGCATGATGTTTCATGATACTAATCTTTAACTAATGCATTAGAGTGCTATCAGGGAACACCCTTCTTAATCATTTCATTTCATGCATAAGTGTGCCGCATTGATCATATAACATGGATTCAATAAACAACATAATTTATTACATGATAAAGGAATAGAGAATTAATACATGAAACTCTATAATCAATCAGTATATGTGCATGAATGTTAATACATTTGATAGAGAAAAGGGCATGGTATTCACTACACAATGAATTTGCGTTGGAAAATCACGATGTAATATTGGCAGCATAACAACGTGACATAAGAATTCATAAAAATGATTGATGAGAGATAAAGAAGTGTCCCATAATATGTACATGAAATTTATATTAAGGGGGTCATATAGATACATGTCCCAATATATGTAATGGAATTTCTATTCATAATTCAAAAGAATTTCTTGAATGTAAATGAGATAAGAGAAATTCCTTATGGAATTTCAGCATGGTAATGAGTGTACATGGGAAGCATTAATAAGAGAGAAAGTGGTCTCTAAAAATTCAAAAATATGTAGGGATGTATGGGGTAGGTTTTAAATCATACTCAAACATTTGTAAATGAAAATAAAATTGTATACCCACATAAGGAAACATGGGAAAAACGAGAAAGGAAGAAATCCCTTACTTTGACGTGGGATCCCAATGGCTAGGGAGAGGCTTGAGAGAGGCTTCTAGGGAGATTGGGATTCCGTTGGAGGATTTTGGGGAGATGATGTTTGGGGTGGGTCAAGCTTCAAAGGTATTTAGTGAAGAGGAAGATGGAGCTTGTGTGGGTTTATATAAGAAAAGAGAAATAATTATTTATTATTTAGGTTTTGGAATCCACACATTAAACTAATCAAAAACACAAACCAACCTATGGTTATTTCCAAATGGGAGTGGAAGAAATAAGTTTATAAGGCCAATGGGAGATCGTTTTAAAATAATATTCTTGCTTATGTGGAGGTGAGTCACACTCTAAAGGAAAATATTTTAGAGGGTTAAAATAATTTTTAAGCCTTGGAGGGTCCACTAAGGAAATATAAATTAAACCAAAAAAATATAAAATCACTTTATTTTATAGATAAAACATATATTGTATGAACATCTCTTTTATAGTATTTTAGAATATCATTATTAGGTCATTATGATGTCATAAAACACATTATATAACAAAAATATATTTAATTTTTACCAAAAAATCCAACTATCTAAAAAAATTATTAAAAATTAATAGTTTGATAATTTCGATGTCCTGATTAAAAAAATAATACTAATTTTCTCTAAATAATTTTATTATTATTTGAATTTTTACTTATAAAATAAAAACTGTCAATTATAAAAAAAATCATGTCTTTGGACAAAATCATACTTGAAACCTTAATAAAAATTAGAATTGTCTTCTAAAAAATTATACGATCATTTATATTTACAAATTAATTTATTAATAATATTTTATTAAAATATTTTTTAATTAAAAAATACAATAATTCATTAATATTTATTTCTTAATTGAATATTAACTAAAAATACTATTTATGCTTTAAAAAACATTTACAAAGTTATAATAACAAAATTAATGTATATTCTTTATTCTATACAAAAATTATGAAAATAATAATAGTTCTAAGGACTTGTTAAATAACCCCTAATAACACCCACATAATACCTATGGGTAAGGTGTGCGATGGTGACCGACTCATGGGGTGGCTCGAAAAACAACGCTCGGGTGGAAATCTCTATCAATGACCACTTCTCTTGTATGTTGATCCCTTCAAGCATAACGTGTTGAATAATGGCTTAGTCTTTTTCAAGAGAGAAGCACAATGTGGCCACCTCATTTTTGAGCTCTGAAAAATGGGCTTCGTATGGGAAAATTCTACTGGATGATCCCATTATTCCTTTTGACTGAGTAAATATGATTTCATAAATCCTTATATTTATACTAATCTTGTGATCACTGTTCAATGGCTATATTAGTAGTTATAATAATTATTAATGGTATTTTGAAATCCAAAATCATAAAACCAATTAATTGAATGTGTCTTATGACCATTTTACATAATAAGACATTTAATTAGATTAGGATAAATTTTCATTAATAAATGTTTGTGTCATTACAATATTCCCCTCTTAAGAAATTTCACCCTCGAAATTTCCTTTTCCTACACAAAAACAGATGTGGTTAACTCTACTTCATCACTTCCTCTGATTCGAATGTCACCTCTTCAAACATGTTGTTTGGCCATAATAACTGGACTTGGGGCATTGTCTTATTTCGTAGAACTTTTTACCAATGATCTAGGATATTGGCCAACTTTTTTTAATAGGAGTGGTAATTTTCCAATGGAACAACCTATGGATTGAGTAAATACGATGAGCCAGGGATTTACTACCTCAGAGTGATACATGGAATACATCATATACTTGAGACATGTTCAGTGGGAGTTCTAGTCGATATGCCACTGCTCCAATGCAATCATGGATCTCAAAAGGTCCTATGTACCTTGGAGTAATCATTCCCTTCATCCCAAATAGTAGAAATCTCTTACATGGTGATATGACGAGGAATAAAATGTATTCGACATCAAACTCAATGTTTCATCGATGATTATTAGTATAGTTTTTTTCAACTCTGAGTATCATTAATTAGCCACTGGAGGGTCTTAAACATCTCCACCATTTTTTCGACCATTTATAGACCTAAGAGTATTCTCTTCCCAACTTCATCCCAACCTGTCAGGGTTCTCACCCTCTTACCATAAAGGGCGTCATAGGGATCCATTTGGATGCCTGAATGGAAACTATTGTTGAACGATAACTCAACTAGAAGAAGATGTTGATCCCATCCTCCTTTGATGTCCATTGATCATGGTCTCAACATGTCCCAATGTGTTTGGACAGTCTGTTCAGATTATCCATTAGTTTGAAGATGATAATCTGTACTGAAGTTCAGCTCAGTATCCAGACCATGTTAAAGACTCTTCCAAAGCATAGAGGTGAATCATGGATCTCAATCAGTTATAATCGATAGTGGTCCTCCATGCAGCCTTACAACCTATCTAATATATATCCATGCTATTTGATCCAATGAGAAATCCTATCAAATTAAAATGATGTGTGCAGTCTTTGTAAGACAATCCACAACAACCTAGATAGAATTGATTCCTTTGGATGTATTCAGATGTTCAGTGACAAATTCCATTTTGATGTTCTCCCATTTCCATGCTCATATGGGTAATGGTTTCATCATCTCCATAGACTTCTGCCTCTCAACATTAAATTACTGACATACCAGGCACATTGATGTATATTCATCAATCTCTTTGTTCATGATAACCCACCAATAATTCTCTTGGAGATCTAGATACATCTTTGTGTTTCCTGGGAGAATAGATAAATTTGAACTTTTTGAATCAACCAAAAATTCATTCTTTAACTCTGGATTTGATGGAACACATAGTATTGACCACAATCTCACCATTCCTTCTTCATTAACACTGAACACCAACGATTTCCCTTTTCTAACAGTTTCCACTTTCTTTTAAATTCCAACATAATCCTTCTCTTCTTCCATTAACATTTCTTTATAAATAATTCACCAACTTATTCGCTTTCCCAGGGTGGTAATGGATTGATTTGTTATAGTCTTTGATCATATCTAACCCTATTCTTTGGATCATATTAAACTCTTTCTTGGTGAATTTTTAATTCATGCTTTCGTGGTCCATGTATATTTCACAGTTCTCCTCAAATAGGTAATGCTATTTTTTTAAAATTAATATCACTAAATCCAACTCAATATCATGTGTTTTATAGTTTTTCTCATGAACATTCAGTTACCTTTAAGTATAGGTAATGAAATTTTCATTTAGCATCAACACATCGCTCATTCCATTCTCCGAAGCATCACCGAATACCACAAAAAGTTCTCCACTTGTTTGGAATGTGAGCCTAGGTGCAGTGATAAGAATTATTTTCAACTCCTAAAAGCTCTCTCCTCATTCATCACTACAATAAATCTGGACTCCATTCTATGTTAGATTGGTAAGAGGGTTTGAAAATTGTGAGAAATTTTTCACAAATTGGTGATAATATCTAGCTAACCTAATGAGGCTATGGATATCTGTTATTGATGTTGGCCTTAGCCATCACCCAATTATATCTATCTTGTTTGGATCAATAGATATCCCCGTGCTTGTGATTATATGACACAAGAATGAGACCTCCTTCAACTAGAAATCACAGTTGTTGTACTTTTCATAGAGATTCTCCTTTCACAAGGTCTCAAGTACAGTCCTTAGATTCTCCTCACACACCTATTTGGTTTTAGAGTATATTAGAATATTATCTATAAATACTAGCAAAAAATTGTCAAAGTAATCAATAAATACTCTGTTCATCATTTTCATGATTATTTTGGGAGAATTAGTGAGTCTGAAAGGCATTACTATGAATTCATATTTCCCATAAATTGTAAAAAAAGAAGTCTTGGGCATATCCTCCTTCTTCACCCTTACTTGGTAATATCCCAACCTCATGTCCACCTTGGAGAAGTATTATCCACCACATAGCATTTCAAACAAGTCATCAATTTGTGGAATATGATACTTCTTCTTTATCATGATTTTTTTGAGCTCACAATAATCAATGTAAATGCTCTTTAACCAATCCTTCTTCTTGATGAGGAGGACTAATGCACCCCATGGTGAAGAACAGGGGCATATGAATGCTTTATCCTGATTATCCTATAGTTGTTTCATTGGATCCTCAATCTCAAAAACATCCATTCTAAACAGAGTCATGGAGATTGGAAATTTTCTAAGTATAGGATCAATTGAGAATACAACATCTCTTCTAGGTAGAAGACCAGAAAATGCCTCAGAAAACACTTCAGAAAATTCCCTCACAATAGAAATGTCGTCAAGGATGGTTTCTTCCAAAGACTCAATCGCCTGAGAATAAAATGAGCTGTCATAGGGTAGTAATATCCACACTTGATATGATGGTTCTATTTTAGATTCATCATCCTTATTGCACTTATACAAAATTTGCGGTTGATTCACCATATAGAGTGTCATTTCCCTCTCGCGGCAATTTTTGTTGGCTCTATATACCAAAAGCCAATAAAAGCCTATAATTGCATAAAATTCTACCAAAGGGAGTATGATGAGGTTCACCAGAATGTTCAATATAAAAATAGTGATAGGGGAGGAGTTATATGCATGGGATCAAATGATTGCCCCATTTCCCGATCTCATCGACATCTTTACTTCCATGATTTTTGGTGGTGTTGGGATTGTTTTACTAATCATTCAGGATATAAAAGAATGTGTATAACCAGATTCAAAAACTATATTTTCTATTATTTAATGAATAACTAGCGTACATGTCACCACTTCATTTTTAGGTTTCACTTCGGCACTATTGATGAAAAAATCTTACTCTTGTTTCCTTGGAGGTTTTTGGTTGCCTTCGAAAAGCCTTGGATTATAGAACTGGTTTGAAAAGTACCCTGGTTCTTTGTAGTTGAAGTAATGGACAATGTGTTGATGGTTGAATAGAGTGTTCCTCTCTGTTATCACATCTTCATGTTTTTTTTGGTCAGTAGTTAATGGCCAGGTGACCTTTTCTTCCACAGCTAAATAATTTCCTCTTCTCCTTCAGGGAATTTTCAGGGTGCATCTTTCCACACCTTTTGAAAGTGGGGTGAAATATTTCTTTGGTCAAGTGTACATTAACCTAATTTATAATAGTTAAATCATTGATATTAAATTATGCAAGAACCCCATTCATAAATATGATATCATATATTATCTCTAATATTTGTCTGTCAATAATATTTCAGTAGTAATATCATTTCAGCTGTTAACTGATTGTTTTTCCTTTATATTATTAGTAACGCAAGACATGTTTTACATGGATAGGTGTATTTGATTCATATCCAGAATGATATTTTGTTCTTAGAAATTTATTTTGAGTCCTAAAATGACATTTATTCATGATTGGTTATGATGGATAATGAATCTCATCGCGTTTGTGGAGACGGTAATCCGTACATACGTACGAGCGACAATACCATTCTATTGATGGTGGATTCATATGTAATTGGATATTATATCATATATAAATAATCTGAAACATTTTATATTTATTATTTACATCAATTATACTCATTATTATACCCATACAAATAATGAAGTGTTTGAATAACTAAATACACCATGACGTGGATAAGGTATGTCGTACATACGCACGTATGGTGACATATTATTCATAGGATGGATAGAATAATGAAAATGGCAGTACTAAATTTCTAATAACATCACATTATGTATAAGGTACATGGTTTATTCCTTTGGAATTAAAACAACAAAGAAAGTGGAATTGGATGAAGAAAAGAACATTGAAAGATGTGGTGAAATTATTACCTCTTCTTCAGGTGTTTCCTTTGGATTTGATCAAAAGGTCCCTTTAAGTTTGATTTATAAACAAAGTAAGGCTTCAATGTCAATGTGAGGGTAGGTGGGAGGATAATTGATCAGGGTTTGGCTGAGAAAAATGGCATCGTAGGTGTGAAATTATGATAAGGGGATGTAACCTTTTATAAGAGAGGAGAGGGTCACTTTAGGAAAACCTTGAAATATAAAATTTTTAAAATTTAAAAAAAGTGGGTATTACTATTTACTACGACCAGTTTGATTGATTGTTTTGTGTTAAAACTCAATGTTGTGTAAAATAAAAGCTATTTCATTATTCAATGGAAAACATACTGTGGAATCTTGGAGTGTTACAATAATACAACAATGGTTCAAGATATATGTCTACATCTGGTTAGAATGAAGAATCAAAATAATGAATATTGTAAATTGTAGACATCTTCCTTTTTCGGCTTTTGTAGGTGACTGAGATTTCTTGAAAGTTTCTCCTTAGGTGGGTCATATTCATATTGGGAAATACAGGAAGATATCTCTAAGATATGTCATACCATTTTAGTTATTTTTTTGAATTTTTATGATAATTATTGGTTGACTTTTATAGATTAGTTTACTGGCATTCCAGATGTTTTCTACATATCTCATCTCCGGAAGTACCACCCTGATATTTATCACATTCTGAGTTAGGAAGTGATTGATTTGGAATTAGATGATTCAGTAGAGAAGAACCTATAGAGGTCATATATTCTTAAGTGATAGTATTTATTGGGGAATCTATTCTGATGGTCAATGTGTTATATAATTATAGATATGATTCTCAAGAGACTTAGGAGTGTGAATAATCTCTGTATAATGGCCTCACCTCTATCCAGAGCATCCTCTATTCATGTGATTTCTCATGAATAGAAAGTCAAATGGGGGGAGATTTTAATATCATGTACAATATATATTACATATTTTATGTTTATAGTGTGTTTCATTGGTTTTAATGTCATCATGAATGTTATGGTTTATTTTTGGAAGAGCTTATTATATGATATAACTATTAAGAAAATTTATTGAATAAATGGTTTATTTAAAGACAAATTGGTTCAAGGGGAACAATATGTGAGAAATATTAATGATGTAAGGCCATTCACCTAGTATAACCCATTTTTACATCAAAAATATGTCGATCAAGATTTTTTTATCTAGAGGTGACGTGTTTTTCTACATACCTATTTCAGGGTTATTTTATTCCACCAAATCCAGTATTAAAATGAAAAATCATTCATTCTTAGTAAATTTTATGTTTTGAAAACCCAAATAATAACTAATTAAACTTATTTATCCATACTTCAAACCCTATTCTCTTTTAGGTGTTTTTGTGCGCCTCTACCTATTTCAGATCGCTTTGTTCAGTGCTAAATATCAATTATCGTTTCATTGATTCTCTCTTCAGAAAGAATTGATTCCACATATTCATTTTCATTGGTTGTAATTGTGATGTTAGAATTCACTCATAAACTTGTTGATCATTTAATGCTGATTCTTTTTGGAATCATCCATATCTGTTGTGTGATCTTCTTTCGGGGTCCATTTTTTTTATGTTATGGTGTGATGAGTGTGGTTCTCATGGTACATATGAACTAACCTCTCCATTGAATCTAATTGAATATTCTGATGTATTTTATCAAGACGTGCATATCCTTCTACCCCATTGTGAATTTTAGTTTTCTATAAATATAATACCTGGTTCTATTACTATTTAAAAGACTCAAGATAGAATATACAAAATTGAGTATCATGAATTGAAGAACAAAATCAAAATAAGGGATTTATTATTCCGAGTTTTTCACCATTGTAATGGATACACGTTTTATAAGTGAAATTCCCTTTTTAAATGGTGTAATGGATAAAAGTATTATAAGTGAAATTCCTATTTTTAAATGGGTTAACGCTTATTAAGACATGAAATTATAGAAAAAACATGCACTAGTTAAGTTATTTTAGACTATTATATGTTATATCATGTTATATTTATAAGAAAATTAATTGTAATTACCAATGATAGTATAGAAGTTAAATAGTGGGTTTTCTATTATTGTATATTAAGGGTTATGAGAAAGTTGAATTAACACATACATATGAAGAGATGGCCTCGAGTAGTAGGTTAATACCATATGAATCCCATTTATCAGAGATTTTTTGGGAGATATAATCAGTTGAATTTTCCATAAAACAAGAAAAATCCAGTAATCAACAACTAAAATGAGAGTGATAACATTTATGGGACAAATTCATGCTTATCGAGATCACATCCCAAACCATGTTCATCAATCCCCGCAATAAAATTTCACCATTACATTCCTTGACCTTAAAAAATAACTTGTGTAATCTAGGTGTATGTATTTATACCCTAACAGTGTGATTTTTTATATTTCCATTTCAATAAAATAATGATTATATTTAATCCTTTTTATTACTTTTAAATGAGTAGATAACAAGTTTTATAAAACTATTTTTTTGATACATTGAGAGATAAAATGTATTTTGTAAAAATATGTAGTTTCAATAAACACATGATTTATTGTTAAAATATATAATTTTAAAAAATATATTATACATTAATAAAATATTGTTATTAAATAATATTTATTAAATATAAACAATAACATAATTTTATAATGAATAATGTAATTTTTTAAGGGCCATAATACTCTTATTGTCAAAAAATTTATAGTTTATAATAATTTAGGAACATGATTTAAAATTTTAAATTATACTATTTAGAAAAATATTTTTAATAAATTTAAATTGTACTTTTGAAATCATCATTTAAAAATTATCTCATGGTAATATTTTTATAATTTTTCGAGACAATCCAGAACTTTTCATTAAAATTATATAAAGTGTAATTATATGTTAAATATTATGACATCAAAAAGACCATAAATTATGTAATTAATACTCTAAAGAGTATTTGAGACCAAAATTATGTTTCCCATTTATTTTTTTGAAGTTATTTTATTAATTTTATAATCCCTTAAGGAATCCTACAAATCCTATACTCTATTTTATTGTAATTAAATAATTTATTTATAAAATTGAATCACATCCACATCAACAAGGGTATTAGTTAAATTGTTAGGTTTGTGGACTCATAAAATAATAAAATACACTATTAGTTGTTGGAAACCATGGGAATACCATTATAAATTTTTTGGTTGGTACTAATATATCATATAGAGACCAGAACCAATGTTTCTGAATTATTAATGAATTTCCCTATATTTTTCAATATAAACTCACCAAAGCCCCCATTACTCATCACTAAAAGCCATTGGATCACATATTTACATTTAAATTACCTTAATATGTAACTTTAAAGGATCTACAAATCACTTAATAATCCCATTTAAGGATTTTAGAAACTCCATCTTAAGGTAAGTGATCATTTCCTTATCCTATTTATTCAAGATCTTTATGTCTATTTTCCCATTTTAATTATAATTTTTCAAATTGGGATATATTTTTTACATCCCTATTACCATACTCATAATTTTATAGTAATGAAAGATCCCTTTCACTCTCACTTAATCCTTCCATGAATTTTAATGTACCCTTATTTTTCTGCTGAAATTTGTCCATTGATCCTCCATGCCAATCCATGGTGTAGTGAATTCCCATAACCATTTATACTCAACTTTATTCACCTAGATATTCCAATACATCATTTATTTGGTAAATAAGTCTATAAAAAACATATCCTATAATCATGGAATTAAATGTGAGTTAGGAAATCATTTATTTGAATGATCTATGAGGAATACTTATTCATGTGCATGTTATGAATGTAATATATCAGACCAAAACTATATGGAAATCCAATGAATTGGGTAATGTTTTTTATCTCATGATATTAGATTTATGGTGTATGTGTGGTTATCTTAACAAAAATATGTTATTATTTCTTTGTAATTATCCTTTACTTATGTTTATGATGAATTTTTTTATGTTCTTCCTACATTCAAATATTTCTTTCATATTGTCATTGTATATCCTTATTTGATGTTCAAGTTTATTATTATCACACTTCTACGTGTCATTGATATATTTTTTACTCATATGTAATATATTCATCATGTTATGCTATAATTATTCATTTACGGTGCATTATAGCTCACCCCTTCATTATGTACACCCACTGGTTATCTAATGCACTTTTAAATGATTCTAAAAAAATAGGGGCATATAACAGAGTTTTTAAATAATGATGTTGTACCCATGTTCTATGTTATTATGTTTTTCATGTAACTATCCAATGTCATGTGGTCTCATGGACATCAATGGTTTTATTAAGTATATCATTATATAAAAAATCATAGACTAAAGAGTATTAATGAAATGTGTTTCAATAGTTTGTTTCATATAAAACTAAAGTTATTTTTTGGATTTTCAATTGAAAATAATAGTTAAAGTCTGTGGTATAATGCTAAACATTGTGAAGAATCCCTAAATTTTTATAAATCATTAAGTACTTTGTTTCCAAGAAAATACATCCGTTCATATATGCTACATGTGGTTGTGACTCAAGCACAATTTTACCAAGGGGTAATAATTCCATAAAGGGCCCATTGGTCTAGACTCGACCATCATTGAGTGCACCAAAATAGAGTTTTCCACAAAAATTGTTTGAAATATATAAGGGTAATTATTTGGTAAATTTTCAACCAGTTGTGAACCATTATTAAGGGAATAAAAATACCTATAATATTTTTTGATTATGAAATTTTTCATGGATTAATACATAGAGATTCATCAGTTAATGATTATATGTGTTATACCATTAATGTTCATGGTTTCACATTTATGTATTTAATATTTAAAAAACTATCATCACGAATTTCCCCCTTTTCCGAGTCAATTGATTGAAATAAGAGATATCGAGTAAACAACTAGTCTGAGGGGAAATGTTACGACTACCCAAATGTGATGCCCAAACTGACGGTAATAGGATTAAAGATATTCATAACCACACATTTAAAATTAACTAATTGTTTTAATGAAAAAATTAATTTTGAGGAACAACAGAATCCCTAAAATAAATAGATAGTTAAAATTGTGAACATTATTAAAAAAGGGCTCTAAATTTTTATAGATCTACTCATCCCTTAATAACTGTACAATGGAACATACATGTGTAAAAATTATTCTCTAAGCCTCAATAATCTAAGAAAGAGTTTTTTATTCCAGTTATTTATCCCATGTAAGGGGAACATATCTATGGAGGATTATCGTAAAAAATATAAATATTTAGTATGAGATCTATGTGATGGAATCAAATGGATTATTTGAAATGTTTTTTGATAAATAATTTACTTAAATGATCTTACTAAAAACAGAGAGGGTTTTCATAGGCCTTATGAAAATAGATGATCAATCCATATGTTATATTGAAAAAAACATCACACGACTTGGATAATATGCATCCTAATTTGTTATCTTCCATGAAAGTAATATTGAACCATTTTTGGTGGTATAAATTTTATTATATGAAATTCTATGGAAATTAAAGACTTCAAAAGTTATGAGGAAACTTTTCTAAGTCCCCTAAATGTAGAAATTAATATTGATGAATGTCACAGGCCCCACAGATTAAGAGATAAGAAGTGGAGAAAAAACATTAATAATGGAGGTGTGATAGAGAAAAATAATGGTGGGAAAATGTACAACATCCCAATTGTCAAATTTATGGGATGATTTATAAAAAAAATTCATGAAGGGGATATGGAAATGATTTAGGTGTGGGATGGAATGGAATTTAGGTAGTTATTTTGTATGAGAGAAACCCACCGTTGTGATTGTAGAAAGGAAGTATATACTAAACCCTTATCCAATTGTTCACATTTTCAATTACATGAAATAAGGACACTATTTTAGTCAACACACTATGAAAATGGTTTTTGAAAGTATCTAATTCAAAAAACAACCATTACCTGTAGAGAAAGGGAGATATTATTAAATCATGATTACTGAGGTGGATCCCATCAATGAAATTGTAATAGGTAAAGTGGTTATTTTTTAAATAACCTATAATACACTTTTTTGTTCTATTTCTTCACATTCATTCTTATCATGGATGTTTATTAGAACTATTCAAACAACACATTCCAACATGGATGTCAGGTTATCATTGATGATGAAAAATGTCTTAATTGTTGTATCACAAGTATTTAACTCACCCCTATCAAAATTTGTTTGATTAACATACCATAAAACCTTATGATTGTCCATTTAGTGTAATTATTTTCTATTATAGGCATGGATTTTTATTTCTTATATATATCCAAAATTAATTATTAATATTAGGAATCACCATCTATATTGAAAATCACACTTGGATTCTATAAAAGAGAAAGGAGGATAATGAATCTCATTTTGAATCATCATATCAATCATAGATACAATTAAATTATGATCAATTGTATCTAGATTAAATGATTGGGACAAATGAAATAATCATTCCTTGATGCTATTCCCATTGAAAGGGAATTTTATGATGTGGGTGTTGAATAACTTCATGGTCTTCCTCCTAATTGAGAGGTTTAATTCTCAATTGTACATATACCCAAAGAGTTTACAATATGAATGAATACAAATTAAATTCCCTTTTGTGAACATGATTAATTGAAGAAGTAATAATGGGAGAATCACGATAAAGTGTTTATACAATCAAGTAGTTCTCCATGGGGTGAAATGGTTCTTTATGTCAAAAAGAATTATATATAAATGAACATTTGTATTTTTTATCATGTGGTAGATAAGATCATGATAATATGTATCGACTACCATTAATAGATGAATATTTTGATGAATTACATGAATTTAAATACATATCCTAGGTTGATTTTTTGTTAGGATTTTACCATGTTGAAGAAGGTGGATATCCCCATGAATAATATTTTTAAAAGTTATGAGTAGTACGAGTTCATTTATAATCCATTTGGATTCACTAATGTTCTATAAATCATCATGGACATGATTAATAGATTGTCTATGCATTATTATGACCTATATGTGGTAGTATTTATAAATGATATTATTATATACTTCGAAAGTATAACAACCCTACTAATTATTAACCACTTAATCATGAGTTATTACATTAAATTTCACTTAATAAAACAACAAGGATCAATAGGTCTAGTGTGTTAGGATATTTGGAACATTACATATTTACATAGAATATAAAACCCACCCTTTTTATTGAAAAATTCATTTACAAGAGGACAACATTTCTTCATTCATATCATTGAATGGGATAACATGAGGATATTCATAAGAAAAGGGTGATATATGAATCCCATTAAGATTGTTAAAAAGGAATAACATGAATAATTTAATACATGTTAGGCAATAGGCATATCAATGGAGAACAAGAGAAACATGAACATAAAGGCATGATATAGCATTATAATCATAACATGGAAATGTGGAAAAAACATTTAACATGTTTATAGAATGAGAAAAGGCTCATTGCACATAGAGCATGAGTAATCCCTAATTGAAATAAATTAGCATTAGAAACCCTCATTTAACATGATGTGTCATGACACTAATCATTATCCAATGCATTGGAGTGCTATCAGGGCACACCCTTCTTAATCATTTCATTTCATGAATTAGTGTACCACATGGATAAACTAACATGGATTAAATAAGAATCATAATTTATTACGCGATAATGTAATGTGGAATTAATACATGAAATTATATAATCAATCAGTATATGTGGATAAATGTTAATACCCTTGATAGAGAAATGTGCATGGTATTCACTACACAATGGCTTTTCCTTGGAAAATCGCGATGCAATTTTTGCAGCATAACAATGTGACATAAGAATTCATAAAAATGGTTAATGAGAGATAAGGCGTTGTCTCAAAATATTTGCATTAAATTTATAGTAAGGGGGTCATATAGATACATTCTCCAATATATGTAATGAAATTTCTGTTCATAATACAAAAGAACTTCTTGAATGTAAATGAGATGAGAGAAATTCCTTATGGAATTTTAGCATGGTAATGAGTGTACATGGGAGGAATTAATGAGATATTAAGAGTTCTCTAATTAATCAAAAAAATGGATGTATGGGGGTGGTTTTAAATCAACCCCAACATTTGTAATTGAATATAAAATGGTATACCAACATAAGGTAAAATGGAAATAAATGAGAAAGAAAGAAATCCCTTACTTTGAAATGTGATCCCAAAGGCTTGGGAGAGGATTATAGGGTGCTTGAGTTGTATTTGAAACATTATATAGAGATACGAGGTTAGGGGTTAGTCGATTTCTAAAGGATTTTAGAGAATAGGAAGTTGGAGCTTGGGTGGCTTTACAAATGAAAAAAATAGAGTATTATTTATTATTTAGCTTGTGGAAATCACACATTAAACTAATATAAAACACAAACCAAACAATGGTTTTTTACAAATGGGAGATGAAGAAATTATTTTATAATTCCAATGGAATAACTTCTTAAAATATTATGCTTGCTTATGTGAAGGTGAGTCACACTCTCAACGAAGACATTTTAAAAGGATGAAATATTTTATAAACCTTGGAGGGTCAACTAAGGCATCATAAAATTAGTCAAAAAAAATATTAAATTAAATTATTTTATAGTTAAAAAATATATTGACCGAACACCTCATGTATAGTATTTTATTAAATCATTATTGGGTCATTATGATGTCATAAAATACATCATATAATTAAATAATATTTAATTTTTACCCAAAAATCTAACAATCTTAGAAAATAATGAAAAATTAATGGTTTGATAATTTCAATGTCCTGAATCAAAAAATAATATTAATTTTATCTAAATAATTTTATAAATATGTGAATTTTTAGTTTTAAAATAAAAACCGACAATTATAAAAAATTCTTGGGTTTTGACAAAAATGGACAAAAAAATTAAAAAATTATAATTGAATTCAAAAAAATTATTCGATAATTTTTATTTACAAATTAATTTATTAATAATATTTTATTAAAATTTTATTGATCTAAAAAATACACGAATTCATCAAAATTGATTTTAAATGAATATTAACTAAAAATACTATTTATGCATTAAAAAAACATTTACAACGTAAAAATAACAAGATGAATGTGTATTATTTATTCTATAAAAAAATTATGCAAATAATCATCATGCTACAGTCTTGTTACATAACCCCTTATAACACCCACATAAGACCTAAGGGTAAGGTGTGTGATGGTGACCGACTCTTAGGGTCGCTCGGATAACATCGCTCGGGTGGTAATCTCTATCAACTACCACTTCTCCTATAGGTGGATCTGTTTGAGCTTAATGTGTTGAATCATGTCTCAGGCTTGTTCATGAGAGAAGCCTAGTGAGGACACCTCCTTTCCGAGCTCTAAAAAATGGGATTCATATTGGGAAATTCTACCAGATGAGTCCATCACTCCCTTTGTCTGAGTAAAGAGGATTTTTCAAAGCCCTAAATTTATACTTATCATGCGATCACTGTTCAACAACTATATTAGTAGTGACAATGATTCTTAATGGTATTTAGAAATCCAAAATCATAAAACCAAATAATTGAATATTTTATATAACCATTTTACATAATATGACATTTAATTAATTGAAGAGAAATTTTCATTAATAAATCATTGGTTCATTACAATATTCCCCTCTTATGAAATTTCTCCCCTGAAATTTCCTTTTCCTACACTAAAATAGACGCAGGTGACTCTACTTCATAACTTATTATGATTCCAATGTTGCCTCTTCAAACATGTTGTTTAGACACAATAACAAGATGAGGGGAATTGTCTTATATCATAGAACTATTTACCTACAATCTAAGATCTTCAGAAACATCTCTTAATAGGATCAGTCATTCTACATTGGTACAAATTATGGATTGAGTACATGCGAGTGGCCAGGGATGTACTTCCTCATTAGTGATACTTAGAAAACATCATATTCTTGAGACAAGTTAAGTGGGAGTTCTAGTTGATAGGCCACTGCTCCAATGTGATTGGGGATCCCTAAAGGGCCAATGTACCTTGGAATAATCTTTCCATTCTTCCCAAATACCATAACTATCTTAAATGGTGATATGATGATGAATACCATGTCTTCGAAATCAAACTATAGGTCTCATAGATAATTATTAGAATAGTTATTTTGTCAACTCAAGTATCTTTAATATGCTACTGGATGGTCTTAACCTTCTCCACCATTTGTTCAACCATTTCTAGACCTAAGAGTTTTCTCTCCCCAACTTTATCCCACCATGCTAATTTTCTTCACCTCTTACCATAAAGGTCTTCATAAGGATCCATTTGGATGCATGAATGGAAACTCTTGTTGTAAGAGAACTCAACTAGAGGAATATGTTGATCACATCCTCGTTTAATTTCTATTGATCATGCTAACAACATGTCCTCATGTGTTTGGATAGTCCACTCTGATTAGCCATTAGTTTGAAGATGAGATGTTGTACTGATGTTAAGCTCAGTATCAAGAGCATGTTAAAGACTCTTCCAAAACATAGAGGTGAATCATGGATCTTGATCAGATACTATCACTATTGGTACTCCATGCAGCCTTACCACATATATAATATATATCTATGTCATTTGGTCCAATGATAAATCCTCTCGAATTGAAATGATGTCTATAGTCTTTGTAAGACAATCCACAATAACCCATATATAATTGTTTCCTATGGATGTCTTCAGAAGTTCAGTGAATAATTCCATTGTGATGTTCTCTGATTTCCATTTTGGTATGGGTATTGGTATAATCATCCCCTTACACTTCTACCTCTTTGCATTCCATTACTGAAATACCAGGCACATTGATGTATAATCATCTGTCTCCTTGTTCATGTTTACCCACCAATATTTCTATGGGAGATCTAGATACATATTTTTGTTTATTGGGTGAATAGAGAAATTTGAACTTTTTAAATCATCCATAAGTTCATTATTTAACTCGGGATTTGATGGAACATATAGTCTTGACCACAATCTCACAATTACATATTCATTAGCACTGAACACCGATGATTTTCATTCTCTAATAGTTTCCACTTTCTTCTGAATTCCCATGTAATCCTTTTGTGATTCCTTTAACCATTCCAAAAGAGACAGTTCAACAATAATTTGTGAAAGGATTGATAATGTTCCATTATTTATGATTCCCATGTCCATCTTCATCAAATCTAAGAAGATATGATCCTTTTCAATTATCATTAATAATAGAATCCTTGGGTCCATCTATATAGAGCATTCACCACCTTATTCTCTTTCCTAGCATGGTAATGGATTGAGATGTCATAGTCATTGATCATATAAAACCATATTCATTGGAGCATATTCAACTCTTTATGGGTGAATATAGACTTGAGGATTTTGTGGTTCGTGTATATTTCACGGTTCTCCCCAAAGAGGTAATGATGCCATATTTTTAAAGTGTATATTACTACATGCAACTCCAGATCACGTGTTGGATAGTTTTTCTCATGAACATTTAGTTTCCTTGAATCATAGGCAATGAATTTTTCAATTTGCATCAACACATAGATCATTCAATTCTTTGAATCATCACAAAATACAACAAAACTTTATCTACATGTGGGTAATGTGTGCATGGGAACAGTGATATTCATCCTTTTCAACTCATTGAATCTCTCTCCGCATTCATTACAACAATAAAACTTGACTCCCTTCTGAGTTAAATTGGTAAGTGGGTTTGAAAATTGTGAGAAATTTCTCACAAATCGGCGATAAATATCCAGATAACCCCATGAAGCTACTGATATCTGTTTATGATCTTTGCTTCACCCATCACTAAATTAGAGATATCTTGGAGGGATCCATAAATATCCCCTTGATTGTGATGATATGACACAAGAATGAGACCTCCTTCAATGAGAACTCACAGTTGTTGTACTTTTCATAGAGATTCTCTATTCAAAAGGACTCTTGTACAGTGCATCGATTCTCCTCATGCTCCTCCTAGGTTTTAGAGTATATTAGAATATCATCTTTAAATACTTCAAAAAATATGTCGAGGTAATCTATAAAGACTCTATTCTTCAAGTCCATGATGATTTCTAGAGAATTAGTGAGTCCGAAAGGCATTAATATGAATTCATAGTGTCCATACCTTTTATGAAAAGTAGTCTTGAGGATATCCTCCTTATTCACCCTTAGTTGGTAATATTCTGACCGCAACTCCACCTTGGAGAAGTATTGTGCACCACATATCATATCAAACAAGTCATTAATTTGTGGAATATAATAATTCTTCTTTATCTTGATTTTTTTGAGCTCATTATAATCAATGTAAAGGCTAATTGACCCTTCATTATTCTTGATGAAGAGGGCTAGGGAACCCCATAGTGAAGAACATGGGCATATAAATGCTTTATCCAGATTCTCATATTGTTGTTTCTTAATATCATCAAGCTCCACAATAACCATTCAAAATAGAGTCATGGATATTGAAAATTACCCATGAATTAGATGAATTGAGAATTCAACATCTCTTCTAAGCGTAAGACCGGAAAATTCCATTGGAAAGAATTAATAAAATTACCTCACAATAGGCATGTCTTCATAGATGGTTTCTTCATTATACTCTATCATCTGATAATGATATTTGTGATCATAAGGCGGTAAAATCCACACATGAGGTGGTGGTTCTAAGTAAGATTCATCCTCCTCCTCGAAGTTGTACAAAATTGGTGGTTGATTAACCATATGGAGTGTGATTTCCCTCTCATGGAAATTTATGTTGGCTCTATATAAGGAAATCCAATCCATGCCTTTAATTTCCTCAAATTCCAATAAAGGGATTATGACTAGGTTCTCCTGAAAGTTCAATCAACAAAATGTGATAGGGGGAGTTATATTCGTGGGATGAAATGATTGCCCCAATTTTCTGTTCACACACACATCGTTTCTTCCATGATTTGTGGTGGTTTTGGGATTGTTGTAATAAAGATTATGGATATAAAAGAATGTGTAGAACCAGAATAAAAAACTAAATTTTCTATTATTTAATGAATAACTAGCATACATGTCACCACTTCGTTGTCGGGGTTCACTTAGATGGTATTGATGGAAAAATATTTCCCTTGGTGCCTTAGAGGATGTTTGTTTCCTCTGAAAACCCATGGATTGGGGAACTGGTTTTCAAAGTACCCTAGTTCTTCAGAATTATTGAAATGAACAATGTGTTGAGGGTCACATAGAGCATTCCTCTCCTCTATCGCATCTGCAGGTTTTTCTTGCTGGCTATTAATGGTTTGGTGAACTTCTCTTCCACAACTAAAACCTTTCCTCAACTCCTTCAGGGAATATCCAGGGTGCTTCATTCCACACCTTTGGAAACTAGGGTGCTATATTTTCATAGTACCTTTGGATTTATCCATCGGACCATGAGAATAAAAGTTCACATTACCCTTAATATCCCCATGATACCCTAGAGATTTTCTAATCTATATGTCGACATTGAGAGAACATCATAAAATTTCCTCATTTCTCTCGAAGTCATGGATCACAAGGGTTTTTCGTATGCTAGGTTTTAGCCCACCAAAGAAGCGGTCAACCTTACATTCAGGGGTAATGAGAAAGACAAGGGAATATCATGCAAGATTTGTGATGTTTTCCTCATACGCTCCAATGAATTATTTATATTTTTTAGTGAGCCTCACGAATTACCTATCCATCTAATGTCTGAGGGTGATATGAAAATATTTGTCAATAAACATTTTACAGAAATCATTCCATTCCAATTCCTCGATCTCATCCTTAGGCTTCATATTTTTGATCAATGTCCACCAATAATAAGCTTCACCCACCATACGATAAGTATCCAGGAGTACCATATCATGTTCAAAACATTGATGGATGGAGAAGATATTCTCAATGGATTTGATCCATTTTTTGACGATTGAGGGATCTGATAATCCATTAAAATTAGGAGGCCTTTGTCTCATGAATCCATAGATTGTGACTTGTTCTTTCTGGGGGGGGGATGTTGAATGTTCCTCTTGACCCATTTTTCTATTCAATACTTGAGTTAACTGTGAGAGTATTGTGAAAAAGTGTGCAATTCCCTATCCCATCGTATTGGCCTTCTCATTAGAACATTCACCACATTTATCCTGAAATTTGTTGTTATGTTGTAACATCCCAAGTAAGTAATGAATAATAGATATTTTTATCCATGTCTATTAATGATTAAGATAGTGTTTTAGAGGCTAAAAATGAAAATAAATACAATCTTATGCATGGAATAAACTAATATTCTTAAAAGATTGTTTTACTGCCTTTTGATGGCAAAACAATTTTGAATCTATATTTTGACAATTTTATAAACTATGTTTGTCAAAATAAACTTATCCTTTATTATTGGGACATCAAAATTTACCTTGTGTGAATTTTTGGTATTTTTCTGACAATATTCATTTTTTAATGAATAGTGAAAAATACTGCATTTTACATCAAAACTGCTTTTTAATCTAATTTATTTATATGATTAGATTATGTTTTGAATTTCTTTTTAAGTGAAATTAGAATATATTTTTACCATTTTATCCAATGGTGGTCATTGGAATCAATTTCACTTTGAAATTAGACTTAAACTGGTGTCAATCTTTTGATACTTATTGTTTTGTAAAAACACGCTTTTTGCTCTGGCAGCGGGAATTAATTATTAAATTAATTAATGTGAATTATATGATTTGAATTTTGTAAAATAGACTTCATTTTTGAATTCAGAATATCAAATATATCTTAGGGTTAATTTTTGGTAATTTTCTGAAAAACTTCAATTTTTGATGAATAGTGAAACCACTAAGTGGTAATCAAGAAAACTGATTTTTCAGTTAAATGAAAGTTTACCACTAATGTGTATTGAATTTTAAAAATCCGACATACATGGTTGTCATTAGTATGTAAAATGTGGTTCAATGAGATTATAATAATTTTTTGGTGAATAGTAACTTATTAAGTTCTTAATCACGATTAGTGGTAATTAGGGTTGTTTAAGGTCTAAATAAGGCTTTAATAATATGAAATGACCTAGACACATGTCCCAACCTCATTGGTTGTGTCATGGCCGACCATGACATGCCATGGGTCAACTTGGGGACCCCATGGATCCACTTTTGTTGGGAAATGACATAAATTACTTTTTATTTAATGTTAAAGTGAAAATGACACAAACATAATATGTTTTACGAAAACAATTTTTAAGTGTGGTTATACAAGTAAAATTTTTGATTATAAATAGTAATTGGAAAGCTAAAAAGATTTAATATATCATAGTATTTTTTTTATAATTTTTAGACATTAAATAAATTAAATTATTTATGACATAATAATGATGCAGCGATGACATCATTATTTGACGATTTAAATAAAATGGAATGATAATGAAAAATCTAAAACCTAAACATGGAAAAAACCAATTGGAAGAGTGGATTTAAAACCCTTATCACCTTATCCACGAATTATATCAAGGTGGGACCTTTTAAAACCGAAACACATTTTCAAATAAAGTAATGTTTCTTTACTTTCCAAAAGTGCCCCTCCTCTCCTCTTATAAAAGGCCCCCACCTCTACCTCATTTCACACACTCTTCAAGCCTTTGGCTCGGCCGACCCCTGCCCATTTGCTCTCTCCACATCCCTCTACTCATCCTAGAGGATTCCCTTTGGGCAGAATCCTTTCAAAGGAAGCCTTTAGGCTCAAATCAAAAGGAGTTACACTTTTTAAGGTAATTCATTCTCTAAGGTTCATTTGTTTTATTTTGCTTCTCCAACCCCCAAAAATCTTTTTATTTACTTATTTTGTAACAACACCAGTATATTAAATATACAAGGATGTTGTTATGATATTTATTTGAGCTAAACTCTCACACAACTACATCAAATGGTTAAAGAACATACGGTTTTCGTGGATGGTGAAATTCTGCCTCCCGAAACGATGATTGTTCAACACTCATTTAACACCTTCAAAGGTGGCCATTATGATGTCACTATTTTCATATATGATATATAATATGTTTATTTTTTCCTTAAGCTTCTGTTTTTTTTCCATTTTGGGCATACCTTTATGGTTTCCATTATGGGTAAAACACGATATCTTCATTTTAGGAAGTGCGGACTACTGCCCCCTAAAAGTGATTTGATTCGTTAATACCATATGTGGGATGTGTAAAGGATAAAGTTAATTATATTATATATGTTATTATACTGGAATTATAATATACTCTTATATAATTATGATTCCATTCCAGAAAATATGAAATAGAAATGGAAGTAGCGTTCATGCGTACGTACGGCTTACCGTCTCCATGAACGGTGCATTTCATTTATTACCTCTAAATTATGTAATATTATAAATGCATGTATGTACTGGATATATATGACATATATGATATCTACATCATGAATACCATTATGGATATAATGAACCTTTGACCAAATTAACAACATGTAAGTGTAAGATGTCTATTTTTGACTTAGGAACCAAATACCGACAAAATGAACATTATTAACTTAACTGATTACATGATGTTCATAACATGGTATAAAAAGAATAATGAACTTGAAAAGATTCATAATCAAGTAGAGATTAACTCAAGTTTATTATTCAGGAGATTAAAGAACGGTCGAGTCAAGTCGGATACGAGGTATGAGACTTTGTCTCAATCTCCTTTCATTGAGGCATATTTTATTTTATACACAACTTTCTTTTATACGGTGTATAAATCCCTTTGACTTTTACGTTTATTCAAAAGGAATATTTTTTTTATACGAAGCTTTTACTAAACGACAAAAGGGAATGTTTTTGTCGTACGTATGCGGCGACAACGACTTCTCCGCCGTCGTAACTGTTATTTGAGTTTCAGCTTCCTCTACAAGCCATACCTTCTTTTTTAAAGAAAAATAAATACCATGTTTTACTTTTCTTTTATTTTGGTATTGAAAATGGTTTTCATAATGTTATTATATCAATGTGTTGTATTGATATCTCGTGATTGAAATGTGGAAATGTTATGTTTCCTTTATGCATGTTTTATGTGATATGATTATGTTATGGTTCTTGGGCATTATTATGAAGACGAGTGGTTCCGTGATAAACTAAGGGCGAGTGAGCCCGTTATAGCTCTCCAATGAATTGGGTAACGCGAAGGAGTGAAACGTTAAGGTTTCTCCGAAGAGATTTTAGGGAATATACTGTGATGGGTATTCCAAACGTAACCAAGAGGGTTACTCCCTACGTAAGAATGTTATGAATGCCTCAAGTTACCTTTATGTCTTATGATTTCTATGATTTATTCGTGATTTTATGAGGTATGTTAAAGTGCCAATGTTTTATGGGTAAAGTATGATTTCATTCTTATGTATATATGAACTCATGTTTCCTTTCCATGTTTCTTTTTATAACCCATACTGAGTTTTTATGCTCATCCCAAGTTTTTGAAATGTGTTTTCACAGGTCAAGGGAAAGGTACATGATAAGATGATAGAGTCAAGGATGTGTCAAGAATTAATCCATGATTTATTTAAAATGTGTTTCCATTGATGGGAATGAAGAATACTATCTTTATGTAACCACTTTGATTATAGGTGGAATGTAATGCAAGTTTTATGATCTAATTCTCTAAAACTCTAAACCCGAAAAGATCCTCAATGTGTAATCTTGTAATAACTCAAGATTAAGTAAGGTTTAAGGCTGGGGCCTTATAGTTGGTATCAAAGGTCGGTTTAGATAACTTTAGGAGTTAGAATTCTATTAAATGATTATCCAAAAATATTTTTTTTGAAATGATATAGCATTTAAAGATTACCCTGTTGCTTCATCTAGGACATGTTTGTTCAGAATGGTTTTCCACAGAGGAAACAGGGAAGCAGTGCTAGGAAGGCATACATAAGGAAATAACCTTCCGAATCAGCATCCAGAAATGGTCGGAATTGGAACTGAACAGTTTGTTGCAGTAATGGCGCAGTTGACTCAAGCGATAAATGGCGGTGGTATCCATACACGAGATCAGCCAGACCAACCGCAGAGGAACATGTCAGTGGTGGAACATTTCACGAGGCAACATCCACCATCATTCAGAGGATCATCTGACCCTGTACTAGCTAAAGGGTGGATTAAAGCACTGGAGAAGATTTTTGATGTCATGGGGTGTTCAGACAATCAAAAGGTTAGTCTTGCTATTTACCGTTTGGAGGGTGAAGCAGATCAGTGGTGGTCTATGGTTAAAAATATCAGGGATTCCGATGAGATTGATGCTCTTGACTGGGATGAATTCAAAGGTATATTTCTTGAGAAGTATTTTCCTAAGGCTGTTCGACTTAGGATGGAAAAGCAATTCTTGGAATTGAGGCAAGAGGAAGACTCAGTGGATGCTTATGAAGAAAGGTTCACTCGTTTGGCAAGGTATGCTCCAAATTTTATCCGGGACCTTGATAGTAAAATCAATCGTTTTTACTCAGGATTAAATCCAAATTATCGAAGGGCATTAGCTTCTCGTGAGTTTAAAATTTATGAAAATCTTGTTCGATGTGCTGAGAAGGTGGAAATGGAGTTTTCCGATGACCAAGTTTTCTATAACAACCAGCAGAAGAAGAGACCGAGGTGGCAGGAGAAAGGTAAGAATTCTTCAAAAAAGTCTGATGGTAAGAGAACTAAGTTTCCAGTTTGTGATAAATGTGGCAAAAGGCATGCTGGGGAACGTCTTCTGAATTCTGGGAAGTGCTACCGATGTGGTAAGATGGGACATAAGGCTCGTGATTGCACTGAAAAGGATCAAGGTGAAGGTAAGAACAAATTTGATTTACAGTTAGTGAAATGTTATAAGTGCAATGAGATGGGTCACTATGCAAATGAGTGTCCGACAAGGAGCTTGAGTGATGGGAAGCAGTTAGACTACAAGCAGAAAGGGGTGGTGAAATCCTTTGCAACTACTTCAGCAGATGTCGGGCCATCAAATGATGTTGTATCAGGTACTTTGTTTGTTTTTTCAGATTATGCCAGTGTGTTGTTTGATTCGGGGTCTACACATTCTTTCATCTCTGAAACCTTTTCTAGTAAAATGGGAATACCATCTCAAGAAATGACTCCTGAACTTTTGGTAAAAACAACTGGGGGAAATGTCGAGGAAAAAAGAATTTATAAGAATCTTCCTATCCTTATCTGTGGAAAGAACCTACTTGCAAACCTTATTGTTCTACCTCTAGTAGAGTTTGATGTTATCCTGGGTATGGATTGGCTCTCTATTTACCATGCTAAGATTGACTGTAGAGCTAAAGAAGTTTCTTTTCAGAAAGAATTTCAGTTTGTTTACAAGAATGAACCCTTACTTTTGATAACATATCAAGAGGCCGAGAAACTTGTAAAAGATGGAAATGAATGTTACCTTGCACACGTATTTGAAAATAAAGGAACTGTTCAGATTAATGATGTGCCAATGGTAAATGAGTATCCTGATGTTTTTCCTGATGAGTTGCCTGGAATAATACTAGATCGGGAAGTTGAGTTTACTGTTGACTTAGTTCCTGATGCTAAGCCAATTTCAAAACCCCCTTATCGAATGGCACAAATTGAACTTTTAGAGTTGAAGGAGCAATTACAAGATTTATTAGAGAAAGGTTTCATTAGACCTAGCACATCACCATGGGGTGCTCCTGTTTTATTTGTTAAAAATAAAGATGGTTCTATGAGACATTCCATTGATTATAGAGCCTTGAATAATATCACTGTTAAGAACAAATATCCTTTGCCTCATATCGATGATTTGTTTGATCAGCTCCAGGGAGCTCAGTTTTTTTCAAAGATTGACTTGAGATCGGGGTACCATCAGTTGAAGGTCAAGGAGGAATATATTCCGAAGACCGCGTTCCGTACGAGATATGACCATTATGAATTTGTAGTAATGCCTTTTGGGCTAACCAATGCACCTGCTGTATTCATGGACTTAATGAATAGAATTTTCCATGAGTTCTTGGATAAGTTTGTGGTGGTTTTCATTGATGATATTTTGGTGTTTTCTAAAAGTAAAGAGGAGCATGAAAAACATTTAAGGGTTATCTTGCAAACCTTAAAAGAAAAGAAACTGTATGGGAAATTCAGCAAGTATGAGTTTTGGTTGCAACAAATTTCTTTCCTTGGTCACATTGTTTCTAAAGATGGAATAACTGTTGATCCTGCAAAAACAAAAGTTGTGGAAGAGTGGCCAAGACCCACAAATGTAACCGAGATTCGTAGATTCCTTGGTTTGGCGGGCTATTACCGAAGGTTTGTTAGAAATTTTTCACGGTTATCTAGTCCAATGACTAAGATAAATCGTAAGGGTGTTAAGTTTATCTGGACAAAAGAATGTGATGATTGTTTTCAGGAATTGAAAAGAAGATTGGTGAATGCTCCAGTTTTGGCACTACCTTCCAGGAATTGTGAGTTTGTTATATACAGTGATGCTTCATTGAAAGGATTTGGTTGCGTCCTAATGCAGAATGATCAGGTAATTTCTAATGCTTCACGACAGTTGAAAACTCATGAGGTAAATTACCCTACACATGATTTGGAATTAGCTGCTGTTGTTTTTGCTTTAAAAATTTGGAGGCATCATTTGTATGGAGTAAAGTGTGAAATATATACCGATCACACAAGTTTAAAGTATATATTCACTCAGAAAGAGTTAAACATGAGACAAAAGAGATGGCTGGAATTAATCAAGGATTATGATTGTACAATTCATTACCATCCGGGAAAAGCAAATAAAGTGGATGATGCTTTGAGTCGAAAAAGTAATGATTCATTAACAATGTTGCGTTTGGAACATGATCCTTTGGTTAACGATTTGATGAACTTTGGCATAGAAGTTGTTGGTGCAGGAAGTCCTTCTGTTTTGTTTCAGGTATCAGTGAGATCTTCTCTATCAGATAGAATCAAGCAAGCAGAGAAGCAAGACAGTGAGTTGCAGAAAAGGGTAGAGCTGGTTCAGAAAGGTAAGTTGCCTGAATTCAACATTGATAATGATTGCATTTTGATATTTGGGAAGAGATTGTGTGTGCCTTGTGATTCACAGTTGAAGAGAGAGTTGTTATGTGAAGCTCATAGTTCTCCGTTTTCAGTTCATCCGGGCAGTACTAAGATGTATAGAGATCTGCGGGAGTATTACTGGTGGGATGGAATGAAAAGAGACATTGCTGATTTTACTGTGAAGTGTTTGACTTGTCAGCAGGTTAAAGAAGAGCGGCAGTTACCGAAAGGGATGCTTCAGCCTTTACCAGTACCAGAGTGGAAATGGGAGAATATATCCATGGACTTTGTTGTTGGATTACCGAAGACATATCGAGGTAATAATGCAATCTGGGTTATTGTTGATCGCTTGACCAAATCTGCTCATTTCCTTGCTATACGAGACACTTTCTCTCTTGATCAAGTTTCCCGTTTGTATCTTAAAGAGATAGTCAGGTTACATGGAGTTCCTCTCTCCATTGTATCGGATCGTGATCCCAGGTTTACTTCTAACTTTTGGAAAGGCCTTCAGAAGTCTTTGGGTACTGAGTTAAATTTTAGTACAACTTTTCATCCTCAATCAGATGGGCAGTCAGAACGAACAATTCAGACATTGGAGGATATGCTACGAGCTTGTTCTATGGATTATCAGGGAAGTTGGGACCAACATCTTTCTTTGGTTGAGTTTTCATATAATAACAGTTTTCATTCCAGTATACAGATGGCACCATTTCAGGCATTATATGGGAAGCGGTGTCGAACTCCAGCTTTCTGGGATGAAGTGGGTGAAAGGAAGTTGATGGGACCAGAATTGGTAGAAGAGATGGCAGAAAAAGTTCAGCTGATTCAGAAACACATGAGAACAGCTCAGAGCAGGCAGAAGAGTTATGCGGATAACCGGAGGAAGGATCTATCTTTCGAGGTAGGTGATCATGTTTTTCTCAAGGTTTCTCCTTGGAAAAGTGTGATGAGATTTGGTAAGAAAGGATAGTTGAGTCCAAGGTTTGTTGGACCATACGAAATTCAGGAGAGAGTTGGATCAGTTGCATACCGAGTGGCTTTACCTCCGAGTTTATCTCAGGTACACAATGTTTTTCACGTTTCGATGTTGAGAAAGTATATGCCAGATCCATCTCATGTTTTGAGTCCAGAGGTAGTTCAGTTGGAAGAGAACCTATCTTATGAGGAACAACCGGTCCAGATTCTTGACCACATGGAGAAAGTGTTATGGAATAAGGTGATTCACCAGGTAAAGGTTTTGTGGAAAAACCACATGATTGAAGAGGCAACATGGGAATCCGAAAAAGCAATGAGGGATAAGTACCCTCATTTATTTGATAAATAAATAAATTGCGGGGACGCAATTTTATAAAGGGGGGAAGGATGTAAAATCCCAAGTAAGTAATGAATAATAGATATTTTTATCCATGTCTATTAATGATTAAGATAGTGTTTTAGAGGCTTAAAATGAAAATAAATACAATCTTATGCATGGAATAAACTAATATTCTTAAAAGATTGTTTTACTGCCTTTTGATGGCAAACCATTTTTGAATCTATATTTTGACAATTTTATAAACTATGTTTGTCAAAATAAACTTATCCTTTATTATTGGGACATCAAAATTTACCTTGTGTCAATTTTTGGTATTTTTCTGACAATATTCATTTTTTAATGAATAGTGAAAAATACTGCATTTTACATCAACACTGCTTTTTAATCTAATTTATTTATATGATTAGATTATGTTTTGAATTTCTTTTGAAGTGAAATTAGAATATATTTTTACCATTTTATCCAATGGTGGTCATTGTAATCAATTTCACTTTGAAATTAGACTTAAACTGGTGTCAATCTTTTGATACTTATTGTTTTGTAAAAACACGCTTTTTGCTCTGGCAGCGGGAATTAATTATTAAATTAATTAATGTGACTTATATGATTTGAATTTTGTAAAATAGACTTCATTTTTGAATTCTGAATATCAAATATAGCTTAGGGTGAATTTTTGGTAATTTTCTGAAAAACTTCAATTTTTGATGAATAGTGAAACCACTAAGTGGTAATCAAGCAAACTGATTTTTCAGTTAAATGAAAGTTTACCACTAATGTGTATTGAATTTTAAAAATCCGACATACATGGTTGTCATTAGTATGTAAAATTTGGTTTAATGAGATTATAATAATTTTTTGGTGAATAGTAACTTATTAAGTTCTTAATCACGATTAGTGGTAATTAGGGTAGTTTAAGGTCTAAATAAGGCTTTAATAATATGAAATGACCTAGAAACATGTCCCAACCTCATTGGTTGTGTCATGGCCGACCATGACATGCCATGGGTCAACTTGGGGACCCCATGGATCCACTTTTGTTGGGAAATGACATAAATTACTTTTTATTTAATGTTAAAGTGAAAATGACACAAACATAATATGTTTTACGAAAACAATTTTTAAGTGGGGTTATACAAGTCCATATTTTGATTATAAATATTCATTGGAAAGCTCAAATGATTTCCTATATCATAGTATTTTTTTATAATTTTTAGACATTAAATAAATTAAATTATTTATGACATAATAATGATGCAGCGATGACATCATTATTTGACGATTTAAATAAAATGAAATGATAATTAAAAATCTAAAACCTACACATGGCCAAAACCAATTGTAAGATTGGATTTCCAACCCTTATAACCTTATCCACGAATTATATCAATGTGGGACCTTTTAAAACCGAAACACATTTTCAAATAAAGTAATGGTTCTTTACTTTCCAAAAGTGCCCCTCCTCTTCTCTTATAAAAGGCCCCCACCTCTACCTCATTTCACACACTCTTCAAGCCTTTGGCTCGGCCAACCCCTGCCCATTTGCTCTCTCCACATCCCTCTCCTCATCCTAGAGGATTCTCGTTGGGCAGAATCCTTTCAAAGGAAGCCTTTAGGCTCAAATCAAAAGGAGTTACACTTTTTATGGTAATTTATTCTCTAATGTTCATTTGTTTTATTTTGCTTCTCCAACCCCCTAAACTCTTTTTATTTACTTATTTTGTAACAACACCAGTATCTTAAATATACAAGGATGTTGTTATGATATTTATTTGAGCTACACTCTCACACAACTACATCAAATGGTTAAAGAACATACGGTTTCCGTGGATGGCGAAATTCTGCCTCCCGAAACGATGATTGTTTAACACTCATTTAACACCTTCAAAGGTGGCCATTATGATGTCACTATTTTCATATATGATATATAATATGTTTATGTTTTCCTTAAGCTTCTGTTTTTGTTTCATTTTGGGCCTACCTCTATGGTTTCCATTATGGGTAAAACACGATATCTTCATTTTAGGAAGTGCGGACTACCGCCCCCTAAAAGTGATTTGATTCGTTAATACCATATGTGGGATGTGTAAAGGATAAAGTTAATGATATTATATATGCTATTATACTGGAATTATAATATACTCTTATATCATTATGATTCCATTCCAGAAAATATGAAATAGAAATGGAAGTAGCGTTCATGCGTACGTACGGCTTACCGTCTCCATGAACGGTGCATTTCATTTCTTACCTCTAAATTATGTAATATTATAAATGCATGTATGTACTGGATATATATGACATATATGATATATACATCATGAATACCATTCTGGATATAATGAAACTTTGACCAAATTAACAACATGTAAGTGTAAGAAGTCTATTTTTGACTTAGGAACCAAATACCGACAAAATGAACATTATTAACTTAACTGATTACATGATGTTCATAACATGGTATAAAAAGAATAATGAACTTGAAAAGATTCATAATAAAGTAGAGATTAACTCAAGTTTATTATTCAGGATATTAAAGAACGGTCGAGTCAAGTCGGATACGAGGTATGAGACTTTGTCTCAATCTCCTTTCATTGAGGCATATTTTATTTTATACACAACTTTCTTTTATACGGTGTATAAATCCCTTTGACTTTTACGTTTATTCAAAAGGAATCTTTTTTTTATATGAAGCGTTTACTAAATGACAAAAGGGAATGTTTTTGTCGTACGTATGCGGCGACAACGACTTCTCCGCTGTCGTAACCGTTATTTGAGTTTCGGCTTCCTCTACAAGCCATACCTTCTTTTTTAAAGAAAAATAAATACCATGTTTTAATTTTCTTTTATTTTGGTATTGAAAATGGTTTTCATAATGTTATTATATCAATGTGTTGTATTGATATCTCGTGATTGAAATGTGGAAATGTTATGTTTCCTTTATGCATGTTTTATGTGATATGATTATGTTATGGTTCTTGGGCATTATTATGAAGACGGGTGGTTCCGTGATAAACTAAGGGCGGGTGAGCCCGTTATAGCTCTCCAATGCATTGGGTAACGCGAAGGAGTGAAACGTTAAGGTTTCTCCGAAGAGATTTTAGGGAATATACTGTGATGGGTATTCCAAACGTAACCAAGAGGGTTACTCCCTACGTAAGAATGTTATGAATGCCTCAAGTTACCTTTATGTCTTATGATTTCTATGATTTATTCGTGATTTTATGAGGTATGTTAAAGTGCCAATGTTTTATGGGTAAAGTATGATTTCATTATTATGTATATATGAACTCATTTTTCCTTTCCATGTTTTTTTTATAACCCATACTGAGTTTTTATGCTCATCCCAAGTTTTTGAAATGTGTTTTCACAGGTCAAGGGAAAGGTACATGATAAGATGATAGAGTCAAGGATGTGTCAAGAATTAATCCATGTTTTATTTTAAATGTGTTTCCATTGATGGGAATGAAGAATACTATCTTTATGTAACCACTTTGTTTATAGGTGGAATGTAATGCAAGTTTTATGATCTAATTCTCTAAAACTCTAAACCTGAAAAGATCCTCAATGTGTAATCTTGTAATAACTCAAGATTAAGTAAGGTTTATGGCTGGGGCCTTATATATGTAAATTCCTCTTATTACCAGCCATTGGCTAGAATAAATGGAATTATAGGGGTAACAAATAAATTGTAATATAAAGAAAAAAATGGTTGACTTTTAAATTACTTTTATTTCCTTAACATATGAATTTATAGGCTTCAATATATGTTATTCATGATCTACATCCAAACATATATTGTTAAGGGATTTTTTTTCACTTAACAGTTGTTCATACTAAGCTTATTAATTTACCAATGAATATCCCCCAGGAGTGTTGTAACCAAGAGTGCAGTAAGGCCCATTGTCAAGAACCAGTTCCCATTTGAGTGTAGCTCAATGTGGTGTTTTTAGGATTTACCCCTAAATACATCAGTGCTAGAGCTGCCTCAACAAGCTCGTATCTAGAAAGGGTTTATTTTTTTGATAAACCACTTACTCAATACTCCCCAAAATTGAGGGTTGTATTTATTATATTTAGTCTTATACATATGGATTTCACTAGGTTTTTCTAATCCTAATCCTAATAATTACTAAACATATTCTCAAATACCAACTATAACAATGCTAACCATTATTACAAACATAAAAACGATTTATTACATAATAATGCACTTAATATAAATATGGGGATCGATAGTTCTAGTGTTTTCAGAAACTAGGAACATTTCATAATGACATAGAACATAAAACCTAACATCCTTATTGAAAACATTTTTTACAAGACCACAATATTCCTTCGTACATAGCACAACTTGGGATAACCTGAGGAAATTCATAAGAAATGGGTGAGCTATAAAGATCATTAAGGGAGTAATGAAGGCCTAACATGAATATTATGGTACATTTTAGGTAATAGGAATATCAATGGAGCATAATAGAAACATGAAAATAAAGTCATGATATAACATGATTATCAGAACATGGAAATGGGGCAACAACATTTAACACGATTTTAGCGAGAGCTAAGGCTCATTTCACATGGAGAATAAGTAACCCCTCGTTGAACTTTAATTTTCATGAGGAAAAATTCATTTAACTTTACATATCATGATACTAATATTTCCCCAATGCATTGAAGCGCTATCAGGGCACACCCTTCTTTGTGATTTCATTTCATGCATAAGTGTGACACATAGATCATATAACATGGATTCATTAAACATTATAATTTATTACACGATAAAGAAATTTATAATTCTTACATGAAAATCAATAATCAATTAGTAAATGTTCATAATGTTTAATAACCTTCATAGAGAAATGGTCATAGTATTCACTACACAATGACTTTGGCATGGAAAATCACATTTCAATTTCGGCAGTATAACTTTATGACATAAGAATTAATAAAAATGGTTGATGATAAATAAAGGGGTGTCTAATAATATGTACATGAAATGGAAAATAAGGGTTCCTATAGATACACATCCCAACATATGCAATGGAATATAGATTCATAATACAAAATAATTTCTTCACTGTAAATGAGAAGAGAGAAATTCCTTACGAAATTTCGACATGGTAACATGTGTACATGGGAGGAATTAATGAGAAATAAAGAGGTCTCTCATAATTCAAAAATAATGAGGGATGTTTGGGAGAGGTTTTAAATTATACCCAACCATTTTTAATTGAAAATAAAATGGTATAACGACATAAATAAACTTTGGAAACATTGAGAAAGGAAGGAATCCCATACATTGTAGTGTGATCACAAAGGCTTGGGAGTGTCTTGAGAGAGACTTCAAAGGATATTGGGGGTGAATTCGGAGGATTATATAAAAAGTAGGGTAGGGTTTGGTCATGATACATAGGCTTTGAGTGAAGAGTAAGGGGGATTTGGTGGGTTTATATTGGAAATTAGTGGGAATTCATTATTATTTGGGTTTTGGACAACACACATTAAACTAATAAAAAACAAAAACCAAACCATGGTTTTTGCCTTTGGTTTTTTCGAAAGTGGAGTGTAAAAAAAATTTTATAAGTCCAATTTCCTAATTTTTAAAATACAAGTATTGCTTATTTGGAGGTGAGTCACACTCTCAATAAAAACATATAAAATGGATAAAATATTTTATAAGCGATGGAGGGTCCACTGAGGCACCATAAAATTAATAAAAAAAATATAAAATCACATTATTATATAGATAAAACATATACTAACCGAAAAATTCATTTATTTAATTTTATTACATCACGATTGGGTCATTACGATATCATAAAACCCGTTATATAAATTATCAAATTTTAGTTTTTACCCAAAAATTCGATTACCTTAATTTTTATTGATAAAATCTTCATTGGATAATTTCAATGTATTTATTACTAAAATAATATTCATTTGATTAAAATAATTCACTATATATGGGAATTCTTAAATAAAAAATAAAAAATTACATTTATCAAAAAATCATGGGTTTTGACAAAAACAGCTTTCAAACCTTATTAAAAATTAAAATTTTATTCCAAAACATAATACGATAATTTATATTTACAGAGTAATTTAGTAATAATATTTTATTAAAATAATATTTAATTAAAAAATAAAATAATTCATCAAAATATTTTCCTTAATTGAATATTAATTTAAAATACTATTTGTGCTTTAAAAAATATTTACAAAGAAACAATAATAAAATGAATTTCTATTCTTTAATCTATACAAACAATAATGCACATAATCATAGTGCTAAGGTCCTATTACATAACCCCTTATTACACCCGCATAATACCTAAGGGTATGTTGTGTGATGGTGGTAGACTCTTGGGTGGCTCTGATAATATAACTCATGGGGTAATATCTATCAACTTCCACATCTCCCGTAGTTGGTTCTGTTTGAGCTTAACGAGTTGAAGTTCAACTCGGGTTTGGTCAAGAGAGAGGCCTAGTGATGTTTCCTACTTTATGAGCTCCGACAAATGGGATTAATATGGGTCCATTATACTAGGTGAGGCCATCGCTCTCTTTGCCTGAGTAAATTGGATTTGTTAAAGCCTTATATTTATATTAAACATGTTATCACTATTCAATGACCATATTAGAAATGGTAACAATTCCTAATGATATTTTGAAATCCAAAATCATAAATCCAAATAATTTCATAGGTTATATAATAATTTTACATAATAATACATTTAATTAGATCAATATGAATTTTCATTAATAAAATTTTGGGTCGTTACACAATGCATGGTAGAATTTAAAGGGAAATTGAATGATGTACTGATGAATTTGAGAACGTAAATTTTATTATTGATGTACTGTAATGTACTTTTTGATTTAATCATGTATCATTCCACTATCATGTTATCACTAAAAAAAATTATACCTAACGATCCTTCACAAATAGAGGAAAATGAAGGTTTTCACGGGAAAAAAATCTATTATGAGAATCTACAGTTTCCATGGATTACCATAGTACTATCATCAATTTGTGATAAAATTTACATGATTTTCAATCCTAATATCCAATAAAAATCATATGGGTGTCATGTGTTTTTTTGGAATGATTAATGTTAAGAGAGATATAAATATACAATGAAGTAGATAATCACTCCACAAGTATGCACATTATTTAACTGTGTGGAAATATTTGTGACCTACAAAAATTTATCTAAAAAGGGATTCAGTTGTGTAATAATTCTTGATGAAAAAGTGATAGAATATACCTCTTTAATATTAACAATCCATTAACAGAACTAAAACAATACATGATCTATAATTTTGTGTAGTGATCTTTGTATTAAATATTTGATGACGTTATCTCTGTGGGGTCAATTTTGACACATATACATTAAATAAAACCCTCAAGTATATATTCAAAAAAAAAAGGATATAAATATGCTCCAATAGAGGTTGTTATAGATTATCATGCATTATTATTTCTTTATCCATTACCATCCTGGGAATGTAAACACAGTGTATGATTTTATAAGTATAATGGATCCTAAAAGCCTATCTGTGATGAGGATTACAAGGGATCCAACATACATGAACATGTATTTGATGGACATATGGATTAAAAAGGTTTTCCATCCTTGCTTTCTCAAATAAATTCTTATTCATCTATTATCATGAGGATCATGGAGGATTAGATATATGATGAGGTATAATAGATATATATATATTGAATATTACAGAGTTTAACATTGGTAAATATGTAGGTTTATGTTTTGGATCTTAGATATGTGTCCCATAAAAACCATAGGTGTAGAAGGAACTTATAGAGAATGTTTTTTCCATAATTATATATTAATCTAGTAATTATAAAGATTTATAGAAATCGAATGAATAACATCTAGTGGGTTAATATTAGAGGGATATTGTAGAGTTTTTATCTCATCTCATGGTATGATAACATGTAAAGTTAAAACAAAAATATAATAAGGGTATGATGGAACCATTTCCCTATACCATTATAGTAATTAGAGAACATAAACATGAATTTTTTGATAGGAATACCTGTCACACCTAAGGGAAATAATTCTATCTATGTGTTTTTTGATCACCTTAACAAGTTATATCATTTAATTAATGTAAAGGAATATTTTACATTGAATAAATATCCCTGATATATATAAATGAATAGGTGATAATTATTTTAGTTTCACACTATATTATAAATAATTGATATTTGAGGATTTACTTATGGTTATTGATTAGCCTTAAGTAAGGGTTTATTACAGATATGGGCCGCAAAACAGCATGTCAACATCAGAAGAATCATGAGTCTGAAAGAAACATTAAAAGTATAGAATACGTTTGGAGATATTATTCAACATATTTGTAATGATGTTGTAATTATCACCTTCCTTATATTGATTTGTAATGTAACAAAATTATCTACTCTATCATTCAAATAGAACAATATGAGGCTCTATATGGGAAGCATTGTTAGACTCCGACATGTTGGGATGATGTTATAGATTTAGAAGAATATGGGACATAATCATAACTAAAAAGTAATTGGTTTGGGTCAAACTATTCTGATTCATTTTAAATTAATGAATAGAATACAAATAAAACAATCCATACATTCTTCGATGATACATGGAGTTTGAGATCAGAGATAGGGCATTTCATTATATATAACCATGGAATAAACTCATGAGGCTTGACAAGAAAGAAATCCGTAGTTCAAAATATGTCATCCCATTTGATACCCTTAATTGCATAAGATCTTTGGCTTATAGACTTGCATTCTCACTGATCCCCTCTGAAGTTCAGGTTGTTTTCCATGAAACCCTTTTGAGAAAGTATATATTATACCCATAAAATGTACATAATATTTAGGTGGTATCATTATAGAATGATCTTTCATATTAGTATTGTCTAGGGATGGTCTATGATCATAGATAAAAAGTACTATAAAACAAGATAGCTTTCTCGATCAGTGTGTTGTGGTGGAAACACATGTTTCAGGAAGCTACATGGGAATCAGAATAGCAATGAAACAGAAACACCATCATCTATTTTAGTGGTTTAAATAAAAAATTTAATGAAAAAATTTATAAAGTGGGGGAAAATGTAATGAATCAATGTTTTATTAATGAAATTACACTTTTTAAATGATTTAATTCCTTATTATGAAATGAAATTACAGAAAACACATGAAATACATTGGTTATTTTAGATTGATATATGTTAAATACTTATAGAATTAGATGAACTTTAAGCATTATTACCATTTATTATATAGATATTATACAGTGATAATTTGTTTAGTATATATTAGAGGTTATGATAAAGTCCAATTGACATAGACATAGGATGTCTCAACCTCAACAAGTAAAATCATACTCTATGTAGACCATTTATATAATACCATGAGGGATAAGAATTCATTGAGGTTTTACTAGGCCAATCCCATGCCAAGAATCAAAAATAAATAATGAGAGTAACTATTTGTGAGAGAATTTCAAGAAGATCAAGATCACGACACAAACCTTGTTTTCCGAAATACACCAAGAAAATCACACTGATGCACACCTTACCCATATGTTATTCACATGTATAATTAAAGGATAAGTTTCTTGAACCCAATTTTATGAATATTTATATTTAATTTTAAATAATTCAATTATTTTTTTATTCTTATTTCATTACTGATTTTTAAATGATTAGATATCATGTTTAAGGGAAATTAGATTTTGATATGATGAAATAGAAATTGTAATTTTCGTAAATATGTAGTTTCAATTTTGGGAATTTCTTGTAACACCACAAGATAATCTAAATAGAAATTAATTATTTAATAATTGTTTAGAAAATAAAATCTAACTGAAAATTTGTTTAATAAAATGGGTTTATAAATATTTTAAAATAATCAAAATATATTTTTATCAAAATATAACTTATTTATTTATATTCCAAGAAACAATATTTTTTATTAATATATTTATATATTATAATTCATATAAATTGATTTCAATTATATATATATATGAGTATTGTTTTTAATAATAAATAGATTTTATTGACTAATTTTGAATAGAAAATCATTATTTTATAAAATTATAATAAATAAATATTTTCTTATATAATAAAAAACATTTAAGTATAATAAAAACATAATTTATGTATAAGAAAAAAATGAAATAATTCATAATTTAATATAAATTAAGAAATATAAAATAATTTTAATTACATTTGAATAATAATATGTAAAACAAAAAACATATTATTTAATTCTGTAACTATATATTATATAATTTATTATTTTATCAAAATATAAATTCATTATTAATGAATTTAAAATAATAATAAAATTATTAAAATAAAATGAATTATATATATATATAATGAATAAAAATAATGGATTTTTTTAAAAAATTGTAGTGAATCTAGATTATGGATTTTCGGTTTCAATCGAACCGGTATCTTTAGGGAGGATGGATTGAGTGAGGCTGTGAGAGGAAAAGGGCGGGGCTAAATCGAGTTTTGGCCAATTGTTTTAGAAGTATTTTATGAATGGAGATCGAAGTTCAGTGCAAGATCGGTCATCTTCGTAGGATTCGAAGCTGTGGGTTTCATTTCCGGAGGACGACCTCAGAGGGAGACGATGCGTTCAAATGAGATACAGTGAAATAAAGGCGCTTGGGTTAGGGTTTCGATAATTGGTTTATCTTGTTTATATGTATCTGAGACTTGTTAAAGATATGTTTTAGGATATAATAAGTACCAATTTTTCTTATTTAAAAATTTTATTATTCAAATATTATCTTTTATCTACTTGTCTGAAATTTAATTTCATCAAGTTACATCTATCATCGAACTGAATTTTTGGTTTACTAAATTTAAAATTGTTGATTTCAACCCCAATTTGATATCTGAATGTTTATCTAAGATTGATGATTTTATTTATTTTAAATCATGAATCATCTATCAATCGATATCCACATACCAGTCATGATCATTTTATCTATGATTCTATTTTGAATAGTTTAATATGTGTTTGTGGATCAATGAAAAATATGGAAGCCTTTGTTCAACAATTGATATCTTCCCATGCATTGATAGTCAATGATATCTATTTCCTTATCTGAAAATATTGTTTTTTATCACTAAAAATTGTAGGAAAAAGGAAAATATCATTATCTAATCAATATCTTGGTTTCAATTTAAAATGATTTTTTTATTTTATTAAGTAGAAATCATACACAACACACAAGAAAACACTTATATAAATATTTTCGAGAAACACAATTTCTATTAGTAAAAACTTTTTCATCCTTTCTCATCTGCCCAGTATACTGATACTCCAACTATTGTCTAAAAAGGTTCTATGCTAAGGGACTGATGGTTTTATTATTTCAAATTACGTCCATTCATTGAAATTTCATTTGATTTTTTTTTTGCAGTTTCTTAAAACATTTTTTTGATTTTTTATTTAAAAATCATACATGTTTTAGTATTCAATTTAATATTTAAATTCATGTTCTCTTTTTATGTATCTATATTTATATTAAATTTAATATTCAAAGAATATTCAAATAATATTCACATATATGTAATAATTTCAAACTACTATCATTTTTTAGTGTTTTAATTGTGAACGAAAACATTTTATAACTAATTTATTTGTGTATAATTTCATTTTTTGAAATTATACAACATAAGTGAATTTATTTACACTGCTTTATTCATTTTTGAGAACCTATTATAATATGGGTATGTGAAAGGATGGAAAGTCCAAATTAGTTACTTTTATTATTTATTTATTTTTGAATAATATAATTATGTATTTATTTAATGATAAAGGTCTAATTGTTTTTAATCGAATTATTTCTTGAAATTAAATATATTTATATATAAAAACATAATTAATTATGTAACTAGATGAAATGTTTTATTTTAAAATATTAACTTTGTAGTTTTATGTGTATTAGATAGTTTATTATGTTTATCGTATGTGAATATCAATATACAATTGTGATCATGAGTTCATGTGTTTAAAATATTATTTTTTTGTAAAAGAAAAAAATTACAAATTATATAAATGGGTATATCTTTATTATAGTTTAATTTTAAATGATATCATTTTAATGAAATGTAATTCTTAAGAGAGATTGAATATATAGATGTTTTTCCATCTTCTTAATAACATCACATGCTGTGATTTCCAATGAAAACTCATATTTATATTTTATATAAAAATAAAAGTGTGTATGTGTATTAAAACCAGGAATAGGTTTTCTATGTAAAAACTCAGTGAATATATATATATATATATATCAAGAATAATAATTTTTTATGAATATTAGCACATGAATGTTGTAAATATAGTAGGAATGGAGAGTGAACCAATTCCAAAATAATTTTGTAGGCCCAAAATAGACTTTAATGTTATGAGTTTCTCTAGAATTTATGTTTTTAACAAGATTGTGTTTATTTTTTTTGTAGAAATCACTGGATTATTTGAAAATTATTTTAAGAGTAAAAATATTTCCAATGTATTAATGTACTATTACTTCCAAATTATTATGTTTTAAAAGAACTTAATGTGTATTTAATGAAAAGTTGTTTTCAAAAGGAATGATTTTACAGAACATATTTCAATTGTTTTAATACATTTTACAGGGAAATTGAATGGTCACCCTTTGTTTTAAATTTCCTTTCCAAGGTATCTTAGAAGTTCATATTCAGGTTCCATTGCTTTTTGAGTTAGCACAAATGAAAGCATAGTAGGAACTTGTTTTATTTTTGTTCAACTATTATTAATTTAAGTTGATGTCTAATCTTCCAGAACCAAAACCCATAAAAGGTCCTCATTTGTTTTTAGTTTTGTGTAATTTATTACTTTCTTTTATAAAAAACAATTACAAATTATTTTCAAGTACTGTGTCCAGAAGAGTGGGATAATGTAATAAATTTTTTTATAAAAATAAATGTTCTTAAAAACATTAGAGATTAGATTTTTTCTTTTAACGAATTAAATATATATGATATAATTTCATTTAGAAAGTTATGTTCACGTAGAAATTCCCTAATTCCAAAAAATGAAATTCAGAATTTTCTCAATGTTTGATGAATGAATTGCGATGGGGGAATTCATTTAATGGGGCCGGGGGGGGGGGGAATTTAACACTACGAGAGAATTTAAATAGAAATTAATTATTAAATAATTGATTATAAATTTAAACTAACTAAATATTTATTTAATAAAATGGTTATATAAAAATTATAGTATAATAAAAATTAGATATGAATAAAAATAAAACTTATTACTTTATATTACAAGAAATAATTTGTTTGATTAATATATTTATATATATATATATATATTTTAATTCATATAAATTTAATTGAAGTATATTAATTTATATTTGCATTATTTTTATTAATAAATACATTTAATTGATTAATTTTTTATAGAAATCAATATTTTATAAAATTATTATAAATAATAATTTTTTGAAATACTAAATAACATTTAATAATAATAATAACATAATTAATATATATATATATAATGTACATGAAAAAATTCATAATTTTTTTAAAATTAAGAAATATAAAATTATTATAATTATATTGGAATAATAATATTTGAAACAAACTACATATTATGAAATTATTTAACTATAAATTCTGTAATTTATTAATTTATCAAAATATAACTTCATTATTAAAAAAATTAAAATAATAAAAAATTATTAAAATAAAATGATATATATATATATATATATATAATGTATAAAATGAATTGATTTTTTTTAAAAAAATATAGAAAATCAGGATTGGGGATTTTCGTTGTCATTCAATCCGACAACATTAGGGAGGTTAGATTGAGTTAGGTCATGAGAGGAAAGGGTGAGGCCGAATCAAGTTTCAACCAAGGGTTTTAGAAGTGTTAAATGAATGAATATCAAAGTACAAGGTGAGATCATTCATCTTTGTAGGAGTAGAAGTTGTGGGTTTTGTTTTGGTAGGACGACCTCAGATGGAGGTGAAGAGTTCAAATGAGATGTAGTCGAACGCAAGAGCTTAGGTTATGGTTTTGATGTTATTTTATCATGTTTATGTGTATTCAAATCTTATAACTGATTCATTTTATTATTTAATAAGTACTGATTTGTCTTATTTCTTTTTTTTCTTCTTCAAATACCATTGGTTATCTTCTTGTGGGTAGTTTAATTTCATTATGTTTTTTCTATCATCAATCTGAATTTTCTGTTTATTAAATTTAATTTTTTTTGTCCCAAAATGATTTCTGAGAGTTTATTTTTGATTGATGATCTAATTTATTTTAAATTTTTCATCATCTCTCAATCAAAATCCACTGACCAGTAGGAATCTTTTAGTAATTTGTTTTTCTAATATGTGGCTTTGGATTGATGCATAATAGAGATGCATATGTTCGACAATAGATATGCGTTCTTGCATCGATAGTCAATGATTCCAACTGCCTTATCTAAAACTCTTGTTTGTTATCACTACAACTTGCAGACAAGAGGAAAATATCATTATTTAATCAATATCTTGACTTCTATTTACTTTGATATGACAAATATTTTGTTAAGTATCAATCATACACATCCCACATCAAAAAAATTCTATATGTAACTCAATGAAACTAAATTTCCATTCCAAAAAACATTCTCATCCGTTAACATCTGTCCAGCATACTGACACAAAAACTATTGTCTGAATTGGTTCTAATGTAATTGGTTGATGCTTTTATCATTTCCAATTACTTCCATTCTTTGAAATTTCAATGAAAATTATTTCTCTATAATGTATTAAAATATTTGACTGATTTTTTATTTCCTAATCATAGAATTTTTAGTATTAAATTAAATAATGAAAAGTCTATTCCCTTTTTATTTATATGTATTTATATTAATTTAAATATTCCAAGAATATACATATATATGTAATAATTTCAAACAACTATCAATTTTTTTGTGTTTGAAATATGAATGAAAACATTTATTATCTTTTATATTTGTGTATAATTTTATTTTTTTTAAATTATATAACATAAAATAATTTATTTACACCCCAATATTCATTTATAGAGAAATATTTATAACATGGGTATATAAAAGGATAGAAATTCCTATTTCGTTACTTGTATTATTTATTCATTTATATTTGAATAATAAAATTATATATTTATTCTAAGATCACTGTATAATTGTTTTTTCATAAAATTTATTCTTAAAAGTAAATATATATAAATATAAACACATAATTAATTATGTAACAAAATGAAATGTTTTATTTTAAAATATTACATTTATAATTTTTTGTGTATTAAATTGTTTTTATGTTTATCATATATAAATATCAATATACACATGTTATAATCGGTTTATGTGTTTAAACAATTATATTTTTGTAAAATAAACAAATTTTGAATTAATTAAATGGGTATATATTTATTAAGGTTGAATTTTAAATGATATCATTTGAATGGAAAGTAATTCCTAAGAGAGCATGAATATATGGATGTTTATTATTCTTCTTAATAATATCCCATGCGGTGATTTTCAATGAAGACTCACATTATATTTTATATACAGATAAAAGTGTGTATGTGTATTTAAGGAATGAGTATGTTTTGAATGTAAAATCCCTATGAATATATATATATATATATCTCCTTGTGTGAGTGTGTGTGTGTAGCATGCTCAAAAATGTTTTCTGAAAATTGGCACAATAACGTTTTAAATATAGTAGTAATGGAGAGTGAACCCATTCCTCAATATGTGGGTAGGACAAAGACATCCTTAAACGTTATGAGTTTCTCCAACTTTTTTTTAACAAGTATGCATTTAGTTTTTCAAATATATCACTAGTTTATTTTAAAAATATTTTCAGAGTATAAATATTTACAAAGTATTAATGTATTATTGCTTCCAATTCATGATGTTTTAAAATAACTTCATGGTTATTTTACAAAAATTTGTTTTCAAAACGAATGATTTTCCTAAAAAGTGTTTCAATAGTTTTAAAACATCTTGCATGGAAATTAAATGTTATCCATTGGTTTTAAAATTATTTTTCATAGGTATCTTAGAAGTTCAAATTTAGAAGTCATTGATTTTGGTGTTATCATGCACCGAAGCGTAGTAGGCAATTTTATTTCAATGTTGATAAATTTAAGGTGTTTTATAATCCTCCAGAACCTAGACTGGTAAAATTTTTACATTTGTTTTCAGTATTGATTAATTTTTTAGTAAATTTTATTAAAAAACAATTACACAACATTTTCAAGTACTGACTCTGGAAAAGTGGGATGAGGGCATTATATATTTTTTTGAAGTAAATAATTTTTTTCAATAAATTATATTTTAATAAAATATTATAATTAAATAATATTTAAGAAATATAAATGATAATATAATTTTTGTGGTCAAATTTAATTTATATAATATTCAGATGACTATTGTAATAAAAAAGTAGTTATTTTCTATAAACAAGAAATTTAATATAATAATATAACAACCAATAATTTTCTTAGATATATTTTACATATTAATATATTACTATTAATTTTATAATATAATGTCCCACCCTAGAATACTTTATGTATTTTTGCATTGGAAGCATGGAAAAATAAATAACTGATTTACATGTGAACTACAACATTTGATATTATGTTTTTCATATATAGATCCCTTCCAATACTTATCATAAATAAACAAATTTATCATAACCTTAGAAGAAAAAATAATAAACCATGAGATTAGATTCTCAGTAGGGGTAAACAAATGAGATATCAATAATCACATGAGAATAAGATGACCAAAAGGGTGTGAGATTTATATTTTAAAACCATACCTTTTATATCATAGATCATAACCCTAATTCATTGAATACTTCTATTTAGTTAATACGACATAAATAAAAAATGAATCAAATAACATGAACTATAATATCATAAAATTGGAAAAGTACATAGACTGTGACATACACATGAGAATAGAAAACCATATTTCAAAGCTACACACCAAGTCATTCATAACATTTTATGCTTTGGCTAACCATCCATGGACCAACTTCATGCTTGTGATAACCTCTGATGTACCCTCGATGGGGATTGGGGTAACCTCCCTTGCACTAGTTGATCTCATAGAACATTAACCATTAACCAATGAATTATAGAGAGATATAGGTCCCACCTATCACAGAATAAAAATAATATATATGTGTACCAGAAAATTATAAAACATTCATCGTATCTGAACCCATTAAATAAAATACGATTAAAAATATCTTATCACTGTACAACTTGTGGAAGAGAAATTGGATTCATAATCATTGTGTTATCATATTCATAGAAAATATAGGGAAATAATAAATATAGAATCATTAGATATTATTCCAAGTAAATCTTATTTAACACCAAGGATGTCATTATAAATGGAAAATTATTATGAAATATCCCTTGGAACATTTCTTGTGGAAATGACTCTTTCCATTTCGAAATCACTAATTTTAAAAAAAGTAGAATTATAAAGGATATTTTTTTCATTAAAAATAACCCATAAAACTTGTAATGAAATCATCAATGATAATATTATCCATGATCATGGGAAATTATTTTCATGTTGTATAATAAAAAAACACTCATTTCACATAATTTTCAAATGGTTAAAATTAAAATCATTCCGAAAGCGACCAAATATTCCGTTCAAATAATTTTTTTCTAAAACCCATCATATGTGAAAATTAGTTCAAAATTAAATTTTATAATATTATTAATATTTTTATTTTTTTATATAAAAAGTTGATATAGAAAATAAATACATTTCATCACAGGCTTAAACATAAACAGTTCAAAATATTGATGTTATTGTAAAATAAAACCTTACCCCAAGTGTCCATTGTCCCAAAATAAATTTAACTTCCTGTATAAACATATTAATATTATTATAATTTTATACTAGAGTCATGTTAATACTTATAATATATTATATTAACCCTATATAACATTTTACCACCATATCTTATGAATAATTCATTATTAATGTCATTGTTTCCTGGCGTTTGATATTTCTTTTATCATGACTATTTCAATTCCGTAGTTCTTGTACATGTAAATTTAAATTAGCAATATCATCTCCAAAATTCTAATCAAGATATAAATATCATACATATTAACAATATACATATTTAAAATATATTACATCGTTCCAAGATATGGTAGACCATACGTACGTTTAAACATTGTTTTCATTTTTCAAAAGATGTTATGAAATAAAGGTAACTGTTAATTATAATTTAATTTATAATTATTTTATCATATATATTCATGATATTATACTTCATTACTATTTAATTAAAATATAAATTAAAAATCGAATCACATCGATTCATGGAGGTGGTAGTCCACACATACATAAGAATGATGTTTTCATTTACTAATAGACTAAATGATAAGTTAAAATATGTGATGTTATAATTCTATAAGTATAAATATAAGATAAATATCATATATAAATATTAAATGAATTATAATACCCATCCATAAATTATGATGAAGACGACTAAAGTTTATCTCCACATGGAGATAGTAAGACGTATGTGCACAAGAGCAGTACATTCACTTCTCGTTTGGTGGGAAATGGGGTATATAATGGTGTTTTAATAATTTAAATTATATTTAATCGTATTTCGGATTATTAAATTTTAATTTTATGATAAATAACATATATTTATAGGAGGTAAATTAGAGTAGAAAAGAAATTGATCGAGTAATGTGACAACATCATTTTTGAAATGACTCTGCTAGATCTTCTATAAATGGTTCTAGGGATGCTATTTTGGGAAGTGTATAACCCTTATAATGTTTATATGGAAGATGGAAATGGAAATTGTTAGTTTTTTTCAATTTATTAGTATCAATGTGTTATGAATAATTTAGGGAGGAGGTTCCATTTTATAATTGAGGTGATGTGAACTTTCGGATTTTATCAAAATTTTATATTATAAAGAAATAATTCTCAAGACATGTGCATCAAAAAGCATATGTATTATTATTTAAGACAATATAGGGTTGTAATAAAATCAACCAATTTAATTTTATATGTTCTAGTATAATTTTAAACCTTATCATTTTGATTATCCCTTATTTAACCAATTTTAATTTTAACATTGGTAACAACTTTTTCAATATTAAAGGGTTGAATGTTTTACTTATAAGGTAATATTATACTATATATGGGATATTTTATGAAATTTTATGGAATATAATATTAACCTCATAAAATTTATATATTTTTATGACTTTTAAATAATTTAATAAAACATAAATTTGATAAAATATCATTAATTTCAATTTTAATAATATTAATTTAATTTATCTTTAAATACAACGATAGAAAGGGGATTCAAATTTCATGACTAAAAAACTCCATAATATTAAATATATATCTATAAAATTAGTGTGTAAAATTAAATCATTCAAATTACTTAATTTTAATATCTATAAATCATTTATTAAATCTTTTTATTAAATTGAGAAATAATGAATTTGTGTTGCATAAGAAATTATGGTCGTTATATAATAAATAAAATTTTTAAAAAATTAATATATGGAAATAAATGTATTAATATCAAAATAATAACTTAAATTCATTCATAACATACTTTTTTGCAGTTTGGACACATAAGATATACAAAAAATAAACAGAGTGAAATTTTAAAACATCCATTAAAATAAATAATATATAAGCCATTTTCCAAGAAAACTGTACATTAAACAAATATTTATATCATAAGTTTTTACTGGTAGAATTAAATTAACACAATTAGAAATGGGATGAAAAATTAAGGACTTATCACTAATTGATAATCTAGATTTACCTGATTCACCCTTTATCGAGGTAATAAATATTACCTCATTTTCTATTCTAATTGGTCAAAATGAAATGGTCCATGTTACCAAATTTGAAATTAATGATTATAAATATTTATTTAATTTTATCTAATTCAATACTTATAAATAATATGTGTTAATTTTAACCTATGTTCAAAAAATGCACAAAAAATTGGAAAAAATTACCGTTGAAGCATAAATTTGGAGTTATTATTATCATATGGATAAAATTATTTGATTAATGTTTAAATTTTTTTATAAAATAAATAATATATAAATTTAATAGAATAATTCTACAATAATTATTATTTTAATTTATTAACAAAAATACATTTTTATATAAAAAAAATTTCCAATAAAACATCCCTTTTATTTTCAAATAATTTTTATATTAAATTATAATCCTTTGATAACTAATTAATTCATTTTGTATATTTACAATTATTTAATTATTTATATTTATACCAACCAATAAAATTTCTTGGTGAAAACATGTTCTCAATATTTTAACAGTGTTGTGTTGTTCATCTATACTCATTGTTTCTTGTAACACAAGCTATTGAAAAAATAAAATTACTCAAATAGATAAATTTTGAAAAAATATGTTGCACATAAGAAATTAATAATTAGAAAAGGGATGAAAAGTTGAGGACATATTTTTTTCATTACATACTCATGTCCCCACGTTTCTTCTTCAAATTTGTGATTTCACAAGAGAACATTGAGTAGGTGATGGGTTTCTTTCAATAGTACTTTATCCCAAAAATCCACAATTTATACAGGTTATTCACCATAATAAATATCATATTCCGATGGAATGACCTCTATGTTTAGTAGTGGTAATAGGTATGGTATGTACATTCTCAGAAGAGATACTTGGAACACATCGTGAACCTGTGAGAGATTCGGAGGACACACTGATTGATAAGATAACATCCCAATAAGATTAATATTTTCAAACTGACTAATATAACTAGGGAATATATTACACTTATTTCTAAATCTCATCACCCTCATTCTAGAAGATAATCCTAGTAATAAATATTCTCTATCTTTAAACACTATACCATTCCGATTATTTCTAAAAAACATGTTTTTACTTGAGGCTTATATTATGTGATATTGAATGTCTATAACCTTATCTACCATTTACTCTTTTTGCTGAGATCCCAATAGATTTATTTCTCTTACTTCATGCCAACATGTTGGAGTTATTCACCTTCTACCAAAAATGAATTTATAGGGATCCATTTCAATGTTGTATTGAAATATATTATTGTTACAAAATTTCAGAAAAGGAATGTGTTAACCCCAACCAAATTCAAAATCCATATAACAAGAACATTAATTATCCTCTAGGGTTTAAATTATTCTTTCATATTTACTATCTTGTTGATGATGATTAGTAGTATTGAAATTAAAATTCATATCCATAGATTGATGGAGGCTTCACTAGAACTTAAAGGTAAATCTCATATCCTAATAATATAAAAAGAAATGGGTACTCCATAATTCTATAAAAAACCTTAATTTATATCAATAGAAGATGATAAAAATATATATCTTTTCAAATTGTGATAATGTGTTCTTGCATCCTAATGAGATTGAATACAACCCATATAGAATTATTACCTTTATATTTTTTGGGGAGTTTGATGACAAAATCCATAGTGATGTTTTCGGATTTCCAATCCCGTATGGACAATATTTATATAATAACTTTAGAATTATATCTCTCAACCTTACCTTACTGACATAACAATCATCGAGATACAATTTACAGAATAAATTTATTTTCTCTATCCCACAATAAATACTCTTTCAATTATCTATACATCTCGATACATCCATTATAATAAGAGAATGAAAACTATGTTCTTTATCCACCATCTCTTTAAAATTTGGTACAAATGGGACATATAAATGGTTCTTGATCTTTTTTATTCTATAAAAATCATAGTTTAATTTAGGAATAGTTATCACCATATTATGAAACACTATATCTTTCTTCTATGCCTCATTAATTTTCACATAGATATATGGTTCAACACTAATTTGATAAAGATATGTTTTATCACGTCACCTAATAATTTCATGATCCATCCATTAAATTTACACAAATATTGAATCTTCTGTGATCCTTATCATAGATAATCTAGAATGATCCTTTGGAATATGATCATCTACCACCTTGTTTTCTTTCTGAGTGTTGCAATGATTTGGTTATTCATAGTATTCAATAATATCCACACATCTTCTCTAGAATATGTTAAAATATTTCAATATGATAAAATAAATTAATCTATTATGATTAGTATATATTTTACACATTTATCTATAAAGATAATTCCTTTATATTTTTAATGAAAAAATAACAATAGTAATGTCCAAATCATTATTTGGGTAATTTTTGTCATCAACCTTCAATTATAGTGGGGCCATTATCTATAACCATATCATTTTTCTTGAGGAAACATAACAATCATTTATTTTATACATCTCTATATAATATAATCATACAGCTAATACTTGGTAGAGTATTATCAGATTAAAATATAATCACTCTAATGAGTTCCATAAAATATTCCTCACATTCATCTATACAAATGAACATTGCTCCATTCTGAATTAACATAGTTATGATATTCAATTACTATAAAAAATTATGAAAAGAGAACTGATAATATATATACAAACCAAAAAATCTACAAATCATAGTCATAGTGATTATATGGGTGAATGTTCAAAAATTTTTATCTTTGAGGGGTCTTATGATATACCCTCACATGAGATTATATGACCCCTAATGAAACTTTTGGAAGCCAAAATTAACACATGATAAATTTTGAAAATAATTCTACATATACAGTGTCTTTAAACCAATTATCAATTGATATTCAGGGAATTCATTACTCATTGAATATATTTAAATATCATTTATAAATACTACAGAAAAAGGATCAATGTAATCTCTATAGTCAATATTGATTAAATCCATAAAGATAGTTTTAAATTAGTAAGAACATATAGAATCACCAAAAACTCATATTCTCAATTACATGAATAGAATGATGTATTCTGCATGTCCTCTTCCATGAAAATCAATTAATGATGTATATAATAAAGATCACTCCTGGATAAGTATTTAGCTCCATCCAGTTTATCAAAGAAGTCATAAATACAGGGTAAATGAGAATTTTTGTTAATAGTAATCTTATTATGTAATTGATAATTAATTTTTAGGAACATTGATATATTTTTCTTCTTAAATGATTGAAAATGTGAACCCTGAGATGTTGAACATGGCCGAATGAATCCCCTATCTTGATTACACTATAGCTGCTTAATCAGTTATTTTAACTCAACATGGTATATTCTATATAGTCTTTGAAATATGTATAGTACTAGGTATGAATTCCATTGAAAATTCAAACTCATGACTTGGAGGAAGAATAAGAAATTATTCCAGAAAGATATCAACAAAATCCTACTATATAGTCTTATATTGCGCATTATGTTTCCCCCTAACCATCTAAGATAAATGTTCCTTTATAATAGAAATCAATTTTCATACAATGAATATGATTTCCATAGGAAGTTCATATTTATCTCCATACTAATATAAAATCATAGGTTGGTTGATAATTTAAAACATGAATTCAAAACCATGTAAATTGATGGGTGATTTATGTAGAGAAATCTAGTACATTCCCCAAAAAATATTGAACTCAAACAGAATAAGAATAATAGTATTAGTAGATTGTATATTCCCAAAAATTTCAATAGGATAAGAATCATAGTCTCAGGATGTGATCATTCTACCATCATGGGTTTTTACTGCAAATTTAGTAAATTATTATTCACGTAATATTGTGATACTATTAAATAACTCATTAGAAATAAAATATTGGTTAGATCTAGATTCTAATAATACATTATTAGTTCTATAGTGGATGATAATTTTACCATTTACCACATATTTAACACACCCTTAATTATAAATAGTTATCATTTGCGATTTTTCTTTTTCTGTATGATTAAATGGCAGTTGTCGATGATTATCATCATTATCCTTAATTTTAAAAAACCATAGTAATATACATTGAGAATTTGAAACACTAGATTTTGGTGGTGATTTATGTGGACATTTAAATTTACTCACATCATTCACTAAATTCTTCCTATCATCTCTGAATTCATTCACATGATGGCCTTACAATCCACACTAAATATTTTAGTCCTCTTATGACAATTTACCCCATGGTTTCTTCCAGACTTTGTGACTAAGTGATATATCATCTTCTTGCCCTTATTTTTTTCATAATTTCCTTTGAATTTAATATTTATTTTTATATCAAAACCATGAGAGTGATTAATAAATAAAATATCACTTTCTACTCTGATATCATATCATATGATTTATACATAAATATTGATATCCCTTATTGATTCAACCCTTCAAAAAAAATGTTTTAATCAACTGAAGAATCATTATATCTTATATTATGGTTAGATGATAATACAAAATGTTTACACCACATTTCTTGAAAAAGTTTCTTCATAGGTACCAATAAATTCATTATTCTTATATTTAAGATCAAATAATTCATTCTCTATTTCTGTTTGAAGAATATGAGGAAAAAAGATACTGATAAACAAGATCTTAAACCCATTTCACTATAGGAATTCAATTTCATCATTTTTAATTATGTTCTTGATATCATTACACTATTGATTAGTTTTTCCTTCCAAATAATTAAAAATTAATTAACATTATAATGATCTTAATACTAAAGAATAGAAAATATATTTCTAGTCGTACCGATCCATTTAAAAAAACTAATAGATCAACACACCTACCAAAAAAAGTTGGGTGTTGCATCATAAAGGATTCAATAGAATGTTATTCCCTTCATTTATCATTTGGATGTTATTATTGATTCGTTTCATGAGAATGTTGTGTAACCACAACAACAATATTTATCATTCCAAATCCAGTAAAATTTGGTTTCTCATGTCAAAAATCACTTCATTATCCAATGTATTAATCATTGACCTGATTCCACCATGTTTCATCCATGGAATATAAACCCAAAAAAATAGTGTGAGAAATAATACTAAAAATCGAAAACTGAAAAATAATAAATAATTATTTATAGGATTTTGAAATCATGAAACATTTTTCTTAGACAAAATTATTTTAACCTAGTTCATTCAGGATCAATAAAAAAACATTATGATTTTATCTTATACAGATACATATTCGTTGGGTTATTACTAAATACTTTTCATACATTTTCCATTGGTTATCATGACCTTTCTCTAATACCAAATATAGAGTCCTGAAGTTTTATATATAGATATATTATCATAATAGATAAATTTTCATTATATAACATAATGATCCATGATTGAATTATTTAAGTCTAGTGCCTTGGAATCTTGGACACATATATATTATTCAAGTTGTACTAAATACTCACCCAATAAATTACTAAAATCTTGTACCCTTATTAGACATATAAAACATAACAACATTCTTCATATCCAGGGGAAGAAAACATAATAAAGTGCAAGCTAAGATGATTATCAATGGTAAAATGGGAGATATCAATAATCACATGAAAATAACCTGAGCATAAGGGTGTGATTTTATCAATTTAAAACCATTCCCTTCATATCTTATATCATTAAATTATTTCAGGGTATAAATCATATACGTTCATAAGACATGAATCATAAAAGAATCAATGAAAACGAGCCATGAGATCATAACATTAGATTATGATATAGATTCATTTATACACTTAAGAATAGATCCCCTTATATCAGGGATACACAATAATACGTTCATAACGTTCAATGCGTGGGCTAACCACCCATGTATATACATCAAGTCTATGATAACCACTAGTGTACCGTCTTTAGCTCTTTGTATAATCTCCCTTTAAACCATTAATAATATAATACATTTATTATTAACCAATTAAATTTAGTGATATATAGTTCACAACCATCAAATAATGGAATGAAATCCAATGTTTGCTAAAAGTTAATATATCATTCAATATATCATAACCCATGAAAAGAAATGGTTTTCATAAACATTTTATCCTCGCATAACTCTTCCAAAAAATGTGTTCCAAAAAATTTGGGTCATCATAATCCTATACCATACAGTGAAAGAAGAATATGGTGTGATTGAACCATATCCTTAGTAAATCATATGTAAAATTATATTATTTCATCCTATATGGAAATATGATTTTGAAAGACCTGTTGGATAATTTCCTATAGAAAATAACACACTTATTATGAATTCACTTATTTTAAAAAACAATGTAATTACGAAGGAATTATTTTTCAACGAAAATAACCTTAAAAACTTATAGAATAAAATTATATGAAAAGTGTGGTAATTATAGTGGGAATATCAGTCCCTTTCATATAAGAAAAAAACATTCATTTCAGACTATTTTTAAAAAGTTAAAAAATTATTTCATTCAGAAAATGTCAAGAATATTTCATTCAAACCATTTTATATAAAGCAAAACACAGGAAAAAATGAATTTAAAAAATACCAGGTGAATAGTGAGAAATTTTAATAAAATGTTAGAAATCATGGATATTTAAGGAAAATATTTCATACAGAAAAATTAAATATACTGAATTTCAGATATTGATGAGATTTTGAAAAAAACTCTTACATTGAGTTATCCTAACTTCTAAATAACATTAGATTTTGGTATAATAAATTTAAATTTATCATAATTCTACACAAGAGTCACGTTCATAATTATAATTTCATATATTACCCCTTTTAAACATTTTATAACCCATTTTTATCAATAATTTTTAATTAAATTTTCATTTTTGGGGGTTAACTATTTCATTTATCGTGAGTATTTCAATTCCGTAGTTATGATACTAGTAAATTTATATGGTTAAATAACCTATATAAAAATAATCATGATATAAATATAATATATCTTCATTATATAAATATTTATATTAATCCTTAAATGTTATATATAGAAAAGTAAATTACATTGTTCATGGAGACGGTAGGTTGTACATACGCATTAATGCGGGTTATATCCCTCAATTGATGGAATGAAAGAGATGTAAATATTTATTCACCTTAATGGGATATTTAATATATCATAATATATATATATATATATATTATATTCTCCCTAATTAAAATCCATTTATAAAATGAATGGGAATAAAATTGCATCGCTTTATTGTAGTTGTAGTCCACACGCACACACAAATGATATAATCATTACCCAAAGGATTGAATGGTAAGTAGAATGATGTGATATTATAACATTAGAAGTTTAACTATGTCATAAATATCATAAATAATCATTAAATATATCATAATAACCATGTGTAAAACAAGGATCTGAAAAATGAATTGTATCGTTACATGGAGATAGAAAGGCATACTTATGCACGAGCGATACATTAACATCTCATTTGATGAGAAAGTAGTTGTGTAATTCAGGTTTGATAATCATAATTAATTTTTATAATATTAAAGTTACTAAAGATATTATTTTTTCTAAAATAAAATTGATTTATTGGGGTTAATGAAGAGTATAAAACAATGTGTTCGAGTAAGGAGATTACCTCTTCTTTGAAGGGACTCCTTTATATATCCTATAAAAGGATACAAAGTTGGACATTTTGGGATAACATGTACCACTATAATGTCTATAGGGTCGTTTAGAAAGTAAATTTTTATATTTACATCAAGAAATTAGGATCAATGTTGTTTGATGATGTAAGGGAGGATGTTCCCATTTATAAATGTGATTAGGTGAGCTTTTGGAATTTCACAAATGTTTAAATTATAAAAAATTAATTATCCAGACATATGCCTCTCAATTGATGCATAATATATACATAAATAAAATCATCTTGTAATAATATAATCCAATATAATTTATACATGTTTTAGTGCAATTTTATTTCATATCATTTGTATTAACCCATATTAAACAAATTAAAATTTTAACAACGATACAAAATTATTCAATATTAAAGTGTTGACATTTTATTTATTATGTGATAATAGCCCCATAACTGGATAAATAACGAGTATTTCAATCATAAAAAATCTAACTTGTGTTATTTAAATATTATCATTGTCTTTAAATAATTTTACTAAGTATTAATTTGATAAAATATCATTATTGTCAATTTTACCACTATTCATTACATTTTACATTAAATTCATCAAGAAAAGGGGGGAATTAGATTATATTTCTTTAAAACATCCATAATATGTTATATAAATATATTTATTTCATTTTTGACATTAAAATATTCAAATTATATACGTTTTAATATTTTAAAAATCATTTATTCAATTTTTTTTGGAAAAATAATGCATTGACGTTTCATATAAAATTAAGGTTATTATATAATAACTATAAATTGTAAATAAATTAATATCCAGAAAAAATTTTATTAATCACAAAATGAACACTTATATACATTCACATGTTATTTTTTCCCTATCTGGACAAATAAAATATATTGAAAACCAATAAAGTTACCTTTTTTTTAAATTTATTTGATTTAAATAATATAACATATTTTCAATGAAATGTGCACATTAATCTAATAAACTTCAAACCAAAAGTTTTACAGGTTGAATTAACTTCATACAATAATTATTGTGATGAAAAATTGTGGCCATATTTATTTTTTAACCATATTAATGTGATTTACCCTTTACTATGGTGATGAATTTTATCATTTTTTTATTCACATAAATCAAAATAAAAGGAATATAATTATCAAATTTTAAACTACTATTTATAAATATATAATTATTTTTATGTAATTAAATACCAATAAATAGAAAAAATTAATTTTAACATATGTTTAGAAAATGTGACTAAAAACAACATCTTAGAAAAACAATACATTTTAAACTTAAAACTGAATTTATTTTTATCATATTACTAAACATATTTTTTGAATGATTGAAACATTTTATATAGTAAATAATATATAATTTACATTAAAATAATTCCCCAATAATGAATAATTAATTTATTAATAAAAATATATTTCATGAATAAAAACATTTTTTAAACAAAAATTCAGTTTTTTCAAATAATTTAGGTTTTAAATTCTAATACATTAATAACTAATAAATTAATTTCAAATATTTTTATATCTTATTTATTACTATCCACAACATCAAATTCAATGTCTATGAGATAATTAGAACATACTATTTTATTAATGGCAGTCAGTTTATCTAAACTCGATGTGTCATGTAACAAAAGTTAACGAAGAATTAATCTTATTTAAAGAGTAATATTTTCAAAAAATAATAGGGTGATAAAAAATTTCAAATAATAATATTTACAGAATTATTTTGATAAAATTATTATTATTTTTGAAATCATCACATTGAAAGTAATCAATGGTGACTTTTTTATAATTTTGTAAGATAGTTATATATTTGGGATAAAATTAAATAATGTATAATTATATATTATATATTATCAAATCCTAATGTCACCAAATTGATGTAATAAATTATATAAATATTATCCATTACCATAAATATATTTCCAATTTATGATGATGTGTTTATGAGGTTATTCAATTAATATTATAAACCCTTACTGAATCCTCCAAAACCTATATTACATTTTAATGGTTTAAAATAAATCGTTTTTAAAAATAACTCACCTCTACATCACCAATGGTATTATTATAAATATTTTTTCTCATATACTTATAAAATTATTAAATATATTCTTTTTTTGTATAAAATATCAGTAATAACCACTTGATGGTTTGTGGTTTGGATTAAGTTATCATATAGAGTCAAAAACCAATGTTTCGGAATTAATACCGAATTTAGATCACATTTACTATATAAACCCACCCAACCAAACATTAATATTCACTCAAAAACGTGAGATCAAGAATTTACTCTAAAATTACCTCTATATAACCCTCCTTATCTGCACTACGGTTTTAATAATCTCCCCAAAAGCTTTTATAAGTGCCTTCTCAATGTTAGGTACCACATCATTCTCTGCTTTATTCATGAACCATCTTTATCTTATAATGTTTGATTTTAAATTTACCATTTTGAGATATGTTTTTTCACACACCTATTATATTACATATGATTTCCATGTGATAATAATCCCCATTCACTCTCATTATTCATTATATTAATCATTATGTACACAAATTTTTATGTCGAAATTTATCCTGTGATTTTCTATGCCAAGAATACGTGTAATGAATACCCATCTCCATTTCCACTGAATGGTATTCACCTAGATGTAAATATAATTCAATTATCTGCTAGATCCATGTATGAAACCAACACACATTAATCATAATATTAAAAAATATAGATGGTGCCCGAATTATATATCCCTCTAATGCATTTGGTAATGTATTTTATATCATGAGATTCCAGGTATGGTGAATATGAGGATATCCAAAGAACACTATGTTATAATGTTATAGAGGATAACCTTAACATTTGGTTTTTATGTCATGTACTATGTTATTTAAACATTCCTATGTTTCCATATTTTTATCATCGTATATCATTCTTTAATGTTAACATTCTATGTTTTTCAACACTTTTATATATCACTAATAGTATTATTGACTCACATATAATAATTTCATCGTGTTTTGATTTAATTATTCCCTTAATAGGCATTATTGCTCACTTATTTCTTATTTATGTCCCCAGGATAACCAATATAGTTTTAGAAGATCCATCGAATATAAGGGAATGTTTTGGAGTTTCTTAAAACTTATTTTGAAACCATGTAACATTTTATTATTATCTGTAACAAATTTCCCAATGTCATTAGTCCTTATGATATTTGTGGGTAGTGTTAAGTATATATTTGTGTAATAAATCCTGAATTTATATCTATTGAAGATATTTGTTTTTACATCCATCTGTTTGACATGTTGTTTTTGTTATAATGAAAGATGGGTCAATGGGTTTGTGCATTGATTATTTAGATGTTAACAAGATCATGAGTAAGGACATGTATCCTCTACAATGTGTTGATATCTATTGTATCAATTATGTGAAGATCTATATTTTTCCATGATTTATATTTGTTTTTTGATTTCATTATATAAGGATATATAAGGTGTATATACACAAGAAAAATATCTGTAAATGGTATAGTCATTATGAATTTAATGTAATTTCATTTGGCCACACAAATGATCCTACTATATTTATATATTTAATGAATGGAGTGTTTAGATATTTCATATGTATTTTTTATTAATTATCAATGTTATTTTACTATATTCATTGAGAATGGGAAAGCATGAAGAATATTTGAGAACTCTGTTGAGGAACATGAGGATGAATAAGCTATATGATAAATTTACAAAGTTTGAATTTTTTTCATTAGAAATTTTCAATCTTCATTCATATAATAACTTGTTTGGGTGTATTAGTAGATCCATGAAAGATATATGTCATTGAGAAATGGATTATTCCAACGAAAATAATCGACATTTATAGTTTCATTGGGTTTGATGTATACTACCACTAATTTGTGAGATATTTCTCATGATTGTTTAATCGACTCAACATGTTTTCTCAGAAGGGTGTTGTGTTCTTAGGGATAGATGAATATGAATAATTCATCATTGAACTAAATAGAATGTTGGTCCACATTACAATATATATAGAATCATTCAATGGATACTGGTCAAGGATATATAGTGACGTCTCAAATAAGGGGCTTGTATTTTTCATCATGTATAATGACATTGAAATAACAGGAGCCTTTCTCTAATATAAAAAATCTGAATACAAAAATAACTTGAGAAATTATTTGGCATTTTAAGTAGTACATTTTTTTAGAATATATGGAGTAATTATATTTATGGAGAATGGAGTGTTATATATACTGATCATAAAATATTCAATTAAAAATTTACATAGAAGGAGTTGAATATTTTTCAAATAATATGGTTTGATTTGATCTATGGCAATAATTTCACAATACATAACCACCATGGGAATGAGAACAAGGAGAAGAATACTATATGTTAAACAGATGATAATTTATTATCTCGGATGTGTATAAAAAGTTCCCATATTTATATATTTTAATAGAATATGTCTTAAAACATTGGAGGTTTGGGAAAATAATATATTGATCAAATGAGTTTTCAAACATCTATCTATATAAGGAATAATAAGTTTACACTGAAGATGGGGAATTATTGAAGAGGTTAAAATATGGTATCAAGTTCACCCTTGATTGCGATAGAATGATAAAGACTAAGAATAATGTATATGTTCATTACAAACCAGATTTTATGAAGGACCTATTGAATGAAGCTTATAGATCAATGTTCTCTATTCATTATGGAATAACATGTATTTATAGAGACCTAAATATTATTTTGGAGGGACCATATGAAGGGATATCTTTTTGAGTATGTATTTTAGGTATTGGAATGGGGCTATGTTCAATATGATAGTTTTAATTAAAAGATAATTTTATAATAATTACCCACAGAAAAATGGAATTGGGAAAACATCACCATGTATTTGGTCATCAAACTCCCATAAATATCCAAAGGACATAATTTTATTTGGGTTTCTGTTGATTTTCATAAGATGATATCACACATATTTGTTGTTAGAGAATATTTCTCACTTTATACGCATCATATAATATATATTTTTGAAGTGGTAATGTTTCCTGAAGTATAATGATTTATTGTATCTTATTGAGATATGTGGTTTACATCAATGTTGTAGGAAATTCTTCTACCGGCTTAGATACAGAGTTATGTTTTAGTATGTGTTATCATCCAAAGAAATATTTTTATTATTAGAGAAACTTTAAAACCCTATATGATATTTTTTAAAATATTTTTAAGTATTTCAATAGTAGTTGGTATCAACACTTTCCTATAGTTGAGTTTCCAAACAAAAATACATGTTACTCAATCATTCAGATGGCTCTTTATAATGAACTAGTATGTCTAAATTAAATCTATATATAAAAATGTTTATAAATATGTTAATTGGTAAATGTTATAATTCATTAATAATTTTTTTTATAAGACTGGAATTTGGAAAATATAAATGAAAATATTGAAAATATCTATTAGAAATGACCTTCTTATTGAGTTGTGGGGTGGATCGTCACAACAATGGAAATATAATGAATTAAAGATTGAATATAGAATACAAACAGATCAATTATCCCACTAAAATAATTCATTCCATGATTTTGGATGATCACCTGATGTTCTAGAGGCTCAAGACTAGAGAAACAAGGATAAATGAGACTTTGATTGCCCAATATTGACATTACACATCCTGTAAACATTACACAATGTGAAAATATTACAAGGGGTGTAATATTTACATGGGGTGAAGTGAGGATAATAGATTGGAGTTCATCACCAAACATTACACAACATGCAATCATTACATTATGTGTAAGTGTCAGATGGAATACAAAACCCCACATATTTAGTGTATCTTCGATAGAGGCCCATCATATTTTGATTTTATTATCCATTTAGGGTTATCTATGACCTAGGGGATATCATTATGACATCATTGGACTTTATATATGGGTCATAAAAAATTGTGTATTCCATTATGTTACATAAGTAGAGAGGATTGACTACCAGGAGGCTGCATCAGGGTTTCGACCCACTATTCTGGGTAGATAAGATTCTGTTCAACCTTTATTTCCTTTTTCCAGCATTGATTTAACATTTGTTTTATCATTAGTTTTATTCCAATCTATTTTCTATCTTCATTACATTTTTTATTCATTTATCCATTGGTCTATTATTAATTCCTTCTCTGTTTGAAAATGTTTTCAATAGATTTTTCATTATTTCAATTATGGATTGACTTGTTTCGAATCCCTTAATATTTATATCAAGAATGAAATCTAATTTCATTATTTCAATTAATATTATTATCTGTGAATTATCCAATTAGGGGCACAGGTTGATATTAGTAGTGATTTGAAGATAATGAATATCTAAATATAAAATATAGTTAAACATATGGATAATTACTATGTTTATATATTTTTTTAATATCAATATTTTGCATTATCATGGAACATAGGAGGTATAAATTGAATGAATATGACCATGTTGGTTAATATTATAGTAGGACCAATACTGTAATTATTTATATCAAGAATCCAAGCTTTTGGAACTTTGGATGTCAATTACCCTGGACCAAGGAGTCATTTCCAACATAGTTTATCTAATTGGTTCGACCAATGTCATTTTGGGTTCTTTTCACCACTTCGCACCCTGTTTTATAGTATTATCTTAATTTATATTTAGGCATATAATTTACCTGTAACCTGAAATTGACCACAATCACTTCTTTCCATTCCACATATAATTTATTTTATTAATATTCTTCTTATAGTTAGTTAATAAAATCTAACTAATATTGGAATAACATGACCTTTGGTTTAGAATTCTTTTTGATATTCCCTATTCCCTATAGGTTTAAACACATACTTACACATTACCATTAATTTGAAGTTGGTGTTTTTTTGGAAAAAATAAAATTGTTTTGATTCAACATGATGAAAATAAAAACAACTTTGGGGCTTATCTAAACTGGCACCATCACTAGGGAGCCTAATAATGTTGAAGATGACTCAAGACAAATTTAATAGGTAAAATATTTTTCTTATACTATTTCTATAAACTGATTTCTATTTAATTATTTTTTTTCTTTAAATTATTTTTAATATTATATTTTTATTATGGTAGTTTTGGTGTTGTTTAGGATAGAATAAATTCTTCATAAATATTATGTCACACCACTATTCAAGAATAATGATCATTAAGAATATATCACTGTATGGGAAGAAAAAAATTCAATGGGTGGTCATGTCATGTAACAAGATGGAATGATTTGTATTATTTTGAAAATTATAAATTATATCATAACCAGCTAAGTGAAACCTACTATCAACCCTATAGAGGAGACCAAATTGTTTTAGACTACCAAAGAAAATATTAGGTTGAGCAGTATAATCCCGAAGACACATACTTCCAAAAACCTCAAGAGAATAAAAAAGAAGACAGTCAAATCAAGGAAAAAAATTAAATCAACACGATGGATAATAGTATAGATTAAAAACATATATTCACACTTAGATTGAAGATGAAAAATGTAATGATGTGGATGAATTGAAACTATTGATATAAAAAACATCCAGAGAGTTACATTTAAGAGTAACATTTATTGCAACAATGTTTGTTGAATAATTAAGATAACATACTAACCACATTTATCACAAAATACATTTCAGTGTTGGATTAGAGGAATGATGAGAATGAGGAACAACTCATAAAATAATTATAATTTAATACCCACCATTATAAATTTATTTAAAATTTTAAAAACATTTTAATAATCAACCTCTGATTTCTAAGTAAAATATCTAATGGTTTGAAGATAAATAAAATAAATAAGTGTTTGTAGATGTTCAATATAGTAAATTAAATAAGGTGGATATTCATTATTGGATAAGTAGGGAGGAATAGTTGAATGGGGTTGATTCAAAACAATATGAAGACTTGAAATAAGAATAACCAATGTTGTAAGTTGATGTTGATCAAACATTCATCGACCTCACAAGTACTCTCAATACTAAATTAGAGTAGGAATCTCGCATGCACTTTCATGAATAATGGGAGAAAAAATACTCTAATTCAATAATTCTTACCATAATATTACATAATGAATAATATTGAATAATTAGTGGTTGAGTAGTCAAACTACAAAATCCCGTTAGATTTCAATTTCCGACTATTTTTATGACATCTATCATTAAATTGTATCCCACCACTAGCCAAGATGAACCAACAGAGTTTGAAGGGAAAGAATACCCTAAATGCACAATAATTGCAGATATGGTTATTACAGTATTTTTATATCTATATCATGTTCCAATTAGATATAAGAGTTATAGGTTAGGATGAACAACCATAAATATTGTCATCTACAGGGAGGCAACCCATAATTTAAAAATTGATTTCTAGGACATAGATTTTTTTAATTTTATTATTTAAAATATATACCCCCTTTGTTTACCTATTTATCTATTTGTAACAAATATTTTATGTTTGAAATGAGCATTTAATTATACTATATATTATTATTTATTTTTCTATGGAAGAAAAAACTATAAAACAACTGATGTTTTGTTCATATGAACAATTTAAACCATATCTCTAATTCAAAACATGAGATCACATAAATCATCATATTTTAAGGCCTGATATTACTATATAAACTCATTTAAAAGAATATATAGAAGATTATTTGTTTTTACTTATTTATATTTATGCATCCCTAGTTTTTTCATTCATATGAATGTTTAAAAAAATTGTATTATTGCATGAACTGAATTAAATTAGATTCATCGACAAAAATTATTATATTCTTTGTGTTGTAATAACTGATATAGGTGACATCACCACCTAGGATACTTATATTGACATGTTGAATTTTTTTAAATATAATTCCCATAATTGAAAAAGATATTAACAGAATTTTTAAATATCATTTACTTACATTAATTTAGAAATTATTTTAAATTAATAATATTATGATTTCATTTCATGGTGGAGATTATTATATTTGATTATATTAATTTTCCATGTTAATTCTATTACCTTATTGACTTATATTATGTTCCAATTCCCAAGTGTATTTTGGAACTGTGACTTCATATTCATTTCAGAACATATTTATTGAGATATACCTGGGAAATATCATCCTATCTGATCATTAATTGAGATCTTATTGAGGATATGTTTAAACAAATAAAATTTGGATACGATTAAGGAAATCATTATTTAGATAATTTTTTAGAGAGAAACATTAAAAGTTTCCTTCTTTATCCTATAATATCCTTAAATAAGCCTGTCAGGATGGAGCTATTTCTAGAGTATTATCCCTTCCTTCAATTCACATGGTATTATGCATGATTATGATTTGAACATGTTTTGGGAATTTTTCTATACTAATATACATGGGATGTGTTTTTTTAGGAGATAAAATGAGTAACTTTCATTAAATTGAAATGATGTGGTGCATGATTAATTTTTAAATTTTCTATACCTACCATGTTTTTTTGAAAAACATATATATAGAAAATAAAAATGAAATAAACATAATATATTGTGTATTTATAAGGTCAATAATTAAAATTTCTAGATAGTTGAAACCACTTATGGATCTTATGTGGTTAGCGGATGGATATGACATAAATTCTAAACATGGCTTTAAATAAATTTAAAAACAAAGGAACAAGGTACAATTATTTATACTTACTAGATATTATCATGAAACCACCAAGAGACATTAGAGAATGGACACCATTTGATATTTTAGGAGTTACATTATTACACTATTCACATTTATCATGAATTTTACTTCAAATATTTCGTCATTTTTTGAATGTTTTTACATTACAACCAACTTCTCTCATCTTGAGTAATTTTATCCTCTTTTTCTGAATCCCTCATGATTTATTTTTTATTTTCCTTTGTGAAGTGTAAATGTTCCTACCAATGAATTCCCTTATATTGGAACATGTATTTGTGGTGTGAGAATAAATCTAATCAAATTTTTATCATGACTGATGAGTGTAAAAAAATGGTAAGGTAACTCATAAATTTAATGAGTGTTAATGAATGGTTGAAAACTGTGTGTGAAAAGTGAGAAATGTCTTGAATTGTAATTTTTAAGTAAAGCATGATTTTTGGGGTTACTAATTATGTATGTATTTTCATTTAAAATATATAGTTATAACTTGTTTTCATGAGAATTATATTTTGAAAATTCCATAGTTAATGTTTGGATCCTTAATGTCTCTATGTTGATGTTTTTCTCGAGGATGAGCAGTGATTTGAGTGTGGGGGGATTTTATAGCTTCGAGGTATATTTATTTATTTAAAGGTTTATATATGTTTACTCATTAAATGACAATTAATTTATGTTTTAATTAATTAAATATATTAATTTTTTTATGGAAAGACATTTGGTGTATATAATGGAAAATTGGGAAATAATGGATCATAAAGGAACATTTTACCTAGAACTGAAGTGGATCATCTTGATAAAGATAATATGATGAATACGAGATTGAATATGGAAGATAAAACAATAAATTATCCCATTTAATGTATAGTATCCATGATGTTGGATGATCAAATGATGTTCAAGATACTAAATACTGATGAACATGAGAAAAAAGTGACTTCACATTCCATAGATTGACATTACATGTCGTGTAAATATTTCACAACCTGAAAATATTACAAGGAATGAAATCAGTCTGTGATGTGAAGTGGGGAAATAAATCTTGAGTTTATCCACACACATTAAATCTCATGAGATCTTTATAATATGTATAAATTTCAAGTAAAATAAAAACGTTGATTTTCAATGTATCATTGATGGAGGCCCTAAACATGTTAAACATTCTGGAAATTTAATGCCATCATTGACCCATGTGATCATGGGAAGACTAAATTGAATTATATATATGTTTCATGGACAAGTTATTTAAGCATGTAATTCCATGAATGGAGATGATCGACCACCGTGAGGCTGTCACAGGGTTCCGACCTACCATTCTTCATAGATAGGTTTTAATTTTTCTTTTCTTTTGATTTTCTAGATTTGATGTAATGTTCATTTTATCAATTGTTTTATTCTAGTATATTTTTTATTTATTCAATTTCTAATTAATATATCCATTTCTATATTATATAATATTTCATTTTTCAATATAGTTTTTTATTATTCATTATTTCAATTGCAGATTGACTTTTTTTTTTAAATTGTTTAATCATTATGTCGAACATTTCATTCGTTTACCTAAATTCATTTAATTATGTCATGAAAATATAATCCTCTTAGTATTATGGGTTGATATTATGGGTATTTTGAACCTATTGAATATCTAAAGATCATAATTGTATAACCCTAGTGATAGTAACCAATTTTATAAAATTTTCCAATGTCATTATTTTACATTATCCCAGACCTTTGGAGGTGAAAATTTAATAAACATGACATAGTTGGATAATATCAAGTTAAAAAAAATAGCAAGTAATTATTTTTTACCAGAATCTAAGATTCATATTCTTAGTCAATCAAATATATTGGCCTATGGAGTCTTTTCCATCTTATGTTGATCTAATTGGAAGGACAAGGTTAATTGGAGTTCTTTTCACCACTTTGTATCCTACACAATAAGTTCATACCATGTTTGATTTATGAATATCTATTTACTATACCAAAATATTTATCCTCCTCCCTAATTTAAATTCTTATTATAATTAATTTATTTAATTTTCTCATTTAATTAGTTATATAATGTCAAATTAAAATTTGGGAAACAAGATCATTTGTTCAGAATTGTTTATTGTGTCCACTACTATATATGGGTTCGACACCTTACTTTAACATTACTATTATTTTTTTGTTATTATTGTTATTGTTAAAATAATATTATTTTAATAATACCAAAAGGAAATAATATTCTTATTTTCATCATATATTTTATGGAGGGCCTATATATATTGACTAGTTTTTCCATTTAATGTCATCTTTGATCCAGTGTAATGTTGTATGACTTCATATTTCTATATTTATGTGTCCTATAAAAGTGATTTATACATTCCATTCCATTTCTGGAGAGGATTGACAACATGGGGTTTCTATAGGATTCTGACCCACATTTCATGTGGTGTTGGTTTTATCATTAGTTTTATTCCAATATAATTTCATTCTTGACATCCTTTATTATTCAGTCTTCAATTTCTACATTCTTTATTATTTCTATGTTATATATTTTTTAAATCATATTTTTTAAATTTTAGATTTCATTGTTTTGAATTGTATAAAAATTTTTCTTTTCATTCCATTTGTTTCACTACTTTCATTTGATTATTTCATGCACATACTATCATATTTGGGTTTTTGGGTAAAGAGTAGGAGTGGTTTGAACCTAATGCATATCTATTGATCAAAAAAATGTAACCCTGTGGATTATTACCAAGTCTAAAACATTTTTCAATCTCAATTGTTTTCATTATCCCTGACTATTAGAGGGGAAAATTTAATTACCATGACATAGTTAGAGAATATTAGAGTAGGACCGATAGCCTACAAATATTTTTACCTAAAATCTGAGATTCATATACTTAGGCTGTCAATTACTCTAGAGTAAATATTATTTTCCGACTTATGTTGGTCCAATTATATTTAAAAATTTCAATTGGTGTTCTTTGTACTTCTTCATAGCCAACTCCATTGGTTTATCCCAAATTAGATTTAGGATTATCCTTTTTTATACCCTAAAATTGTCCATAATCCCTTCTGGTATTAGTTCTTATAATTTAGTCATTAAATTATTTTTCTTATAAATAGTTATAGAAAATAAAATTGATAGAAACTAAACCATTATTTGTAAATTTTCTGCCACATCCCTTAATCTATGTGGGTTAAACCCCTTCCCCAGCTTTACTAAAACTTTCTTGTTTGAGTTGTTTGGAGAAAATAAAATTACTTTGATTAGGCACAAAGGAAATAATGATTCCATTTGTGATTTTCAAGACCTCTATGAATATTTGGGTAGAAATCTAGCATGACTTGATACATTTTGATATATAAAGATATTCATACTAGATAAAGATGAGGAAATGGAAGGGAAATTTTGATCCATTCAACTAAACATCAAGGAAACTAAGATTCCATAGACAAGTTATTCTAAAAAAACATGTATGGATATAGAGTTAATAATTGCTCACAAGGATTTTATTTGAATTTCATTATTGAATAATGTTATGAGATTCATAATGAAGGGAACGGTAATCACTAGATATATTGGACCCTCTAATATTATTGATCATATTAGGATGACAACTTATTTGGTGGTGATTTAACCAAATCTCTCTCATGTTCGTGATATGTTTCATGTATCTATCTTAAGGAAGTACAAATATGATCCTTCACAAGTAAAGAACATAGAGGCTATACTAGTAGATAATGATCTATCTAGTGAATAAAATCCTATAGAAATCATATATTAATAAGATAATATTTTTTGAAACTATATTTCTATATTGTTAAAGATCTCTAGTGGAATGATAAATTTCAAGAAGCTACGTGTGATCCAATGGATGTGAAGATATAGAGATATAATAAATTGATTGCATTATAAGAACATAATTTTAAGATAAAAACCCATTTTAATGGGGTATAATGTAACTCCTAGAGTTTTATGATATATTACATCTTAAATAAATTTAATTTCATTGATATCTTATGATATATGAAACCCCATGTCTAAATGAAACAAAATTTAGAATTTTATTAGAACATAAATGTTAAATTGTATGGTATGGATATAAATAACTACATTATGTAATGGATATGGGAAACATATGATTAAAATAAATTCGCTGGTTATCAAATGTTTAAATATGAAACTAAGAATCTTTTAATTGTAATATTTTCTAAAAAAGTATTTTCTACATCTAATGTGATTTTATTTCAATAAATTAAATTATTTACTATGAATGAATGAATTTATTTAAATTAATATATTATATATTCAATAAAATATTTTTTATTAATTTAATATTTTTTCTATTCAGGATATTAGAATAATATGTCTAGTTTTATGTAAAAAACAACAGTTTTTTAAATATATGAATCATCTCATTTAGAAAAATTATTATAAAATCATCTTCATACAATTATATAAATTTAGTTGTGAGAAATGGATTATATATTTTCAATTAAGAGTAATGAAATTTCTAAATAGGTTCCTTTTATACGAGGCTTAAGAATAGTAAAAATGGTCAAATTTATCACCACAGTAATGTGTAAAGAATATCAAAAGAGGTTAAAACATACTGTTAAGGTCACCATTATTCAAATTAATTTTTAGGGATGGAATTAAATTTTACTATTATCACATTTGTATCTAAATATAATTTTTTAAAGGTGAAACATTCATAAAAATGATATATATAATATGTAAGGCATTGCGAATTTTTTTCACTCTATTACTTTTAAATATAAATTTTTTGTTCAGATAGGGAATACGTAAACCTCTAAATGAATATAAATGGTTATTTTATTCCAAAATAAATTTTTTTGTTGATTTTAATTTATTTCTAATTTTCTTTGATTATATAATCAACAAAAATTCTTACACAACACCAACAATTGTTTTATGAAATTAATAAAACAATAAAATAAATTACTTTATTAATGATAAAATTAATATAATTTTATTATGTTATAGTGTAAAATGAATTTTATAAATTAATTAGAGAAGTTTCAAATGATTATATATAAATTACTTCTTTTTATTGTTTTAAATATGATATTAAATGAATAACATAAAAGTGTAATTAATGATATTTTATGGATTTTTTTTAAATTATTTAAATTTTATAAAAATATTGAAAATATAGTAGGGGATTGGATATGGTCTAAAATGGAATCAATTTTCCATTTTTTTGCTAATATTTCCATTAAAAGTGTGATTATAACCCATTATGGTTAAAAAATTCTTTACCATAGTTAAGGTTATATTCAGTTAAAAAAGGGGTTAAATCAAAATATAATGATTAAAATACCACTTATATCGATAATAATTTTATTGTTTTGTGATATAAAAAATACATCCTTCATTATATTCTATTTTTTCCATTTTTAATCATTTTTATTGATAATTACATAGTTCTATTTTAATCATAATTGTAATTCGAATCCTGCCCTTTCACTCCCTTATAAATGGATACCCATTTTCTCTCTTCTTAAATCAATTTTGAGAAAAATAGATTAAAAAATACATAAATTTTTATCTTTTAAACATACTTATACAAAATATATTGTAAATTTCATCACAACATACTAATCGTAGGGTATATAAAAGGAGATCTAAAAGAGTTCTTTCAAAGAAGAGGATATCACCATGAGCAATAAATTTGTTTTTAATTATTATAATACATAATCTAAATAATCAATATTTATCATAATAAAATTAATTCATAATCCTTAATGTAAATAAATTTTATTATTATTTTTAATTCAACATTATCTATCTTTTTATATCAAATTAAAAATGACAATGTCACTCATGCGTGCTTATGGACTAGCACCTCCACAAATCGATGTGATTAATTTTTATTTAGGATTTTCATGGATGGTAATAAGATAAGATTTAATAATATATATGATATAAATTATATAATAATTATTCAAAAAAATTTGAATTATCATGGATCCATATTTATTTTCATCCATTAGAATGTAAAACTAGAATTCATGTGTATGTACTGCCCACCGTCTCTATGAATGGTGTATTTAATCTTTTATCTCTAACATTTAGGGATTAATTTAAATGCATATATAATGGATATATATGATATATATTTTATGATGAAACTTTTATAGATTATGGATCCATCATTAAATTACAGGGGTTGAAACTAAAAAAACCAAAACATAATTGAAAAACGATGTTCTTATAAACCGAAATAGTAATTTTAACAAATAATTGTTAATAAATTGGTGATAAAATATTATAATTAAATAACATGTGGTATTATGTATATGATTATGGTTATATAATATATTTATGATTAATATATACTTATTATATTGGAGGTTTAAAAATTTATAATAGATGTTGGGCCTAAGGTAAGGGGTTATTTGAAAATATAATCATTATTAAAAATTGTTTATGTTTATGTTTACACTAAGGAAATATTTTATCTTCCTGTTTTAAATTTTTATTTTATTCTCAGCTATAGATTTATGTAAATTAAATGTTTTACTTTCTTATACTCATCAAGTACTCAGGATACCAAAATAGTTTATCTAAATAGTACTGACCTTGATTTTCTTCTCAATCGATAATCATTATCTTCCATGAAATTATTTTAAATAATATTTATAAAATAACACATATAATATTATAATATTGCTTATGAAATAACTTTTTTCACATTCTAAAATTTTTATAAATGGTTTTATTGGAATCTACTTTCCATTTTCAGAACGATGTACCTTTTAACCATTTTATAGAATTTTGAATGACATGTTTGTAACTTGTATGACATGAATGGAATATCCACTATATTGAACTCACATTACATCGAATAATAATTTAAATGTTTAAAAGTTTATTTCCCATAAATGTTAATATTCAAAATTTTAGGGAAATGTTTTAGATTTTGAGTATTCTATTTAAATGTAAAAAGGGATATTTTCCTCCTAAAAGTTTCCAATGAGATTTTGAATGGAATTTTTAACTATGAAAAAATCCTTTGGTGAACAATATTATGTAATAAAGTTACAATATTATGATAAAATCCACCATATCTCTATATATGGGTATTAATCTCTTTCACTAGAGATTATATTAATATTTTGTATAATATTTAATCCAATATAGCTAGTTATTGATTTTAATTGCATATTGATTAAATAGCATTATTTATTCATATGATGAATAAAATAGCATTATCAAGTGAATTGTTAGGAAAATAATTACATATCCCTTCAATCCATCAATATCTCACCTGAAACAAACTAGATTGAGTATTTTGTTAATAAATTACCCAATTATTCAAGATATATATTCATGAGGTCCCGGATGTGTGTTTTAGATGTCTAATATTATTTATTACATCATTATGAAATAAATTACTGAAATCCTTGGGATTATTTATCTTATTTTGATATTCATTAAGAAGATTATATAACGTATGACGGTTTATATGGAATTATTTCACTATCATTTAATCCTTCTTTATTATTCATCCCTAATTAGATTTTACAATACACATTCCATTACTCACCATTTGAGAATAAGCCTTTATTATGTTTACATTTCCCAGTATTCCATGAACTTCATTCTTGTTTATGTATTGGTATGTAATAATTTTAAAATTGTGTTCTCAATGAAAATACTATGATTTATTCTTTGTTTTCCAATTTAATGCGAAATTCAAGTATGTATCTCATTTTGAATGAATAATGAAATATTCTATCTTTCGGGATATGATCTTTTATATTCAGTATAAATTAAATAAAGCAATGAATGACTTTATTCTATGAGTGATTGGGTGTCTAAAATCTTGTAAAATCCCCAACATCATATTATTATTCTTCAACATTTTCTTATTTCTATACACATTCTGATTTATAATTTCTCTATTTTCCTTGAGAATAATTAACAAAAGAATTTTTTGAACTCACCCAAAAATTAAAGGATTATAAATATTAATATAAAATAATTGTGCATGAGAGGATAAAATCTCTAATAAAAATGATGAGTTATACTTAAACATAAAAGGTAAACCAAAAGATCTAAAATTAGAGTCAATAACCGGGGAACCTAAAAAATATCTTTCAAAGTTCACCAAAGTTGAGAAAAATTTGAATTTTATACTGGTTTCACTACATAATGGGAAAGTTAGTTTTAGACCATATTATAATTCATATCCAATAAAAATCGCATGGATACCATTTTTATTAGTGGTAGATCTTAATATAATGTTTTTAATTTTTATTGAAAACATTACATCTAATTTATGGATGTGATGGAAAAAATTCAATTTTTTGAAGGATAAATTCTAATCATTTATTTTGAAATATATATTATAGGAAATATTTTTCACAACAAGTTATGGTTCTTACATATTTATTGGTTTGAATTTTAAGACCCAATTTTTGGGCATAAAAATATACTGAATCTTGATCTTTTTTGTATGTATAATGAAACAAGAGAAAAATCACTTCAGGAATATCAATTTTATATCTTTTAGTCGAAGATAACTATGATTAATTGGACATTAAAGTTTTAATAAAATATTTTGAGGTATAAGAATTCATTTATTTTTCAAATTATATTGAATTAAAAATTGATTTTTAAATCTTTTTGGATTTTAGTTGTTTATTCTATCATAGAGTTTTTGTATATAAAATATTTTAAAAATATGATTTTAAATCAAAAAGTGAAATATTTAAATTTATATTAATATATATTTTTGTTTTCAATTCAATTTTAAAATTGAATGAATTTTTTTTGGAAATATTTTCATATTTATCATTCATCATTACGTAATCATAAAATTATATTTAATTAAAATATTTGTTATTTTTAATGATGTTGATATTTAAATATAAAATTGTAGGAAATTTTTTATATCAATTTATTTATTTTCTTATATTTTAAAAAATAAAATTATTGTTTGAACTTACTACGAAGAAACTGGGTAGGTGTTGCATCCTCAGAGGATAGACAATAATGATTTACCAAACCTATTTTCTCTTTTATTTCCCACTATCTTACCAAAACAACTGAGCATATAACCATTTTTTTCATTAGTGGTCATCTTGTCTACTAATATAGCATATTCCTATTTATTTATAAATATATGATATTAATATCACACTTATTAATACATACTATTTAATTATTAGAACATCAATTTTTTTTTAAATTCAATAATTTTGAAAATATAATTTTGAAATGTATAACTCTTACATGTTATAATTTTTGAAATCTTTACCAAACACTGTTATGTTCATTCCATATTAAACATTAATTTATCTTAGGAAGGAATGACGATTCACCTCCCTTTTTAAACATTCTACCCTAATATGTTATGAAGCATTATTTATATTCAAACATCATCATTATTGAATTTCTTTATTGAAATGTGTAAAAATATTTATTTAATTGATATATTTTTCTATTTTTATTTGATAATTGAAGTGACTGATCTATTTATTTCACTCTATATGGTGTATATTTTGTTCATTATTTACATAAAAATTTATTTCCATGTAATGTGGATCCTAAATACCATGAATGTATATATAAATTAATGAGGATCCCAACCTTTTAGATAAATAATTTCCCTAAAAAGAGACAATATTTTTTGAAAAAAAATATAATAATAAAATTTATTTTATTCTCTAGTTTTTTAGAATTAAATATCAATTAAAATTATTGTTGACGTTATGTTTTTGACAATATATTTTAGATGTTGGTAACATTTCATTATTTCAAATTTGATTTTAAAATATATTTTGTTTGAAATAGTACATTCATTTTATTAAAATAATTATCTTTTTTTGAAATATATTTTAAATATTTTATTTCCTCTTTCTGTTTTATTGATAAAATTTATGGAATGAAAAATTTATTTTTACAAAAAAATTGATCCCTAAAGGGGCATCCTTTTTAGTTTTTTATATATGTCATGATTTCATTATTATCTTTTTTTGTAAAATTTTATCAGGTTTTTATTCACTCTTAAATATTGAAAATGTGTTTTAATGTTCAAAACTATATAATGTTTACTTTTTTAAAAATATAATGAACATTTCATAAAAATGAAATGTATTTTTAGTATTTTTCTTTCTAAATGCTATATTTTGGTTTAGAAAATTTTCATTTCAATATTTTCAGTTATATGATGGGACCTAATATTATAATAAATACAAAAACTTTATTTCTATATCATTTTCTATGAGCATTATGATACTTTCAATTAGGTATAGGGGATAAAATTCAATGTTTTATTTCACTAATTCCTTTTGTAAACAAATCTTTTTTTAAGTTTACAAAATCCAAGTTATAGATTTTTATATTTTCAATTGGATTAAAAAAATTTCAAATTATATTAATTTTATAGATTTAATTTTTTTGGCTTTATGTCTACAGTGGTGAAGATATTTTTTACATTAGTAGAGGACTTGGTTTTACTATTATTGGGGTGAGGGGGTAGATTTGGGTGGGTGGGGTGATGTTAATAGATATAATGTTTAATTTAATAGCTTCAATTGTTTTATAAGCTAACTGGTTTTGAATAATAAAAATTCTTAAATTGTTAATTTTTTGGGTTTTATAATTTTTGATAATAACGAATTGGGATATTATTTAGAATTAAAATTTTAGTGATTTATTTTTTAAATCATTCTTCAAATCTAGTCTTACATTGTGTCTGAAAACAATAAAAACATTTTCCATGGATTAATATAATTATGAAATATTGAAATTATTTTTTGATGTAATTATTATAATTAAATGATACTTATCTTCATTGATTAATTTATTATGTGTATTGGATCATAAAAGGGGTATAAAATTGTAAATATCACTCAATTCTAGGTTTTTAGTAATTAAATAAACAAAATTATTTTTCTTATAATTTCATTTATAAATTTTTTTGGTTATTATTCTTACCATTGCTTCCAGAAAAGAATTAAAACAAACTGAGTGGTCAAAAAGAGAATGTAGGAGTCATTAAGAGTCATCGACCTTTATGCACCCACAACTATCCAGTGGTATCATGAAATAACCTTGGTTATATTCAGGCACCTCTTCCTGGCTAGTGACACCCACTATCTACCATGTGAATCAAGAAAATGGAACAATATAATTGTTGGAGAGAGCCATGTATTCATTAATATGACTCAAAATATATCTATTATTCCTTAAACACATCTAGAATTATTATGAGGCGTGAGGATTCTATAAATGAACCACAATGATTTTTGGATACATTTGAATACCTTTAATATAATTTTTTGACCAAATTGTGATTCATTTTCATCATTCTCAATCTCTCTTCACACTAGTCTCACTATCCCTCGATATTCTCTTGGTGAATTCTCTTTAGAGGATCATTGAGTTCCAACAAATGTGATTTAATAAATAAAGGAAATTCTTTTTTATTTCCAAGGGTTCTTACTAACATTATGTTTGGGGGGGTAAGTGATTAATAAATACAATGCGGGGATTGGGTGCTCACAATAAGGAACCGACCTTAATAAACATAAATTGAATCTCTAGAAAATAATTCACTTTCATTAATTTTGTGAATATTTTATTAGTTTTTTTAAAAAATATGGACTTTTCTAATGATAAAACCCCAATATATTAAAATTTTTATAATTATATTTAGTATCCATTTTTTCATAATATAATTCTTTTATAATTAAACCTATATTATTTCATAAAAAATATTCAATAATTTCAACATAAATTATTATTTGTTCTTACTCAATATAAACTCCTATAAAATATATTTAACAACAAGATATGTGCACATAAATCATAGTATGGGATATACAGAAAGAATTTATGAAAAATTTTATATCATTTTAAAATAATGATATTATATAAAAAAGTTTTCCTATAAGATAATAAATATTGAGATCAAATAATACATTCTAATTTTCTATAACATATAAAATATTGTCCTAAAATAATACCTACTCATTAAAATAAAAGAATAAATATTGAGCTCAAACAATAAATTGTAATTTTATGTAGGGGTTTATAGAATAAAATTAGAAATCTTACTTAAAAACCCATATATTAAAAAGTGTACACTTACACTTAGTATCCTTTTTTTATACAAACAAAACATATATAGTGAAAAACATTTTCTTCTCGTGATATATTTTCTTGACATTCAACAAGACTTCATCATTTTTTTACTCATCCTTAAACTATGTGAAGAAAATTAAAAATATCGGATGAGAACAAAAGTACAAGTATGTGAAATTTTAAAAACAATGACGTAAACCCATTTGACTATTTTAAAACCATGATATCATAAACATTAGTTTTCCTTTATGAAAATAAACTTTCACCTCAAATAATACTTTCTCATGAAATTGACATTACTGAATCTTTTTTTATTAAGAACTTAATGTAAAATAATAAAAGGAAACCCATAATCAGGAATATTTCTTAATGAACTATAAGAACACATTTTTCCCCATAAATCATTCTTTTTTCAACTACATGGGAATAATCAATCCTTTCAAATAAATGATTATTTAAAAAGATTTTGAAATAAAAATATTTCTCTAAAAACTCATTTTCATGCATCAAAAAGTGATGTAGGCGTCTTTGGAAATCATCTTCATTGACCTATACAAGATCCCTTATAAGAACACTTTATATGTGAAATAACGAATATGGTCAACTTTTAACATAATGTTCAATATCAGATAGTCATTTCCCAATGAATTGTATATCTATATCAGGATCACCAATCATCATGATCAATATATGACTCAAAAATCATCATAAAAAATTATGAAGGACCATAACATGAATGGAATAAATAAAATTAGGAAATTATATCATAAAACTAAAAAAATTATCATCTTCAATCTACTAGGTTAAAATTTTTAGATATTGATATATCATTTTCCTTTAAAATAACATTTTTAAAAATCAAATTTCCAAAACAAAGGGAAGTAGGATTATTGTTTGAAAAATACATATCATATTATAAATGAAGCCAAAAATGAAACAAATTTTCTAGCTTTGTGACAAATAATTGATGTCATAAATATTAAAATAAAACATTCAATTTTTAGTTTTGTAAATAAATCCCACAAATTATATATAAAAAATTGAAAAAGAATCTATTTGAAAACCTTTTTATAAAAACCAAATGATATAAAAAATTTCCATTCTAGGTTACTTCTATCCTATAAATAAATCCATTGTATAATTATAGTAATATGTAAATGTAATAAAATGATTAAGAAGACAAATCTCTTAAAAATATAAAGTGACATTTTATGGTAAATTGGGCCTTATATAAAATATGACTCATCGTAAATGTTCTATATCACCTATAATTAGGAAATAATCATTAGGTTCATATGTAAGGCCTTCATAGGATTGTATTTAGATTAAAATAAGGTGTCTAGAATTTAGGGATGGATTTTAGGAAGGGATTATGATCAGTATAAACTGATCTAATGTTCTTTAAAGGTTTAAATAATATTGTATAAGAATTTTTCTTTTATAATTTTGGGGAGGGTCATTCATGAAATTTTTAAATTTATTAAATTAATATAAATTAATTTTCATTTTAAAGAGCAATTGAATTGATGTATTTTAAATATATGATAAAGATGATAAAAAAATCACGTCCAATATAATTTGGAATATTTTAGGTGATGTTTTCCCCTTTATCTGTTTATTTTAACCCTAGTTAAAAATTTTGAGGATTGCCATGATATTAAATATTTTTAATCTTTATGGGTTATGATAGTTATAATAAAAGGAAAAGTTACAAATAATTTGATCATGTTTTATATTATAAACCATATTACATTCACATGGACGATTATAATATTTTTTCAACTTTACGACAATTAATATAAAATTATTTGTTTTTGAATATTAATAATGTCAAATTTTTAAATACTTATTTTATTTTACTTTCAAGTAATCAATATTACAATTTAATTCAAATATAAACACTTCAAACATCCTTAATATGTTATATTTATATATAAAATTATTATGACACTATATCACAATAATAAACAATTACATATATTATTTTTAATTTTATTAAAATGAATTTTAAAACCACTCAAAAGAAACATTTCAGAGTTGCGTAATCATTTATGGTAAATATTTCAACAATAAAATTTTCAAATAAATTATAATGTTAAAAAATAATTCATATATTAAACAACCATTTTTAATCTAACATTACCTCCTTTTCCACTATGATATATATTTGGTGACACTTTAACATAAAGAGTGACTTTTTGATTTTGTTCCTCATTTAAAATTAGATTAAGGTAATTATAAACTGATAGTTGTAGATAATTGAAAATATTTATATCATATAAATATCATGAATAGAAATATTATTCAATATACTAAATTTTAGTGTTGTTTTATGTTTTAGGCCTTATCAAATTATTCTTAATTTTAATTACCCGAATTACCCTTATCTATGTGAGAAATATTTACTATGGTAAACATACATAATGAATAAAATAATTGTGATCTTTTTACCAAATTATAAACTAAATAATTATAACATGTAATCGCTATGTAAGATTAATTTTCTATAAGTTGTAGAAAATGATTTAAAATTAAGATAAACCAATGTTTTTTTGAAAAAATGTGTTTAAAAAAACGTTCATATACCAAAACAAGTTATAATGATTATTTATGTAATGAAACATACCTTCACATCATTTATATAGTTTCGTCATTATTTTATTGTAATAAGTTAAATATAATTGCATCATGAAGGACAAAATAGTTTAGTAGTATTGGAAAAATAGATACATTCACAAATCCCAACTTATTTTTGCAAATACATATTACAAAATAATTTTTTTGAAAATGAAATCATTCCCTCTATAATTTTCATGAATATGAATAATAGGACACATCATGGATTCCTATTTAAGGGAAAACATAATGGTGATCTCAATTTCTCAATAAGGGTTGAGTATAGTAGAAGCTACCATGAATCAATAATCACATTCAACATGAAAAGTTAAATAATGGAAAAAAATTCAATTTAAAAACATTAATATCATAATAATTAAGAAAATATATATAAATTCAAACACATTATTTTAAATCAATATCATTTTTCCAAATGGATAAGGGATAATCATTAAAAAAATGTAAATAATGAAAAAAAACATTTCATTTAATCAATATACTGAGAATGAAATGCTTCTAGAGATAATATCATTATAAAAATATAATGGATAACTATAAATAAATTATTAATGATGTAAATTCAGAATTATGGGATGTTATTATAAAAGAAATAATGAAACCTTATAATGTGATGAACATCCAAAATAATGTTTAAAAATGATTGGTAGGTATACAGTAGAATCCCATTTAAGTAAGGTTATCCAACTAATTCATCCCATGATACTATTGACGTATCAAGGGGATATTTATAACTAGTCCCTAAATTTAGCTTCATTTCCAAATCATTACAGATATATTAAATAATTTCTTTAATTCATGAATAATATTCCTTACCATTAATTATCTATATTGAATAAAAAAATACAGATTATAAATATTTCCCCGGTTAATCAAATAAAATTTAAATAAAAAGAGCGTATGTATAAATGAAATATGGTTTAATAAATAATAATATCCATGATAAATAATATGAATATTTAGGGTAAATTTAATATCCAATGATCACAAGAAAGTGAATTATTCAAGGGAAAGTAAGTGACTAAAAAATGAATCATGAAAATGAATGTTAATATATTTCTTTGTTAAAATGATAAAAAAAATTACATATGAAGAACAATTATTGTATCAATAAAACATATCCCCATTTGATTATTTTTAAAATAAATGTTTTCTGTCATTGATGAATCAAAAAAACAAAAAAATATTTTTTATAACATTATTGAGTAAAACATCCATTTTATTTTTAGAATCATTTTTATTTGATAATATCATTTTAAACATATAAGTGAATCATTAAAATATTGAGTTGTTAAGATTAAATGAAATTCAATAAAATTTTTACACATCAACACATTGATTTCCTTCACTTTATTGGTAAATGAAAAATGATAATTTTTATAAATGAGAAGAAGATTCCAATTAAATGTTTTTAAAAAAATTAAAGAATTGGTAAAATTTTATTTAATAAAGCATTTTAAATAATTTTGAAAACATTATTGAAACCAGTTTTATATAACATGATTTTTGAAGGAAAATGAATTTCCATTGAAGAGAGAATTGAAGTCGGATTTTAATAAAATTATTTCATTAATTATTTTAAGTACAATATTGGGGAATATTTGTTGCTATTACATGAAAACATCATGATTAACCAGATTATGAGAAAATGGGTGGTTTTTTATTAAATAATTATCAAATAATTTTTTTCAATAGAAATTCAGGTATAAACAATCCTGATTATATGAAGATTGTAAAATGATCCCCTTCCAAGATCATAACATTTAAGTAAAAATTAATAAATGAATTGATTATGTGTAAAAAATGTAATTCCAAAGAATGTGTGAACAAAACATATGATATTTAAAAGAGTTTAAACATATAATATTTTAATTAAAAAATATAATTAAAAATTAATATAACCTAATAGATAGAAGTTGAGTTTTGAAATTCATTAACACTTGGTTACTACCATGTCAAAATACCATAGAATGATATAACTAAAAATGGGATTTTAAATAGAATAAATTATTAATTAATAATGATATTACATGGAAAAGTGGCATTAAATACACCATATAAAAGAAATTTGGTTTATATAATTACAATATTCATCAATGAAGATAAATTGAGATGATATCATTTATTACTTGGTAATGTTTAAGAAAAATTAAATTGAATGAAATAATTAAAATTAAAATTTAATAAAATTTGAAATATTATGTATTCATAATATTATATGTAAAATTGGAATTAGGTACATCATATAAAATAAATTAGGTTCTAAACAAGAAAATATGTCTCAATAATGGGAAATTGTGATGAAGTCCAGTACGTCACACGTCCCTTTGGTTGAATGTGATTTATACTCTGATATAAAGGTTCAAGGAATATTAATAATTTATACCAAAACCATAATAATATTTCTATTATCATATAATATTCACTTATAACATATTACCACCTATTTTCTAAAAATATATTATTATTTTCATTGCTTCAGGAGTTGATTACCTAGTTTTCTCAATCATGATTTTCCATGAATGTTACTCTTCTTGTGAATATTATATAGTTCCATAATATCCATAATTATATTAAGGTTATAAATAAATAAATAAATAAATAATTACATATATTGATTAGAAACCTTTTTAGGATCATTATAGAAATGTGAACATAGAGAATGGATGACATCACCCCGTGGAAACTGTAGGTTATATGTACGCATGAGTGACATTATCATTTTCTAAATTTGTGTAGGAGTAAAGAAATGGGTGATATATTAATTTTATAGAATAAATATATTGTCATATGAATTAAATATAATCTATAAATTTATTCTTATAATGTTTTATGTAAATATTAAGTGAAAAACGACTCACATTTCATTGTGATGTGGTAATCTGCTATACACACGAAGAATATTTTCATATTTTAAACAGAATAGAATATAAGAAGGAAGATGATATATTATAAATACATAACCATAAAAATATAATAAAAATTATATAAATTACTTAAACCCTAATTATAACCACCCTCTATTTTTTGTGATGGAAAAAAATTACATCGGTTCTTAAGGTGGTAGTCTTCTATACACATGATTGATGACTTTGTTTTAGATTTTATATAGGAGGATATAGATAAATATTATTAAACAAAAAATAACATATAATTATATAAAATATTATGGGTGTTTTAGATTTTTAATATATAATTAAATGTTGAAGAATAATAATCTAAATGGATGATCTTTTATAAGATAATTACCTTCTCTTTGAGAAACCACCTTTAAATAACCTATTAAGGACACTAGGGTTGGTATTTATGGAATAACAACATCTCTAAAATATGCATAAGAATTTGGGTGGGGTAGGTGTTGTTTTGAGGTTTTGGTCTAGAAAAAATCCTTGATAGATGAAAAAATACAAGGGATGTAGTGTGCTTTTATAGGTTAGGAAATGTAATCATCTTGGAAATTACTTGAAAATTTCTAAAAATGACTCCAAAAAAATATTTAAATTCAAAAAAAAAAATTATTCAAATGAAATTATGTGATAATTTGGTACGCATAGGAACTAAATATTATCATAAATTAATATTTTAAAAATATGTTATGTTATAATTACACTTATCTTCTAATTTTAACCTCCATGTAAAACCATTTTACCATAACCACGATAAATAAATTTTACTTTTGATTATTCATTTTGGTAAGAAATTATATTGAACATAATAGATAATATAAATTCTTACTATTTCAAATATTGAATCTATTTTTATATATTCAATTCTAATAAGTATCAAAATTCAATTTAAAATTATAAACCTAGATATGATGAAAATATAGGTTTCCAAAGATAAAACTATCATTATTATATAAGGATTTAATATTAAAATTAAATATGATACTAAATAAAATTTCATAAAATAGTTAAATTTTTATAAAATTAAAATATTTTTTCTATAAAACTATATTAGAATATAATTTGACCTTGTAAATAATTTAAATGAAAATGAATTTTTAACTGAAAATAGATATTTTTACTATTCATTGAAAAATAAATATAATCATAAAACCCCAAAAATCCCCAATAATATAATATTGATATTATGATTTATAAATATAGCTTTATTATTTCATATAAATTTACTAGAATTGATAATAATTTATTTTAATTTTATTTTCACAATGTGTGACTAAATAGACTTTTATAAATAATATATTTTTTTTTCAAAAACATTTATTTGAAATGATTTTTTATTATCAATCCATAGATAATAATAATTTTCATTATTTAGTTATTAATAATCATACCCTAAAATTTAAGGCTAGGTTATAATGGTATACAATGTTGTATTTCATTTAGATTCAGGTTTGCGTGTTCTGTAGGCTATCAAAAATATTAAATTTAAAGAAATATATTTCATGGGTTATTTATGATTGGAAATTCATCTCTCATAAACTATTGAATTTCATATTAATCATTTGTAAATATAGGGTGTTAAATTCTACCAACAACAATTATATAGTGTCCTCTTAATTTGATCTTGCACATAGAAATTAATGTTTTGATATTTGAAAATGCTGGGTTGAAAAACCAGACCATAAAATGGTTAATGAATCATCTTCTTGAATAATTTTTTTTATTGTTTTTATGAGAACACATATGAGGAAAAACTACATTACTACTACACCACTTCACCACTTCAACACTACTCCACATCACCACATAAAACTATACAGGGATTCACAAAAAACTACATTCCATAACAATGGATTAACGATCCATTCAAGCATTCAAAATGAAATACCTTAATAGCTAGATCTAAAATAAGATATAAAGGTATGTAACATGGTCAAATAAAGTAACAAATTACTAATGTTTTGTGTAGCAGAACATTGGTTGAATGTGAAGATATGTACATGGCATAAAATCATAAATTATTATAAATAATGATAGAGATCATTGATCATAAGAAAATGAATGATCAATGGAATGTTAAGGACCTGAAAACCATAAATATGTTATTATTTGAAATAACATTTTATTCATAGAATGTGAATGTAAAAAGATATGTTTTTAAAAGAGAATTTTGATAAATTTTATGAATTTTATTACCATAAATGAATATTATGAAATATATTCACACAATACATTTCCGTTTCATAAGAAAAATTTCATCATTTTGTTGTAATTTGATCAATTTCCAATTTATTACATACTCAGTTAAATGAAAGTAAAAGAATATTTTTTCTACAAGATATACTGAAATTAAATATTAATATATCATAAGATCCATAAAAGAGTGATAATTCTTTTTGTCTATCTCAAACAATTTTCAAAATAGAATATTTTTAGCACAAGTTGTCAAATATAAAACATTAATCTCTAAAAATCAATAGTGACACCATTATTTCATCAATAATATTTATTATTCAAATATTTTAAGAAAAAAATGACATATTAACCTTAAAATCACATAGTCTTGTTATATGTTTTAAACCATTATCATCCTTTAATTGTCAGTTCATGCCTCACAATGTTTCTATAAATGATGGGTTGTCACTGGCCATGTGTGTTGTCCTTTTTCTAAAACCATATTAATATAATTCCTATAAAGTATGAAAATCCAGATAAACCTTAAATAATAAATAATAAAATATAATATAATCTTTAATAGATACAAATATATTTAATCTTATGTCCAAAAATGTAAATGCATTCTTCCTCAAATAACTTTTTAATATGATAAACCAATATGATTAATTCCCATATCTTTTTTCTCAAAATTTCCTTCATATTTATAAACTCCCATCACTTACTACTTAAAAAAGGAATGTTTAAGATTTTAAACTTATGATCAAGCTTTATCTCAAAAACCAGTGATGGTATCCATAACTTTTATGGTGATAAATAAATATATTAATTTAAAATTTTACCGAATCCATAGATGATTCATAATACTTATAACCAAAATACCATTAGTATGAAAAACATAGATAATTTATTTTTTGAATGTGAATACAAAAATACTTAATCCTAATTATTTAAAATATTTCCTTACTTATTAAGTGGGATACCCATTATATGTGTCCATCCAATATAATAATGAATAGGATCCATACATTTAAGATGATGAACATTAAATGTATCCCTTTTATGTTTTGTATTTCCACCCATCATATTCAACATTATTCCTCTATAATTCATTAAGTTATTCCATTATTTCCAACACATAAGTAATTTTACCATCACATTGACACACTTTTAAATGAGCCTCTTTCAACATTTTTGATATCAAAGAAATCATGAATTAATTCCTCCATGCTCTCTATCAATTGAGCTCTTAGTGAAATTCGTCATTTGGTCCTTTGGTGTGTATGGGAGTTGGTTAAGTTATATGTTTTTAATCATATTATGGGATAAATAATTAGGCATAATCAAGATATAAATCACTCCAATTATCCTATGATTTGGTTTCTCAAAATCACATAATTTTTCTTCATGTTCAACATTAGCTTAATTACTATAGGTTTAATCCATTGACCAAAACAAAAAATCATAGGGTGAGAAAAATTATTAATAGTGGGAAAATATTATAATAATTTATAAGTGTTTTAAATCATAAAAAATTATTTTATATCTAAGAAAAATTATGTTTAATCTTGTTAATTAATATCTATAATATATTTAAATCATTCAGAATGGTTTTTATGGAATATGTGAACTATCCAATCCATATCACCTATGAGTGTCAAACCAGGTGCGTAGTAATGATTGTTTTCAGGCACTAGGTGACAATTAAATGAAGCCTAATGAGAAATTTTTGAATTTATTACCCCTTCGTACTACTATTACAGAATAACACATACTTTTAGTTTGAAGATAGCGATTTATTTCTGGATAAAACCATGTAATCAATTCATTACGAAAACATTAGAATTTATTTCTATACTTATTCTCAAATTATATCACTAGTTATGATCCCAAAACTATGTTTTCCTAAATCTAGCTCACAAGGATTCGATTAAACATACATTGATAACAACTACAATGACCCTATGTATGGTATCCCAAAGTAAGATTCTAAATTTTAACATTGGCATATGATACAAATAATCACACCACGAATGATTGAATATTTTAGTAGTATTGGTAAACTATATACAAACATGATTCTCATATTAATTTTGAAAACGCAAATTAATAATTTTTTTTAAGAATTAAAATTATTCCCCCTAGAATATCAATACAAATAAATCACATTAAACTTCATGGGTTCTTATGAAAGGAATCAAAATCAAACTGAGATCAAATTCTTAGGAGGGGTTAATTATATAGGAATACATCATGAATCCATAAGAATAATCAACATGAAAAGGTAAATTACTAAAAACACATTCCATTTAAATAAAATGACTTTCATAATAAATATAGGAAGATAGATTACTGAAAAGAAATCCCATTTAATAAATATCATGACTATGATAGCTTGATGTGGCATAATAAATGTAACAAGTTAAACAACTGAAAACAATTCCATTTAATCAATAAAATGAAAATTAATTGCAACAAGAGATAATATATTTGAGAAAATATATTGTATAATAATAATTAAATTGTTAATTCATGAAATAATTAATTATTTTATGTCATGGTATCATGTTTCATGAAATCATATACAATCAATACCTTCCTTAGGATAGTTTTAAATTTATTGGTATATATACCACAATACCCCATTTAACCAAGGCTAGCCAACTAAAATTGATTATGATTTTATTGATACATCAAGGTTATACCTATAACCAGGATCCAACCATATCTTCATATCAAAATGATTCCATATATATTAAATTATAAAATTAATTTAGGAATGATATTCTTTACCGTTAAAAATTGTATTGAATAAAAAATGAAGATTACTGATATTTCCCCAATAAATCAAATAAAATGTATATTTTGACACCATATGAATAAAAGAGAGACATATTATGTAGTAATAAATCCTTGATAAATAATAAGGATATTTAGGAAAAATTTAATGTCTAATGGTCACATGAAAGTGAATAATTAAAGGGAATGTTACTGATTTCAAAAAACAATCAGGGAAGTGAATTTCAATAAATTCCATAATCCAAATTATCATAATCTATTTAGAATAAGAATAAATATGGTATCCATAAAACATAACCAAATTGTAGAATATGTAAAATAAAGCATCGTTTTTTAAGAATAGAAATACCATAAATTGATATTTAAAAATATTCTTGGTGAAAATATCTTTTTTATTTTGAAAACAATTTTCTTTTTGAAAATAAAAATTAAACAAAAAAATTGATCATAAAATCATTTATTTTTCATGTTTATTATAAATTCTATACTTTTCAGACATGTTAAAACAATAGTTTCTTCCACTCTATTGATAAATTGAAATGACCATTATTTGGAAAATTAAATGAATAACTTTTTTATTTTTTTGAAATGTAAAACGTTTGTAATAATGTATTTAATAAACAATTTTTAATATTGTAAATAATTTTTTGGGAAAATATGTTTATAAAACATGTTTTTGAAAAAAAATAATTCATTCTAAAATATAAATGTCGTTTTATATTTTTAAAAATATTTTATCAAATATTTTAATTACCAAAGTGTAGGAAAATGATACTATTTCATGAATAAATCATAAATAATAATATTTAAATAAAATATAATGGGTTAATTATACAATGATAAAATAATTTTCTTCAATGGAAATTTGAGTTAAAAATAATAATGATTGAAATTATATTTTGAAATGAATCCCTAAAAAGTTTATAACATTGATTTGAGGATTAATAAAGGAATAGAGTATGTATATCAATTGTAAAGCCCAATAAAAAGTGTAAATAGACAATAATATATCCAAAAAGTCTTTACACATATAATCTTTTAATTAAAAATATAATGAAAAGGTAAAATAATTAATTAGAATAAATTGATTTACAAAATTCCTTACCACTTTGTAACATTAATCTAAAAATACCATTTGATGAAATCATTAAAATATAATCTTAAAATAAATATTAATTATTATTGAATCATGATATTACTTTTTAAAGGGGTAGTATATACACCATATAAAATAACTTTTGCTTATAACATTCTAATGTTCCACAATGAAGGTAAATTGAGACCAAGTCCCTTACTACTTGGTAAAGTTTATGTAAAATAACCTTGGATGAAATACTGCAATTTGAAAATTAAAATAAAATTAATTATAAAGAATTCATGAAATTAAATGTAATGGTGGATTTATTTATACCATATATAAGAAATTTGGTTCCCAATAATAAAATATCCATCAATGAGGAGAAATTGAGATGATGTCCCTTACCTCACACTTCATATTTTCTAGACATTATATAATCTATTGTATAATGGTTTTTTGAATGTGATTAATTTACACCAAAAAAATATTCATATTTATAATATCATATATTATCCTGTTATTATATTTTGTCACCCATTTTGTGATATTATTTATTTATTTTCATTATTTCTGGTGTGAATTCCCTTGTTTTCAAATTTATTCAATATCAGGAATGATCATGTTCTTGTGAATATTATAGATTTAAATCATATAAAATAATATATTAATGTTATAAATATCAATTTTTTCATTAGAAGCATTTTTATATTCATTATTGAAATTTGAACCGGGAGAATGGATTACATCACTTAGTTGAGATGGTATTTCATACATAGGAATCAGCAACATTATTATTTCAATAATTGGGGAAATGGTAAGGAAGTAGATGATATATTAATTTTAAAAATAAATATAATTTCATATGTATAACATATATTTATTAAATTTTCCCTTATTTCTATCCTTTTAATTCTTATGTGAAAAACGATTCACATCACTTTGCGAGGTGATAGTTTGCCGCATAAACGAGCGACATTATCGTATTATAAATGGAATGGAAGGTAAAAAAGGTATATGTGATATTAACATTAAATAAGTATAATAAAATAAAAAATATCATATAATTGTCCTAAATATTTCTTAATATTCTACTTAGAATGGTGGTGATAAAAAAACAAATTACAGTGGTTCATGAGGTGGTAGTCTGTCATACACACAAATGATGATCTAGTTTCACATTTGATGAAGGATGAGATGGAAAAATATTATAAAATAAACATAATAAAATATTTTTATATTAAATATTTTTTATTTTTATATATTGGATGTGTTAATGCATAATTAATGTGGAAAATTTATAATGAATATGAAAGAGCTTTGTTAAGAAAACTACCTTCTCTAAGAGAAGCCTCATTTGTTTCTCCCCTTAAGAATCCTAGGGTAGGAATTTTAGGGATCCTAGAAGCTCTAAAATGTGCATAATATTTCAAAGATATATATTTAAGGTTTTTTAGATCCAAAAAGCATTATATGTGTAGATAAGTGAAGGGATTGAGTTCCCTTTTTATATTTGGGTAAAAGTATCCCACATTGAAATTACTTGAAAATATCCCAAAAGAACCTAAAATGGTAATTTCATTTACAATAAATATACTTTCAAATGAATATATTTTCTATATTTTTATGTTTATGGACTATATATTTACATAAAATAAAATTTGTATTAGTTGTTTTGTTATTTTACCCCAAATCATCATAATTCAACCACCGATAAACAAATTTTTACCTTAACAATGATAATTAATGCCAACTATTTTCAATATTATATATGGTTAAAAATAAATATGGTCTTGTTTGATAATATAAATTATGATTATTATTAATATAGAATCAATTATTTCAAATTAAATTCACAAAATTGCAATAATTTAATTTAAAATTATAACCATATATAAGATGAAAAAATGAGTTTCAAACGAAAACTGTAGTATGTATTGAGGGTTTTAATTTAAAAAATCAAAATGAAATTGATTAAAATGAAAAAAATTAGATATATGTTAATATAATATAAATAACTTTACTATAAACCAATATTTTAATATAATTTGATCTTTTATATTTTTAAACGTAGTTTTCAATAAAAATCAGTATTTTCAATATTCATAGAAAATGAAACTTTTTAGAAAAATATGGAAATTCACCATAACATAATTTTTATATGATGATTTCAATATTAAATTTTAATTTTGAAAATAAATTTACATAAAATTATAAAATTTAAATCTAAATTATATCCACAAACCCTGATAAAGATTTCTTTTAGAAAAAATACAATTTCAAAAAAATCATTTAAATTAGTTTTATTTAATTTATAGTCAATAGATTATCAAAATTTTCATAATTTAGTTATTAAAAAAATAACGTTAAATAAAATTGATATATTATAATGGTGTAATATATTATAGTTCCTTAAGATTCAATTTTGTTTGTTCTTCAATCATTTTATGAGATTGAATTTAATGAAAAATATTTGGTTGGTCATTTATGCTCAGTGTAGTGTGACACATACAATATAGAATATAATGACATTCCTTATTAATTTCAGGGTGTTTAAATTTAAATGTAATAAAATAAATTATATCTACTAAAATAATAAAGATATTACTTTTAGATAAAATTTATCGAATAACATGAATTTTGATTGAAAGAAATGACAGTTTGTAAAAAAATATTATTATTCACAATTCAATGAAAAAAATTAGTTAATTTGATTAAATTCACTATATGTTAAATTTTATATTTAAATTTCACAAATTAATTTAATTTTGTAAAAAATTCTATATGTAGAATGAATTAAATATTATATTATCCTAAAAAATTAAGATATAACATTTACAAAGGAAATATATTTGGGGAGGAAAAATATTACATTACTAAAAATAGAATTAATATTTACTAATAATTAATCAATAAATTTTTATTGTGTATAAACATTATATATATTTCATCAATTTTTTAATCCTATTAAAACCCATTAATTTAATGGTTGTGTTATGAAGATGAACTTTTAAAAACAATATTTTTTTGGTTTTTCTATGTCACTGTTAAAAGTTATATACATTAACGAAAAAAATGTTATTCTTTTAAAATCATAGGGTGCTACACTCACTACCATTGAGTGTGATGGGGATACATGATCACTACCATTTATATGATAGAGATTGGTTATTATTGTTACCGCCATTGAAAACAAACGGTCTTATGTTCTTTAATTGATTTATTGCTACAATCCTTAAAAATAATGGTTTTAGGTTTCATGATATAACCCTTAAAATTAATGTTTAAACCAAAATCCCTCGATGTATTTAGTGGAGGATACACAGGGATCTGTTGTAATTTATTTTCAAACTCTTTTATCGATCCCTTAATTTATTCCTTTTCAATTTATATTCACAGTATGTTTAACACTTAATTTTATTGTTTATTTAATTATTTTAGTTAATTAGATCTCATTTATTGTTAATTTCTAAAGTTGTTTTCATCCATTACTTTGACTAAAAATTTCGTTTTTGACAAAGATGGTTCAAAAAATCAGTATTTCATGATCTCAAATTATATTAGGCCTAACTAGAATATCTGGAATTTTATAATGTATTAAATTGATGTAAGAGAATTTTGGTGAAATTTTGGTGTTGAAATTCATAATATAAATTCATATTTTTATAAATATAAGGCTATATTTTTGTGTTGAGAGATGTTTTTGGAGCATTATTCCATGGTTTAGAGAATCATATGACACCATAGAGAAGAAAAGGAAACCAAATATGATGTTTTTTACCAGATTACCATGACTCATTAAAGAGAATTATTTATATATATTTATGTGCATACTATTAATTTTAAGGAATATACATTTTAGATAAGTTTTTTCGATTTACAGAGTTAGATCATGTTGTTTAATGGTCATATGATCATATTTAGTTAAATTAACTATATATAATGAAGGTAAAAGTTAATTAGTTGTGTAAATGAAGGGATTAATTGTTGAATTTCATTCTTTTAGTGAAAATGGGGAAATATTGGGAGATACTATTTCCATTGGCCATTCGAAGACTCCAGCTAAATTTAAAAGACCCATTCCATTATTTCGTTGGAGATATATCCTAATGCGAGTCCACTCACAGTTTTTTTACTTTCCATGATACATTTGTACAGACATGATTTTAATTATAATACATTCTAACTATAATATTTTTCTAATTCTTTTTGATTATTTGGAAATGCATAATACATTTACATGACTATAATGTAACCATTCACTATGAATTATTAACATTTTAAATTGTTTTTTATTCATTGCAATTTTGTGAAAATGAAATAATTATACCATATTGATTGACATCAAAATGTTCTGTTTTAATGAATAATGTTTTGTGTTATGTTATTTATATTATAATGTTTCAATGGTTAAAGAATTATAAATTATTGGTATCCAAAAATCCATACCCTCTCTTGAATAATGAAAACTCAATATCGGAACAAATTACCTTGGTAGTAGTGTACTCTATAATATTTATTAGATTTTAAGGAACCCTTCAATTTTATCAAGTATATTTTATTATTTTAATATTTATTCACTCATTATTTTATTATATTCACTTATATTTTTTATAATGGATTGCATCATTTCATCCTATATAAAATGTGTTGTCTCATTTATGTGACAATTTATGATTATTTAATTCATGATTCAATATTTATGCTCATTAAGTATGGATGAACACAATATTGTGGATTGATGTTTTACTTAAATTATGATATATATAATGATCAATCATGCTAGTACACAAATAGTTGGAAAATATAACTGATATAAATATTTTCTTAGTCTTGATTCTGTAAAGGGTATTTATAATGCATGGTGGAAGTTTATAGACAATGACATCTTTGACATTTTCTAAAATATTATTAAATATAATCCAAGAGTTAATAAAAAAAAGGTCAAATCATAAATGGTTATTTGGAATACATTTAACTACAATAGAGAGAATTTTTTAATGGTTCTTTGATAGAAGATAATGGTATGGTCATTACTATAATATATTTTAGAGAAACACTAAAATATTGAAAGATTTTTATGATATTTTTCATTATCATAATGGATATTAATAATAGAACAGGTTATACAATTGAGTATTGGAATAAAAATTAATTTCTACTTGATTACTTTAACTATGTTTTGGTGGGGAATAAAAATAGTAAAGGCACCACATTCAAAATTTTAAATAATTTTCTTTATGATTTTTCATTCTCACACCCAAAAAATGGAAGTAATTATTTTAGAGGTTGGGAGAGAATGTGAAGAATTTATATTTGATGAATGTTTATTTTACAGTGTTTCAGAATATTATTGCTGTCATATAAAATAATGTACAAAATGAAAAATTGTCAATATTATGGTATGATACATTTTTATTATTTCATTGTGGATAATGTAGATATTTTATCATAAATTTTATGATGATAATGGGTATTGAAATAGATATTGATGATGTTCTATCAAGGATATTACCTATATATAATATATAATTTCCCAGACACAGATCCCTAATATGTAACCAAACTAGGATGATCACATGACCTCATGTGATCACCCCATACTCTAAATGGCATGGACAAGTAGTGAGGGTCCATGATAGTAAGGTGAAAAGACTATACCCCCGTGATTTATGTATCAAAATGATATAAAAAATGAATAAATGGAAGAAGTTTAACACCAAATGATAGTGGAATATAAATCATTAAGATATTAGAAAAACATAGCACCAATATCTAGTAACATATAAGAGATGATGTAATTTCATTAATCCCAAAAAATTAACACGAATATATGGATGTAGGTACACATACATATAGGTATATAAATATATCCAAATAGACCAAAAGACTATCTACATACAACATCACAATACACAAACGTGGTCATGTGCTCTCGTACTCCCATGTTACAATCATTCAAGCATTGACAACATAACACTTTCCCCTCTCCAAACACATATCCATGAAATCTATCATGGTATCACTTGATGAAATGAATAGGGTGGGGGGGATATACCCAGTAGGTCACCATTTGAGATGTCTACCAAAACCCAACCAACAAACATAAAAGTGATAGTGTGTAGGTATAATAATCATCATTGATGTAAAATGCGTAAAGTTACAACCATGATGAAATGGGATCCACATTTGATGTTAGGTCAACCATACCTTCTTTGGACTAAGATAAAACTATCTCCACACCCATATATCTTATATATATATATATATATATTGGTACCAAATGAAATCATATGCACAAATATATATTATACAGCATAGACCCATGGCTTAGTTCCTAGGTTCCCACATAGTGTATCAATTTTTCATATGCCTCAGATCTCTTAATAGATAATCATAATATTGAATCAGGCCTTGAGTGTAATCTAAGGGGTACACCCAAGGTATTACACTATAAAAAACTCTAACCAAGTATATGGATATCATCCATAATAAATCCCACAACAATAATGATTGGAAATAATGGGTTGGGTCTATGGATTCTTGTGTCTAAAGATGGCAAGATGAATCCGAGGTGTGTATCTATGGAATACTAATATCCAAAAATGAGCCAACTAAATCATTGGTACAACACTGAGGCATTCAAATAAAAAGAGAAGGACCAAATCCCATGGGGGGTATCTCCCATGATAATTGGATTTATGAACCAAGGTAGAATCCTCAGAGTGCTCAATGAATTCCATTAGGAAACCATGTATATATCATGTCTAACAACACATATAACTGAAAAATTGTCCATAGTAAAGGAACCAAGTATATATACATCAAATATATTATTTTACACGTGATTATTATTCCAATTTACTACTTCTATTTAATTATTATCATTAACATTAATTTAATGATGATAAGGGTTAAGGTTAAAAATATTATTCACCAATATTATGTACATGTAGTGTATCATTGTCCTTGAATAATTATTCCAATTTAAAACATCCATTTAATTCATGTTATTACAATTAATTTATTTATGACAAGGTTTAAATGTGGGAGGATAACATTTACCATGTGAACCTCATACCAATTCCATGAATCCATTTACAAATTTATATTTTAAATAAAAAATATATTTAAGTGTCGTACTCATGCTACACCGCTATAATTTATCAATTTTCATTAATGATATAATACATTAGTAGTTAAAAAAACATCTATGTGTGGTTTGGTTATAATACCATATTGGTAAAATAAAGATATAATGGGCACACCATATGGGGTAGATCATGTTGATGTTGTTGAAATCCAAATTCATTAGGGATCTAGAAGAGTAAATGGGTACCAAATAGTGAAACCAAACTAATGATGATTAATTTTTAGGGGATATTTTTTGAAAACATAGAATGAAATATGAAGAAACTATAAACATCATGAAATTGAGGGAAAAGTCATATACCACTGAGATTATTCATGTATAGAAGTACTCATCCATTATCAGTACTTGGTTTCATCATGATCATAAGAAAATGAAAAAATATACAAATATCTGAAAAAATGGCATCATATTTTGAATAAAAAAACTATATTTATATGATATAAATTTTGAAGTGAGATAAATAAATCGAGATATTATCGTTTGATATCCATCATGGACAACGATGGCTTGATCAGATTCCATACAGAAAAGAACCAAAGGAAACCATATTTAGTCTATGCGAGGATATTCATGGGTGGAGAAGCTATTTTTTGATCTACTTGAAAATAAAGTAGTAGGGATAGGGTTAGAAATTTTTATATAATGGATGAAAAAAGTAAATAATAACAATTTTAAATAGGTGCACAGTTTGGCAGCACAGTTGGATAAATCATGCACAAATAACTATCCATGGGCACTAGGCCACACTATTTGGTAGTCCAGTTTGTATAATTATTATCTACCAATTATCTCATCTTAGTGGAGACCTATAGAACACAACACTATTTTCTCATCCATGAAACCTCTGGTGCATGGTTTTTTCAAACCATTATGCTACTCTTTTATCCAAAATTTGGAGCTTTATCCTTCAAAAAGATCTAATTTTTTTGATTCCTTCCATAAGAGAGCAATCATATTTATAAGGATAAAAGAACTATTTAATATAATATTCATATATTACTTTCCTGGAAGAGAATATAGGGTTGTTACAACATCCTTCTCTTAGGATAACCCATCCTTGAGTTGGTCTTCTGAGGGAGGTAATGTATAATCTAAGAAAAATTCTGTTTACAATTCATACATGTCAGACTCTATCTCTAATGTCTTATCCTGAACTATATCATGATTCCACAACCCCCATACCTAAGTTATTAAATACCTTATATATCCTTCATTATCAAGTCTATAATATAGATAGGAAGTTCCTTAAAGGATGCCTCCACCTCCAACTCAATATCATCAAGCTGAAAGATGTGGGTTAGGTCTAAATAATACTAGTGAAGTAGTGAAACATTGAGTATGTCATGAATTTCCCAATTCATCTATGGTTACTAAAACTAATAGAATATATACCCTACTCTCTCCACAACCTCAATAGGTTCATCAAACTGAATCAAAATATTTCCCAGTAGTATAAACCATAAATGAACCAATCTTGTTGATTCATGAAAGACTACTCAATCCCCAACCCCAAAATATAGAGGATGTAAGCGATGGTAGTCATATGAATTATTCTTAAACTGGTCCAAAAGTATTCAAATCCTAATCATCTAAAAATTATTTAAAGTATATTGTGTTGAAAATTTTTATGTCCTTAATCAAGAAATAATCCACTAAAAAATTTCAATTCTCATTGATATTTGCAAGCAAAAGGTAAAACTACTATAGGTATTCAACCCACCTATTCTATCTATGATTTATTTAATACCATGAACATATATTCTTATTGATTTTTTGGTCTATATAAAAAAATGATCCCCAAAAAATAATTCCTCTAAGAAACAAGGTGTGAGCTACTACTGCTAGATTGACATCATGTGTTGGGTAATTCCCCTCATTCGGACTCAACTGACGAGACTTGTACACCATGAATTAATATTTTTTTGCAACATAACTACTCCTAGAATAATGCCTGATGCATCATAAAAAATTATATACCCTCTTCCCAAATCTAGAAGATTCACGATGGATGCTAAATGTAGTCCTCCTTTTAGCTCCTAAAAGGAATTCTCCCTAGATTTAGACCCCAATAACATCACACCATTCTTATTCAAGATCTCAATAATTTTTTTAAGAATGAAATGTTCTAAATTTTTTTTTCCATAATAGCCTGCCAATAGTAGAAAAATACATATATCAAAACAGTTCTTGGGATTCTCTTTGGAAACTAAAATGCTCAAAATATATGGTTCAATAAAAACACTTATCATTGAAATAATATTACTCAGGTGGTGAACCTAGTGAGGCCAAATGTGGATTTTACTGAACATAGCAAGTAGATGATACTATCTTAGTGTATTCAATGTGATCTAAAAATATTTTACATGGTTGTGTGTTGAATGATAATATATTAATACATTGTCTAAAAAGACATCCATAAATGAATCTAAATATAGTTGGAAAAAATCATTCATAAATTCCAAAAAACAAATAGCTACTAAATTCATAAGAATGAATGAAATAACAAGACACTCATAATTGGAAAGCCTAATTTAAAAAGATGTACATGTTATATATGATGTTATAACACACACATGATGATATCATGACATAAGATAAATCATAAGAAAAACTCTATAACATTATTGTTTGTCAAATAGGTTGTCTATATGAAAAAATTCATCATGAATATTAATCGTAATATGGTTCGGTCGATTGTAATACATGAGAAGAATGAGGGTACAATCCAAAATAATATTTAAAAGGATATGTGAATGAGATGGTGAAGTACTATAACAAATAATACCCTTAGCTTCCCAATCCTCTAGTTTCCTCTTGAGCTCCTTCAAATCAATAGTATCAATCATAAAAGGAAGAATGAATATTGGTGATTCTCCAAGCACTAGCTCAATAGAGAATGACACCTCTATCTCATGAGGTAATACAAAAAAATTATAATGGAAAACATCCCAAAAATTAACTACTACTTAAGGGAAAAAATCTAGATGTATTCCTTCATCCTCCAGATAAAGGATGTAAATATGGTCCTTCAATCCTCCTAGACCGCGATTCTCAGGTACAGATATACTTTCCTAGACATCATATTCAACTTTATAAAGATAACTATCCCAATATGGTGATGTAAATGAAACCCTATGACGTTTTTAGTCAATATAATCATGATAGGTGATAAAAAATTCCTTCTTTAAAATGAAATCAAATCCCTTCATCTCGAGGATGAAGCGGTCCCATATGAAATGATAACTACCTACCTCAATGGGAAATTATTTTCAGTAGCATGCACTCCCCCAAAATAATGTGTCCTCAAGGAAAAAATATACTAAATAATAATATGAAAGAGTTATATATTATTAAATGAGATAAATGGAAAAAAACTAATCATATCATAATAGTCATATATTATAGTAGAGGCTACCTCAATTGTCACTCTAACTGTAGATGGTTCAGAACCTTGCACCCTATGTATAGGTAGAAATAAATTATTTTGTCTTGATCCATTCCATTATTCTATAACCTGACTACATAGAGTGGATATACATAGAAGGTGTGGTGTATGATGATTCATTCCTCCTCGACCACATCCACACCTCATCATGCATGACTAGTGGTAGACTAGCTTCCAAAAAATTGTGTAGTTGTAGGCCCTTCTCTATAAGGCAGAGTAGGTTCACATCCTCTCCCACATAGAACCAATGGGAATGTAGAACAAAATCAATAATTTTTCCCCATATTTCTATTTGACTGGAATATGACTGGGTCTTGAACATAGAGAGGTTTTACATGAAAATTCATATTACACAAATAAATATCACTTATCTAAATGAATAGTAAATCTAGCTACTGTTACTATATAGATAATTCAAAAGATGAAATTTCATACTAAAAGATAAACTACATCCCTAAATCTCCATTGAACTACCATTACCTATATATCTAGATTCTATCATGTTTTCTCAATAACAAACTACTGGTTCAATATTCTCATGACAAAAATCAAATGGAAACATTTACTTGAGACTGGATGGAATTCCATTTCCCATCCATAAAACATCTTACTCTCGAAAAATCAGCATTAGGGAAGCATAATGAGCGACCCTGAAGAATATTAAATCTATTTGTAAAATCCATAATTGTTAGGTATCTATTATCTAAATGTCTTAGATCCAAATCTTTTTTAGTTCTCAGCATCTATAGAAAGAATCAGCTATAGAAAAATGATTAAAAGCCTTTAGACCATATCCTGATAGTGGTCTCCCTGAGAAATGATATACCTCCAATGCTTGGAAAAACCAAGAAGTATATAAGTAGAGAGATTGAGTCTTATTTATGGAGGTATCTTCCGGCGCTCAAATATAGATATCGCATTCCCTATCCATGTCTTAGTACTTCATGGTCCTCCAACCCTTGGAAATGTTGTATGATGTTGCTTCAGAAACTATCACATTATCTCTTCTATAGTTGGCGTATGCAATGGATATCCCTCAAAAATATGTATAAGAGAAGGGAAATCCAAACGAAATTATAAATAGATACAGACATCAGCTATAACTGGAATTTCCACAGGTATAACTACAAGCGGGATAGGTCTCACCACCCTCAGAGTACAGTTGTTTCCACCTTATTAGTTCTCGACATGAAGACTTGATAGTGGAATATATAAAAAATTTAAAAACACGCAACTTTTATAAGATTCATAAAAAATAAAATTGTTGATTCATGAATATGATAGGTAAAAGACATCCTATAAAATAATCACACCCTTCCTTCAAATCATAAATCCATGTTCGAGAATCATTTAAGACCACAAAATAGGCTTGAAATTATACCTACTACCTAGCATGACAATTAGGTCTGAGCCAAGATATTAGTTTTATATCAGGGATCTAGTATACATTATTTAAATTGAAATTTATAAAAGAAATATCCTTTTAGGTTTCTATTTGAATCACTATTTAACAAAAACCCTTTTCCATTTACATTTAGAAATCAATAGTTCTCAAATATGTAATTATGTATATCATTATATATAGCATGATCATATTAAATGAATATATCATTACCATGTTTTAGAGTAAAATGATTTATAAATAGAAAATTATACTATATGTTACTACTACCGGGATTTTATGATGGATCAATTATACAGATCATATATTAAAATTATAGAGGGACACAATCTCTTTAAAATTCAATTAGAATACATATAATTTCAATAAACTAATGTATCATATCATGAAACCAATGGTTCAACTATAAAACTGAATATAATTGGATAATTAAGGTGTCATCATCACACTATAGTGTAAAACACTATTTAAGATGATTAAGAGACATTAATTATTCCAATTACTTATCCCTGCATGAAACAGTAATATGATTCCAAATAAAAATTTTCAAGGAACATGAAATATACAACAATTTCGCCTATAGTAATTAAACATGTAATGATATAATGAATGAAATATATATCATGAAATTCATATAATTATTCACGAGACACATATATTCATGTTGTACCTATAAATGGTTAATAATAGATTCAACAATAATAATAAAAATCTACAATCCATACGCTTCACCAAAAAAGGTAAATTAATACAACCATAACTGGAAAAATCTATAATAAAAAATCTTATAACAAGTAATTTAGATTTTCCAACATACATGGGTTATCTAATCCGAGGAAAGGGAACATTATGGAATCCGAACACATCTTAATCTCATGTAAAATAAAAAAATAGTATATAAAATCAATACAACACAGATGATTCAAATTTGTACCATACCAAACTTAGTTCACTCACATGTAACCAAACCCTATTGGTCACATGGCCTCAACTGTGCCACCACATATTCTAGAGGTTGTTGAATAGTGGTGAGGGTCCATGATGGTACAATATGGAGAATATACAATCATGATCAGTGTAAGAAAATAGTATCATCATTAGATAAATAGAATAATCATAATAAAATTTAAGAGTTCAAGATAACACATCCAGATATAATAAAAAATTATCTTTAATAAAAAATACCAAATAAAAGATATCTTAATTAGATATATCTCAACCAAATACGTACGAATTATTAAAGAAGGTTCACATACATATAGGAATCTCAAAATACAAAAATACCAAAATAATATCTTCAAATAGATTAAGAATCCATAACTCGGTCCTATCATCCTCTATTCCCATGCTATAATAAATGAAGAATTAGAAATAGAGAACTTGTCCCTATACTTATGTGAAACCATGAAGTACATTTGGGTACTAATAACTGGATCAAATATGATTCCAAATAGAAATAGCCGGACACAATTAATTCTTTCTACAAAAATCCAACATGTTAATATAAATGATATAATTTTTATGTAAAATAATCATCTACAAAATAAAATGCAATCATTGACAACCATGTCACATTGTGATCCTCATGGGATACCATGTTAGCTATAACTCCTTGAAACATAGGTGGAACTGTATCCCCAACCCATGAATAATATATATATATATAGATTCAAATGAAATAGACTAATTTACACAAATATACATGATCTTGGATGAACCTATGTTTTAGTGCCTATGTGTCCACATAGTGCAACCACATGTCCCATGTCACAGATCTTTAATCACAGAATCATAATGTAGTTAATATTACTAAATGATCTGAGGTGAGACCATCTAATCCATGATCTCAGGGTTCGATCCAACTCAAAGTAATCAATTATAAAGTCAGGTTATCATGGTCTGAGTGTAATCTATGGGGTACACCAATGGTATTCTATCGTAGAATAGTCTTAATGATACACTGGTTCTCATCTAGAGTAAATCCTAGGCTAACCATGGCTGGGCCTAATTGGGTGAATCCATGGAACCACTTGTCTAGAGACATTAGAAGAAATAAATAGAGATTTTCCAAGGTATTACAATATCCATAAAAGAGCCAACTAAATTTTTGGTAGAATACTAATGTATTCATGTAAAAAGGAAATTACTAGATTCAATGGTAGGTATCATCTATGGTAATTGGCTCATTGAATCAAGGTGGTCCCCTTTTGGTGCTCAAGTAATTCCTTCAGGAATCCAAGGTGGCATCATGTCTAACCACTCATATTATAAGAAAAAATTCAATAATAAAGGCACCGGGTATATATACATGAACTAAAACATTATCAATGTATTGATTTGGAATACTTACTACTTCCATTTAATTATTTTAATTTCTTTTTTATTTATGTGTAAAATGGGTTAAGGTACATAATAATGGGATCCATTTTTAAATACATCATGTGTAAGATTTTCAATGTATAATCATGCCAATTTACTACTTCTGTTTAATTCGAGAAATTAATTTTAATTTATTAATTAAAATATTAATGTTTGAAGGGTAAAATTTTACATATTCAACACATTCATATTCTCAGATTTCATTTATAAATATAAATATTAAATGAAAAATCACAGATATTGTTTTATTCATGCTACGCCACTATAATTTATCCATTTTTAATAATGATATCAGACATTATATTTCAAACCAAACACACTGATTGGTGTTTTGAATATAAAAATATATAGGTAAAATAGGTATTTAATGGGGACACCCTAAGGTGTGGATCACAATAATGTTAATGACCTTTAATGTCATTAGTGATCTATAAGGGTCATTGATTTCCAAATAGGGAATAAAATTATAGATGATTAATTTTTAGGGAAATGAATAGTAAAACATGCTCGAAGAACAATGAAAACATCTATAACAATCATGAATTTGAGGAAAAGGTAACATAACACCTACCATATCCCTTTATAGGATTACTCATATAGTACTGTCCTTTGGTTCTTTCAAAATTGAAAAAATAGTAAAATAGAGAAACGCCCTGAGAATAGGGCATACAAGGTCACACAAAAATAACTCCATCGATAGGAAAAAGAAGAATGGATGGGGTTGAATGAATGGATATATTTTTGGCAGATATAAAACATGATAGTTGGATACCCAATTAGAGTCCCTGTGGAAGAGAACCAAAGGAACCATGAATTAGGTCATCGTATGATACTCAATGAAGGAGAAAACGCTCTATGTAATATTGTAAAATGAAGGAAGTGGGTGTGGGATATCCCTTTTAAATGATGATAATGTAAAAAAATGAATCTGACTATGTTTTAAGAGGTTCATGGATTGGGCGCAAGGTTGGAAAAACTATGGGTCAACCATGTACTAACTTCACTCCATGGATAATGGAATGTATGAATGGGAATCGGGGTTTGTCTAAATATTACCTACCAATTCTCTCCCAACTATGGATCCCTACATAACCCTACATAGTTTTACCAACACATGATACCTATTGTTCATGGTTTTTTTTCAAACCAAGATCCTTCTATTTTCTCTACAAATTAGAGCTCCAAGATTCTAATAGGCCCAAGAAAATCCCAATTCCTTCCAAAAGATCAGAAACACATATTTAAGGAAAAAATAATTATTGAATATGAAATTCAATAGATCTATAATTGGATTAAAAACCGATGTTTTTATAGAATAATTATAATTTTAACAAGAAGAATTAACATTATATTGTTAAAATGCTTATAAATTCTTTGAAAAATATTTTTATTTAAAAAATAGTGGAATAATAGAGTCCTAATTATGTAATTGAGGAGGATTTATTATCTAGTGATCATGGGGAATAATTAATAATTTCCAAGGCCAATGGAAAAGTGATCTATATTGGGGGACATAAATAAGGGATTAATATAAAATTCATGGAAATAAAAAGGTGTTTTTTTAAATATTGAGATGGAGAAAATAAATTTGGGAATTGTCTTTCAATTGTCAAATAAGAGAGAAAAATTCCATAGAGAAATATAAGTTTGGTTTTTGATATAATAGAATTTTTAGTGTATGTATTATTGTGGAGAATTGATATAATGATTTATTAAAGAATAATATTAATTAAAATGATGTATGACGTTGTATTATAGGATTATTTAATTTTTGAATAGTGACAAATAAAAAATTAAGCCATATAATAAATGATTCATACAAACTGATGTTGAATGTTCAATGGTCATTGAGAAAATTTGAAAAACACATAGGAGTAATTTTAAACAGTAAAGTAATTTTATACCAAACACTATTGGTTAAAAAATTTATGATGTGAAAGGATATATGATTAATATATATTATTAGATATTTAGAGAGGGAAAAATTTATTATATTAAAAACCCGTGATTTGTTAAATATTATTATCTAATTTTATGAAAATTAAAACTACTAAAAATAAAATGGTGGAATCCGCAAAAAATAAGTATTTATTGTAGAATTAATATTAATAAAAACTTAGTTTTTATAGTGAAATGAATATGAAATTACTTATTTTAATGGCTATGAAAAGAAACAGTCTTCATTAGGCCTATGAGAAAGTATTTCTTTATTATTCTTGTTTTTTTATTGTTAGTGGGCTCCCAGAAATTGAAATGAGAAGAAATTGTTTTATTTTAATGTTTAATGTTTCAATAACTCTATTGTATTTTAATTATAGATATATATGTGGATTACACCAACTCAATGATGTAAAATTTATCTTGATACAATAAATTTCGAAGTATATGTAAATAATGAAATTTAAATTTTAACAATATATATTTTAAGGGATAATAATCTAGTTCTCATGTTTAATGTCCCAAGACCAGTTCTCCATCATGTGTCTAATATGGGTCACCATATAAACATAGGCATGCCTTCAAATATTCCAGAAGCTACCAACTAAAAGAGACGCTACTGAGAATATTGTGGGGATACTGTATGATCTTTTACATTGTTATAATACATATGTAAATAAGATAAAAATATCAATACATTCATTATAGAAGATAAAAATGAATGTGTCAAAACATTTTTGGATGACCTTAGGTGTCATCCAAAATAATTACGGTGATTGGGTTTTTATGTTCTGAATTAAATTATGAATTAATTAACTTTTCTAAGACACTAATTCATGAAATATTATTTAGACATATTTGGATTGAAATTTTGGTTTTATGCATGCTATGTTTTACACAATCCCTATTGGGGAACAATTTGGTACTTGGATGTTGTCCTAAAAATAGGAAGGGGTGATGTTACCGATTTATTAATATTATGGATGTGATTAGGGAATGAAAATTAGACCATGAATAGATTTATAGACCTGGTTTTTTGGAGTAATTATTTTTGAGTATTTTTAGTTCCCAAAATGTTTAACCACCAAAATAACATTCAGATCAGAATATTTAATAAAATGTCATAGTTTATTGAGTACATGGATTATTTCTAAACATTCCACTTTATCTTCTATCGTGATTGTATTTAAATTTTTCTCTTATTCATACATTTATGTTCAGTATGTACTAGATGTTACAGTCTCCCCACTATATTCCCTAGACCCGCACAGATTACTAAAAATATCTAGCTTTAGAGGTGGTATGCTTAAGGTCGTGTGGTAAACCATATTAGTCTCATGAGGTAGAACTTATTCATGGATTTTATAATGTAGTAATATTGTCGTTGGAATTTTCTATTTCTTTACTATTTAGGAAAGGTGAACAGAATCATATTACAGTGACCCATTCTTCTCAATATTAAATTACATTTGTTATTAGTTGAAATATCTATTAAATATCAATATGAATATTTATATAACTATAAATGTTTAGACTATTTTGAAACATGGAAACATAATAAACCATTTCATAAATTATCTACATAATTTCCCATTAATTTCATTACAACTTTCACCCTTCTAAAATATAACATATTTAAAACCCATCTCCATAACCAAGGAAAGTGAAACATAAAAATAGATGAGATTATATTCCTAGTAAGGGTAAATATATTAGATATCAATCAATGATCATATGTGATGACAAGAAAATAATAATAGCATGATCACCTGTGCTTAAAATTAGAAAATCAAATCTATTAATTCATAGATCATAATCCCAAAACATGAAAGAATGTTTTATCAATCCACATACAGAGGCTATAAGAGTGAATATTTATCAACAATCAATCATGAGCCAAAAAAAGACATGATGAAAATATGATCTAATTTATGGCATACACATAATCTTGAAACATCAATTACTTTGTTGCAGATAACTACCATGATTACTATCAGGGTTTGGTTTCACACTCCATTCTGTCGTTTCCTTAGTCAAGGTTCACCCCAAAGATTGTCTTATTGGAAAATGTACTTTAGTAAAATGGGTTGACTAACTATTGTAGTCATTTGTATCACATGATTTAAACTTATTTATATAATTAATTGGGGGAATATATAATTTAATTCCCACTCTTTAAATAATGAATAACATACACACAAGTTCTAGGGAATCATAAAAATATCATAAAATTGTTAAATAATAACACAAAAACTGAAACATGTTTAAAAAAAAATTCATTATCATAATCATAAAACATCTAGATAATGAATAAATATTTCTTCATTTGATAATATTCCCTATAAATTGTAATAATAAATAATGGACATTGTTGTTGATAAAATACCATTAAAATATCACTATAACATTTCTTACAAAAAACACAGTTTTTATTTGGAATAATAAATTCTGAATCTAAAAAACTCGATAATTTTATGGAATAAATTTCTTTGAAATTAACATATATAGTAATAATACTTCATTAAATTAAATATTATTCATGATGTAATGGAAAGCCTTTTATTCAGTTATTGTAAAAAATAAATTGTGTTAAAATTTTTTGTAAATTTTTTAAATAACGATGTATAGAAAATTACAAAAATGTTGTTTTTAAACTGTGGTAGGTAAAGTGAAATAAATTCAAAAATTACATGAAAGGGTATTGAGAGAATTGTAAAATATTATGGAATATATTTTAAATAAATATAGTGATTGAAGAAATGATTCCCTGCAAAGAGAAGAATGGTTTATTATCCATAAAATGTTTCTTTTAGTACCTTAAGTACATAAGCAAAATAAAATGATAGAAAACCATGAAATTTAAAGAAATAAACAGAGTATAAGTTTCTTTTATTTTCTTATGGTAGTTTATACAATTTTATCATCCTAAAATTAAGCATAAATAATCTTAGGTAAAATAATATTATAACATAAAACCCTTACCTAAATCTATATTACATTAAACATTATTTAAATACTATATAATTGGTTTAAAATTATATTATAATTCATTAAAATAACCATAATCTAAAATATAACACTATACATGGTTTACTTATAAAATCATATGACCTCTAAATTAATAATCTTTCGTTTTCAGTATTATTTATTGTGACCCTTTAATTTTCTTTTATGTTTTGGATATGTAGGTATTGTACCTGAAAATTGATCAGGGTTAGTTAATATACATAATTTCATTCATTATATAAATATCATATATTTTTATTTTTTATATATTTATAATATCATATGTGGATGAATTCATGAGTACTGTAGTAGGGTACTTTTATAAGGACCAAACTATAGCAGTGGTGTCATTGTATTGGTGGAGGGTACTATAGCTGGTCAGGTACTGTATCCTTACTATTCACTGATGGTCCATTTAGAAAAAATGGGTTTTGGGGCCCTGTATTAAGACCACTTGGTCTTGGGCCTTCGGGCTCTGTAATGAGTCTCCCTCTACCCAATCAAAACTAGGTCTTTGATTTCATAATAATAAAAGGTTTTATCCCCACCCAATAAAAAAGGATTGGTCTAAAGATTAGGAAGAATGATATAAGATAAAGGTAATGATTCTAGGAAGGTTTATTAGTAGGTAATTTATAATATATATTTCTCTGTTGTTTTGAATATGGTAGTATAAAAGGTGTCCTTCTAAATGTTATGGGATGACCTAATATGGAACTTCATCAAATATTTCAATGATATGAGGTCACATTCATGGGAAAGTGGAACCAAATGGATAATAATTTTATTTTTGGAAAATTTATGTTATAAATTGAATTAACAAAAAAAATTTGATTAGAGAGGATGAAAATACTACTCTTATCAATTGGTCAATTCCCCTTAGAAAACAAATTTTAACCATAAATGCGGTATCAATTTTAATTTTTGTTTTTACTATTTACTATGTAAAAATTAAGATTATACTTTTAGATTATATTAATTTGGTTTATTCATATATATAATCAAACTTATTGGATTTAATTTCAATATGTGAAAGAATTTAATTTTAAATAATCTCGTAACCTGTAATGAATATTTATTTTTGAATAATGGTTCATTAAGCATAAAACATAATTTACATTTTTCCCACATTAAAAACACTAAAATGAATGTTATAATATATTATTAAATATATAGTCAATTGTTTTTATTAAAAAAATAATATATAGATTATAACTTAATTTATTAAGATAAAAATTCATTTTTTGCAAAAAAAGTTGTTAGATAAATGAGTTTTAATGTACAAAAATAAAAAATATATATAACAATAATAATGATTATTATTATGAAATTAATTACGTTATTCTATATTAAAATATAATTAAATAAATTTAAAATTAAATTTATAACATAATGGGTCTATTAATTGGAAAAATGTTATCATTTATTAAAAAAATAAATTTTTTACTATTAACTATGTAATAAAACCTCATATAAAAATATGAAAAAATTACTATGAGATGATAGTTAAAATATGAATTAAGAAAAAATTAATTTTCTAAAATAATTTATAATAATTTCATAAATTACATAATTTTTTCACATTATAAAAATGTGAAAAATACATTATTTTAAGAGAACTTATTTTATAACTGTAAAATGACTTCAATAAACAACTAGTACATATTAATTTGGAATAAATCAATATATTTGAATTATTATAAACTTTTACACATAATTTTCGTATTGAGGTTTTTATTATTCATACATTCGGATATAACTTCTTGGTTTTAACTTTTTATTATATTTTTAATCATATAGACTTGGGGTTTCTTCTATAGTAAGCAACCAAATACATCAGGTTTTAGGTCAAAGTAGAAAAATATATAAAACCATTTGTTTTAACGCTTAAAAAAAATTATTTATAAATTCTATAAGTTTTTTAAAATAAATGAGGATATATCTTCTTCATCAACTCTTTTGGGTTTCAAAATTGCTTCTTCAAGTTTTTTATTTCTCTAACGACCTTTAACAAGTCAAGTATGATTTTTCTATAGAAAATTATCTCTATAATCATATAATTATACAATTTTTTTTATATATAAAAAATGATTATCAAGTAGTATAACCTTTAATTTTAGTGTATTTTAAGGTTTATATATGTATTTCTTCAAGATAGTTATATACATAACACATCATGAACTTGATATAGGTTTGGTGGGAGAAATAAGTGATAAGCAGATCTACCTACTTGATCAGGAATTGAAGATGGACAATTATTCTTATGGCACAACTCTCGGTTCCTTGAAAACAAAAAAACCATATATATATAGAAATCTAAATGAAAATATTCCCACGAACATAAATTTATATATCGTATCGATGATTGGAAACATAACTATTCTATCAAGTCAAGGGTGAATTGACGTTATGCATCATATCCCTAACCTCTCTTCCATTTCCTCTACTTTTTTAGGTTCCAATGTATTTTATTCCTAAACAATATCTAGCATATAACCTTGGTAAACTAATTTTTTTATAGGCTTCACGAGGATCAATGTGGATTCATGAGTGAAAGATATAGTTTTAATAACCCTCTAATAGAGGAAGGTGTCTATCCCAACCATCTTAAAGATCGACGAAATTATCTCGACATATCCTCCCTGATTTTAATTTTACTCTCATATTGATGATATATTTTTAGATGAGCAGATATACTAAGATATATATTTTTATCTAGATCATGATGAAGACATATCTATAAAATAATGTTAAATCATAGGTCTTATAATGATAAAATAAAAAATGCTACAACATGTATCCTTACCAAAAACATTATGTATATCCTAGAAATATGATTAAGTATAAATAATTTCATATATAAATGATGGCTGATTAATTCATATGGATTTCAAATACAACCTAAATAACATTAGGGATGTTATTTTTCTTTGTTAGTTTGAAAAAAAAATCAATTTTTATATCTTCCGACATCCATTCTGATAAAGGAAATGATTGTAACATCTATTTAGAATTTTTACTCTCATCCTAAACATGATTACATTCCATACCTAAGGATCATACACAATTATATCTATCTTAATTCTAAAATTATTACAAGTTTAAATATGATTAAATTAGATACATACTCTATAATACCTCTATTAATGTTTCCAATCATAAAAACTCTTTCAGATCTATACACATCTTCAAACATTAATGGTGAAAAGGTAATGAAGATTAAAGAGATTCTTCAAATAACCCTTTATTCATGAATGGAATTAAAGGGAACATACTCTATTCCTATGATTTTTCATTCTTTCAAAACAAATTTTTAACTCATGATTATTTCTGAACTCTTTTTATCTCCATGTCCTCTATATTTTATTCATAGATCATTACATTTAAATTTTATTGAACACTCATTTAAGAAAGATAAAATGTGTCCCAATCCTTAAATATTTCTAGGTCCTTCCTTTGAAAACCCATAAATAATGTCTATTTTGTGATCGTTATCATAGGTAAAATAGCATTATCCTATGATTGTAAAGAATGAATCATCTTATTGGTTTACATAGGGTGGTAATGTATTGAGAAGTCATAATATATAGTCATCTTTAACCATCTTATTTGGTGTATATTAACCAATTTTTAGGTGAATGCATACATTCAAAATTTATGATCAGTATATATGTCACACCATTATCAATAATGATAATAATTTGATATTCTGTAATTTAATGATTTCCACAGCTACCTCAAAATCATCTGTTATGTAATTTTTCTCATGAATGATCAATTGGAGAGAGGCATAAGTGATTTCAATATAATAATTCAAAACAAAACACCCAAACACTTTTTTAATGCATCATTGTTAATATAAAACCCTTCTCTATGATAAGTTACTATGACTGTAGGTTTACTTACCAACAAAATCTTCAGTTACTTGATATTTTCATCATTATGATTAGTCAAATTTATAATAAAAACCTTTCATGCTAACGTTGTGAGTTGATTAGATAGTCTGGAAACATATTTCAAAAATCATCAATAATAACCAGCCAATATTGTTAAAAATGGATATTAGTCATAGTGTTTCATCTTGGCTAATGATCACTAATATTTTCCTTTGATTAATCTTGCAATATACCCACACCTCTGAGTATAAGAAAAAAACGGAAATTTTTATAGCCAATATTCATACGTGGTAAAATTTAAAAACATATTATCCTTATATAAAATCATATGTATAATCTTTAATTGATATTAATGATTTTAATTTATTTTTGAATATATTTGAATATCATTCACCAGAAAACCATAAACTAATAAAAGTAATAAAAAATACATTATTCATTAATTTCATGATGAAATTGGGGAATTCATAACACTAAATGTAATGACTATATATTCATTATTTCCGCAACTTAATCAGAAGTTTTTCATAGGTATGTAAGATACTTTTTTCAATCAATTGATTATATATATATATAATGAGGATCAATCATTTAAAAATATTGATCTCCTCATAAGTGATCAAAAAATCATTTAGACCTGGAAGATGATATATATTCCAGATCACGATCTTGTTATATTCCCGATGATTAATATATAGTCTCATTGATCCAAATTTCTTATCAAAATTAAAAATAATAGGTGTACCCCATGGTGATTCAAAAGGCCCAATGGATCCCTTATAAATATTCTCCTATATATGAATTATCAATTCCAAGAAATCATTTATTGCTATTCAATGTGGAGTCTTTGAGATACTTATAGTATTTGGTATGAGATGTATTGGAAAATTAAATTAATGATTTAGAATAATACTTGGTTACTATTCATTAATGACGTAAACAAATTCCAATAAACATGCATATATTATATTTTGGGTTTCATTCCAACTATTTGATGTAAACATTCCCTTCGAAAAGGAATAAATACCCATATAATAGATATAATGCCCATTTGATGTTTTTAAATCTCATCACACAAATAGAAATTATTATATTGTTTTATAATATACATTTTACATAAATTCATTGGATATTTATATAGGAATTATATAAAAAACTAATAAAAAAAATCACATCTAATTCTACTATGGGATGAACAATATGATTTATAGTGAGAAAATTACCACAATCATCACTTAGTGAAGATTCATGGAATTGAGATATGATAATTACAAAATTAAAAGATTTTACTACTCAATCTACATACAATAATTGATTGGTAATATAATACCCATATAAAATTCATTAGATATAAAACATTGGGTAAAACCATAATAAAATAATAAATTTGCTATTATAGAGTGGATGGTATGTATACCTTCCACCACATTATTATTTCACCCCACATCAGATGTAGAGATCTTATGTCATTTAAATTTTTATATGGGCTAAATAGATTATTAATATTTATTACAATAATTAAATTTTTTTTTCAATAACATGTAAGCATAATATATATACTCCTTTCAATTAAATCATTGGAGTGTAAATGGTTTATTATGTAAAGTGTTTGATCTATTTTCATCATTAGCTAACTTTTTCATAGTAAATAGGTATTCAATGTCTTTATGGACTTATTTAATACACATAAAAAGTTACTATCCCACTTAATAAAATTATATCCCTTCTTATTTTTACAGTATTATAATAATCGAAACTTTATCTTCTTATCTGCATGGTTTTTTAATCTTTTATTTGAATAGAATCATTATTTTCATATAAAAACATTTAAATTGATGGGTGAATTCAATATCTATTTCCAAAATAATATCACATCTAATAATTTATTCATAGATACAAAATTCTCCTATGGATAACACAATTTAGATATCTTTTTAATCTATTAGATAATAAATCAATCTTAAATTATTGATCATTAATAATACCATATTTGTACATCACATATCATATAAAATTTTCCTCATAGGTAGAAATTTTTTTATCATTCTTCTGGTTAAACTCAAGGAATTCTTTTTTCACAATGAAATAATGAATATAGGTAATGTAATTATTGAAAAATATACTCTTAAACACATCCAAATCCATGGATTAAATTTTATCACATTGCCTTGTATTCTTGGTATGATGACACCATGGATCTTTTTGTCCTTCAAAATGATAAACAAAAAATATAAGAATTTCTTTTTATGGATAATGTAAAATAAAAAAAATATTTTCATTTCTACTATTCAATTTTTACATAATTATTTGACATGTCAATACATTAATAGAAGGTGTGTTTTTGTCTCATGAAGGAATAAAATGTATATTTTTCCCTCTTTTGTCATTTGGAGGCTAATACTTATTCATGACCTGAGAAAGTATTGTAATCATATCAATAAATTGTTTCATTATAGTTCCAATAAAATTTTCTTTCTCTAGGGGAGAATCATTGTTCACTATATCACATTCATTATTATCATGGTTCCTTTGTGTTACATACATTAAATGAAACCACAAAGTATATTATCTAAAAAAATAACCATACTAGGAAACCGTATAATCATAAAAATTTATTATAGGTTTACCAAATCATGGAACCCTTATATCAATTAATGAAACCTTATACTGAACGTATGTTATCCATGTTCAATATTTATTTTAATCCATTAGAAAATATCTTAATGAAAAGGGGTATTAACCTAAGAATATACTATAGGAGTGTCAAAATAGGTTCACAATAACATCCAACTCACCATAAACTAGAATAATGTTCATGATATACTAAACCAACTCTTTATTGGTTATCACTACTTAATACATATTTACGATAACCACATCAACTTATATTATCCAGCAGGGGCTATATTTTCTTAGTGAAAACACAACTCATTCATTATCATAACAAAGTTTTTTCGATTATATACATAAGATATTATTAAGGGATCTAATTAATATTTCCTCACAATAATTTCTAGAAGTTACTAAACCATGTTTGGTTACCATCTATAATGACCCATAATTTTCATAAGTTAGTTATACATCATGGTAGTTGAAATATCAATTGAATATCAGTAAAATCCATTTAATAATTGTAAATCTTTTCTTTATCTCGAATAATAGGTAAATAAAATACTGGTGAAAAAATGATCTACATCATTTCATGTAATGTTTTTCACAAATAGATCCCTTTTTAGATATAACATGCATACAACCATTATACATAAATTGGGGAAGGGAAAAATAAGAAGCGATGATCATAGATACTCATTAAGGGAAAAAATAAGAGATATATGTCAATGATGAAACATGATATTAAGATAAATATACGAGTATGAGAACAATAACATGTTATTTGAAAATCATAGCCATCAATTTACAGATCATATGAATCAAACATAACATAATGTTTTTTCAATAAAAAGATAAAATACATATGATTGTGGAATCCTCGATAATCAATCATGATCTATGAGAATATATAATAAGAATAAGATATAATTTTTCTTTATGAACTCAATAATAGAAACATGTTCCGATTTTCATGTTCCATTGGGAAAAAATTTATATTGGATTTTGTTCACTTTCCGTCCAATAAATTCTTGTAGTTTAGGTTCACTCCTAATACTATCTTTTTAGATAATGTTCACTACGGAAAAAGGTTCACTCCCAAATGAAAGACATAATACCCCATGAGAAAACCTTCATCACCTAATTCAATGAAGATCTATAAAATTTGGGTCCCACCTATCACAAAATTATAACCATACATATTTTTAGTATATGATCATAAAACATTAAACATATCATCAAAAGATAACCTATGTAAAGCACATATGTTTCATAAAAAATCATTATCATAATCAGAAAACATATAGAGAAATATGAATTCTCATAAAACTGGATAATATTTCATTCATATAAAAAGAAACATCAAAGGATGTAGTTAATGAAAAAAATAACTTTAAAAGATCACTAAAACAAATCATGGGGAAAATACTATTTTAAATTGAAATCATTTATTTTAAATATATAAATTTAAAAATATATTAATGAAATCAATTTGATTAATAATAAAAAATTATAATGATAAAAAAATCATAAATGAAATTTTTATTCTTGATGGTGGGGAATGTTATTGTAAGGACCCTAAATTTTCAAGTGGGAAATTTCACATGATTCTATGGAATTTAACGAGTCTGTGGCTTCTGACGGTGCCTAATTCTGAGGCCCGGTATGCCTGGAATCAATTTATGAAGTTTTGATCGGGTACGTTCATTGAAAGAACGATAGGGTTGTTCTATCTTTTGAACCAGTGCTCGGAATTAAAATCTGAGGGCACCGATGAACTCACAGTGCTGATAATTGTTTAAGGGGACCTTTACCACAGTTGCGTTTCATGCGGGTTCAACGTTAATAAATGGGGATTTAGATTAAAAGAAATAAAATTGGTAGTACATAATTTTTTTATATCCATGGTAGTTATAAACAACAAAGGGGTGTTAAGGGTGGAAACCAAAACCACCTAACTTCCCATGTGTTGATATTTGTGAGGTGGGGCCTACACGAGCCCCAACCATTCATCTTCCCTAAACTCCCTTAAACTCCCAATTTAACTCCACCTCATTTAATTGAACAACCCTTCACCTCCCTCTATCCCTATTTAATATTCCAACATCTCCCAATTAATTTATTAATTCAAGATTTTGAATGTCAAAATGGCATGGCTTATCTATTTAAATTGGGAGAAGCCTTAATATAATTTTGGCTTGGCAATATTGTGGTGGGAAACCTCTAGAGAATTTAAAAGAGAGATTTAATCCTCGGACGAAGAACGAATTTCTCCCTCGACAAAGAACGCGAATTCACCGAAAACGTGCCCTTTTCTTCTTATTCTGCCACATCAAGGGAGGAGACACCGCCGTGGTGGAACGTCGCCAACGACAACGTTATTTCTTCCTCCGATGTCGACGGGATCGACACCGTTCTTCCGTGACGCCGTTCTATCGCGACACTTTCCTCTTTCCGCGGCTCGACGACGTGAAATGTCATAATCGAGGTAGAGTGGATTTCTTATATTTTATTTGAATAAAATTGTTATTCATTCTATGTGAAACCACGTTTATCTTTAGCCAATTGATAAATCATAACGCTGAGGGCGCGGGCCGAACAAACATGGCCCGATGACCCTCCGCAGGTTGTTTGTCTATGCTCGGATTGATGGGCGATGACGAAACAGGGCCTCAATGGCGATTTGAAGTCGTCGCAGTGAAGAGTGGACCCCGAGAGAGCCACTGGCAGAGACGTTGGAAAAAACGGACCACCGGAGCGCGTCAGGTGGTCCGCGGAAGGCGGCGGCGGTGGCACGCCACTGAAGAAGACCGCCATGGCTGAGCCACAGTGGCAGGATTAACCGTAATGGATTTTTCCATTCCGGAAACAAGGAGGCGTGTCATTAAGCCGCCACAGATGGGGAGGCAACGCCCTCTACATGGCAAGGCGGGCTGAGCCGCGGGTCAGGCCGGGCCACGGGCCAGGATGCGCCAGTGGGGCCAGGCCATGCCAGATGGGCCGGGCTACACCCTACCGGGTCGGACTCGGAATCGGGTCAGGTCGACTCGGTTCGGGCCGACCCAGGGAGGTTTGGGTCGGGTCGGACCGGGCCCAGACACCCTTTTTTGAACTATATTCGTTTAAATAGCCATAATATGAGCTATGAAACTCTGATCAATGCAATGTCAGTTGCGTAGGATTTATTGGATTGAGACGGTCGTTTCGGTACATTACACTCAAGGTTTCGGTGAAGTTTGTGTATGGCCGGGTTGGTTCGAACCCGAAACCAACCTGGACCACGGAGCGGAAACTCTTATAACATAAGGACCGGATGTCCGATTGACGTGCCGTCAATTGCGTTGGATTCTTTTGGAGGAGATAGTTCTTTTGGAATACTCCTCTCGAGTTTCAGACAAAGTTGGAGTATGGATGAGTTGGATTTAGCTTAAAAACCAACCGGGCCCTTGGAACAGAAAAGCCAATAACTTTCAGACCGGACGTTTGTTTGAAAAACTGTCAGTGGCGTTGGTAATATCGTTGAGAAATAGTTCCTTTGAGTATACCCCACGGGTGTTCAGGTTACAGTTGAGATACGGTCAGGTTGGTTCGTACACAAATCGAACTGGGCCCCCCCGGGATAAAAAGGCGAATAACTAATAGATCGGGCGTCCGATTGACGCACCGTCTGTTGCGTTGATACCCCTATGAAGAGGTGGTCCTTTGAGATACTTCCATGTGAGATTACGTGACACTTGGAAGTATCTAATAGTATCTCATGGAGTGGATCCTCCCTAAGATTAGCGTACGGAGTACGAAGACCATGTAGCTGGATGAGACCTGAGGACTGGTTGTCCGATTCAATTCAGATTGACTTGACTAGCCCAGTGGGGATCGCTACTATGTTGGGGAGACAGATCCATGGAGGAAGAGCGCTACTGTGTTGGGGTGGTAGACCCGTGATACTCGATAGGAGGAGTGCATATGTAGGCTATTAGGGGGAGCACTACTGTGTTGGGGCAGCAGTCCTATGGTGGGGAGCACTACTGTGTTGGGGTGGCAGACTCGCGGTACTCGACAGAGGAGAAGTACCTCAACTGTCTAAGGTTAGTGAGTAGCACCTCAGATTCATGGCAGGACTACTGTGCTCGAAAGAGGAGGAGTTCTCCAGCAGAAGTGTTTTCAAAATCATTAATAAAAATCCGGGTTTTAGCTGAGTCAATGACCTTTGTGTTTTCTCCATGATTGAGATGGGTTACTTGATAACTTATGTATATGTATGAGAATATACCTAAGTAAAGGTTATCTATTGAGATATTTATTTTTGGTTTATCCTTATTGGATTTAGTGAGACAATGAGGGTCTCAGGGTCCCTACTAAGTATTGTTATACTCACCCCTGCACGGGCTATTCCCGCACCTCGTTGTGTTGGATATAGACGATGGACATCACTGACCGAGGCAAAGTGTACAAGGACTGGACGATACCCGGAGGTGGAAACTCGGCGTGAGAGCACACGGAGAAGACCGATAGATGCGGAGTACTGATGAGGACATCTGTACCTACCCATCTGGTAGGAACCCAGAGGAAGATCCAAGAGTTGCATCACCATTGAGCTGTTTGTCTATTCAGTTGTACTTTCTTTCAGCTGTAGCTGTATCTTTCTGTTGGGCTTGTATTTCCAGCCCCTTTTTACTTTCAACACTCTTGTTATACTGCTTGACTTAGTGTTTGGTTCTGCTTGTTCTCTGGTTGTGTGAGTTTACTTTTTTCAAAGGAAATTCCTTCCCAGTTATAGGGATTTAAGCCTTTGGTGCTAGTCTCCAGCCCCGGGCCTATGGAAGGCGGGCTTAGGGTAGTTACGACACGGGCCCCAGGGGATAATTCGTGATAGTTATACATATGGTGCGTGTGAAAAAACAATTCCATTCAAATATTAGGGAAAAAAGTAAAAAGTACCATGTATAGAAAATGGTTAGAAGGTTCATTTTAAACCATTTTATATAAATTAAAATACAGTAAAAAAAGGATATTAAATAAAATTGTATAATTGTTAAACATTCTAGAAATATTTTTCAATAATATATGGACATGGTAGAAAATATTGACGATTGAAGGGAAAAACAAGGTTGATATTCATTAAAAACGTTCCTTTGGTTAATTGAGTACATAAAGAGTGTAAAATTATATGAAGACATGAAATATAAATAAATAAATATAGTATAATAAATTAAATAATATTTTGGAGAGGTAGATTATACTATTTTATCATAAGAATATTTTAGCATAATGATTCCACATATAAATATGATTGTAACTTGAAACCCTTACTTGAATATAAAATTTCTACATAAGAACTCCAAAATATTTTATTAGAAAATTATGTTTAATTGTAATTATATAACATAACAATGATATTTAAAAAAATACCAAACACGATATACACGCAGCATCTTTTCACCCATTCATTGACATTCTTGCATTATCACCACCATTTCAAGCATTGTCTTCTTCATTTTAATATATGTGCGGGTTTACCAATTATAGTGATTTAACATTGATCATGGTTCGTTATTATCCAGAATTATAATAATCACATAAATATTTTATATATTAATTATATATAAATTTAAAATCATTTATATAAATAGGTGTTGAAAATTTAATTACATCACTATATATAGATGGTAGTTTGTATGTATGCATGAGTAATGTTTTCGTTTTTTAATGGATTGATTGAAAGAATGGTAAATAATATTTCAAAATTTTGGGATAGTTATCATATCACAAATATCATATATTTATATAAAGTAATTCAAAAATAATCACCAAAAATACTTATTTAGATAGATAATCAATCATATCGCTACTTAGAATTGGTAATCCATATGAATGCACGAGCAATACATTCATATACCATTTGATGGAGAATAGGTGTTAAATCATTGTAACATAAACATAATGAAATATATGTATATTTAGAATAATTGTGTCATCATTTTATGATTCAACAAGATGTTTAGAGGATGTTAAAGAAGAAATTCACTTAAAAGAGCATCATTAAGATCTATACATATTCTTTAAGAGACATACTTTGTCTTACTGATTTTCAATACATGGACTACAATAATAATAATAAAATAATCTATATGATTATGGAAAGGATTCTATAATGGTATTAAATTATGGATATACTAATATTGAAGGCTTAAATGGTGTGAATAAGGGAGCAGAATAGGCTCCCTTTTATGAGTGTGGGGAGGGACACAAATGGAATTTCTTTAATGATATGGATGATATATGATCACTTTCATTTTATGGTGGGTTCAAATTGACATGGATTAAAATTTAGGATAATATAATTTTGGATTATCTTAAATCAATAAGAATTTGATATGTGTTGGTGGAAATCCAACCCTTATCTCTTGGGTTAAGCCTTGGTAAATCCTTTTTATCATTAATTACGGTAATAAAAATTAACTATTTTTACATGTCACAATGTCCATAAAAATATTTTTCGATTGTTATATAATATAAAATATTATAATTTCAAATATTTAACCCATTTAACGAGAATAAATTTTTATTAGTAGAAGAATTTAATTTTAATTCGAACACAACCCGTATTTAAAACAAAATTTAGAAAAATAAATCAGTATGAATTTTATTTACTTATGTTCTTTTACATATAAAAAAAATAAAATTAATGTTATGTTATTGGAATAAATATTTAATTTAGACATTTTATTAAACTATTAGTCAATATATATTTACTTATTTTGTTTTTATAGAAATACATTACATACATAAAAATGGGGTTTAGAGAAATATGATTTTATGCCAAAAAATAATCTTATTTCAATATCATGCTCAATTGGAAGACGATGTAATGGTTAATTATTATATTATTTCATCATCATTTTATTAAACTATTAGAAAATAGTTATTTTTTTATTTTGTTTTTATAGAAAGACATTACAATCCTAAAAATGGTGTTTAGACAATTCTCATTATCATATTTGAAAAATAATACAAGATAACCCGTGTGTCATATGGTGCACTAAAAATCAAGGTAGGATGGAGTTACTCATTCTATGGAAGAATGTTATGATAACTTCAGTTTTTTGTGCTCACTCCATATTGTGTGTACAAATTAATAGGGATGATGAGTTTATTTATAGTGGTATTTGACTCATAGTTAAATAACTATAACAGTGAAAAGATTATTTCTTCCATTCCTTGATGGGATTTCTTGGTGTGTGAGTAAACATGAAGGGTTGCTGTTAGTTTGGTCGAACATTAAAAAGTATGGTGGTGGGATGATGATTTTAATTGATCTTTGGTTTCATTAATGAAAAAAATATAGTGGTTGTATATTATATAAGAATTATTTTTATAGTCTCCAATGATGTAAACAACCCATGTACTTATTGAATCTCATAGTTCAAGGATGAAAAAATTTATGTGTGAAGACAGGTATTTGGGGATGATAAATACCTAAACTTTAGATAGGGGTTCCATTGTGTGGTAAGCCCATTTTTATCATCTAATAGAATTTGTTTTGTTCGATTTAGAGTCTTAAGTGAGTGGATAAGAACCATATGGGTTAGAATTCATAAAACTATTATAGGATAAAATATCAATTTTCATATCATAAATGGAACAGTGAATATAATGAACTACATTCGGAGTATTCGGGTGTGAGTATCCTTTACTACTTTCGTAAAAATTACATATGAAAAAATCATCCTGACTTTTCTTTCATTTGATGCTATACTAGTGAGGGGTTTTTAATATTGACGTAAAAATTGATAGTTTACAATTAAGATACTCCTATACTTGGGAGCATCCAACATGTTGTGTGTGAAATAACGTTTCTTCTCTGAAGTGTTTTGACCTGTGTAAGATTAACTATTTAACTATCTGGGTGGATCACTTTTATGATGTACTTATTAAATATTTTCCTAAATTATCCCCCAAGAAAGATATCGATTTCATCATCATGATTATAACATGATTAGAACCTATTTATATAACCCATTAAAGGATGAAGCCAACTAAACTTCAGGGGTTGAAGGTACAATTGGATGATATAGGAGCTAATGGATTTATACATTGCTATAATCATGTGATGAGTTGTAGTTGATGGTGCTCATTTTAAATATGAATCAAGTTGTTCATATATTCCTTGAGTGACCGAATATATCATAAATACATGTTGTACCTATTAATTATGAATGGATTAAGATAAGAATGTTATCTAATATAGATGGTTTATTCCTAATTGAAAAAATATATGGTGTTGTTCCACAACTATGTTGTTCTCTCAGCATCGATGAGGTCCTTCAAGATCATGTATGTATCAAGGATCCTATGGGTTTTAATAAGGATATTATGTGAGAATGCAATGCATCTAAATAAGGGAATATCATGGTTTCGAAATGATTTATTTTTATCTCTGTAGGTAATATGGGTGGACAAGGATGAATAAAGAGATATCAATATTTAGGGAAAGATGAATCAACCATCGGTAGGAGAAAGACAAAAATAAAATACCTATAGGGTTATCGTATCCTTTTCCCATTCGATAAGAGATGAGAGATGATATAACCATGAAATTAAGGAACATATTATATGTGAACCATAAGAAAAATTATTTATTGTTTGTGATAATTAATTAATTAATGATGGTAGTGAACATCCTACCACTCATGGAGACCTCCATCGACAATGATATAAAAAATCTGATAAAAATATATATATTTAGCCTATAGTTATGGCCAATAATTAAGGATGCACAATGATCAAATGTTCATCTGATAAAAATCAATCATCCTCAAACTAATAGAAAATCAGAATTCACAATTTTTATTTTCGTAGACATGTTGATCTATTTCGATTTGGATTTTGGTGGTTCTTGGGAGTATCATATAGAACTGATAGTGTTTTATTATAATAATTTATTCCATGAACAGATCGAAATTTCTCTTTTTGTGGCTTTATATGGATTTTTTCACTTCTGTGTTGGTTAGAGGAATGTGAGTTAGTGATCGTTGGACATATTATTATGTTTGGGACATTTGAGTAGGATTAGTTGATACGTAATTTGTTAGAATCCACGAAGATTATGATTATATCATAGGTGGACCTTATGGAAATTAACTATAGAGTTTGTGGTTGGTCATCATGTTCTTAATCTTGTATCTCCTAGGCTAGAGAAATTGTGAATCTGAATTCAAGAAATGCAAGCACCCAGGTTCATCAGGCCATTTGAGATTGTGTGTAGAAATGATTTAGTGGAATACTGATGGGATTTTTTTCATCACTATTTTTACATGAACAAAATGAGTCACTTTATATAGCTTCAAATATAATACCATGACACTTCTTCTGTTATATAATTTAATGATGTTGAGTTTGAATCTAATAATGCCATTGAGGAAAAGAAAATTTATATTGTAGAACATAGTGAGAAGAATCTATAAATAAAGAACATTCACAAAGTGTGAGTGTTGTGGACTCATAAGCATGTGAAAGAGGTCAAAAAATATACCGGGTAATATATAAATGTTTAGTGACTTATGTTTTTCAATGATACCTATCAGTGATACATTGGTGAAAAACTCGGGAAGGTGCTGTTATATAATGGGGAGGATGTAAGAACCTATTTTTTCAATTCTATGTTCCTATTTATATTTTTAGTACAATTTTTTAACAATCCATTTCATGGGAATAAGGGTTGTTATAGAGGTTTTCAAGGGAATAGTGGTGCTGAGCTAGGTGAATTTTACTTGAGGAATGTAGAATGGGAGATTTTTTATAGTTACCTACTAGTTGAGGGATACCCTGATTATTAGTAATCCTGCATGAGGCTCACTAGCTATCTGATAGATCCCATGAAGAGGTGGTCACCTATAGGTGTCCCACCAACTAGCTAATGGGCCATCTAGCTATCAAGGTGTACTAGAAGATACCATTCGTTAGCTAGTGGTTCCCATTGCGAACCTAGTTGAAATGGGATATTTCTGAATAACAACGGATAAAATCACATTTAGTCCACCAAAACCCCTCATTTAATAATGCTAAATCCATAATTAAACAATAATTATGGATTTATTTATTTTATGGTTCATTTTTGGCATATTTTTGTTTCTCCATTATCATTCCTTGGTCCATTGATCCATTATCCAATCCTAAAAACTTGGATAAATGTGTGTTTCTTGGTTTTAGTGAAGTATTAATTTTTAATCATTTGATATTCATCTTCTAGACTTGATATAGTGAATTTATTATTATCTATATGGGATTAGTGTGTAGTGGGATGTTTCATAGAGCATCGGTCACACATTCTCTACTCTAAAAGTAGGTGGTCTATAATCACCCCCAAAGCTCTACATTTTTGTTTTAGTATGAGAAACATCGGTGATCAAACAAGTATATAGTGGACACACGCCTTCATAAATAAATTCAATTTTTTGATTGAAACCTTATACTAATATCTCTAATATTTTTTTAATGTTTGTTAGAATTAATATTGGGATATGTGTCCACCCAAGTGGTGTATGTACCCTTTACCATAGGTTCATAAACAGAATGTGGGAAATTAGATAGCAACATTGAATTTGGAATTTCTTATGGAAGTACTTAATTTTTTAATTTTATTATGATATAAATTAGTTTGATTTACTAGTTAAAGAATGAATTATATTATATGCGGTTTACAAAAATTAATTTGGAATTATAACTATTTTGGGATGAAATATAAAAATAATAAAATGTGAAATTCTAAATGGGATTAATTGTTTTGTGAATAAAAATTGAACCAATGTTATATGAAATATAATGAAAGTAGTAATATGGATTTTAACATTATTAATATTTAAATGTAAAATATTTCCAAATCGAATAAATTGAATGGTATTTGGTAATTTTCCATAAATAAATAAGATGTATTGTGAATTTTTTAAAACATGTTATGAAAGTTTTTATGAATTAGTTCTTATTTATTTTGTTTTTTGAAACGTTAAATCTTCTCCAATGTGGTAATTCACATATACACTAATTTAATTTTAGAATGTAAGTTTCACTAGAGTTGGAAATCACATATGTTCCATTGATACTTTTTCAATTGGAATCGTCTTTTGAAAAAGAAATACGTAAGTCGATACCACATACGAATTACCCTAGAGTTCATTATATCATGGTCACATGATGCAAGCTGAAAAATGATTGATTAAATAATGATCGAGGGAAATATATAAGGTTACATGATGTAAGAGGGAAATATTTATGCTTTCCTCATACATGATATCTACGAATCCTTATAGGTATTATAATCTACCCATAGGTTGAGACATGTAGCATCATGACAAAGCAAGATTAGCAGACCGTGGGTGCCAAAATAGAGCTCGAGGGATTGAGGGTTATTTGATGTTCTACATTAATTAATGACTTGATTACATATTTTATGAAACTTTATCATGAAACATCATTCACCATAATTTTGGACAACATGGATTTCTTCATACTTTGTTTTACTCACACCCTATTCATGAACTGTTTATTACATGAGATGACATCATTGATGTAGGCCTAGAAAAGGGAATGTCTCCCTTGATGGACCACTTTTTTTCTGTTTTATTTACTATGAATTATTCCACAAGTGACAAAGAAGATGATTTAAATGTGAATTTAAGAAGGAATAACATAATTTATATTAATTTTTATTCCCAATCTTGTTTTATATGTGTTGAATAAGTTCCATACATGGATTCTTAAATGTAGTACACAATATTTTGGTTGAAGTGAATTTATATTAAGATAATTAATGATTTTTTTCTTCAATGATTACATAACGTGTGAAATGTTACAATTTTTTACAAAAACATAAGATGGTGGAAAGCTATGAAAATAATAATTTTGTTGATGAACTTAAATATTCTTGTGGAATAATTTATTTAAAGGCCATTTATAGTGACCCTTACTTTTCATACATATATATTCCATGTTAATAGATAAATGTTAATTACATGACATAATGGTCCATTACAAAACAATATAGGCATAATTCCTTTTCAAAAGAGGATGCATAAAAAATAGGTCCATAAGAGAACTACATCATACCTCGTATGTTCTTTATAATTATCACTATTCTGAGTCATATCATACAAAATACCATTATTCCCAGCCTAGGAAATGGAGGCATATGTAAGGGTGTGCTTTGATTCTTTGTAAGGGTAAACAACAATAATATCAATGATCTATTCAATATGACTTCAGAATAAGGGTTTAAGAATTGTATAACATCTTTTGAAAACTTCCCTCTAATATCATTGATCATAAATTTGAGTCATATAATAAGGTTTTAGTTTAAAATCCATAAATAACAAAGTAATCAAATAAAATCATCCTAGAGATCATAACATAGTAATAAGACATGAGTTTTGGAAAAATAATAATAAATGGAAATCATTTCATTAGTTATCAAGGACTACTACTGACACTATCATAGTGTATTGAGTTCACTACCAAATAAATCGTATTAGTTAACGTTCAATCCCATGACTATAAAAGTGGATAAAGTCCCATGCTACGATAGTTTTACTCCCCATTCCATTATTATTTTTCTCGTGAGATATTCATAATAACCAAATTAATTAAAGGCATATATAATTCTTGGATAACCTTCAAAAAATGAATATCATAATGATGTGTTCCACAAGATCAAAAAACATTAATCATATTATAAACTATGAAAAATAAAATTTTATTTAAAAAATTACTACATGGAATAACCCATGAAAAAGGATACGTTTCATAAAGTTGTTCTCATCATAATCATAAGAAATGAAAAAATAATGATTGTATCATTGGATAATATCCCCATTAAATCAAAATAAACATCAATGTATTTCATCTTAGATACAAATACCCATAAAATATATCATTGAATATTTCATGAGAAAAATACCATTTTAAAATTGAAATAAATTATTTAAAATAAAATTATTTCTCAAATATTGAAAAAAAATACATATAAAAGGAATCATGAAATATTTTAATAAATTCATCAAAGCATTGAGCAGTGGCGGTGGTGGGAAATTTCCTTCATGAGGTATACCTTAAAACATTGCTTCCTATCATATTTTTTATAAATATTTTAAAAGTCCCTCATAAATAAATTAAAAATAAGATTATTTTAAAACCATTTTAAAAAATATTAAATCATGGAGAAAAATTAAATCAAAAAATAATTAGTGGATTTTAAAAACACACTTCATTTTTTTTCTAAAGATCAAAAATAGAAGAATATGCTTTTTTGACCGAAGCATCAAATAATGTCATTCTTCCATAAAAAACCATTCATTATAATGAATACATAAATAGAGGAAAATTAATGGAAAATATTTAATATCTAGAAAAAATATAGTAAAATAAAAATATTTATTTTTTTGATACTTTGATCAGGGAATTTAATCATCAAATCCTTAATCACAAAACAATTTGAAAAATTAGTAAGATTATAACTTAAAACACATCCCTCAGGTTTAAATTCCCCCATAAATGTTTGAATGTATTATATAATGAATATATGATTATTATACATCCATTATAGTAGCTTAATAATATTATTCAAACAATATAAGATTTACTTATAAATATTTATCTTTTTTTGTTAATAGTTTTTTATTAAAATCACTATTCTGTATAATAACTTCTTCGCTTTTCATGTATGTTTTGATTTGGTTGTTTTGGTCAATGTTCATTCCTCATGATTCCCTCATATAATTTATTTTAATAATTATATAAATATTATATATATTAATTATATAAATGCTTATATTTCTTAATAATTATTATAGATAGAAAAATGAATTACCTCATTCATGGTGAATGGTAGGTCATACGTATGTATTTTTTTAAAGGATGGAACTGAAGCCTCTTTTTTTGTTATTAAATAAAAACTACTTTTTTATCTCAGTTGAGGTAGACCCATTACATATCCCAATGGACCATGGCCAAGTGGCCTGAATACAAGGCTTGAAAATCCATTTTTATCCCAAAGGACCCTTTGGGGAAAGGTTCTGCTATAATACCAAGGATGCTATAGAACCTACTATAGTACCACCGCCACTATAGTGCCTGCTATGGATTCACCATTTTTACAGTTTTCCGCTACTATATATTTGATATTGTTCCTGCTATAGTGCTGCTACAGTTGGAAAATTTGTCCTTGCTGCATTTCTTACATATGCATGAATGATGTTTTAATCTTTCAATAGATGGAACAAAAGAATTTAAATTAGAATTCACCACTAAAAAATAATTATTATATCACATAAATATTATTAATTCATCAAATTTGTTTTTATTATTATCTATGTAAAATGGAAATGAAAAACGAATCACATTGCACTGTAGATGTGGTAGTCCTCATGTACACGGGAGTGACATTATCGTTTTCCAATGGATTTTATGGTATGAATGTATATGTGATATTATAATTTTATATTTATAATTATGTCATAATCAAAAAATAAATAAATATATAAATATATAATTATTATCAATAGTGATAAGTGTTGATGGAAAATGAATGACATCGGTTTGTGAGTCGTTAGACCACCATACACATTATCGTTAGTTTTGTTTCTGTTTTCATGAGTGTGGATATGAATATAGGATATAAAATCAAAAAAAATAACATCATAGTATATTGTAGATACTGGTGTTATTATTTCATCATATTTAATAAGATTTAAATTATAAAGAAGATTAATTAAAACAAAAATACAAGGTCAAGAACTATAAATCCTCTTCAAGAAACCTCATTAGCTTTATTACTAAATTCTTGATAGTATTTTTCTTAAAACATTAATCTATGTGATGGTTAGTTATATAAGGATATGATTTAGGTATGTATTATAAGAAGTAAAATACTCTTGAAGTGCTGACAGGAGAGAAGAGGGCTTATCCTTTTATTAGTGGGGGAGAGGAGAGAATTGGAATTTTTTAGAAAAATAAAATATATTATCATATTATTCAAAATAAATGGAAATAAAATTGAACATTAAAAATATAATATTATATAAGTTTTATATATGGCCATATAATAAAGCTAAAAAATCTTCGAAGTCATTATAACTATTATCTCTTTAGTTTAACCCATAGCAAACCTGTTTTAACTTTAATTATGGTAAAAGATTATTACTATTTATCATATTTATTTTGAGTTAAAATTATATTTAATGTATAAAATAATATTAATTATGTTGATTTAAAATAATTAATCCATTTTATCAAATGAAATTCACATAAGTTATATAATTTAATTTAAAAATAACATCATAAAATTGACTAATAACGGTTTCCTAAAGAAAATGTCTTCTGAAGTATAAAATGTTTTAATATAAATATTCAACATTATTTTTAGTAAAATTACATGAATTATATTAATAATAATATAATTCAACTAATTTTACTTTTAGACCATTTTAAAATAACATTTTACTTTGTAAAAGACATGTTTTAACATAATTATTATTTTTCACAATTCATAAAAAATTAATTATTTTAGATAATTCTCAAAAATTCAATCTTGGAAAAATTTTCAACTCATATGACAAAAGTTATGTTTTATTTATATAATTATGTTTTGAAATAAATTTTATAAAAATAAAATAAACTAATTTAAAATAAGTTATCATGATGTGAAGAAGCATTTTTAAAAAAAATACAGTTTTAAATAGAAAATTGGATTTATTCTAATAACACACCAAAAATTATTTGTTGAATGATACATTTTTTATTAAATATATAAGGTATAAATGTATTTAAAATTAGTCAATAATAGTGGTTAAATTATTTTTTTAGATAATAACACCCATCTTTTATAAAAATAATTTTTTATAAAAACATTTCTTTTATTTTCAGATGATTTCTATTTTAATGTCAATTGAATTGAAAACAAATGAAAATATTTTAAAGATTTTTAAACAATATATATTTCAAAATATTACCATTTCTATCCATACATTAAAGTTTCATAGTTAGAATATAATGGTATGTTATATTACAGTTTCTTGAGACTCGGGGTTGCGTGTATCCCAAGCTACCAAATAGATGAAATTTATTTAAAAAATAATATATCATAATATGTAAAGGTGTTACATTTTCAACATCATAAAATTATTTTTTTCCATTAAATAAAATTAAATTAGAATAAAAAATTGGGTATATCTATACCTCATCAAATCATCAGGTTCCATCATAGCTTCTTCGAAGTTATGATTCATTTGAAGAACATTACCATGGTGAGTAATCTAGTAACATAACACTTCATCTCTATAATTGATGCTTTATACTAGCATTAAAAATAGTAAATATTATTATCTAATGGTAAAACCATTGATCTTAGTACATGTGATGGGTTATTTAGGTACTACCTCTGGATAGATTCATTGAACACCTCATGAACTTGAGATAGGTTCTGTGGATGCCCCAAGTGATAAGATACTATACCTACCAAATCAAGAATAAATAAAGGACCAAAATACATAGGTCTCAACAAAATATTCTTTTTGAATAACATATACTTATTAAGTGGTGAAATTCATATAAAAACCTTTTCACAAAATTTGATTTTCAAATCACACCGGTGATTATCAACGCAACATTTCTATTAACTCTGAGTTTCCATTATGTGTTATTGAATGGAACAGACATTGTTATACATTACATTAACTTGTTTTTGTCCCAATATATTTCTTTCTAAAACATTAACTAAATTTTTTCGAGTTATACATGTATATCCATAGAGGGATTCAGAGATCAACTTGAATTGTCATGTGAATATAATTGTTTTTAGAAAACACAACTAGAGGATTATTTTGATCCAAAACACCATTGAAATAAATATAACAAGTTCTTATAATATCATTTATTGTTATAATAGTTCTCTCAAAACATAACATCTTTCATAGGTTGGTAGGAAATATAGAAACTTAATCCTTTTTCAAAATAGTAATGAAGAATTCTACATATCTTTTTTGTAAACCAAGGATCTGGATTAGATCAAATAATATGATGTCCTCCATGGAACAATAACAATTCATTAATATAAATTATGGAATTATAGTAAATATAGATGTATTATTTTATGAAAATTAAGTGTGATTACCTCATATAGTGATCAGCTATAAAAACTGCTATTATATCCCATATACATTTTGGGGAGTCCAACCAAAAATCCATAATGATGTTTTCATATATTTATTCTGGTATATGTAATAATTTTATCATCTCCTTAGACTTCTATCTATTATCCATATCATACTAACATTCCAGTCACTAAGATATATACTCAAAAATATCTCTCTTTATTATATCCCACAATAACTATACAACATTTTATTTCTAGGATGAATTCAAAATGGGGATATATGAGCCTCATCCAATAGACCCATCTTCAAATCTGGTATCTATGGAACACATACACTTCATTTATGAAAATCATTCCATAAAAATATAGGTTAAAATTAAAAACATGTCTAACCTTCTTCTTTCTCTTTACATCATCCTTATTCACATCTTTAATATTCACATGGATATATTGTCAAACACTCATTTGAGAAAGATATTTTTTCTCCCTATACAACAATATTTTAAGATAAATCTTTTATGAATCATGAAATATTGGATATATTTTTATCCTCATTATATAAAATATGACGCGATCCTTTTGAGTCAGATCATCGACACCTTTTTACTCTTTCATGGGGTGGTAATGTATTGAGTAGTCATAATACTTAATCATCTCTAACCATCTTCTAGGGACCACGTTCAACTATTTAAGTGTGAAAATATAATTAAAAAATTAATGATTCGTATATATATATAACATCATTATAATAAAAAATTATCTTTCCAAATATTAAATGAAAACATTATCACACCTAACACCAAAAAATGAGTTGGGTAATTTTTCTCTTGATCCTTAAATTCTTTTGAGGAATAATCTATCCACATATCATTATATAAAATAATTCATCCCAATACCTTATTTGACACATAAATAAAAATAAAAAATGATTCCCCATAGTAGTGTAATGTAAGAATGTCTTCACGATCTAATATTCTATTTAGTTACTCAAATGTTTCCTCACATTCATTTTTATAAGGAACATGGCTCCCCACATAGTTTACATAGTTATTGAATGATATAGACCATATTAATTATCCAAGAATCATATATAATATCCATCCATACCATGGAACCGTGAGATATGAGTCAAAATGGATAGAATAAATAGATTTTCAATAGATTTTGTTTTTGTGGATCAACCAAGATACCATAACATGAGATTACATGACCAAAAAATGATACATTTTGTAACAAAAATTCATTCTCTTTTAATTAAAAATAAACTTATTGTTCCTCAAGGAATATAGTAAAATAATCAAGTGATCATAATGGTCATCATATATCTTTCAATACAAAATAATTTTTTTTTATAATGAAAACCAAAAAATGATAAAGGTGATATCTAAAGACACTATTCCATAAATCCATGTAGACAATATGGGAATTAGTAAGTCCAAATGGAATCAAAATAAATTTTTCGTGTCCATTCAATGAACAAATTGATGTCTTGGGTATATCCTTCTTATTAACCCTCCAAATATGATATCTAGAATGAATATAAGTCATGGAAAAAGTATAAATCTCCATTACATTGATCAAGAATGTCATGTATATTGGTATAATGTACTTTTTTTAATAGTGATCGTGTTGTGTTCCCAATAACTGTTGTAGAGTCATATTGTTCCATATTTAATTATAATAAATGAACTATTGCACCACATAGTGATTCACTTGGCTGAATAATTTCCTCTTCTTGATTCTCCACGATTTAGTTCTATAATTGTTATAAATCAAATGGGGACATTATATATAAGGTTTTAAAATAGGATTAGGACTAGATATGATCTCTATTAAAGAATAAACATCATGATTCAATGGAAGACATAGAAAAAATTATGGAAAGACATAAAAAATGCCGATACAATTGGATTATCATTGATGTTGAGTTTCTCCTTAAAAAAAGCAATCTAAAAACCCCTTTTGAATTGTAATCAATATATATACACTGGATTTAAATTCCATTAAAAGATAATAATTTTTTTATCACAATGATAAGGGATCATAGTTTTTTTTGGATTATAAAATTTGACTTCCCTTCCAAAAAAATATATTTGGTATTTATATAGAGAAATCCAAGACATGCAAATGATAACATAAAATTTAATAAAAATGATAATAATAATTTTTATAGGAAGAATATTTACACATACAATAACCATAGATGTATCATTGACATGAGATGTGGTCATCACACAATTGGGGGTTTTCCCTACTAATACAATATTTAAAAATTGGGGGGATTAACACCCATATAAAATTAAATAGACATTAATGATTTGATATATCATAGTCAAATAACACATTAAAAATTTTAGGTAAAAAGGAATGTTTAAATTTCAGTACATCATGATCGTACCCCTCATTATAAACATTGATTACATGAGATTTCCCATTGTATCAAGAAATAAATGATTTATGACATGGATCATTAACATTAAACATCAGATTTGAGGACAGGTTAGCATAATTCCTATAGTCATTTAATTTTAAACACTTGAGTGTGGATGGTGCATTATGCGTACATTTCTCACTATTCAAATTATTACTTAACTTCTTCTGATCACATTAGAATTATACATCCATTTATCCTTCCTTTCCACACATGAATAATTTACTAGTACCCTTAAAAAATTTTAATCCATATTTCATTACATACATCAAGAATACCAGAAGGGTCATCTTCTTCTTTATATATTATTATATTTTCCTTTTAATCCCATTATTATTTTTAGGTCAAAACCATGGGATTGATGGGTAACTGCAATCACCATTTTCACGATACCACATTGAAAAATTGTTTTATAACTACAGACATATCTTATGTGTAACTCCCATTTGAGACTTGGTTTTTTTTTTCATTTATGAAAATATCAACCATACATTCTGGTAGGATGGTTATACCCAATGTGTACCGTGAATGCATTGTAAAAAATTTCTCATATGTACTAATATAATCATCATTCTGCTAATATATCTCTAATAATTAACACTCAATTTTCTTAAGAAATATATGTGGAAATTAAATACTTGAAAAAAGTTACTAAAAATCATCTAAATACACAAAGGAACTTAATTTCTATCACCTTCTATTCTGGATAAGATTTTATTACTAATCTACATTTCCTTTCAAATGAAATAGAACTAGAATAAATTTTTCAAATTTTGAATATCTCAGAATGAAAAATATCCTAATAGTTATAATTCTCCACTTTATAATGATTAGTGTATGATTAAGGACAGTAAAATTATATTGATGTTGCCTCGTGAAGGACCCAACAAAATGTTGTTCCATTATTTTTTCATTTGGAAGCAAAGCATGATTCATACCTTGAGAATTTTGTTTATGAATATGAATAATATATTTTAATAAAACTCTCATAATATTTGGTTTATCAGGAGGTAATTTATTTTATTTCTAATCACATTCATCATTAATATGATTTCCTTAGGTTCCATTCATTTCTGAAAAAAATCAAAATGTTTGAGACAATAATTAGAGTGGGTAACCACATAGTAACAAAAAATAATTTATAATATATCTAAATAATGTTGTTTTTTTTTCGATTTTTTAAAACATAGGTTTAACCAAGCCCATACATGGCCGTAATTTAATAAAACCGTCCATTATAGTTTATAAATAAAATGTTAATTAATGGAAGAATATTTTTCAGAACCCCATACATCCAGTGATACCATATTGAAGGAATAGAGATAATGACCCCCAATGTTGTACCACCAGTCAACACCGAGTTTGTGATTTGTACCCTAGGTATAAAAATATCTTGAATGGGTGGCTCAAAAATATTTAATATCAGAATAATATATATGATAATTCAATAAAAAACTCCATGAAATAATATAAAAATGAAATAAGAAAAACCATCAAAAAATGAATGTGTATAATGTGAAACAATAAAAATAAAGTATCTGAAGTAAATACCCAAATGTAATGATAAAAAGTGACACAAAAACTATTCAATGGTATGACCTAGAAATTTCTTGTATGGTCCATGTATCTCTTATTGAATCTTTAAAATTAGTTAATTTACATTGGGTGATCAAAAAAATTTATTCAGAAGGAAAATATATGTATCTCGTGCACTTCTGAAAAGAGCATAATAATGAAACACTATGAAAACATAGAACGAAACAAAACCTTAATAGGTTAAATAAGTAATTACATATTAATTAGGGCCCACTTAATAAATAAAGAAATCTATAATTACATAATAATAATAAAATCGATAAATGGTACCCTGAACCATGTTCCCACTAATTTTCCACTATCACATGTCAATTTCATACATCTTGAAACTCCCATATCTTTTATATAACATCACATCACTCCTACCAACATAATGAAAATCACATCAATTATTAACTAAATAATCTTGTAACATCACATCAAACCCATAACCAAAATTTTATGGTATTGTGAACACGATTGTCGTTAACTCAATGCCCTCAGCATACCATGCATAAACAACACCATAATCTTTCTGATCACATCATGCCCCCCCCCAAAACAGAAAAAACCTCACTAAATATTAATTGAATTCACCTAGGCTATCACTAAACAACCATATATTTATAGATCACTATTAGATTATGGATATCACAACTCATGCATGTTGATGTATCTTGCAAGAGAGGGTGGGAAATAATCTGTGTCCAACAATCCATCATCCCTATCGAGATGTTGGGAAAACAAACCCATATTAGTATAAAGGTGTTTGAAAATGGTGACATAAAGGGACTAGGTTCTTATAAAAACTCACAATTAATATATAATATATATATAGACACTCACAAGCCTCTCTTAGGGTTTCAGAACTAAATGAATAATAACTCGCTCAAAACAATCCCCACTGTTGCTGCCACCCCTGAATGCATAAAACCAAATAAAACTACAAGACCCAAGGCACTGTCAATTTTAATTTCCAATTTAATTTAATTATTCCATCCCATTCATTTTAAATTGATTATTATTTTTAAATTTCATTTTACTATGGAAACATGAACAACAGAACACATATAGCTCACAACAAAGACATACCAAACAAAAATCACCATCACTAATAATACCTACACATCACCAAACCATAACAAGGACCTACCAACAACACATCAACCCACACTTCCCCACAACATTGTAACACTAAAGAAACATCGACCCACAATGGCCTACACCATTTCGAGACCAACCACAAACTTTACTACATCTCCTCACGCCATTGACTCCCCACAAGACTCATTCTACTATAATCACATTAAAATTTTCATATTTGGTATGAGTAATTTTTATCAATTTAAATTAATTATTTAACAGAATTATAATATATTCCATAAATCCCGAGTCTACCAATTTGTTAACCAACTGTAAGTGGTTTTCTAATTTATATTTTTATTGAGAATCCAAAAAATCACTACAAACAGGGTTCCATTTCATATTCCATATCCATATAAGAAAATCCTTCAATGAAATATATTTTTATTATGGAATTAATCTTGTATAGTTGAAACATTAAATTAATATCAATGATGTAAAAACATTACAAAAATTCCCCCTTGTCGTTCAATTTCCATGAAACCCGTTCTTTTTTGTTATTAGGATGATAAAAACCATATTCCCAGAGGTAAACATGAGTAAAACCCTCCATTATGGAACCAAAAATTTCACATAGGGCATTCCATATATCCTTTGATGATTTATGATATCATTTCACACAATAGGGTGAAAAGCAATACTTGCAAACCTAAAACTCAGGAAAAAACCATAGATAAACCAACACCTCATCAAGGTATTTTAAATAATACCTCCCAAAAACACCCCAAACCAACATAAAAACAACATATAGAAACCGTGAGAGAGGAATAGAAAAACAAATTGTCGAAAGGTAGAACAAACTACCTTGGATCATCAAAACATGACCACAAGAATCCAAGGATCAATGAAGGAGAAGTAGGTTTATAGGATCCTCAAAATCAACAATGGATTATATAAAAATTTGATAAATAGGAAAGGGTAAAATAGGAAATAATAATATTAAGAAACCTATTTACAACCCACAAAATCATGGGAGTATGATATATATTATGTTTTATGCCACAAGTTCTATATAATATGGATATTTCCGGATAAAACAATCATTACACCATAAATACCTCAAAACACCAAAATGTATAGAAAAACATGGTACCTTGGGGTCAAATTATATTATTTTGTAACACCATATCTTATGGAATAAACCAATTTCACACCCATCCCATCTAGTAATGCATTCCATAAGATGATTCGACTCTCCAGCCACAAACTATAGGAATAAGTCATAAAAACCCCTTCTATGCCATTAAACTCACTATTGTTGCACAACTGAAACTCCAACTCCACTAAGCCACCAAAACCTACTCAATAAACTTCCAAATAACCTCCAACCACTCAGACTAGAAATGATAGATTCTGGGAAGGCACATAATGTTACAATATACCTCAAGAGTGTCAAAATATGTTCATTAAAATGTTTCACTACTAGTTCACTAAAAGGACATATAACATAAAAGAAGCCAATTATTTTTTGGTTTATTACCCATAGATGAATATATTACAAAACAATTTTCAATTGTAGTATCCATAAATGGATGAGTATGTTTGGAAAACCACGCTTGTTTCTTTACCATAACGTAGGAGGTTATCCAAATTTTAGGATTATCCAATAGAATATCTTTAATGTTTTCAAATACTAGTATCCAATGGTAAACTAATCCTTACTCTGATACTGACTATATAGAACCATACATTTCTTAAATTGACATCTTTTCACAATATATTAACATTCATTACATTATATTAAAATGCACTCCAACATCATATAGATCTAGTTCCTTAAAAAATGTGTATATATAAAAAATGGAAAATTAGTGAACTAAATTATCTATCACTATGTTTTTCATAATAATAACCCTTTCATATATATATCATGCATAATTCCATTATTCACAACTTGGGGTATAGGAAAATATGAAATGGTGTCCTCTGATGCTCAGTTTGGTTAACATGGGATATATCAGTATTTATCTAAACATAACATGATATTAAGGGAATGATAACATTGTCATTTAATTTAAAAAATATACCATGTAAATCATAGATCATAATCACGAGCCATGGAATACAGCATGATTGTTTAAAAGAATTGTATTATAATGGAACAAAAGAACATGATCCATTTGAGCATAACACAAGAATAATAATGGATTTTTTGGAATACATATGTTATTATAAGAAAATTTTCATTATTAGTCAAGGCTTACTTTAGTGACTATCATATTAAATTGGGTACACTACTCAAACTAACATTGAAGTCATGGTTTACACCCAATATTTTCATAGTTGATTGCGCACCTTACTGAACTGGGATTACTCCCCATTGCAACAATATTTATTTAAATAGATATGGGTATTTACCCAATGAATTAGAGGAGTGTTTAATTGTAGGATCAACCAGTAATATAATTAAAATCATAAAGATGTGTTCCAAAAAATAATAAAACATTCATTAGATTAATAGCCTTGAAAAAGAAATGGTTTTCATAAAAAATTCATAATGGCATAACCCATGATAATAAATAGGATTGATAACCATATTCTTAATATAATCATAAAATATATAGATAAAGAATAAGTACAATATCATTGGATCATAACCTCAGTAAATAGCGCATGAGCCTTAGCCCTGTTGGTAAGGACCCTGCAAGTGCATCCGGGAGACCCGAGATCAAATCCAGTTGGAGACATTATTTCCAGGGGTACTGTAGTAGTACTGTACTGAGAACTGTGCAGTACTATAGCAGGTAATTTTCTCACTGTAGATGCCAGGAATATTCCCCCGTTTGGCCCTTCGGGCCACCGATTTGGTCATCGAGTCCTTTAAGGCCTTCGGGCCACCCATGACTTCTGGTCAGTAAGGCCTTCTGGCCACCTCATGGCCTTCGGGCCACCTTAAGTGAAGATGAAAACCTGACGACCTATGAGGAACAAGCTCTACAAAGAGGATGAGCAAGGAGATTTCACCACAACAGAAGCTAAACAGATTGCAAGAATGAGAGGGTATGGCTCCTGCCATCAGGACAAGCCTGTGCATGGACGGGAATGCCTATCCGAACAGCCATGCGAAGGTGGAGAGTATATTTCACGATGAAGATACTAGGGAGGATAAGTTCAAGTATATAGTCTGGGTTGTATGTAATGTTTGAATCCTATGGGAAAATGAATTACTTCAAGGCCTACGGGTCATGTAATACATACGCCTAAGGTCCTTGTAAGGGTTCCACCTCACCCCTTGAAAAGTGGATTATCTAAAACAATAAAAAATAAAGGCCTTCGGGCCATTGGATGATAACCCTAGTAAATAAAAAGTAAGATCAAATTTTGTTATCTTACATTAAAATACCCTTAAAACAACTCTTGGAATATTTTGTGAGAAAAATACCCATTCACATTGGAATTAGTTATTTAAAATCCAAATGTTATAAAATATTAAGGAAAGTCTCTTCAATAATAATTTACCAAAAACTTTTTAAATTCATATTCCATGAATTGATCGATCATGATAGTGGAAATTATATTTTTAGTATATATATTAAAAAAATGATTCATTTAACATTATCGTTAGGAATAAAATAACCCAATTAAGTAAAAGACACAAACCTTCCTTTAAAAAAAATTATTTATAATTTAAATAATTGTTAAGAATTACTTGAATATTAATAATAATATATAAATTTTTTTTTTGAATTTTTTAGAAAAAATGGACTTGGATGAAAAAGGATTTTTGACTAATGGGGAATTCGGGTTTCCTTGAAAACATTCCTTCAATTTATTGAAACATTAATGTAATGGAATTGAATAGAAAGAATTTATTCTCAAAAAATAACCACATGAGACGAAAATTGAAGAGTTTATAGAGAGTTATATCAATATATTTTATCATAAAAATGTAATCATAAATAATCCTAGTAAAAATGAGATTGTATTATTAAATCCTTTTCTCGAGCATGAAATCAGTTATACTTTTTCTAACATACTATATAATAAATATTGATTTATTATAAATAAAAACTAGAACTATAATCCTATATATAATTACAATATTAATTTAATTATATCATTTTAAAACATATTTATTGACAATTAATTATTAAAATCACTATTTTTTGTGATAACTACTTCATTATTAATGTTTATATTAGTTCAGTAAATTTTATCCTTGATGTTTGATAATAGTTTCATCACATATAAAAATTTAATAATTATATTAATATCATTTATATTCATTATATAAATGACTAGTGTCATCATTAAAAGTTATATATTGAGAAAATAGTTACACTATTCATGGTAGAGGTAGGACGAACATACACAAGAATGATATTTTCAATTTTCAAAGTTTGGAATGAGAAAAAGTTAAATAAAAATTCCCCTTTTGAGAGTAATTATTATATCATATACTTTTTCAATATTCATTAAATATATCCTTATTACAATATAAGTAAAACATAATTAACAAATAAAACCCATTACTTCATGGAGGTGGTTGTCCACACATATATAAAACACAGTAATTAACCAAATGATTTAAAGTTAGGAAGATAGATGTGATATTATAATTATATAATAATAAAAACTTAACAAATCTAATTTTAAAATCTATTACCTCAAAATATTATATGGATTATTTTCAGAGGTGGGTGTTAATACGGTGTAAGATTCTGAGATCCATTGATCCTAGAATTAATTTCGAAATATATTAAATATCACATGTACAATTTTTTCATGTAAAGAGTAATATATTTTAAACAGAGGTTTGGATAAAAAATATAAGGGCTCTATTGAGATTAGAGCATGGGATTTACCCGAGGAATGATATAAAATATGTCGGTGTGCCACATTTGGTTAAAAGTGATCATTGAGTTAAATAATAAAATAAATAAATATATTTATATTTTTTTGATGCAGTCAACCAGAACCCCTTATATATATCATGTTATTATGTATCCTCATGTTTTTTATCATGACCTTGTATATCTATAAGCCTGCTGGAAGAGAGTGTTCACAGAATATGACATCAGATTAGATCTGGATCAATGATCATTGAGCCATCAGAACTGAAGGATCCTAACAATATCAACAACACAGATTCATTATTAACCAGTGATCTATCAATATCAAGGTAAGATGGTGTTTTTATGTATTTCATTATCATTATTTTATCTCGGTCGAATGAAGCTCAATTCCATGAATAAGAATTTATTTTATAATCAATAGAATATTTATTTCAGATGAATTTAGTTTTTTTGGGTTTATTATATCCATTTTCTTTATTCTACTTAATCAATATTGAATCTGAGAAAAAAAACAATGGTTGAGGTTTGTTCCTCTTTTCCAGCATTTTATGGATTTATCTTATATTTCCTCTCACATTAACCATTGGAATATTCTTTGGATAATTTTTCAATAAGAACCTAGTATTTGATCAATGATCGACCATAATTTGGTGAAACCGGTCAATAAAATATGGACTGATCATGAATGAGCATATGATCGATGTACGGTGATGACAGCGGATTATAATAACAGATAAGTAGTTATCCTTCCTCCCAGATTTTAACACATGACTACTAATGAAACATGTGGATATTTATTGATTATATTTTTTGTCTACATCTAGATCTACAAGGAAGAAAATGGTGGAGATACTATATCCATAATTTATTATGAGGGTTGTGATGGTGGAAATTTATAGGATGGTGCTGAAGAGAAAATTGTGGGATTTATAAATATTGGGTTATAAAATTTGAAATCATTAATTAAACGCTGTGTACAACCCACTATGTGGCGCTATGGGTACATGATAACAACAATATGACACAACATGTGACAACTATCAAACACCATGTGAACCTTACATGATATCTCAGGGTTTACCGAGGTAGGAAAACAAATACAGCCAACAGTTTCGGGGATAGGAAATTCCATGTAATTGAGTACGATCATGGATAGTAATTTACGAGCTCAGACAGGCTATATACACTGTGATGGATATAAACACAGTCCATGAAATTTATGTTAGACTTAGTTCCTAATGAATACACCATGTACTACCAGTAGGCATCATGTACTTATTCAAAAATGGATTGAATCTATTTTCCTCTTCATTATTGCAATGTTTCATTAGGGATTATTCCATCGATATATTCTTTGATGGTCATGAATGGAGTCATTTTGTATACAGAAGATGGTGATCCACTCTAAGGAACTTTTGACTTGGATATTATTTTAGGAATCCATCTAGGAGGACTCGAGTGAGATCCTCTTTCATCATCATTTCCCTAAGTGTTGTTCATTGTATTATCATGACCAACACATCACAGGTGTCGATCCCCTACATAGTTGGTTAATCTAGAGTGGGTTATTTGTATACCCTATGGAATTGGTTCTAATCTCATAATTGTATAAATATATTTAGACCTCCATCATGTACATAATATGGTGAGAACTAATGATAATGACTTATCAGATGGATTCCTTTATTTCACTTTCACTCATGGAATTTGATATCCCGAATAAGTTCTATGTGGATCCCTCAAAAATAAATTCAATGATAAAAATATGACCATGATCATAATTTTTACTATGTGTATAGTGTGATATATCTAGATATTATTATTATATATGTTATTGAAAAATACCTATGATGATCTAACAATTATTATTTAAGATATATGATTTATTATGTAGTGCTTTCCAACTCGATAATGTTAGAATCACTCCAGTATGGTCATTTTCCACATATGTTATGTCTTATGTAGATGATTTACATTTTTATGGACTCCTAGTTGAATTAGGACTAGGTGGAACTTAGTGAGTCGTACAGACCATGGTGTGTTCCTACAACTATAGTTACAACACTCCTCGCCAACATTATAGGCAGGACATGAATTCAGTTTCATTATGGTAGGCTTGTATTAGGCCTTATTTCATTAAATTAATTGGCGCATACTCTAATAGTGGTATTTTAGATGTATTCTTGCATGATTATCATATTCTAAATTTAAAAATTTTACGGGATTGGATATGTGTGAATGTGTATAGGTATATTAGGAAAAGGCCTCTCATGTGTGTGATATTCCTACATAGTACTAGTCAGAAACCCATGGCCTATTAGAGGTAGGATTTGGGTAGACATGGTTCAATCCCCAAGGGTTGAGTCATTAAATAATTATATTTGAGAAGAAATTTCTACCATAGGAATTAATTCTATTAGATTTTTTTGGGAAAATATTGTTAATCATTTTGGGATTGGATTTCATTCCTAGAAATCCATTATGGGTACAGTATCTAATGTATCCAAACAAAAACAATTATTAACTTATTACATAATGAAATGTGTTCCCGGGAAAACATTGGAACATGAATCATATAAAAATGATTTATTAGTTCTATTTCCTTCTTGAGTCATCTTTACATATATTCCCATTGATTTTGGTACATGTTGATTATTTGAGGATTCCTCCTTGACATTTTCCATCTTGGAATTAGTAAGAGGATCAGGAGGATGATCCCATCAATAAAAATTCATTGATACATAGATGTTTTTAGAATGCGTTTCCTCTAGATGGTGCACCGGTATCACCACCACCTATTAAGAAACATATTCTAAAAGGACTACCAAGAGATGAGGTCTGTAAGATGAAAACACATTAGGATTATTTTTGTTAGAGACCCCTCAGGTTACAATATTAGATCAAACCCCCAAAGTCGATGAATACCGGATTGGGGTGGTGAGGAAAATCATTTATGTTTTTACAAAATCGATAAACTAGACGATGGTCATCATAGTGAACATTCATTATGGAACATCGGGGAGATGGTGGTGCTTAGTGAACAATTCATAAAATGAGGAAACTCTAGAATGGTTACTGTCTGAGACCCTTTTTAAATAAGAGTAATATGCAAATAAAATGAGGTATTTTCAAATATTTGAGATTTTACCTCTTAAGTTGTGTACTATGACTACTGATGAGTATTCATTGAGTTTGACCAACCTATCTTGTTACTCGGTGTATATAGTATGTTATCAGTTCTTTTGGGCTTAGAAAATTTGGTGAGGACTATATTGGGACATCTAGGAATGTGTGATAAATTTATGAATTCAAACAAATTTAGGGGGTGTAGTGTGTTTTTAGGTGGTTGAGAGTTTCCTATATTAGAAAAAACAAATTTATGGTTCTAGTAGTCAGTACATGGGAGTTGATACCTTGGAGGCATGGATCCAATGATAGACACTGGGGAATAGATGTGAGATCCGTTTTCCAAGGTTATCCCAGGACATAGGATCTATTGATTAATGCACACATGATAGATTTGGTCAATCGTGGGACAAGTTGTTATACTCTTCTGACTATTGGTGACATATTACATGGTATTTTTTAACTCGAAGGGTGGCTAATAATGATATAGTGGATGGGCCACCTGGAAGAGGTAACAGTAGTAATAGGTGGGTCTGTAGGGTGGTAGATGTGGTAGATGTTATGGGGGATCTGCTGTAGGTGGTAGAGGTAATTGATTTTTTGCACCACCTCTCCCAAGTAGTCTTTTCCAAGATTAGAGATTGGGTGACAGGGGAAAGGATAGTTTCAGGAGGTTGAGGCTTACTACCCAGAGGCTCCAAGAATGATAAAAGGTATGATCTATGTCTTTTCTACTTTATATGTAATACTAAAATATTCAGATTTAATTCCAACCTTTATTACCACTTATCTATATCAATACATATAAATATTGGTTGATCCTTTGGCTCGAAATTCGTAATGGAGACTACTATTGTTGGTGACTTAGTGATAACACACTTCTTCCAATGATGTGACCTGACATGTGGAGGTGATTGTATCTTTTGATTTCTCTTCTTATATGCGATTAAGATTTGTGTCATCATATTAGTTTTGTATTGGTAATGTAATGTTAATTCCTATAAATATTATTTTTTGTGGAAGATGTGTTGTGTCCAAATTGATGTGATGAGGTTTTCCTTTTATCATTGAAAAGGAAACCCATAAAAATAATGATGAACTCATGCATGTAAGGTTGAAATCTATTAATCATAAATTATCTAGAACGATCATTGTTATAGCGTATGATATGATTTTTCAGTTTCCTACAATGGTGGTGGAGTATGTGAAAAAATTTCTTGAGGTTGCATGAGGATTACCTCCCAATCATAGGATAGATTTCTACATTGATCTGCACCTTGATACAGCTCTAATATCTACACCATCATATCAGATGTATCATTTAAATCTTTTTAAGATGATGGGGTTGTTTATAGTTTTTGAGAGAGTCAATAGAGTCGTTTTCCTTGTTATAGTTATAATTCATTTATTAAGATGAATCTTCTTACATCTGTTTGATTTCTATTACCCCTCCACTTTTATTTAAATGTCAACGAGTCCTGGATTGGGTATACCCACTATGAGTCCTGATAAACTCATATATCCACTATACATGGTCCTTAAGGATTTTATAAAGTTAAAGAGAATGTCATTATTTTAAGTGGACTCATGATGGTACTCAAAACATTGACGGAGTAGGTTCTATGGATATTTCATTCATCTCCCTTTGTAGTATATATAGGTGTGAAGAATATAGATCATGACCTCCAACATCATTTTTTGTGTCTAGGGATAATAAAGGGATTTGCACAGTTTGTCTCTGGATACCTTACTTGTCAAAAATGTGAAGGTTGATTATTCGGTCCCAATGATATTAGCTCCATCCCAGGATGTGACAGAGTGGATGTGGGATGGGATATACATAGACATTATGATGGGTTACCACAAAAATCTAGGGGAAATGATGTCAGATGTGTGTTCCTAGTCCGACTCTCCATGTAATACCACTTATAAGATATTCTAAAATGGGGTTAGATAGATATATGGGGCCACCTCAATATGCATGAGATCATCTAACTCCATGGAATCCTATGAGATTCCATTTCGGACAATGAAAATCCTATAAAATATCATTTATATAAGGGATTGTACGAGGCCTTTGGGACTCAATTTCATTTTCACATAGTATTTTACCCCCATAATGATGGCTTTATTGAGAAGATAATTCAGGTCTTGGAGGATATTCTATGTTATTTCAAGTTAGTATTTTGCTATTTTGGGTAGGGTCTGCTACCATTGATGGAGTTTCTTTACCAAAAAATAAACCATCCCAACATTTGTATGACACCGATCAAGGCCTTTCCTGAGAGAATCTTTGTGTCACAACAATTCATGAATGACCTAGGAGAGATTTCACTTATAGTCCCATTGTTTGTGTGAGACACAATAGAGAAAGTTAATATCATCCAAGAGTTTATGAGGATTACACTTATATATCATAATTCTTATAAAGACTGATGTTATATGAATTTAGTATTTCATGAGGGAGTACATGTGTTCTTGAGGGTCTTAAATCAACAATTATTTTATATATTTGGTTGTGGAGGAATGATATATCCATGATTAATAGTAGCTTTATGTATACTGCATAAATTTTTTGAGGCGTCATTCAACTTAGCCCTACCGCCATTGTTAGAACAGTCACATGACGTTTTCTATGTGTCATATAAGAGGAGGTATATCGACAATCCATCATAGGTTATCATATGCAGAGAGATTGAATTCAAGGATAGAGATAAAATTTTTGATTACTAGGTAGATATTGAGGAGTGATAGGAGAGGAACATTCTTTGGGAAGCGATGCCTTTAGATCATGTTTTGTGCCAACATGAGAATCTTCAAGAAAGTACCTATGGTTAAGACACCAAAATGAATTCTTAGAACCCACACATAGTTGAGAAGTATTATTTATCTATTCATAATGTATATCGCAATGGTGGTGCGACTATAATGAATTTTATTTTCCCTTTTAGTACTTCAAGATTTTATATTGATTATATTTAGATATCGACACTCAGATAGTGTGATATTTTGAGGCTCAATGAGCCCAAAATTATTCTTCTAAATATATTGAACATATTGAATATCAATTTTGTGTATTTTTACAAATAATTTAAGATATCTTGTAATAAAAGGCTTAAATCAGAAATATAAGGCTATTTTCGAGGGTGAAGGATGATATTTAACCAAGGAATCAAATAAAAATTTTCTGTGTTTTGACATTTTGTTAAAAGTCATCCTAGGTTAAAATATTAAAATAAATAAATAAATAAATATTTATTTTTTTAACATATAATCCTTGGACCCTATAAAAATATGAACTTTTGATGATTTTTCAGGGATAACTTCTTAAACATGGAGATCAAGAGGGATGTTGGAGGAGGACATTCTTGGTGGACAACATCTTATTTGATCAAGATTGTGGATCATTACACCAATAGAATTCAAGGTTTTCACCAATGTAAATAATGTAAAATTTTTCTTCATCAATGATCAATTGATATCAAGGTAGGATGTCTGTTTTTTGTAAATCCATCCTGTTGTTTTATGTTTATTGAATGAGGATCAATTCCAAAAATTATAATTGACTCGTGCGTCGTCAGTTGTGATATGTTTTTTCCTTGTTGGTTATATCTATATTCATTCATTTATATCTTCAATAGTGGATCGATGCTGAATGGAGAAAGGCCTAGGTTCATTCCTCACGTAGTGTGGTTTTTTGGATTTATCCCATTCATGTTCATAGTTGTTATTTTATATGTCCAATGGTTCGATGAATACCTGGTATTTCACCATTACATGATAGTTCTTCAGCTCACTGTATCATTATCATGGGTGCCGTTCAAGATAGTGTGTGCTATTGAGGTACAATGTTGATGAACGATAATTAGAGGTGGATGAAAATGGATTAGTAGTTTTTGTTCATCATGTAATTTACAACATGGATATATATGGAACATGTGTGAATTTACAGATAAAATTTGATGTTTGGAACCTAATCTCTAGTGGCATGATGGTCAGCAATCCCAGATCGTTTATTTTTAATGATGGTTGCGATGGTGGAGTTTTGGAGGATTTCACAGAAAGGAATGTAGTATGATATTAAAATATCAAGTTACACATCATGTTATATATATGTACATACCATGCGGGACCCCATATTTGTTTTTAGAGTTTAATAAGATGAAAAATATCATACATTGTGTGATAGATGTCCCACAGTGTTTGACCGTTACCTGGATGATCAGTGTGTACCTAGGAAGGTACAATTACATGAATAAGAATACACTGGCTCAGAAACGGGGTGTACTTGGGAACATACATGGCTAAGCGAAACCATGCTCAGGCAATATGTGTACTCAGACACATACATGAGAGTATTCCATGATACAAGGATAGAACCAAATGCCAAAGGGAAAAACTATTTACTACTAGTACATGATGTGTAATTTTTGAAAGTAGTATTTATTATATTTTCTCTTTATTTTAGGAAAGTTTCATTATGACACATTCCCTTGATCCATTCGATTATTGTTTACTATGGAGTCATGTCCAATGCAAAGGATGTTGACCCCCTATGAAGAACATTAGTCTTAGATAGTGTTGTGGGAATCCCTCCATGAGTCTCAGAGTGAGATCCTCTATCATCATAATTTCCCTAGTTGGTGTTCTTAGAGTCTTCATGACAAACACTACATGGGTATGAATTACATTCTTAACTATTTAATTCATATTAGAGTGATGTTATACCCCATGAAATTTGGTTTTATCTACATTTGTATATTGTTCTCTTCAGAACTCTAATTGGTTATTATTATGACGAGACCTGAAGATCATGAAATATCGAATGGTCTCCATCAATGATATTTAACTCATGAAGCATCTTCTCTCAGATGAGTACTATGTTGAACATTTGAGTAGGAATCCTTGGCTAGGAATACAATTTTAAAGTTACTTAATATTGTATTTCTCACACGATTTTATATGGTTATTATTATTATATACTTTTTTTTCAAATACCTAATATGATTTTTGTATTATACATGATGTTATATGATTAGATATTTTGGGGCGTCCTGCTTAGTCTTGTTATACTCACCCCAACATGGGCTCTTCCTCCATGTGTCGTGTCTTATGCAGATGATCGTCCTTTTGATGGTGTCATTAAGTAACCAGTACTAGGTGGAGGTTAATGAGCTAGATAGTTCCAGGAGTAATCCTTTAGTTAGATTAACATTTTCCCCCACCCAATTTATAGATTTGTATTTTTTTAGTTTATTTGTGGTGGTATTGTATTTTTCCCTTTTTCATTACATTACTTTTTATTGTAATCTGATGCTGGTATTTTAGATGTATTCATAAATGGTTATTAGTTATTTTATATTTCATCATTTTATGGTCTTAGAGATGTGTGTGTGGACAATTACAATAGTCTATGGTCTCCTATGTGTGTGATATTCCTATGCAGTGCTGATCACCATCCCCGATCCTATTGGAGGTGGGATTTTGGTAGTCATGGATCAGGACCCATGGGATAGGTCATGGAAAATTATGTCTTAAATTTGATATATATATATATCTATGTGTGTGTATGTGTTAAATCCATCATTACATCTTTCCTTGATAGTTGGTGGTGGAAAAAGAATTACTTCGGTTCATAAGGTGATAGTCCTCCAAACACACGATCGACTGTTTCATTTCCTGTTCGATGGAAGAGTATATAGATGAAGGTTATTCCATACACATAATAAACAATCAGTATGTGCAATAAACTGGTGTTCTTGTATCAATACAGATTATATTGATTTTAAGGAGTTATAAGATGAAATAAAATGAAACTTTATGGTTAATAAATACAACTCTTCATCAACAGCCTCTTTAGGTTTACACATAATTCTTTCATAGGATGGTTTTATGACTAATATCGGGAATCTATGTCATGGATAGCTATGTATTTATAGGATTTGATTAGGGATTATATCGATCAAAAGGCTCTTAAATTGAAGAAATATGTAGATAGGGGTGTTCCTTTATAATTCGCGGAGATGAAACACACGGATCTTTTGAAAATAATAAATTATAGTAACATATTATTCAAACCAAATTTCTCCAAAATGGACCAGTACATAATATTAGATGATATAGTATACAAATATGCTCATAAAATACATTTAAACATGATTTTAGGTTATTTTAAATTTTATCATTTTAGTTTCACCCCATAGTTAACCTATTTTAAGCATATGTGTGGTAACATATTTTTACTAGTGTTACTATTCATTATGACAGATTTTTTTAAAGTTATTACATAATAATAATTCTGATGATTCCAAAAATGGAATCCATTTAATTAAATTCAATTCATAAAAGTTAAAGAAGTTAATTTAATATTAAACCCACATACATGAGTAAAAGTAATTTTCCAAGGAAATATTTTTTATATCAAGATTTAACATACAATTGATTCCAATGACCTAAATATGATTAATAATAATATAATTTAACTAATATTACTTTTAAAATAATTTTCAAAAAATATATAACTAATTAAATTCTAGGAAAATAAGGTAAATTTTAAATTTTAAATTAGTATTTTTCACTCTTCAATGAAACATTAACCATTTCGTAAAATTCATATAAATTCACTATAAAAAAAGTTTGACATGTTGATTTTAAAAATAAAATTATTTTTTAAATTCAATTTTATGATAATATAGAAATTTAATCATGAAATGATAATGAATAATGAAATGAAACCTCTTTTTATAATCACACCACTATAAGAATAATTTGTTTATTCATTTTCCATGACTATAATAAATATAAGATGATTGATAAAGCATTTGATTGAATATATAATATAAAATTTTTATGAAAGTAATTTACCAAAAGTGATTAATTTAATTTCATAATATTAAAAAACATTACATGCATAAAATAATTTTTTAAATCATTTCTCTTACTTTAAAATGTTTTTTATTTTCAGTTTTAATCAATTGGTAACCAATAAATATATTTTATAAATTTTTAATCCATAATATTTATATATTTAATTAGTATATTAATACTCTTCAATTTAATAACAAATTTGTGCTGGTATACTATATTTTAGATTACTTAGACTTTTGGTTTTTTGTATCACGAGATATCGAAGAGATTAAATTTATTATAAAAGAATGATATAAAAATATATCATGCAGTTACACCATGAAAAAATATTTTTATTTTATCATGAAGATTTATTTGTGAAAAATTTTGAATGTTGAGAAATGGATATGTATTAAATATTATACATATAGTTATTCTATGTGTTATTTTGGGGTCCTTTTATTAAAAAATTGGGCTAACCATATGCACAAAGGAGGGACAGATCAACTATATTTAAAATATAGGCTCAAATATGTGAGATTTATCCCTTCAATGGTTAAACATTTTAGAATTTGAGAGTTCAATCACTGGTAGGTAGGTAGTGGGAAAGTAGAGAACACACAGGGACAACATGGCGGGTGTACATGGAATCAAAAGAGAACACATAGGGGTACTTGAGGGATGGGGCAAGGGTGTGGCATGTATCATAAGGGGAAAGAGTATGAATGTGTTCCATGTGTCAACCATAGTATGAAATTGAGAAGTTTATCACATGGGATATATTATAATGAATATCATACTAAAAAAAACTCTAATGTGGGACAAACTTGATACGCAGAGATGTCCATAAGTTTTAATGATATGAATAAATTGTGCACTACTTGATCTCTTCAATCTGGGCGATCTGATAATAAAAACCACTTGTGTTTAATTTAGCGCTTATTATACCATCAAAATGGTTACCTTAATGTGATTTACAATTAAATATTTAACGGAAACCATGTTGTTAAGATTACCCAGTGGTGAATATTGTTTTTCATTTCATTCCATGAGGGTTTTCCTTTACATTCAATGTGAACCCTTTCAGTGATCAAACTTGTTGACTCTCTCCTACCTCTCTGTGAAGGATATACATCTGTGAGATACATCCAACATTACCATTTTTATTCCAAAGGGCACAAAAAAAAAACAATAAATAGACAACAACGTACAAGGAGCGACGAGGTTTACGAAGGGCGGAAATAATGAAGACCAAGGGCATCCTCCCGAATCAGGTTCACCCCCCTTAGGTTTGAGGTGAGAAACATGGGAAATACATTGAAACATGTTACCTCGGGTTTCCATAGAATCCAAATTGTCTGCCACCTTATTCCCCTCCCACCATGTATGGGTGAAAAGAGTGTTGCTGCCGATGAGAGCCCTGCATCTTCAGATTGTATATATAATGGACCAAGGTATCATTCCCGTTATACGCATGGCTCCACAAATGATCAATGAGTTTGACTCCACATGGGTAATATGGAGATCCCGTTGCCTTCATAGGATGATGCCCGAGAGAACAGCATGCGCCTCTACCTGTAGGGAAGGGCCTTCCCCATAATGCGTCGTATTTGCTGTGTACACACTGCCCGTGTAGTCACAGACCACACCTCCACCGCAAATAACGCCCACCACACAAGACCCATCAGTATTCAGATTGAGGCCGAAGACCAAAGTGTTCCACCTCACCCAGACCCCCTATTATCAGAGACCCATTTGCTGTGTGAGACGATGCACATTCAGGTTGGGCAGTGAAGGCACGTCCGACCAGAGTCCCTCAACCCCGCACCAGTCGTGCAGGCGACAACTTGTGTTGGAGATGATGCTGTGACCCGAGGCTGGTACGCCCAAAAAATTGGACATGTTCTGCGCGGACCATAGAATCCAGCATCCCGCGTTGAAGAAACACACCTGTGCCGCGGTCTCCTTAACCTTCCCAGCCGAACCCTTAAACCATCCCTCCAGAAAGGCCCCACTACTTGCCGCCATGAGGATGCACCCGGTAAATCTCCATAGTAGTTCCATACCTTCTTAGCTCACTCCCCTTCATAGAACAGATGATCAATGCTATTCTCTATTCTATTCTCACAACAATTTCAACTATACACCATAATGATCCCAAGCCTTTTAACATTGTCGTCAATTGGAAGGGAACAGTGCTGAATGCGCCACGTTAAGAAGTTAAACTTAGTTGGGATCTTCTTGCACTACACCTGGCCAAACCATCCCCCTAACGTACTAGTGGGATTTCATCACAAGAGAATATGTAGATTATTTGGTGACGAAATGATTGTCAATGTCAAGGAATGATAATAAGAAAATACATGTGATGTTCAAAATACTAAATTATCTGGTAATTTTATTATCAATTCATGAAACAAAATTTTAATCTAATTTAATTATGAGGGTCCTCTAAAAGACATGAAAAAAATGATTTAATTCACTGAATACATGTGGAATAGGTGCTGAACCTCTACTATAAAATAAGATCACATGAGAGTGAGATCCACTAATGATACACTAAGAGATATATTTTTTTATTTCAAAATTATTAATTAAGATCCACTTGTATCTATAAATGATATGTTCCATGATCTCATTAGCACAAATAGGATCCACAAACCACTTAGATACATAATGAAAGTCTTCCATATTCAATACTTGCATGATGAGGAAACACATACATCTTCTTATTAAAATAAGAAATTTTCTTTTCATTAAGAAGATCATTCTATATTAGTGTATTTACAATGTTGCGAGGGGATTGTATTTTATCAACATTATTCACAATTCCCTCCAATATTAGGTGAAGTATTGATATTCAATTTAATCCTATAAACAAATATATATTACGTGAGACATGAAATAAATTTGAATTTAAGTAATTAAAATACCATGAAAACCAGTTTCCTATAACACTTGAAATAATTATATTCTGTTTTTGTTATTCAAATTATATAAAAAAAATAACTAGAAAAATAAAATTTTAATTTGACCAACAAGTGAAGAAGAAGAATTTGTGACCCATGTTTTATACGTTGATAATTATTTGGTACATAGAAGACAGATTGATATATATATTCTACATCATTTTGATATTATTATGACCAAATAAGATGAGGTAATTGCAACCCAATTGATTGAATCATATACGAGAAAATCCTCCAGATTGATTTTAAATAGATTGATAGTTTTATTAAATAATAGTTGAACAGATTACTAGGTTTCTATTAAATGATACTTGTTCTATATTTTTTATCACATCATGGGGAGTAGTGTGATATCCTTCATATTTTTCTTAAAATATGCATATTCCATTGTACTTATTCTCTGATATGAAAATGAGTACAAAGATATAAATTTCCCTAAACATTATTTGATAATAAAAATAAGTTTTTATATATGTATGATAGTAATGACTATAAACCACTGAGATATGAATCTATAATACAGGATAACCTATTTAAAAAATTATTTTTTTCCTTCTGTGATTTGTGTGTGAATGTTTTTTCAACGCAATAAAAATAGACAAGAGAACACTTCAATGAATATGTCATAGAGGTATAAAATTGATAAATGAATAAATATAATAAAAGGAAATCCCATATTGATTCCTCTACCCACATATCATGGTTATACCAAAGGGAATATAATAATGGTTTTCAGTGGGACAGATCACACCATTGATTGTATTCTCGGATTTAAATGATTTTTTAATATATTATTTATCATCACAATTCATAATGGATTGATAAAATGGAGGGGTTTTATCTATTTTATAATAGTTATATATCTTATCCATGATCTAAAAAAATGAATATATAACTAAAAATTATGATGAATACAACATTATCAGTTAATAAGGAAGAATAATTAGTTTTCAAAATTTGTAATTTTTAGAAATTAAAGTCATGAAATATAGTCAATGATCTAGTAGTTTATTCAATATCAAAAGATAAAGATTATAGTTATACTGCATTAAGCTATTCATTCTTTTATTAAGAGAAGTAAAAATATAATTTTTCAAAATTTTCCCTTAGAAAATGTAATTATTAGTAGAAGTGATTGCATGTTAGAATAATTCAATGTTACATCTTCGACTACTTTTAATGGTATACTACAAACTTTTCCCATATAAATATTAAATTTTATATGTGGATCATTCATTGGAATATATAAAAATATCACCAATATTGATTATAATTTAAGGAACATATAGAATTATTTTTAAGAATTAATTCCATATGTTATTAAGCTCCAAGAAAACTATATAAAAAGGGAATGTTGAACATAAAAAATAATAATTAATTTTAATGATATGTTTCTAAATAAAATTCATTAAATAGAAATTTTAACTAATAAATTTTAATTAAATATCAATGAATTATATAAAAGAATAATTATATCATTTATTTCAAGAATGATCAACATGAAATCAAATCATATAAGAATAAATATAGTGATAGTTTTACAAAAAAGTTCAAAAAATGAGCAATGATGAACTTTTATTGATCAAGAAAAAATGTGATGATAAATTCATGATTATGGGGGAATGATATTAATCGTAAAAGCATATTAATAGATATTAAATTGAAAATGGAAAATTATACAAATATTGTTGTCATGGCTTCATAATAAGAATAAATAAAAGATATTACAATTAAATTTATAGTCATAAAAAATTATAAAGAGGATTATTATGCTAAATGTACTCTACATCTAGGAAAGCACATGTTGGAACCATTCGGTGTTCATTATCCTCTAGTCTCTAAAAGAATATACCACCATATTCAAATAATGTTTTTCTATAAATTCTATTTTTTGTATATATTACGGGATAAAAATCAAAACATATACAAAATTATATGATGATAGTTAATGAAGTGTTGTCAACTATATATATAGTGAATAAAGATAAATGTTTATGATGTTTTTACCCCATGTATTCCATATGAATAATAAAAAAATAGAAGCAACAAGTATGTCAATCCATCTAGAATGTCACTCAAAAGAAAAGATCAATATTTTTCAAATAATGTTAGTGTTTCGAAAGATGTAGTAACATTGAATATTATTATTGATATAATATTATTGTATCTAAAAAAACTGATATTACATAAAGGGGGAGTAATTAAGTGTTGAATCAAAGACCATTTTGGAATGGAAATAGTATTCATGTTATAAAAATAATTAGAAAGTTGAATAATCATATTGATTTTTTCAATTATAGATGTCATGATGAATATTTATCAAAATATAAATCATTAAAGCATACCATTATGAAAATTAAAAATATAAGACCACATAAACTAATTAATTAAGATAATATTACTATAGTACGAAATATGGATAAAATATTTACAATGAATATAATAAATAGTATTAAAAAGATGAACCAAAAGGGTTATCACTAAAGTGATTAAGATTATTTTTTGTGAAAGATTTGGTCAAACCATAGATCACTATATGAAAGTCTTGGAAATAAATATGACTATAAGAAACCATAAATAGCATAGGGGAATAATTATTCAAGAACAAAATAAGGGCACTGATGTTGTAAATAGATACCATGGGAAGTCATGCAGTTTTACACTCAATTTTTTCACATTCCAAATGATATACTAGTAATTTTGAAATATAATTTTGATATATAATTTTAAATGAAATTAGAATGGGCGAAAAAACTTCAGAAGGAATATATGAGATTCTATATAATGATATGTAGTTTCATAATATTTTATGACAAAATAAAAACCATTTTATCTCATGTATACTATATGGAAGGTGATAAAGGGGTAGACAGATCGTTGATAAGGGTTTATTCAAAACACCAAATGAATAATAAAAATTGAAGAAGAATTATAAATAATGATGTGATTAATGTTCCTTGTTCACTAGTGTAAAAATGAATTTTCTACACAACATTTTCACAAAATAATAGGAAGAAACTATGCTACTAAAGTCTTATAATAAATTAAAAAATGATATCATAAAGAGTTCACCATCACATGAAGAAGAAAATGAAATAGTTTTAATGTTAAGAATAATTTCTTATCCATGATGATCTCTTTGAAAATTGAAGGATATCCACGTTATTTCTATTTACATTGTGTTAGATCATTAATAAAAGGTAGTTGAAGGTGATGAACATACTCTGTGGGAGAACATAGAAGATGAAATTATATAGCAACATTTTCAAGATTGAATATTCCATCCATTATTTATGGAAGACACCCTCTTTATTTTTTTTAACTATTGATATCAAGAAGATTATTTGTTACAAAAAAATCATTGATCATCCATGATGATTATCTTGCCACCATTATTGATTGATAAATACAAATCCACCATCATGGGTGAAATCACATCAATTGTTACTTGGATAATTTATAATAAATAAATACATCTATTGAAAAATGTCTACCTTGATGAACTATGGAATTAGATCATACCTTGGGGGTGAGTAAAAAAAGAATATTATAAGTACTATATTTTAAAAAACAGATATCTCTATATTCTACTTGTTTATGAATTCAATGACGAGGTATGTGGGAATTCGATCCTACCCTTATTCTCTAATAAATAAATTGAAAGGATTAATTTTATTTATGGGAAGAAAATAAATGAATAAAAGAAAAGAATAAATGAATCTCAAAGAAGTTCTTGGATGGATAATAAAAACATTTTCTCTTATTTTTATTTAATTTATTAATCAATGTGTTAAGATGAGTGTAGTAATTTATGGTTAAATGTATCTTGATTATTTTTTTTACAAGTGTTATTAAAATATTTCAACATGAATTGTATCAATTTCTATCGACCAATTTCTTTCTAACATAAAATAGTTGAATAGTCTCTATAATATTAGTCATGTTGTGCAATATTATTGGGCACTATATTATGAATTGATAATTGAGAACATTGATTTATAAATAATACCCTCCAATTTTCAACAACAGGTGACCCTATGTAGAAAAAGAGAAGAATAATTAATTAAAACATTCATTAGAAGTAAATGATATAATCATATCTCAGAACTTTTTTATTTTTATCAATAAGGGTGGGGGAGAGAAAAAATTAAAAAAGGAATAGAATAAATGCATAAAAGATATTTAAAACGCATTTAATACATTGGTATTAAAAATAAATAATAATGAGATGTCGGTGATCCTACATTGTATTATTTTTATTAGTTGTGAATAATTTAGAAAATTTTGATAAAGTTGATGACATTATGAATTTAGTAATAATAAAATATTTAAAAATTTATCTATGTTCCCAATCATGTTCTTTTAATGTATTAAAAAAGTTCCATAATTGGAATCTCAATGGTTATAATCTATATTTTTGGGGAATTTTTTTAATTTATAATGATTTTTTAACTAGTATTCATTAAATCATGAACTTGTTAAAATATTTTCATTGATTACAACAACATAAGAAGGTGGAAGGCCATGCATATATTCATTTTCAAGAAGAAATTAAATATTATTATATAATAATTGATTTTAAGGACATGTGAAAATAATTATACTTCTTTATTTAGATCAATAAATGATTATTTTAGGATGTTTCGAAAAGGAATGGTATTAAGAACTATACATTGAATTATTCAAATAATTATTTTTGGTTTTCATTTTATTAATAAATCGGTCCAACCATAGCCACTCACATAGGTCCATCTCAACCATATATGGGAGAGAATATTACCCATGTGTGATATAGAGTAGTCATGGGAAGCTAGGTTATAATAAGAGTGTGTATGTATATACAGGCTGGTGGTGGGAGAATATAGTTCCCATAAGGATCACATTTTGTGTATGCATGAAATTCATATATCCTTATAGGGGTACTTGAAGGACTTAGTAAGGGTTCAATGTGTCACTTGAGGGGAAACTATTTGAAGTTGTTCAAGGATCTGACCCTAGTGCCCGATCGAGAAGATGATGGAAAAAAACAACATAGAAAGTGGAGAAAAATATCAACTCTGATGTGTGATAACAATGGTAAGTTTATTGTTCCTCCTTCATTACGGTTATAGATAAAATGTTGACCAGATGATGTCTTTGAACATGTCTATCTGATATTCTATAACACGTGGTTTAAAATTTCAATTTCGTCTAACCTTAAAATAGTTACCATTACATGGGAGACCATTACATGGGTAATTGAAACCATTATTGTACCCTTACACAGTGGTAACAATACATTTATGTTGTAGTCTACGAGGTTTTACCTTTATGTTTGAAGTCTACCCTTCCTGTGATCAAAACCATTCATTATCACATACCTTTAAATGAATGATATATTTTCATGAAATAATTCAATGAATTACCTAATGTTATATTCAAAATGATATTTAATGTGGATATTGATGTATTTGTAAACATGCATGGCACATGGATTCAAGGGTGTTGATAAACCAAATTCTGTATCACATGAATTTTAGATTTCTTTATGAGAGACGTAGTTCATTACATGAAGAAACCATGATTCTCAGTGTTTTTGAATCATAATAAATTTAAATTATTGAAATAATTGGTAATTTAACTATTGAAATGTGACAAAAAAATTAAGCTGAGATACTTATGAGTATCCTTGATGTTACTATGGATTTAATCGTCCACATTGGAGGAAAACTCATTAAAAAATCCTGGACGTCCTTATACGTTATTATTTTATTTATTTTCTTTAAAACCACCAGTGAATATGTCAATATAATCTGACACAAAATAATTGAGAGAGGAATCAAAATGGATAAAAGTTTTAAATAAATAAAAATTAACCAAATACAAATTGACTCTGCACTCAGTTTTGACATTCCAAAGTTATCTTGAAAATTGTTTTTAGAGGGAAATATCACAAGTATAATTGGATTCTATAATTTGACGCTTATTAATGATTTTTTTACCTTCTCAATTAATTGTATAGTAAAATTTTTGAGGGGATTTATTAACATTATATAAAAAATCTATCTCCAGAAATACAATGAAGAGTGGATAAATATTGAATTCGGATATATGAAGAAAACAACCCTAATGGATAATGGGGAAGACGCATTATTTTCCCCATGTTGGGATTTTGATAAAGATAATGCATGAGAGTAAATTATTAGGTTTATTATTACATAAGTAAAAGTAATTTAAATAGTTCTACACCATATATTGTTTTATTTCGGTATGAGTAGAAGGTAATTAAAATTTCTTATAAAATAATTCCTCAATAATATCCAAGTATTAGTTAAAGTGATCACTTATTAGAATAAATCAATGCTGATTCTATTTCTACTTGGAATGATATGATGAAAAATATTCCTAAGGAAATAGTCACTTTCCTCTAAATATCATTCAATGTTATTTAAGAATAGATTACTGATCAGGATAAAAATTAAGTGATCTGGGATAAATATTTCTATGAAATAATTAAATCCATTATATATTCTAAAAAAATAAAGAAAAAGAATATGATAATATTGAACATGAAGAAATTTGATCTAGTTATGAAGAGCAGTGGATATATATAAATCATGGAACTAAAAATTCCTAAATTAATATGATGAAAATTTCTAGGAAGTAGAGTAAAAAATAAGTCTATAATTAATGTGAATAATTATCAACATGAAAATAGTTAAAATAAGATCAAAGAGCTTGAAAATTTAATATGTGATAAGAATAAAATTTTGGGCGATGGTTTTTCAATGATCAATTATGAATGTGATGATAGATTCATTTTATGGAAGGAGGTAAAAATCATCCAAAAAATTAAATTTGATTATCTGGATGTGAAAATGATAATTTATATATATACTCAAGATGATTCTGTACAAAAAGATTAAATAATTTCTATTAATATAAGAGCATAAGCCACATAAAATTCTAAACATGAATCTTATCCTAAAATAACTCCACCTGGTGTCATAAATATATTATAAAAGTTCAATTTTCAGTCATAAGATGTATCTATGAAGACGAAACCACCAACATCAAGTAATATAATTTCTTTAAATTTTATTTTTGTACATGCTACATGTTCAAAATAAAATCCCATAGGAAAGTGTATGGAGGATGTTGGTAGTTTAATTATAACATTATATAATGTTAAAAGTATATAAATTAACAATATTTATTCCCTAAAATTATCACTTAATAATAATTAAATGAAATAAAAACAAAAAGCATGTAAATCAAACCAGAATACTACTCAGAATGAAAAATCAATATTTTTTTACTACTATTTGTGTTACTATGATTTTCAGAACATGGAATATGAATTTGATAATAATATTATAGTATCTAAATATCAATGAAATATTACATCAAGGGAATGAAATGTTTTGGGGAATCAAATATCATTGATGACTGGAAATAATATTTTTATTACAAAAATATTTTGAAATTTGAAGGACCTTTTTGGTATTTTAAAAGGATGTGGTAAAAGTGAAGAGTTATGAAAATAAAAATCATGAATTCCACTAAAACAATTTTGAAGAAACGACCAAAAAAATTAATAACTGAAGGTAAGACTTCTTCCTTGTAGAATCTCGATAAAATTTGTAAAATTAAAATTATCAATGAATTACAATGAAGAAGAAAAATGGTGAGGCACCAAATATAATAAGCTGGTTCTCTTTTGAATAAATATGACACATAATGTATAATTATATAAAAATCTTGTATAGAAATATCTATTGAAGAAATATTAATAAACAAATGGGAAGACCAGTGCATGAATAAAATAAAGGACTTATGTGGTAAAGAGAACATTTTATAAGACACATTGATATACCAAGAATGCTGTGAAAATTCCAAATGGAATACTGCTATTTTTTCAATGTAATGTGGAAATTGAATGGAAAAGTAAAAAGGATTAAGATAAAAAAATTCAAAAGGAATATAAAAGTATCCACATGATGAAATTTTATTCTAATATAGGGTTTTAATAAATGATAAAAAAAATTACTTAATGTACTATCTTGATGGTTTAATCAAGATAAAATTATCTCTAATGAGTGTTTCTTTATAACACCATCTCAATATAAAATATTAAAGATGAATTATATAGAATGAAGTGATGAGTTTTCCTTGGAATCCAATCTGAAAATTAAAATTCAACAGAAGTTAATTTGAAAAAATAATTTGAAGAAACAAGGATATTGAAAACAACTAAAAATTTCCTAAAAGTTAGAATTAATATTTCACCATTACATGAAGTAAAAAATAAATGACTTTCATGGTTGAAAAATTATTCTCAGACTTCTTATAATCACTAAATAACAACATGATACCACTTTATTCCCATATATATTCTATTTATTCATTATTTATAGAGAATTGAAGGGGGTTCACATACATAGGGGGAGAAATGAGTTAAATAAATTATTTTACTGTTTATTGAATTTTTTATATTCATTTATAGATTTTTGGAAGCCACCATCATAGTTTGATAATTATTATGATATCTTGAATATTATTTGTTACAAAATTTGTGATTAACCATTATAATAGTGATAAAAATACAATTTTTTGGTGAAAATTTTGTATTCACGATCCTGGATGGGAATAAAAATTGGGACTCACATAATTTGGAATTTGGATGAAAAAATAATGAACAAGATTTATGTTGATGAAGTGAACCTGAATATAATCCACTGAGGTGTAGTATCCTAACAAATCCTTGAGCACGATATGTTCAAGAACCATTATATATTAATTTTAATTGTTCAAAAAATCACTAATGAGGTATCTGAGTATAATATCCTATCAATATTCATGAATAAAAATTGAACCTCAGAGTAGTCATAATATAGAGAACATAAATGCATAAATAACCTGGATAAATGAATCTTAATGATGTTATAGGAATGATTTCATGAGATTTACATACATATTATAAGTTAATGTTTCCAATCATCTTGATAGGTTTATTTAATGAATTTTAGGATGAATATATGTATTTTTTTAATGTTCCATTTGACAATGTCCACATTCATTGAACCAATTTGTTTTCTACTAAATAATATCAAAATAGAAAAACACTAAACCTCTCAGAGGAAATAATCTTATTGTCCTATATCAGTTGGTATCATATTCTTATTAGAAAATGCACAACATTGATGTATAAATTAGTCCCTCTTGTTATCTACACTAAGTGATACCATGTATAGATGGAGTGAAATAATTGATGGTACATTTATTAATATATTAATTATACCATCCTTTCTCATGAAGCATTCATTTATTAAATTATGGTAGAAAATAAAATTTAAAAAGGAAGATAAAAAATTAAGAAAACATATAGATACACCATTTTCTACCTGGGTATTGAATCAAAATACATAAGAGGAGTTTGATCATCTTACATTGTGTTTGTGTTGAATTTTTTGTTAACAATTCCATTAGTGATGAATCCCTAATGTAAGTATGAATTTATTAATATTGGGTATATTTTAATTATAATTATGTTCCTAGGAATGTTTATTGATATTTTGAATATGGTCCATGAATGGTTTTTCCGAGGTCATAAACTATATTTTGGAACAGGTTGACTTCAAATATAATGATTGATGAACCAGTATTTAATAATTCATGAACATGTTCTATGATTCATATTATTTATGATAACCAAAGATGGTGGAAGTATATAATAACATTCATTTATATGAAGAAATTCATACTTCATGTGGAATAATTGATTTGAACGCTGCATAAAAATAAATATATATTTTTCATGAATATTTGTTAATGATGAACTATGGATTTGGATAAATGGATTCATGAAAAATAATATACATGGAATAATTATATTTATTATTATTTTTGTAATTTTATTAAAAAATCGGACTAATCACAACTACCCAAGGATGGAAAACTCAATCCTATATGGGATCCAAGCTCTACAATGTGGGATCCAACCTATAAATTATATGATATAGCAACCGAGGTGAGAACCAACATAGTTACGATGCTGGTGGGAGATTATTGCTCACACAAGTAGTGCATGTTCCATGTGTGTTCATTAAATACAAAGATCACACATAATGGGTGCCAAAAGGTCTCATAAAGGATGTGGAACAACTAGTGGGGAAATTGTGTGACAACGATCAATATGCAGACCTTAGTGAAAAATCATTAATTTCATGATTCAAGATAACTTATAATGAACTTCCCTTCCAAATTACACACTGATGTGCGAGATTAGTGACACACAAAAAACAATTTCCTACACATTTAAGGATATGGATACAATATGGGACAAGAAATATCTTCGATCTACGATGTTCTATTTTCCATTCCACAAGAGTTGTAATCAATTCTTTATTTATAGTTACACTTGTTAACCTTATACTTGTTATGATTATGATTGAAATAAGAATCCCACAGGTACCTTTACACAGTGTAAAAAATATTACAGAGCATTTCATTTGGTTTTACCTTTATGTTCAGTATCTATCATTCCAATGATAAAAACTATTCCTTATATCTATCCTCTAGACGAAGGATCTACATTCATGATATAATTCTAATAATGGTCTGCTATCAAAGCCGATACAAAGTCTCGAAGGGAAATTTTTACATATGTGACCATTTATGTTGTTTTGATTAATCATAGTTGATAAATGTAATTACTTATAAAATTCACATGATTTTAATTCATGATGGAATCAATTGATTAAAATAATATTCCATGATTCTCTAATCTATTGAAATATAACATGAAAATTCATGTGATACGTAAAATAATAAATTCATTGGATATTTTAATATCAATCCATGTGGATCATTAATAAGATATAATTTTATTTATCTTGACGTGACCTAAAAAATTAGTGTTCATTTAAGAGAATATAAGGGGATGAGATGGAAAACCTTTTCTAAAAATGACATCTCTCATGATTGAGAGTTTCTACTAATTCATTAAGAGAAATCGTTTTATTAATGTAAAAAATAGATAACCAACAAGCCATATTGATTTATGAAGTAGATTTTTTGTGATCTCATTAGCATGAAGAGGTTTTATAAGACACTCAAGAATGTAAAGAACATGTTTTGAACACAAATCAGTGTTGAAGAAGAATAGTGCACTCTTTTTTTTCACAGAACACATGAAATTTATTTGAAGAAGAAATTGCTACGACATTGTATCCACAATACTATATGAGGTATGTATTTTCTCAAATGTCTGCACAAATCCATCTTGGTTTGTGGGAGTTACTGAGATAGCATGAACTTTGATAAATGAAGAGTTATTACTAGAATCAGGAAATAAATAGCCGTGTAATGAATCCAAATACTTTTAAAACATTATAATCTCACACATGAAATAATTATTGCAGGATAATAGTAAATTGAAAAAAATGTCACAATAATAAAATTTATCCAATTGTGTATCGAAGAAAAAGAGATGAATAATAATCAACGACCTAGTTGTTATCTATTGATTACTTTTTGGATAATTGAGAAAATATTGATATTTCTAATCTATATCATACTGATATTATTAAAAATCAAGAAGAAGTAGTAGATGAAGCCCATAGGATTGATATATATGATAGACTAATCTTGATTATTCATAAATACAAGAATCCATCTTATTTCTATATCTAGTAGAAATTTATTAGTATCATTGGTTTTTATAGATTACGAATTGCTTTATTTTTTTGAACACTTCATGAAGAGTATACATATATCCTACTCATTTTTCATATTTTTTTTGCATTTAATTCTACATGGTTAGTTCTAGGAAAATGAGTACAAGGCCCAACCATTTCTTGTGACATATTTGATAATAAAAATAACATTTTTTCGATCAGGATAATGAACACCATACATTGGAGATATAATATTACACTATAGAGGTTAACATCATTAAAAAATAATAGTGTTACATATTAATTATTATTTTATGTGCATGCTTTTTTGACCACATGTGAAGACGATAAAAAAATCCCTCATTCAATAAGTGACATAGGTATCAACATGGATAAATGTTTTAAATTAATAAATATTCTTTCCATGATGATTAACACCTATCTCTGTTTTAATCCTATTCTAATCCTAATAACCTTGTTCTTGATGGGTTGGATTCCAAAATGGAAATGGAGCATGGAGATTGGACAATGCATTGGGTTTCTAACACTATTTTTAGAATCTATATTTTAGATCCAATCATGAACATGGATTCTTCTTTGAAGATAAATATTACATTTAATTTTGATATTTAATGAAATGATACTGTTTAATTCAAACATGGATTTTTTTAGAAATTTTCTCTTTAGCATATATGGTGATCGTACTGATTTATTTATCTTATTTTTCTATAGTTGTCATGATAAACCAAAGCGTCTAGTCTCCCCATTATATTCCCTAGAACCTTATCCTTAGTTAGAAGCCTCTAGCATACGTGGAGGTTCACATGAGGTCATTAGGTGACATGTCTTAGTCCTGCGAGGGAGAACAATGTAATACACTTAGAATATAGTATTTATTTTAAAAACATATATTTTCCCTGATATCTTCAATTACCGAAAACAATGAGTTTAAACTAATTTCAATATTCTATTAAAATTTTATTATTTAATTGGGTTGTAACCTTATTGTTATTGTATTGGTGGGTCTAAATAGTTCTAATTAATTATATAAAATATATGGTTTACATATGTATGAAATAAATTCATTGGTTATTAATAAATTATATATGAAAATGAAAATCATTTGATAGTAAAGGGAATAATTTTTAGAAAAAAAATGTTTTTTCATTAAATGGATTCTTAAATTAATAAATAAATTTATATAAATTTATATATTATATATTAAATCTAATTATTTATCACCCATCATGTATTTTGGCAAGGAATGAGATAAATATATATCCATTTTTATATAGAAGATGTATTTTTTCTAAAAAATAGTTTCATCTCATATTGTACACGTATCTTAAATTTATTTGTTTTCACATATAAAAAAAATATAATAAAAAATAATCATCATTCAGGAAATAAATATTTCAAAATTATATTAGGGTTATTTTTTGATAATTTTCTAAAAAGATTATTTTTCAATGATTAGTGAAAATACTATTTTTTAGTAAAATTGTATTTTCATTTTTTGTATTTACAATGACCAATTTTTAAATGTATTTAAATTTATAATTGGTTCAATTATATAGTCATAAACCTAATTTATATCACTCAAGCGAATTTTATGTTGAATTTTGAAAAAGAAACATTTTATACTTAAGAATTTTTTTTAGAAAACCATTATTTCATAATGATTGCATGTTTCATTTTAATTTAAATCATTACACATCTATGAAATAAATTTGAAAAAAGTATTGAATATATTAAATCATAATAGTTAATTTTAAGAAATAATTTCAAAATTATTTTTGGTCATACAGATTTTACAAAATAGTAGAAAATATGTTTCTGTAGTTAATGTAAATATGTGTTTACCATGGGGTTAATAAATAATAAATGAGTTAAAATGACCTATAATATTTTATAATTTCTATTTTATATCAATATTTCTAAATTATATCTTCTATTTTAGGGGACATGACCATTTTAGAGCTTTTTTCCAAGAAGGTAATGTCATATTATTGTACTACACTGAAAAATTATAAGTACCCCACTCACACCAATTATAATATGGAATATCTTGTTATATTTTATTCAAACATATGAAGCGTTTTTTTGTTCATCCAATACCTACCCCAATCATTAACTTACACCCCTTACCTCATCCTAGATGTCTTTTTTTATTACGGAACCCTATAATTATGATAACACATATATTTAGTACACTTTATTTTAAGACTTATTACATTAAAGAAAACATAGTAAAACCCAAAAAATTAGAACTCCTAGTTTATTTGGTAAATTTGGTATATACAATTACAATTTTCATCTGGAGTATAATGATATTATAGAAAAAATCCATAAAATTCTCTTCAAATTCAATAATTCTTCTAAAACATCACATGATAACCTAGGGACATACATAAAGAGATATGATCTATAAATCATATTTGGGGAATAAAAAAGTCATAGAATAAATTAATGTAGTACATGTTTGACAAGGGGAAGTTCATGGTATCATAGAATGGGTGAGAATCATATTCTTGGACAATGAGGCATCATATAACATGATTTTATAATGAAAATAAGAAATTTAAAAAAAACATATAAAACATTACATCATAAACATAACACAAGGATAACTACCAAAGAAATATGTCATAGTGTGATTAATTGTTACCACCCATTCCCCATACATGGAATATCATGAGATTAAAACATTACATAATGTATTAGATGATGTATGTTTTTAGGGCCACCTTTCACAATCATATCATGTACAAGCATATGTATCCCTCATAGATCACTAAATATATGATCATATTTCAACACATTTAATATCATTATAAATGAGTATGTGATACATATGTTTATTTATTGAATAAATTATGTATATATACTTATTATGGAATCCTCTTGAGTTGAAATGGGTGTGATTAATAAAAACAAAAAATGTTTTGCATGGAAAATCCAAGGATAATTTCATCATCATAATCGAGATGAGTAAAGGTGCATTAGAGGTGTTGATGAGAGAGAAAAGGGGCTCACATAACATGGTAATCAAAAGGTATGTATGATAAATGTGTGAAAATATATCCCAACTTGAACAATTACATCAAATGTTAAATATAAAGGATGTGGTTGAAGAAAAAGAAGAATGAGAGGATCCCTTGCCTTCAAAGGATTCTTCTAAAAGCATGGTAGGAGCTTACTAAGAAAATTGGGGAATCTTGTGAGGAATATAGAGACCAAATGTTGGACTAGTTTTAATATCCATGCGTTTTGGATGAATAAAAATGAGAGTAGGGTTAATATTATATAGTGATCGATATGAATATTATTTACTAATATCTAAACATAGGTTTTAGACTCTATTTGAAAAAGTGGTCAAAAACACAAAACATCACTTGGTTTCCTTCCAATGGGAAGTTGTTTTCATTATTTTATAAGTATATTTATTTAAAATTTTGAAATAATTAACTTATTGATGTGGAAGAGAGGCTTGTTTATAAAGAATTGATTTTAAAACCTAAAAACACGGTATAGGTTTTGGAGGATTAAAGTAGTATTTATAAAATTAATCAAATAACATCAAGAAAAAATTATTATAAAGGTAATTTTTTTTTTCATTTATATCGTTTATGGAATATATTACATAACTTTTGGGTAATTATGATGACATAATATACACCATATATTTTTAAAATATTAAATACATATTTTAAAATTCAGCTGCCTTCGAAAACTGTGAAAAAATGACCATGGGATAATTTTTACATTATAAAATCAAAAATAATATCTATTTTATCAAAATAAAAAATTTGAGAATTTTAAATTTTAAATAAATATACGGATTTATATAAAAAATCAATTATTTGACAATATTTTTTTTATCCTTATAACAATTACATTTTACTTTAAAAAATTATATATTCATTTTTATTTAATAAATATTATTTCAAAATATAATTTTAATAAAATATAATTTATTAAAAAAAATTATTAAATTCATTAAAATAATTTCTTGATCAAAATTATATATTTCCACAAAATAAAATATGTGCTTCAAGATATCAAAATTTAATTTTTTAGAACTCATTATTCAATCATTAAAAAACTAATATTTAAAAGAGATAAATATCATCATTATTTTATAAAAAATGAAATGTTAAATTTAATTCTATAAGGTTTTAAATATATAACCCTTTATTATTCGAGTTAGTTCTCTTAGGTTAAGGGTTTCAATGGTGATATTTTCATGGGACAGGTTGGAAAACATGGTTTGGACAAGATCTTAATGAGATTGAACTTCTCTCATAAATGGTTTCATTCATTATTTATTTTTTCGAATCTAATCATGGGACTGGTCAAGGAAAAATACACGTGAATCATTATATCTCATTGGATATGATAAGTAGGATTCCTATGTTTGGATCATAGTAGTCTAGGATATCTCTTCTTTAATTTAAAATGAATTTAATCATATCCCTTAATAGGCTAATCATAATGGTCATTGTACAGTATCTATATTAATAATTTTAATGATGCATAATAGTATTTTAAATTCTATAGACCATATAATGTTCCTAAATATCCTAAGTACTACCACTCCTTTTAATGACTTCATTTCATAGTAATCCATTTACTCAATTAAAAAAATGAAAGAAAATAATTTATAAATTTCTAGGTCGTAACATTATACCACACACTTCATAAATTTATCCCATTGAATTTTCATTTCATATACTAAAAAATATGATGACACATCTGTTTCCTTTCCCCTTTCAGTTCTGCTGTCAATTCCATAAACGTATGGTTCAACCACAACATATTGAATAGGTGAGTTGTATTGTTTTATGAAACAATGTTTCCAAGATATAATATCCTCACTAGATAATCCTAATTTGAAATATTATTCTGCAATGGTACCACCTCAGGTTTTACTACATGTGATTGTTATGTTATTTACTTTCTCAAAAGGGATACAGGGAACACATTTTTTACTTGGGATATGTTAGGTTGGAATTCTAGTCAATAGAGGATTTCTATGATGTGATCAAGGATCTAAAAGGGGCCAATGTATCTTGGAATAAGTTTAACATTCCTCCCAAGCCTCATTAATTTCATAAAAATGATATTCTATAGAACAATTTATATATGTCATAAAAATATTGTTCTCATTGATTATAAAATGCATAGATTTTAAACCAAATTTATGAGGATTTCATATGTCATTTAATTGTATGAAACATCTCTGTTACCTCTCAGAAAAGATTAGGTCACATCAGCTTCCACTCCCCAATTTCATACCAGCATGTCGGAGTGTGACACCTATTCCAATATAGAACATCATAACGTGGAATTTGAATGATATAATGAAAATTGTTGTAATATGTGAACTCGACTACGGAATATATCTGGTCCCAAAATCCATGTAAACCCTTTTAACATGATCTTATCATATCCTACATATAATGAATTGTTCTATAAGACTAACCATAATTCTAAGGGTGATAAGATGTGATGAATCTCAATTCTTTATTAAATTCATGATGAATGATTCATCAAAAGGTTGAGGAAAATCGTGAATCTTGATTAAATAAAATATATAAATGAACTTAATTTATTCTTACCAATTTGATTATTTTTATATTTTAAATTTGGTAGAGGGAAAAATATTTCATTAGTTTAATGAAATGAGTTGACTTGGTAAGGTGATCGACTACCACCCATATGGTGTTTTGTCATTAGGGGTCATGTGGAGTCCTATGATAAAACAATGGTTATGATTTTCCATTTCCACACTAGAATGGAAAATGGTTTCTTCAAACCCATAGACATATATCAATAATCCTTAACAAGGTCGAACACATAACATTTTGATATAATCTCTGTAACCTCAATATGCATGTAATCAAATCCAATGTTTTTCTCTTAATCTTATATAAATCTTATTGAATTATTAATTATTTTAGAATAATGATATTTGTGTATGATGAAAAATTTTCCCATTCATTTCTATTTTCAATGGGAAAAATATTGGCATCCAAACCATATAACATTATCTTTATCAAAGTTTAAATCCAAAATATTATCACCCATGTTCTATAGAAACTCATCAAAATTACGAGCCTCCTTGATACTCCCAAGAATATAAGGGTTATTATTTATTTGTGAAAGCTAGGATTAATATCCTTTTTTTATATCCATATACATTCTTTTCATGTACAATAATTGTGTATACCTTTAAATCCTAGTAATGGATATGGATGTCAGATCTTTTAAACTCATAGAATATTCCACTTTTTTGGATTCCCAAGATTGTAATAGACTGAGAAATCATAATCCATTATTTTATCTAACCACCTTAATTTTCTTATATTAAACTAATTTTTTTAATATAGACTGGAGGATTTTATGTTATGTATTTATGTCATATATCTCCAAATAGATATAATGTCACCAAATCATCAACACAAAGATAACTAAATCTAATTCGAGATTATGAGATCGATAGTTATTATAATGAATCATTAATTTGATGGAGGAATACACCATCACATTTTCATCTTTCATGAGTAAAAACCCCAAGAGGTCTTTGGATGTATCACTATAGATAACAAATCCTTACACACTAGTGGGTAATGTGTGCCCTAGAATAGTTACTATATTATTCTTCAGCTCTATAAATATTTATTCACATTCATATGTGTAGACACACTCAACTCCAATATATGTAACTTGGGATAGTGGGATTCATTATCATGAATATTTTATCTAAAATCGATGATAGAACCAAAATAATCTTAAGAAGTTATATATTCTATTTGTAGATTTTGGTATTGGACATCCTTCAATTTCGTCTATTTTTTTTAAAATCTTTATATATCATTTTGTTCATGATAAAATTCCCCAAGAAAGATACATACTTCAACCAAAAATCACATATTATATACATTTTGTTAACTCAATAAATATATCTAGATAATTACTAATTCTAAAATTTTCCCTAGGAAATATTGTTACCTTTACCATGTATGATATTATTCTTGGGGACATCATCCATTATCACCTTCCCATGTCAACATCCTTACTAATGATCTACCTTAGGGAATTATTGTGATCCACATATCTGATGAAAGAAGTCATAAAAATGTTTCATAAGATAGCTATTCTTATCATGATCTCTCTAAGATCTTGATAATCAATGTATAGGTGCATTGACCAATCCTTATTATGGAAGAGGAAGATTGATTCACTCCTTGGTGATGCACATGGAGGTAGAAACCATTTATCCTTATTATCCTATTATTATTTCTTCAGTTACACGTCTTCAAAGAAGATAATTATATGCAGAGTATTTGAGGTTTTTAATGCTCTTGGAATGAGCATAATTGGGAATTCAACTTTACAGGTAGGAAGAAGACCATAAAATTATCCTTGGAACTCATTAGAAAATTAATTTTTTGTAGTAATGTAATTAAGGATGATAGTTTATTTACAGTAAATCATTTTAGATTGGTATTAATTATCTCAAGGTAGTAATATCCATTCTTTAGAAGTTTCTACCAAATAATATTCATCCCACCCTTTCCACCTATATTGAATCAGAGGGTTTTTTTGATACAGAGGGTGATTTATTTCCCTTGGTAGTTTATATTGGATGTATAATAATAAATGTTGATTCAGGCCTAGAATAGAATAATAATCATTTATGGGGAGAACCAAAAGGATTTCAAGGAAATTACTCCCACAAAATTGGATAGGGGATCATTTTTATAATTCAGTTACAAAAATTGTCCAATTTTCCATCTTCAGTGATAACTCAAATTTCATGTTTAGTGGTGGTTTTTGAGTAGTTATACTATACTTGAGTGATATAAAAGAATGAATAATACTAGAATCAAAATGTATTTCTCTATAAATGATGTAATAACTTGAATAAGTGACTCAACTTCATCGTTTGGATACCCCTAAATATTTTTTACAGCATAAACCTTATATTTCTCTCTAGTACATAGATGTAGTTTTCATTAGTTATCATTGAAAAACCTTGGATTAGGAAATAGATTCACATAGTTTCCATATTGATTGCAATTTAAATATTAGAAGATGTTATGAGTGTATAATAGAGCATTCATTTCTCCCATAATGATGGTGGGATTCTCCCTTATAAATTTTTTAGCAAGGTGTCCTTCCTTCTTATAGCAAAACATCTACTTATCCCAATTACCCAATTTCTAGGATTCTTCTTCCCAAAAATTTGGCACATGGTATAATGGGATTTCATACCCCATGAGAGTTTTCTATCATTATTCTAGAATTAAAATCTAATATCTACTTATTATCTCCAGTCCCAAGTAACCCTTGAGATTTGTCAAATTCAATATTGAATTTGATCCAAAATCAAACAATTTCCTCGAAGCTATCAATGTAATGAATAGACAATAGTTTCATATATTTATTAATATACCACTAAGTAATTATTCATCTTTACATTCATGGTAAATTTAAAAGATGTTAGCATATAGTGTATATCATCTAACGTTTTCTTTATACATCACGTTGGATTCGTCATCCCTTTAGTGAACCTAAGAAAATCGATATCCATTAAATGATAGACAGTGTGAGGAAAATATTTATTGACAAAACAATTATGAATTAAATTTATTACGTCTCTTTGATATCCACCTCAATAATGGTATTTTTTGATCAATCTTTACTATGGTTAAGCTATTACCTCCATGAGATAAAAAATCTACAGATCATTATCTTTCTCAAGGGATTGAATGATGAAGAATAAATTTTTAATTTAGTTGTTCCTTTTCCCTGTGATTAATGGATCAGAAGAACCATTGAACGTTGCATTCCTTTTTCATATAAAGGTCTTAATTGCTACATGATATTTTTTTGGGGATTCTATAATTCCTCTTAATCTATTCTTCTTTTGATAACCTGATTAAATTGATAAATTATCATCACAAATTTCATGATTCTTACTCTGATAATGTTGGGAATATCATTTGGTTAGCTTTCACATTTCCCTTTACATTGGTTGATGACTTGGCCTATCCAATTTCCAACTGTTGACTAGAAATTAATGGAAAACTAGGAATGATAATTTATTAACTATTAAAAATATAAATGGGAGATCATGATCATAAAATAGATAAATCATCAATGAAATATATTCATTATCCTATGAAATTATATGTTTCAACCAAAGTAATCCATTTTATATTTCATAACCATAAATCTGATGGTTATATTTTATCCCTTAAAAATGTTTCATTAGGATCTTTTGAATTTCCAAATAATATCATCCCAAATTCTCCAACTTGTTGCATATTAGGGATAATTTTTATGCATAATGTAATAATTGACTCTATAATAATCTAACATTCCCATGTCTATTACATATATTTACATATTCCCAAGAGACACATCAATATATAGTATCTATACATGGATATATTTTATTGAAAACAATGTAATGTATAATTTTCCCAAATTTATGGATGTTTTCATATTTTAAGGAATATACGTAGGGATTTAAATTGAGTTTTATAATCTTAATACATAATATAACTATAATTTACATTTATACAGACTATTGTAACCCTTATATTTAATAAATATTATTTTATTACTTATTACACAAAATAACACTTTGTAAAACACAAAAAATAATGATTTGTGGTCTCTTTTTCAAAATATTAACATATCATAACAACATAAAATAGAAGTACAACCATATTATTTAAAACATCATCAACATTATCTTACTATTCAATCATTATTCACAAAACTAAATATGATTACCTTGGGATGTACATAAGTTATTGGTGACCTATAATGAAAATTTATGGAATAAAAAAAAGAATAAGGCATATTGATATACATGTTAATTGAGTTGAATTTCAAAGAATCATTAAATCGGTGGCAACGACAACCTCGGATAATGAAGAATGATATATCATAAAAATATAAAAGAAACATGAGAATGTGGAAAGAACATAATCCTTGAAATAATTAACATAATTCAATGATAACGGCCATGAAAACCTAATGTTCTATTATTTGGGAAACCTCCCATGCACAATACATGGAATATCAAGAGATTAAAACATTTCCCAATGCATTAGAGGGCTATATAATCTTGGTACCACATATCACATTCATATCATATTCATTAATAATTGTGTTGTATAGATAATTCAATATTGGTTTATATTTAATAAATTCTAATCACATAACTTATGAGTATGGAATAAATTTAATGAAGTCCCCAGTAAATAATTTATAGGTATATATTTCTGAATAATCAGGAATATATGTGGGTATAAGAATTCCTATAAATAATATTTTACCTGGAAAATAATAGGATAATTTCAAAAAAATAATTGGGATACATTAATATTCATGGGAATGAATAATGAGAGTGAAAGGGGTCATTCATAACATGGAAAACATAGGGGTAGTAATATGGATATGTGAAAATATATAGAAAAAATAAAAAGTGTAAAAAAATCCGTTATATAAAGGGGTTATTGAATAAAGAATATATGGAGTGGATCCCTTAACATGGGAGGACTCTAAAAATAGTTTATAAGTAGATTATTAATAGCTTAGGGTGTATTGGGAGGAAACTAGAGAAATATTTCCATAGTAATGTCTGTATTCAAGGATTTGGAGTGATGTGGATTGTGAGTTTTGTAACAACCCAATGTTCATAAATAGAATTTGTTTTCTTGAAGTAAATATTTGTTATATATTATTATGCTATAATAGAAGATTGGGAATTCCAAAAATAATTATTACATGAATGGAAATCATTACATTGGTTCATAACTAAAACATTTAAAATTCCAATCACTTCAATGTAAAAAAATATAAAATAGTGACATAAAAAGGGAAAATAAGAATAAAAAAATCATCAAGTATCCCCCATCCCTTGAAAAAAACTATAAGAATGGAAAGAAATTTATCAAAACAATCAATAATTTAGAAAATGGAAATATAGAACACTGAGATGAATTTAAGCATACAATATATGGAGGGATTATTATTTCAATATATCTATAATATTGATTAGTATTGTAATAATACATTATGATGGAAATACATAAAAGATGGGGGTAAATTTTATATTTAAAAACATATTGAAAATAATTAAAATAATCCAAATAACCAAAGGATCTTTTTAAAGAATATTCGACAAAGTCTCAGTCTACTGAAAACATTTATGAAATCAAATTCAGAATGTGTCATATTTTATTTGAGAAAAAATAGTAATTACTATCGATCCAATATATTAGAGTATATATCATATTCATAGTTAATAAGAAAAAATAACAAATAGAATATAAATATGAATATGTTGAAACACTTTTTATTATATTTGCAATAAAATAAAAACTTTTAGAAACCTGAAATATAATATACATGTAATAGTCTGAATGAAATAAATGTAATATTAAAAAATATATAACTATTTTATCCTTAAGATAAAGGTAGTGAATAACCTTGACTAAAGGTATCCTATACTTTATACATACAGTAAATTATGTCTTCCCATTCCAGGGAGGACCTCCATATGAAGATCATAATGTTGTATCTTCTGATCCATAAAAGCCCTTAATCTAAATATCATCTCTGTCTAACTATCCCCATAATCTCTTGATTCGAATATGGATTTCTCTGTCTTCCTATAACAAGAATCCCTCAGTTTATATGTTGATCGAATGTTTATTACAAATGAAAATATTATTTATGAAACATTCCAAAAAAATAATCCTTATAACTACAAAACTGGGTACAATTATAAATACTAAAAATAATATGTTCATGCTAAAAAAATATTTTGAGATGTTCAAAAATGAGAAAAATGAAAATGAATTAGATCAAAACCCTATGAGTGACAAGGTATTTGAAGGGTATCTCCCAACAAATATATTACAATTTTTTTCAATGACCTTGAACACATGGTCATTGAGAACACATCCATTATAAATATGAAATTCCCTTTTGATTTACATCATTAGAGTGTAAAAGTTTTAATTTCATTAGAATTAAGTCTTCAGAATATGATTATAAACATATTTCAGTCATATGGACAACCATAACAATGTTAATACAACAATCTATATGAGTGTTAGTCGAATGTAATCAGTACTAGTATCAATCTGAGTATTAATTCTGTAGTTAGTACGAATGGCAAGAAAAAATTCTAACTTCTAGTTCTGATAATGATGAGTTAGATGAATCAGACACACATTCACTATAATAATCATAATGAATAATGTAAACATTATATCTGCAATACATTATATCTTATTATATGTATGGTAAAATATAATGTTTCTACAAAAATATTCTAAAACATTTATGACATAAAATGTCAGTAACCATGTTTTTAAGAAAGTGTTTGTGATTTTAAAAAGAAATGGAATGGAAATGTAATATGTATTATATCTAAATCAACTATATACCATTTTTTTGGAAACAAAAAATCCCAAAACATAAATTAAATTTTTTTATAAACTTAAAACCCATTGTTCTTTTAAGAAAATTGAATTTAGAATGAATCATTAATACTTAACTCCCCATGAGTTTGTAACTCTTCAAAATACTATTATAAATATGATAGAGTATTATAATAGTATATTATTTAAGAAAATTGCACCCCTAAGGAATATATCTCACCCTAACGATTTTATTCAACCCCTAAATCAAAAAATATCTCCATTTGAAAAAATATTCTCATCAATTAAGAGCTTCTACCCTATAATATAATTCATCCCCCCTTCTATAAAATTATACAACTTTTTAATTTTCAAAGTGAATGGTAAAGGTATAGATTTTCCTAAACAATTAGGGAAACAAACATAAAAAATAATATAATTATCGTACTAATAATCCATAAAATAAATATGAAAATATATATAAAAAAATTTGAATTGGAAAAAATTCAGAAAAACTGTAATTAGATGATGAAGTGATTCATTCATAACTAAACATCCTTTAAAATATTAGGCAAAAAAACTACAAATAGATTTCAATGAAAAATAATTAATCATTCTTCATTAGAGTTTTTATAAAAACCATGATCTACCTGAACTCACGATGATCTTTTTCTATCTTCTGAAGATTCTCTTACAATGTTTTTATCTTATTGATTTCTCAAAAACATGTTATTAAACTCCTATATAATGAAAATTTTAGCTTCTATAGATCATAGTCTTGTCATCTCATACTCTTTGTCACAAATATTCTTCTTAAAAACATTAACTTCCTCAGTATGATCATCAATGGAATCTCAAAAATCCTCAAAAAAATTTATGGTTTCAGAAATGTGTGATAAAAACGTTTGTAATTAATTTTTTTATTTTAACAAATTATCCATTATTTCATAAAACTGATCTTTATGTTACCTAATATCTACATCCACATTCTGACACCATGTAACCATTTTATTATATTCCTTTTCAATATACTGAGCACTTTATTGAGAAATATTTAATTTTTAATCATTCTAAATCACCTATTCTATTAAAAGATTTTGTGACTCTGATTTCTGATTGAGATTTTCTCGAATTAAATATCATATTTCTTCAATACTTGGAATATATGAAATATTTCCATAAATAATTATTAAAACATGGAAAATACAATCAACTCCTTCTAGAGAAATTGTTGTAGTAGGTTATGATTGATCTTGCTAATCCTCTAAATGTTTTATTTAGCTTGATCCAAGATCAATAGGTTTTCTATTTCCTTTATATTCTATTGGGAACAATTTTTAATCTTCTTTAGAAAATTTGATTTTTTTAACATATTTATCATCATATGATTCAATGATTTCAATATCTTTATTAGTCTCAACATTATCATGAGTTATTGTTTTAGAGTGTTGATCACCTTCTTATCTCTTTAATGATGATTGATATTATTTTTCTGATAACAAAGCTTCTTCTTCAAGAAGTTTCATATTTTTATTATTTATTAGGCATGAAAGTTATGAATGATGATGATGTATCGAATGAAAATTCATATTTTTACTTTTTTCTTCTGAGTTTCCTCCACATAAAAATCTTTTTATTTTTCTTCCTCTTCTGTTACATCCAGTTCCTCTTCCACCTAGTCTTCAATAATTATATCTACTTCATCATATTCATGTCCTTATTATTATAGATATTTTCATTTTCCACCATTCCCATAATATTCATCATTTACTTCATTATCATTATCTTCTTTATGTTGTATTTTATTTATAAGAGATCCCTTACTGTCTGGTTTCTATTCCCATTGAATATTTGGAATGTTTAGAACCGATTCTTCCAGAAAGACTTTTGTTTTTTTAATTTTCTATGGAAATGTACCATGAACATGAAAAATTTATATTTATTGAAATAACAACACTAATTATGATTTTTTTTGATGATTATCGATTTTTGGAAGAACTATATTTTCTAAGACACTTTTAACACCTTTCAAAAATTTTTCCCAAAGCTATGATTATATAAATTTGTTTTTGTATTTATTCTTGGATTCTTCTTAAATATTTTCAACAGAATATATTTTTATGTATTTTGTGCAATGTGGAAAATTTTTTAACTTTGGACCTTCATATTCATATTATCTTTCTTTTTCAACCATTTATAAAAAACATCATCAGTAACTCTCTTTTGTTTATTTTTATAACAAGGTGGGGATGCCTCAATATTTATATATTTCTTCTTTATCAGCCTTTATATAATTTGATGATGGTTCTTCATCCAATGAGCTACATCACTCTTCCCAAAAATCTTATTTTTTTTCAAAAACAATATTCCTCCTTTTAATCATATCATCACTTATATATGTGAATTTCCCCTTATCATATTTGATATTTTCTACATTAAAGACATATGAATAGTTTATAACAATATTAATAAGGAAGGAAAGGAATATGAAAATCATTGATTTGATTATTACAGTCTTGTTGTGGTCGAATTATTGAAGGATGAAGATCAAATGGCCTATCACTCTCATATTTACAAGTTATACCAATAAAAATGCATTTGAAAGTTTTGGATTGACTCTGTCCCCTTTCCTTGAAATGTGGAATCCTTGCATCCATAAGGAAACAACCTGATTATCTGGAGTCAGGTGGGAAACCATCAAGACATTCTCATAATGATAGAATAATGAAACATAAACTTTTTCTTATTAAATGTTTTGACATTATATAATAATATTTGTAAATAAAAAAATAGCCTCTTTCTCATGGTATTCGAACAAATGATACATGATTTTTAGGTCACAACATATTTCACTTCTCATACATCATTAATGAAATTTTATCTATAAATTCATCCTTGAAAAAACTAACAGATGACTAGAATTTTTGAACAAATACAAGGTTAAATAGATCAAATATGTTTTCCATTTTTTCACTACAAACTAATTCCCAACATCTAAAATCATTGATCTAATTAAATATGGACTCATACTTATCATATAATGATATGTCGACCAATATCTCTCTCAGAACAACATACTTTTCAAAAACATATTTTGTCACAATTGGATTTTGACTAAAACTGGTGAGTTTGATGAATAGATAATTTATCAGATAGGGAAATATGAAGGCAGTCGAAACTAAAGAGAAATTATATTGAACAATTGATGGGTGACAAGGGGTCCATATTATATATGAATCTAGTGTGATAGTTCTTCTTCTATATCAAAAGCAACAGTAGAGATGAAATAAATGATCCGAAAATTTATATTGATCCGAAGAATGATTAAAACTATTTGTGAAATCTTGATGATTTAAATGGTTTTATTGTTTTTAGAATGAATACAATTAGAAAAAACCAAGAATTTTTTTAAAAGGAAAAATTATTTTGTAAACTAAAATTATATAAAAAATAAAGAACAAACTATAATGAGGTCATGAAAAATATTACAATAACATTGAATTAACATTCAGAGTGAATATTTCCATTGATACAAATTTCTTGTTCATTGTAATTTCTATAAAATAAAAGGGTTAATAAATTTTAGAAATTAGATAGTGACTATGATATGTTTAATATACAATGTAATTAGAATACTTGTGTTAGGAAAAATAATTATGATAAATTTTCAAGGAAAAATGTTATTATAATAAAATTTGAGACCAAAAATATATAACATATTTTGAGTGCAAGTTACCTTTTGAGAATTATGAATCTGAAAATTTTATACACAAATATGTTTCCAAAAATTTCATTAAGATATTATTATTTTAAAATGATAAATTTTTTTAAAAATTGTTTCATGAAATACTAAATGTATTGAAAATCATAAAATTATATACTCCCCCTATGAAAATGGGTAACATAATGTAAGTATAATGGTAAATAATAAGTATATATGAATGTATAATTTATGTTTCTCATATTTATATTCTATTTAAATGTATTCAAATTGATTATAAGGTGTAAGTTTTCTAAAAATATCATCATGTTGATCTTACATTCTCATGAATTGTAGAATGTTTTCTATTTTCAGTGTGTGGCCCTGAAAGAAATGGTGTCCCATATATATGTTATTTAAATGTGAGTTATGTGATGAGTTTTTATTTAATTTAATGAAATTAGGTTCATCACAATGTATAATAGTTTTCATAAAACTCAATCCATATTCAGTGAGTGTGTTTTGCATCAACAACACTTGACCACAATATCATCCAACAAACATATATTTGGCCTCATTAGATGAAAGAGATATTGAATGTGGTTCCATATGAGACTTATAAACTTAATAATCTCCTATGAAATGAAAAAATTCAGATATACTTTTCCTATCCATTATACATCCACTAAAAGAAAAAGATGATTTTCTTTAGTTGAATTTTTTTTAGAAGAATAGAAAATTAAATTTTCCGTAGTTCCATTAAGATAATGAAAATTTGATTTTACAACTTATAAATGGGTTTAATTTGTATTTTAATGAGATATTATACACAAGAATACTAAAACCATTTAATCTAGGAGACTATAATTTGATTTATGTAAGCTTTCTATCATACCTCAAAAAATATTTTCAACAATTAGATGCCCGACCTCATCAAGATCTATGTATTTGTGGTACCAATGGGTTTTCTAATACATTTAGTATTTTTATATAAAAATTTATTAAGATGATATTTTAAATACCCATGTTGAGATATAAATGTTCCTATTGGTTTTTATAAAATATGAATTCCATTACAATATGTTAACTCACCCATCATACTCATTTCAATCACATATTTCATAATATCTACAATTGAATCTGTTAAATGTTATTGATTTTATCCATATATAATTTTATCAACAAAAATTTTCATAGTCATAATATTATTTTAACATCATTTATAAAGATGGTTGGATCAGCATATCCCTTAATAATGTTGTTTTCTATCAAAAATCAAGTTAACATATCATTCTAGGCTCTAGGATCATATTTAATTCCATGTAAATATTTGGCATGTTTGTAATTATATTCCGTATTATTTTTATTTTCCAAAAGGGGAGGGTGTTCGACAGAAACATCCTCCTAAACATATCCATTAAAAAAATAACACTTCACATCCATTTGAAATTTTTTTGAATTTAATGAAAACGATGAAGGATGTACATATTTGAATATATTAAATTTTAGCTACCAGTGCATAGGTTTTTAATAATCAATTCCATTTTTTGATTATAACCCTTTGAAACAAGTCATAATTTATTTCTAATTATCATTACAGTTTCATCACATTTGTTTCAAAAATCTTTTTTTACTCCAATTTTTAATGTTTCTATAAGATGTTCAACTAAATTACATATTTTGATCTCTTAAATTCATTGAGTTCATATTGAATTGGCTTAATCCAATTCTCATCACCTAAAGCCTCTGTATAATTCTTAGGTTCAACTTAGGATTCAAATTCAAGATATAATATTTTAATCCCTATGGTATATCTATTATTAATTAGTTGATCTACACCACCAATGATTCTTTCACTAGGATGATTCCTAAGAAACATTTGATTTTATTATTTCTCAAAAAACTTTTAATCTAAAATATATATAAAATAGTTTTAGAAAAAAATAAAAAAAAATTTCTTAAGTTATAACCTTTTGAGAAGAACATTCTAACAAATGATGAAAATAAGTTTTATAAATAATATCCATGGATGTTGGTTGTGGTTTTTTGAGAACAAAAGGGTTGGTTTCGTCCATTATAAATGAACTTTTTCCTTAACAATATAATAACATTAATTAAAAACATTATATTCTATATAAATAGTGGAATAACATAAAAATAAACAATTATCAGTTTTGGGTGTTAATTTATGTATTTTATATTTAGTATTCAAGATTAATACGTTGAAACCGAAAACATTGATGTAAGAAAATTTTGGTTTTCTTCATGTCCACAATTCATTAGGTTTTTTTATTAATAATTTTTATAATTAAAACTTGATTTTTAGTGTTGTTGATAGTGATAAGAATTATAGCCCAAAAATGTATAGTAAATGTGTATTCACTCATCATTGTTCAAATTATTTATTGAAAAATTCAATTTATTTTTTCAAATACACAATTTTTCTAGGGTGTTCGAGATGATGAAAAATTATGGTCTATACCTTTTTAATAAAAAATGTTTGGAAAATAATAATTTAAAAATTATCCACCATGATCAGTAAGAATAGTTATCACAAGGTGGTTTTTACCATTTTTTACATTGGATATAGATGTTTTAAAATAAAAAAGGGCTTCATATTTCTTTTTGAGAAAATTAAACCATTTATATATACTATAATAAACATCTATTAAATATATGACGTATTTTACACCAATACTCCAAGTCATTGCAAAACAAAAAAAATCCATTTTCTCTAAATGTAAAGGATCAAATGTTGATACCACCATTGTATATTTAAAAAATGAATTATTTTTCTTATTGTAGGTACGAGGGTCACAGACTATTGAAGAATCAAACCTAAGCTCTATTAAATCATTAAAAATTCCTTTCAGAGAAAACATTGACAATTTTTTAATTTCATAGTTTCCTAAAATTCTATTCAATAACAATGTTTGAAAATCCATTTCACTTAATCAATCTAATTCTTGGTCCCTACAGTCTTCTATGTTATGTGTATAAACATTCTCATAAAAATTGGATGGATGAATAAATTCATCCTTGGAACTATGTACTAAACATTTAACATTACAAAAGATGACAAGTAAAACATCATCACATAGTTAACATATTCTTATAAGATTGTGCTTAATACCTTCCATAAAAAATATTTGAAATAAGAGCATTACCCGGAAAAATAATGTTACCTATTTAGATAATATTTCATTGAGTATTATCTTCAAAAATAATTCTACCAACATTCATGTTTTTTTATTCTCAAATAATTATTTATTTATAGTCAGGTTTCAAAAACATACAAAATCTATGTACCAAGAATCCTTATTGTTGGCACTATCATAGTTTTTTTTAAAACATTAGTCTTTCAGTACCCAAACCTTATAGGGTAAGATAATATCATAAAATTAAACCTCTAGGAATCCATTTTTTTTTTAAAAATAGTATTTGTGAAAAACTAGGGATTTAACATTTTTAATGAAATATTCTTCTTTTAATGGACACCACTTTTATACTTGGTAAAATAGGGGAACATTTAGGAAACTAAAATATTATTACATAAATTTTTTTTATATGAAAACCCCATTCCAAACTACTTCTACAAGGATGAATTTTTTTATACATGATATCAATATTTTCAATACCAATTGTAATTTTTTTTCAAATTTTTCATGAGAGGAGAAATTTTAAATTTTATTTTTACAATTATCTTTTTATCCCCACTAGTAATAGTTTTGGAATTACAATTTTCAAATCAAGTTTTAAAATGTTTTCTCAAATATTAACTTTGAAAAATACTTATAAAAATATTGGTTTTCATAATTATTCTCATAAAGATATTTAGAAATATTTGATATTTATTTTGTTAGAAAATAAATAATGGAATTAGCCATAACATATTTCCTTTATAATTATAATGTTTCCAAATATTTTTACAACTCTCCTTTTTAACCAGATTATAGAATGAGAGACTTCATCATAAGAAGGAAGACTATTATATTTACTCACTAGTATAAAAATGGTTTTTATCATCTTAAATTTGACATCAGTTTTATATAAGCTGACATAAAATATGTTAGAGGAGAATTTTTTGCATATGTTTTTTTAAACTTATGGAAAAAAGAAAAATAATTAGTTTGGGCATTGGTTTTTTTAAAAACCGAAGCCAAAATTATAAAAAACCTCTTTTTTGTGTTGGATTTTAAAAACCCGATGAAGTTAATTAGATTTTTTAATATGTTTTATATTATTTCATAATAATCAATTTGAATGGTAAGGAAAAAAATGTAGTTTTGGATTAAATTCTTTGGATATCAGAAGTTTACTTGTTGAATAGAAGTCTTAACAAAGTCAAACTTTTAAAAGCCATAACTTTTAATACATAAATACATTTTATATCCAAGACCTGTCAAACCGATGTTGAATAAATTATCTAAAGCTTTGTTGTTTTCTTCCATATTTTCAAGTAGGTTTTCATAAAAATAGAGGAAAAACATACTTTTTGTGTGTGTTTTTTTTTAAAAAAACCGATTCCAAAACAATTTATTTACTATTTGGCATCAGTTATTAAAAAACCTTTTGGAAAAGTATTTTTATTAAAATTTGTAGTGTCATTTTATTTAAAAGATGACGTAAAAAGTATATTTTTTTTAAAAAAAATTGTCTATGTTTTCTTAAAAACCGACGCTAGAAATGTTACCAATTGGAATTATTGGAATTAGTTTTCTACAAAACTGATGCCAAAAGACCAATTCAAATCCACTTTAGCATCGGTTTTAAAGAAAACTGATGCCAAAGAGTATTTACCATCATTCAGGATCATAATTTCATTTATTTTTTAATAATACATGTTTACATGTTTAAAATATTTTTTAAATTTTCATTCAATGCTCTCAAAAATATTTTAGTTTAATACATATAAATCCATTTTCTCCTTTATTCACCATTTTCGAAATCATTGATTAAATAATGTTTTCAACATGGAATCAATAAATAATTTTAACACAACACCTATTCTAATCATTTAAATTTTTTATTGTTGTTTTTATTCAATTTAAAATATCTCAATTAACATTATTATAATGATGATTTATTTTTATTATTGAGTTAATAATATAAAAAATTCGGTTGAGAATTACCAATCGATGTGTAAAATTAATTATCGAGCACCATTTTCATTATTACATTAGTTTTACCCTAAATATCACACATATAATGATAAAAAATGTATCAATTTGATAGAATGTCCAAAATCCATTGAAATATGTTTGAAATATTATGTGAATTTTATATCATTTGGTGTATGTGGTTTCAATTCATGTTTACCATATTATTTTCGAAAAAAGTTGTATCAATAAAAACATAGACATGTTCAACCTCCAAAGGCCATATCATTTGATCCGTAACATCGTTTTAGCACTACGACCCATCAAATCAAAGCTTTGGAAATACTATAAAACATAGAAGAAAAAATGTTAATTTTTGGTGTCGGTTTTTGTAAAAACCAATGCCAAAAATAATTGTTTTCAAATATGGCATATGAATGTTTAAAAATCTGGCACCAAAACTAATTTTTTAACCTTTTGGAATTGGGTTTTAAGGAATCCAATGACAAAAATTAAATTTATGGGTTTTTTGGAATTGATTTATTACAAAACTGACGCTGAAAAACAAATGTAATTTGTTTTTTGTGTCAGTTAACAAACACTGACGTAAAAAGGCATATTTTTTCATCAGCGACTTCAACATCGGTTAAAAACTGACATCAAAAGAAAAGAAAAGATATCATTAAAGACCATTTTTTTACTAGTGACTATATAGAGAGGATTATACATCACAAAAATTTGTATCCTTCTCATTAGTATAAATATAACATAAATATGTATTGTCATTCTTTTAAATTATTCGTACCTTTTCCATGAGATATTGATTAACCTTGGGTACAATTGTGGGAACTCCAATGTTACATTATCTGTAACATTCATTGTCAGATGAAATTTATAAATAATCACCTCCAATAATACACTATGTTTAATATATTTTAGAACTTTATGGCCTTTAGATTTATCAATGATCTGGTCATTCCTTTCTGAATTCTTTTTATTTCTATATTTTCTCATCAACATTATGAAAAATGGTTTGATATGTCTAGAAAAGATACAATCATAGATATTGACTTCATATTTACTATAAATTTTATCCTTATTACATTTTTTATATCTGTATTGAAAATATATCTTTACAATGATCTTGTTTATCATTCATCATTTGTTAGCTAGTTTATTCAAAAAATGTTCAGAAATGCGTGAAATATATTGAACAAAACTTTTTCTATTAATATTTTTCAATTTTTTTAGGTGATTGAACCTTTTAAGGTAATGTAGATATTAAAAAATCAATACCATTTTAATTTTTCCCTTTTTGAACATCTCTTTTATGCCTATCCACATACTGGATAAGGGTTCCAATCAGATTATTAAGAGTATGAAATGTTAATTTATTTTTATTATCAATTCCTTTTTTTATTACCACTAATTGAGATTAATATCAACAATCTTATCCATAATAATTTCATCATCATATCATTTATCTCTATGTAATATTTATCTACCTATATTTGTCCAAAATCTCTTGTTCAACATTAAAATAAACTCTCCTAGATTAAAATAAAATGATTTATAATCCAATCTTATCATTTCCCTTCTAGTTTACATGACATTTGATGTTCAAAAATGAGTAATTTCTCTTTTAATCTAGATTCTTTTAGTACCTTCACAAGAAGATATATTACTAAATTTTTTTCTTATCGTAGAATATAATAATGTATTTCAAACTTTGTAATTTAGTTGGATTTCCAATTTCAATGAATTTTAAAATAAAAAAACATCTTTATTAGTAATATTATATTATTTTTTTGGAAAAAGAAAATTATTAATCTCGGTGTTGATTACAATGTTATCAAATTTTTTATCCAATATTAATACTAATTTCCATAAAAAAGTTTTTGGTTGAATATGGTTAATGTTTTTCAGAGAACCAACATTAATTCATTCCATAAATAAAACCAAAAAAATTAATTTCTAAAATTACTCATTAGAGTTAGAAATTTTACAAACAAAATATTTACAAAAGAACATAAAAAACATGAAAAAGTAAAGAGTGTAAAAACATAGCAAGTATTTGACCACTAGAAACTTCCTCTCATACCAATTATAATATCAATATATCTATAATACTGATTAGGATCACAATAATTATCTTCTAATGAAAATACATTCAAGAGTGGGTTTGGGGTGAATTAATGTTTTTAAAATGTACCTTAATATAATTAAACTAAATAATACCCAAGTACTCTTTAAGTAGGTTATCAGACTCAGACTTTGTCTAATGGATAAATTCATAGAATCAGATTAAGAATGTGACTGGTTTTATCAAAGTAAAAATCATTCTTATTATAGATATGACATATCATAGTATGTACCATATTCAGAGTTGTTTTGATAAATAAAATATTGGAATAGAATGATGAAAATGATGACTCACTTTATATTAATTGGTTACCAAATAATAAATTTTAGAAACAATAAAATAAATATTAATGTAATCATTTAAATGAAATACAAGATTTATTTGAATGATGAATATTTTAAACTTAATATAATGGTATCCAATAACCTTTACTAATGTTATCCCCTATTTTATACTTATTGGAACACTAGTCTTCCCTTACTAGGGAATCCCTCTCTTTAAAGGTCAGAATTATATATAATCCTATCTATGAAAGACCAAAATTCAAATATTGACTCCTTACCATCCTCAAAATACCGTGAACGTAATATCAAATACCCAGTCTTCTTATCCTTATTATCCCTCAATCATTATAATTATCGAATTCATATTACAGAAGAAATATATTTTATAGAAACAACCACAACAAGGATTCCTTAGAACTACCAAACTATAATCAATTAAAAAGAATAAGAACATGATGTTCCCACTAATCAATCATCAATTCTATCACAAAATGGAAAAATCACGAAAGTATCTAATACAAACTATTCTAATGACTTGTTATTAATAAGAAATCCCCAAACAGTCATATTATTAGAGTTTCTTGCAACAACATCAAACACCTAGAACTTAACCACTCAACAAAACTAAATTACTAAAAGCCTACTAATTTATAACATTATAGTGTAAGTGGTTTTCCTTGCATTAGAAACTACTCTCATTTATATGATTATAACCTTATGTCAGTCTAATGTACTTCATAAACAATGTTAATATTATAAGTTTAATGGTTGTTAGTCTAAAGTTATTGGGACCAGTATTAGATGAATTATTAATACTGCTTTCAGTTTGAAATAAAAAATAGAGAGTTTAACATCTTGTTTTGATAAACATGATTATGATCAATCAGACACATACTCCTTATAATAATATTAATAATGAATGTTTAGTTTATATCCTTAATACTATAGAATATATTTTGTGTTTGTTAAAATTTAATTTTCTCTATAAAAACATTCTAAAAAATAAAGGACACAAAATGTTCATAAACATGTTTTTAATAAAATTCTTTGTTATTTAAAAAATCTATAGGAATGGAAAAGTAAGAAGTATAACTTCTAACTCAATAAGAATGAATTCATATTTATAATAGTTAATAGGACCATTTAATAGTAACTAAGTTGATGGGAATAGTGACCTGAAAAATTGAAATAGTAACATGACCGTTGGAAGAGTATCATTATCTCAAAATAATAAAATGTTATTTAAATAATATTAATTAGGATTAATATTAATAAATATAAATATTATTATTCTAATAAATTAAAATAATTATTAAAAACACAAATAAAATATGAACACATTTTTAATAAAATCAATTTTATGATGCATCATAATAGATCAAATATTTTATAATAAAAATTAAAATATCCTATATTATAATATTATATTTATAAAATAAATTTCATTTATTGAAATAATCACAAGTAAATTTTCTAACATTTATTTTTCTATTATTTTATAAAATAATTCAGTTTTCATGTTATATTAAAAATATATTTTTATACAAAGATGGTGTATTTGAAATTACATATTTCATGATGTAGTAATGATATTTTTTTATATAAATTTAATATCAACAAAAATATATTTAATTTTATAAATGAGTCACTGAAATACAATAAAAATGATATCTATAATTAAAAATTACTTTCTAATGTCTAAATTGAAAAGTACTCCCAAAAAATATATTCCCATTTATCAATATTACTTTCAAGTAAATTAGCGAATTATAATTTTTAAGTGAATTAATGTCCTTAAAAAATCTATTATATTTATATATATTTCATAATTTTAGTAATTAACTATTATATGGTTTACCTTTGATATAATAATATATTCAATATATTTTTATAAAAATAACCCTTTACTCTAATATTAAAAACCCATTTCCCTTACCTTCGGAAACCAATAAACCATCACTTACCAAATATCAATATCCAAAAATACTTTCTATTAATATCATAAAATCATTATTTATGTTTTTCATTAAACCAAATTCATTCATGAGGGATGTCTAGTACTGCACAAGAGAAGAAACATTGAGAAAAAAATAAACTTTTATCAACTCTTCTCTTATTCTACGCCTCTCTTCACTTTTTTATCAATTGATATAAATAAGTATTATTAGATTAATTAGGAATTATTTTGACATTATATTAATGATTTTAACCAATTGTAAACATTATATTTTCTTTTTAATTATTTTATTCTTCTCTTTCCCTTCCGTTGGAAAATGTTCTAAATAATTGTCAGCTAACTACCAATGACGAGGTTGCCAATTATTTTTTATCCTAAAACTAATCAGTGGTTATAATAAAGTATTTATGATATATAAATGAATATATACTTTAATTTTAAGAATATATAAATATTTCTTATTATTTATAAATGACCTCAACAAAATATCGAAATCAAAACGAAAAAATACATTTTTAAGGAAAACGTGATATCAAAAAGATTCTCTTTTAATTATGTGAATTAATAAATCTAATGAAATAGTGATAATTGATAAATAGTTATCAAAATTAGAATAATTTAATTTTATTTAAATTATTTCTTAAACTAAATTTTATTATTTATATGGTTAAATAATGATGAAATAAAGCAGGATTTAAGATAAGGGGATTATCAAACCCAAACTCTTTTATTAAGTTATATACAATTTCAAATTTATTACTATATTAATGTTGAAATAATATCAAAAATAGTTTCTCCCAATATCCATTCAATTATCATTGAACTATATATATTTATTAATACTTCCAAATTGTTTTCTAGGCTATTTAGAATGTGTTTTCAGAATGACATGAATTTCTAAAACATCTTATGAATCATCTTGAGTTTTTTCTCATTTAAATGAAGAAAATATTCATTTATAAGAATTTATTATCTCTATTATCGATTTGGTAATTGTAAATTTCATTTCATGAAGTATTATATGTGAAAAAATTTATGAAACCAATTCATTTCCATGGGTTATTTAATGACTATGATTATTATTCTTCCATATTGCATGGATTATTATGAGCCTTTTATGATTTTATGGGTTGGACTTGAAATATACAGACCTAAAAATCATTGGACAATGTTACGTGTTTCATTAAATTATGTGATCTATGAGTGTACATTATTCTATCTTTGTTCAAAATGATTATAAAAGGCTTTATAATTATATGTTTTGTATGAAAATATTGATATTTTTGTTCAAACAAATGTGTAGTAATTGACCACTGTGACAAGGTGTTTCATTTTTTATGAATATGTCACATTAAAAGAAAATTATAAAACATTTATTTCATTATTTTTATTATTATCATATTATTTTTATATGATGATGATTATTTTTATCACCCATGTTCTATAGATTATTGTCTTTTATTCCTCCCCTTACTCAGATTTTACCTCATTGCTTTAAATGATTTACATTCTAAAGTGATAATAACTAGTATTAATAAAATTATATTTTATAATTATAATGAATAAGTATTTTAAGAAATATTTCCATTTGATTATGTAAAAGGGTTTAATGAGACTAATTTTCCAATGATACAAAACCATTAGATAATGGATTGCTTGGAAATCATGTTGTTTATCTAAAAAATATAATGTAATATTCGTGATTTTTTTTGGGTTTTTATAGTTGGTTTTGATGAATAGTTTATTTAATATTGGAAACACTATTATAAAATATTAGTGAAAATTCAAGGAATAAGCCTATGTATATGTGAATATCCAATAAGAGTGATTTTATAAAAAGGATAAACATAGGGATTTCATAAGATACGACCTTAGGGTGAAATGCGCAAAAGAATAAATTATTTAATAATTATTTATGGAATTATTTTTTGGTAAAAGAATTTTATTGTTATAAAAGTGTGGTAACCATTAGAAACTATTTCAATAAACCATGTGATGGAAAATGCAATGATTTTTTGAATGATATACTGAATTCCATTGGATTTATTGTTTAAATAATCATGTTGATGCTACCTAGATGTATCTATTTTTGAATAATATCCAGATCCATGTGGAACCAATACCTTAACCTAATATTGATAAACATTCCATTATATTTTTTATTAGGCAATTACTTTCTACGTTCAGTGGATATTTTGATACAATTTTGGATTATAGTGGATTAACTCAATGGAGAATATCTTTTTTGTGCACCACAATTATGAGAGGGTAGAGATGAATGTGTACATATATTTTTTATATAGAAATGTATATCAATTTTTGGAGTTGAATTTAACACCATAATGAAGGATAAAATAAAATATATTGAGTAGGAATACATTAAAAAATATTCTTTACTTGGTATTTCCCTATACAACAATTAAAAAATATGGATTGAGAATTATTAGAGCTGGAGAAAAAGGAATGCGAGTCTATCAAATCTTATGTTGAAAACTCTATAAGACTTGTAATACATAGCTTAGTAATTTTTAAAAAATAATTATATAAAAATGGATAGATTCATTAGTTTTTTTTAAAACCAAACCTTAAAAAGGATATAACTATTTGATATATTTGGAGTGATGAAGAAGTAATTTGAAGTACCCTCAAAGTAGAGATGATTTTAGGTGAATGGTCCTATATTAATAGAGATAAGAATAAAATAATGGAGTTTCATGTTATTGGATCAAATGGAAAATTAGGAAATATTTCCCACCCACCCATGTGTCAAAATGCGAGAAGAAGTATCATGGTATTTCTTCTCAGTGGTGGGAAATGCTTCATCTATGGGGGATAAATTCACGAAGAACATGAATATCCAATGTTCATGAAAAAACATTCCAATGTGCTGGAGGAATGTATAGTTCCTCCAAATTCTCCACCCAAGGATCAATGATTCAACTATAGTGAGAAATAGAACTATGGATGATAGTTCCCTAAACCACGGTTATTGAGGGTAATCAATGTTAGAAACAACTAATGACAATAGAGAAATGAAATGTCAGGCCATCACCACTGTTTATGTGGATCATGAAAATGATGCAGTATAGTTTGAACTTCCAACTCACATAATAATGGAAATAGATTTAATTTATTTTTGTTATACACATTCCATTATTTCTTCTATATTTTCTAAAAATGTTGAATTGAATCCACCATACCTAGAACTATAGATATATATGAAAACACATAGTGATTTGGTCATTCCAATTGATGTTTTTGAATGTTATAATATTAGTATATTTTGTAATTTTCTTCCATAAAATACTATAATACTTCCCTTGGTGGAATTCAATATTATACTAGTCATGGATTGGAGCTCAATAAATATAGAACACATAAAATTTTGGAAAATGGAAATCCATTTCAATATTATAAACAATAAAATTATCAGGTAAAAATAAATGGTGTATCATGAATCTAATTTTTGAAATACCACAATTGTTTTGTTGTTGAAATCCTATGAAAAGTCATACCATTCTTAAAATGTTTTTCCAAATTAATTCAACAACCTTGATGAAATTAACATTTTTTTGGGAATACACTAAGGTATTTACTAAAGAGATCCCCAAACATCAATTAAATAATGATGTAGATTTCTCAATTGAACTTATACCAAGATAAATTTCTATATCCAATTTTTTTAATGAATATCCATTATTTTTTTATTTGAGTTAATGAAGAATATGGAAGAGAATTTGGACAAAGGGTTCATATGCCTTATTGCATCAACCTTCAGGTGTTTCGATGATCTTTTTAATGAAAGATTATGGAACCATTAAGATATGTATATATTTATAAGAGATCAACAATATCACCATACATAAAAAGTATCCCCTAATAAGGATTTATGACTTTTTCTGTCAACTATGAGGAGCTTAGTACTTCTCAAAGGTGCATCTTTGTTCTATATATCATTAGATAATGGTGAAGAAGGAGGATTGTTAGAATACTGAATTATGTACCAGGTAGGGAAACTATGAGTTCATGGGGATAACCATAGGACTTACTAATTCACATAAAATTAACATTTAGTTTATCAATACGGTATTTAGGGACAACGTCGACATTGTTTTGTTTTTCTTATCAATGATATTATCCTTTACATTAAGAGTATAGAGGAACATGAATAGAATATACGAATTGTTCTACAAATATTAAAAAAACTGAAAATATATACTAAGTTTTTAATGTTTGTATTTTGGATAAAACTCATCACATGTCACAACCCGTCCCCCAGGGCCCATGTCGTGACTACTGCAAGCCCGCCTTCCATAGCCAAGGGGCTGGAGACAATCATCGAAAGGGTATTTCCTAAAACTGGGAATACATTGCCTTTATAACCTATAACACAAACAACCATGGACACAACACGATACATAATCAAGTAAAATTGATAGTAAACAGAGTGAGTAAAACAAGTAAAAGGGGACAAAATACAAGACCAACTGTAAAGTACAAGGACAACTGGAAAGCACAAGACGACTGGTAGGTGAAAAGAAACTCCTGGATCATCCACCACGAATCATACATAAAGAGTAGGTACATCTCATGAATGGTTGTCTCTAAGATTCACCACATCTATAGTCCACCTCTAAGCCACCTCTGGTCCTGGTACTCTCTTCCTCATTAACCGATGTCCATTGTCTTCCCCAGACACAACAGGGTGCGAGCATAGCCCGTGCAGGGGTAAGTATAACCATGCTCTGTAGGGGCCTCGAGACCCTCATGGTCTTAGAAAATCCACCAAGGATAAAACACACAGCATGGAATCAACTGAAAACCCTAATTAGGTATATTCCCATAAATATACCAATGTTATCTAGTATACCCATCTCAATCATGATGGAAACAAAGTTCAACTCAAATCCAAAAGTTCAACTATTCCACAAAGGAAGAATTACCAAGAAGGTAAGTACCACACTTGTATGACCCACAGAAGAATACCACCAAGGTATTCCACATAGGAAAGTACCACATAGGTACAGACTCACCTCACACCAAGTATTTCGTAGGTACAATAGTAGAGATGATTAGATGTAACTACTAAACCATCTTACTCTATTAAGAGCCAGATCCGCGAAGGATCGCTCGGTGATGACCCACACAAGATTGGTCATTGATGAACAAAACAAGATCACTAGGGTAGTCTCTCATGGAATCATATAGCGGTTCCATCTGGGATCCTCAATCACAGACCCACGAAGGATCTCTTTCAGAAGTCCCAGCCAACTACTGGTTTCCCGGACTAAACATTCTCGTCTCCGGTAGAGTCTTCACCTCAATCAACTATTTGATACTCTGAAATCCACGAATTCCCACCTAAAATTATCCCAAAGGACCATGATGTCATAGGGGTATCAACGCAATAGACGGTGCATCAATCAGATTTCTAGTCTATGAGTTATTAGCTTTTTAGTCCAGAGGGCCCGGTTGGATTTGTGCTTGATCCAACCCGAACATTCCTCAATATTATCCAACACTCCAGTGGGTTATACTAAAGGGACCATATTTCTCCAAAGTTTATATTATCATTGATGGTTTGTCAAACGGATTCCTGATGTCAAAGTAATGTCCAAATGAGTGCAAAAGGGTAGAAGTGGGTCTGTGTCCGGTCAAACCTGGTCGGACCGACCTGGCCCGACCCGGCCTGGGCTGATCCGGTTTGGTTTGGCCCGGCCCACGCTGTGTGGCCCGGCCTGTGCCAGGCAGTCCGACCTATGTTGGGCAGTCTGACCTGTGCTAGGCGGCGTGGCCTGGGCGGCGTGGGGGCGGCGCGGAGACCGCAAGGGGGAACACGGGGGGCATGGGGCGTCATGGCCAGGGGCAGAGAAGAAGGCCACGGGGCGGCGGTGTGGCCTCGGGGTGGCATGGTTGGCCACTGGTCGGTGAGGCTACGGGGCGGCGCGGGAGGCATCGGGTCATAATCAGTTGCAGGTCGGCGAGGGCAGTGGTCCACATGTCGGCGAGGGCCGCGGGCAGCAGAGCGCCGTGGGGTGCGGAGGCCGAGGGTAGTGAAGCGTCGTGGGGCACGAAGGCCGTGGGGGAGTGCGACATGTCGTAGGTTTGCGAGGGTCATGGAGGTCGGGGGTGGTGAAGCCCTGTGGGGTGCGGAGGCCACATGGCGACGTGGTGAGGTCACGGGGCGGTGCGAAGTGGCGGAGGCCACGACAGTGGAGCGTCGCGTGTCCGCCGACGCGTTGCTTGACCGGCTTCCTTTTATATGTCTTCTTCATCAAGATTCTCGAGTTCCACCGATTCCAACCGCCGACACCGGTCAGCGACACAATCACAAAGTCCACAAAAAATCCACAAAATTTGTGAAGGGGATGGGCCATGTGGTTTTGGACCGTACCCTCCACTTTATGGTGGTAGCATACAGATCCAGGAAGTTGATTCAATGTGAGAGGTAATTTAACATAGATCAAATTAATACACACACCTACCTCATTAGTTTGTTGGCGTCAACAAGGAGGGAAGGATGTTCATCGATTGAAGACATCCCACGTTGGAGGATGTACCATGGAAGAAGTCTAAGTCACATGCCAACATTCTTTGTTGGAGGAGCATTCTTCCTGGAATAAGATATTCGTTGGAGAATTGTCATTCTCCCAAAAGCTCTCTCCTTCTCCTTTTCCAAAAACCCTTCCCCCAATCCACCCAAAAACGAATTTGGCATCATTATAGAATATTTTGGCATAATATAAAATTGGTTAAATTACTCTACTGGAAAACATGCCTATACCCATGGTTTTCGACAAAACAGTGGGTATAGATAATTTGTAAGGACCAATACCCACGGTTTTGCTAAACCGTGGGTATAGGTGAATTGTTTTGAAGACGTATACCCACGGTTTTGGCCAAACCGTGGGTATTGAGTTTTTTCAGAAGACCTATACCCACGGTTCTTCAAAACCCTGGGTATTGTGGTTTTTTTGGAAGACCTATGCCCACGGTTTTAGAGAACCGTTGGTATAGCTTTCCCACCAAAAGGCGTGAACAAAAATTACGCGGGAAAACGAAAAATACTTTGGCGGGAACACAGGTATGATTAGTATATATAGATTTATACAAATAAAAACTCACAAAATTTCCATAGATGAGTTGGTGAGGCGTCTGATTGTGTACCGCATCGTCACGGGATCAAATCCAGACGGGTCGTAATTTTTTAAAACTGTGAATAATATTAATATATTAATATAAATGCATATACACATTTACGTAATTAATTTAGCTGGGTTGCTTAGGCATTAAGTGCTCACTGCGTCAGACGTGGGATTGAAACGCGCTGCATTCATTTTTTCATAATACGATCATAGATTAATATTTATTTAAAAATATAGATACATATTAACAAATATAGAGTAGACGGAGTGGTGAAGTGCGATGAAATAAGTAGTCCGGGCACGGAATATTGCGGGTTCAAAACCTGCAGGCAGCAAGCTTTATAAATTTTTACCCACGGTTTAAAAAACGTGGGTATAACATGTTGACAACATGGATGGGGCCTTGAAACGGTGGAACATAAAAAATACCCATGGTTTGTCAAACCATGGGCATAGCTAAGACCCCTATAGCGACGCCACTCAGCCCCACGATTCTGAAAACTGTGGGTATAGCCTATTCCCACGTTTTTGGGGGCTATACCCACAGTTTTAAACCGTGGGTATATGTATTTTTTCCAGTAGTGTTAATTAATTGTGTTGGAATAATTAATTAAAGGGGGTGTCACCATTAATGTGGGCGAATTTAAAAGGTTTCCCCACATTTAAGAGGGCGTTTAAGAGGGTTTTAGTCTCTGGTTGTCCACACAACCATAACCTCTCATGCGAGGTTTAGTTTTGGTGGTCCCCACATCTTAAACCTTCCGCATTGTAGGTTTGAACTAAAAGAGAATAAAATAAAAGTTTATTTTATTTTATTTCTATTCCCATAGAAAACACAAATACTAAACTTCACACTCAGCCATCTGTCGTCAAGGTGATAGTCTGCTTAAGCATATATAGGTGATGTGATTTTAACGGTTTCCTCAGATTTCAATTCCGAGCACCGTTTCAAAAGTTAGAAAAAACCACTTGCACGTTTACTGAACGTGCCACAATAAAAGTTCAGAAATTCACACCAAGCACCCCGGCCCTCGAAATCACGTGCCATAAATTTTCATGGACTCATAAAATTTATATTTAATTATTAAAAAATTACATGGAAATTTTGAGACTTTACATTCTCCCCACATAAGGGCTTTGTGTCCCGGTAATCCACAACTCAAACTAAGGGAACAAGTGAGGTTACTGAGCACAAATATGAGCATCCCGCTCCTATGTACTCTCCTGGAGGTTCCTGTACTACCAACAAACGTGCACCAGAGGTATCAACTACCCACGAAGGACCAACTCCTGTCGATCCTCAATCCCCACATGAACCTCTATAAAAGTCACCCCATCTTCGACGTCCAACTCTCCATTGTCGATGATGTGAGAAGGGTCATGCACATATCTCCTCAACCGGGATACATGGAAGACGTCGTGCACCTAGTACAAATGAGGTGGAAGAGATAAGCAGTAATCCACCTCGCCAACTCGGTTGAGGAACTAAAAGGGTCCAATGAACCTCAGAGATAAGTTTCCACCTCAGCCAAATCTCCACAAACCTCATCGAGTTGAGACTCATAGAAAGATGTGGTCTCCATATTCGAACTCTAGTGGCCTCTGTCTCCTGTCATCATATGTCTTATGCCTACTCTGTGCAGTCTTCATCCATTCCAGGATGATATGCATGTTCTCAGGGATAGAATATACCATATTTACTCCCACTAGTGCTAACTCCCCTGGGTCAGTCCAACACAATGGTGATCTACAATGTTGCCTATAAAATGCCTCAAAATGTTTCATCCCAATGGTGGAGTGATAGCTGTTGTTGAATGAGAACTACACCAAAGGGAAGGGATCCTCCCAGATGCAACTGAAGATAATGACGCAAGCATGCTTCATTTCCTTAAGGGTCTGAATGGTCCGCTCAGTCTGGTCATCTGTCTGAGGATGGTAGGCGGTGCTCAAACAAAGATGCATCCCGAAAGCCTCCTGCAACCCCTTCCATAGCCGGGAATTAAAACATGTATCATGATCAGAGACAATATTAGAGGGTACTCTATGTAGCCGCACAATCTATTGAACATAGAGGCATCCCATGATCTCTACTAAACCCTACTCTCTGACCGGTAGGAGGTGGACATACATGGTGAGTCAGTCGACAATCACCCATATAGAATCATGTCCTCTGGATATACATGGAAGTCATGTCACAAAGTCCATGTAAATACTGTCCCACTTCCACTCTGTAACCTCTAAAGGTTGAACCATTCCTACTGGTACATGATGCTCCGCCATCACTTGTTGACAAGTGACGCGCCGAGAGAAAAATTCTGCTACTTTTTTCTTCATTCCCGGCCACCAGTGATATCGTTAGAGATCCTGGTACATCTTTGCCACTCATCGGTGTTCCACTAGAGGGGATGTGTGGAACTCCCTCCACACATCCTCCCGAAGTGACACTGGTACCATGGTATGTCCTATAAAGAGGAGGAAATTCTAGCCACCATAACAAAATCCATCAGGTTCCTACCCTATCGATATCAGAGCACATTGAGTCTCCCAATCTGTGTCCCCACTCTGTGCCTCCATGAATCACTGAGGAAGTAGGGGAGTGACTGTAAGAGACTAAAGGAAAGCTTCTCCATCACATTCCACAAAGGATATCTAAAATGTGGCCAACTGCTCCATCACCTCACCTAGAAGCTATATACTGGATCTTCGGCTGAAGTCATCTACTACAATGTTCCCCTTCCAAGGAGTATAGACTATCTCAATGTCAAAGTCCAGGAGGAACTCAAGCCAACATCATTGTATCAGGTTCAGGTTCTTCTGAGAGAAGATATATATGAGACTCTTATGATCACAGTACCCTGTAAAATGATCTCCCATTAGGTAATGTTGCCACATCTTCAAGGCGAAGACCACTGTTGCTAACTCCAGGACATGGGTAGCATAGTTCTTCTAATGTTGTATCTACTGTCGAGAAACATATGCGATCAATACTCACTCCATAATCATGACACATCTGAGTCCGGTTCTTGATGCGTCGTAGGGGACTACATACCCTACGCCCTCCTATAGAAGCCTCAAGATGGAGGCACTGGTCAGCCTCATCCTCAGCCCCTGAATACCCTGTTTTCATCTTTTTGACCACATGAAGTGTTACCCATTATTCATCAACGCTAATAGTGGTACTGCAACTCTGGAGAAATCTGGCACAAATCTCTTGAAGTATCTGGCCACTCCCAGGAACCACACTACATCTGTCACACTTCCGGGTGGTTCCCAAGACAGTGTCACCACAATCATCACTGGATCCACTACACCTCCATCCTCTAGTATGACATATCCCAGAAAGTGAACCTCTCAGATGCAGAACTGGCACATCAAAAGCTTACCATAAAGTTTGTGGTCTCATAGTGTGTCCCGTACTACTTGTAAATGATAGGAACAGTCCTCCTCAGTAGCTGAGTAGATCAGAATTCCATCGATGAAGACTAGTACAAAGAGATCAAGGTTTGGATGAATGATCATGTTCATGAGCCCCATAAACACTACTTTGGCATTGGTTATGCCGAATGGCATAACCAAGAACTCGTAGTGGTCATACCGACATCTGAAAGTCATCTTCTGCACATCCTCGTCTCATACTATGAGCTGGTGATAGCCTAATCTAAGGTCTATCTTTGGGAACCACCATACTCCAATAAGCATATCAAAGAGGTCATCAATCCTCAGAAGTGGGTACTTATTCCTCACGGTCACCTGGTTCAGGTGCCGATAGTCAACACAATGTCTCAATCTCCCAAACAACTTCATGGTGATCAAAATTGGGGCTTCCCAAAGAGATACACTGATCTTAATGAATAAATTCCCTTGTAGGTCCTCTAGCTGAACCCACACCTCACGAAGCTCCGCGGGAGCCGTCCGATACACTGGTGTAGATATTAGTGTCATCCCATGGTATAAGTAAATGTAAAATTCCACATCTCTACGAGGAGATATACCCAAAACATCATCAGGGAAAACATTCACGTACTGGTCTGCCACTACAAGATAGTTCATACTCCCAACATCAATTACTATGAGGGTAAGGCTAGACAACTGATGAGTGATCGGCTGAACTCTCCTCCAAGTAAAACCATCATGTGTTTCATAGGCTTCCTTCTCATTGTTGAAGGTAAACCTTGTCCCATCTGTGAAGACACACCGCATTTGGTGCCTAATATAGTCAATCTGAGCATAGACTGTAGATAACTAGTCCATACCCAATATGACGTTGTAAGGCCTTGAATCCGCTAATATGAGATCCGAGCCGAAGATCTCACCTCCTAGAGTAAGCTTAAACTAATACCACCAGTGGGTAATAATCAAATCTTCTCTTGTAGGAGTCTCAAGCGGTAGGGATAGAGAAAATGAATCCATAGGAATCTTCGAACATCGAATGATGGATATGGAAATAAAAGAATGACTGGCACCTATGTCTATAGGTACTGCAACTAAGATGAAATAGACATAGATCGTACCTCATATAATCTATGGAGCACCGTGATCGTAGTCCACAGATGCCTAGAGCTGACCTCTCCCCTATCCTCATAGTCCCTTTGGTTGGGGTGGACCACCTAGTGGTGGTGGGAGTAACATCTCGAATCGTCGCCCCCCCGCCAGCTACCCGACCAACTCCTATGCCACGTCTTTCTAATCCCAACGGACCTGCTTGGTCGAATCTTTGTCTCTGCCTGGGTGGTCCTTCAACCGTTTGCAGATCATCGATACAACGGGTCGGACAGACACAATACATGTGACCTTACACACCGTATGTGTAACATTTCCCTCTCCTAGCATGACTGGATCAGCCTTGGGTTCCCTGCACAATGGACCCTAAATCATGTGGTTGTCTACCTATAGGTATCATCTTTTTGGACCACTTTTCCTTTTTTCTACTTCAAGGTACCAAATAATCCACTACGTGATGACCGGTAGTGTGTCTCACTGCTGGAGACTGTTCGGTAAAGAAACTCTCCCCAAAAATGGCTCGTTGTAACACCCCATCATGAGTTAAGATGCTAAAAGAAATCATCAAGGCCCTGATATCACTCATGGTCCTCTACTCGAAGGTCTAAGAACTATAGAATGGGTCCCACACCATATATGTGGATTATCATGAGAGTTTGGTGAACCTCACTGAGTACTGAGCCACAATCTTGCTGCCCTGGGGAAGATGAAGAAGCTATTGTTTGTGCAATATGAAAACAGTCGCTGGGAAAAACTCTTCCCAAAATGGGCCCTCAAAGTCTACCAAGAGAAGCGTCACCTCGTTGTGAGCCAAAAGCATCATGCTCCACCATATGCCTACTACTGCCTATAGAAGGTTGGAGTCAAGGATTACAATGAGATCAGCTGCTGTCCCTACTAGTCAGAAAACTCTCACTATGACCCCCATCCAATCCTCAACTGCCTGTGGGTCCGTCTCTCCCCTAAACCTGGGTGGCCTCTGGCGCTGGAACTCTTGAAACGCACTCAAGTGGTGTTCTCCCTCTACTGTTAGAGCTTGTGGCATCGGTGTCCCAACAGGTAATGGTACTGCTGGTGCCTCTGTTTGTGCCTCTTCTAGAAGAGGGCCCTACACCGAGGCCTCATCGCTCGGTGGGCTATCAGTGTGTACTACTCTCGGAACCCAAGATAGTTGTCTGCATGGAGGCATTATGAAAAAAGGTGTTCAACAATCAATAAGTTATACCTAGTGAGCACACTCAAGAGTTCACAAAGAAAACTCTTGGAAACACACACGCAATCCATGTTTTCGTGCATTGGGGAAGAAATCAGAAGTCAATGTCATGGAGAATGGATATGTCGGCCATCGCTCCAACACTAGATTCCCTAAACTGATAACCACACTCACTACACTTAACACTATTGTATTTAAAAATATTAGAGTCCTATGTTCTATGGTAGAACCGAATCCTCTGATACCAATTTGTCACGACCCGTCCCCCGGGGCTCGTATCGTGACTACCCCAAGCCCACATTCCATAGGCAAGGTTCTGGAAACTAGCACCGAAGGCGTATTCCCTAAAACTGGGATGGCATTGCCTTTATAACCTGTAACACACAGAACCAAGAACACATCAAGATACGAAGTCAAGTAAACTAATAGTAAACATAGTGAGTACAATAAGTAAAAGAGGCCAGAATACAAGAGAAACTAGTATGTACAAGGAAAACTAGAAATTACAAGACAACTGGTAGGTGAAAATCAGCTCCTAGATCGTCCACCACGAATCCTACCTGAAGGGTATGTAGAGCTCATGAACGGTCATCTTTGTGGTTCTCCTCGTCTAACGTCCACCACCGAGACACCTCCAGTCCTAGTACCCTTATCCTCAGTCAGTGTTGTCCATAATCTACACCAGACACAACAGGGTGTGGGCACAGACCGTGTAGGGGTGAGTATAATGATACTCTGTAGGGACCCTGAGACCCTCATGGTCTCACAAAATCCACCAAGGATAAAACACACAGCATGAAATCACCTAAAAACCCTACTTAGGTATATGCCCATACATATACCCAAGTTATCAAGTATACCCATCTCAATCATGAGGAAAACAAAATGTCCAACTCAAAGGACAAAGATAAACTATTCCACAAAGGAAGGAATGCCACGAAGGAAAGTACCACATAGGTACGCCACACAGAAGAACACAACCATCGTATTCCACACTAGAAAGTACCACATAGGTACGAACTCAGCTCACACCAGGTATTTCATAGGTACAGTAGTAGAGCTGAGTAGATATAACTACCGAATCATCTTACTCTATTAAGAGGAAGATCCGTGAAGGATCCCAATTTGATGACCCACATAGGATCGCTCGGTGTTGTCCCACACAGGATCGCTCGGTGCCGACCCACACAGGATCACTCTGTGCTGACCCACAGAGGATCGATCGGTGTTGACCCACATAGGATCGCTATGTGCTATCTCACATGGGATCACTAGTGTAGTATTTCATATAATCTTATAGAGGTTCCATGTGGGACCCTCAATCACATACCCCCCGAAGGATCTCTTTATCTAGTCATAGCTAGTTATTGGGTTCCCGTACATTTCTTGCTCGTCTCTTGGAGAGTCCACTCCTGAAGCCACTATTAAATACTCCAACTACCACGAAGTCCCATGAAAAATTATCCCATAGGAAAGGCATATCCTAGGTGTCTCAACACAACAGACGGAACGTTAATCGGACACCCGATCTGTGAGTTATTAGTCTTTTAGTCTCGAGGGCCGGGCTGAATTCGTGCTCGATCCAGCCTGACTATTCCTTGGCATTATCCAAAACTCCAGTGGGGTATAAAAAATGGACCCTGTCATTCGAAGGTTTACAGTGCCATTGAATGTTTTTCAAATGGACCCCTGGTTCCAAAGTTATTTCCAAAAGGGCGCAAATGGGTAGAAGTGGGTCCGGGTCCGGTCTGACCCGGTCGGACCGTCATGGCCCAACCCGGACTCGGCCTACCCGATATGGGCCAACCTGGCCGGACCTGCTAGGTCCGGCCCGACCCGCGTTGGGCGGTGCGAGGGAGGTGCAGAGGCCTCAAGAACTGCGGGGGCCAAGAGGGGGGCCGCGTGTGGCCACACGGTAAAGTGACCGTGGGGTGGCGCGACAGGCCGTGAGAAGCAGAGCGCTGCTAGGCGCCGAGGCCACGGGCAGCAGAGAGTCGTGGGGGGCGGAGTCCACAGGGTGGTGTGGCGAGGCAGTAGGGAGGCGTGGAGCGGCGAAGTTTGCAAGAAGCAGAGCACCGCACGTTCTTCGGCTGCTGGCTTGACTGACAACCCTTTATTCGTCTCCTTCGTTGCGGTTCTAGAGTTCCACCATTGCTAACCGCCGACACTGGTCACCAACACCATCGCGAATATCTCACAAAATATCCACATGATTTTAGGAGGGTTCGGGCCATGTTTTTAGGGCCTATACCGCCACATTAGGGCGGTAGCATACGGATCGAGGAAGATGATTCAATGTGAGATAGAATTTAACATTGATCAAATTAAAACACACCACAACCTTGTTCGTATGTTTAAATTGATGATGAGGTAAGGATGATTTTCAATTGATGACATTCCATGTTGGAGGATGTCTCGGGGAAGAATTTGAAGCCGTGCGTTGGCATTCTTCATTGGAGGAGTGTTTTTCAGGGAAGAAGTTTTTTCATGGAGAAGTGTAATTCTCCCAAAATCTCTCTCCTTCTCTTTTGCTGAAAACCTTCCCCCAATCCACTAAAAAATGAATTAGCCAACATTATAGAATATGTTGGCATAATTTCAAATTGGTTTTATTGATTAATTGAGTTACTATAATTAATTAAAGTGTGTGGCACCATTAAAGTGGGGGAGTTTAATAGGCTTCCCCACATTTAAGAGGGAGTTCAAGGGGGTTTTAGTCTCGGGTGGTCCCCACCACCATAACCTTTCGTGGGAGGTTTAGTTCTGGTGGTCCACACCTCCATAGCATCTCATGGGAGGTTTAGTTCTGGTGGTCCCCACCTCTTTAAACCTCCACATGGGAGGTTTGATCAAGAAGAGAATAAAAAATGATTATTTTATTTTATATCTATTCCCAGGGAGAACCCAAATAATAACAATCACCTTTGACCAACTGCCATCGAGGTGAAAGACTCCTTAAGTGAATAATGGCGCAGCGAGTCAAACAGTGTCCTTGAATTTCAACTCTGAGCATCAGTTCAAATGTTAGAAAAACATCCTCACACGTTTACTGAACTTACCCAAATAAAAGTTCAGAAATTCACTACGTGAACTCCCGGGCCTCAGAATCACATGCCGCCAATTTTTGCGGAGTCATAAAATTCCTATTTAACATAAAAAAAATTGCATCAAAATTTTGGGTCCTTACATCACATTATTGAGTAGCATAACAAAAACCGAGCTAATTTCTATGGAAACTTCAAAGAAAAAGGTAATTATGAAATGACCCAAACCCACTAGTGTCATAGAAATCTATTGTTTTCACATCTTAGCTAGGTAAAATAGACGTTTTTTAATATTAATCATGATTTTATAGAGACATAATTATTTTAACATAGAAAAGGATAATGTATATCTAGATGTAATAATGTCATGGTAAATTTTGGGAGATCATGAAGAGGCTAATAACTAGGAATATACTCACCCTAAAAACAAATGGATAAGTTTTTATGATATACAATTTTTTTCTTCAATGAAAGGACTGGGTTGTGTACTGATGGATAATGATAAAGTGATGGCCTATTCCTTACAAAATCTAATGATTCGTGGATAAATTACTTGACACATTTTCTATTGTAATAATGTCTGATCATTGACATGGATTTTTTTGTGGCACCACCCTTATGGTGAGAAATATTACATATTTAAAAATCAAAATACTTTAATGTATATATTCTAATAGAAGGGGGTTGATATGAATTAAAGAATATGGTTATACAAAAAAATGACTATTATTTCCTTATAAAATAACATTAAGGAAAGGTGAAAAAGGTTTAAAATTCTATTAGTAGTAAATAACCTACAACTTTGTCCATGTTATGGATTGAGAAATACTATATTTTTACGAATATTTAATTGATGGTTCGGGAAATCATATTGTAAAGGAATACATCCTATAATTCCAAAATTATTGAGGAAAATTATTTCCAATAAATGATCAATGAGGCATAAAATAATTATCTTGATATTCAATAATGGTGAATCTAGTAATGGATGGGAAGCTTCATAAATTCATTGGCAACAATTATACTAGGATGTGGTTTATAACTGGGATTTATGTCTCTTCATTACATGATATAAATAAGGATTTATTTTATGATGGACATATCACATATTTCTCAACCAATCCTGGATGCACCAAGATGTGTCGTGATATTTGAGAGCACATTTGGTGGGAACTCATGAAGAAAGAGATCGCTGAGTAAAACATAATGTGATTTTGGTGTTAGTATGTTGAAGAAGAGTAAAAATATTATACATGGATATTGCAACTATTACCCATGATCATATGAAAATGGGACAATAACAACATGGAATTTCTCACTAGTTTCCTAAATATATCCAAAGAAAAATGCGATCTGGGTTATTGTTTACCAACTCACTATGACATCCCACATAAATGTTGTTCATGAATATTTATCACTTGAAAAAGTTTTTATTAAATTTGTAAATAAAGTGATGGGGATTCATGGGGTTTACTTTTATCATCTATGGTCATGATCCAAGGTTCTTTTATATGTAATAGAGAAGTATTCAACATGATTTAAATACTAAATTGAATTTTAACAAATTATATCACCCCATATGTTGATGGATAAACATAAATAAGTATGCATACACTTTTTGAAATCTGTGATTTTTTTCAATGCAATTTATTGGTGGATGGGATACATATATCCCATTAGTTATGTTTTAATACAAAAAACATCTTCCCGAGTATTGAAATGGATATTGATGATTCTATCTATGAGAGAAAATGTATATATCCTACTCATTGGGGTTAAGCTAGACAATGAAAGATACATAGACTCGATCTTGTGCAAGATATGCAGGAGAAGGTTCAATCTATCCAAAATCATATTATATCAACATGGACTGAGCATAATAACTATACTGACAACCAACATAGGGACATTGAGTTTGAAGATAGAGATATTGTATTTCTTTGAATGTATTTATGTAACAGAGTATTGATTTTTTTGAATGAAATTTATAACGGGGTATGAATGAAATATCCTAGTGTTTATAAATGATTTATTTTTCTTGAAATATATGTATTTTATAATGTACTAAATCTTAATATAAGACAATGAAATAAATTTTTTTTCATTAATATAAATAATTATATTATTTTGAAACCAAAATGATGAAAAATAAAAAAAAACTAAAATAGGAAAAAAAATATATAACTGAAGAAATAAAATTGGAAAACATGGATCACCCCAATATTCTAGAATCACCCCCACAAAAAACATTCAAGAAATTTCACAAAATAATGATAAACTAATGGAAATTTATGAAAATTAAAATGTAGAAATATGTTATTAATTTCGGTGAGTAATGTATTTAGTAACAAATTTTTATATATAGGAGGAAGTTGGACCAATGTAATAGTAATATTTTAATTAGAATATAACCATGTCCATTTCAAATAGTTTCACGACCATTGGAAATAATAACCCATCCGTTGGAATAGTAATTGAAAATAAAGATAATAAAATGTGATATAAATAATATTTATAATCAGTAATATATTTTAATATATATATTATAATGAAAAAAAAATTATTATAAAATAATATAAAATAGAAATACATTTTCCATAAATTGTACATTAAGGTATTACATAAAAAGAAATAACTTTTATATTAAAAATAAAATAAAATATCATATTTTAGATTTTTTTTGTATAAAAATAATTTAATTTTTTTACAAATCAAAAAGTTGACATACCTTAATGGTTATTTTATAGTTATTTTATAAAATACATCAATTTTCAAGTTTATAGTAAAAATACACTTTTTAACACAAATGGCATATATTTTATTTCATCATTCATGACATAAAAAGGACATTATCATTTATAGAATATAAGGATAAACCCAAAAACATTTAATTTAATAAAAGAAATTAAAATATAGTAAAAATGGATTCCAAAACTAAAAATAAAATTCCAATTTCTAAAGTCAAAAGTATTTCTTTAGAAATGATTTTTCATATTTTTCATTCTCTTTTTTAATTAAATAGTTAATTATAATTATATTTTTTAATTAAAAAACATTATATTATATTGATATATTATTTTTAATGTCCAAAAATTAATATATTATAATTTTAATTTGATATAATAATGTATACATTATTTTTTTTAAAAATACCCCTCTCCACAAATATAATTAACCCCTATCACCCTCGATGGAAAATTAAACCACTTTTAGCTAAAAATGACCAATATCAACCCAAATACTCTCTATTAAAACCTCATAAACCATAGGTATATGATGGATTCAAACTACTCTGTTCATCATGAAATTTTCATGTTGTACAACAGAAGAAACACCTTGAAAAGTGTATGTTTTTGTCAACTCTTGTATCATTATCCCCCTATATACTCATCCTTCCCAATTTATTTTAAAAAATTATATATGATTAATTAGAGTGTTTTTTAACAATATAATAATTTTTTCAACCAGATATAGATTTTTTATATTTAATGTATTTATATTTCATACAACTATTTCTCTTAATTTTAAAAACATTCCCAGTAATAGTCGGTTAACCGCTAATGAGGAAATTTGTAATTGTTTTAATATCACCAACCATAAATCTTATTTTAATAAATCATTTATGTTGTATCAATATATATTTATAAATATAAGTATTTTATAATTTTGTAATTAATTCTTATCAAGTATAAATGACCTTGAAAAAAATAGTTAAAAACCAATGAAACAGAAATTTTTTATGGAAAAAATATCAAAATGGTTCCCATTAAAATATGAAACTTATGAATTATAATACAAAGATTATAACTGATAAATTTTTAAATATTGGCAATTATTTACTTATTTTCAATGTTTTAATAGACCAATGTTTTTTATTCTAAATGGTGGAAAACAATAAAATAATGTTTGATTTATGGTAAAGGAATTCTCAATCCCAAACACGTTATTTTAGGTTCTCTCATATTACACACTTATTTCAATATGATGGATCCAGTAATAAACAATATAATTTCTTTAATGTTATATATCCTTTCTTTTTTGGATATACATGAATATTCCATTCTAAAATATTTTCTAATCCATTTATAATGTTTTTTTCAAAAAATATTCATCTTCGAACAGATATCTTGAATATTATTGTGTAAATTCTCTTTTAAAATGATAAAATGAGAATTTATACCAATGTATGTTCTTCCTTATTCATTTGGGAGTACAGAAGTTAATTTTATGAACTATAATATTTGAATCCTTTATAGAACCCATTTCAATCCATGGGCTACTTCTTGACTATGATTGTTATACATCCTTGTGGAATGCATTATTATGTTCATTTTATGATTTTATAGGTGTAATTATAATTTATATCCCTCCAATTTATTAGGTAGTGTGATGTATATCATAATTTCATGAGAATAATGAGTCGAAATGTGTCATTATTTCATAATGATGATGTTTTGATTTATGAACATATAATATATGTGAAAGTTGTGTTTTCATTTTTCAAAAATATGTTTTTTATTTGAGAAATATGTCATAATATTTTATTTTAATGAACTTTATGCAATCCTTGAATTTATTAAATTCTTCTATTAAGATTATTATGATGATTCTACAATTATGATATTATGTTGATGATTATTCCCATCCATGTTTAATTGATTCTCATCCCTTATTACTCACATTACTACGATTTCAACTCACCCATTTAATATATGTGTAGCCTCAGGTGATTACATATAATTATGAAAAAAATTTAATTTAAAGGGATAATGAATAATTATTTCAAAAAGGGTATATTTTTTATTATGTATAATGGTTGTATGTGCCAAAATTGACCAACAGACTAAATCATTAGATCTCCGATTATATAGCTATTATTTTATTTATCATAAAATTAATTCAATATTAATATAATAAAATGTAGAGTCACTATAGGTGTGGTTGGGTATATGTACAAAAAGGATAATATAATTCATTTTTGATATAAAAAATTGATTTTGGACTCTATAAGTCAAATAAAAAACCACCAACCGTCCCATGATTTTTCTAATTATTTCTATCAAATAGAAGTTGTTTTAATTAGTTTACAAGGTTAAGAATTGATCCTATTAAAATAATTTCATTGGTGATGTAGGAGGAAGTCATGTTTATATAGAAATTTGTTTAAATCCATAAAATATAATTTAACATTTGGATGATTAATTAGGTATTTAAAAAATAATAATATACCTTCAAAAACATATTATGTTAATGGTAAATTATATATTTGGCCATGAATAAATTTTATTTAATATATTAAATCACTTTAGAGTCATTATGATTTATTAATAAATAATTTATATTTATACCATGTCTAATTTTTCCTCAGAAATATTATTTTCCGTGAAATGTATGAAAAAATCACCATTGGATAATTTTGTCGTGGAAATTTAAAAGATAAAATCTATTTTAAAAAAATAATTTTCTAAATTAAAGAATTTTAAATTTTAAATTAAAACTCTTATATATTGGAAATTATTATCCTTACAATATTATTTAAATAACCATTATTTAAATTAAAATTCGTATCATTAAATTATTTTATATTTTATATTTAATAAATATAATTTAATAATTATATTTTAATAAAATATCATTTATTTCAAATAATAATATATATATATTTATAAAACGATTGTTTTTGTTGAAACTATTTATTTTCTAGAAATACATTTTTATTTCATCATCTCAGGTTCTAATTTTTATAAAAATAATTTAATCATTTAAAAAGTAACATTAAAAATAGTCAAATATAAAAATTTTGTTATAAGAAATATAATATAAATATTTATATCATTATATTCTTTATAGATAACACTTTATTACACAAGTGAACTCTTTATGGTTAGAGTGTGAAATGGTCAGAATTTTAGGTGTCGTTTGATGAAAATGGATTGGATCATGATCTCAATGATCACAGATTTATCCCGTAATCAATTTCATATATTCTTTGGTTATTGAATCTTGGCTAGGGTTTGGTTGAAGGAAAAGCCAAATGATGCTATATCCCTCATAATCTTTAATAAATGGGATTTATATGGTATAATCCTACTATTCAAGACTGCCACTTCCATTATCTATGTTATATGTAATTTATCATAAAATATAATTTAATAATCTTAATGGTCATTGTACACTGTCTATATTATCAGTGGTAATGATGCATAATAATTTTTTAAATTTGACAGTCTATTTAAGGGTCCTAAATCTTCAATTTAGTCTTTGTTATTTCTATAAATTCATTTCATAATAAGGAATTTACTATTTTTAAAAGGATAATTTTAGTTATAAATGTTTGGGTTGTTACACTTATGATGTCTATTTGTGAAAACCAAAATAGGTTGTCTAAGGAAGAGGTATCGTTCAAACCACATGTTTGTTATTTATTAATGAGTCTAACACCATAAAATATTCTTCATAAATTATGAAATAATAACAGAATTATATTCCATATATTTATATTATATTATGTGAATGGAATAACTTATAAATAACTTATCTAGCATCAAATGGGAAATGAAGCTATCAAGCGTGTTTACCATGGACTACCGCCATACGAATCAATACAGTTTTTTCCATAATAAACTATCGTAGATGGATATAATAATGTAATATATATATAATATTAAGAAATAATTATATCTCTATAGTTATAATGTATCATCATCCTTCTTACCATCTAATCCTTTGAAAAAAATAACATCACTCGTGCATATTTTGGTTCTACCGCATATATGAAGAGATGTGATACTTTTTTCATTTCATTTTTAACTTAATTTTTATAATGATAGATTGAATCCATATATATGACTTACATGGAATAAATATTCATTTGTAAAGGTGAATTATAATTTTCCTTTCTTTTGTTCCTTCTGTTGAAAAAATGAAAATAATGTTCATGTTTATACATTCCCTACTAACTCTATGAAAAATGTAATTCATTTTGCAATATATAATTTTATGGATTAATCTAGAAATGCATATATTATCTATATACGATATTTTTATCATGATAATCCTTATGGATAGAATGAAACTGTGATCAATGTATAGGGACGAAATCTAAATAACGAAAATATTAATGAAAATATGAAGTAGTTATCACCCGAGATAGTGGTATAAATAAATAATTACTCATAAATAGTTGATAATATATTATAAATAAATATAATAATTCATGATATATATGATTATGTTTCCTTCATAGATTTGAAATAATCTTATATTTTTCAAAAATTAGGTCAAACACATATGATGTAAGTCATACATTAGGAATGCAATTTTTGTCTCACTCTTATTTTTGTGAGACACATGCCATATTGAGAACTTGTTACTATGATGTAGTGTATATACATACCATTTATTTATTCAATAAAACTTATTTTTATGATAATAAATATTTAAATATCTTTCATAGTTTGTTTCTTTTATTTGGTTAGTGATTCAAAAGATACAAATGTGGTTGTTGATTTATGTTACATGCTCATTGCTTTTCATGATTCTATTTGTTTATGATTATGGAATGTAATGATATTACTCTAAATAATATCATCAATTTTCTTGTCTTAATGGCATTTTTATATCATACATGTTTTAATTCTATTTTATTCTTTTTTTGAAATAAATCATAAGAAATATTTTTTAGGGAAAATTGAATTTATTTCTCTCTAGATAGAAATTAATTTTATTCTATATCCATAATTTCTAAGAATGTGATAAATAAATTTTTTAATATTATAAATTCTATTTATAAATCATATTATCCCATTATTTTATTGTTACAATTTTTATAGAATGAATATTCTATTTGTTTTTTAAATGTGGAAGTTTTTTTTATTTTTAAAATAGTTTAAAAGAAATTTTTTCTTTTATCATATACAACATGGATAGAATTTACCTCTTTCATGAAAACATTGTCATTTGAAAAATAATGTACAAGTTTCCATGGATATTTTTAATAGAAATTATTTCCTTAATGGTTGATAAATTTTTAGATTTAAATATGTGATTTCAAAGACAAAAGGTTATTTTCCTTGGGAAAAATTTGAGTGGTTATTTTATTATATTTTTCATCTATAATAAAATCTTTTAATTTTTAAATATGTTTTTCTAGGTATATGATCAAATTATTTAAGAATTATTTTATTTTATTATATATTATGATAAAGATGATGAGAAGTTTATAACACCCCCTTATTTTCCATTAGTTATTCGATAATGGAAATTATAAATTTCAATGAAAAATGTTTTATTTGAATGGATACTGATAATATTATAGGATGAATGTTTAATTATATTATAGAACACATATATATGGATATCATTATGTTCTGGGAGGGCCTGTAATTATGTATCCTGCTAATTCATTGGGTAAACTATTATTTTTCATATGATTATTATAGGATAAAAGTCGTTGTGCATGAAAATTTTTGGGAAAGAGGTTGATTTTCTTTTTATTATATGGGGAAAATGTTGATATGTTGGATATGTTGTGGGAATCAAGTCAATGTTATTGATATACTATGGGAAAATTACTTATTTCATCTATATTCTCTAGGAAATAATTCAACATTTCTGATCTACTATAGGAAAAAAACTTGTTTATTGATCCATTATGATTTTATGATCTTAGTTGTTAACCTGGACATATGAAATTGAAACTATAAAAATGATGGTGTGAAAAATTAATGAAATGAAATTTTGGTTCATGATTAATTTATTATTATTTCTCACTCTACTGATTCAAGCCTTTAAGAATGAGTACTCATTATTTTAGGATTTATGTAATGGTATTCTATATACCAGGTATGAAAAATATAAGTTAGTGTAATTAAATAACATTATGATTTCCTTTCACATTAATATGGTCATCGACTAATATCATCCATTTTTACCCTTACAAAAATTATATGTTCATACATTGTTATGTTTCTTTTCACCATTATACGAACAATGGTTTTATGAAGGGTATGTCTATGAAGTGTACTGAATGGGGAGATCATTGTGGTAGTTGTTAAAGATATTTATTTATACAATGATATTGCATATATATTCTCCAAATGAACTATACCATTATATTACATAAGGATATATTTGTGAAATTTATTGAATATTAATATTAAAAGATAAAAATATTTATTTATGAAAGGACAATGTAACTACAGTCGGTATAATAGAAATGATTTTTTAACCATTATAAATAATGATGAGAATCATTTTATGAGAACCCTTCAGATGATCTTGAGTATAAGATAATATCATGTGTTATGGTGAATAAAGGATTGTGGTTTTCCAATTTAAACATCCATGTCTAGATACTGTATGTAGAATTGGATTTAAAATAGACATATATTAGGGATAAAACCATGAAAAGTGATTTTTGATTATATATTGGCCATCATTATAGTGCATGGTCAGTGTTCCCTTTAAATTCACTTAGTTTGACGATCCTTAGAGATAATATTGGGATAATTAAAATTTTATTAATGAAATTTTTTTATGAATATAAAGAAATGATTACCATGGATCACCTAGGTTATAAATAACATGTGATATATTGAGAAGAACATGTAATGGTTTAGAAATTTTATAACTGATGTTTCATGATTATGTGGTTTCCCATTATGATTTTGGTTTCTGAAAAATTGATTCTTAGGTTGTTGAAAATATCGATAAATAATGAAATTGTGCTAATAAAAAATGTTATGAACAATCAAATGGTTTTTCACCTTGGAAGAAAAGAAGTGGGAGCTGGAATGTAGTGTCTGGTTTTTATTCTCAAACAAAATTCTCAATTCATGAATCTTTTTTAGAATCCAAAATACCAAAGGAGAAAAAATGTTCTGTTAAATCATTTATGAGGAAACATCCATATTATTTTAGTGGGTATTTTGATCCACTAGTAGCAGAGTGATGGATTGATACCATTAATATCTATAGAGGACATTACATGGATTATATTTATAATCCATTAATTGTTTGGAAGGAAAATCATATCAATGGTAGAACCTTATTAAGAATAAGTGGCAGGGAGAGGAAATTGACTCTATAAAATGGGAAGAGTTTAATAGGATATTTTTCATTAAGTACTCACCCATATTATATGTACAAATATTGAGAAGGAATTCTATTATAAGGAGGAAAAATCTATTGACATTTGTGACACCAATATTAGAATAAATTGAAGGAAATAATATTGTTTAATTATTATCACTTAAATAAAAATTGATCCATTCTTTTGTGTCTCAAAATAATGTCTCCAAAAGGTGTTAACTATAATATAAATCAATAGCTATGAAGAAATTGTTCTTTGTGTACACAATGTAGAAATATGAATATGTAATTCCCATCATTATTAGGGTTTTGATATGAAAATTTGTATATATTATCAATAAAAATTTAATATATCACATGGTAGAAAGTTATTATTTCCATATAAATGCTAGAAATGTGAAAAGAAACATCAAGGAAACAACATGACATAAATATGGTGGTTATTTAGAAATGGAAATTATAGTCATAATCCCATGAAGTTAAAAAGGTAATGAATGATATTGTTATTGAAATGGAATATAATAGGATTCTAACTAACAAAACTCCAATAACATAATTATTAAAATGAAAATTATTATGTAATTATGAAATCACGTGAAAAATATAATGGTTATTAGTGATTATTAGTGTCAAAAATCAATAATGTTCAATGAAAAATAAAAATATCATCATATCATGACTATCGAGGAGGGAAATGAGAATAATGGGGTGAAAAGTACACTATTTATCGACTCTGGAATAGATAATGTATTATTTGAATCTAGATCAACCAACTATTTTTTATTTAAGGGATTTTAAATGTGTACTGAAGTGATAAATCAATTAGTATATATTGAGTTATTAGTTAAATATCCTATTAATACAATGGATGTAACTTAAGTGTATTATTCCATTAGATTGACGTTTGTAAAAAGGAGCTTCCATAAAATCTTATTACTCTCCATTTCATTGAATATGATGTGATTCTAGGAATTTATTCGTTATATTTATTTACATACCATATTAATTTACATGTAAGGGTAGTAAAATTTCATATTCCAAATAAACACATACTCATATATCAATGTGAGAAATGCTACATCGGGGACATTCATATTTTTTGGTTCCTTTTCATGAGGTTCGAGAATAATTTCCTTCTTGTCCTCTAAATCATGATGTTCTTTTTTCAACATAAAATATATACGATGTTTCACCTATTAAAATGACTGCATATAGAATGGAAACAATTTTATTATGTGAATTAAAGAATAAACTCATATATAATCTTTATTAGGGATTTATTTGGCCATGTGGATCACCTAGGGTAACACTTATACTATTTTATGTGAATAAAGATGGATAAATGTGGCTCTACCATTATTATTGATAATATAAGAATATCACAAACATGAAAAACGAAAATCTACATCATACCAATTATTTGTTTGATCAATATGAGAAGATCGAAAATTTTCTATTATTGACCATAAATTTGGGTACATTCAGTTTAGGGTTAAAAGTGAATACATAACAATGATAGCCTTCTGTTCGAGGTATACACACTATGAATTTATAGTGACTCAATTTTTTCAAAAAAATCCCCATCCATTAATATAGATTTTATGAATTCATTTATTATTTATTAACTCGATTAGTGTATGGCAGTCTTTATAGATGATAATATAATACATTCAAAGAATGTTGAATAGTAGGGATCTCACATTTGAACTGAGATGAACAAACTAAAGAAGGATAAGCATTATGAAAAATTTACTATGAGTGAAATTTGGGTTCAAAAATTTTCATTCATGGGTTATATAATATCATATGAAGGAGTCTCGTTAGAGTATTAAAATAATGAAAGTTGTTAAAAAATGGACCAGACCCACCATAATTATTTTGATTCATTGTTTTCATGGTTTGGATGGATATTTTTAAATCTATATTGAAAATTTATCATGTATTTCAAATATACTCAACAAGTTAGCTTGGATGGGAGCCATGTTCTCCTGGAAAGATGAATGTGAAGAATATTTAAACAAATTAAATAAAATTTTAGTCAACACATATGTTCATACATTACCCTACATTGTATAATACCTTTTAATCTTTTGTAATGCATCAAATGAGGGTTTGGGATGAATTCTCATAAATAATTATTTGGTTATCTGTTTTTCATATTGATAATTGAATGTTCATGAGAAACATTTCCCAAACCATGATTTTGAGTTAGCCATGGTAATTTTTGAATTATATATATAGATAAAATATCATATTAAAGAAAAATGTGATATATATACTAATACTAGAATATTATTGTATATATTTACTCAAAATGTGAAGAATCATCACTATAAAGATGGTTAGAGATGATTAAATATTATAACTTCTCAATACATTACAACCCAAGAAATGTGAACAAGGTGGAAGATGCTTGAAGCTGAAATGATTTGGGGAGATTATTTATGATTACTACCAAAAAGGATAAAATATTTCTATATTTTTAAATAATCGATCCAAAAATCATAAATAAAGAGGAAAATATTATATTTCTTAGAATAATGTTCAACCATATATCCACGTAAGGATTAATATGGTGTCGAATGGAGATATATAGCTACAAAAGAAGGTGAAAAAATGTTCAAGAGTATAACCATCACTTTGATGGAATGATAAGGTTCAACAACTATGTATGTGTTATATCCATGACTTATTTGAAGAGTGATCTATGGGATTAAGCTCATATTTCATCATTTCCAATTCATATTGGAAGTACAATGATATATAGTGATTAGAAAGAGTATTTACGATTGGACAAAAAGAAAGGGCTTGTTGTAGAAAATGTATGAATGATTTTATATTTTAATCATGTTTAGGAAGAGATGAAAAACAACTATGGGGATATTACAATTATTAAACATATGAGACTGGAAATGGGAAGACAACTCCATGTAATTTGTCATTAGGCTCCCCAAAACATGTAACAACCATAATTTTATTTGGGATATTGTAAGTCATCTTATAAAATAAGTATAAATGCTTACCATTATAAAATATTTCTATTAATATCATATTTATAGGAAATACATTATGGATTTGGTAAGGATTCATTGATTATGACATTCTATTATGTCTGATTTGTATCCAAGTTTTACCTCAATGATATGGGGAATAATTTAACCTGATCATGATACAATATTATATTTTAGCATCACTTACCTTGCTAAAAAATATTTTCATACTCCGAGAACCATTAAAAATATTGATTATATTTTCATATAATTTTATTTTTAATTCAAAGGTTCTTGTGATCAACACCTTACTATATTTGGGTTTTCTTAAAACAATTGCATTCCATCTGAAATTCAGACGACACATTATGAATCCTTTTTTAAAAATATGTTTATACCAACATATTGATAGAATAATGGTGGATAAATAATTCAATTGTGACATGATCAATCTGAATAAATGGATGAGAAGGTTATATCCCATTAGAAACTCATTATGGAAGCATAAAGTAGATAAAAAAGTTATGCTAATAGTCATCAGTGATAAATAGTGTGTGATGTAGATGAAAGGTGTTTATTTGAAAGGAATAAGGTTATAAGATTTTTTGAAGAATTTAAATCTGAACTCTATGTTTTTTATCTAGATTTAGATTATTGGTCGAGTCTATATAGAGATTTACCATTTGACACTTCCACCTAACCCAACAAATATTCAATATGTGTTCCATCTAATTTTCAGGATGAAGTATATATCCAACCATACACATGTACTGAAATTAGAGATAATTCCACTGTAGAAATACATATCTTATGAGGAACAATATATGGAGATTATTGATCATAGATAGTGTGTTCTATGAAATAAGACCAGTCACATAGTCAATGTTTTGTTTATAAATCACCAATTTTAAAAAGATATATAGAAATCACTAAAAGATGGTGTGGATGAAGAGCCTTCAATTTTTTTAAAACTGAGTGATCCAATATTGATATATAAATTCATTTAATATGGGTATAATATAACACAATTATATTTTATAAAATATTAATTTTATATAAATATTATTTCATTGATAGTGTGTGTTCTATGAAACCATGAGTTTAAATAAAACATAATATAATACTATTATTTAGTGTAAAATTTATTCTAAGGCTATTAGATTAGTGAGAATGAAAATAACTAACTATAATTTTTAATATTTATTGTTTACATAAGTTTGAAATAAATTCAGTTGACATCAATTGATTTGAAACAAAAATAAAATTTGTGAATGCAAACAAAATAATTTTCTAAAAAACTATTTTAGTATTGAAAATATGACTTTTCTATTAATTAATGATTAAAGTAAAATTTTATATTGTATATTTAATCAAATGTTTTCATCTAATATTTAATCTAGGAATGGGATAAGAATACATCCAATTTTATGCAATCAAATATATTTTTTAAAACTTTTTTTTTCATGTTTTTCACACTTATAATAAAATTATGTTTTCCAATTATAGTAAAATTATATTGTAAGTTAAATTTTATTTTATAATTAAATATTTCAACATTATACTATAGTGATATATTTATAATTGTTTAAAAAAGTTAAATTTTCAATTTATATTGAAAAATAATGGTTTTTATTAAAAATTTAATTTTTATAGAGTTGGAAAGTAGATTTATTTCTAAAATTATTTTAAAAGTAAAAAATAATGAATAATAATATTAATATCAAAATACAGGTCACATTAATCATTTTTATGTTGAGTTTTTATATAATATATTTTTATACCTAAGGATATTTTTTCTTTAGAAAACATCTCTTTCATCATTATTATGGAATTAATTTTAATATAAATTATAAAAAATTAAAAAATTTAATTTTAGATAATAGATACCATATTTAAAATCATAATAATTAATAATTAATAATAATTATAGCTTAATTGTTTTCATAGAAAATTGTGAAAACAGTAAAAAAAATTACCGCGACTGAGATTTGAATGGGTATAGAAGTGGTTATACTAAAAATATAATTGTTAAAACGACCTAGAAACCATTCAAATTTAAATTTATGGATATAATTACACCCTAACACATATTTCATTATACAATGGTTCATTAAGTTTTTTATTATCCAAGAAACAGGATAAAAATTATTTTAAAACTTTGACAAATTAGTAGTCTTCAACTGACATCAATTATAAAAGGGCACCTCCACATATCTTTTATTCACTCTGTATACGATTTATTTTTTTAAAAAAATAACATCAAATATACCTTACTAAGTACCATTAAAATTTAATATAGGACTTGTTTTGATCAAGATTCCCTCATAATAAGGCTTTTGGGGAAAACCAAATAAGGTTTTCTAAAGAAGATGTATTGTTCTTAAGAGACAGTTTTTGTTTATTTTTTCATCAAAATCCATAAAATATTCATGAAAAAATATAATATAATTAAAAAATAATATTTTATTTAATTATAAGTTATTATTTTAATGGAATAACTTGTTTGTATATCCAAATCGATCAAATAGGAATCAAAACATTCTATCGTGTGTCTGGTGGACTACAACCACACAAACTGATTTAATTTGATTTCCTTCACCACCTCTCACTGATGGATACAATGATATTATATATATATATATTATTTATGAAATTATTTATATATATAATTATAATAAAAAATCTACCTTCTTACATGTTAATCCATTGGAAAATGATAATGTCACTAGTACACATGTGCATACTATTTCCATCACAAAGCGATGTGACATTTTTTCAGTTTATATTGAAATATATAGTAATAAAGAAACATTTAATTAATATATAAGATATATAACGTGTAAAAGTTATTTTTTAAAATATTCATTATTATTGAAGTTAGTTTTGATGCATATATCAAAAAATGGAAACATCCTTCACCCGTACGTATAACCAACCATCTTTATGAATGATTTAATTAATTTTTCTATATATACTTTTTTGGATGAAATGATATTTACATATGATGAATATATATTATTTTATTAAATTATTAAAATTCAGGGGTTTATAGAACCATGATCTAATTACAATGATAAAAATTAATGAACAAAATAGATATGAAAAATAAACTCGATATCACAGAGAATAGTGATTCTAAAAAAGAATTATTAATAAATTTTTAAGATAATGTCATAAATAAATAACATATATATATATATATATGGATTTATAATAATCTTATATTAATTAAATAGGATTTTATAATAAATATGAATAAATATGAACTATATGTTTAAGATTTTTTATCACTTTTATTTCTATGAAAGAGATGTCATTTCCAACAATGTATTCTTTTATTTGGTTTATTTTATTTATTTCATATGTATTATTATAAAAAAATATCCAACGTGGAAAGAGAATTACGTTAAAATCTAATTATTTATCGATGTTGTTTTTTATTATGTTTCCAATGATGACATTTATTTATATACTTTTGAATAATATATTTATTTTTCATTAAATAAATTATTTTTTTATAATATACTTTTTTATTCATTTTCCTCACATTAAAATGTAAACATACCAAAATAATGTTGTTATCAAAAATAGACATTATTTCTCTCTTCGGTTCAAAAATTCATTTTCCACTATGAATTTGTTTTCAAAAAACATTATCCAAAAAATTAATAATATTAAAATATTATTGTTTTAATTTTATTTTTAACGATGAATAATTATTAAAAAATGTCTTAAAAGGAACCTTCATATCTCTTTCCAAATGAGGTAATTTTTTGAATTCTTAAAAAATATTAAAATAAATATTTTATTTTATATTATGACACCTAAAAGATTTTTATTCTATTATGAAAACTAAAATATATTAATAGTACTTCAATATTTACCTTGAATTCTTAAAAGAAATAACATTCCTAAAAATTTGGTAATTTTTTTTAAATATTTGATTTCAATGATAAAACAATATTTTCTTCATTAAATATTCTTGTAATTAATTTAATCGAAATATCAACTATAATAACATCCTTGAAAAATAATTTTGGTTTACTAGGTATAAAATCTAATTATAACATATCTATTGTTTCTTTGTACTTTCTATGTATATGATGATGATATGTTTATAAACCCCACTAATTTTCCATGGGTTATGCTAGGTGTAAAATCAGAAATGATTGGGAATCCAATTTTGATTACATGGTTTAAGATATAATGATAAGAAGAATTATCAATGTTTTCATGTAACACATATGTATAGTTTCAATTAGGTTATGGGGGAGAGGGGTGGATTTATATCTAATGTTAATATATTTGGTAAAGTATTGTATATCATGAGATAACTATGGGAAACTAGATGATCTGATTAACCCAATATGGTAAACAAGTTGATTTTCTTGATCCAATATGGAAAACATGTCTTTGTTCTTGATCTACTCCATGAAAGAAGTCAATGAGATTTACCCAATATTAGAAACCGGTTTATGTCCTTGATCAGCAATGGAAAAAATGTCGATGTGATTTATCCACTATAAAAAACATGTGACGATTCTAGATCAATTATGATTTGATTATGTCAATAGTTAAGCATGACATATAAAATTGTTTTTATACCTAAGATAGTGACACACATTTATGACATAAAATTACAGTTCATGATTGATTTATAATGTTTTTCCAATATTATGATTCAATACATTTGAAATGATAAAGCTTCATTCCATGACTCTTGTAATGATATTAGATAGACTAGGTATGAAATTTAAATTTAATAGTCACAATCTCAATATTTTATTATTATCATTATATTTCATATTATCATTGTTCAATATAACACATTTTTACCATTACATTGTATCTTATCTCAAATGTTCTTATATTTCCTTTCCCCAAGTCTTCATGAAAGATTTTAAGTGAGGTATAACTATGAAAAGTACTCAATGGGGAGATTTTTTGGGGAGATACTGAAGATATTTCTTGAAACAAATATTGTGAATCAAGTATCTAATGAAAATAATCATTTACTATCCTTGTGTATGTTTTTATAAAATGTGTTTTATATACATCTAAAAGTATGAAATATTTATGTGTTAAAAAACTTGGTCTCTATAAAATAGGATGCGGAAATTAAACAATGAATTACGAATCCTAGTACTTGTGTTTAGAGCCACTAGGTTTATATAATTTTCGATATTTTTCAGCAGATTAAAATAAATGATAAGAGAATATTCTTAATTATGAAGTTTATGGGAATATTTAAAAAATACCTATTCATACATGAATGTTTGTGTTCATGAAAAATTATTGGTGATAAGATACTGTATTAAAACATTCAAATGTGTACGTTAGGATCACATACAATTGGAAATGGTGGATTAAAAAATTAATAAAATTATTTGGGTGATATATATTTGGGAGGAACTTTTTATTTCAACAGGTAGTATCCTTAAGAATTAATTATATCACAGTATTCCGTGTATCACTAAACTATAATATGAATGAGATAATATTATACTTTAATGTACATTATATATGGTGGATAGATAAAATAATTGTTGTGTTAGTAATTTATTATTGCTAAAAATTGAATGATTATTTGAGGAAGGTGATGTTGAAATTATTGTCAGTTGAGGATGAAGCATGGGAAGGATATGATAGATCAAGTGTCCTATGATGAAAATAAAAATAAACATTTATCGCATTCAATAATCAATAAAGATCATTAAATTGTTGAATAAAAAGTATTGAATCTAATAATAGAAGAAAATAGTTATTAAGTATGGACAAAAGAAAATGATTCCAATTTACATTCTCTGATAATATCTATAGAAGAATCAAAATAAACAATTATGTATATAGAGAAAATTACGATAAAATTTTATAAAATGGATTGTAACATTATTAGGGTATCTTGATGTTCTAGTTCATTGATAAATATTAATAAAATATTTTAGGATGATTAGATTGATAAGATTATGGTTTTTAAATAAATTCATTATTTAGTATGTGGACATACAATTGATGGTAATTATTATTGTTATGAACAACACATGAACATATTCAGATGATGTTGTTTTATTGGAAGAGCATTCACCTAAATGAAATGATATAAAACAAACATATGTAGATGGATATGAGTCACACAAAGAGGGATATTATATCAATGGGTATTCAATTATGGTATATTGAGTTGAAGAATAATTTTGTGGACATTAATAATGATTGTAGAATATGTGACCTATAAGGCCGTATTTTTAAGGACTATACACTCATCATTCTAACTACAAATATCCCTTAACAGGATATATATATAACATAAACACTATATAAAGGATTAATTTTTGAAAAAAGAGTAACACTTATTTGAAACAATGTTAATAATAATCCATTTGGGATAGTTTTTACTAAAATAAACGAAAACCCGTCCAATTATAAAGAAAGATGAAACAGTGATCTCAAGAAGAAGAAATGAATAATTACTAACATAATAATTTGTTAATAATGGTGTTATAATTTCAGAATAGTAATTAAAATATTTTCAAAAAAAAGTATAATGTAAAGTGTAGTGAGAAGGAATAATCACTAGAATGTCACAATACTAACCCTAATTTTTATAAATGTTCTCCAGAAATTAAATAGAAAATGAAGATTATTTTAGCTTATACAATTCATTTTTAGTTAATTCGTAAGATTTTTATCATTTTAGAGATGTTGGAAAAAAATAATTTTTCACCAATAACTAACTGATTTAATTTTATATTTTCCCCTATATTCATTTTTTTTTGAAATAATGAAAAATTCTAAAATAAATTGAAAAAATACATTTTTATCAAAGGAATTAAATATATTTACAAGAATTTTATTTCAATCGGGGTAAAACACTAAATTAATCATTTGTTGGTTTGAGAAATTTTGAACTGATCTAATATATAGTTGGAGTATATACGCAAGATGTATGTTTATAAAATATAAGGGACCAGTATTGGGAATGAATAAGTAATATTTTATCTTGGTATATGTTTTTTAGAAATGGAAATGGGTTACCCAAATTGAAATTGTTAGAAGATATTAGTCATTATTTTTATTTTAAATTTTTACAACAATAATTTTTTAAGAGATTGATTAAATTATGATTCCATTATATGCTAGAATATAATTAATGAATTATGGTTAAAAATAACTTAATAGGGTGATTATTTTGAGAATGTTTTCCTTTCTGATTTGTGGTTCCTTTTTAGGTAATTTTGTGAAGTATTTTTCTCCACGAATGTATGATACTATAAAAAGTGGATAAGTGACTATGATATGTGATGCTTTAGTTTTCCTTTATTCTAAACACAAAAACACACTTCATCAGAATTATTAAACACATAATAATCACTCAATTTTTGATAAATTCTTCCTTTTCATATTATATAGAGTCTATATAAATGAATATAAGATTAGAATATAATTACATTATGATATTAATGTTTGGATTGTGATTCCATATTGAAAGAGAAAATAATGATGTAATGGACTATTTATCAATGTGTTTATTCAACCAATAATTATAAATATGTTGGCATACATTTAAAACATCAACCATACCAGTGGAAAAATAGTTTCGGTCTAATATGCGACGATTCATGAGCCCATATATACAAACTCAGTGATCAAAATAAAAAAAGATTGAATGTTCTTTTCATTTATCTATACTTAATTTTGGAAAAAGTAAATGAGCCATAAGAAATGTAATTACTATATGAAGAAATAAATCATGATTCAATTAATGAGGATGGGAAAATTTACTACTCCACTAGACATAATGATTTCACGGGACATGAAACACAATGTTAGGTCGTAAAATTATTTGTTAATAAAGAATAACCTTTCCTCACTAGTAAATGTAAGTTTCAAAATTGAGGAATTTTATTTATCATGAATCCAAATTTTAGGAAGAAATTTAAAAGAAGAAAAAATAGTAATTAAAAATTTTATGGAGACATGCATTGGTCAACAAGTTATTTGGTGTCCGATATCAGTATATTCAAATAATTTATATTGTGATAGATGTTATTCTCTTTTTTTATTTAATTGTTTGTCCATATAATAATTTGTTACACCATTACTTCAGTTATTATTTGATAAATGAAATTATCATGATGTGTTCTTAAATCATATTTGGATTGTTTTTTTGTTATGTTTATTATTTGATGACTTTGATGATGCTCGGAATCAATCACTAAATTATACAAAAATATAAACTATTACCAAAAGGTCTAAATAAAATAGAAAATTGAGAAGAAATGGTAAATGTCAGATGATATGTGTGTTTCTAAATTTAAATATGGAATTCAAATTTCGAAGAATATATCGCGGATGTGATTTTTATAGATAACTTATAATACAATTATAAATCATTTATAGAAGTATAAGAGAGGTAAGATAAAATTAAAACTAGTGAATAATTATTTCCATATACCATCATAAGTCATTGAAGGGAATTTTTTTATAGAGATGATTTTATGCTTAATTTTAATCAAGATACACTATAAAGGTATTTATATGAAATAATGAATTAAATATTATAAATGAATTATTAATAATTTTTAAAACATTTTTCAATCTAGGTTGATGAAGATGAACAATAATCTTTTCTTAATGTATTTGTTTTATTATTTAATTATATTTGATATGTGATCCAAGGGATAAAGACTAGGACATACAATGTTGTATGTTGATTTGATGACATGTAGTTACTCTAAAAGAAACTTAAATATATTTTCTTTAAATAACTATCATTGAGTGCATATGATAAAATGGTATATGTATAGAGTAATTTTCATATATATATGTGTTCATGTATAATCTTTTTTTACCTGTAGTGCAATTAGTGATTCAGTGGATATTATGAAAATATATAATACAACATGATTCTATGGATGTAGTTGTTAATTGAAAATGGTGATCCATACACATCATTATATTAATCATAATTCTATAGATGTGAAAATGAGATCATTGAACAAAATCGATTAGTATTCTATGTTTTAATTTTGATGCTGTGATTTTGGTTATAGTACATTAGTCATTTTCGAACTGGTGACAATGGTGGATTGATAAAATTATCATAGAATATTTTTTTACTAATTCCCCACCAAATCACTACATTAATAAACACTGTAGGACACTATATAATTTCACTAGTTCCATCTATATATATTTTCTTTATAAATAATATTATAATCATTATGAAATATTGGTAGTTTTGTATTTCTATTCTATAATCCCATAGATCTATCAAGGCTGAGAAAACATAGTATATGTTATTTTTGGTTATTGGAGGGTATAATTCATGTTGTTGATTCTTTCTTTGATTTTTCATTGCAATAATTATATTTTTCATTACTATTGCCTGAGAATTTTTTATATGAACTATAATCATTCACAATTCATACTATGAAATTAAGATTGGTTAATTTCTAAAATAAATTATATATTAAAAAATAATGTTCATTCTTGGTGGTAATATGATGTTTTTATAGATATTATGATTCCACATGATATATATATATATGTTATTATCTTGTTAGGATGAGAAAGTAATAGTATAATAGATGATATAAATATTATCAAAAATGATTTTTTAAAATTATAATATTTAGTTCTTTAATGGAGGAATTAATTGGAGTTTCAAAAATTGGTTGAAATTATTAGTTACTATAAAGAGGGGAAATTTTTCTATATCAGTCAAATTTATTCAATTTATATGATATCATATAGTTGGAAATTATAATTTCAAAATACTGTGATTTTTTAAATTAAGGAAAAATAATATGAATTTCTGAATTGGAACTAATTGGTTTTCTTCTAACACAATTAGCTCTAGGTTTGATCATGTCCTAATGAGTATTTGGAATTTCTATTTTATTGAGTAAGAATAATAGGCAATATAACAGTTCAACTCTCCATGGTGTACGGGAAACTTCATGCTACTGGGATTCCCTAAGATCTTTTTTTGTATTTGATATTATCATTTTTAATTAATTAATCTAATTATATAATATATAAATTATTATAATTAGATTCAACATCATATAGTTTTGGTAAGGGGAATATAAATTTTTGGAAAATTATTATCAAGATATGGTTAAATTATAATTAATGAAAATATGAAATATCTTGGATCTGGATTTAGGTAGTATATTTACTCACGATAGTTTATATATGGATACACTCTATGATGTACACTTTCATGTTTCTTTTTTATTTGGTATATATTTTTCAACATCCGGTTTTATATATATAATGATAAAAATATTTAATGGTTATTTTACTAGTACTATAGTAATCATTGAGGAACTGTAAATTGAGTAATATATTTGGATTCTCATTATATGAAAGGAATAAAAATAAAGGCCACACAACATTGCTTCTCATGTAGATTTTGTCGTGAGTGGTCTACAAATGATTATCACATTAAGTAAATAGTTGATGGTGAATCATTGATCATTTTACTTGGGATAAAATATCAATATTTTAAATTCAATATTGAATCCATCAATGCCATATGAGAATTTATCCTAAATCATTGTAATGTTTAAACAATTTGTCGTATGAATGAATTTTTTATTATATATCATTATTGAGAACAATATTATATAGTAATGGATAACTAAAATTTTTTCAGATATGCGGTTCATGTAGAAAAGTTATAGCCACTCATGATGTATCACTTGTTATTCTAATGTAGGGACCTGAAAAATTTATAATAAGTTCAATATATACAAGAATATTAAATTGAATTTTAGAAAAATAGGTCCTTCACAGGTTTTTTTATTTTTTATAGATATCTAATTAGGTATTTTTTAGGATTATCCAATAAAAACCCCATTTATAGAAATATCTCAGTTAAAGAACTGATGACTTAACTATGAAAAAATCTAGTAATTGAGGAATTTTTTCCAGAAACATAGAGGTAAATATTTATTTTTGTTATTTATAATTGATCAAATTGATGTCAAATATTAGGTTAAATATCTTTGTGTAAAACTAGTTTGTGTATCTATAGGGATATTTTTCATCTATTATTGAATTATTTTTGATGTAATGGTAACCTTATCTAATGAATAAAAATACATAAAATGTTCTTTGAGAAAGTAATTGTTCATAGGATGATAAGAATAAATTAATGAACTAGGTTTATTTTATAATAACAATATTAATTTCAATATATTTTAAATATATTTAGTATGATATAGTATGACCTACATTCAAAAACAAAAAATCCTGATTTTTATGGATGTAAGATTTTAATTTTCTATGAAATTTAATTGTATTTCTTGGAATTTTTATATCTTTATATTCAATAAATAACCTAAGATTAAATTGGTAAGGTGACTATCAATAATTATTTTAAAAAAGTTAATCATGGATAATTGAAGAATCACATAACCATTCCATAATTTATGTTCTAATATGATCAAACACTTTTAAACATCCATCTTGAGCCCAATTTATTCTTTTTGTTGTCAAGGAATGTGATACCTCCCATCCCATGAATGAACATTTCTTCATTAACAAACTAAATAAAGCATGATTGATGATTTGTAGAATGTATTAAATAAAAATATATTTGGTGCAGAAATGTTTATAAAATTTAGTTTAATTTTATGGTTGGAATTACTTTCAAAAATTAGAACTATAAATTTTCAACAAGTAATATTTTTTTATTGAATGATTTTTAGGATCTATTATGTTCATGATAGTGAGGTATCTCTATAAGAATGTATTTTATGTTTGACTTATTCGTCACTTGAGTTTTAAATTTTTTTTTCGAATATGAAAATGTGATTTTTCATTTTTATATATTTTTGGATGAAACACGTTGATGTTTTTTTACCAAAATTTAAATTTAATTATCTTTGTAAATAGGTGAAAGAAAAATTTTATGAGATAATGAATGGATGTGTTTAATAAGTTACACTCTTTCATGAAAATATATTTTCATTGTTTAAATTTTATATACTAAATTATCAAGATTATAGAATTTTTGGAATGGTATGCGCATAAAAAATAATTATATATTAACTTATTTATATTAATTATGAATAATTACGTGGTTTTTAGTGATTTTTAATAATCATTTGTATTTATAGGAATAGATGATAATAATTTTAGGTATTTTTTTGTGCAAAATTGTTTTTTGTGGTTTTATAAACACTTTGTATTATATGATTGTTTTGTGTTTCTATCTATTTCATCATTTTCTACTATCATTATTCAAGAATTGAATTTTTTCTGATATATATATTAGAAGCTATGTTTGGAATAGACTGAAGTTAATGTAGAATTAACTAATTTACTAATAGATGTATAATGATTGGGGATATTTGAATACAATATATATATATATATTATACTATAAATTTACTTTATTAGCTGTAGTTTTGAAATATTTAATGTGTATAATTATAGATAATGTTATGATTATAGTGTTTAAAATTGAAATGTGTTTTTTGATAGTCCACAAAATTGGAATTTTTTCATGGGATTGTTTGATATTTATCATGCACACATCCACAACCTTTTTTAGTATCATAGACTTTAATCACCATGATAGTAAACAAAATGGATCAATACATACCTCAATTATGTCCTCCATTATCTAGAGGCTATAAAAATTCATAGATAATTTAGTAACACTACGTCTAGAAAAAATACCCTTCATATCATTATAATTCTGAATAACTAAAAATCCATAAAGTTGATAGCATTATTGTACACATATATAATTAAAAAACAATCAATAAAAAATAGAAGATCCATATTATAATATAATTGTTCATGAAAAATGAAAATATTGAAAAATAATAAAAAAATGATAACCTTAATACAATCTTCAATGTTAGACCAAAACTATCTCATAGTACATATTAAGCCCTTCCAACTAAACAAGATGTGCTTGGGATTACATAAAATCTTACATGTCAACTATATAATACAAACAATTCACTAAATATCCCATACATGGTGTGAGAATTGAATAAACTAGTCAACCTTGAAGGGATTCTAAAATAATAAAATTTTTATATGCTCATGCATGTGATAAATAAAAACAATTCTCTAAAAGTGAGAGTAATTGTACTAATCACCTTGATGGTACTTAATAACCCACCATGAAGGTCAAAAAACACCTTCTACGGTCAGTGAATAAATTTAATGATGCTCCTATTTTTATAATATAACATGAGAGAGAACGAATTATGACGTATCATAAATATAGAGAATATGTTGAATAATATATCACTGTGATATCAAAATTGGGTTACAAGGAATCAAAATTTGAATGATATATCATCAAAAAATGTTCAAGGTGAATGAATAATATAAATGTGAATAACATATCACCGTAATTACTGAAATAGATTATGAATTATTTTTTACATAAGTGATTCACCATTATAAAATCCACAATGTTGAATGGTGTATCTTCTGGGGAACAATGAATCAACATAACACTATTAAGGGTGACTAATATATCACATTGTGAAAGTTATATAAGCAAATAAAATCATGTATAAGGATGTTTTTATTGCTGAGGGATGTATCACTAAATCTACTATAATAAAAGAGAAAAATTTAGTATAATTTATATTATGAATCACTGATGAATGTTAAAATTTATCTAATTTGAAATTATTTTCAATAATAATTTCCCCTAAAATTAATCTAAAATCGGGTAAAACATTAATTCTGAATACATATTTAAAAAATAAACATCATTTTTAATGGATTAAAAATGCTTTTCAGGGGATTTATTGATTCATGGATCCTATTAAAAATCATCACCTTGATGTTGGATATGAGGTTTTATTGTTAAAATTGTTTTTATTCATGTTAAAAGTTATTGAATAAATTCAGAATCATAAGAAAAAGTGAAAATATAATTTTATGTTCATTATATCATGGGAAAAAATGAAGAATGTGTAAAAATCTTGATTTGTTCATTGTTCCTTACCAGCCGTGTGGTAAAATGATTAAATCGGGAACACATTTGACTGAAGATATTTCGTCATCATTAAGATCGATCACTAATCAATTGATTAAATGTTACCATCCAACCACATTGTGACTATCCACAAACCCTGAATGAAAATTACAAAATGTCATGAAGTTAACACATGAAAAAAAATTGTGGGAATGATTCTGCTTGATCACCCATTCCTATGGAATGAACTGATGTAAAGACTAAACACAACTAAAAACCCAAATTACATGGGATATGAGTAGAAAAAATAGTTATTTATTCCACAAATAGTAAAATATACTATAAAAATGAATGCATAATATGGTAAAGGATGATCGAAAATAGAGATTGAAGTTACTTCATGACTTACCATGCCATTTTATCAATCATACCAAAAATAATAATTAAGCCTGATTTTCCTTCATGTGGAAAATATAAGCCATCAATTTTTTTTTCATTTTCATTGATTGAAATAAAAATTCCACGAAAAATAAAAAATCCAAAAAAAAATAATTTTTTTTACCTTTCACTAGTTTTCTCAAAACATTAAGAATATATGATGAAACAACATGGGTAGGATGATGAACCTTGATAAATTCATACGATTATATTCTAATTAACAATAAATGAAGAACAATATATATGGGTATAATCAAATAAGTGATAATTAAATAACTGAATTTGAGTAATATTTTGATGTAATATGTGGCTCCTACCACTAACATGGATTCTAGTTTTGTTAAATTAATCATAAGGATAATGATTATATATTAAAAGTATATCTATAAACCCAAAATATGGTATTATTCTATAAATGTTCAATCTAATTGAGATGATTCATTTATATCATTGTTTTTTTCTACATTAGTAATATCAAGGTATAAATATTAGTCTATTAGTGGTCAATCCTCAAATAATCCTCTTTATATATTGATAAAAGACTTTTAATTGGTTGTTTCATTTTTTTTAACTACATGGAAACTTTTTCTTCTTGAGACTATAAAATATATTCAATTATTATTTTCATTTTATTTCATCTTCTCCCACTCACATATTTATTTTCACAAATGTCATTGGGTCACATCAATACATCTGATAATGACTATTGGGCTAAGTGTACAGTTATTTGTGTTTTTATATTATTAGGCTATAAAATAAGAAGGGATAATGTGATGATATTATTTCATTATGTAATATAAAATAAGAAAGTGAGGATATTTAGATGATGTTTAATCTAATTAGATAGGTAATAAGATAGTGAAATTGACCAATTATGTAATATGTATAAGTTTGGGGACAATCCTGAGATATTGTAAAATAATTAGAGATATTTTGAGACCAATATAATTTCATCTCAATCATAACTGAATAACTCTTTATTTAAACAACCCAGAAAATATTATTTGATACATTCGTAACACTATCCTCTCTTTATTTGAAATAAGTTCCACCACCCATTAATTAATTTTTGGATCATATGTAATGCCCTGACAATAGTTACCCAGATTCGGTGCATTATTATATAACATTGGAATGATCACAAGGAAATCATTTCTTGAAAGACCAATTAGAATAGTATTATCAGAAACCAGATTCATACATAAGTTCAACATTACAACATGAAAAGAAATACAACATGAATTTATTCCATCAGAAACATCCAAGCCTCATAGATTATGCCTACAAGTCACTCATGAATAACTTCTTCATATCCTGGGAAAATGAAACATCAGAAAGGGGTGAGCTCAAATGCTTAGTAAGGGTAAACAATATAGTGTAAGATAACAATAAAATTAAGCTGGGTGAATAATTGAAACCTCATGCCTTTACCAATAATAAACATTAATAATTTTATTGAAAGAATATGACCGTAGTAAATAATTCCATAATAAAACATAATCATGGGTATTCTAATAGTCTAATGACCACATAACCATCAATATTATTTTCATAATGAGGGAATGTTTAATGACGGACATTATGAAACATTTTTTCAAGGCCTCGGCCAAGAAGTCTAAAAATGATTAAGGCCTCGGCCAAAACCATATATCAAATTGGGAAAGGCCTCATCCAATTCCATGTCTAGATGTCTCATGAGACCTACCGATACATCGATGAGCTACAGTGAGCTCCACCCATCACTTACTAAGTCCAATACATTCCTCATATGAAAAGGTTGAAATATAACATAGACATTCGTATTAAAACTAGCATATGAAATGCCAATACTTTAACCATAAACCATGAATGGTATAAAAATAGAACATCAACAGTCAAACATATTACAAAACCGTCAATACATTATGGATGTTTTGTATCATAATAAATCAACTTCAAATAAACTTGAAATCTATCAAAGGATATTGACATTGATTAAATCAAAAATGTTTTTAGAGAAATTTCTCATTCTATTTTGAAATCATTTAACAGTCACATAATTATAAACAAAACATTTATTTTGAAAATATTCTTATAAGATTTTAAGGAAAGCTTCAACGATGTTATAACTGTGGAAAATATCCGCACCTACCGTATAAGTTAAAAAATACATTCTTACTTTAATTTTTTCAAAATGATCATAAGGTGCCTTGTTTGGAAAACGACAGAAAGATTCCTTTCAAACCATTTTATAAAAAGTCAAACAAGGGTAAAACTGAATTTAACCCATTGTATATTATATAGTAAAATTTTTTTGAAATAAATTTTTAAGAAACATGTATGTGGATGATAAAGAGGTCCCAGTTGATACATATATAAAAACAACCTCGGATAACAAAGAGATTATAAAATTAACCCTTACCTTGTACATTTCCTTTGTTGAGGGTAGGTTAACCACCTGTATAATGGAAAAATAATTTTTATTAAATTATAAAAGATTCATATACATTAATATGATATGATATATGATCTTTCAACATTTCTTTGTTAATAATATATTAGTATTATCGTCATTTCTGGTGTTTACAGATTCGTTTTCCTTTATATTATTTTTTCTTTGAGTAATATTTGTTATGGATGGGATGGATCTTATTCATATCCAGAATGATATTATGGGGCAAAACATTAATTTTAATCATCAAATCATAATTAGTCTTGAATGGATACAATGGGGAATGAATCTCATCGTGTTCGTGGGGACGGTAATCTGTACGTACGCATGAGGGAAAATTTCATTCTTTTGATATTAAAATAATATATAATTGGATGGTATATCATATATATAGAATCATTATCTTGTTATATTTATTGTTAACATCAATTACACATCATTATTATACCCATCCAAATAATAATGTATTGAATAACAATTACACCGCGGCGTGGAGACGGTAAGCCGTACGTACACACATTTCGTGACATGTCATTCAAAGGATGGATATAATAATGAATATGGTTGTACCATATTTATAATAACATCACCATATATATAAGATAATGGAGTTATTATTTTATAATGGAAAAAACAATGAAAGATGAAGTGGAAGAATAAATGAACTTGAAATATTTGATGAAATATTTACCTTTTCTTCAGGTTCTTCCTTTTGATTTCATCAAAAGGGCTCCGTAGGTTTTATTTTAGAAAAAAGAAGGAATCTAGGAAGAAGGGATGAAATTTGAGAGGGTATTTGGGATGATTTTGGCCATGAGAAATTTAATTGAATGTGCGAATTCAAGTGAAGGGGGGGGGGGTTCCCTTTTATAAGAGGGGTGAGGGGCACCTTAACAAAAGCTAGAAATATTATTTTATAATAAAATCTTATTCGGTTTCTAATGGCTCCAAAATGGATTATTTATAGGATAAGGTGTTTATGGGTCAAAAAACACTCAACCAATTGGTTTTAGATAGGTTTGGGTCACTATATTAACCTTATCATATAAATTAAACTCTTACTTAAATAGTTTGACATGTACCATGTCTCCTTGTATTTTTATATTATATGGTTAATAAACATACAATATAATTCAATAGAACCCCAAGTTGATAATTAATGATACACTGATCATTATTTAAGTCTTTTTTTTGATCCATATATTTTTAGGAAATGAATATCAATTAATAATATAGTATTTTTTTTTAAAACTCTTTTATGCCAATTTTGACAATATTTGGAACTTTGTTTTTGATTAATTAATATAATCATTATAACATTGAAAAAAAATATTTAATCTATTATAACATGCCAAATTAACATAGAAAAATTGTGTATGGAATCAAAACATTCAAATTATATTTATTTTAACATCTATAATACTATTTATTTCATTCTTTCATTAATAAGGAAAATATTGCATCATCATTTTATCAAAAATAAAAAAAATTATATTATGTATAAAAATTATTACTATAATGTCATGAGGTAGGAAATCATCTACTCTTTCTAATGACTATTTATAGGCGAACAGATCAATTATATAACCTCAAATAAAAATTGTACTACTAAAAGATATTTTCTTTTGTTTTTTTGTCTCTAATTTAAATTATTTAATATATAATGTCATTATCACTTCCAAGTGGCTCCATGGGGTCCCAAAATCAACCCAATGATTTCCATGGTCAAGAAATTTATCATCCTATAGTGTTAGGAAATGTGTTAGGGTAATTTAATATTATTATAATATTATTATATAACCTTATTTACTAGATTTACCTCTTTAACCACAGTAAATAAAATATTTACTGAAGTATATATTCCTAATGTCTAAAAATAAAACATAACTACTTACACAATTTGTACTTCCTGATTCCAAATATGGAATCCATTTTTCTATATTCAAAAAACATAATTGGATGAAATTAATTTAAAATTACTTCTTATTGTCAAAACTAAAATATTGTTTTAAAAAAATAATAACTATCAAAATATTGACACTTTATTATGTCCATTTTTAATGTTAAATTACATCCAATGACCAAAATTTGATTAAATGGTAAAAATATAGTCTAATTATACTTAAAATCCACTCAACAGTATAATTTATCACTATAAATTCTTTTTATTAATAATGTTTTGTAATTAAATTTTAGTATTTTTCACTATTCAGAAAAAATTGGATGTTTCCATAAAAATACCCAAAATTCACTCTAATCTAATTTCGAAATTCCAAACCCAAAAATAATGTCCATTTTGAAAGATAAAATTAATAAAAGTTCAAAAGGTGGGTATTACTATTCATAGAGGCTAGTTTGATTGGTCGCGATGTGTTAAAATCTAAAAGTTGAGTAAAATGCAAGCTATTGCATTATTCAAAGGGAAACATACTGCTGAAGATTGGGGTGTTACATTATCCCCTCCATCAAGTAATTTCATCCTTGAAATTTCTATAATATTACTACATGAAAATACTTTGTTGGTTCTTCATCATAAGTTCCTCGAGTTCCCACATTTCCTCTTCCGTCTTATGGTTTATTAATAGAACTTTTACCAGATGAGTCTTCTGGTTTCGTAGAACTTGTTCACCGGTATGAATAACCATGATAGGATCTTTGAAATAATAAATATTAGGTTCTAGCTCTAATTCCTTGTAGGTGAGTACATGTGTTGGGTCAGACATGTATTTTCTCAACAGTGATTGTGGAACACATCATGATCATTAGAAAGACTTTGCGGCATTTCCAACCGATAAGTTACATCCCAATTTCTTTCTAGAATTTTGAAATGTCCGATGTACATGAGACTTAATTTTCCATTCTTACCGAAACGCATAAAACTCTTCCATTTAGATATCTTCATGAAAACAAGGTCTACTAACTGAAATTATGAATCTTTCCTTTGGTTATCAGTATAGCTCTTCTGCATACTTTGAGCTGCTTTGATGTGGGTTGGGATTAACTTCATCTTTTTCATCTTTTACTCTACTAGTTTTGGGCCTATGAGTTTTCATTCACCAACATCATCCCAACAGGTTGTTTTGCGACATATCCTTCCGTATAAAGCTTCATATATTTCCATTTTAATACTTGAATAGAAGATATTGATATAAGAAAATTCTATCATAGGTAAAAATTTTTCCCACATACCTTGAAAGTCAAGTGAGCATGATCTCATAATGTCTTCTAAGGTTTGAATAGTTTCTTCTGATTGTCCATCTAATTGGGGGTGGTAGGCAGTTCTCAAACCAAGTTCAGTATCTTGGGATTTCTAAATACTTTTCCATAATCATGTTGTAAAACATGGATCACGATCAGAAACAATCGATAGGCATACTCCCTGAAGTCTTACAAATTCATTAATATATAATCTTTCTAAACATTCAAGGGGTAAATATTCTCTTATAGGAAGAAAATGTGATGACTTGGAAAGACGGTCAACAATGACCCATTTGGCACCGTTCCTTCTAGGAGTCTTTGATAGTCCTATGACAAAGTCTATCATAATATTATCCCATTTCCACTCAGGTATGGGAAGCAGTTGCATAACCTATTGATGATCTTGCCTTACAACTTTCACTTGTTGACATACCATACATCTTGAAACAAAATCAGTAATATCCCTCTTCTTGTTGTCCCACTAAAAATTTTCCTTCCAATCTCTATACATTTTGGTGCTCCCAGGGTGTATAGAGAAATTGAAGCTATGAGAATCATCCAACAATTATTTTTTTAGATCAGGTATATCGGGAACACAATTTCTCTTCCCAAATTTCAAAATTCCATCTTCTTACACAAATTACCTCAATCTCCCATCATTCACTGCTTTAATATTCTTTTTAAAATCTTTATCATTGGTATGAGAACTCTTTATATTTTATAGTAAATATGGTTTGGAAACCATTGAAAATTCATTGATCTTTCACCTTCCATTGTGATTCCCATATCCATCATTACTAGATCCATGTATATAGGATCCTTTTCAATGATCATCTTGTTCAATAATCTATTATATTTTATACTCAAATCATTTTCCACCTTATTTTCCTTCCCCGGGTGGAAGTGTATCATGAAATAATAATCCTTGATTAGTTCAAGCCATCTCATTTTCCTCATGTTGATTTATTTCTGTGAGAAAATATACATCAAACTCTTGTGATCGGTATGTATCTCACATTTTTCACCATAGAGATAATGTATCCATATCTTCAAAGAAAATATTATAGCTACTAACTCAAGATCATGAGTAGGCTTGTTTTGCTCATGAATTTTCAGCTGTCGTGATGCATAGGCAATAATTCTATCAATCTCTATAAGGAAAAAACCAAGTTCTTTCTTAAGATGTATCACAATAAATAAAAATACCATCATTCAATGATGGTAGATTCAAGATAGTAGCAATGACTAATATTCTCATTAATTTTAAAAAAATTCTTCACACAATTATTTTCGAACAATGATAAATCCTTTTCGTTTGAGATTTGTTAATGGGTTAGGAAACCAGGTAAAATTATGGATGAAACATCGATAATAACCCACTAAATCAATAAAAAATCATACCTTAGTTATACTCGTCGATGTTGGACTTTCACTGATTTCCTTTGTCATAGACGGATCAATATAGATTCCATCCTTGGAGACAATATGGCCACAAAAATAAATCTCTTGAAGCCAAAATTCACACTTGTTAAACTTCCCAAATAATTCATTTCTTCTCTGAGTCTTCAAGATAATGCGCAAGTGATTTTCATGATCTTCATAGCTTCTGGAGTATACCAAGATACAATCAATAAGTACCACTAAAAAGTCATCAAGATATTCCATAAAAACTTTATTCATTATAACCATGAATACAGAGGATGCATTAGTCAATCCTAAAGGCATTACTGTAAACTCATAATGCCCGTACCTGGTTCAAAATTCTGTTTTCGGAATGTATTCCTTCCACACACACAACTGATGATATCCAGATCAAAGATCATTCTTTGAAAATTATTGAGCTCCATGAAGCTGGCTGAATATATCATCAATGCGAGGTAATGAGATACATGTTCTTTTTTTATAGCATTGATATCCCTGTAGTCAATGCATAAACTCAAAGATCAATCTTTCTTCTTAAGAAAAAGGATAGGGGATCCCCATGGAGAATCACCAGGGTGAATAAATCCCTTATTAATCAATTCTTCTAGTTGTTTCTTTAGTTCCACTAATTACACAGTGCCCATTCCATAATGAGTCTTCGATATAGGCCTTGAACTAGGAAATAAATCAATAGGAAACACAATTTTTCATTCTGGAGGATGTCTAGCTAAATCCACTAGAAATATATCTACATAATCTTGAACAATAGATGCATCCTCTATTTGAACATTCTTTTTCTCATCCACAATTATTTTATTCTCTTCCTCCCCAATAATTGAATTTAGTTGAGTAACTGGGGTGAATCTAGATAAGAATTTGGTGGTGACAATTCTGTTTTAAAGATAAGGTGTTCTTTATCATCGCCATATAAAATAGTAACCTCATTCTTCTTATAATATATTTTTGCATCATGGTCCAAAATCCAATCCATACCAAGGATTATATCAAATTCAACCATGGAGATGATGATGAGATTAGCAGATAAAGAACATTTATATGCCCTAATGGGGGCTGATTCACAAAACTTCGTGGCAATGACAATTCCCTTACGGGTTTTTACTGATAACTCCCTTATTAAATCAATTTTGAAATATCTAATTTTCATAGAAAACTGTGAAGATATGAAACAATGCGATGATCCATAATGAAATAATGCATTGGCTAGACTTGAGGAAACCATTAAATTACCTGCCACAATGTCTTCTGGGGCTTCAAACTCAACATTAGTGATCGCATAAGCTTGGCCTTGATCCCTTGGCCTTTTCTGAGGTATATTTCTTTAAAACATAGGACATTAATTTTCATAATTTCCCATCTCCATGCAACTATAGCATTGAAAATTGGTAGTGTCTTTCTTTCCCATACAATCACATGCAAGATGGCCTTTCTGTCCACATTTGTAGCATACTCATTTTCCTTTTAGACATGCACTAGGGTGATTCCATCCATAATTATCATAGGGTGTGAATTTAATTCACCCCTTCTTCCATGTTACCTTATTTCCTTTAATAGAGTGTTCAGCAGATCTCTTCATCTCTTTCTTTCCATTAAATTCCTAATACATAGAGAATTCTTTTTTTTCTTGATAGCACACAAGAAAATATGTTTGAATGATTATAAGTATTGTGATACTAATGCTCGATAGAGAAATTATTTTAACCCATAAAAGAAATGGTCAATCTTACTTCTTGGGTTATGTATATAATCTACAAAATTCCTCACTATCCTTGTAACTTTAGCTTCATAATTTGCGACATTTTCATCCTCCTTTTCCCTCAAACATAGAAATTGTCTTTCCATACCTACTAGATGGTCATGAGGAATGTATTTTTGTAAAAAAAGTTTTATGTTCCCACCATTCCATATTTTATACTTAATTCTTCTGTGTTTTGAATCAATGACCACCATTGATCAGCATATCCAGTGAGGTGGTAAACAGCCATGACATATTTTTCCTTTTCACTGCTCCCCAAGGCATGGAATATTTTATCTTTGGAATTTATCCATTGCTCAGCTACAAATGGATTTTAACCCCATTGAACGTTGTTGATTTTTTCCTCACGAAGGGGTATAACATTGATGCTCTGCATTGTGGATCAGGGTGCTCCGTACGAGGGAGGATGTTATTCAAAACCTACGTGAGATGTCCCATTTTGGTGATAAGATGATCAGCATTAGTTGTTTCACCTGCTGCACTAAAATTATCTTGATTAGGAGGGAAATCCCAACATGGAGTGTGTTCATTGATACAGTTTCCATTCCATTCACTAGGCTCCATTTCTAAACAATGGAATACACTACATTAGTTTATGAATCAAAATACATAAATACAAATATGTAAAACAATTAACATAAATTGAACAGTTTATGGATATAATATACAATAATAAATATGTTTTCTTCAAGGAATTATATACTCATAAACCCTTTATAATGGTTTGTAATGAAAATGAGAATTATCCTAAGCATATCTCCGGGAAGTGTCGTAACCAAGAGTGTAGAAACGACTGTTGTCATGCACCTGTTCCTATTCGAGTCTAGCTAAAAGTGGTGTTTTCGGGTTTTACCCCTATGTACATGTGATCCAGAGCCGCCTCTACCTTCTTGAATCCAAACATGGATGTATTTCTTCAAAAATTCACAAAATATCTATAATACGAAAATTCTAGGAGGTTCTTGAATACTAATCCTCAATGTCTATCTTAGGGCTATGTGCTCTTATCATAGTTTATCTAAATATAGTTGTCAAGGTTCTTAATAAACTTACCCTAATAATAACTGTAACTCCCGAACCCTAGTTACCCAGAGTTGGTGCATTATTACATAACATTGGCATGATCACAAGGAAATCATGTCTCGAAAGACAGATTAGTTTAGTATTAATGGAAACAAGATTCATACATAAGGTCATCATTAAAACATGAAATTAAAAACAACTTGAATTTATTCCATTAGAAACATTCATTCCTTCTAGATTATGCCGAAAAGTTACTCATAACTAACTTCTTCATATCCTGGGTAAATGAAACATAAGAAAGGGGTGAGCTCAAATTCTCAGTAAGGTAAGAAATACAACGGAAGATAACATATATATAAAGCAGGGTGAATAATTGAAACCACATACCTTTACTAATAATAAACATGAATACTTTTATTGAAGGAATATGAGCTGAGTAAATAATACCATAAAAAAACATAATCATGGGTATTCTACTAGTCCAATGACCACATGATCCATCAATGTTATTTTCATAATGAGGGCATGTATAATTTCAGACATTCGAAAACATTTTGTCATGCCCTCGGCCAAGATGTCTAAAAATGATTAAGTCCTCGGCCAAAACCATATATAAAATTGGGAAAGGCCTTAGAAAATTCCACATCATGTTGTCTCATGAGACATACTGATGCATCGAGGAGCTATAACAGGAACCACACATCACTTACTAAGTCTAGTACATTCCTCATATGAAAAGGTTTAAATATAACATAATCATTCGTATTAAAACTAGCATATAATATCTCAATACATTAACCATAAATCATGAATGGTACTAAAATAGCACATATACAATCAAACAGATCACAAAACCTTCAATACATTATGGAAGTTTTGTTTCATAATAAATCAACTTCAAATATACTTGAAATCCATCAAATGATGTTGACATAGATGAAATAAAAACGTTTTTTAGAAAAATATCTCTTTCTATTTTGAAATTATTTAAGAGACACATAATTGTAAAGAAAACATTTATTTAGAAATTATTCTTATAATCTTGTAAGGGAATCTTCTACGATGTTAGAATGGATGAAAATAGTTGCACCCGCCGTATAAGATAAAAAAACATTCTTACCTTAATTTTGTCGAAAAGGCCAGAAGGTACCCTGTTTGGAAAATGATGGAAAGATTCCTTTCATTACATTTTATAAAATGTAAAACAAGGGTATAAATGACATTAAACCATATTCTAGTAAATAGTAAAAAAAAATTGGAATACATTTTTATGAAACATGGATGTGGATGATAAATAGGTCTTAGTAGATACATACGTAAAAACAACCTCGTGTAATAAAGAGATTGTGAAATTAACCATTAACTTGTAATTTTCCATGGTTGAGGGTAGTTTAACCTACTTCGTAATGGTGAAAAAATTGTTATTAAATTATAGCAGAATCAAGTACATTAATATGATATTGTATATGATCATTTAACATTGCTTTATTAATAATATCTAAGTATTATCATCATTTTGAGTGTTAACATATTCATTTTCCTTTATATTCTTTGTTATCTGAGTCATATTTGTTATGGATTGGATGTATAGTATTCATATATATAATGATATTAAGCCTTTAAACATTATTTTTAATCATGAAATAAAAATTTGTCTTGAATGGATACGATTGGAAATGAATTTCATCGTGTTTGTGGAGATGGTAAACCGTACGTACGCACAAGCGACAATTTCATTCTTTTGATATTTAATTAATATATAATTTGATGCTATATATTATATACAGAATAATTATCATGTTATATTTATTTTTTACAACAATTACACATCATTATTATATCCAACCAAATAATAATGTATTGAATAATAATTACACCACGACGTGGAGACGGTAATCCTTACATACACACGTATGGTGACATGTCATTCAAAGGATGGATAGAATAATGAATATGGGTGTACCAAATTTATAATAACATCATAGTATATAGAAGATACTGGATTTATTATTTTATAATGGAAACAACAAAGATAGAGTAAGTGGAAGAAGAAAGGAACTTCAAAGAGGTGATGATTGTTTTATCTCTTCTTCGGGTTCTTCCTTTTGATTTGATCAAAAGGGATCCATAGGTTGGCTTTCGGACTAAAGGAATGCCTCTAGGATGAAGGGAGGACAGTTTAAGGGGTAATTTGGCAAGGTTTGGACGATATAAATGTATTTTAAGGTTTTAATTAGTGAGAAGGTAAAGTTCCCTTTTATAAGAGGGGCGAGGGGCATCTTAGGAAAAGCAAGATATATTATTTTATAATAAAATCATTTTTCAGATAATAATGCCTCAAAAATGGATTATTTAATGTATAAGGTGGGAATGGGTCTCAAAACCACTTAACCAATAGGTTTTAGACAGGTTTGGGTCACCATATTATCCTTATATTTATGATTTAACTCTTTGTTAAATAGTTTGACATTTAACATGTCTCTTGGTATTTTTATATTATATGGTTACTAAAATAACTATATACTTTCAAGAGAACCCCAAGTGGTTAATTAATTATACAAATATCATTATATAATTCTTTTGGCTGAACCTTATATTTTTAAGTATAGAATATCAATTAATAATATAATATTTTTTTAAAAAACACTTTTATAGCAATTTTGACAATATTTTGTACTTTGTTTTTTATAAATTCATAACAGAATCATTACTTCGAAAAAAATTCATATAATAAATCATAAAATGTGAAATTAACCAATAAAATTCGTGGATGGAATCAAAACTCTCATATTATATTTATTTTAACATCTATGATATCATTTATTTGAATATTTTACTAATAAGGGAAATACTGAATCATCATTGTGTTATAAGTTAATATATTTAATTTAAGTCTAAAAATTATAAATTAAAATATCCCGATATAGGAAATCTTTTTATATTGACATTTACTATTTATAGTCTAATAGATCAATTATATAACATCATATAAATATTGTTTTACTAGAAGATATTCGCTTTTGTTATTTTTGACTCTACTTTAAATTATTTAATATATAATGTCATTATCACTTCCATGTGGCTCCATGGGGTCCCAAAATCGAACCAAGGATTCCCATCGTTGGAAAAGTTTTAGAAAATTGGGTTAGGATACATTTTAGAGTAATTTAATATTATTATAATATTATTTTTCAACTTTATTTAATGAATTTACCCCTTTTACCATGGTAAATGAAATATTTACTGAAGTAAATATTCCAAATGTATAAAAATTAAAGTTACCTATTTGCACAATTTGGACCTCCTGATTCCAAATATGGAATTAATTTTCCTAAATTCAAAACATAGAAGAAGAATAAATTAATTTAAAATTAATTCCTGTTGTTAAAACCAAAAACGTTTTTTAAATAAATAATAACTATCAAATGATTGTCACTTGGTTATTTAAAATTTAAATGTGAAATAATATCCAATGACTAAAATTGGATTAAATGGTAAAAAAATAATATAATTGTACATAAAAACCACTCAATAGTATTATTTTTCACTATAAATTTTTTTTATTAAAAAAGTAGTTTATAATTAAAATTTATTATTTTTCATTATTCATACAAAATTGAATGTTTTCAAAAAAAATACCAAAAATTCACCCTAAGCTAATTTTGATATTATGAACCCAAAAATGAAGTCCATTTTCAATGATAAATTTGATAAAATCTAAAAAAGTGGGTATTACTATTCATAACGTCTACTTTTATTGGTAGCGATGTGTTATAATCTTGAAGTTCCGTACAACGCAAGCTATTACATTATTCAAAGGGAAACGTACTATGGAAGCTTGGGGTGTTACATCATAATTTCATTTTTGGTGGCCCCATGATAATTCTCTCAACAACCTATAATCATTTCCACGTAGTCTTCTGTTGTGTTCATATTGGGATTAAAATTATTTAAACCGATTATCAGATCTAGTTCAACTCACCATATAGGGTTTTGTTTACCGGTTAATGGAATATCACATGAATGTACTAGGACTCTATATATCATAAAAAATGAAATGTATTTTTTTAATGTCCTATTGAAATACTATCCATCAACCTTTACTTTTTTCAGCAGTATCACTATAGAAATTGAAAATGGAAAATATGATATATATGAACTAATTATGAATTTTATAGAATTTTATGATATAAATTCACTAGAAATAACTGGATTTAACAAACCAATAATCAATAGGAAATTTATCTTAGAACTAGAATGATTTAAATCCTTCCAAATTTTCATAACTTTTTAGTAATGGATCCTAAATTACATGAAATATTTCATTTTTTAAGCATTAAATTAAATCCCATAGTAGTTTTAGATGATTAGGTCAGTTACAATGTATAGGAATTTTTCTGATAAAGTATCAATAAATTAATCGATCTACAAACTACAATATACAAAGGTAAAAAACTGGTATGGACATTATAATGATTTCATCGAGATATTAATTTTCATGAATAAATTAATATCCCCCTAATGATTGATATATATGAAATCATTCCATAATATTGGGAAATGATCTATTATTTTTTGGGAGAGATTCAGGCATATAAAAACATCATGACCATATCATCCTTTTGATGACCATCAGTTGTAAAATTTAATTTTCCATGTATTTATGGAAAATAATTTAATCTTTTTGAATGATTCCCACTAAGGATAACTTATCGATATATCCCCTACTTACAATATAAAACATAGATAGATGATTTTCAAAAATTCCAAAAAACTTTTACATGGACTACTCAAAATAAGGATTCACTAGTTATAATTTACTAGAAAAAATTTATAATTAAACAAAATTGATTAAAAAATAAATTTTTTTGAGATATTTATATTTGAATAATATTCAAGAGAATACAATAACTGTTTCCCATTGATTCAAATTATTTTATTTATTTTTAGAGATACACCAATGGCTTCCATAACTCCAACAATGTTATCATTCAATGTAACCAAGATAGTACTATTAGTAACCAATAATTAATAAAGAATTTAAAGAGTATTCTAATACATATTTTAGATCCAGAATCCAATTGATTCAAATAGAACATTTCCAGTAGCATTACCAACAAATACTCTAGCCAGCACACTATCAAACAACTTATTCTCTAAATAAAAAAAAGTTACCTAAAAGAGAAATCAAAATCATCCTCTATGAAAGTCTAGAATAATAAAAATATTATTTACTTGAGTAGTTTACAATATACAATCCACTCTTATAGTAAATAGATCTATGTATTTAATGGATAATTTTTCTATATTATCTCCACCCTCAATATATTTTTTAGGTATACTCATTTCTTATTCAATTCCTAATTAAAAGCTATATTTTAGTTCCACTTCACTAGGGAATAAAATAGAATGAATAAAATAATAATCGTCATGGGAGACTAAATCTATTTGATGATAGTGTGATGATCATGTATAATACATTCCATTGAAGGATCCAAATGATTAATTCTCTATGGATATGAATTTGGTGAGGATAAATAATGGCAAGGGAAAAAGTAGAGAGTATACATTAACCCAAAACTCTTTTCAACAAAATAGTAAAGACACCCAAGATAACTAATAAGGATGAATTGGAATATGATGTCTCATATCTATTAATAAAGGTAGATATGATAATAAATTGTATGGTATCCATCCATCATATCCCAGAGATAGAAAATTTTACAAAGTAAAATTTCACATCTAAGATGAAATTTTTATGAAGTGAAGTTGTATGAGTTGGTAGAAATGATTCTTTTTTTTTATTTTCCACAATTTCAAAGTAAATTTCATGACCATTTACCGACACCATCCCTTACACAATTTGAGATCATGGGTTTTCAATTTCATGGTGTGATTTAATATCATTAATTAATTTCATGGATTACTTTGTTTTTTCTTTTATTTATAATAGAGATCTAAAACCCAAAAGTGTGGCTAGAAATTTTCTATTCGAACCATTTCCTAACCTATAGGATTTCAAGAAGATATTCAAGTAATTATGAATGTATTAATATTCCATAAACACTTATTTATTCTATTAATGGAATAAATGAGTGGAAATCATAATTATCCATTTTATATGTTTTCAATATATTAATAATCAAAAAAATGATAATTATCCCTAAAAGAACACTTTTAATGGATTATGGTGAATTTTAAATTAACATTATCATTTTAATTTTAATGAAATAACCTTATGATGAATTTACTTTAGTGGAACAATCTTCAATTCATTTTTATTTAATGGTTGAAATAGAAATTATTGATAAAAATATTAAAATAGGAAAAATACTTGCTTCACCTACATTATTTGATGAATCAATTTTTTAAAATGAATACAATATTGATTTTGTTATTTCTTTTGATCCATCCAATGATGTTGGTGAGGAATATTTTGGTGATTTACATAAAACTTCCACTGATAATTCTTTATTACTTATGAAAAGTGAAACTGTGGATAACATATTGTAGAAATATTCTTTAAAATAACCTTGTAAATGAACTATAGATCCATTCTAATTATCTGAAATATGTATTCCTTAAAAAAAATAATTAATTTCTCATAATATAATCATCCCAATTCACATGTAATCCAGGGAATGAACATCTAGAAATTCTCAAAAAATATTAAATTAAAATAGTCACATAATAAGTGAATATTCTTGTTATTTCCACCAAAAAATGTGCGCACATGATAGTCCTGTAAATATAATTTAATATAGAAAGTTAACAACATATTAGGATTTACTCATCCAGTTAGGTTGTTTTAAAATAATATTATGAGGCCTCTTGAAGCCTGAATTATACACCGTATTCCAGAATCTAATTGGGTGAGACACATTCAAATAATCCCAAATTACTAGATAACCCACTATGAAAAGTAAGGATAATGAGTTTGGTACCCTTAAGATTAATAATATCTCGAGGGGTTGAATTTAATTTCAAATATTGAATCATCTGACCCAATAAAACTACATTATTATTCCCTTTCAAGAAAAAATAATAAAGAGGCTTTTTGGGAATTGTATCTATTCTGTCCTTAAAGGATTTATGCTAATTTTTAGGTCCCCATATCTTTATAAGACTCAAACTACACCACATTCTAATATTCATCCGGTATGTTTTCATAATAAACAATATCCTTTGGTCTTGGAAAATCCATAATTAATGTTCTAATTTTACTGGTATGTATCTTTTCAGATCTTAATGAGAACCTCTTAGTGGCCTCACATAACGATTTTACTGTATATTGATCATTTTTTCAAAGTTTTATGGAATAAATTGAATGATAATTAATGAAATAAATAGAGAAAAAACATGTTTTGATCATTGAAAAATTACATTCCATTTTGGATAATGAATATGTTTTGGGATAAATAATATATAAATATGAGATTTATATGTAAAATTCCAATTTTACATTATTTCAACACAACCTTACCCAACTATGATGAGAAATGTTATATTTTCTTAGGCCATACAACATTTTATTTATGGTTTATTAGGAATATTAAAAAGTCTTCATTACCTATAACTGACATTCTAAATAATGATAATAACTATGTGTATACTAATTCATGAAAGATAGATTTTGAAATGTTCATTGAAAACTTGATGATATCCCTTAGAATCATGACACTAGATCAGAACATCCCATTTGAGATATAATGTGATTCCTCAATTAATGATGCATGTGAACTATTGTCACAAATGATTGATTGGATCCAAATAGTGATATATAAGATTATTAAACCATGTGAAACACCCTAAAAATTATAGAAAAATAGATAATTTTTTATTCATTATTCATAATTAATGGAAATTTTGGGGTTTCCTTTTATAAAGTAATGTGACTGTATATTCTGATGAAAATGAAGATAGATACTTGGTTTAAAAAGATGATTAAAATATGAGGATAATGAGGTTGATTTTATTATATGAGGAATTTTACCTGGAGATCATTAAAAAGTTGTTCTTTGAAAATCTCATGGAATACTACCAGAGAAGGTTACCATAAACTGCAAACATAGAACCACTAAATAAAAAAACTCTTGGTATACTCCATCTCTAATGAGTAGTTATAAAGTGTAAAACATAGGACATCGCATACTAATTTTTTTAATGACCTAGTAACATTAATTTTTCAGTAACTATTTACTAAAAAAAATAATTTCAGGGTACTTTTTTTCTTAAATGATACATATATATGGTGAAATTTAAATGACCATTATATTCTAAGATATATCCTTGAGGAAATAATGAAGATTATGATTATACTATTGTATACACCATGATATTTTCAAACTCAATAAAATTATTAGATGGTGAAGGAATATGATTTAATGAATCCTAAAATTTATAAATAATCACATAAATTCTATAAATTACATATAAACTATAGTCTTATTTGTGAAATTTTCAAAAGACGTGATTTTTTTTCATAAACATTAATTTATATTTTAAATATTTAATGTTTGAGAATCTAGTTTAATGGGCCCATTTTCCAATCCCATTGGGGTTTCCACCATAATATTAATATTTGAATATGCTTACGGTGTCTGTAATGAAAAATCCACTTAAACAAATTTATCCAAAATATTAATTAGGATTCGATTTTTTTGGAAGGTTTGTAGTGCCTCACGCTATAATAGATGACTAAGTAATATACCTTATCAATATGATCATGGATTTCATCATGTTGTGATAAGTAGTTCACAATAAAAACACACCTTCCTATCATACATACATAAATTGGAAATAATATATATACAATTAAAGTATTAAGGGGATTTTAGAGAATATTAGGTAACCTAGCTTGAAGGAAAACAATTATATTTTTTAATATACGTCGAGGTATTTTAGGACTTGTTTTATAACCCCTATAGTTATTTCCCGTAATATATTTATTTGTGAGAATATTTTCACTTGATAATTAATCTATATAATCAAGAGTGGTGAGCTATACAGTTATTAAACATGGATTTAGGGATGTATATGGAGAAAACGATACTATAGATAATGTGACATATATAGTTGAGGAGAGAATATTTCATGAACAGCCTACAATAAAAGGGGATGTCCAGATCTATTAATGAGAGACTCATACTGAGAAGATACATTATATATTTATATAGTGACTTTTTTAATCAATTATCAATCTAATTAATCCAAATATTTGTTCTATGAGAATATTACAACACATTATAACCCATACATTTGGTTTTGTTTAATTTTATAACAATTGAGATGTGTCAAAGAATCCATTCAAGGTGAATGAGAAATTACTTAATCATAATATGAATAATTTTGTATGGAACCAAAGAAGTAGTTAATTGTAGAGACACAAAGCTTAACGTACATAGACATTACATTAATTTTGCGGAATACTTAGTATATAACAAAAACACACACACAAGGACCGTAATAGTTTAGTGTCTTTGGAAACTCAGAATATAATCTTCTAATCATGGTGAAAGATCTTCAACAACTCCCATAAATATCTTTTTTTTAAAACCTAAATCCTTTCTTTATATCCTGGGGAAAAGAAAACATAAAAGGGTGAGCTCAAATGCTCAGAAAGGGTAAACAAAAGAAATATCAATCACATCATATTCATAAGAACATATATTTTGGAAATCTTAACCTGCAAAACACATCATAATTTCAAAACATGGGATAAATCATATTAGTGAAATGTAATCCCAATAATCATAACATAAAACATGAAACTTTGTGGAATACACACATAATCATAGAGAATTATATCTTATTAGTCAAGACTCATTGCCAAGACTATCTTAGTGGACAAAGTCCATTTCTGAACCGTGTTCACTCCTCGTTTCTGTCCTGTTTCAATGAACCGGTATAACCTACCGTTCCAGCCATGTCTATCTCATGAGATATAAAATCTTTACCCAATAAATTGGAGGGAGATAAAGGTCCCACCCATCTCATAATGATACCATTCTTATGTGTGCCACAAAATCATAAATCATACATCATTGCATAACCCATGTAGTAAAAATGGGATTCTTAAAAAACATGACATCATAAAACAATTCATATAAGATAAAGGAATTCATAAAAATATTTCCATCCCAACATAATCAAATCCATGTAATAATAGGGATAGAAACAGAACCCTATATTATCTTTGATGGAAAATAATTTTGATAAAACACTTGAACTCCATTCTTGAGGAAAATATCCTTTCTACTTCAAAAACATTTTCATTTCTTATATGTCATACAATTCTAAACTAAAAAAAGTTGATTAAAAATAAACATGAAAACTTTTAAAGGAAGCTTCTTGGAAATAATGTTTTAAAAATCCATTCATACCGTATAATCTAAAAAAACATTCTTTTCGTACTTTTGCAGGAAAAGTCAAAAAGTACCTCGTAACGTAAGCAAAAGAAAGATTCCTTACATACCATGTAGTAAAAGTAAAAAATGGGTAAAAAGGACTTTAAACATACATTAAAACACTTTTATAAAACATTGGCATGGATGATATAAATAACCCCAGTAAATACTTACGAATAAGCAATCTCGGATAAAAATGAGATTTGCAAAATTTTCCCTTACCTTAGGTCCAATTTGCTTCGTAAGTGTCCGAACCTCCTGTATAATGATTTAAATAATGTTATTGACTTATTCCAAAATCATACTTATTGTTATGATATCATATATGGTCATATTCTTAGCTTATTATTGGAAATATTTCATTATTACGTGTTATTCGGGTGTTTATTACTTTTTGTTCTTATGCGTGTTTTGTCGAATAAATTTTTATTTTTATTTTTAGGTTATAGATACATAATTTCCAGAATGGTATTAGGGTAATATATATCATATTAATTCATTCAATTCATTTATATAATCATTATGCAATGAAGATCATGTAGAACTAGTTACATCACATCGTGGAGACGGTATTCCGTACGTACGCACGAGCGATGATATCGTTCCCATGATTGTGGAATTTTTTTGTGTATATATATACTATTTAAGAATCAATATAACTTTATAATAATCATATATAGTCATTATTTACACCATTATACCCATCCAATTAAGGTGGTGGTGGAAAATAGATTACACCACGGCGTGGAGACGGTATTTCGTACGTACGCACGCGCGGTGATTTCGTTTTCCGTAGGATGGATAGATGGTGAAATAGAGTTGTTTAATACTTATAAAAACATATTAGTATGTGAGTGATACTGATGTTATTACTTCATAATGAAACATCCTAAGAAGAAGATGCGGAAGAAGAAATAATGTTAAAAGAATCGGTAACGGATATTACCTCTTCTTTGAATCGCCTCTTTGAGGCCTCTTCTTAGGGAACTAAAATTGGTCTTTGAAGAATACCAGGACCTCTAGGATGTTTCTAGGGAATTTGAGAAAAGAATTTGGTAGGGTTTGGCCGATCATGAAGGCTCAAAGTGGTGTGAGGAAGAGGGGGAGGAGGTGCCCTTTTATAAGGGAGGATAGGGGCACCTTTGGAATAACAAAACATATTATTTTATTATAAAGCCTAATTCGGTTTTAAATAGCTCCAAATTGATTTATTTCAAATCTAAGGTAGGGCTGGGTCGAAATCCTCTAATCCAATAGAATTTAGACACGTTTAGGTTCCTATTTTAACCTTATCATTTAGATTTAACATTAAGTTAAATAATTTTACTTTTACCGTGTCTTCGTGTGTTCTTACACTATAAGTTTAATAAACTTTCTATATCAAGCCAAACGAACCCCAAGTTGAATATTATTAATATATATGACCTTATCTAAGTCATTTGGCCGAACCTTATATTTTTAGGAATAAAATAACAATTAATAATATAATATTTATTTTAAAAACTATTTTATGTCAATTTTGACACTATTTAGTAATTGATTTTTGTGAAACTCATAACAGAATGATTAGTTCGAACCAAGTTAATTAAATCAATACTAACATGTTATATTAACCTAGAAAATTAGTGTAATTCATAAAAAGTCTCGAATTACATTTATTTGGGTATTTATAACATCAATTATGTCAATATTTCATTAATAAGATAATTACTGCATCATTGTTGTGTCATAAATAAATTAAATTATTTAATGTCTAAAAATTATAAATAAAATTCCATTATGTAAGAACTGTTTTTATATTTCTAATGAATATTTATAGTCGATTTTATCTTATGTATAACCCCGTATTAAAAATGATTTACTTATTAAACTTTGATTTGAACTATTTTAACCCTTCTTTAAATAAATTAATAACAAATGTCCTAATCTAATCCAAGTGGGCTTAAATGGTCATATTTTATTCCTAAGGTTGTTTTTGGTCTAATTACACTTATCCAGTAGAATTAGGACACGTGTTAGGGTAATAATAATATCATTTTTACCCTTAATTACCCTATTTACTTTTAACCATGGAAAAAAAAGAAAAAAGTTACTATTCACAAATTTTTTTTTTCATCTCATTAAACAGAATTTTAGTCCTTGATATTAACCATGTCTCTCAGATTTTTGAAATTCCACTCACAGAAGCAGGAAAATTATGTTTTATGAAAAATTCAGTTTTTTAAGTACCACTTAGTGGTTTCACTATTCATCAAAAAATGAAAGTTTCCAGAAAAATACCAAAAATTAGGCCTAAGATATATTTGATATTATGAATTCAAAAATGATGTCTATTTTATCAAATTCAAAACATATCAGTAACATTAACTAATTTAAAAATTAATTCCTGTCGTCAAAACAAATAGCGTGTTTTTAAGAGTTAATAACTATCCAAAGATTGACACTTGTTTATATCTGGTTTAAATGTGAAATTACATCCAATGACCAACATTGTATTAAATTGTAAAAATATATTCTAAATATACTTTAAAACCAGTCAAATTAATAATTTATCACTATTAATTATTTTGATTAAAAAATTTGTTTTTAATTAAAATTTTAGTAATTTTCAATATTTATCAGAATATGAAATTTATCCGAAACGTACCAAAATTCTACCCTAAGCTAATATTGATATTCCGAATCCAAAAATGAAGTCCATTTTGAAAAATAAAATTTACAAAAATTCAAAAAGTGGTTATTACTATTCATAACGGCTAGTTTTAATAATATTTTAATAGCATATCATTGTTTAGTAAAACTCGGTATTGCGTACGACGCAAGCTATCGAGGAAGGCCGCAATTGCGTGTAATGCAAGTCAAGTCAAGGATGCATGTTGTGCAAGCTCCTTTTGGTGTACCGTACAACACAAGACATTAATGAAATTAAAAAGAATATTTTTCATAAAATGTCGTGGTGTCACATTCTACCCCCCTTAAAATGAATTTCGCCCTCGAAATTCGTCGGGGTTATAAATGGTTTACTACTCGAAAGTTTCTTTAATAGAAACCCACATCGTAAAAAGGAATACCAAAACCAATCTTTAAAAACAAAAGTATGAAACGTAACGGTTACCCAAATAAACTAATCACTGGGTGTCCACATAGGTGAAAATATGGATATGGAAGAGAAATCTAACCCCCATGTTCTGATGGAGAGTGGTAGAGAACATGGCTATGGAAAATTCAGCAATCACAAAGCCATAAATTTGTGACGATCTAAGGTACCATCTGATTCATCAGATATAAGAGTACTAGGACAACATTTTTGGTTTTCATGATCATTTCCCTAAAGTTGATGAAATTGGAATTAGAAGAAATATTTTCATGATTTTGGTACAGTGTCACCGTTGGTCGTTCTTTGGAAAATTTCCACTTCATCTCTTAAAGAAATGAAGTTGGATTTTTCATTTGTGAAGTGTTAGCAGAAGATGCGTCATTCCATTTGTCTCAAACAAAAGGCTACAAAAGTTATCAAAAATACATAAGACCATCTATGGTGAGGTTAATCGTATATGATTCCAAAAATGAACTTATACTTCATATATCATACCACGTAATAAAATAAAACTAGTTTCTACTAACCAGGGACTTCCTATAGGCCAGTGGTAGGCGATAAAGGCCAGTCGCATTTCGGTTGTGGGTTCGATTCCCACAGCCTTGTCCGACGCGATGGGCTTTCGCCCGTCCTGCATGTTGTCCTTTTTCTAAAACTATATTACTATAACACCCCATCAATAATATCGAATCAAATGCTATCCTTAAACAATACTAACTTATGCCCAACATAATCCATTCCAATCTTTAGGCTTATCCATAATACTACAATCCACTCTCATAATATAGTGAAAATGATTACCAGATATTTCATACCATCGTTGATCCCCATATATCATAAGATATGTCTTGTTGGTCAAATTATAAACATGTGAATACCTTAATCATGTATTCTCTTGAAGAATGAATACCCATTTAACCTTAGTGAAAACATGAATGTAGTCAAAAGTTAACTCTTTCCACATACCAAAATCCAAAAATTCTATATACTCAAACCATGATATAACCTTCTCCTTATATCAGTCATGAGCTCATGAATACGGTCAAACATTTCATTTTCTCGTTTTCCTTTAATTATGCGCATATCATCTTTTTTTCCAAAAATATATCAATCACATTCCATGGTTACCGGTACCATTGAAAACCACAATATACCAATACATAAATATTCCAATATTCCACGATACTATATACAACATTATTTTGGAATCCCATTACATAAACACTTAATCATTCCACCACATTGTTGTCATATTCAACATCTCCAATAGTGATCGCATGTGACTTCCCTTTTTCCTTTGCCTTAAGTGGTTGCTCATGTCGATCATCACTAACCCTTGTATTAGGGAATTTATTAGCATAATGCCCCATTTCCTTGCACTTGAAGCATTGAAGTGTAGTAGGTTCATTCTGTGTATCCCTTCCTTTGTTTGCATCAGTAGACATCTTCTTCCCATCATTGCAGAATTCAAATTCCCGATGACCTTCCTTTCCACATTTGAAACATTTACTTGTCCCTTTAAGACAATCTCCACCATGCTTCTTTCCACACTTTGAGCATAGGAAAACATTCATCTTCTTTTCACCATTATTCTGAGATTTCTACTTGAACTCCATCTTTCGTTTCTTGTCAAGACCATGAGATGGATATGTAACACCAACTTCCATTTCTACCTTGATAGCACAACACACAATTTCTTCATAGCTACTGAAGTCTCTTATAGCTAATGCCCTTCGAAGATTTGGTTTTAAGCCACAGAAGAATTGATCAACTTTACTTTCAGGTTGGATGATAAATCCAGATGCATACCTGGAAATCCTTGTAAAATTCCCTTCGTATATACCAACAGATTCATCATCCTTTTTCTTTAGTTCAAGAAACTCCTTCTCCATCTTTGTTTGAAGAATATGAGGGAAGTACTTATTGAAAAATAAGTTCTTGAACTCTTCCCATTCCATGGAATCAATTTCATATCTTGGACTTGTATTCTTGATAAGATTCCACCATTGATCAGCTTCAACTTCCAAACGATATACTGCTAAGATGACTATATCATGTTTAGAACATTGAAGAACTGAAAATATCTTTTCAGTAGTACTGATCCATTATTTAGCAACAAGTGGATCAGAAGACCCACTGAAAGAAGGTGGATGTTTCCTCCTGAAGGACTCAATAGAATATTGTTCCCTTCTCTGCTCATTATGATTTTGCACTCCATCTCCCATAACATTTATTTGTTCAGGAGGACAATCATTGAATTGTCCATTACATTGATCAACACGGTTCCGTCGGGTTCCAGCACTCGTCTAAAACCCAATAAGAATAGTGTGAGAGGTAAAAATCACGCTAGGGAAAACAATATAATAAAGGGGGATTACCTTTAATATCTAACATCTTAGGTTAAATTCTAAGATCGTTACCGTAGTTCTAGGACTATATCCTATGCGTATACTTATCCTTAGGGACATCCCTAGACATACCTTAGAAATATCTCTAGGGATCTCACTAACGTTTTCGCATCCTAGTTTCCAAAGGTTAACTAAACCTTTCCTCTGATACCAACTGTAGAGACCCGAAGTTTAACGTACGTAGACATTACATTACTTTTGCGGAATACTTATTACATAACATAAACACAAACACAAGAACCTTAATAGTTTAGTGTCTTTGGAAACTCTGAATATAATCTTCTAATCGTGGTGAAAGATCTTCAACATCTCCCATAAATATCTTTTTTTAAACCTAAATCCTTTCTTTATATCCTAGGGAAAATAAAACATAAAAGGGCGAGCTCAAATGCTTAGTAAGGGTAAACAAAAAAATATCAATCACATCATATTCATAAGAACATATCTTTTGGAAATCATAACCTGCAAAAGAGATCATAATTTCATAACATGGGATAAATCATAGTAGTGAAATGTAATACCAATAATCATAACTTAAGACATGAAACTTTGTGGCATACACACATAATCATAGAGAATCATTTCTTATTAGTCAAGACTCATTGCCAAGACTATCTTAGTGGACAAAGTCCCTTTCTGAACCGAGTTAACTCCTCGTTTCAGTCCTGTTTCACTGAACCGGTATAACCTAGCATTCCAGCAATGTCTATCTCATGAGATATAAAATCTTTACCCAATGCATTGGAGGGAGATATAGGTCCCACCCATCTCATAATGATACCATTCTTATGTGTGCCACAAAATCATAAATCATACATCATTGCATAACCCATGTAGTAAAAATGGGATTCTTAAACAACATCACATCATAAAACAATCCATATAAGATAAAGGAATTCATAAAAATATTTCCATCTCAACATAATCAAATCCATGTAATAATAGGGATAGAAACAGAACCCTATATTATCTTAGATGGAAAATAATTTTGATAAAACACTTGAACTCCATTCTTGAGGAAAATATCCTTTCTACTTCAAAAATATTTTCCATTCCTGACATGTCATAAAATTCTAAACTAAAAGAAGTTGATTAAAGATAAACTTGAAAACCTGTAAAGGAATCTTCTTGGAAATAATGTATTAAAAATCCATTCATGCTGTATAAGCTAAAAAACATTCTTTTCGTACTTTTTCCGGAAAAGTCAAAAAGTACCTCGTAACGTAAAAAAAGAAATATTCCTTACATAACATGTAGTAAAAGTCAAAAATGGGTAAAAAGGACTTTAAACATACATTAAAACACTTTTATAAAACATGGACATGGATGATATAAATAACCCTAGTAAATACTTACGAATAAACAATCTCGGATAAAAATGAGATTTGAAAAATTATCCCTTACCATAGGTCCGATTTGCTTCGTAAGTGTCTGAACCTCCTGTATAATGATTTAAATAATGTTATTGACTTATTACAGAATCATACTTATTGTTATGATATCATATATGGTCATATTCTTAGCTTATTATTGGCAAAATTTCATTATTACTTGTTATTCGGGTGTTTATTACTTTTTGTTCTTATGCGTGTTTTGTCGAATAAATTCCTATTTTTCTTTTTAGTTTATAGATACCTCATTTATAGAATGGTATTAGGGTAATATATATCATATTAATTCATTAAATTCATTTATATAATCATTATGCAATGAAGATCATGTAGAACGAGTCACATCACATCATGGAGACGGTATTCCGTACATACGCACGAGCGATGATATCGTTCCCACGATTGTAGAATTGTATTGGAGTATATATATACTATTTCAGAATCAATATAACTTTATAATAATCATATATAGTCATTATTTACACCATTATACCCATCAAATTAAGGTGGTGGTGGAAAATAGATTACACCACGGCGTAGAGACAGTATTCTGTACGTACGCACGCACGGTGATTTCGTTTTCCGTAGGATGGATAGATGGTGAAATAGGGTTGTTTCATACATATAATAACATATCAGTATATGAGTGATACTGATGTTATTACTTCATAATGAAACAACCTAAGAAGAAGAAGTGGAAGAAGAAATAAAGTTCAACGAATCGGTAACGGACATTACCTCTTCATTGAAGCGCCTCTTTGAGTCCTATTCTTAGGGAACTAAAATTGGTCTTTGAAGAATACCAGGACCTCTAGGATGTTTCTAGGGAAGTTTATAAGAGAATTTGGTAGGGTTTGGACGAGCTTGAAGACTCAAAGTGGTGTGAGGAAGAGGGGGAGGAGGTGCCCTTTTATAAGGGAGGAGAGGGGCACCTTTGGAATAACAAAAAATATTATTTTATTATAAAGCCTAATTCGGTTTTAAATAGCTCCAAATTGATTTATTTCAAATCTAAGGTAGGGCTGGGTCGAAATCCTCTAATCCAATAGAATTTAGACACGTTTAGGTTCCTATTTTAACCTTATCATTTAGATTTAACATTAAGTTAAATAATTTTACTTTTACCGTGTCTTCTTGTGTTCTTACACTATAAGTTTAATAAACTTGCTATATCATGCTAAACAAACCCCAAGTTGTATATTATTAATATATATAACCTTATCTAAGCATGTGGCCGAACCTTATATTTTTAGGAATAAAATAAAAATTAATAATATAATATTTATTTTAAAAACTATTTTATGTCAATTTTGACACTATTTAGTAATTGATTTTTGTGAAACTCATAACAGAATGATTAGTTCGAACCAAGTTAATTAAATCAATACTAACATGTTATATTAACCTAGAAAATTTGTTTAATTCATAAAAAATCTCTAATTACATTTATTTGGGTATTTATAACAACAATTATGTCAATATTTCATTAATAAGATAATTACTGCATCATTGTTGTGTCATAAATAAATTAATTATATAATGTCTAAAAATTATAAATAAAATTCCATTATGTAGGAACTGTTTTTATATTTCTAATGAATATTTATAGTCGAATTTATCTTATGTATAACCCCATATTAAAAATGATTTACTTATTAAACTTTGATTTTAACTATTTTAACCCTTCTTTAAATAAATTAATAATAAATGTCCTAATCTAATCCAAGTGGGCTTAAATGGTAATATTTTATTCCTAAGGTTGTTTTTGGTCGAATTACACTTATCCAATATAATTAGGACATGTGTTAGGGTAATAATAATATCATTTTTACCCTTAATTACCCTATTTACTTTTAACCGTGGTAAACAAAGTTTAAAGTTACTATTCACCAAAATTATTTTCATCTCATTGAACAACATTTTAGTCATTGATATTAACTGTTTCTCTCGGATTTTTTAAATTCCACTCACAGAAGCGGGAAAATTATGTTTTATGAAATATTCAGTTTTTTAACTACCACTTAGTGGTTTCACTATTCATCAAAAAATGAACGTTTCCAGAAAAATACCAAAAATTAGGCCTAATCTATATTTGATATTATGAATTCAAAATGATGTCTATTTTATCAAATTCAAAACATATCAGTTACATTAACTAATTTAAAAATTAATTCCCATCGTCAAAACAAATAGCGTGTTTTTAAGAGATAATAACTATCAAAAGATTGTCACTTGTTTATATCTGGTTTAAATGTGAAATTACATACAATGACCAACATTGTATTAAATTGTAAAAATATATTCTAAATATACTTTTAAACCACTCAAATTAATAATTTATCACTATTAATTATTTTTATTAAAAAAGTTGTTTTTAATTAAAATTTTAGTAATTTTCACTATTTATCAGAATATGAAAGTTATCCGAAACGTACCAAAATTTCACCCTAAGCTAATTTTGATATTCCGAATCAAAAAATGAAGTCAATTTTGAAAAATAAAATTTCAAAAATTTCAAAAAGTGGTTATTACTATTCATAACGGCTAGTTTTAATAATATTTTAATAGCATATCATTGTTTAGTGAAACTCGATATTGCGCACGATGCAAGCTATCGAGGAAGGCTGCGATTGCGTGTAATGCAAGGCAAGTCAAGGATGCGTGTTGTGCAAGCTCCTTTTGGTGTAGCGTACAACACAAGACATTAATGAAATTAAAAAGAATATTTTTCATAAAATCTCGCGGTGTCACATTAATAATCCTGCTTTATAAAATTCAATAATGTAATCTAATGTTATCTCTGACATTCAGACAAGTATATATGCCTATTTATTAAAAATAAACCATTCCTCAAAAAATGAATATTATTGTTGATTGGAATTGTTTCTGTGATAAGTATACGGGAAACTAAAAGTGGTATTTGATGCAAATAAAATTTATTATTGATATTTTTTGCATTAATCTTAAAAAAAATATTGTAGAAAAAATTGTCTTTTAGAATCTATTTAGAATATATTAATTAATTTTGTAATTAAATTATTATATTGTTTTTTATAATGTATTCCATGATATGAAATCGGTAATTTCTTCGATGAAGTTAAATGATAGTATGGATAGATTTCATTAATAATAAATAATTAGAATGGTATCATTTATGAGTTAATTTATATATCATTCATTGATATTACTTTCCTTAAAAAATGGAAAAATGTGGTTAATATGGAAGAAAATAGTGGAAACCCAATTTTAAAATGGGGAAACTCGACTAATGAGATCAATCATACGTATTCTGATGTTAATGATTGATTATAAACACTGGAATCCTCCATAAATGAGAAATTGATTTCTAATATGATCTAGAATAAAATACTAATGTGGGAACTAATCTATAATTAATTATATATCAAAAAATCACATGTGTGTGTGAAATTAATGAAATAAGTGTTAGAGTGTCCTAAGAGTCCTCTTCCCAAGTTTTTCATCTAGTAATTTAATATTAAAATTATGACATGGTTAAACATATTTTTATACTAAATGATTAGTTTTGAGTTTTAACTACACTCCTTTATTAAAATATTCTCCCAAATATAGATTAAAAAAATTAAAAATTAAAAATTGAATAAATTTGAAGAAACTATTTGCAATAATTCTAAATTGGATAAAAAAGGGGATTATGAAATTTTCAAATTTCATTTAGAAATTATTAAGTATGATTGAAATGGAAGATTAGGAAAGAAATATTATAATAATTGTATTTATAAATATAAAACATGTAAAATTTATATTTCAAGTTAAATATAATATCTCTAAAAAACATGAATCAAAATTCTTTCATTAATTAATGTATATATGGTTTTATATATTTAAAGAATAGACCAGATTCCACAAATAATTTTTTAACATATGATTTTATATGTCCCTATTTTAATAACTTGAATCCATGAATAAATTTTTTTTCGTGAATATAAGAAATTCATAGAATTACCCGGGAGTGTGTTTCTATTGAAGTGGGAGTGGAATAATATATATTTGGGAACATGGAAATATATATTTGTTAACATATAAAAGGGATGGCATAGTTTAAGGATTCCAAATCGGGTTATAATTCATAGATTCACATTGAGTTCAAAATCTTTTATTCTGGTGAATGTTGAGGACTCACGATTGATTATGTGTTAGGGGGTAGAGTATGGTTGAATAATTAAGCATGTCGAGTTTACCATTTTTATCTTTCATGGAAACACACAATATATCTCACATGGACAACATATCCTAAGACTACATTCCAATGTATGGTGGTATCCTGGGATTTTAAACACAATGAAACATAGGAACTCACATTGTTTCATAGGATGGGTGGTGAATCTCATCACACCCTACTAAGGGGAATTATTATTTATCCTGAGAATATCTTATATGTTTATGATATGTCCGTGAATCTCCTAAAAATATTAATATTAGGTTGGTTACCAAATAAAATGGAAGGGAGATAAATTCATCTATATATAAAAGGGTTCTCTTTAGGAGACCATCTGTATATATCAATGGTTCTCCCATTATTTTATATTATTTCATAGAAATGGTTAGCTTCTATCATTTTGATTCTATATTAATAGGAACTCTAGAGATTACTTCAATCTAGTACAATGATTTCTGTTTTTATGATGGGATTGAACCTCCAATTGGTCTCCTATATATCATTTGAAAATAGTAGTTAAAATACACATAGGTCATTTAGGTATAAATCATACAGTTTATCTTCATGTGGAAAGGATGTATATGAGGAAATGTAGGTATCGAGAATGGAGCTTCAGTGTTAGAAACAAATCATTTGTATCCAACTTTTAAAATGAATTAGTCTTCAATGTTTGTCCCTCCCAAAACCCATTGATGGTAAGGGACAAATAATTAAGTCCCTGAAGGTTTATTTTACTAGAGATCACCAATATAGGGATGATTTTAAGACCTACACCAAGGTGGATTACCATGTATGGATGCGTCAGAATAATTTCATTGAACAGAGATTAGAAACTAAGGTTTCTATAATTTGGTGAATTTTTAGATTCTAGTGATATGATCATTGAAATGCCTTGGCCCACATGTGTAATGAACGATGTGAGATATAATGGATAACAAGTAATAAGATTCAATTCTTATGGATACAAAACATATGTAGGAGGGATGTCCTGATGAAAATTTTTATATGTTTTTCGGGCCTTAGCATGGTATCCTATGTACCCTAAATATATTAATAATATGTGTCATCAAAGATAAATCAACTTACCAATCCACTGATGTATGAAAAAAATGATAGCTCCATAGGGGGAGGGTCATATGAACTAAATTAAATAGAATAATAGTTACTTACACTAATGTGGATTTCCATTTATGCGCCCATTTTTTGTCCAATGATGGAAAAGGAAGCATGATAGACACATAGTTTAATTTGGGACATATTGTCTAGACAGTTTGTGATATAGAGGGGCCTAACCTAGGTGGATGCCCATACAAATATATCTGACCCTTACCCTATGGATGATAATGGTTGGGGATCATGAGTGGAAGGAATGTCTCATAATTACTTCATATCCTATGTAAATTGTAAACACTTCCCATATGAATGGGGTATGATCAACCAAAGGCTCATATTATGGGGTTCACACGGTTTGAGGGAACGTACATGATTATTCTTTCTAGACCTAGATGACATGTTTGGGGGTGTTAGCCATATATTTCTAGGGTACCTGCATGAAATGACCAGAGGTTTTTTCATGACATGTCCATGTGTCTTCTCTAGATTAATACTGAAATGTATGAATTCTATCTCATAATAAGTCTGATATATCTGAAAAATTTTCATGATCCAACTGAAATGTCTAGAAGAATTCACATGATATAGCTGAAATGTACATATGAATTTTCATGAACTAGCTAATGTTTCCAAATGACTTCTTATGAAGTAGATGAAATATTCATCTAAAATCACATGATGTCACTGATATGTTTATAGGAAATCATATGAACTATTTGAGATGTCCAAGAGACTATCACTTGATCTACTCGATGTATCTAAGTGTCTATTCCATGATACAACTAATATGTGTTGGAACCATCAAGTGAGTAATAAATGGGTTAGTCCGGTTAAAATTTTCCCTTCTCATGAAAATAAATACATCCACCTTCAAATAATGCATTCATATTCTTCATCATTTTATAATATTAATTACTCAATGTTCATCTAGTTCTAGAATATTGAGGTCTCATGAAACCATGTTGACATGTAGAAACTCCTTCAACTGATTCCGAAATTATGTTGCATGTATTTAATGTGATCAATGTATAGATTAAATGAGGATTATAGACAAAACAATAATCTTTTATATTATTCCTCGATCTTACATGGTTATTGAATCATAATATTTCATGGTTCTCCATTCTAAGAAGTCCACTCTCACCCATAAACTATTGTGTGTTTTATTTTTCTGTGATGGGGGGAGGGAAAAATTTATATGAATCCCCCCCAATAACAATTATTTACATGATACATAAATTACATATATGATATTGAGTTGGTAGAGAGAGTATCACCTGATCGCATTGTGAGACTATTGAGGAGTCATGCAATCTTTTGATCTTAAGAGAGTCATGTGATGGGGTATTGAAAAAAAGTCATCTATCACACACTTTACAAATGGTGTATATCAAACTTTTGAAGTTATAAGTACAAGGGTGACATGATAATTGGAATTTTTTTGCATTGTATGAGGATTCTATAACAAAGTTTCAATGTCGAGTACCTAAATCCTAGGGTTTTCATGGATAAAAAATAATATCTAAGGATCACTATTGAGGATTCACATCTTAGTATTTTATTGTAAATAAGAGTGCATGTACAATGTCCTAGGGTGTTCATAGAAATAGGAATATATGTCCATCGGTTTGGATTCATATCATGACCACATGTCAAGGGATGTTCTCATGGCCATGTTGTGTGTCTATGTATGTTCACATGGATGTTTATCATGTCCAAGGGATTGCATAATATTCTTAGGAAGTGCTGTCGCCAGATTGAGGATTTTTTATGCTAGTATCTCATGATACGGAGGTGCACATCCATATCCCACAACCAAGGCAACATTATCGTATCACATTAAGGATTAGGATTCATGTGATCACATGAAAAAGGGTCTCTTTATGTGGGAATTGCAAGATGTTCAATTGATTAGGAGATCACATGACCATGATGTTTTCCTGTGACTGATTATCTTGATGGAGTCTTGTGACTACAAGGTTAAATTATACGAAGATTGATCTCCTACTCTTCTTACATTCATTCACTTAATTTTCTAAAATTGTATACCCTCCATCCCCTATCATATCATATGTATTTGTATACGGTGATGGGGTTTAATTGTCAAAGGAGGCTTAATTTCTCAATTCAGTAAATGATGAATATTTTATTTTCACCGAATTAATGTGGTTTAGAGATTCAATGGAAAATAATGACATTGAGATATCATGAAAGAAATTTACATTACCTTTTTATGTAAATCCAAATTTTATAAATTGAATTTCCCATGATTATATTCTTTTGATCATATGACCATAATGAATTATTATGATGGTTTCATGTAATTCAAATAATCACTTTCATGTAATGATTTCATGGAACTCATAAACTGCTCGCACGAATTGTTTGATCTTATTTTATTCATGTGACAACTTCACCTGAATCACATGAATTGTTCAATGATTTTTTGAAAAATAGTCATATGACCCACAGATAATACCATGGTGGCATCGTGTGATATAAATTCATGATCATTTTTATGAAATGTCTTGTTTCATTTAAGAATAGAATGCATTGAAATTATAGTTTCTTTCCTTAAATAGGGACAATAAGAATGTCCTAGTTAACTGAGTTTGATTTTTAGTGAAGGATGGTAGGGATTAGAGTCGATGTATGGTTGTCTCAGGATTATACAAACACAATTGATTGATATTAGGTGTAGCTCATGACATTAATCCAAGGGCTTTGGAGATAGCGAGAGGTGAGAGGGGACAAGAGTTTATATATAGAAATTAACAAACGGGTCATATTGAAATTATTATGTATCTATAAATTAGATCCATATGTTTTTATAGAGGAAAAGTGAACATGTCATAGCAATATTCCACATAAAAGTTATCAACTTTCTAGAACCTCTAAATTAGGATCTCCATAGCTTCCACCCTTGGAGCTGGCACTGGGGTTCAACACTCGAAACACATAAGCACCCATGATCTCATCGGATACACTAGGACAATGATTTCTGTACATAGGCATCTTCTGCATGCATCATACATGCTTTCTGTTATCACTATACTTGACAACCCATTGATTCGTATCTTCATAACAATGTAGGATCATGAACATGGCCTTATTTGAAATGGATGACTAATTCTCTTAGATGGAAATTTTTTTATCTATGGTCCGTTAATAATACATTCAAGAAAAATCTATGTAACATGAATAAAATACTGGCATAATATATACCGTTATAAAATCAAAACTACAAGAGAATCCTCCATTCCTCTATAATACTACTTCCATACCTCTTTATAATCCCATCAAAAAAATTGAATTTTATATTAATAGGCTTAAGATTTCTCAAATATTTTATGGTAATGTGCATGATGCACAATTTTGGGTTCCAACCAAATAACCCCCATATAAAATTGGTTTCATTCAGAATGAAATTAGTTCAATTATAAGGTTATAATAGTTCAATTTTACATACACCTTGACATCCAATATGTGCTGACATTCATTCCTATTAAGGGATTTGTTTGGAGTGTGTAGTCGGAGGGTTTTTTATCACTTCCATGAATTTTGGAAGGATCTAAAATGAATAACTTGGACATAACTACGTATTCCAATGGAATGGGAATCCATTCATATATAGTTATGAGATAGAAGAAACCAATGATTATCATACTCATGAATTGGGGACACAGGTCCAAGGATTAATAATGTTATGATAAAATATCTTAGGAAGATCAAGCATATACCTAGGGAAGGGCATTTAATCACATTACTTGGAAATAATTTCTAGGAACCCATTTCTATAGAAATATAGTACATTGATATAGTTATTCTATATTAGTGAGCATGGAATCATGTTTTTTATCAGGACACCCTTTTTGGGTTTTCAAACATGAGACTATTGTATCTCTTCTAATTAACTATTTTTAGTATATGAAATATAGTACATTGATATAGTTATTCTATATTATCTTTTACAATCTGTTTTAGTAGTTTAGGTTTCATTAGCTCAAAAAATATCTCACTATAACTCTGGGTATGCTCGCTCAGACAAATTTTTTACATTTGATTAGATTCCTCATGTTCAGATCATCTCTTTATATATTTTAGGGTCTTTTGGAGAAGATGATATCAAGATTGTTGTAAAATAATGGTACTCATGAAGGGTTAAAGAACCATTCATCCATTTTGGCCCTACAAAAAATGATTATTCATGGTGGATTATTATATTCATCATTCATAATTGATATTATGAAGAATTAATGTTCATGAAGGGTTCTTACATCATGTGTTCTGACTGAGATTTTGATGGATGGGTATCCTTGATGGGTTGTGAGACCCAAAATTCATGTTGAGATCTGGTTAGATGAATGGTGGTGTATTAATAGGGATACCAAATCTACAAGGATTGTTGGGTTATGCATTTAAAAAAATTGTCTCTAGGAGTTTGAATTTGTGAATATAGAATGGGGGAATATATTCAAGTGATGACAGTAAAACACTATATGTTGTTGAGTTTCCTCATGAGGTTGATGGGGATAATGGGGAATAGATGTTCATTCCTACAATGGGGAGATGTCTCTAGATAATTGGTCAATGGTCCTTATGAATGATATTGTAAGGAATACATGCATAGTTAATAAGAGGGGTCACTACTCATTTCCAATGGTTGTGAATGATTTTTGAAAGATAAATGAATATGGAATATTAAGTGGGATATGGAGAATGAATCCATCCATGAAGGGTTCTAAAACCATAGGGTTGTTTAGCATATGGTTGGGTAGTACGAGCACTACATAATGCATATTAAATTCATGGGATAAGGGGTACTATAATGTTCATGAATACAGTATCACATTTTTATCTTATGTTGAGTACAATACATAGAAAAATAATGTTTTTGATGTCTAATCTACTCAAATAGTTTTCTATTGGGGGTTCTAAATTGCAACCATGGAATATCATAGTCAACAGAAAATGGGGGTTCAAGGATACTATCTAACTATTATTAATTTTTTAAACTTTTATTTTCATGTATCCATAAATATAGCTCGTGTATTTAATGGGGATATTTCCAACGAGGCCAAAACAACCACTATGTACAAGCTCTGAGTTGTTGTATTATTTAACAAAAAATCTACGTTGGCCCCTTTACATTATTCAATCTTTCAAACCAGAAAAATATAGATAATAATAAAGAGATTTAACAGTAGAAAAATGGTATACCAGACAAGTTTACTAACTAAATGATTTGGTGAGTGTCATCTCACTCTTCAACAGTATGAAGGTGATTCATGGAAAATGTAGAATTCAAAAAGGGTCTAAGGACCCTAAATGTTTTTTCACTACCTAGTGAACACGTTAGCATGATAATGAATGTGAAAAATCATTACTCTGTATTTTTATTGGACTAGAGGGTTCAACAAGAATGTATCAACATTTACATGGGACACAAAAAGGTCCCTAAGAGTTTCATTGCATTTTCTACATATGCTCTATATTCTTCCAATATTCAAAGGATGAAGAGTTTAGAAAGAGGAGACCTGAATTCTTCATAGAAATCCCTTCAGGGATTTTCATCAAGATAATAATTATTTGTGCTTCATTAGAAGCCTAGGGTTTTCTTATTCAGACCATCAAATGATAAATTTAATTGTCATATAGAATTGAACAAAGAACACATAGTTTAAAGAAATTATTCACATAGATCTGGTATTAGAGGAGTAGTACACAATATCCTAATTAGTATCCCCTATGTCGAGATTACTCTGATTCCATTTGTAGAAGTTATGAAATCTTTTTGAATAGTGGCACAAGGTTCTCAAATCATGAGTAATTGTATTGGGATGAAAATTTGAGTATGATCACGAATATCTCTATGGTGAAAAGCTCTACTATGGTAATGTTAGGGATAACAAGGTTTAATGTTACTTTCCCACAATAAGGAAGAACCTATTGTTGATGGTTCAAGGGAACATATGCATGATCCCATAGGGATTAAATTAATTTTCAATTGGTGGTCCCCCAATCTTATCAAAGGTCCATATAAGGTTTGTGGAAACAAAAGGCACTAAATATACAAAGTGTTTTTTATAGATTGAGGCAATTATAATGGTGGTAGAGGATCCCCACACATTGGATGGATAGGGTCAGGATTTTATGGTCCTTTGATAAGGAGTGAATATGGAACATGGTATACATAGTTTATTTACATGCATTGGGGATGAATCTATAATTATTTTGAAGGTCATGTGACAAGGAATTCTTCCTTTATTTTTAACAACATACAGTATGGACATATAAAAAGATGCTAAATTGTGAATGATATATTTAACGATATATTTAATTTATATGAGTGTCTATAATAGATAGACATCGTTTATCTAAGAATAGTCTTACTGATGGGTAGCCATATGCTGTACACCTTCCTCTATATAATATCTCATGAATGAGAAATCTATTCATAGATCTGATTAATCCAATGAAATATAAAGTTTGTTTGACTCATACCTCTTTAATAATTTTCATATATAATTTCTATGGATATAATTATCTAGGCTTCCATTTGAATTTTATAAGTGTAATAATCATTCCAAATTCTTTTTGTTTTTAGAATATCCCTCTGTGTATATCAAACTCACATGTTGGGGAGAGGGCCATTATGTTTTTTCCCTACGTGTGTATCGATATAGTGGTCATCTAAGGGGTCCACTACATAGATCATGGGCATACATAGGTAAAGGAAAATAACATATTTCAATGTGGTATGTTTTTGAATGATTCATCCCTAGATGATATTCATGTATAAGATAACAAAATATATGTAATTTTTGGACTAACAGGAGGGACCATAATTCATGTAGTTTAACACCTTGTAAATTGGATGTCATCATATAGTTTAATGTCATAAAACTAGGATCTCTAAAGAATAAGAATGACCAACTCCTAGAAATTTGGTCTTCACAAAAGATGAAGACCATTGTTTGAAGGGGTATAAGAATATGATATAATAATATTGCATTGACAATGGGTATGGGGAAGATATTTTTAATATAGGGAGTATCCAAATATTATTTAATAGTTTTGTTATGGGATGTATAAATAATAGACTATGAATATCAGAGTTAACTAGACATGGAAACTGTTGGTCATTCGTCAATAATTTATAATGGTAGAAACACATATCCTATGTAGTCTACAATGACTCAACTTTTTGAACTTGAGGAATATCGAAAGGAATATAATGTTTTGTCTTTAATGGATCAATTATTCTTTGAAACAAGATTTATAATGAAATTAAGAAGTTTTATGAATTCAATTTGTTTTTTTACTTTGGTAAAGGCCTAAGAGGTCCATTGGGAATCTCGTTGAATTTTGGGAGCCCCAAAATCTAAAGTCACATTTTTTATGTCCTTCAAAGGGCATACAGTTTTTATGAAATTGTGTGGCACCTAGTAAGAAAATTTGTATCTTATAGGGTGGGGAAGATGGGAAGAACACTTTCTACACATGGCTTTCCAAATCATTCGCCAAGACCACAGGGTTAGTTCCACATAAGAAGTACCTAAGAACTATTAACCATATAGTGGGTGTCAAGTTAAGGAAACTATGTGGGTTAAATAGTGTGAGGTGGTTTCATATGGAATGGGTCTTTCATGGTTGGCACATATATTGTCCAAACATTGTGACCAAAACATGAGTCCCATTTTTAGGGTGAAATAATGTTTTCCGCTTAATGAAATATTTTTTCCTAATTTATTTTTCTTTTTATATTCCTCTAGTGGGTGTCTTATCTTCCTTGTGCTTTATGGGTCTCATCCAATGAATATTCTAGGGTTTAATAAACATCGATCCTCATTCATTAGAATAGATCACAATTGGTCCCTATGTATACACATAATTCAGATCATGATTTATTGTTTATCATTGTTCATTTAATCACCTCTTAATAAAATTATAGAGGTGAATGATCAATATCCCTATTTTAATTGTGATGATCTATTTCAAATATTTTTTTGAATCCTAGATGAATCAAATATTGATATCGGCAAAGAAGACCATCCTTGGAGTAAGGTAGTTGGTCTATGTATTTTTATTCATGTTTCTATCATTTTAAATATAGTTCTATTATGTCGCATGCCATCCATTTTTGAATGTTTTCTAGAAATATGTTTCTTCGTATTAAATTGATCAATTCACCTAGATTCAGTCCTTATGATCCTTGTTATGTTAATTGAGAATTTCATCCTCGATCATAGACACACCATGGGTGTTCTAGATTTAATTTTACACTTTATACTAATTGTTTAAAGTGCTAAGAATTTCGCATAATCATTTGTTTTGGATTAATATTGGATTTTAACATGTAAAAATTTTCCCAAGAGAGAATGTTACCTCATGAGTGACATGTTTAAATTATGTAAACCGAATTTTCTTGTTGGGTAGTTTTTTTCAAAAATTTTCTTTTTAATAAATTGAGTTATTCATCTTCAATTGATGTTTAATAATGATTAATGATATTTTTAATAAATAAAGTCATGTTTCTGTAAAAAATTACTCTGATGAGGTGCACTGTCTTCAAAATTAGAAAATAATTATTAATGATTTATAGCATTATATGAATTAATTTTTTGGACATTCCTCAATGCTTTGATGACTTTCCTTGGGATATGTAATGTTTTGGATGTTGCATGTTGATGTTATAAAATTTATATTTCCACCTTTTATTTAAATGTATAATGAACCAAAGCACCTTCTTAGTATTTGACCCCTCCTATAATTGGAATGTCCCTTGTATGAGTCTTCGGACTAAGATCATGCCATGTCGTATATGACCCTCAAAGCCATATGAATTTATTTTCCTTGTTGTAAGGAATGGACTGTTCTAAATTATGTGGGTTTACTTATTCATGAAGGTTTTCTCCCAATTAAAATTATTTGGATGAATTAAATGTCAGCGCTTTTCATCAGTGTTTCTTATTTTCAAAGAAAGTGGTTTAATTAAATTAAATGGGTTATGAGTTACGGAAAGTATATTCCATTAATTATGATTATTATGAATTGTAATGAATTGAATGGTTTTGAACATAAATAATGTACATATGAGAGGTATTTCAACATGTGAACTACTATGAACATAAAAATGACTTATTAATATATAAAGGATTGAAAAATAAGATACATTAGAGGTTTTACCTCATGAATTGAATTATAAATTATAAATGTTTATATTGGATGTATATGATTTTAAGAGGTGTTGTTCCTGAAAGAAAATTACACTCCCTTCCCTCAGGTGTTATGTTTATGGAATATCACTCTAGTGATACTAGTTGGATGTGGGATGAGGAACCACACTCCCAGTTATGAGTGTGGAAATGATGGCTAACTCACTATCCTGATTGTTGGAGGACGATGTCTCTCAGTCTATTGAGATATAGGGCACGTACCCTATCACATACGCTTATAGCCACGTTAGACTATTCATAGATGTTTGAGTTATACCCTAGTCTAGTCAACACCTAGTATTCCAGGTATATGTCCACTTTTTCCGGTCATACATGGTTCATATAGGTGGATGCAATAAATAAAAATACTATATATATATATTAATACTATGTATATATAGTTCTGGATAAGACACATATTCTGGATGTGATCTAAATCAGGTATAGTCGGCCAAGTTTCCCACTACAAACAAAGCTGACAGGTGGGCATTTATTTAATTATTTATTATTTTTCAGTGTGACCTTCCCACTTCTATACATTATATTTATTAACTCGATTTACTGATAGAATACTTTGGTTGTAACCTACTGGGATTCATATCTCATAGACTACTATGTCCTCTATTAAAATGTGGTATGAAAGTAGGCCATATACATTTATGACCACGGTTCATTTCTTGTGTTTTTTAGTTTGTACCTATGAGTTTGGAGAATAGGATTGAGCTGGAGCTTAGGATTCTCATGGAGTTCTCCTATAAGGAATTTGTTTTTTATGTATTCTTATAATATATTTTAAACTATTTCCTGTTTTTTATATTCATTATATTATACATCATCACATGGAAATGCATGTATCTTGTGTATAATTGTGTTGTCCATACTTTATATTCAATAATTATTATTATTATACTTCTCTATAATTTCATAATTATCTATTTCGTTTTTGTATGTTTTTTATAATCCTTTATACCACAATAGTACTCTAAAATGAGTGTATAGTCACCCCATTATCACCTAACTACTATTTAGAAGCTTCTGGCGTATGGGTAAGAACTCTTGATGCCATTTGACTGATTGTTCTGGCTACCATCTTAGTTTTCAGTCAGGAAAGGACATTAAAAATTTGTATCATAGGCTATCTCATTTCCTTGGTATTACTATTTTGGGATGGTAGAAAAGAGACTATGAATGAGTCGGTTCTTGGTAAATAGTCGAGTTTGGGATTGATCACCCCACCACATGGAAAAGTCAATGTTTCCATGAATAGGATCATTGATCATGGAGATTGCAATTATAGTTGATTATTATTTCATATTGACTGAGAAGTGTACATTACAATGCTTATTTATTAACAGATTTATGGTATTTTACCCTTGGCCTTGTATGGTGAGGATGAAGCATTATATTCATCTATGTAGGCTAATGGAAATTTAAATGACATTTATATTCCTTGCATGGTAGTTTTATTATTTTATTTCTTTATAAATTTATTATGTTCCTTGACTGTTATTCAATTCAAATAATTTCTTTAGAATATATATATAGAAACATTTTTTAGTGATTTGTTTAAAATTCAAATTTGCTTCCATGTTTACGTAATTATAACCAGATTCCTGTTAATTTATCATGTGATTCCTATAAATTATTCTTCTAAACTTATTGGCATGTTTTTCTCTATATGATTCTTGTGAAACCCTAACATGAAGTATTTTGATGAATAAATAATATTCATGGACTAAATTTGTTGGTTGAAATTATATGTTAACTGGTTTTCAGTTGTAAGGTGTATGGGTGCCTTATAATTGGGAAAAGGTAACCTGTATACTCAAACCATATTTGAGGTTTATACATGTTTGGAAATGTTTTATAATTTATGATGATGATAATGATCATGTGTTACATTTAATTTCTTTTCATTTATGGGATCCAAATGCAAACCCGTAATGTGTAAGGGCTCTTTAGGGATTCATAGATGGAAACCGATGTGATTGGAGAATTATTTAAGAATGTGATATATTTTGATATAGTCATAAATGTAATAGTTGTTTAATTTATATTTAAAATTAAATATCTTACATTAAAAAGGCTTGAAAATTTATCACATGGGAAAAGTGATCATGTGAATACATTGTAAAATGAACAACTAGACCCATGTAGGTCACTTGTGGAATGTTTATTTTGAGATGACGCACTCGGTTGATTGAAAAATTAATAATTAATAATCTTTTATTGGGTTTCATTTTTTTGAAACCATATTGGATTAATGGAACCCTCATAGTCTGCCTTATCTATTAAAAGTAATTTTCTGATAAATTCCATAAAATATGACAGGATCTCAATAAATGGTTAATTTTTTTAAAAGGGGTGTTTGATAATAGATTCATTTATTCAATATAATTTTATTATACATATTTTAAATATTTTAAATATTGACTTAAAATAAGTTTAATGGCCATAAAATGGAACTTGAAATGGTATCCATAGTTTTAACCCACGTGTATGGGTAGTTTTAAAGTCTCATTGAGATGCGTTGGAATGAAACCATAATATTTTTATATAGGCCCCTCTTATTATATCAATCAATTAAATAATAGGCACAAGTCCTTGTATAATCTATTAGCATGACCTAGTGATAGGGCTGCCACTTTTTCTTTTGTATGGTTATAGAACATTGTAGGTAACATCATTAAAGATTAAATTCGTTTCTTTTTTGGAATTGTATTTATGGCATTTGGTGTCGTTCCGGTGCCCTTGTCCCTAGTAGGATTCTTTTCTTCTAAATAAAACCCTTGTTTTGAAGCTTTGTATTGTTTGTTTACCCTTTTTATGGGAGAAGGATATGATTAATTCTTGATTATAGTTGGTTATACATTTCTAGGGCATTTTTGGACACATAATAGGTTAGGTGACACTTTATTCTTCCTCAGTGATGGGCGGTGACAATGTATATCATCACCCATATAAATAGTCATATGGGGAAATACGACTATAGTTTAAATATATAGTACAAATTACATGATACTTTTATGCATAGATAAGAAAAAATTAGACAATATTGAGGATGTGTCGACTTATTTCTAAAACCATGGTGTATTATGTGTTCACTTACATGGTGCCCATCGAGTGCTAAATGATGTAATGAATCGAGTGAGTTCTGTAGAATCACGGACCATTGAGATGTTGAGTACATTCATAGTTTATCTTTTGTTTAGAGTGACATGTGTATTGAAGGACTCAAGTTTCTCCCATTAATCAGGATGAATTCTAAGAGAATTAGGTTTTTTGACACACCGATCAGGTTTGTTTTGGCATTCATTCCATGTGCATTGATGTGGAGATCATGGCTCGGTGGATCGTCATACCTATGTTCATATTGAATCTAACCTAGATAACTTGTAAAAAACTATTATATTACTTATTTTAATGAATTGGAAACTCCCAATGTGGGGAGTGTCATGTTGGTTATAGTGAATATGTGTCCTTCCAGGTATAAGTAACACAACAAAAGTGTACTGTTTGGAATGATATGTCTTTTAGGACTACCATCAAGGCTAGTATGTTTTGAATGATGTTAGTGCATGCTCATAAGAATTACATTTATTTGGTCGGATAATCATATGGCCCTTTAGAAACATATTTAATCTTGAATGGAATTATGTGGTAAGTCATGAACGATCAAAGAAGTCCACAAGTAGTAATGGAATTTTGTTGAGTTAATGACGATGTGTCACCAGGTGAAGTCATTCTTCTTTTAAGATGTTTACCTGTCATAGTTTGGCTATTATTTTGGTTTCATTGTAGTGTATTCTTCATAAACAGTTGAGTATGTACCCAATAATTATGTAATCTATGATTTAATAAGAGAGCATGAGACATATGCTGCACTAGAGTTCTAAAAGCTGTGGGGATTGTTTGGGTAGTTTTCTCAGTGTTTGACACTAATTATTGATTCTTATCGATGTGTGGTTATTTAATCGTGGCATGGTTAGTCTAAAGTGATACTAAGGTTCCCAGTTAGGAATGCCTTGGTTGGACTCTTGGACACCAATAGTTCCTTTTACTCGATGATCTGGCGGATGCCACTCTGGGATCAGTCAATGATCTGAAGTGGATATTTGTCCCTTGTTACAACATCTCACTTGTAAACATGGAGTATGAACTACCATTGGTTATTTCTATAGATTATATTTTATTGAATCCAAGGTTACCCTACCACAAAATGAGGCAAGGCCATCGCTACACTTTTATCAGCGCTAACGAAAAAGTGATGATAAATGGCGGTACCTTTATCAGCGCTAAAAAACTGTTGATAAAAATACCACTTTATCAGGGATTTTTTTAGCACTGATAAAGGCACCCCCTTTAAGAACTCTTATTTAGCTTTGTTAAAGGTACCCCCTTTATTAGTGATTTTTCGTTAGGGTTGATAAAGGGGGTTCTTTATGAACACTTTTTTAAAATCCCTAATAAAGGGTCTACTCCGAAAGAAATAATTAAAAAATATATTTATATTTTAATATATAGATATAGTTATATTGATATAAATATAAAATATATTTTTTAAATATAATTTTAAATATATTTTAGCTAAGTATAAATATACAGTTACACTTAATATATAAGATATTTAGTGAAAATGATTTATAAAAAAATTTAGAAAATATTTTTTATTAATAATTTTCAAATTATTATGGAGTAATAGTCATTTAATAACATTTTGAAGTATAAAAAAAATGCATAATATGTTGAAAACGCAGCTCGAACTTCAAAAGGCCATAACTTTTGATCTTGGTGTCCATTTGAGGTCTACAACATATCAAATCGAATCTTGCGACGAGCTCTACATCGCTATGATCGGGGCGGACCCCGGTCATGGTTTTTTTGAGGCCAAAATGGCCCATAAGGACAAACTTTTTGGGATTTCAAACATGAGACTATTGTATCTCTTCTAATTAACTATTTTTATTATATGAAATATAGTACATTGATATAGTTATTCTCTATTATCTTTTAAAATCTGTTGTAGTAGTTTAGGTTTCATTAGCTCAAAAAATCTCTCACTATAACTCTAGGTATGCTCGCTCAGACAATATTTTTATATTTGATTAGATTCCTCATGTTCAGATCATCTATTTCTATAGTTTAGGGACTTTTAGAGAATATTATATCACGATTGTTGTAAAATAACAGTACTCATGAAGGGTTAAAGAACCATTCATCCATTTTGGCCCTACAAAAAATGGTTATTCATGGTGGATTATTATATTCATCATTCATAATTGATATTATGAAGAATTAATGTTCATGAAGGGTTCTTACACCATGTGTTCTGACTGAGATTTTGATGGATGGGTATCCTTGATGGGTTGTGACACCCAACATTCATGTTGAGATCTGGTTAGAGGAATGGTGGTGTATTAATAGGGGTACCAAATATCCAAGGATTATTGGGTTATGCATTTAAAAAATATTGTTTCTAGGAGTTTGAATTTGTGAATATAGAATAGGGGAATACATGCATGTGATGACAGTAAAACACTATATGTTGTTGAGTTTCCTCTTGAGGTTGATGGGGATAATGGAGAATAGAGGTTCATTCCTACAAGGGGGAGATGTCTCTAGCTAATTGGTCAATGGTCCTTATGAATGATATTGTATGGAATACATTCATAGTTAATAATAGGGGTCACTACTCCTTTCCAATGGCTGTGAATGATTTTTGAACGATAAAAAATATGGAATATTAAGTGGGATATGGAGAATGAATCCATCCATAAAGGGTTCTGAAACCATAGGGTCGTTTAGAATATGGTTGGGTAGTATGAGCACTACATCATTCATATTAAATTCATGTGATAAGGGGTACAATAATGTTCATGAATAAGGTATCATATTTTTTATCTTATTTTGAGTACAATACATAGAAAAATAATGTTGATGATATCTAATCTACTCAAATAGTTTTGTATTGGGGGTTCTAAATTGTAACCATGGAATATCATAGTCAACAGAAAATGGGATATCAAGGATACTATCTCACTATTATTAATTTTTTAGACTTATATTTTCATGTATCCATAAATATATCTCATGTAGTTAATGGAGAAATTTCCATCAAGGCCAAAACAACCACTATGTACAAGCTCTGAGTTGTTGTATTATTTAATAACGAATCCACGTTGGCCCCTTTACAACAGTCAATATTTAATACCAGAAAACTATAGATAATAATAAAGAGATGTAACACTAGAAAAATGGTATACTAAACAAGTTTACTAACTAAATGATTTGGTGAGTGTCATCTCACTCTTAAACAGTATGAAGGTGATTCATGGAAAATATAAAATTAAAAAATGGTGTAAGGACCCTAAATTTTTTTTCACTACCGGGTGAACACGTTAGCATGATAACAAATGTGAAAAATCATTACTCTATATTATTATTGGACTAGAGGGTTGAACAAGAATGTATCAACATTTATATGGGACACAAAAAGTTCCCTAAGAGTTTCATTGCATTTTATACATATGCTATATATTCTTCCAATACTCTAAGGAATAAGCGTTTAGAAAGAGGAGACCTGAATTCTTCATAGAACTCCCTTCAGGGGTTTTCATCATGACAATAATTATTTCTCCTTCATTAGAAGCCTAGTGTTTTCTTATTTAGGACCATCAAATGATAAATTTAATTGTGATATAGAATTGAACAAATAAGACATAGTTTAAAGAAATTATTCACATAGATCTGGTATTAGAGGAGTAGTACACAATATCCTTATTAGGATCCCCTATGTCGAGATTACTCTGATACCATTTTTAGAAGTTATGAATTTTTTTTGTATAGTGGCACAAGGTTCTCAAATCATGAGTAATTGTATTGGGAAGAAAATTTGAGCATGATCACGAATATCTCTATGGTGACAAGCTCTAGTATGATAATGTTACGGATCATAAGGTTTAATGTTCCTTTCCTAAAATAAGGAAGAACATATTGTTGATGGTTCAAGGGAACATATGCATGATCCCATAGGGATTAAATGTATTTTCAATTGGTGGTACCCCAATCTTATCCAAGGTCTAGATAAGGTTTGTGGAAACACAAGGCACTAAAGATACAAAGTTTTTTTTATAGATTGAGGCGATTAGAATGGTGGTAAAAGATCCCCACACATTAGATGGATAGGTTCAGGATTTTATGGTCCTTTGATAAGGAGTGAATATGGAACATGGTATACATAGTTTATTTACATGCATTGGGGATGAATCTATAATTATTTTTAAGATCATGTGACAAGGAATTCTTCCTTTATTTTTAACACCATAAAGTATGGACGTATGAAAAGATGTTAAATTGTGAATGATATATTTAACGATATATTTAATTTATATGAGTGTTTATAATAGAGAGACATCGTTTATCCAAGAATAGGCTTACTGGTGGGTAGTCGTATGCTGGACACCTTACTCCATAGAATATCTCATGAATGAGAAATCTATTCATAGATCTGATTAATCCAAATAAATATACAGTTTGTTTGACTTAGACCTCTTTAATAATTGGCATATAAAATTTCTATGGATAGAATTATCTAGTCTTCCATTTGAATTTTATTAGAGTAATAATCATTCCAAATTCTTTTCTTTTTTAGAATATCCCTCTGTGTATATCAAACTCACATGTAGGGGAGAGGTCCATTTTGTTTTATCCCTTCGTGTGTATCGATATAATGGTCAGCTAAGGGGTCCAATACATAGATCATGGACATACATAAGTAAAAGAAAATACCATATTTCAATGTGGTATGTTGTTGAATGATTCATCCCTAGAAAATATTCATGTATAAGATTACCAAATATATGTAATTTTTAGACTAACAGGAGGGACCATAATTCATGTAGTTTAACACCATTAAAATAGGATGTCATCATATAGTTTAATGTCGTAAAACTAGGATCTCTCACGAATAAGAATGAGCAACTCCTAGAAATTTCGTCTTCACAAAATATGAAGACCTTTGTATGAAGGGGTATAGGAATGTGATATTATAATATTGCATTGACAATGGGTATGGGGAATAGATTTTTAATATAGGGAGTATCAAAATATTATTTAATAGTTCTGTTATGGGATGTATAAATAATAGACTATGAATATCAGAGTCGAGTAGACATGGAAACTGTTGGTCATTCGTCAATAATTGATAATGGTAGAAACACATATCCTATGTAGTCTGCAATGACACAACTTTTTGAACATGAGGAATATCGAAAGGAATATAATGTTTTGGGTTTAATAGATCAATTGTTCTTTGAAACAAGATTTAGAATAAAATGAAGAAATTGTAACAATTCAATTTGTTTTTTTTACTTCGGTAACGACCCATGAGGTCCATTGGGCATCTCGTTGAATTTTGGGAGCGCCAAAATCTAAAGTCACATTTTTATGGCCTTCAAAGGGAGAACAGTTTTTATGAAATTGTGTGGCACTTAGCAGGAAATTTGTACCTTATAGGGTGGGGAAGATTGGAAGAACACTTTCTACACATGGTTTTCCAAATCATTCGCCAAGACCACAGGGTTAGTTCCACATAGGGAGTACCTAAGAACTATTAACCATATAGTGGGTGTGCAGTTAAGGAAACTATGTCAGTTAAATAGTGTTAGGTGGTTTCATATGTAATGGGTATTTCATGGTTGGCACATATATTGTCCAAACATTGTGACCAAAACATGAGTCCCATTTTTTAGGGTGAAATAATGTTTTCCCTTTAATGAAATATTTTTTCCTTTTTAGTTTTCTTTTATATTCCTCTAGTGGGTGTCTTATCTTCCTTCTGATTTATGGGTATCGTCCAATGCATATTCTAGGCTTTAATAAACATCGATCCACAGTCATTAGAATAGATCACCATTGGTCCCTATGTATACACATAATTCATATCATGATTTCTTTTTTATCATTGTTCATTTAATCACCTCTTACTAAAATTAGAGTGGTGAATGATCAATACCCCTATTTTAAATGTGATTATCTATTTCAAATATTTTTTCGAATCCTAGATGAATCAAATATTCATATCGGCAAAAAAGACCATCCATGGAGTAAGGTAGTTGGTCTATGTATTTTTATTCATGTTTCTGTCATTTTAAATATAGTTCTGTTGGGTCACATGCCATCTATTTCTAAATGTTTTATAGAAATTGGTTTATTCATATTAAATTGATCAATTCAACTAGATTCAGTCATTATGATCCTTTTTATGTTAATTGAAAATTTCATCCCCGATCATGGACACACCATGGGTGTTCTAGCTTTAATTTTACACTTTATACTAGTTATTTAAAGTGCTCATAATTTCACATAATCATTTGTTTTGGAATAATATTTGATTTTAACATGTAAAAATTTTCCCAATAGAGAGTGTTACCTCAAGAGTTACATGTTTCAATTTTTTAAACCAAATTTTCATGTTGCGTAGTTTTTTTCAAAATGTTTCTTTTTAATAAATTGTGTTATTCTTCTTCAATTGATGTTTAATTATGTTTAATGATATGGTTAATAAATAAAGTCATGTTTCTTTAAAAAAACCCCTCTGATGAGGTGCACTGTCTTCAAAATTAGAAAATGATTATTAATGGTTTACAGCATTATATAAATTAATTTTTTGGACATTCCTCTATGCTTTTATGTCTTTCCATGGGATATGTAATGTTTTGGATGTGGCATGTTGATGTTATAAAATTTAAATTTCCACCTTTTATTTAAATGTATAATGAACCAAAGCACCTTCTTAGTATTTTACCCCTCCTATAATTGGAATTTCCCTGGTATGAGACTTTGGACTAAGATCATGTCATGTCCTATATGACCCTCGAAGACATATGAATTTATTTTCCTTGTTGTAAGAAATAAACTTGTCTAAATTATGTGGGTTTACTTATTCATGAATGTTTTCTCCCTATTAAAAGGGTTTTGATGAATTAAATGTCAGGGTTTTTCATCATTGTTTCTCATATTCAAAGAAATGGGTTTAATTAAGTGAAATGGGTTATGAGTTACAGAAATTATATTCCATTAATTATGATTATTATGAATTGTAATGAATTTAATGGTTTTGAACATAACTAATGTACATATGATAGGTATTTCCACATGTGAACTACTATGAACATGAATATGACTTATTAATATATAACGGATTGAAAAATAAGATACATTAGAGGTTTTACCTCGTGCATTGAATTATAAATTATAAATGTTTATATTGGATGTATATGATTTTAAGAGGTGTTGAGCATGAAAGAAAATTACAGTTCCTTCCCTCAGGTGTTCAATTCATGGAATATCACTCCAGTGATACTAGTTGGATGTGGGATGAGGAACCAAACTCCCAGTTATGAGTGTGGAAATGATGGCTAATTCACTATCCTGATTGTTGTAGGATGATGTCTCTCAATCTATTGAGATATAGGGCATGAACCCTATCACATGCGCTTATAGCCACATTAGACTATTCATGGATGTTTGAGTTATACCCTAGTATAGCCAACACCTGGTATTCCAGGTATATGTCCACTTTTCCTGATCATACATGGTTTATATAGGTGGATGAAATATATAACAATACTATATATATATATTAATACTATGTATATATAGTTCTGGATAAGACACATATTCTGGATGTGATCTAAATCAGGTATAGTCGGCCAAGTTTCCTACTACAAACAAAGCTGATAGGTGGGCATTTATTTAATTATTTATTATTTTTCAGTGTGACCTTCCCACTTCTATACATTATATTTATTAACTCGATTTACTGATAGAATACTTTGGTTGTAACCTACTGGGATTCATATCTCATAGACTACTGTGTCCTCTATTAAAATGTGGTATGAAAGTAGGCCATATACATTTATGACCACGGTTCATTTCTTGTGTTTTTTAGTTTGTACCTATGAGTTTGGAGAATAGGATTGAGCTGGAGCTTAGGATTCTCATGGAGTTCTCCTATAAGGAATTTGTTTTTTATGTATTCTTATAATATATTTTAAACTATTTCCTGTTTTTTTATATTCATTATATTATACATCATCACATGGAAATGCATGTATCTTGTGTATAATTGTGTTGTCCATACTTTATATTCAATAATAATTATTATTATACTTCTCTATAATTTCATAATTATCTATTTCATTTTTGTATGTTTTTTATAATCCTTTATACCACAATAGTACTCTAAAATGAGTGTATAGTCACCCCATTATCACCTAACTACTATTTAGAAGCTTCTGGCGTATGGGTAAGAACTCTTGAGGCCATTTGACTGACTGTTCTGGCTACCGTCATAGTTTTCAGTCAGGACAGGACATTAAAAATTCGTATCATAGGCCATCTCATTTCCTTGGTATTACTATTTTGGGATGGTAGAAAAGATACTATGAATGAGTCGGTTCTTGGTAAATAGTCGAGTTTGGGATTGATCACCCCACCATAGGGAAAAGTCCATGTGCCCATGAATTGGATCATTGTTCATGGGGATTGCAATTATAGTTTATTATTATTTCATATAGAGTGAGAAGTGTACATTACAATGCTTATTTATTAACAAATTTATGGTATTTTACCCTTGGCCTAGTATGGTGAGGATAAAGCATTACATTCATCTATGTAGGCTCATGGAAATTTAAATGACATGCATATTCCTTGCTTGGTAGTTTTATTATTTTATTTCTTTATAATTTTATTATGTTACTTGAGTGTTATTCAATTCAAATAATTTCTTTAGAATACTTATATAGACAACATTTTTTAGTGATTTGTTTAAAATTCAAATCTGCTTCCATGTTTATGTAATTATAACAAGATTCCTTTTAATTTATCATGTGATTCCTATAAATTATTATTCTACACTTATTGGCATGTTTTTCTATATATTAGTCTTGTGAAACCCTGACACGGTGTATTTTTATGAATAAATAATATGCATGGACTAAATTTTTTGGTTTAAATTATATGTTAACTGGTTTTTAGTTGTAAGGTGTGTGGGTGCCCTATAATTGGGAAAAGGTAACCTATATACTCAAACCATCTTTGAGGTTTATACATTTTTGGAAATGTTTTATAATTTATGACGATGATAATGATCATGTGTTACATTTAATTGCTTTTTATGCCAACCTGTAATGTGTAAGGGCTCTTTAGGGATTCATAGATGGAAACCAATGTGATTGGAGCATTATATAAGAAAGTGATATATTTTGATATAGTCATAAATGTAATAGTTGTTTAATTTATATTTAAAATTAAATATTTTACTTTAAAATTGCTTGAAAATTTATCACATGGGAAAAGTGATCATGTGAATACATTGTAAAATGAACAACTAGACCCATATAGGTCACTTGGGGAATGTTTATTTTGAGATGACACACTCGGTTGATTGAAACATTAATAATTAATAATCTTCTATTGGGTTTCATTTTTTTGAAACCATATTGGATTAATGGTACCCTCATAGTCCGCCTTATCTATTAAAAGTAATTTTCTGATAAATAGCATAAAATATGATAGGATCTCAATAAATGGTTAATTTTTTAAAAGGGGTGTTTGATAATAGATTCATTTATTCAATATAATTTTATTATACATATTTTAAATATTTTAAATATTGACTTAAAATAAGTTTAATGGCCATAAAATGGAACTTGAAATTGTATCCATAGTTTTAACCCACATGTATGGGTAGTTTTAAAGTCTCATTGAGATTCCTTGGAATGAAACCATAATATTTTTCTATAGGCCCCTCTTATTATATAAATCAATTAAATAATAGGCACAAGTCCTAGTATAATCTATTAGCATGACCTAGTGATAGGTTTGACAGTTTTTCTTTTGTATGGTTATAGAACATTGTATGTAATACCATTAAAGATTAAATTCATTTCTTTTTTGGAATGGTATTTCTGGCATTTGGTGTCGTTCGGGTGCCCTTGTCCCTAGTAGGATTCTTTTCTTCTAAATAAAACCCTTGTTTTGAAGGGTTGTATTGTTTTTTACCCTTTTTATGGGAGAGGTATATGATTAATTCTTGATTATAGTAGGTTATACATTTCTAGGGAATTTCTGGACACATAGTAGGTTAGGTGACATTTTATTCTTCCTCAGTGATGGGCGGTGACAATGTATATCATCACCCATGTAAATAGTCATATGGGGAAATAAGACTACAGTTTAAATATATAGTGAAAATTACATGATAAATTTATGCATAGATAAGAAAAAATTATAAAATATTGAGGATGTGTCAACTTACTTCTAAAATGATGGTGTTGTATGTGTTCACTTACATGGTGCCCATCGAGTGCTAAATGAAATACTGAATCGAGTGAGTTTTGTGGAATCACAGACCATTGAGATGTTGAGTACATTCATAGTTCATCTTTGGTTTAGAGTGACCTGGGTATTGAAGGAATCAAGTTTCTCCCATTAATCCAGATGACTTCTAAGAGAATCATTTGTTTTGACACACCGATCAGGTTTGTTCTGGCATTCATTCCATGTGCATTGATGTGGAGATCATGGCTCGGGGCATCATCAGACCAATGTTTTTATTGAATCTAACATATATAAATTGTAATAAAACTAGTATATTACTTATTTTAATGAATAGGAGACTCCAAATGTGGGGAGTATCATGTTGGTTATAGTGAATATGTGTCCTTTCAGCTATAAGTAACAAAACAAAAGTGTATTGTTTGGAATGGTATGTTTTTCTAGACTACCATCAAGGCTAGTATGTTTTGAATGATGTCAGTGCATGCTCATAAGCATTAAATTTATGTGGTTGGATAATCATATGGCCCTTTAGAAACATATTTAATCTTGAATGGAATTATGTGGCAAGTCATGAACGATCAAAGAATTCCACAAGTAGTAATGGAATTGTGATCAGTTAATGACGATGTGTCACCAGGTGAAGTCGTTCTTCTTTTACGATGTTGACCAGTCATAGTTTGGATATTATTTTGGTTTCATTGTAGTGTATTCTTCTTAAACAGTTGAGTATGTACCCAATAATTATGTAATCCATGATGTAATAAGAGAGTATGAGACATATGCTGCACTAGAGTTCTAAAAGCTGTTGGGATTGTTTGGGTAGTTTTATCAGTGTTTGACACTAATTAGTGATTCTTACCGATGTGTGGTTATCTATTCATGGCATGTTTAGTCTAACGTGATACTTAGGATCCCAGGTAGGAATGCCTTGGTTGGACTCTTGGACACCAATAGTTCCTTTTACTCGATGATCTGGCAGATGCCACACTGGGATCAGTCAATGATCTAAAGTGGATATTTGGTCCCTGATACAACATCTCACTTGTAAACATGGAGTATGAACTACCATTGGTTATTTCTATAGAATATATTTTAATGAATCCAAGGTTACCCTACCACAAAACGAGGCAAGTCCATCAAAACACTTTTATCAGCGCTAACGAAAAAGTTCTAATAAAGGGTGGTACCTTTATCAGTGCTAAAAAACCACTGATAAAAGTACCACTTTATCAGCGCTTTTTTTAGCACTGATAAAGGCACCCCCTTTAACAACGCTTTTTTAGCTTTGTTAAAGGTACCCCCTTTATTAGTGATTTTTTAGGGCTGATAAAGGGGGTTCTTTATCAACACTTTTTTTAAAATCCCTAATAAAGGGTCTACTTCCAAAAAAATCATTAAAAAATATATTTATATTTAAATATATAGATATAGTTATATTGATATAAATATAAAATATATTTTTTAAATATAATTTTAAATATATTTTAGATAAGTATAAATATACAGTTACAGTTAATATATAAGATATTTAATGAAAATGATTTATAAAAATATTAAAAAAAGATTTTTTATTAATAATTTTCAAATTATTATGGAGTAATAGTCATTTAATTACAATTTGAAGTATAAAAAAATAAAAAAAATAAAAAAAGATACATAATATGTTGAAAACGCAGCTCGAACTTCAAAAGACCATAACTTTTGATCCAGGTGTCCGTTTGAACTCTACCACATATCAAATCGAATCATGCGATGAGATCTACAACTCTATGATCGGGGCGGATGCCGATCATGGTTTGTTTGAGGCCAAAAGGCCTATAAGGCCTATAAGGCCTCCAAAACTGAGTTTTTGGTCAGGGTACCCCGATTTTTTAACATTTTGGGGATTATCAGCCTCGTTTAAGGGGGTATTATTGAATTTTTGGTGGGGAATGAATTTATTCCAACGTATTACATTTATATTTATAATATGTATTTGAAATTTTATCATTTTTTATAATGCACTGATATTTATAATCAAATATATAACAATATATACATATTTTTTTATATATTCACAGATAACAATTTAATTATAAATATAAATAAAAAAATATATTAACTTATAAAATATATTAGCTTTATCTAAATAATAACTAATATCCATTTTATTTAAAATACAATTATATTAATATTTATATACCTATATATTAATCTAACTATATTTATATATATTAATCTTACTATATATTAATATAACTACATATATATATTAATATTACTATAAATATATATATTAATATCATTATAAATATATATATTAATATCAATATAAATATATATATTAATATAACTATATATATATATTAATATAACTATATATATATTAATATAAATATATATTACTATATGAATAAATATAACTATATATATATATAAATAGAGATATATATTAATATAACTATATATATATATTAATATATATATATATATATTAATATAACTATATATATATTAATATAACTTTATATATTAATATAAATATATATTACTATACGAATAAAAATTAATAACTATATATATATAGATATCATGAAATGGAAAACAAATCAAAATAGAGGAGTGGTAAAGGCTTAGGCTCGCAGGGGGGAGGTATCCAGTTCAAATCCTAGTGGAGGCAGGGGCGCGCGCACATGGGGGAATATGGGAGCTAGTGCTGATATAGGGTGGAGGGGGTGTTGGAGGGGGGGGGGGGGTGGGGTGGAAAAGCACTGTAAAGGGGGGGGGGGGTCAAGCGCTATAATAGCCTCCCCAATTGGAATGATTTTTTTATTTTTTTAAATTTTTTAAATTTATTTATTTATGTGTTTTTTTGTTAATTTTATCAGATCTTTTAAAAAAGCATTGATAAAAGGGGTCCTTAATTAGTTCTAAAAAGAAAGCGCTGATAAAGGAAGCACTGATAAAGGACCCTTCTATCAGTGCTAAAACTAAGCGCTGATAAAGTACCATTTTATCAGCACTTTGTTTAAGCGCCGATAAAAGACCCCATTTATCAGCACTTTTTTAGTGCTGATAAAAGGTGACTTTATTAGCTCTTCTTTGAGCACTAATAAAGGGGACCCCCCTTTATCTTCTCCTTATTTAACAACGCTTTTCTAGCCCTGATAAAAGGGGTTTTTTTAGCACTGATAAAAGGGGTATTTGTAGTAGTGTTAAACCTGAGTCTTTTTCAAGCTAGGTGATTCATTGATCCGGGAATGTCACAAGAAGTCAAGCATAGACTTTGGTGAGCATCCTCATTGTAAGAGTAGGATGCCTTGGAGGATGTCATTGCAGTTCAGTTCATAATACACATGACTTCTAAGCCAATAATTTTGTCCATGGTAAGCCACACATGACTTAAATCATTATTATTCTTATTAAATGTGTATGAATGGGTGGAATTGTTTTAAAGAACACCATTGGGTTTACGAGGGTGTGGTGTAAGGGTTTTCAATGTCTTTAAAGGAAAGACTGCATGACCAATTTTAGTATGGTCGATCATGTCTGAAACACTTATTTACAGTGAGGTACTTGATAAGGACATGTTTTTGATATTGTGCGCCTAGTGAAATAAACAATGCTAGGAGTATTGATAGAACACATAGGGTGTGAGGTGTAACAAACTCCAATAGTGGAGGTAATGTGACATGGAATTGGCCCCTTTTTGTAATAAGCCCTATGGTGGGGGCACCATCAACCAAATGTTTAAAGAGTCAATGATATGATCATATATCTTGATAAAAAAGCTTGGGTATGATATGTATAAATTTTTAATTCATAAAACTAATGTATTCATTGGTATTGATAGCACAATTTCTATTTGGTCATGAAATTCTTGCAGGTGCGTGGGGTATTTAGTAATAAAAAATGACCATTTGTGCAAGACTTCACTACCCTTGTAGGTTGGGCAATGTTTTTTTGTTCTAGAAGGATTCTCAAGGATGTGAAGTTATATGGTTGTGTGGTTGTGATGTCCATTATTTTTAAACTATATGATAATCGAAAGAATGATGAATTTTTTTGTTTGCTGTATTGGTTATTTTTTAATCGATCATTGGAATGAAACTTATAGATTTGAAACACATCGATGTGTAGTTTATGGACATGTGTAATGTACTAAGAGGACCATTCAGTGGCTCGTTGTGTTTTATGAGCAATGTGATCTAAAATTTAAATGTTTGGTGGGTCTTAACATGGTGTTTGGTTTCTCTGAAACTGTGCACCTTATGGAGAGGGTCATATGTGAAGCACATGGTATGCATATAGTTTTCCCAACCCGAGTGCCTATCCATCACAATTATTTCCACTTAAGTAGAAACTAAGAGCTATTAATCAAACAATTGATTCCTAGTTAGGCTAACCATGGATGTCAAACTATGCAATGTGATTTCTTAAGGAATGGGTGTCTTAGGATTCCGAAATTGTTTGGCCAGACCATGTGGCCAAACCATGAAACCCAGTTTTTGTGTGAAATGATATATTTTACCTTAAGGGAATTTTTTATCCTTCTTTATATTTCTTTCTTCTTCATTTAGTGGTTGTCTCATCTCCCTTATGCACTGTGGGTCTCCTCCAATACCTACTCTATGACTCAATGGATCTCATCTATCAACATCCAGAATCAATCAACATTGTCCCCTAAGGTTCTTTATCAGTAAGGTCTTGATTTATTTATTATCATTCTTCGTTTAATATCCTATCGATAGAGTTATTTTTTATGAACTCTCATTTGCACTATTTTTATGGTGAAGGTCTGTTTCATTGATTTCATTCAAACCTGGTCGAATTAGAGATTGATGTTGGATGCGTAGATCATCTATGGTATAATGTAGGTGGTTTATGACCTTTTCATTAGGTTTCCATCATATTATACATGGAATCATTGCAACACGCACCATACCCTTCAGTGAATTTTCATGAAATTTATTTATTAATATTAAACTGATCAACACACCTAGAAACACTCCTTATGATCTTTTCATGTAATTGGAGGATATCAACCTCGATCACAGACACACCATTGTTGTTCTGGATTTCATTTAAGCCATTATAATATATTTATTAATGTGAATAGAAAGACTTATATGTATTCTACATTGATTAATATTGGATTTTACCTTATATAAATTTTTTTAATAGATATTGAAAAATCCTTGGTACCATGTTGAATGTTTATAAATTTAATTTCTCGATTTGGTTGTTTTGTTCTAAATTATTATATCATTTGAATTGATTTTTGACTCTTAAATAGATGTATATTTCTGTTCATTTACTTTTTTGATATAAAAATTCATTATTTTATAATAAAACCACTCTGATGGGTTTTGGTGTCTTCAAAATTACCAATTTATGAATTGTAATTTATAGCATGATTATAAGTACTGTTTTAGTCCTTTTTCAATGCATTGAAAGCATTTCATGGGATATGGAATGATTGGGATGTGGTATTTTTTGATGTTATAAAATGGAATTCACCTCCTTTTATATAAATTTATGCTGAACCAGAGCACCATCTAAGTGTTCGGAACGTTTTATACATAAAATTTCACTCATAGGTGATTTACAACTATGATCATGTCATCTTCAATATTCCCCTTAGGGAATTGTGAATTTAATTAAATTTCTATAAGGATTGGAATGGATTAATCTAAATGGGTTGAAATATTCATGATCTCCTTTTTTAATATATTTTGATGAATTAAATGAAATAGCCTTCCATGATAGTTTACCTACATTAAATGAACTTATTATATTAAATTAAATGTGTTATGAAGTATGGTAAGGACATACATTGATTATGCCTGTTATGAATTGTAATTCCTTGAATGGATTTGAACTTAACTAGTGGACATATGAGAGGTATTATGTCAGGTGTTATACTATGTATATTAATATACCGTATTTATATATACATGATTAATAAATAACATGCATGAGAGGTTTTTTCTCATGAATTATATTATAAATGATACAACACACTCTATTTTATAAACAATAGTAAGGGGTGTTGAAAATCATATAAAATCATGATTGAATACGTCGGGTGTTGAGTTCATGGAATCTTACAGCAGTGAAAAAAATTAAGATTTAGGTCGAGGTGCCACACTCTATATTTTGAGTGTTGAAATGATGGCTCACTCACCATCCTAAGGATTTTATAATGAAATATATCTCTCTAATTAGATGTAGGTTGTGTAACCTGTTACATGATCTTATAGACTCATTAGACTTGTCATAGATATCTAAGTTACCCCCTAATCTAGCCAACACGTAATATTCAAGGTATATGGAAACTTATGTCTATACGTACATGGTTCATATATGTTGATAGAACATATAACAATACAAAATATAGATATTAATACAATTTATGTATAGTTCATGATCAGACACTTATTATAACCATGTGCTGAAGCATGTAGAGTCTTCCTGGTGCCCCATTGGAACCTCAACATACCGATGTCTATTTATTTATTTATTTCTCTATTTATTATTTATTCATGTTAATTTCACACTAATGTACTATATATATCTGGTCTGGATTTAGTTGTAGACACCGTGGGGTGGAACCTACTAAGATTTATATCTCACTCCTTGCTTCGGCTACCATTACACTAGGGCACCCAAGTAGACCTTATTTTTGCCGGACCATGGCTGATTTCTTGTGTGGTTTATCTTGTACATGGGAGTCAGGGTAAAAGACCAAGATGTTTCTCAAGATTCTCATGGTGTTTTACCTCTGGTATTTTGTTTATTTTTTCCATTCATATAATCTATTGTAAATTATTACATTCTATATGACTACTTTTTAGAATATGTATGAAAATATAGAACAGATTTATTTGTTCTATATGGTTTATGGACATATTTTGTATTCATTTATTATGATCATTATGCTTCTCTGTCTTTCGTTTATTACTACTTCCACTATTTTGTACTATTTATTATCTATTATACTTATATTCCACTCTAATAAGAGGGTATATTCTCCCCACTATCAACTTCTTACACCCTCATTGCTAGTGAACATCCTCTAAAATAAAGGGATACACAATTGAGCCCATGTCACCCACTAGTCTGACTACCGTCATAGTGTACAATATATATAGGATGTTACATAGTCTAGAAAATGGATTCTATGATTTAGAGGGGCCACTCCTCTACGAATAAAACACCCACATAGTGTAATCCTTAAGGAATTTTGTTATTCAACTATGAATCCTAGTGGATCCCATTTTGATTAACCATTCACTATTAATAGTTTTATTTATAGGAGAACTGGGAGTATGGTAGACAAAGGTCCAAGAGGTTCTATGAGAAGAATATCAACTTATGAAATATGTTGGTATCGACTCATGTGTGAAATATTTGATGTTTGTTCACAATGAATGAAACAATAATGAAAGAACTGATCACTCTAAAGGATATTCTTGAATATACTGAACACATTTTTATGAGAATCCATAAAACATGCGATTAGTGGTTGCGGAATCATTGAAGGGTTTTATTTTTTCAATGTGAAGGCATAATTTTGGATAGTTTAATGTCATGATAAAAGGAAATTATCATACAATTTAACATAATGAAACTTGGAAATAATTCCCCATCATTCATTATAACACACATAGTTCATTTTGATCATAGTAGGTTTTTATGATCCCGATGATCACATGATTAATTATCTGCATGAGAAATAAGAATAACATGAACAATAATTTGAACTACTTGATATTTCATGTAAGGGAATATTTGGGTGTATTTCCATTTTGGTATGAGAGGGCATCCCTACAAATATATGGTTTCCACTAAGGGTCATATCTTAGAGGGTGAGTATTTTTGGATGGGCTCGAAAATGTGATATCCATAAGGAAATACTAATTTGGTAGTAAAAGAATGAATCAAAAAGTTGTTTTTTTAAATAAATATCTATACAATGATTAGGCTAGTCAGTGGGGAATTTTTTCCATTTTTTCATGACTCAACATAGGACTTGTGATTTGGGTGTCACTACATATCTTGTTGGAATAGAAATCAAGCCACAAATAGTTACTGAATGTAAAATTAACTATATATATATGACCTATATATATGTAGGGGGAATTCTTAGAAATTATGTTGTAGTTGGATATAGGATTTGAGATCTAGGATATCTTATGGAAAGAGGAATATATACACACATTGTTCTTGAAAGGGAGAATCTACATTTTGGTTTGGCCCATTTGTTGTGAGGGGGAATTTATTCCACTGATATATTGTATGAACCAATGATTGTAAAGATTGAAAACAATATTTATCATTTCGTATTAGAAATTAATCTTTATGTAATTATTGACAATGATAAATTCCCTACCTAGCTCTGATTCATATGTAGGGATTGGGAATTTCACATTTTTCATTATGTAGATCTATTTGATGTGTAAAAAGTATAATTCGGCCTCACATTATAACCCCATTTGTGTAATTTATCTTCAAATGACTAGTATTTCTTTAATACAGATTTAATTTTATATGGTGAGTTTTTCTTTTATGCAGTTTAATTCCATATAGTAAGGATGCCTTCCATGTAGTCTAACATCATATAGTTTATAAAACTTCTATAAAGTTTAACATCATATGTTTAGAAAGTGTGATTTCATGATGTTTAATGTCTTGATGAGTGAACATGTTATCATAACGGATACTATAAAAATTAATTTCTAATAAACATCGTGTTAGTGGGTGGTGTAACACATTAATTATCCATTGTTTCCATGAAATAAATTCTATTAAAATAGACCATATGTTTGATTTAATATTAGTCACACATGGTTTCAAACATTTTACGTTTAAATAATGGTATCCCTGGGGTTCATAACACACAACCATTTCTATTAAGAGGAATGATAAATACACTACCATTTTATGAAATACTTTCACAATTCAAATCCTAAAAACATTGATGATACGAGTGTATGAATCCTTATCTTGTTTATTGGATCTAAATCATCCATAAATCATTGTGAATGATAGTTATATGAATGTCTCCGATAGATATCTATTTTGAGTGATAGAAACATGTCTTCTAGGGGAAATAATTCCCCTATCCCATAATCAAATGAATATTTGGTTTCTTTTATAGTAATGCATGTAGTGGTATTATATATAAGGCCACAACCTTAAACCTTACTTAATCTTGAGTTATTACAAGATTACACATTGAGGATCTTTTCAGGTTTAGAGTTTTAGAGAATTAGATCATAAAACTTGCATTACATTCCACATATAAACAAAGTGGTTACATAAAGATAGTATTCTTCTTTCCCATCAATGGAAACATATTTAAAATAAAACATGGATTCTTTCTTGACACTTCCTTGACACTATCATCATATCATGTACCTTTCCCTTGACCTGTGAAAAACATTTCAAAAAAACTTGGGATGAGCATAAAAAGTTCAGTAAGGGATATAAACATATGGAAAGGAAACATGGGTACATATATACATAAGGATGAAATCATACTTTACCCATAAAACATAAGCACTTTAACATACCTTGTCAAATCATGAATAAATCATAGAAATCATAAGACATAAAGGTAACTTGAGGCATTCATAACATTCTTACATAAGGAGTAACCCTCTTGGTTACGTTTGTAATACCCATCATAGTATATTCCCTAAATCATTTCGGAGAAACCTTAACGTTTCACTCCTTCGCGTTACCCAATGCATTGGAGAGCTATATCGGGCTCACCCGCCCTTAGTTTATCACAGAACCACCCATCTTCATAATAATTCCCAAGAACCTCAACATAATCGTATCACATAAAACATGCATAAAGGAAACATAACATTTCCACCTTTCAATCACAAGATATAAATACAATACATTGATAGAAAAACATTATGAAAACCATTTTCAATACCAAAATAAAAGAAAATTAAAACATGGTATTTATTTTTCTTTAAAAAAAGGTATGGCTTGTAGATGAAGATGAAACTCAAATAACGGTCACTGTGGCGGAGAAGTCGTTGTCACCGCATACGCACGAAAAAAACATTCCCTTTTGTCATTTAGTAAAACGCTTCGTATAAAAAAGATTCCTTTTGGATAAACGTAAAAGTCAAAGGGGTTTATACACCGTATAAAAGAAGGTTGTGTATAAAACAAAATATGCCTCAATGAAAGGAGATTGAGACGAAGTCCCATACCTCGGGTCCGACCTAACTCGATCGTTCTTTAATGTCATGAATAACAAACCTAAGTTAATTTCTACTTGTTTAAGAACCTTTTCAAGTTCATTATTCCTTTTATATCACTTATTTCCATGTCATGAACACTATGTAATTATTTAGGTTAATAACGGTCGTTTTAACGATCATTGGTACTTGAGTCAAAAATAAACCCTTTATAATTACAAGCTGTTCATGTATCCATTATATCCAGAATTATAATCATGATGTATATATCATATATACCTAGTATATACATGCATTTATAATATTACATAATCATTTAGTGGTAAGAAATGAAATGCACCGTTCATGGAGACGGTAAGCCGTACGTACGCATGAACGCTACTTTCATTTCTATTTCGTATTTTATAGAATGGAATCATAATTATATAAAGGTATATTATAATTCCAGTATAATATCATATATAATATCATAGTTCCATCCTTTATATGTCCCACATATGGTATTTAATGAATCAAATCACTTTGAGGGGGCGGTAGTCCGCACTTCCTTAAATGAAGATATTGCGTTTACCCATAATGGAAACCATAAAGGTATGCCCAAAATGAAAAATACAGAATCTTAAGGAAAACATAAACATATTATATATCATATATAAATATAGTTACATCTTAATGGCCACCTTTTAAGGTGTTAAAATAATGTTGAACAATCATCGTTTCGGTAGGCATAAATTCTCCATCCCTGTAAACAGTATGTCCATTAACCATTATAAGTAGGTGTGTGTAGGTGTAGCTCAAATCCTTCTTATAACAGCATCCTAGTATATTTGAGATACTGGAGTTGTTACAAAATAAATGAATAAAAAGAGTTTAGGAGGTTGGAGAAGCAAAATTAAACAAAAGGACTCAAGTGAAGACATTACCTTAAAATCAGATAACTCCCTTTGGTTTGAGCTCAAAGGCTTCCTTGGGAAGACTTCTGCCCAAAGTGAGGCTTCAAGGAGTAAGAAAGGGATGTGGAGAACCAAAATGGGCAGGGGTTGGCCGAGCCAAAGGCTTTGGGAGTGTGGGTAAGGAGGTAGAGTTGGGGGCCTTTTATAAGAGGAGAGGAGGGACACTCTTGGAAAGTAAAGAAATGATACTTTATTTGAAAATGATTTTCGGATTCAAAAGGTCCCACATTGATATAATTCGAGGTTAAGGTGATAAGGGTTCGAATTCCACCCATCCAATAGGTTTTGGACATGTTTTGGTCTTATATTTTACATTATCATTCCATTTTATTTAAATCCTTTATTAATGTGGTAATCGCTTCATCATCATGATGTCATAAATAATTTAATTTATTTAAAGTCTAAAAATTATGAAAAAAATATCATGATGTAGGAAATATTTTTAGCTTTGTAATGAATATTTATAGTCCAAAAGATAAAAATTAAAAATATTTTACTTAGGTGATACATTCTTTGTCACATTTAACATTCTTTAAAAATAAAAAAATCAAAAAGTCACTTCCTCACAAAAGTGATTCCATGGGGCCCCCATGTTTGGCACAAGGCATCCCATGGTCGGCCATGAGACAACCAGTATCCTTAGAACACATGTAGTGGTCTTTTTGTATTATTATGTTATCATTTTATTATCCTTAACTACCCAATTACTCATTAATCAAGATAATTAAAGATAATTATCGTTGTTACTATTCATAATGTCCAAAAACAAAAGAGTATTGATTAAATAATTTGGACCTTCTGATTCCAAATATGTAATCCATTTTACAAAATTCCAAACACAAAATTGCAATAATTGATTTACAAATAATTCCCGTTGTCAAAACAAATAGCGGGTTTTTTTGAAACAATATCTATGAAAAGTTTGGCATTAGTTTATGACCAATTCCAAAGTGAAATTAATCCTAATGACCACCATTGGATTAAATGGTAAAAATATATTCATATTACACTTTAAGACTAATTAAAAAGATAATCTAAACAAATAATTAAATTAAATGAAAAAGCAGTTTTGATGTAAAATGCAGTATTTTTCACTATTCATTAAAAAAATGAACATTGTCAGAAAAATACCAAAAATTCACACAAAGTAAATTTTGATGTCCCAATCATAAAGAATAAGTTTATTTTGACAAACATATCTTATAAAATTGTCAAAAGATATATTTAAAAATGGTTTTCCATCAAAAGGCAGTAAAACAATCCTTTAAAAAATATTAGTGTATTCCATGCTTAAGATTGGATTTATTTTCATTTTAAGCCTCTAAAACACTATCTAATTCATTAATAGACATAGATAAAAATATCTATTATTCATTAATTACTTGGTATGTTACATCCTTCCCCCCTTTAGAAAATTGTGTCCCCACAATTTATTTACTTATCGAATAAATGGGGGTACTTATCCCTCATTACATTTTCAGATTCCCATGTTGCCTCTTCAATCATGTGGTTTTTCCACAAAACCTTTACCTGATTAATCACCTTATTTCGTAACACATGCTCCCTGTGGTAAATAATCTGGACCAGTTATTCCTCATAAGATAGGTTCTCTTCCAGCTGAACTACCTCTGGACTCAATACATGAGATGGATCTGGCATATACTTTCTCAACATCAAAACGTGAAAAACATTGTGTACCTGAGATAAAATCGGAGGTAAATCCACCCGGTATGCAACTGATCCAAATCACTCTAGAATTTCATATGGTCTAATGAACCTTGGACTCAGCTTTCCTTTCTTACCAAATCTCAACACACTTTTCCATGGTGAGACTTTGAGAAAAACATGATCACCTACCTCAAAAGAGAGATCCTTCCTCCTGTTGTCCGCATAACTCTTCTTCCTGCTTTGAGCTGTTCTCATGTTTGTCTGAATCAGCTAAACTTTTTCTTCCATCTCTTCTACCAATTCTGGTCCCATCAACTTCCTTTCACCCACTTCATCCCAAAAAGTTGGATTTCGACACCGCTTCACATATAACGCCTCAAATGGTGCCTTCTGTATACTGGAATGAAAACTGTTATTATATGAAAATTCAACCAAAGAAAGATGTTGGTCCCAACTTCCCTGATAATCCATCGAACAAGCTCGTAGCATATCCTCCAAGGTCTGAATTTTTAATCTGACTACCCATCCGATTGAGGATGAAATGTTGTACTAAAATTTAATTCAGTACCCAACAACTTCTGAAGGCCTTTCCAAAATTTAGAAGTGAACCTGGGATCACGATCAGATACAATGGAGAGAGGAACTCCATGTAACCTGACTATCTCTTTAAGATAAAAATGGGAACGTTGATCTAGGGAAAAAGTATCTTGTATAGGAAGGAAATGAGAAATTTTAGTCAAGCGATCAACAATAACCCAGATTGCATTATTACCTCGAGATGTCTTCGGCAATCCCACGACAAAGTCCATGGATATATTCTCCCATTTCCACTCCGGCACTAGTAAAGGCTGAAGCATCCCTTTCGGTAACTGCCGCTCTACTTTAACCTGTTGACATGTCAAACACTTCACAGTAAAATCAGCAATATCCCTTTTTATTCCATCCCACCAGTAATACTCCCGCAGATCTCTGTACATCTTAGTACTGCTAGGATGAACTGAAAACGGAGAACTATGAGCTTCACATAACAACTCTCTCTTCAACTGTGAATCACAAGTCACACACAATCTCTTCCCAAATCTCAAAACGCACTCATTATCAATGTTTAATTCAGGCATCTTACCTTTCTGCACTAGCTCTACCTTTTTCTGCAACTCACTGTCTTGCTTCTGTGCTTGCTTGATTCTATCTGATTGAGATGATCTCACTGATACCTGAAACAAAACAGAAGAACTTCCTGCACCAACAACTTCTGTGCCAAAGTTCATAAAATCCTTAACCAAAGGATCACGTTCCAAATGCAACATTTCTAATGAAGCATTACTTTTTCGACTCAAAGCATCAGCCACTTTATTTCCTTTTCCCGGATGGTAATGAATTGTACAATCATAATCCATGATTAATTCCAGCCATATCCTCTGTCTCATGTTTAACTCTTTCTGAGTGAATATATACATTAAACTTTTTTTGATCAGTATATATTTCACACTTTACTCCATACAAATGATGCTTCCAAATTTTTAAAGCGAAAACAACAGCAGCTAATTCCAAATCATGTGTAGGGTAATTTACCTCATGAGTTTTCAACTGTTGTGAAGCATATGCAATTACCTGATAATTCTGCATTAGGACGCAACCAAGTCCTTTTAATGAAGCATCACTGTATATAACAAACTCACCATTCCTGGAAGGTAGTGCCAAAACTGGAGCATTCACCAATCTTCTTTTCAATTCCTGAAAACAATCATCACATTCTTTTGTCCAGATAAACTTAACACCCTTTCGAGTTAACTTAGTCATTGGACTAGATAACCGTGAAAAATTTCTAACAAACCTTCAGTAATAGACTGCCAAACCAAGGAAGCTACGAATATCAGTTACATTTGTGGGTCTTGGACAGTCTTCCACAACATTTGTTTTTGCAGGATCAATAGTTATCCCATATTTAGAAACAATGTGACCATGGAAAGAAATTTGTTGCAACCAAAACTCACATTTGCTGAATTTTCCATACAGTTTCTTTTCGTTTAAGGTTTTCAAGATAACCCTTAAATGTCTTTCATGCCCCTCTTTACTTTTAGAAAACACCTAAATATCATCAATGAAAACCACCACAATCTTATCCAAGAACTCATGGAAAATTCTATTCATAAAGTCTATGAATACAGCAGGTGCATTGGTTATCCCAAAAGGCATTACTACAAATTCATAATGGCCATATCTTGTACGGAACGCGGTCTTCGGAACATCTTCTTCCTTTAACTTCAGCCGACGGTACCCCGATCTCATGTCAATCTTTGAAAAATAATGAGCTCCCTAGAGCTGATCAAACAAATCATCGATATGAGGAAAAAGATATTTTTTCTTAACAGTGATGTTATTCAAGGCTCTATAATCAATGCAAAGTCTCATTGAACCATCTTTCTTTTTAACAAATAAAACAGGAGCACCCCATGGTGATGTGCTAGGTTGAATGAAACCTTTCTCTAATAAAACTTGCAATTTCTCCTTCAACTCTAAAAGTTCAATTTGAGCCATTCGATAAGGGGGTTTTAAAATTAGCTTAGCATCAAGAACTAAGTCAACAGTAAACTCAACTTCCCGATCTGGTATTATTCCAGGAAACTCATCAAGAAAAACATCAGGATACTCATTTACCACTGGCACATCATTAATCTAAACAGTTCCTTTATTTTCAACGATGTGTGCAAGGTAACATTCATTTCCATCTTTTACAAGTTTCTTGGCCTATTGATAAGTTATCAACAGTAAGGGTTCATTCTTGTACACAAACTGAAAGTCTTTCTGAAAAGAAACTTCTTTAGCTCTACAGTCAATCTTATCATGGTAAATAGAGAGCCAATCCATACCCAGGATAACATCAAACTCTACTAGAGGTAGAACAATAAGGTTTGCAAGTAGGTTCTTTCCAAAGATAAGGATATGAAGATTCTTATGAATTCTTTTTGCCTCAACATTTCCCCCAGGTGTTTTTACCAAATGTTCAGGAGTCATTTCTTGAGATGGTATTCCCATTTTACTAGAAAAGTTTTCAGAGATGAAAGAATGTGTGGTCCCCGAATCAAACAACACACTGGCATAATCTGAAAAAACAAAGTACCTGATACAAATTCATTTGATGGCCCGACATCTGCTGAAGTAGTTGCAAAGGATTTCACCACCCCTTTCTGCTTGTAGTCTAACTCCTTGCCATCACTCAAGATCTTTTTAGGACACTCGTTTGTATAGTGACCCATCTCATTGCACTTAAAACATTTCACTTACTGTAAATAAAATTTTGTATTACATTCACCTTGATCTTTTTCAGTGCAATCACGAGCCTTATGTCCAATCTTACCACATCGGTAACACTTTCCAGAATTTAGAAGACATTCCCCAGCATGCCTTTTGCCACATTTATCACAAACTGGAAACTTAGATTTCTGACCATCAGACTTTTTTGAAGATTTATTCCCTTTCTCCTGCCACCTCGGTCTCTTCTCCTACTGGTTGTTTTATAACACATGGTCATCGCCAAACTCCATTTCCACTTTCTCAGCACATCGAACAACCTTTTCATAACTTTTAAACTCACGGGAAGCTAATGCCCTTCGATATTTTGTTTTTAATCCCGAGTAAAAATGATTGATTTTACTATCAAGGTCTCGAATAAAATTTGGATCATACCTTGCCAATCGAGTGAAACTTTCTTCATAGGTAGCCACTGAGTCTTATTCTTGCCTCAATTCCAAGAATTGTTTTTCCATCCTAAGTCGAACAGACTTAGGAAAATACTTTTCAAGAAACATACCTTTGAATTCATCCCAGTCGAGAGCATCAATCTCATTAGCGTCCCTGATATTTTTAACCATCGACCACCACTGATCTGCTTCACCCTCCAAACGGTAAATAACAAGACTAACATTTTGATTGTCTGAACACCACATGAAATCGAAAATCTTCTCCAGTGCTTTAATCCACCCTTCAGCTAGCACAGGGTCATATGATCCTCTGAATGATGGGGGATGTTTCCTCATGAAATGTTCCACCACTGACATGTTCCTCTGCGGTTGATCTGGCTGATCTCGTGTATGGATACCACCACCATTTATCGCTTGAGTCAACTATGCCATTACTGCATCAAACTGTTCAGTTCCAATTCCGACCATCTCAGGATGCTGATTTCGAAGGTTATTTCCTTCTTCATGCCTTCCTAGCACTGCTTCCCTGTTTCTTCTGCGGAAAACCATTCTGAACAAACATGTCTTAGATGAAGCAACATGGTAATCTTCAAATACTATATCACTTCAATTTGACAATAAAAAAAATATTTTTGGATAATCATTTAATAGAATTATAACTCCTAAAGTTATCTAAACTGACCTATGATACCAACTATAAGGCCCCAACCTTAAACCTTACTTAATCTTGAGTTATTACAAGATTACACATTGAGGATCTTTTCGGGATTAGAGTTTTAGAGAATTAGATCATAAAACTTGCATTACATTCCACATATAAACAAAGTGGTTACATAAAGATAGTATTCTTCTTTCCCATCAATGGAAACATATTTAAAATAAAACATGGATTCTTTCTTGACACATCCTTGACACTATCATCATATCATGTACCTTTCCCTTGACCTGTGAAAAACATTTCAAAAAAACTTGGGATGAGCATAAAAATCTTAGTAAGGGATATAGAAATTTGGAAAGGAAACATGGGTACATATATACATAAGAATGAAATCATACTTTACCCATAAAACATAATCACTTTAACATACCTCATCAAATCATGAATAAATCATAGAAATCATAATACATAAAGGTAACTTGAGGCATTCATAACATTCTTACGTAGGGAGTAACCATCTTGGTTACGTTTGGAATACCCATCATAGTATATTCCCTAAATCTCTTCGGAGAAACCTTAAAATTTCACTCATTCGCATTACCCAATTCATTGGAGAGCTATATCGAGCTCACCCGCCCTTATTTTATCACGGAACCTCCCGTCTTCATAATAATTCCCAAGAACCTCAACATAATCGTATCACATAAAACATGCATAAAGGAAACATAACATTTCCACCTTTCAATCACAAGATATCAATACAACACATTGATATAAAAACATTATGAAAACCATTTTCAATACCAAAATAAAATAAAATTAAAACATGGTATATATTTTTCCTTAAAAAAAGGTATGGCTTGTAGAGGAAGGCGAAACTCAAATAACAGTCACGGCGGCGGAGAAGTCGTTGTCACCGCATACATACGACAAAAACATTCCCTTTTGTCGTTTAGTAAAATGCTTCGTATAAAAAAGATTCCTTTTGGATAAACGTAAAAGTCAAAGGGGTTTATACACCGTATAAAAGAAGGTTGTGTATAAAACAAAATATGCCTCAATGAATGGAGATTGAGACGAAGTCCCATACCTCGGGTCCGACTTGACTCGATCGTTATTTAATGTCCTAAATAATAAACCTGAGTTAATTTCTACTTGATTAAGAACCTTTTTCAAGTTCATTATTCCTTTTATATCACTTATTTCCATATCATGAACAATATGTAATTATTTAGGTTAATAATGGTCGTTTTAACGATCATTGGTACTTCAGTCAAAAATAAACTCTTTATAATTACAAGTTGTTCATGTATCCATTATATCCAGAATTATAATCATGATGTATATATCATATATATCCAGTATATACAGGAATTTATAATATTACATAATCATTTAGAGGTAAGAAATGAAATGCATCGTTCATGGAGACGGTAAGTCGTACGTACGCATGAACGCTACTTTCATTTCTATTTCGTATTTTATAGAATGGAATCATAATTATATAAAGGTATATTATAATTCCAGTATAATATCATATATAATATCATAGTTCCATCCATTATACGTCCCACATATGGTATTTAACGAATCAAATCACTTTGAGGGGGCGGTAGTCCGCACTTCCTTAAATGAAGATATCGCGTTTACCCATAATAGAAACTATAAAGGTATGAAAAATTGAAAAATACAGAACCTTAAGGAAAACATAAACATATTATATATCATATATAAATATAGTGACATCTTAATGGCCACCTTTGAAGGTGTTAAAAGAACGTTGAACAATCATCGTTTTGGGAGGCATAAATTCACCATCTACGGAAACAGTATGTCCTTTAACCATTATATTTAGGTGTGTGTAGGTGTAGCTCGAATGATTCTTATAAAAAAATCCTAGTATATTTAACATACTGGATTTGTTACAAAAGAATTGAATAAAAAGAGTTTAGGGGGTTGGAGAAGAAAAATAAAACAAAAGGACTCAAGTGAAGACATTACCTTAAAATCGGGTAACTCCCTTTGGTTTGAGCTCAAAGGCTTCCTTGGGAAGACTTCTGCCCAAAGTGAGGCTTAAAGGACTAATATAGGGATGTGGAGAGCCAAAATGGGCAGGGTTTGGCTGATCCGAAGGCTTTGGGAGTGTGGGTAAGGAGGTAGAGGTGGGGGCCTTTTATAAGAGGAGAGGAGGGGCACTCTTGGAAAGTAAAGAAATGTTACTTTATTTGAAAATGATTTTCGGATTCAAAAGGTCCCACACTGATATAATTCTAGGGTAAGGTGATAAGGGTTCTAAATACACCCATCCAATAGGGTTTAGACATGTGTAGGTCTTAGATTTTACATTATCTTTTCATTTTATTTAAATCCTTTATTAATGAGGTAATCACTGCATCATCATGATGTCATAAATAATTTAATTTATTTAACGTCTAAAAATTATGAAAAAAATATCATGATTTAGGAAATATTTTTATCTTTCTAATTAATATTTATAGTCCAAAATATCAAAATTAAAATTATTTTACATAGGTGATACATTCTTTTTCACATTTAACATTCTTTAAAAATAAAAAGATAAAAAGTCACTTTCTCACAAAAGTGATTCCACGGGGCCCACAAGTTTGGCACAAGGAATCCCATGGTCGGCCATGAGACAACCAGTAGCCTTAGGACACATTGTGTGGTCTTTTTGTATTATTATGATATCATTTTATTATCCTTAACTACCCGATTACTCATTAATCAAGATAATTAAAGATAATTACTGTCGTTACTATTCATAATGTCCAAAAACAAAAGAGTCTTGATTACATAATTTGGAAATTTTGATAGCAAATATGTAATCCATTTTACCAAATTCCAAACAAAGAAATTTCAATAATTGATTTAAAAATAATTCCCTTTGTCAAAACAAATAGCGGGTTTTTTTGAAACAATATCTATGAAAAGTTTGGCATTAGTTTATGACCAATTCCAAAGTGAAATTAATCCTAATGAATAACATTGGATTAAATGGTAAATCAATATTCATATTACACTTTAATACCAATTAAAAAGATAATCTAGACATATAATTAAATTAAATGAAAAACCAGTTTTGATGTAAAATGCAGTATTTTTCACTATTCATTAAAAAATGAACATTGTCAGAAAAATACCAAAAATTCACAAAAAGTAAATTTTGATGTCCCAATAATAAAGAATAAGTTTATTCTGACAAAAATATCTTATAAAATTGTCAAAAGATAGATTTAAAAATGGTTTTCCGTCAAAAGGCAGTATAAAAATCCTTCAAAAAATATTAGTGTATTCCATGCTTAAGATTGGATTTATTTTCATTTTAAGCCTCTAAAACACTATCTAATTCATTAATAGACATAGATAAAAATATCTATTATTCATTACTTACTTGGGGTGTTACATTATAGGCCCATAAATCATGATGTACCCTTTCTTTCTAAGACTTATTTTCATTTTAAACCATTTTATAGATTATATAAGATATACTTTTTAATTACTCTATATATCCATTTTTCACAACATGATAGAGGGATGAATGGTTAGAATTGATGTTGTACTTCTATTATAGTTTCTTTAAATCGTAAGAAACAAATTTGTTTCCACTATTCATTAGTATCTTGTGAGGGACACTAAATATGGAAATGTTTATTTACTATATGATATTGTAGAAATTATTCATCATGATTTACTTAAGGTGATCAACCTCATATAATTTGGAAAAGTAGTCCATATCATTATGGTTATACTAAAACTTCTTCGATATAGCTGGGGGATATTAGCACACAACAACTTTTACTCCTATGGGAAGTGTCCTGGAATAAATTGCTAAATGTAGTTCCTCTTGGGGTTTAGGGGTGATGTGTTTAGGAATATATCATTCACAAAACCTCTTGGTTGATTCCTCAAAGTCCTATATCATTTCTTTTTATTGGTAACCAAGAATACTAATTTGGTGGGAGAGTCAGATTATTGATAGGTGAGTACAATAAGGGAATGCAAGGACATCATCACTAATAGAAAAAATATATTGTCCTACAATGGTTCGAAAGGGGAATCTATAAAATCCACATTTATAGAATGATTTATGATGATTTATACCATCTAATATTGTGATTTTTGCTTCTAGGTCTTGAATATGTTCTCTTTTTTATCAATCTAGCAGTAGGATCCCATTTTAGAGGTGACCTATTACGGTATACATCCATCCACATATGGATATTGTCTCATTACTCTACGAGACAATGTTGAACTATTTTATTTTTTCAATGTAACAGGTTATGAATTGAGAGACCACCATTCATTTTCTGATACAGAAAACCACATTGTTCTAATTAGTATCTTTCAAGGGTCTGTCTATATTATCCAGTGCATCAAAACAATCATTTTGTGATCAAGGTACATGATGAAATGCTAGTTCAAAAGGAAATTATTCCATAAATAATTGGATGTAACATATTATTTGGCACAATTAATCCTTCATGATGTCATTCTCACTTGTAAACAATATTATTACTAGCATCGAGTTGACTTTTATATTCAAGCATGAAATCTATATTTGTAGGAATAACTCTATGTGGAAAAAAGGAAATTATATTCTAAATTATTATTAGTGTATCCTTATAAAATGATAAAGAATAATAAAACATTTCTCTATGTAAGGGAAAAAAATACAATCCCTAGTCCAACCCAGTAGAGCTTTTGGTTATCCATAATCATTCCAATGACTTTAGTAAGAACCATAATAATCCCATGTTCGAGGAGTTTCATGGGTATATGAAACCAATTTTTTCATGTATGGTTTCCATTGAAATGATTTTTGCAGAAGGATGTGTTAAAAGTAAATCATCAAGGACCATCCCTTGAAATATCTTCTGTGACTAAAACTCTGTGAAATATTGTTGTAGGATAACCACCCATTATGCAAAATTTACAATTAACATAGAGAGAACAAATATTTACTTTATCAGTTATTTAGGAGAGACCATGTGGAATTCATAATGATGTAGGTAATGCCTAATCATTATAACTGCAATAGTGAGTATGAGGTTGTTTTTCCTGATATCGAAATAATGGGTCTTAGAACTAATAATCATTCAACTGAGATATTAGAGTTTTCATTCATACCCTAAATTCATTTTTCTATATGATGTAATCTCCAAGTGATCCTTCATGGTGGCCACATATAGAATAATTGGAATTACCTCTAAAATAAAAATCAAAACCATTATGATAGGTTGGTACTAAATGAGATTCTCAAAATATTGTTGGCATTACTCATCCTATTGAAAAGCAATCTAATTGTTCATGAATACTGTCATGTAGCCGTATTTTATTAGTTATCTAGGATATGAAATAATGAATATAGGTGAGGTTATCTTGGATCCCCCATAGTAAATTATGAATCAAATGAGGTTTAAATTCTAGTACTCCACTAGAATATAATTATTTAACCTCAATTCCACAATGACAAACTTTGAAGAAAATAAAATTTCATAATATCACTATGGTATCACAATTTTTGGGATTTATCTTTATACAATGCTTCTAAATTGTGTTGAATATTGATTAATGATCCATTAAGTGATGACAAAATTGTCGATATTTTACCGCCATGTCTCTGAAATAACATTCCATGATTCATCCCCTGAATATTATAATGATATAGTGCATGGAATGTCAGTAAGTTATGTTAGTGTTCTTTAATCCAAATTTAATGACCTGGTTAAAAAATATCCCCTAATATAATATGAATTCAAGGGATTCATCATCTAGATGGGAAAAATTTATTTGATTAAACAATTAATACCAATCCACAATGTAATAGTCTCTTAATCCAGTAGTTTCATTAAAAAAATATATGATTGAAAATGTGAAATCATCCTTTGGGAAATTTCAATTAAGGTCTACAAAAATATTTAAGGAACTAATATTCCGACTATTTTTATTGATAGGGATGATGTTTGAAATTAAGTTTGGGTACTGAACCTTTTGAAAAACATAGATATTTATCTATTTCTAAAAACCTAATTCAATATTAGTATAATGAGAGGGGTAAATTCTATTGGTTTCCAGCTTTAATCCCCAGTGGTCATCAGGAAAGCCCCGTTGATGAGTAGCCACATCAGGGTTTATGACGAGCATCTAATTATAATTCTATTGGAATAAAAATACATGATTCATTATAAATATAATGTACATATCCTTCCCTTTGAGATGAATGAAGGAAATAGTCAAGGTTTTTTCATGTATCTTATTGTGTTTCAAAATTCACCAACCTATATTCATTGATGGGTGTGGATATACATTCCTCAAATGTGAAGGGGTGTTCCGAAGGTCATCCTCCTTTTAATCTATTTCTTTTTTTAATAATATCCTTGAGCATGGTGAATAATTTAGAGGTACCTATATCATTTTTGAGATATAGGAATCCTTGTGGAGATACATTGACATTATGAACTACAAATGTCATCACTAAGACATTTTGGGTAGGGTTATCTTTTTTTTCCACAGCTACTGGTGACAGGAATGATATATAAATACTGAGCTACGTAGAATGTGTTGGGAGAATCATTTATATCCTCTAATAGGGAATGATAAATCCCAAATATTGATAGAGAAATAGTCATAATACACTTTAATTAATCCACTTCAGATGATTTGATTTTTAACGCATGAATAGTTTCTAGTAAGTATTTGATTTACCAAAATTTAATGGGAATGAGTCTACTTCCATGATCATGATTATGGGAATCACATTTTTACTATGGTTTATTCTCATGTAAATTATAGGTGTTTCCCCCAAAATAATTAAGAGTGAAACCCTTTATATCATCATCCACTATTATTCATTTTTAATCCCTCTTATAGAAACATTCCACAACATATATGTATTTTCAAGACTCAGAGGGGGAGTCATCAAAATATTGTATTCTAATAAACCCATATATTAGGTTATTTCAATAATTGATGAAATGATGAATGTATATCCATGTGTCTGTGAAGATAAAGGGTTTACAAGAAAGATGTTATATATTGTGTCCTTCTAGATAACCTTGAAATCAACATTAGATATGGGAGCCAAAAATTGATCAATGAGCTTAATCATTCTGATAGAAATTTTCTAACTTTTTTCATTCCCATGAATGGTTATCGTTATCAAATATAATCCCCTCTCAATATCCTAATAATTAGAGGGTCCAAATTAGGATGAGGTTGATAACATAATCATTTTAATCTTGGTCACTTTGGATGTCAACATGATCATTTTTATAGAAACGTATTGGGCCTTGATATATCTCTAGATGACCACTTCCTAATCATATTCTATGAAAATTATTATTTATGACATTATTATTGAATAATAACCACATAGTAAATATCAGGTATATATAATTACTTTTGAAACTCATTTTGTCTCTATAAGGCCTCAATGAGTTCCTCTATGAGTTCATTTAAAAATTAGACATCACCCATGAATGAGTGTTTTTATGGGACCACTAAAGAATATTTTAGAACGTGGTATTTTTGTGCCATAGGTCTATAATTCGAAAGGTGGGGTTTCTCCAAATTATATTTCCTAGTAGTTGAGGATTTTTAGGTTGATGGGACTGGTCCATTAGAAGATGTCATGGGAGACACTACTAAATGTGGTGTAGGATGCACTGACCTCCCATTGTTCAGGTTGTCAAAAAATTATAGCCGACTTGTAGGTCATTTAAAATGAATTCGGTTGAATGTTGGATAAAGGGATATCTTGTATATTCATTTGTAGGTTGGGATTTCTAAAATTATATTCCTTGGCTCTTGGCCATGTATGTGAATTTTATGGGGATATGACCAGAATTCTAGGTTTAGCCACCCCCATGCTTCACCCTGTACCCACAACCCATGCTTCCTTATTGTTTGGAACTATAGTATGTATGGGGAAATCATACCTAGAAAAATATTAATCATTTAAGATATGATATGTGAAGTGAAATACATTAATAGAACAAAAAATGTGGTCTTTATTCGATGAGGGTTATATTTGGTAGGATAGTTCCCGTTCATTGGATGTTGAAGGAATGAAATCTGAAAGAATAACATATTGTGAAGGAGTTGGATATGAATCTTTCTAGTTTTTGAACATTAAATCTTTATTAGGTATTTTTTTAAATGAATCATCCCGGGGTTCCAGGATTGTTGGTGTATTGTAAAGATACACTCTCAGGATTAAATGATTTTGTTAACTATATTTTGAGTCATCTTGAAATGAAACTTTGATCCACCCAAGTCCAGAACATATTGATAATCACACTATTCTTATAGTAGGGTGATAGTTACACCTGTCCCCTATAACACCACATGATATTTTGAAATATTTTTTGAAATAAATATATTCTTTTCAGTGATTATTTTATACAAAATGACAAGTTACATTTTTTATTACTCACAACACTGATTTTATCTTGCATTATATGGGGTTCTATGTTTTAACACACCATTATATATTATTAATATTATTATTTAAATGTGGAATTTAAAACCTATCCATTAAAAATAAATTTATTAATAGTAATAGCTTAATTTTAAGTATCATGTTATTTGGGTATATATAATGAAATAATATTTAAAAAAATTACTTTATTTTTAGAAAAGTCTGTATATGTTTCATAAATACTACTTTTTAAAAAACATGTTCTTTTTTATTTTTGTGAAAAATTAATAAAAATAATTTCTACTGAATTTGGTAATTTTATTTGAAAAAAGTACATTTATTACGTCTATATGTAAAAATTATCTTAGGGAGAATTTTTGATAATTTTATAGAATGATAAATTTTTCAGTGATTAGTGAAACATATGGGTATTTATTCAGAATTTTTATTTAATTTGTATAATTTTTTAAATAAATATTTTTTTAGGAGGTTTTAAAAGAAAACTTCATTTAATTGAATATAAATGGATCTATTTTAGGACATTATAATCAATTTCTTATAGATGTTTTATATAAAATTTTATTAACCATTTTGAGAATTTTTTCTTTGAAACCCTACTTTCCCATCCTATATGTCGTATTAATTTCAAATTAATATTTTACACTTATGTAAATGGAATTTGAAAAAATTTATTCCATATTTGGAAACGAAATATGTTATATTATCTAATAATTGCATATTAATTATTTATTATATTTAAGAGTAAAAACATTAAAAAATGTTTAACATGATTAAGGATAAAAGGGGATTATATAGGGTCAAAAAAAATGACAAGGGTTAAAAATGACACAAAACATTTCCAATATCCTTTATATGGAAATATTTAATAATTATATCTTTGTGGTTTGATAATGTACCATTTTTACCTTGTAAAACATGAAAAATAAGGGTACACATTTTTCATTTTAACTATTGCAAGTTTTCCCCTCACCTCACTTATAAAAGGCCACACATTCTCCTCCCCACTTAACACTTACATTACCTAGTAGTTTAGAAAAACTCCTAAAAAATTAACTTCATTAATTCCCTCCTAAAATACTAGTAGCCTTTTTTGTAAATCCAACCAAGGAATACATTCAAACCAAAATAACTATGGGTGTCTAAATGAGGGATTCACTAGATGTTCTCAATTGATTATTTGATTGTGTGACCTAAAATATATATTATGATGGGTTATCCTGACCATGACTCAAGACTAACTGGAAATATTTTCTAATTTTAGATATCCTTATCCTTATTTTTTATTTCCCTTATATCTCCAAACATCTATCCCATACATCACCTCTTATATTTTGTATCTATTTTTAATGATAATAGGGGTCATATATGATAAATAACTTCACATTGATGAATCTTTTCATGAAGAAGTTGATGTTTGAACAAGATTACAGTAGTGGAGAGATTTACCCGATATAATGATGGAGGGTCCTCATGATGGTATGTTATGTTCTTTTTATGAGGATTCATTTGATGTTAGTAATGTTTCACATCAGTGTATTGTTTTGATTGTACAACCCTTACAAAATATAGTGATATATTAATGAAATTACTATGATATCCTAAATTAGATGATGACTTCAAAATCATCAACTTTTCATGAAATTTATTCGAATGCTATTTATTCATGTGATGGATTCATGAGACATCCATGATCAGTTCGATTATTTTCTGCCAAACTGCCTCATGACTGATAGAACTTCACAAGGTGAAATTATGTGATTGGATTTCCCAATTATTTTTATTCAAAGACTCATATATTCAAATAATAACATGAATAAAAAATTACATTATTTCCTTAAAGATGTTGCAAATGTTTTCATTTCCTAGTTTTGATCAATAGAGAAGGCTGGAAAATAGTATAGCTGAGCGTTGATTGTCTCATGATTGAAAACTATCCATTAAAAGATATCAGGTGTGGCTCATTATGTGAAACATAGGGAGTGGGTGAGTGTAAGAGGTTAGAATAGGTTGAACATGTACAAGAGAATGATTAGACGGATTGGATTGGATTGATTAAGATTAATTCATTTGATTGATATGTTTTTACAGGGGAATAGCGTGAAGATCACAAATTTGTACCACATAGAAGTAACATGCTTTCTATTTCTGGTTAATATGGATGACTAAATGATCCCCATATTGAGAAGAAACATGTTTTGGATACTAGTAAAAAATTTCACCAACACCCTCACTAGACACACCATGTCCCTTCCTAGACTACTTAGGCTTCATTTTCAAGAACAATGCATGCTCATATCGTGTGCTATACTCACCCACCCCATGTCGCTCAATTGGATGGTTTTCCTGGATCTAGGGTGCAACCATGGTTGATCTAGATAACTGGCCAAATTATTTTCCTATGTTCCATTACAAATAGTTATTATAAGAATCTATGTAAAATGAATAAATTAATGGAATGATATAAACCAGTATAAAAATGAATCCCAATCCCAACCATCATTCATCAAGAATGCCTCTCTGGTACCTCTTTATAATAACTTGACCAGAAATATGAATTATATCTTCACAGGCTTCATACATCTAAAATATATATTGGAAATGTTCTCTGTGAAAATTTATGGGTTCCAAAAGAGCATATTATTGTAGTTGTGGTGTTGTAATGAGAAGAAAAATTTCCAAATCAAAAAATTATTTACATTTTTAATCAAAGGATTGTTTTAGGTAAGGAATTTAACATAAAAAATATATGTATATGTATTATACAGTGGATATTTTTTATGCATGGTTTAATAATTTTTTAATGAGGGGGATGAATAGGTAAATTATGAAACTCGGTTATGGAAATTACATCTTCTTTAGATGACTTCATTGGGATTTCACTAGAAGCCTTAATAGGGTGGATTTATAAAAAAACAAGGATTATCGGACTATTTATAAGAATTAAGAAGGTTATTATAACATCCTAGGTAAATAAATAATTTTAAATTTTCATACTTATAAATATTATTGAATTAAATATTAATTTTACTTTATAGGAGATTCTATGTTAGATGGCGTACCAGACACAAAACAATGGTGTTTTTGGAAGTCTTACAATGTTGAGTTATATTGAAATATAATAATATAATATTATTACAATTTTACAATAAATATTAGAGGATTAAAATAAAAAAAAAATTATTTTAAGCATAAATACTATAATATTCTTTTAATGTTTGTGTCACCGCGTTTTGATGGAGAACCCTTTTTAAATATAGTTTTTGTTAATATTATATGTTCTATTTCAAAAAAAATATTATTCTATTTTATAATCGGGAAATACATATTTACTTTGGATAAATTTTGGTATTTTTCTGATAAAGTTCATTTTTTATGAATTGTGAAAAATACTGTATTTTAATTTGAATTTCCTTTTAATCTAATTTCTTTATATGGTTAGATCATCTTTTTAAATGGTTTTTAAGTGTATATAGATTAAAATTTTACAATTTATTCATATTTTGGTCATTAGAAGTAATTTCACATTGAAATTGGACATAAACAAGTTTCAATCTTTTGATTGTTATTATTTCTTAAAAACATGTATTTATGACAAGAAGAATTCATTTTAAATTAATTTTATCCACTTCTCTGTTCGAAATATGGAAAAATGAATTCCATAAATGTTATTAAGATGTCCAAATTGTGTAAATAAGTTACTTTTTCAGACATTATGAATGTTTACTTGAGTAAATTTGTTTTACCATTTTTAAAGGGTAAATCTGGTAAATAAGGGTAAAAAAATATTATTATAGTAATTTCAAATTACCCTAACGTGTAACACCCCGAGATTTTATGAAAAATATTCTTTTCATTAATGTCTTGTGTTGTACGCTACAACAAAAGGAGCTTGCACAACACACATCCTTGACTTGACTTGCATTACATGCAATCACGACCTTCCTCGATAGCGTGTGTAGTACGCAATACCGAGTTTCACTAAACAACGATATGCTATTAAAATATTATTAAAACTAGCCGTTATGAATAGTAATAACAAATTTTTGAAAGTTTGTAAATTTTATTTTTAAAAATGGACTTCATTTTTTGATTCGGAATATCAAAATTAGCTTAGGGTGAAATTTTGGTACTTTTCGGATAACTTTCATATTCTGATGAATAGTGAAAAGTACTAAATTTTAATTAAAAACAACTTTTTTAATAGAAATAATTAATAGTGATAAATTATTAATTTGAGTGGTTTTAAAGTATATTTAGAATATATTTTTAAAATTTAATACAATGTTGGTCATTGTATGTAATTTCACATTTAAACCAGTTATAAACAAGTGTCAATCTTTTGATAGTTATTATCTCTTAAAAACACGCTATTTGTTTTGATGATGAGAATTATTTTTAAAATTAGTTAATGTAACTGATATGTTTTGAATTTGATAAAATAGACATCATTTTTTAATTCATAATATCAAATATAGCTTAGGCCTAATTTTTGGTATTTTTCTGGAAACTTTAATTTTTTGATGAATAGTGAAACCATAAGTGGTAGTTAAAAAACTGAATTTTTCATAAAACATAATTTTACCGCTTTTGTGAGTGGGATTTCGAAAATCCGAGAGACACGGTTAATATCAAGGACTGAAATGTGGTTCAATGAGAGGAAAATAATTTTTGGTGAATAGTAACTTTTTACTTTTTTTTACCACGGTTAAAAGTAAATAGGGTAATGAAGGGTAAAAATGATATTATTATTACCCTAGAACATGTATTAATTCTATTGGATAAGTGTAATTCGACCAAAAACAACCTTAGGAATAAAATATGACCATTTATGCCCACTTGGATTAGATTAGGACATTTATTATTAATTTATTTAAAGAAGGGTTAAAATAGTTAAAATCAAAGTTTAATAAGTAAATCATTTTTAATATAGGGTTATACATTAGATAAATTCGACTATAAATACTCATTATAAAGATAAACGATTTCCTATATAATGGTATTTTATTTGTAATTTTTAGACATTAAATAATTTAATTTATTTATGACACAACAATGATGTAGTAATTATCTTATTAATGAAATATTGACATAATTGATATTATAAATACCTAAATAAATGTAATTTGAGACTTTTAATAAATTAAACAAATTTTATAGGTTAATATGACATATTAGTATTGAATTAAGCAACTTGGTTCGAACTAATCATTATTTTATGATTTTTACATAAATCAATTACTAAATAGTGTCAAAATTGACATAAAATAGTTTTTAAAAAAATATTATATTATTAATTGATATTTTATTCTTAAAAATATACGGTTCGGCCAAATAACTTAGATAAGGTTATATATATTAATAATAAACAACTTGGGGTTCGTTTGGCTTGATATAGTAAGTTTATTAACCTTATAGTGTAAGAACACAAGAAGACACGATAAAAGTAAAATTATTTAACTTAATGTTGAAACTAAATGATAAGGTTATCATAGGAACCTGAACTTGTCTAAATTCTATTGGATGAGAGGATTTCGACCCATCCCCACCTTAGCTTCGAAATAAATCAATTTTGAGCTATTTAAAACCGAATTTGGCTTTATAAAAAATAATATTTTTAGTTTTCCAATGGTGCCCCTCTCCTCCCTTATAAAAGGGAACCTCCTCCCCCTCTTCCTCACACCACTTTGAGCCTTCAAGCTCGGCCAAACCCTGAAAATTTCTCCTCTCCACTTCCCTAGAAACATCCTAGAGGTTCTGGGCTTCTTCAAAGTCCTATTTTAGTGCCCTAAAAGGAGGTCTCAAAGAAGCACTTCAAAGAAGAGGTAATGTCCGTTACCGATTCTTTCATCTTTATTTCTTCTTACACTTCTTCTTATTTAGTTGTTTCATTATGAAGTAATAACATCTGTATCACTCACATACTGATATGTTATTATAAGTATTAAACAACCCTATTTCACCATCTATCCATCCTACGGAAAAAGAAATCACCGCACATGCGTACGTACGGAATACCGTCTCCACGCCGTGGTGTAATCTATTTTCCACCACCACCTTACTTGGATGGGTATAATCGTGTAAATAATGACTATATATGAGTATTATAAATTGATATTGATCCTTAAATAGTATGCATACACTCCAATACAATTCCACGATCATAGGAACGATATCATCACTCGTGCGTACGTACGGAATACCGTCTCCACAATGCGATGCGACTCATTATACATGATCTTCATTTCATAATGATTATATAAATGAATTGAATGAATGAATATGATATATATTACACTAATACCATTCTGTAAATGAGGTATCTATAACCTAATGAGAAGAATAATAATTTATTCGACAAAACACGCATAAGAACAAAAAGTAATAAACACCCGAATAACAAGTAGTAATGAAATACTACTAATAAGAAGCTAATAATATGACCATATATGATATCATAACAATAAGTATGATTCTGGAATAAGTCAATAACATTATATAAATCATTATAAAGGAGGTTCAGACACTTACGAAGCAAATCGGACCTAAGGTTAGGGAAATATCACAATCTAATTTTTATTCGAGATTGTTTATACTTTAGCATTTACTGGGATGTATTTTATCATACACATCCATGTTTCCTCAATATGTAATATTATTTCCATCCACCTACAATTGTTTAAATCCAATTTTACCCTTATGTATGTTTTTAGTAAAAGATATTAAAGGAATCTTTTGTCGTTTTTCATATGAGGTCCTTTTTGACTTTTCCGACAAAAGTACGAAAAGAATGTTTTTTAACTTATACGGCATGAATGGATTTTTAAAACATTATTTCCAAGAATCTTCCTTTACAATTTTTCATGTTTATTTTTAATCAACTTCTCTTAGTTTAGAATTGTATGAAATTTTAAGAAAGGAAAAGTGTTTTTGAAGTAGAAAGGATATTTTCCTCAAGAATGGAGTTCAAGTGTTTTATCAAAATTATTTTCCATCTAAGATAATATAGGGTTATGTTTCTGTCCCTATTATTACATGGATTTGATTATGTTGTGATGGAAATATTTTTATGAATTACTTTATCTTATATGAATTGTTTTATGATGTCTTTTGGTTTAAGAATCCCATTTTTTTACTACATGGGTTATGCAATGATGTATGATTTATGATTTTGTGGCACACATAAGAATGGTATCATTATGAGATGGGTGGGAACTATATCTCCCTCTAATGCATTGGGTAAAGATTTTATATCTCATGAGATAGACATGGCTGGAAGGGTAGGTTATACCAGTTCAGTGAAACATGACTGAAACGAGGAGTGAACTCAGTTCAGAAAGGGAATTTGTCCACTAAGATAGTCTTGGCAAGGATTCTTTACTAATCAGAAATGATTCTCTATAATTATGTGTGTATGCCACAAAGTTTCATGTTTTAAGTTATTATTATTGGGATTACATTTCACTACTATGATTTATCCCATGTTATGAAATTATGATCTCTTTTGCAGGTTAAGATTTCCAAATGATATGTTCTTATGAATATGATGTGATTGATATTTCTTTTGTTTACCCTTATTGAGCATTTGAGCTCAACCTTTTATGTTTTCTTTTTTCCCAGGGTATAAAGAAAGGATTTAGGTTTAAAAAAAAGAAGATCTTTATGGGAGATGTTGAAGAACTCTTACCACAATTAGAATATTATATTCCAAGTTTACAAAGACACTAAACTATTACGGTCCTTATGTGTGTGTTTTTGTTATGTAATAAGTATTCCGAAAAAGTAATGTAATGTTCATGTACGTCATGCTTCGGGTCTCTACAGTTGGTATTAAAGGAAAGGTTTAGTCAACCTTTGGAAACTAGGATGCGAAAACTTTAGTGAGATCCCTAGAGATATTTCTAAGGTATGTCTAGGGATGTCTCTAAGGTTAAGTATACGTATAGGTTATAGTCCTAGAATTGTGCTAACAATATTAGAATTTAACCTAAGATGTTAAATATTTAGGGTACTCCCCCTTTTATTATGTTGTTTTCCCTAGCTTGATTTTTTCCTCTCACACTATTTTTTTTTGGGTTTTAGACGATGGATGGAACCTGAAGGACGTGTTGATCAATGCAATGGACAATGCAATGATTGTCCTCCTGAACAAAAAAATGTTATGGGAGATGGAGTGAAAAATCTTATTGCTATATTTACACAAGCTATGAATCATTCTGGACTTCCAAATGAGCAGAGAAGGGAACAATATTCTATTGAGTCCTTCATGAGGCAACGTCCACCTTCTTTCAGTGGGTCTTCTGATCCACTTATTGCTGAACAATGGATCAGTACTACTGAAAAGAAATATTCAGTTCTTCAATGTTGTGAACATGATAAAGTCATCTTAGCAGTATATCGTTTGGAAGGTGAAGCTGATCAATGGTGGAATCTTATCAAGAATACGAGGCAAAGAGATGAAATTGAGTCCATGGAATGGGATGAGTTCAAGAACTTATTTTTCAATAAGTACTTCCCTCGTATTCTTCGAGCAAAGATGGAGAAGGAGTTTCTTGAACTAAAGAAAAAGGATGATGAATCTGTTGGTACATACAAAGAGAATTTTACAAGGCTTGCAAGGTATGCATCTGGATTTATCATCCAACCTGAAAGTAAAGTTGATCGATTCTTCAGTGGCTTAAAACCAAGTCTTCGAAGGGCATTAGCTATAAGAGACTTCAGTAGCTATGAAGAAATTGTGAGTTGTGCTATCAAGGTAGAAATGGAAGATGGTGTTACTTATCCATCTCATAGTTTTGTCAAGTAACGGAAGATGGAGTTCAAGGAAAAATCTAAGAATAATGGTGAAAAGAAGATGAATGTTTCCTTATGCTCAAAGTGTGGAAAGAAGCATGGTGGAGATTGTCTTAAAGGGACAAGTAAATGTTTCAAATGTGGAAAGGAAGGTCATCGGTCATTTGAATGCCGCAATGATGGGAAGAAGATGCCTAGTGATGAAAACAAAGGAAGGGATACATAGAATGAACCTACTACACTTCAATGCTTCAAGTGCAAGGAAATGGGGAATTATGCTAACAAATTCCCTAATCCAAGGGTTAGTGATGATCAACATGAGAAACCACTTAAGGAAAAGGAAAATGGGAAGTCACATGCGATCACCATTGGCGATGTTGAATATGACTACGATGGGGTGGAATGATTAAGTGTTTATGTAATGGGATTCCAGAATAATGTTTTATATAGCATCATGGAATATTGGAATATTTATGTATTGATATATTTCGATTTTGAATAATTTTACTGGTAACCATGGAAAGTGATTGGGATATTTTTGGAAAAAAGATGATATGCACCTAATGAAGGGAAAACGAGAAAATGAAATATTTGATAGTATTCATGAGCTCATGATTGATATAAGGACTAAGTGATATCATGGTTTGAGTATATAGAATTTTTTGGATTTTGGTATGTGGAAAGTGTTAACTTTTAGCCGCATTCATGTTTTCACTAAAGTTCAATGGGTATTCAAGAGAATACATGATTAAGGCCTTTGAATGTTTGGAATGTGACCAACAAGACATATCTTATGATATATGGGGATCAACAATGGTATTAAATCTCTGTTAATCGTTTTCACTATATTATAAGATTGGACTGCAGTATTATGGATAAGACTAAAGATTGGAATGGATTATGTTGGACATAAGTTAGTATTGTTTAAGGATAATTTTTTTTTCATATTGTTGATGGGATGTTATAGTAATATAAAAAGGACAACTTGCAGGACGGGTGACAACCCATCGCATCAGACAAGGCTGTGGGAATCGAACCCACAACCGAAGTGCGACTGGCCTTTATCGCCTACCACTGGCCTACAGAAAGTCCTTGGTTAGTACAAACTAGTTTTATTTTATTAAGCGGTATGATATATGAAGTATCAGTTCATTTTTGGAACCATATATGATTAATCTAACCATAAGATGGACTTATAACTTTTACTAACCTTTTGTTTGAAAGATATGGAATGAACCATCATTCTATCACGTGATCTACTAACACATCACAAATAACAAATTCAACTTCATTTCTTTAAGGGATGAAGTGGAAATTGTTCAATTCGAGAACAACAGTGAGATTGTACCAAAATCATGCAAGTATTTCTTTTAATTCATCAACTTTAGGAAAATGATATTGAAAACCAAAAATGTTGTCCTAGTTCCCTTATATCTGATTAATCAGATGGTACCTTAGATCATCACAAATCAATAGCTTTGTGATTGTTGGCTTTTTCATAGCCATGTTCTCTACCACTCTCCATCAGAACATGATGGTTAGATTTCTCTTCTATATCCATATTTTCACCTATGTGGAAACCTAGTGATTAGTTTATTTGGGTAACCGTTACATTTCATACATTTGTTTTTAATGATTGGTTTTGGTATTCCTTTTTACGATGTGGGATTCTATCAAATAAACTTTTGAATAGTAAACCATTTATAACCCCGACGAATTTCGAGGGCGAAATTCATTTTAAGGGGGGTAAAATGTAACACCCCAAGATTTTATGAAAAATATTCTTTTCATTAATGTCTTGTGTTGTACGCTACACCAAAAGGATCTTGCACAACATGCATCCTTGACTTGCCTTGCATTACACACAATCGCGACCTTCCTCGATAGCGTGTGTAGTATGCAATACCGAGTTTCACAAAACAACGATATGCTATTAAAATATTATTAAAACTAGCTGTTATGAATAGTAATAACAACTTTTTGAAATTTTGTAAATTTTATTTTTCAAAATGGACTTCATTTTTGGATTCGGAAAATCAAAATTAGCTTACGGTGAAATTTTGGTACTTTTCGGATAACTTTCATATTCTGATGAATAGTGAAAATTACTAAATTTTAATTAAAAACAACTTTTTAATAGAAATAATTAATAGTGATAAATTATTAATTTGAGTGTTTTTAAAGTATATTTATAATATATTTTTACAATTTAATACAATTTTGGTAATTTGATGTAATTTCACATTTAAACCAGTTATAAACAAGTGTCAATCTTTTGATAGTTATTATCTCTTAAAAACAAGCTATTTGTTTTGACGACGGGAATTAATTTTTAAATTAGTTAATGTAACTGATATGTTTTGAATTTGGTAAAATAGACATTATTTTTGAATTCATAATATCAAATATATTTTAGGCCAAATTTTTGGTATTTTTCTGGAAACTTTAATTTTTTGATGAATAGTAAAACCACTAAGTGGTAGTTAAAAACCTGAATTTTACATAAAACTTAATTTTACCACTTTTTTCAGTGGAATTTCGAAAATTGAGAGACACGGTTAATATCAAGGACTAAAATGTGGTTCAATGAGATGAAAATAATTTTTGCTGAATAGTAACTTTTTACTTTTTTTTACCACGGTTAAAAGTAAATATGGTAATTAAGGGTAAAAATCATATTATTATTACCCTAACACAAGTCCTAATTCTATTTGATAAGTCTAATTCGACCAAAAACAACCTTAGGAATAACATATGACCATTTAAGCCCATTTGGATTAGATTAGGACATTTATTATTAATTTATTTAAAGAAGGGTTAAAATAGTTAAAATCAAAGTTAAATAAGTAAATCATTATAAATATAGGGCTATACATAAGATAAATTCGACTATAAACATTCATTAGAAATATAAAACGATTTCCTACATAATGGTATTTTATTTGTAATTTTTAGACATTATATAATTTAATTTATTTATGACACAACGATGATGCAGTAATTATCTTATTAATGAAATATTGACATAATTGATGTTATAAATAACCAAATAAATTTAATTTGAGACTTTTTATGAATTAAACTAATTTTCTAGGTTAATATGACATGTTATTATTGATTTAAGAAACTTTGTTTGAACTAATCATTCTGTTTTTATTTTCAAAAAAATCCTTTACTAAATAGTGTCAAAATTGACATAAAATAGTTTTTAAAAAAAATATTATATTATTAATTGTAATTTTATTCCAAAAAATCTAAGGTTCGGCCAAATGACTTAGATATGGTTATATATATTAATAATAAACAACTTGGGGTTAGTTTGGCTTGATATAGTAAGTTTATTAACTTTATAGTGTGAGAACACAAGAAGACACAGTAAAAGTAAAATTATTTAACTTAATGTTAAAACTAAATGATAAGGTTAAAATAGGAACCTAAACTTTTCTAAATTCTAATTGTATGAGAGGATTTCGACCCATCCCCACCTTATCTTCGAAATAAATCAATTTTGAGCTATTTAAAACCGAATTTGGCTTTATAATAAAATAATATTTTTAGTTTTCCAAAGGTGCCCCTCTCCTCCCTTATAAAAGGGCACCTCCTCCCCCTCTTCCTCACACAACTTTGAGCCTTCAGTATCAGCCAACCCCTTCCAATTTCTCCTATCCACTTTCCTAGAAACATCCTAGAGGTTCTGGTATTCTTCAAAGACCTATTTTAGTGCCCTAAAAGGAGGTCTCAAAAAAGCACTTCAAAGAAGAGGTAATGTCCGTTACCGATTCTTTCATCTTTATTTCTTCTTCCACTCCTTCTTCTTTAGTTGTTTCATTATGAAGTAATAACATCAGTATCACTCACATACTGATATGTTATTATAGGTATGAAACAACCCTATTTCATTATCTATCCATCCTACAGAAAAAGAAATCACCGCGTGTGCGTACGCACGGAATACCGTCTTCACGCCGTGGTGTAATCTATTTTCCACAACCACCTTACTTGGATGGGTATAATGGTGTAAATAATGAATATATATTATTATTATAAAGTGATATTTATTCTTAAATAGTATACATACACTCCAATACAATTCCACGATCATAGGAATGATATCATCACTCGTGCGTACGTACGGAATACCGTCTCCACAATGTGATGCGACTCATTCTACATGATCTTCATTTCATAATGATTATATAAATGAATTGAATGAATGAATATGATATATATTACACTAATACCATTCTGGAAATTAGGTATCTATAAACTAAAGAGAAGAATAAGAATTTATTCAACAAAACACGCATAAGAACAAAAAGTAATAAACACTCGAATAACAAGTAGTAATGAAATATTACTAATAAGAAGCTAAGAATATGAATATATATGATATCATAACAATAATTATGATTCTGTAATGAGTCAATAACATTATTTAAATCATTATACAGGAGTTTCGGACACTTATGAAGCAAATCAGACCTAAGGTAAGGGAAATATCACAATCTCATTTTTATCCGAGATTGTTTATACATTGGAATTTACTGGGGTGTATTTTATCATCCACATACATGTTTCCTCAATATGTAATATTATTTCCATCCACCTACAATTGTTTAAATCCAATTTTACCCTTCAGTATGTTTTTAGTAAAAGATATGAAAGGAATCTTTTGTCGTTTTTCATACGAGGTACTTTTTGACTTTTCCGACAAAAGTACGAAAAGAATGTTTTTTTAACTTATACGGCATGAATGGATTTTTAAAACATTATTTCCAAGAATAATCCTTTATAAGTTTTCATGTTTATTTTTAATCAACTTCTCTTAGTTTAGAATTGTATGACATGTTAAGAAAGGAAAAGTTTTTTTGAAGTAGAAAGGATATTTTCCTCATGAATGGAGTTCAAGTGTTTTATCAAAATTATTTTCCATATAAGATAATATAGGGTCCTGTTTCTATCCCTATTATTACATGGATTTGATTATGTTGTGATGGAAATATTTTTCTGAATTCCTTTATCTTATATGAATTGTTTTATGATTTCATGTTGTTTAAGAATCCCATTTTTTTACTACATGGGTTATGTAATGATGTATGATTTATGATTTTGTGGAACACATAAGAATGGTATCATTATGAGATGTGTGAGACCTATATCTCCCTCCAATGAATTGGGTAAAGATTTTATATCTCATGAGATAGACATGGCTAGAACGGTAGGTTATACCGGTTCAGTGAAACAAGACAGAAACGAGGAGTGAACTTGGTTCCTAAAGGGACTTTGTCCACTAAGATAGTCTTGGCAATGAGTCTTGAATAATAATAAATGATTATCTATGATTATGTGTGTATGACACAAAGTTTCATGTTTTAAGTTATGATTATTGGGATTACATTTCACTACTATGATTTATCCCATGTTATGAAATTATGATCTCTTTTGCAGGTTAAGATTTCCAAAAGATATGTTCTTATGAATATTATGTGATTGATATTTCTTTTGTTTACCCTTATTGAGCATTTGAGCTCATCCTTTTATGTTTTCTTTTCCCCAGGGTATAAAGAAAGGATTTAGGTTTAAAAAAAAGAAGATCATTATGGGAGATGTTTAAGATCTCTTACCACGATTAGAAGATTATATTCCGAGTTTCCAAAGACACTAAACTATTACGGTCATTTTGTGTGTGTTTTTGTTATGTACTAAGTATTTCGCAAAAGTAATGTAATTTTCATGTACGTCAAGCTTCGGGTCTCTACATAACATGTATCCAAATCCTATTGGTTAATAAATTTCTGACCATGGGAATCATTGGGACGATTTTGGGACCCCCTGGAGCAACTTGTGAGAGATAATGAGACATTATATTAATTAATTTAAAGTTAAGACAAAAATGACATAAACATAAATCTTTTATTAAATAAAATTTTAAATAAGGATATATAAGTAATCTATTTAAATATAAATATTCATTGAAAATATAAAAATATTTCCTACATTATTGTATTTTCTTTATAATTTTTAGACATCATATAAATAAAATTATTTATGAGATAATAATGATGTAGTGTTTACCTCATTAATCGATGATTAAAATAAAAAAGATTATAAGGATTAAAACAATATAAAAATCCTATCCATTTCTTGTTTGATGATTTTATTTTGAACGTGAGTCATATAATATTAGGTTTTTATTTAGAATTTACCTTTATATATAGAAAAAATTATATAATAAAATAATATTTTCAATATTTTTTAAAGAGCCCCTCCCCCCCTTATAAAAAGCCCTCACTTATAACCCATTCCTCACACTTCTCAAGCCCCTTGGCTCTTCCAACCTCTGACCAATTAAGCTAACTAAATCTTTATCTTCCTCCTAGAAGCCTTACTCTACATAGAAGGCAATTCTTGGAAACTATTTGGTTCAATCCAAAGGGTGATACCTGATTTATAGGCAACATCTTCTATTATGTAATTTTGTTTTGTTTTTCTTATCCAACCCCATAAACTATTTTTATTATTTTATTTAAAAAAAACAGTATAATCAATATACTAGATAGTTTTATGAGTATTATTCTAACTAAACTTACACAAACCTCTCTCTAATGGGTAAAGAACATACCGTTTCTGTGGACAGTGTACAAATGCCTCACAAAACGTTGATTGTTCAATCTTCTCCTACTATCTCTCTTGGTGGCCATTATGATAGAACTATATTTATATATGATATAAATTATGTTTATTTTTTCTCTATTATTATATAATTTTTATTTATAAACATACATTTTGGATTTCCAATATTTGTATATACGATAATTTCGTTTGACGATGTGCAGACTACCACCCCCTAATGGTGATATGATTCATTCATGAAAAACATAGAAATTATAAAGGATGAAGTTAATGAAATTATGTAACATATATATATATATATAATATGATATCATAATATAATTATAATATACCTGTGTATCATTATGTTTTCATTCCATTAAATATAAAATAGAAATTAATGTAGTGTTTATGCGTACATACATCTTACCGTCTCCATGAACGGTGCATTTCATTTCTTATCACCAAATGTTATGTAATATTATAAATACATACATATACTGGATCTATATGATATATATGTTATCTAAATCCTGAATATCATTCTAGATATATTGGACATTTTACAACATGAACATCTTGTAATTATAACTAGTTCATTTTTGACTCAAGTACCAAGTATCTACAAAATGATTATTATTAACTTAAATGATTACATAATTTTATAACCCAGTAATAAGTGATATAAAAAGAATAATAAACTTGAAATAGGTTCTTAAGTAATTAGAAAGTAACTTTATTTTATTATTCGTGAGATTAAAGAACGAACGGGTAATATCGGACACGAGGTAAGAGGTTTCTTATCTCACTTTTAATTCCATGAGATTTCTATTATTCACCACTTATTTATTGAATCTGGTGTATTGTGTACTTACAGTTGATATATATTATCATTATTCTATTTTTATTAATGGTATTCCGTGAATCATTTTGTGGTTATTAATTTTTGGTCATACGACTCGATTGATTACTACGCGGTAAGGGGTTTTTATCTCACTTTTTATTCCCATGAGATTCATGATATATTTGACACTATTTACTTTTGTGTGCGCTATGTACTTCCCATGATAGTATTATTTGTGTAATATACTTTAATTTATGGGTATTTACATCTTTATTTTATGACTGTTATTTCATGGAGTGTAAGTTTTGTATGTTACCCAATCGATAAGGGAACCTTTCACCCACCACTTTTTAAAAGACTTCTATTGGTTATGTCTTTTTAATTTACATCATCTGATGTTGGGATGTGTTTTTATATATCATTTTTGATGAAAATTTTATGTCCAAGTGATGAGATACACTTTTCTATCTCATTATATCATTTTCTGAATTTTAAAGTGACACTTTTAGGCTGTCAAATTTCTGTAAGGGAATTTTTAACCCAATTTCAGTTATTTTGGTTAAACTTCTACTTGAAGATTATGTTGTAATATGAGTACGTGTTAATGACCTCTAATTTTTTTACACTGAATATAAAATAAAATTCAATGTATTTATACATTTTACATGTTATTATGTAATTGATTTATCCATAATTTAAGGGAAAAATCTTAAAAAGGGATTTTGTCTCAATTTACATTCCTTTGAGACTTCATTGTTGTTAGGCACCAATTCACTTCTATATGGTGTATATACATCCCTTTGAAGTACTATATTATGAATCTATCGATTCTCAAGAAATTATTTTCTTTTATTGATTTTATTCTTCAATTATTTTTATTCTAGAGTCACTCATTTTGTTAAAGACTTTTTAACTAAAATATAATTATAAATGATTTAATGATTTATTCTTCTAAATCATTCTCATTAATGAACATTTTTTTAAAATGGTTTTTTCTGATATATTAATATGGGAATTAATTTTTTATATTGTTAATTCCTTTAAAAGTATCAAATTGGTATGTGACACTTTGATTCCATAAATATCATTATTAAATGTTTTAAATGGTTCTTAAAATGATTAGATGAATCATTGTATATTTCAATATATTGAATTGATATATTTCGATTGGAATGTGGAAATGTTATATTTCTTTTATACTTGTGTTATGAGTAATGATTATGTTAAGGTTATTGGGAATTGTTTACTTATACGGGTAGTTCCATGATAAACCTAGGGCGGGTGAACCCGAGATAGCTCTCCAATGCATTGGGTAATGTGACCGAGGTAAACGTTAATGTTTCTCCTACGAGATTTAGGGAATATAATGTGATGTGTATTCCATCATAACTCCCTACTTAGTAGTTATAGCTAAAATGTAAGTATGATATGGATGCCACAATATTCCTTTATGATTTATGACTTATGTGTGTTATTCATAAATCTAATGATTTCAGGAGGTATGTTATGATTGAAAATTATAGTTTCATTATTTTGTATTTATTGATGGGATAATGTTTTTTTCCTTATTTTATAACCCTTACTGAGCTATTTTTGTTTATCCAATTTTTTATAAGTTTTTTCACATGACTTAATTATTATTCAGGTCATGTATGGGATCAGAGAAAAGTCATGATTTATAAAAAGTAGAACCGAACATGTTTCTTTTTAACAATATTTATTGATGAAAAAAATTGAAACTAAGTTGAATTGTCTACATTGTAATTCATTGAGTTGTAATGTAATAGTTATGGCCTAATTATCTAAAACTATAAACTTGAAAAGATCCTCAATGTGAATTCTAGATTTAAATAATAAATAAGTAATGTTTAAGGCTGGGTCCTTATAGTTGGTATCAAAGGTCGTTTTAGAAAACTTTTGGGATTAGAAATTTTAGTTAAACACATTGTTTGTCCATATGTATCTTATCTTAGTAAAATACTTGTTTTATAACTTTTTTAGATCTAGGAATGTAGGTTACAAATGGAAGGATGAGGATCTCAAACAACATTCCTATCTCTTCCTGATGACATGCTGGCAATAATTTTTACAAAGTCATGTTCAGATGATTGTGAAACTTTGTCTTGCATGAAACTCACATAGAAGAAGTTGTTTGATATATAAAAAACATCCACTATAACTCGATATCATCGTGGATCATGGGATGTATTTAATAAAATCATATTTTAACAATATTATCATATTTTCCAGAATGGTTAATCTTATCAAGGATTTTCATTTATTTTACCTTATCTCTTAATTTTGACACATATTATGATTTTGAAAAAGGTGATGAAGAATGAGACCCATGAATAACCTATTTATATTTGCTTTTACAATACAGTCTCTCAACACATACTTATATTATTTGTGAAGGACCATTAATTAAAAGTTTCAGCTCAAATTCAGTCTGACTATTTTATAAAAATCACGTTTTTTCTGATATTTTGAAATTATATTCCATGCCGGATTATTTTCCAAAACTATATTTCTACAAAAAACCATATTAACAAAGTTGTACAAGGTGTATTTGGATTAAGGAAGCAAATGATTTTGAAGGATCTCTAAATCATTTTTTCAATTGATGGACATTCTATTTATGCGAACAAGATGACGATGAAACCATATGGACACCATGATGAATGTTTGTTGTTCCTTAAATTAGAAAAAAATTTATATTATCATATGGAAGTGGAATATGAAAAAAGGAAAATATATATAAGGCTTCAAGAAGTTCGATTTTGAGGTCTTAATTTATTGGGATGAAAAGGAAAGGTATAATAAAACCATTGAGGTTAAAACATGATAGGGTAAGATTTGAGTTTTAGAAAAAGGACCATCAATAAGATGAGTGAAAACTCGTCACATCTAGTAAGGTCGTAGGAATCGAACACACAATCGAAGGGAGGTGAGGGTGAATCATCTACCACTATCCTACGTGAAGTCCCTGTTTAGTATGACTTATTGTTTTTAGTTAAATGATTTATGGATCAAGAATATGTTTGTTTTGAAACTTATGTTTGGTAAAATGGATATCCATAATATAGGAAAATGATTTGTTGATTAAGTGATAATGATAATTTTGGAAGATGTTCTCTATTTTGGTGAAACACTATCTGCCTATGGAAAAAAGAATACATTGGGATTTCAATTGAGGAGTAATGGTTGAATTTTATTTTGGAGGAATCTATGTTTTTATTGTGGACATATAATAATTTGGTTTGTTTAAGTAAATTCTAAATCTTTCAAAGAGAATATGTGTTTAGGTTAATTACACATCTGTATGAGACTCTAAGAGTAGTCGATGTTTATGGAGATAAATGTTAGGATTTACTTTGCAAGACTATGTGATTAAATCCTTCCGAGTTTTGGGTTTCAATATTAGTTTGGATTATTTTGAATAATTTTAAGGACAATTTTATATTGAATGATCTTTGTTGAATTTTTGGTACTTTTTGTTGAATTTTTGAGATTAATAAATTTATTACTTTTTATAAAGGATTATCCTTTTTGGGATTATCTGATCTCGTAATAACCATTTTAGTTTAGGTTTATGTCTAAGGACAAGGGAAATAAATACTTCATCTTTTATGGATTATGTGATGATCTAGAAGTTGATTCTACTGCTTTTAATGTCACTATGTCAGTTTGAATACTCATCATTTGGAGAATAGATGAGTTTGTGGTAGAAATTTTGTAAGGTATGAATGTATACCTGACGAGTATGTATGTTTCCTTATGTTTTTATTTAATATCATAAATAAATTCCTCAACATTATGAATAGTAACTTAAAATACAAATGTTTTATATTATCTTTTTCATACCAGGAAATCAAAGACTATTTAACCCATCACAATTTTTTGATTCTCTTGTGGTTAACTTTCCTCTAATAGTGTTTTCTATCACTCTCTGTCAGAACATGATGGTTTTTTCCTCCTCCTCATCCATAATTAAATGGATTCCTAGTATCTGTTGTCTCGAGTAACCATTGTACTTCTCTTCCTTTAATTTTAAATTGATAGTTCTATTGACTATTTTTCCGAAGTGGGACTTTTAATGAAGTTTCTTTGCCCAATTTTTTAATTGTATGGAAGCAGTTCCCAAAAGAGGTAAGGATGTAACATCCCAGTTGAATAAAGAATATGAAATTTTCAAATTTATTAATATTTTTTAATTAAATATTAATTTTAATTTAAATTGGATTCTATTTTTTATGGATTACCTGACATGGAACAATTGGTTTCTTCGAAGTCTTTCAATGTTCAGTTATACTGAAAAATAATAATATTATATTATTATTTTAAATAGTAGTTCACGCCTTGTTATTGAAGTGGTGGGAAGGAACTGAACATACAACAATATGTTTATATATGTTTTCTAATGTTTTTTCATTTATCCAATAAATTTTAGGGGCTTAAAATTAGAAAGAATCTGATTTTAAGCACAAATACACTAATATTCTTTACAAGGTCATTTTACCACCTTTTGATGGAGAACCATTTTTAAATCAAGATTTTGATACATTTATATATTTTATTTTAAACAATATTATTTTTCATTACAATCGGGACATGAAAATTTACTTTGGTTGAAATTTTATAATTTTTCTGATAAAGTTCATTTTTTATGAATAGTGAAAAATTATGTATTTTAATTCAAACAACCTTTGAATATAATTTATTTATATGGTTACATTATCTTTATAAATGTTTTTAAAGTATAATTAGATTATATTATTTCCAATTAATCATATATTGGTTGTTGGAAATAATTTCATTTTTAAATTAGATATAAACTTGTGTTAATCATTGGATAGTTATTATTTTTAAAAACACGCTTTTGGTTTGACAACAGAAATTAATTTTAAATTTATTTCTGCCACTTATATGTTTTCAATTTGGGAAAATGGATTCCATATTTTAATTAGGAGTTATAAATTGTATAAATTGGTAAAATTTATTTTTAGACATTATGAATATTTACTTCAGTAAAAAATTTATTTACCATGGTTAAAGGGTAAATCAGGTAAATAAGTGTAACAAAATATTCGTATAAGAATAAAAAATTACCCAAACATGTTTCCTAATCCTATTGGTTAATACATTTTCGACCTTGGAAATAATGGTGTCAATTTTGGGACCCCATGGACCCACATGGGAATGATAGTGACACTTTATATTAACTAATTTAAAGTAAAGAAAAAAATGACATAAATATATATCTTTTATTAAATAAATTTTTACATAGGGTTATATAAGTTATCTCATAGACTATAAATATTCGTTGGAGCGATAAAAAAAATTCCTTCATCAAGGTATTTGTTTTATTATTTTTAGAAATCAAATATTTAATATTATTTATGACACAGTAATGATGCAGTGTTTACCTCACTAATGAATGATTTATGTAAATAAGATTTTAAAAATAAAAATGTATCCAATACGTGTCCTATTTTTATTAGATTATTTTATTTAAAACATTAGTCATCTTATCTTACTCTTTAATGTGTTTTTTACATTTAGAAACCGAAAATCAATATATAATTAAATAATTTTTTCAAGCATTCCTAAAGATCCCCCCTTATAAAAAGCTCTCACTTATAACCCATTTGTCACAATTAGAAAGCCCCTTGGCTTATCTAGACACTTCCCAATTAAGCTCCCTAAATCTCTCTACTCCTCCTAGAATCTTTTCCTTAGGAAAAAGGCAATTCATGTAACCCTTTTGCTTTAATCCAGTGGGAGATACCTGATTGAAAGGTAACATCTCTTCTTAAATTATTTGGTTTTATTTTACTTGGTCGACCCCATAAACTCTTTTTATTCCATTATGTTATAACAAAACCAGAATCCTTGATATAAAAGGATGTTTGTATGAGAAGGATTCGAACTAAAATTACATACTGCTCCATCTAATTTGTAAAGAACAAAATCTTTATATGGACATCGAACTACTGCCTCATGAAACGATAATTGCTCAATCATCCCCTAGAACCTCTCATGGTGTCCATTATAAAGGAACTATATTAATATATGATATATATTATATTTATATTTTCTCTATGACTCTGTAATTTTTATTTACAAGCATACCTTTATGTCTTCCAATATGTGTAAATATGATAATTTCATTTGGGGAAGTGCGGATTACCGCCCCCTCAAGGTGATATGATTCGTTCATGACATACATGGAACATATAAAAGATGAAGCTAATGAAATTAGGTAACATATATATATCCTATTATATTATTCTTGAATTATAATATACCTATGTATCATTATGATTTCATTCCATTTAATATGAAAAATAAATTAAAGTAGCGTTCCTGTGTACGTATGACTTACCATCTCCATGAAGGTGAATTTCATTTCTTATCTTCAAATTTTATGTAATATTATAAATACATAAATATAATTAATATATTATATATATATGATATCTAAATCATTAATAACATTATAGATATAATTTACGTTTGACCACATTAATAACTTGTAATTATAAGAAGTTCATTTTTGACTCATGTACCAAATATCGACAAAACAAAATTATTAACTTAAATGACTGGATAATGTTTATAATAAGGTAATAATTGTTATAAAAGGTATAAAATAAAAAATGAAATTTCTTAATAATGAATAAATTATCATTATCTTATTATTTAGGTGATTAAAGAACGAAGAGTTCATGTTGGACACGAGGTAAGGGGTTTCTTATCTAACATTTAATTCCATGATATTTCCATTGTTCGCCACGTATATATTGAATGTGGTATATTGGGTACTTAAATTTGATATATATTATCATGATTTTATTTATATTCCTGTTATTATATTAATCCTTTGGTTGTTTATAATTTTTAGTCATACGACTTGATTAATTGCTACTCGGTAAGGGGTTTTCATATCACTTTTTATTTCCATGATATTCATGCTATATTTTACAATATTTCCTTTTTGTAGGGTATTTACATCCAATGAAAGTATTATTTTTTTTTATAATTTAATTTATGGGTATTTACATCTTCATTGTATGATCCTACTTTCATGGACTTTATGTTTCGTCAGTTACCAAATCGGTAACAGATCCTTTCTCCCTCCTCTTTTCAAAAGAATTATTTTTGTTATGTATATTAATTTAAATCTTATATTTTTGGTATATGTTCCTCTATATACTTATGGAAGCAATATTTATGTCCATGTGATGAGATACCTTTTTCTATCTCATGAAATTAGTTTCTAAATTTTAAATTGATGTCGTTAGGCTGTCAAATTTCTGTAAGGGAACTATTTAACTGAATCTAAAATCTTTGTGTTAGACTTATACTTTTTGACTATGTTGTTATATTAATATGTGATAATGGCCTTTAATTGTTTTACACTTAATAACAAATCATATTGAGTGTATTTTTATTTTTTACATGTTTTTATGAAATTTATTTCTCCCTAATCTAAAGATACAATTTTATAAGGGATTTCTTCTCAATTTACATTCCATTGAGACTTCATGGTTGCTATGCACCAATTCACTTTTATATTAATGTAATATATCATGAATCTATCTATACTCATGATATTATATGCTTTGGTTGATATTATTCCTCAATTGATTGTATTCACGCGTCTCTCATTTTGTTAAAAACTCCTTTACTAAAATATCTTTTTGAATGATTTAAAGATTTATTCTTCTAAATCGTTATCATTAATGTCCATGATTTAAAAATTGTTTTTAGGATTTATTTATATGGAAATTAATGTATTAAATTGTTAATTCCATTAAATTATTCAAAGTGGTATTAGACACTTTGATTCAATAAATCGCTTTATTAAATGTCTTAAATGGTTTTGAAAATGGTTTAATAAAGCATTGTTTATTTCAATATCATTAATTGATATATTGGGATTAGAATATAGAGATAATATCTTTCTTTTATACTTGTGTTATGTGTAATGATTATGTTTTGGTTATTAGGAATTGTTTTCATATACGAGTGGATCAGTGATAAACATTGGGTGGGTGAGCCCGAGATAGCTCTCCAATGCAATGGGTAATGTGATGGGGGTAAACATTATTGTTTCTCCTAAGAGATTTAGGAAATATATTGGGATGGTTATTCCAATTTAACTCCCTATGTAGCTGGGATAGCTACAATTTAATTATGATATAGATTCCACAAGTTACCTTTATTATTTATAACTTTTTTTGTGTTATTCATAAATTTTATGATTTCAGGGTGTATGTTATGATTGAATAGCATGGTTTCACTATTTTTTATTTATTGATGGGATAATGTTTTCATTCATTATTTTATAACCCTTACTATGATATGTAGGCTCATCCCATGATTTTGAAATGTTTTCCCCAAGACATGAAAATGAATAGTTTCCTGGATGAGATCAAGGAAAAGTAATGCTGTCTAAAACATGGAAGTATACATGTTTTTTAATTGTTTTTATTTATGAAAAAATGGAAACTAAGTAGAAGTGTATACTTTGTAATTTATTGGGATGTAATGTTATAGTTAAGGCCAAATTCTCTAAAACACTAATCCAGAAAATATTCTCAATGTGAATTCATGATTTAACACTAGATTGGGTAATGTTTAAGCACTTGTCCTTATAGTTGGTACCAATGGTCTGTTTAGACATATTTAGGGAATATAAGTTTGAGTTAATTAATGGGTTACTCCCTATGTCTATTAATTTTGATAAATTTATGTTTTATAAATTTTTTAGATCCTAGAAAGTCGGTTTGAAATGGAAGGAGGAGGATCTCAGACAACATTCATATCTCTTCCTTATGAAATGCTTGCAATAATTATAGAAAAGTCATGTTCAAATTATTGTGAAACTTTTTCTAGAATACAACTCACTTGCACGATGTTTTTGGAGATGTCAAACAACTCTACTAATCCTCGATATCATCGTGGATCATGTGTTGTATATAATCAAATCATAATTTCACAATATTCTAATATTTTTAGGAAAGATAAATATTATCATGGAATTTTCAATTATTTTACCTTATCTCGTGATTTTGTAGGATATTATGATTTTGAAAAAGGTGCCGAAGAAGGAGCCCCTTGCACAACCTATTTATATTTTCTCTGACAATATATTCTCTTATCACATACGTACTAAATTTTAAAAAAACAGTTATCTAAAAGTTTCAACTCAAATTCGGTCTGGCCATTTTATGAAAATCGAGTTTTTTTAGATGTTTTGTAATTATATTCCATTCATGATTATTGTCCAAATTTGTTTTCCTATAAACACCCATATTACCAAATTTGTACAAGTGTATTTGTATGAAGGGAGAAAATTATTTGGAAGGATCTCTAAATAATTTTTGTAATGCATGAACCTTCTTCCTATGTGAACAATATGACGATGAAACCATATAGACACCATGATGAAGGTATTTTTTTCATTCTATTCGAAATAGTTTTATTTTATTATATGGATGTGGAAAAATTAAAAAATGACTATATATATAATGCTTCATGAATTAAGATTTTGAGGACTTAACGTATGGGGATGAAAATGAAAGGTATAATAAAACCGTTGAATTTAAAACAAGTTAGGGTAATTTTTGAGTTTTATAAAAAATAAACCCTATAAGATGGGATACAACCAGTCAGGTCTGGAATGGCCACAATAAAAGAACCCACAACCAAAGCGCAGCATGGTCCATTGCCTACAACTAGCCTACATGAAGCCTCTGGTTAGTATGACTTATTCCTTTTAGTTAAATGATTTTATGGATCAAGAATAATGTTATTTAGGAATGTATAATTTTTCTAATGGATATCCATAGTATAGGAAAATGATTTGGTTATTAAGTGATAATTTTTATTTTGGATGATGATCTCTATTTTTTGGAAACACAATATGTCTATGGAAAATAGAATACTTTGGGATTTTATTTGAAGAGTAATGGTGGAATTTGTTTTGGAGGAATCTGGGTTTTTATTGTGGACTTATATGAATTTTGGGATATTTAAGGAAATTATTAATCTATCATAAAGAATAAGTGTTTAGGTTAATTACACTTTAGTATGAGTCTTTTAGAGTAGTCGATATTTTTGGAGATAAATGTTAAGATTTACTGTTGAATACAATGTGATTAAATACTTCTGTGTTTTTCGTTTCAATAATAGTTTGGATTATTTTGAAAATTTTTAAGGACAATTGTATATTGAATGGTATTTGTTCAAGTGTTGGTATTGATTGTTGAAATTTTGAGATTAAGAGTTGTATTACTTTTTATAATGTATTTTCCTTTTGGGGTTATATGATCTCGTAATAACCATTTTTCTTTTGGATGATGTCTAAAGATATCAGAAATATTTATTCCATCATTTTTTGTTTATGTGATACTCTAGATGTTGATTCTAGAGCTGTTAATATGACCATGTCAGTTTGAATACTCATCATTTGGTGAAAAATGATTTTGTGGTAGCAATTTAGTAAATTATGAAAGTCTACATGACAAGAATGTATGTTTCCTTATGTTTTTGTCAAGATCCTAAATAAATTCTTAAACATTATTAAAAGTAATATAAAAAAACGTTTTCTGTTAACTTTTTATACTAGGTAATAAATTATTGTTTAACCCATCATATGTTTGTGATTTTCTGATTGTTAACTTTCTCCTAATTATGTTTTTTATCATTATCCATCAGAACGTGATGGTTTGTTTTCCCCTCCATATCCCGATTTTCATGGATTCCTAGTATCTATTGTCTCAGGTATCATTTGTACTACTCTTTATTTTTAAATTGATTGTTTTATTGACTATTTTTCTGATGTGGGACTTTTAATGATGTTTCTGAGCCCAATTTTTAAAATTCAACAATGCAATTCCCAAAGGGGGAAGGATGTTACATCCCAGGTAAATAAAGAATATGACATTTTAATATTTATTAATATTTTTAATTAAATATTAATTTTAATTTAAAGGGAATTCTATGTTATATGGCATACCCGACACACTACAATGGGTTTCTCCAAAGTCTTACAATGTTGAGTTCTACTAAAAAATGACAATATAATATTTTTTATTTAAAATATTAGTTTACGCCTATCCATTGTATTCTAGTGAATTTATATAACTATCTATAATATTATTATATATTTTTGTTAAATGTTTTTAAATTTATCCAAAAAAAATTATTGTCTCAAAATAAAAAAGAATATAATTTTAAGCACAAATACTCTATTATTCTTTAAAAGGTGGTTTTACCACCTTTTGATTAAAAACCCTTTTTAAATCTAGTTTTGGTAACTTTTATATGTTCTATTTGAAAAAATAGTATTATCATTTATAATCGGGGCATCAAAATTTACTTTGGGTGAAATTTTGGTATTTATCTGATAAAGTTCATTTTTTTAGTAGTGAAAAATACTGTATTTTAATTCCAACTTCCTTTTAATATTATTTATTTATATGTTTATTTTATAATTATAAACGTTTTTAATGTTAATTAGATTATATTTTTACCATTTATTCGTATTTTGGTAATTGGATGTAATTACACTTTGAAATTGGACATAAACCAGTGTTAATATTTTGATAGTTATTATTTCCTAAAAACACACTTTTTGTTTTGAAAACTACAATTAATTTTAAATAAATTTCTATAACTTAAGTGTTTTGAATTTAGAAAAATGGATTTCTTATTTAAAGTAATGAGGTCCAAATTGTGTAAATAGATAACATTAATTTTTAGACATTATGAATATTTACATTATTAAAAAATTTATTTACCATGGTTAAAGGGTAAATCTGGTAAATAAGGGAACAAAAATATTTTTATAATAATATATAGTTACCCAAAATGTGTTCTATTACTATTTTCTAATATTTTTATGACTACGAGCTTCCTTGGGTTGATTTAGGGACCCCATGGGGCCACTTGAGAGTGATAATAACACTTTATATTAATTAATTTAATGTAATGACAAAAATGACATAAACGTATATCTTTTAGAAAATTAATTTTTACATCGGGTTATATAAGTTATCTCATTGACTATAAAAATTCATTTTAAAGAAAAAATATTTCCTACTTCATGTTATTTTTTTAAAAAAAACTTGACATCCAATACATAAAATAATTTATGACACAACAATGATGAATTGTCAACCTCATTAATGAATTATTAAAATAAATAAGTCTATAAAAATTAAAACAATATAAAAAACCCTTCCAAAAAATATTGGATGATTTTGTTTCAAACATGAGCCATATTATATTTTCCTTTAATGAGTTTTGGACATTTAGAAACTGAAAATCATTATATAATAAAATAATATTTTCATGCTTTCCTAAAGAGCCCCTCCTCCCCCTTAGAAAAGGCCTCATTTATATCTCATTCCTCACACTTCTCAAGACACTTGTATCATCCAAAATATACCCAGTTAATCTCCCTAAATTTATATCCTCCTCCTTGAAGCCTTCCCCTCGGTAGAAGACAATTCATGTAAACCTTTTGGTTCAAACCAAAGGGAGATACCCGATTTAAAGGTAACGTCTTTCTTAAGTTCTTCTTTTGTATTTTACATCTCCAACACCATTAACGCTTTTTATTCCTTTATTTTATAACAAAACAAGTATCCTAAATATAAATGGTTGTTTTTATGAGTGGATTAGAACTAAACTTACACACACCTCCTTTTAATATTAAAAAACATACTATTTCTATGGACAACGAACTACTGCCTCATGAAATGATGATTGTTCAGTCCTCTCCTACCACCTCTCATGGTGGCCATTATGAGGGAACTGTATTTAAATATTATATATATTTTGTTTTTGTTTTATTTATTATTATATATATTATATTTACAAACAAACCTTTTTTATTTCCAATACATTTAAATAGGATAATTTCAATTAAGGAAGTGTGGGCAACCGCCCCCTCAAGGTGATATGATTCATTCACGACATAAATAGAAGGTATAAAGGATGGAGTTAATGAAATTATGTATTATATATATATATCATATGATGTTATACTATAATTATAATATACTTATGTATCATTATGTTTTCATTCCATTAAATATGACATAGAAATGAAAGTAGCGTTCAAGCCTATGTACGGCTTACTGTCTCCATGAATAGTGCATTTCATTTCATATCTACAAAGGTTATGAAATATTATAAATATTATAAATATATAAATATACATGATATAAATAATATATATTATATATAAATCATGAATACAATTCTATAGATAATGGACTTTTTACCACCTGAACAACATGTAATTATAAGTAGTTCATTTTTGACTTAAGTACCAAATATCGACAAAACGACCATTATTAACATAAATGATTAAAAAATGTTTAAAACACGGTAAGAATTGTTATAAAAGGAATATTAATCTTTAAAAAGGTTTTTATGCAAGTATAAATTATCTTTTTCTTAATATTCATGAGAATAAAGAACAAACAGGTCAAGTCGAAAACGATCTAAGGGGTTTCTTATCTCACTTTTAATTCCATGTGATTTCCATTGTTCGCCACTAATTTCATGAATGTGAAGTATTTTGTAATTCCTTTTGATATATATTATCATGATTCTTATTAAATTTATGATATTATGTGAATCATTTGGTGGTTTTTAATTTTTTGTCATATGACTCTATTGATTGCTATGCGGTAAGGGGTTTTCATCTCACTTTTTATTCCTATGAGATTCATGCTATATTTTCCACTATTTTTTTATGTGTGGTGTATGTACTGCCCGTGATAGTATTATTTGCCTAATATACTTTAATTTATGGGTATTTAAATATTCATTGAATGATCCTTCTTTCATGGAGTGTATGTTTTGTACATTACCAAATCAGTAAGGGAACCTTTCACCCTCCTCTTTTTAAAAGAGTTATTTCTGTTATTTCTTTTAATTTACATCTTCTTATGTTGGGATATGTTATTCTATATCCTTATTGCTTAAATTTTTTTCCCTAGTGATGGGGTACACTTTTCTCCCCCATCAATTCTTTTTCTAAATTTTTAGGTGATGATGTTAGGCTGTCGAATTTCTGTAAGGGAACTTTTCAAACCAATTTCAATTATTTTGTTAAACTTTTACATGGTGATTATATTGTGATATGAATATTTGTGAATGAAATATACTTGTTTTACACTAAAAATAATATCATATTGAGTGTATTTATATTTTTTTCACATTATTATGTAATATATTTATCCTTAATCTAAGGATACAATTTTTATAAGGGATTGTGTCTCAATTTACATTCCATTGAGACTTCATTGTTGTTATGAACCAATTCACTTTTATATTGTGTATATAATTTCCATTGATGAATTATATCATGAATCTCTCTATCCCCAAGATATTATATGTTTTTACTGTTGTTATTCCTTAATTTTTTGTATTCAAGCATATCTCATTTTGTTAAAAACACATTCTATAAAATATCATTTTAAATGATTTAAATATTTATTCATCTAAATAATTCTCATTAATGTACATGTTTTAAAAGAGGGTTTTATGATTTATTTATATGTAAATTGAAATTTTAAAATGATAATTCCCTTAAAAGTTTCAATGTGGTATGTGACACATTGATTCCAAAAATCACTTTATTAAATGTTATAAAATGATATCAAAATGGTTTCATAAATCATTGTTTATTTCATTATCTTGAATTGATATATTTTTATTTGAATGTGGATGTTTTATGTTTCCTTTATACTTGTGATCTGTGTTATGATTATGTCATGGATATTGGGAATTGTTTACGTATATGGGTCGTTCCATGATAAACCTTGGGAGGGTGAGCTTGAGATAGCTCTACAATGCATTGGGTAATGTGACGGAGGAAAACGTTAATGTTTCTCCTAAGGTATTTAGGGAATATACTATGCTGGGTATTATAAAGAAACTCCCTATGCTCCAGTGATTACTATAATGTAATTATGATATGGATGCCACAAGTTACCTTTATGATTTATGACTTCTGTGTGTTATTCATAAATCTCATGATTTTATGAGGTATGTTATGATTGAAAAGTATAGTTTCTTTTTTTTTTTGTATTTATTGATGGGATAGTGTTTTCATTCCATATTTTATAACCCTTACTGAGCTATTTATGTTGAACCTAATTTATTGAAATGTTTTCCATGGGACTTATAGATTAATAGGGTCAATGATGGGATCAAGAAAAATTCATGATGTCTAAAACATGTCACTAGACATGTTTCTTATTAAGAGTTTTTATTTATGAAAAAAATGGAAAGTTACTAGAAGGGTCTACTTTGTTATTTTTTGAGATATAGTGTAATTTCTATGGCATAATTCCCCAAAACTCTAAACCTGAAAAGATCCTCAATGTGAATCCTTGATATAACTCCAGATTAAGTAATTTTTAAGGCCATGTACTTATATTTATTTCCATAGCTATTGTCAAATCTAATGTAGTTTTTATGTTTATAAAAAATAGTATAGTGCGTTGAGTTTTATATGTGATATAGTGGATACAATTTTTTTTAAAAGATACTTTATATTAACAATTTTCTCATGAAAAAAGATCCAAAATGGGAAATTTTATAAATTTATAAAATATAAGGTCAAAATGGCCATACAATAGTAATTTTACAGGTTTTGGGTATGTTTTAATTATTATTGTTTGTTTCTATCCTTCAGTAAAACCATTTTTACATCAATTGCGGTAAATAATTTTTACTCTATTCACCATTCAATATGGGAAAATATAATTTAGGAATTATTAGATAGTATAAATTATTAATATTAGATATAAAAAATTAGCTTTACCAATTTAAACTCATATTATTAGTGGAATCTAATTTAAAAATTATCTCAAATATTTGTCGAAAAAAATAATTATTCAATAAATGTTTTTAAGGAATATATGAAATCATATTAGCAATATGAAAAGTAATCAAAATCATATCAATTAAAATTAATATTTATATATATAATATATATAAATTTAGTTAAAATATTTTTTAATTCAGGTTTATTTTAAATAATTAATATTTAGAAACCTTATACACATTAAAACGGTTTTCAGGAAAAACATGTTTAATAGCTAAAAACAAAACTATACTAAATTATAGTATAAAAACGATTTAAATGTAATTAATTAAATTTATTATAACAAAAAATATAATTTTAATTTTAAATTAAATAAAAATAATAATGAGACATAATTTATTAAGGTGGAATAATAGTTTTATACGAATTGTTATTTTTACACTTCATTAAAAAATTATTTTTTATGAAAAAGTCAAAAATTCCCTAATAATTTATATCGATATGATGATTTAATAAATCAAGGTTTTTTGTTTAAAAAATTAACTAATTTTTTTTAAAAATAATATCTGTCCATAAAGAGGAACTAACCACCTTTTTGAAAAAATAAAATCATTTAATGAACAACTGCTTTTCTTTCAAATGGTTCTCTTTTAAATTTATAATCAATAGATAATGATTGAATTTATTTTATACATGTGTAAAAGAAATAATTTTAAATCTTTAGATATTATTATTTACCCCATCTATATTAATATCTAGGTTATAATGGTGATTTCAAAGTAATAATATTTTAATAGATTATCACCTTTCGTTTAAACACGATATGCCCCGCATTGAAAGATAGCGATGAAATTGAAATTATTTAAAAATAAGTTTATTATAAAGGGTTTTGGTGTTACATTATCATATAATCATAGAGTGGCATGTAATAAATTCTATCTTACATGATGTTAGATTATTAAAATATCGATGTGCTATATTCTACCTAATTAAATAAATCACATCCTCACAATTTAATCATGATCACAGTAATCAATGATTTAAAATGTAAAAATACATTTTATGAAACCAACCTCCTAAAAATTATTAAAAAAATCCAATGGATAAAATATAATGTTATGTGTGAAGTTCATTTACAATATCAAATTATTAGATTTTCATGTAGATAATATTGATGTCAAGTGAATATTTTGATATGGAATAAAAGAGTAAGTTCTTATAGATAATTACTTAGATCATTGATAATAAGAAATGGAATGATCTAATGAAATTTAAGGACCATGATACCATAAATATGTTATGATTTTAATGAAGATTTTATTCATTTAATTAAAAGGTTATGGGATACATGTTTTATTTCAAGATATTTTTATTTAAGTTCAGAAGTTATTTTATCTCCTAATAATATATGGAAACAAAATTACGTTATATATTTCTATTTCATAAGCACAATTTCATCATTTGGTTGTGTTGGGGTCATTTTAAAATTCGTCCCATACTCTTAAAAATTAATATCCAAATATTATTTTTTATGTTTGTAACAGAAAAACAACATTTTAACATATCATAATATCCCAAAAGGGTAACACACTATTCCTCTTACCCTTATTAAAAAAAATGGTTATAAAAATTTATGATCATATCCGAATTTAATTTGAATCTACTAATATCCAAAATTCAATATTAATACCAAATTATTAACAAAGTTCATTACATATATAAATGAAAAAATATCCAAATAAACTCAATAACCACACTATGAATGATCATTTTAACCATAAAGTATATATCATTATATAATATACCGACCATAAAAATTAAATAACAGTGCATTTAATTCAAGAATTTAACTTCTTTTAAATAGATGATCATTTTATGATTAATGTTTTAGGGAAATAATTAAAAAATCATGCACTACAGAACCATATAATAATAAGTCGAAACATTCAATCAGAATCCATTTTTTCAATGATATAAAAACTTTTAAAATAATGTATGATTTATTTTAATGGATAATGTTCCTAAAATTCAGTTGAACTATTCCTTTCGATTTTCCATCCTAATATATTGTGTATTTTTTAAAAAAATTACGGTATGAGCCCAAAAATATCATAATGGGATATAAAAAATTTTAAAACCATTATTACAGTGAAAAAACATGACAAAACATAAAAATCATTTTCTAAAAAACATATATTTTTACCCAGAATGAAAAGAATCATTCATTTAAAAATATCTTTCATATTACCTTTTTTTAAAATGATTTCAATGAATGACCACTCAAAATCATAGAATAATCATATAGGTATCTTTTTGACATAAAATCAATGAACCCTTGAAAAACCGTCCCAAAACCATTACAAATTTGAATAATTATACAACCAACTTCTAATATATATCTCTAGATGACCAAATCATTACCCAATTAATTAGTGAGATAGATGGGAACACCATTCACATTAATTTTAATAGGATTACATAGAACTATCTTGGAACACAAATCATATATAATTTACCATAACTATAACATGAAAAAAACATTTATCGATTCACCTTTTGAAAATAAATCTTTTGAAAATATCTTATACTATAGTTTACAAATAAAATTTGGATATAAAAATAATTTTTTTAATTAAAAACCTATTTTTAATACAAAAGAAGCAAAAAAATGGCACTAACTTTTTTATTGAATAAAACATGAAATCTTACAAAGTAATCCCAACATTAAATAATTACCATTGTGGTAGAAACATTCATTGTCACTGTGTTTTTCAAAACATGAAAATTCCATTTTCATTTGTCATAATGTTCCATATAAGACATTTAAAAATATTATGTTTTAAAAAATAAATTAAAAAGTGTCATAAAATTTACATGATAAATATTTTATTTCAATACATTTTTTATAAAATAATTTTAAACAACACATAAATAAGAAAACTTCATGTTTAAAGAAAAACATTAAAAGATAAATTTTTCAAACAAAATTCTTTTATAACATTGAAAATAAAATGGTTATAATAATTATGAAATAATTACACTAAAAAATATAAATACCATCATAGTAAATAAATTCATGATAAAACATGTCAACATGGCTGTATAAATAACTCGTAAAAGTGTATAGGTGTATAAATCAAAATAATCCTCATTGAAAGGAAATTGAAACAATGTCTCATAACTTGAATACAACATGTTTCATGTGTATTTATATTCATGAATAATAAACTTATGTCAATTATTTAAAAAAATGAGAAACTTTTTCTATTTTATTATTAATTGTAATATAGTTATTTAAATTTTATATATAAATACATAATCAATTAAATTTACGTTGAACATTTTTACCATATTCGTATATGTGTCAAAATGACTTTCGTTGGATGAATTTTGTAAAAGATGAACTTATTTAAATTTATAAATAATAATAATAAATAATTAGTCATCATATTTATAAGTGAATTATAATTTTAATACCAATCATGAATGATGATTTTTAGAAATTAAAAATGTTACAATCCTAGAGAAGGTAGGATGTACGTATGATTGAATTTCATTTCCATTTTTAAATGATCATTATAGAAAATATGGACGTAATAATTTTCTTTTACGATAGATAATAATGTAATATAACCCATATTATATATTTAAATATTATTATATATATCATCAATGTTGTCTAGTGATGAAAATAGTGTCACATTGCATTGTGAAGATTGTAATCCACACATCTAAACAATGTTATAATTTTTTATTGAGTTAAAACGTAAGAATGGAAATGAAATATTAGATTTTAATAATGATGACTAATTATAAAATATAAAATTAATTTCATTTATAACACATATATTCATTATCATTACCTATATTACCTTCTATGTAAAGCATTAGTGAATAATCAATCACATCTCTTCGTGAGGCGGTAGTCCACCGTACAAATGGGAGATGTTATCATATACCTTAAGGAATGGAAATTAAAAAATTAATATATGATATAATTAATCCAAATGTATAAATATGTTATATATTTAAAATATATATAAATTATATCTATTATTTAACACAAATGTGAGTGGTGGTAATGAAAAAAATGAATGACATTAATTCACGACGTGGTAGTCTCCCGTACACATGAATAATGATATTGTAACTGATTAGACGGAATTGGTGAGGTATTTCAGTTAATAAATTTATATGAAAACCACTAGTAATATGTATGATACTATGTTTATTTTTATATTCCTGGTTTAAAATAATTTAGGGTGGCAGAGGAAGAAATAAAATAAAAAAACCAATTGAATAATGTTACATCTTTATCAGCTAACGAATTTTTGTATTTACTGAAGGCTTTCCATGATAGTATTTATGTAAAAAAGGATTCTATGATGATATTAGTGAATTATAGAACTTATTTCGATAAGAATTATCTAAACTAATGGGTTTTTAATGCATGAAGATAGGATGAGAGGGTGTTTCCTTTTATATGTGGGGTGAGTGGCACACTTATAATGTTAGAAAACGATAAATTTCAACATTGTTTTATCAATGTCACAAGGCTCTAATATTGAACCATTATATATTATAAAATGGATAAGGTTGTAATATTTCCCATAAATATATTTTATAAAATTTTTATGTCATTTTATCCATTATCATTTAAGTTTAAACCCAAGTAAATCTATTTTTACCTTAACCATGATAATTTTTTTTTCTGTTTTCACTAATATTATTTTGTCAAAATAATGTCTATCATATTTTAAAAAAGAAATTTTTATTATCTCAAAAATTGAATAAGTTTTTTAAAATTCTATTCAAAAAAGTTAAAATCTACAATTTTAATCAAAACCCATCGACCCAACAAAAACGAGTCTTTTTAAGAATAGTATTTTTTGGGAAAAAGAAAATATTATATAAAATATATGGCTAATAATAATAATTTCATGAAAATAAATTAATATTTAATGATATATAATATATAAATTTCAATTAATATATTCTTCATTATATACAATCATAAATAATTAAAATGGAGAAACATTATTAATTTTAAAATTGATTTTAAAAAAACTTGTTTTTAAACCAAAAAACAATCATATACAAAAAACCAATAAAAATTAGATTTAAATCCTATTATGTGGATAAAATATTACAAAATAATAAATCTGTTACATAATATTATATATCAAAAATTTTACTAATAAAAAAGTTATTGTAATGAAATGAGTTTTTATTAAAAAAAATTATATTTTACTATTCATCATAAATCAGTATTTTGTAGAAAAATCCAAAAAATAACCATAGGAAAATTTTTATATTATAATTTGAAAAATGATATTAATATTTTTAAATTAAAATTATAAAATTTAAAAATTAATATTTAAATAAAACATTATAAAAAATGAGTTTACTAAAAACTATTTCATTTCTAATTTAGAAATTTCATAATACTTTTATAAGGAATATAACTATGAAAATTTGTGAGTGATTTATTCTATTATAATCTTGGATTTCACATTATTAATCAGTATTTAAATTATATCCCCAAAATTTTATTCACTTATTAACAAAGTGGTAATATATGTTCCTCATAGAATCTTCATATTCCCATATTACCTCTTCAACAATATGTTTTTCATGAGAACCCTAACATGGACAGTAACCATATTTTGTAACAATTTCTCAACGTAGTGAATAATATGAACATAATATTCATTATAAGAAATATTCTCTTCCTAATGAACTACACCACAACCCAAAACATGGGATTAACCTAACACATGTTTTCTTAACACCGAAATAAGAAATACATTTTATACTTCTGATAAAATACTAGGAAAATCCACTTAGTAGGAAAATGATATAAATTTATATATGATTTCATATAGTTCAATTAACTATAGAATAAGATTTCCCTTTTTATGAAAACACATAACACTTTTCCATGGATATAAATTGAGAAAAACATGAACACCTACCTTGAAATAATGATATTTACTTTGGTTATCTTTATAACTGTATTACTTATATATGCTATTTTCATATGTTATTAAAACAAATACACCTTCTTATCAATTTCCCCTACCAACTATACTTCCATCAGCTTATTTTTTCCAACATCATCCAAAATAGTAGTTGTCTAAGAAAACATTTTATATAATGCCTCAAATGGTTCAAATCGTATACTATAATTAATAATGTTTTTTATAATAAAATATTGAGAAAATAAATATTTTTATCCCATATTCCTTGGTAATTAATTTAATAAGAATAATGCATATAATCAATTGTATAAACTATTCTCTTGTAATATACATCAGATTGAGGAATAAAATGTGTACTAAAATTTAATTCATTACCCACAAAATTTTAAATTCCCTTCAAAAAATTAGATGTGAATGAAGGATCATGATCTGATTCAATGGAGAGAGGCGCACTAGTTAACATGAAAATACAATTTAGATATATTATAGGGAGAAAATAAAAATATATAGGATCACAAATGGGATGGAAATGTGTATATTGATTTAATCAGTCAAAAATAACACAAATCTCTATATTTTCTCAAGTAGTCTATGAAAATCCTACCACAAAATAAATTGACATATTTTTAACATTTCCACTTTGATATTGGAAAGGTTGATGAATTTCCTTTGGTAAATATCATTTTAAATTAGATAATTTTAAATAAAAACACTTCATGTTGAATTCATAAATACCCATGTTTATTTCATCCCAACAATAATACATATTATGGTATTTTTAAATAATAGTTCTTCCAAGATGAACAGAAAAAAGGAAAAATATGATACTTACTCAAAAAATACTTCTCCAAATAGGATACCTAAGACACAAATAATCATTTTAAAAATCATTAAACACATTCTCCATCAATATTAAAATATTGAAACATCCCTTTGTTAATATATTCTCCCCTTTCAAGCTTCGGTTGGTCCTCCTTTTGGGATTACTTATTTTTTTGACAATATTGACTGCACAAAAACATGAAACAGAACTTAACATGCCGCAACATGCACATCTTCTTGGCCAACTTTTTTCAAGTCATTAACCCAAGGGTCATCTTGAAAATGTATCATGGTAAACATAGAATTTTTTTCAAGACCCATAGAATCAACCACTTATTTTTCTATTATAGGATGGCAATGAATCGAGAAATAATAATTAATGATTAGTTGCATCCAACATATATATCTAATGTTATTTTCTATATGAGTGAATATATACTTTAAAATATACTGGTCAATATTTATTTCAAAATAACTCCATACGGAAGATGCCTCCTAATTCTTAAGGAGAAAAATAGAAACTGATTTCAAATTATGTGTATGGTAAATTTAATCTAAAAGATTCAATTGATGAAAATAATAATCAATTACCTGATTTTTCAGCATTAGGAACCAAGAAATTCATTTAAACGAATCATTGTTATAGATGTAAAAATACTGATTTATTGAAGGTGTGTCCATAACCAATGAAATCACTAATAAACTTTTCAGTTATTGAAAACAATCATCATATTCATTTTCTAAATGAATTGAACTCATTTTCTAGTTAACTATTTATTTGGGATAGACAATTGAGAAACATATTCAACAAAAAATTTGTACTAACCCACTAATGGAAAAAAATAAAAATCCCTTGGTTATTTTTGAGTATTTTACATTATTCATTAACTTTTGATTTAGTAGGGTAAAAATTTATTGAACCTCTAAAAACAGTATGTCAATGAAATGATTTTTTTGAAAACCTTTCACACTTTCTAAATATCCCATAGAGTGTATTATTAATGTTATAAAAACAATCTATAGTTCACATTCATGTTCCTCCTGACTATTTTAATATCCCAAATTTCAATAATAAAAACAAAAAAAAATGACATAGAACACATGAATTAAAGTAATCATTAAGTACATAAATAAAGCTGGTTCATTAGAAACCCCAAAAGAGTATAGACCCAAACTCATAGTTTCCATATGATGTCTAAAGTATAATCATTGTAATGTCATCATTTTTTACCTACAGATAATAGTGCCCAGACCTTAGGGAAACCATTGAAAAATACTATGGTCGTGAGAACTTATCATACAAAATAGTAATATAAGGAATAGTATACTTTTTTTCGAATAGTATATTTAATAAATGTTATAAAGTAAACAAAAAGTATCGATAATAAATATAACGTTATAAAAAAAATATGATCACTAGATGTTGAATTACCTGGTTGAATGAAACCTTCTAATAATTCATGCAATTTAATTTTCAATTTATAAATGTTGACTTGATACATTATATATGGAGGTTTTTATATAGGAATTTCATCAGGAACTATCTTTAAAAAAATACATCCTAGCAATCTAGAATAACACAAGTAAAATCTTCCAGAAAAAACCCATGATTTTATTCACTACATGCACAGAAATAATTTGAATAGTTTCATTCTTCTCAGAAATTGGATCTGTGAATCATTCACTTCCAACTATAATCAATATCTCAGCACTGTGGTATGTTGTCAATGGAATTATATCATGGAATAGAATATTCTTTGAACTCAAATCTATATGACCTTGATAAAATGAAACCCAATCCAAAACCAAATTGATAAAAAACATTACTAGGTTTACATGAACAAGATTTGTTGGAAATAATATCCAATTGATAATAATGGGAATATTCCTATCAATCTTGGTTTATTTGTTTCTATAAATTGGATTTTTCATGAAAATATCTATATTACTTTCATAAAGTTACATTCACATTTTAATTTAAAATAAATTAGAAATGAAATAATTTAAAAATATAGAGTTAGATAGGGCATTGGAAAAAATTTAATACATATGTAACATACCAATCAATAATTCATTTGATGGCCCCACATCAACTGTATTAGTAGAAAAGACTTTCCCCCACCATTTTTCTTCTCATCATGATGATTTACAACTTATCGCACCATTATCATGAAAAATTTAACATAATGACCCAACTCATTGAAACTAAAACACCTCATTTTTGTATGGATATTAGTCACCCCATTCATTGATTCTTAGGGATTACTTTCTATAAAATTTCTATCCATATGAACAAACATTCAATATCAGTAATAGTTACATAATTTAATATAACATTCTATGCGGTCAATATTATCATGCATTCCACTCAATGGAAGCTTCATTTTCCTACCCCAATATTTTTTTTCTCACATTTCACTATTGCGTACCATCCAAACTACTTCTTACATTCATCATCATGAGGAACATAAATGTCAGTGAACTCCATTTAAATTTTATTGGAACAATTACCAACATTTAAATAGATTTTAAACTATTATGTGCCCAAACAATATAATAGAATTGGTTTCAATACGGATTAAAATCTTTAGTTTTTTTATCAAATAATTGATTGAAATCTATTACATACCTGGTCAGTATTTTATAATTTTCACCATACGTCGCCAGATAATATTTATTATTTTTCATCAATTGTTTGAATTTTCCTTCCATGCATACTTTGGGAACTATTTTTCTGGGAAAGGATCCATAAATGTTTCTCATTCCATGGAATCAAGGGTATCTTTATGTCTAGTAATCATATCCAATGTCCACCATCGATCAACATCACGTTCATGATGATAATTGAAATGTGTTACCTTTTTTTTGAACTTCCCCTAGAATTACAAATGTTCTCTAAGAAATTGTTCCTCTATTAGATACCATAGAGAATGATGATCTAGTGAATGATGGGTGATTTTTCCTAATGAAATTAAACAAAATAGACATATTTCTTCACAATAGATCAAGTTCCCCTCTAACATGGATAACTCCACCATTTTTTCAATGGATCCATCACTATAAAAAATTTTCATATACCTATTTTAAGCATCTTGGGATGATGATTTGAAAGGATATATTACCCTCTTAGAATTAACACTAAATCTTACCTATGTCCTTTTTTGAAAACCATTCTTAATAGACATATCATAAAAGAAGAGACATGGTAATCTTAAAATTATTTACCCTTTCAACTTATCCATAGGTAGAATATATCACGGGAATGCTATTCAAATTATCCAAAACTCTAATGTTATCTAAACCAACCTCAAATAACAACTGTATTGAGCTAATCTTAAACATTATATTATCTTTACTTTTATTAAAAAATCATTTATTCACCTCGATGATCTGTTCTAGCTGAGAGTTTTATAGAATTTGATCATAACTCATACATTTAAAAACCATATAATACAAAGTGGAAATATATAATTAGTATACATTTTCATATCATATAGAACGTTTAATATAAATCACACTTTCTTTTAGGGAAAATCATTACAACATATAACATGAATTCATCTTTTCCCTTACCCATCCTTAAATCATGTGAAAGTCATTTTAGGAAAATGGGAGGAGAAAAAAAGTTTATTAATGGACATAAAAAAATTAAACCTATTTTCTTGTGAAAAATAAAGAAAACGCATAAAATACTTTTCTTAAAAACATAAAATTTTACCCAGAGAGTGAATTATCATACATTTTATAAGGTCACTTATATTACCTTATGAAAAAAATTCCTTGAAAATATTTAGAGAGAATAGAAATGTCACTTAAGTACCTTTTGTCATCCTCTCATTAAACCCTCAGATAACATGTACATAAAACATACACATTGGAATAAATATACAACTGACATCAAATATAATTCTCTAAAGAACACAATCATTACACAATAAATTTGAGATCGACCCAATAATTTTTTTTCATTTTCCGAATAAATCCAATTTAATGGATAGAAGTTGGAACCTCAATAAATATATGAAAAAAACAAATTAAACAATACAAAAATACAAAAAAATATGTTTGAACAAATATCACAACTGGCACTTGAAAATTCCAAAAAAATTCAAAATGAGCACACCAGCATCTGAGACCCTTAGGCAGCACACCCTACACACCAGTCACAACCATATTATATATATTTATATAATTATCTTAAAATATCTCGGTACCCCTATAATATATAATGTCCATGAAATAAATCATGATTAAAAAATTTTATTCTTTAACGTTGTCAATATAAAATGTTAGACCAACTCTTTTAAACATCAGTGAACATCACATTCTGATATGAACATTCCATTTTCATTTAAAACCAAATTTACAATACCAAAATTGTAGGATCAAAATAATGATATAGATTCTTAATATACAATAGGGGAGGGGGTGAATTGTATACTTTAAAAATATCCTAAGGAACTTTTAATGATGGTAATGTATAACAAAGATAAGAAAGGTAAATTCACAAGAACTCATAGTTCTACACAATGGCTTGATTCTGGAAATATGCTTCCGGAAATGAAACATGAGAATAGTTTACAAGGACAAAGATTCCACCTTAAATCATATAGAATATTACAAATCCATGTATACAAGTACAAGATAGTATATTATAGTTAAACATTCCTTAATAATAAAAATGCAGCATAAAAAAAGTTGAAACAATTCAAGTAACAAGTTGTAAAACTTTTATCCCAATGTGTAGGGTATCCAAAAACCTTGGATAATGGTCCCTTGATTTATACTTTCAAGAGAGTATATCTTACCCACACCAGGGTAATCCCTCTATATGAATATCAGAGTCTCTCTTTCTATCCCTGCAATCCCTCCATGTTCAGTTTTGTCGATATGATTGTCTTACTTTCCCTGGAAGCCCTCGAATGTACTCAACAACATTCGGAGTCGCACGAAGAAATTTGAAACAAGATGTTCAGTACGTACAAATCATGAAGGTCCATCTCAATAGAAATCACTTCAGAAACATGTAATCTTTAGATGGATCAAATTATCAGTTATTACGAGCTCTTTCAAATGAGCTCATATTTATAGGCGCATTTCCAACTGTCGGCTCCCTCCTCTAACGATCATATTTTTCATCTAATTTCATATGGACCTGTTCACGTGTCACTAAAACAATGGTTCGTTAGTTACATAATTCACAAAATTGTTTTATAACTCAAAAAAGAGTAAGTAAAATATGGTTTCTCAACCAAATTTTAATTTTCCGAAGTCTAATGAAAAATAGAATTTAGAGTCAAAGCGAGTAAACCATTGGATTCAAGGTTATAAGGATATACAGATTCTATTTTTCAAGGAATATGGAATTATAATTCTATAGATTTCGGATTATGAATTTTAAGGAATTCAGAGTCTAAATTCTGATTTATTCGGAGTCTGAATTCTTAGGAAATCAGTGTGTGAATTATTGAGGAATTCAATGTCAGAAATATGAGTAATTCTAAGCCTGAATTTTGAGGAATTAGGAACTAGGATTCTAAGGAATTCAGAGTCTTAATTCTGAGGAAATCGGAATCTGAATTCTGAGGAATTAGGAACAGGAATTCTGAGGAATTCAGAGTCCGAATTCTGAGGAATTTGGAACCCAAATTCTGAGAAATTTGGAATATGAATTTTAGAGAAATCAGATTTTGAATTTCAAGGAATTATCATTCAGAATATCAGAGAATTCAGATTCTAAATTTTAAAGAATTCAGAACCTGATTTCAGATCCTGGAAACATAGTAATCTATAACTAAGTATTTATAGATTTCTGAAGTTTTAGATGTGAAACCGAATGTATACAGAGGAATAAAAAGTGTTAGACTAAAATACAGAAAATGAAAAATAGGTAAAGATAAATTTTTCTTGGGGACGGAAAGTCTTCCTCATTATGAAAAATCATAGGTAAAATAAAATTTGACTTAAGATAGATTGTTTGGGATTTTCAATACATGAAGGAATGAAAAAGTCATGAGGAAAACTTATTGAATCAACGATCTCTCCATTTTTAGAAAGTGCAAACATCCTTACGAAAAATAATATAAAGACATAGAAATTTTTATGGGCTTTTATGTAAAAGCTTATATCCTGTTACTTAAGGATCAATGTGAATACGAGTAACTCCCCCTTATGCATTGGAAAAAATATGGATTATATTCTGAATTTTCTAAATGAGATTTTTCATTTTATTGTATATGAAAATCATCATGATGAAAACCCCCCTTAGATGAATACCCCACAGACTTAAGAAAATTTCCTCTTTACTAAGTATTCTATTTTGAAATTCCTTTCTCCCGCTTTTTAATTTTCAAAATGAAATATAGGGAATGGAAAGGAAAATATGCTACCTGAAATATTAGTAATAAACAACCAACTAAATTATTAAGAGAAACTAATATTTTTTATGATGGAATGAATTTGTTTAATAAGAAAACACAACAAAAGATCAGATTTGGAAAATATTATCCTTCATTCTCATTCGAAATCAGATTTCTCACTAATGTTCTTAACTTCTTGAGCTCCTTGTGATCCTCTTCTGCATTCTTGAGCAACTGATCTTGATATTCTATTTTCTTCTCTAAGGCATTAATTTTCTATTCCATATCCTTAAGATAATTTGTCTGGGCCTTCATAACTTCTTTTAGATTATCAAGATTTTCTTCAATCTCAATCCTGAGATCCCTTTCTCTTTTCGAACTCTGAGCAATTGAGTTCAACTTCCTATTGAGATCCTTAAACTCTTGCTTCTGAGAATTTTTTGTAAGAGTTAGCTTCTCCAAAAAACTATTAGTGATATCCTTGATCTTCACATATTTGGTGTCAAAAGTATCCTAGACACATTCATGAAATTCATCAAAAATTATCATCTCTTATATTGTCTTACTTGACCAGCCTGTCATCTTTTTGCACGATCTTTTATGAGATTAATAGAAAATGAGAATAGTCTTGATGTCTGCCTCGATTTTGAAACACTAATACATCACCATGGATAATGAATCATATTTTTAATTTAATGAATGCTTATGCATCTTTCATCTCTAGTCTATACTGTGGAATGTTGGAATAGTCCCAAAAAGTTTCTTCAATGACTGAACAGCAAAGTCATTTCCATGTGAGGATGATTTGGAATCAAAGACTTTGGTTGGTGAGGATTCCTTTTCTAATTCAAATTCTATCCTCTTCGATGAACAACCATCTTCTTTCTTCGTTACCACAACTTTGTTAGGTGTATCCACAACCACCTTTTTTCACTTATCATCCTTTGAAATGTCTTCTTCTTGATCAAGAGATTTATGTTCACGATCTGATAGCTAATTTTTTTTTGTCATCATCAACTTATTTTATAACGGATCCTTCCTCAACATCCTCTAGGTGAATAAAATAATGATTTCGACATTAATTTTTAGAAAACATGTTCACTTCATTCTAACCCTTCTCCTATTTTCTTGGGGTAGCATGTTTTGAAGACTCTTCTTCAGAATTTTGGAATGATAACTTTTTAGAGGGACTCTCCTTCTCATGATAATATTCCACTTGCTTAATGATATATTTGGTATAACCACTCCCTTCTTCCTCTTCTTCTTCTACATATTCTTCTTTCACTATTTCATCAACATGATCTTTTTCTTGAATCAGTAACTTCTTTCCTGGAGTCTCTGGTAATGTATCTAACAAAAAACACTCTGGTACTAGAATATTATCGGAGGATTTCTTAGAAGCCTTTAGAATGGATTTCACTATCTTAGTCTTAGACAACTTCTTGCATTGATTCTTTTCTTTTTCTTTCTTTTCTAGATTATCAGCTGTGTTTTCATTCAATGATTTTGCCTCAGTAGGGTCCAGGACAATCTTAGGCTCCCCTACCTTCCTGTTCTTCTTATCTTCATTCCTCATAGCAACTACTTCTTCAGGATATTATTTTCTTCTTCTTTGAATTTGGTGGTGCGGATTTAGTTTCCTTAGCTACTGGGGTTTTTTCCGTCCCTTCTGGTTCCTTCACCTTTCTCTTTCTTCCACTATTTATTGATGTTTTAGCCACATCTTGATACATTGAAAGATATTCATCTTCTGCTTTTGACAAATCATGAAATTCTCCGTATTGACTATTAAAGCCGATATTCACCCTCCTTAGAGTATCATCACTCAGATGAATAACCTTACAATTCATCAACATAGAACAGCATGGAATGTTGAAATACTAAAGAAAAAAACAATTATCTTTGAACGAAAGGTCGAATATATAATAATCAAAGACTCCTAATTTTCATTTTTTATATTCTCAATTGTATCCAATATATGCTTAACCAGTTTTATCTTTCATAAGTTCACCAGGAAATCCAAAATATAAATAACACTTTTATTCAGAGTATCCTTGTCCCCTTTTCTCATAATTAGAAAACTATGAACCCATAGCTGAAGAATTTGAAGATTTGTAGAGAGTTAATTATTTTCAAAGTCTTCACATATTTAAGACCAAGACAATCTAGGGCCTTTTTCTCATCAAAGTATCCTATTACATCTGGTAGCTTGTGAGAGAAAAACTCGGGGCTTCTCCATAAAAAAGAATTCTTCTCAGAATTGCTTCCATGTTATATGAAAGGGAATACGACTTTCAATTGCTGTTGAATGAAAATTCATCTCTTCCTCCTTCATTAAAAAAGCTAATTGTCTCATATAATTCCACCAACAATTCGAGATACACCGGATCATGTGATCATGGTTTCGATACACAAACACTCTTCCAACTATACACCTTGGTATTTTTAGATACAATAGAATCATTCATGGAATAAAACATTGAATCAACTAAACATTTACCATTGATCTTCCACTCAAATATTTCCTTAACACATGACACATATTTCTGAGAAGAGGCTCCAGCAGACATTGGGATGTAAGGAAACTTTGAAGATCTGGAATGGCATTTAAAAATAGAGGTAGAGCATCAGCACATGAAGGCTTCAGTTTCTATGTGGGACAACCATTTAGGGGCCTGTTATATCGGTAATCAAAGAGACGGTTTAACTAACCAGATTGATCAAACAATTGAAAAAATCTTGAGAATATCTGATGGTTGAGATGATAGATGAAAAAGAATTTTGATAGATTGCGATATTCTGAGGTTTTTAAGATAAAACATTCAGATTTAATGAAATCAAAATATGAAAAATTTAAAAGAAAAATAAAATAACATCAAGAAAAAAAATGATTATGAAGACTTAAGAAAGGAAACATAACTTTTGGATTACTATGAATATTATTCATAAAGAGGAAAATTTTTCTTAGAGAACATTAGATTCTGAAACATTGATTACGGAAAAATTTAACTACAAAAATTTTGTCTATGAAAATTTAACTATGAAAATTTTTACTATGATAATTTTGACTACGAGAATTTTAATATGAAATTTTTTACTATAAAAATTTAATTATGAAAAATTTAACTATAAAATTTTTAACTTTGTAAACTTTGACTAATAAGAAAATGTACTCCCACTATGAAAAGTGGTTTCTTACTGTAAGGAGATATGTTTCAACAAGAAGTTAAAAAGGAATATTACCGTATGATTATCATTCATAACTTCTGTTTTAAGTATTCAAATCTATCGGATGGTAAATATTTTGTCAAAATATCAGCAAGTTGATCTTGTATTACGAAAAATTAAAGAATGATATATCTTTTGTGTGTGTGATACCTAAGAATGTGATGTCTAATATCTATGTGTTCTTCACGAGATTGATGTGCAGGAGTTTCAATTAAGGTAATGGCACTAGTATTATCACACAATATTTGTGTTTTTGTAAAACTCATACCATAGTCTATGAGTGCATGTTGCATCCAAAATACTTGAGCGCAACAACTTCCTCCTTCTACATATTCAGCTTCAGAAGAGGAAAGTGATACTGAGTGTTGATTTTTTCATGTCCAAGAAACTAATGAATCTCCTAAGAAATAACAAGTTCCACATTTACTTTTCCTATCCATTCTACATCCTCCAAAGTCGGCATCTGAAAAAAAATTTCAAATAAAATCATTTCTAGAGGTATAAAAGAGTCCTAAATCCAGGGTTCCTATTATGTAGCGGAAAATTAGTCCACTGCCTTAAAATGAGATTCCTTAGGATTAGATTGATATCTCGAACATATAAACACTGAAAACATTTTGTCTGGATGAGTAGTTGTCATTTAATGTTGACATATTATCATTACTCTAAATGATGACTGATCTACCAGTTTCCCAGCTTCATCAAGATCAAATGAATTTGAGGTACCAATGGGAGTACATATACTCATAGTGTTGTCATATCCATGGTTTTTAATAAGATATTTAATATACTTATGTTGGGATATATAAATTCCTTCTGGTTTTTAAGAAATTTGAAAATCAAGGAAAAAAGTTAACTCACCCATCATACTCATTTTGAACCAAGATTTCATTAGATCCATAAATGAATCTGTTAACGATTGCATAGTTGAACCAAATATAATGTCATAAACATAAATTTGAACAATCAAAACATTGTTCCTATCATTGTTTATAAAAATGGCTGGATCATCATTTCCCATTACACAATTGTTTTCAAGCAAAAACCCTGTAAGTCTATCATACCCGGATTTTGGGGATTGTTTATGTCCATAGAAAGCATTGGTATGTTTGAAAAAATGTTCAAGATGTTTTTTATATTCAAAAATATAAGTTTGTTTGTCAAAAACATCCTCTTGAACAAAACCATTAAGGAAATCACATTTAACCACTATTTGAAAAAGTATGAATTTGAAAAATGCGGCAAATGAATGTAAAATACGAATAGATTCATGTATAGATACTGGAGCATAGGTTTCTATATATTATATTCCTTCTTGTTGATTATAGACTTTAGCAACCAATCTAGCTTTATTTATTATAATGATTCCATCTTCATCACATTTATTTCTGAAGACCCATTTTAATCCATTAATAGAAGTTTCCTCAGGTCTTTCAACCAATGTCCAGACATTATTCCTTTTTAATTCAATTAGCTCATCTTGAAATCTTTTTTCCAATCATCCTCAACTAAAGTTTCATCAGTGATTTTTGGTTCTAAATGGGAATGAACTGCTAGATGTTCTAATTCATTCCTTTTGAAACTTCTAGTCCTTGTAGATTTATTTACATCACCAATGATACTATTACTAGGATGATTCTTAAGAAAAAACTGATTTGGGTTTTGTAAAAACTATTCATCAACATCGGGTAGGAAATCGTATGGGGTAAATACATCAAAAACATTTTCCTGAACATTTCCCTTATCAAATTGATCTTTTATAAATGGTTGATAATCAGTTTTTGAAAACACATATGAGTATTTAGTTTGAGGATGTTTGTATACAAAAGGATCAGTTTTGTCAAATTTTACATGTATTGTTCCTTTAACAGAATAAGTATTTTTATTGAAAACTCTATAAGCCTTTGAAGTTGTGGAGTAGCCCATGAAAATTCCATCATCAGATTTTGTTGAAAATATGTGTAGATAATCTTTATTATTAAGAATGAATACCATGTGACCAAAAACCAAAAAGTAGGAGAGTCTAGGTTTTCTACCATTCTATAACTCATAAAAATCTTAATTAGAAAAAGGTCTAATAAAAACAATATTTATAGTATAGCAAGCAGTACTTACAGCTTCAGCCCAAAAATTCATGGCTACCAAATATTCACTCAACATGGTTTCTGTTATCTCTTGAATAATTCTATTTCTTCATTCAACAACACCATTTTGATGAGGTGTTCTAGGTGCTGAGAAGTTATGAGTAATGCCATTTCTATAACAAATGTTTTCAAAATAAAAAGATTTAAATTATCCTCAATGATCACCATGGATAGTAATCAAAGGAAGGTTTTTATCATTTTTAACATGGGATCTAATAATTTTGAAATAAGAAAATGTTTTATATTTATTTTCTAGAAAATCGACCCATGTAAATCTAGTGTAATCATATACTAAAACAAATAAAAAATATTTGCCTCCAATGCTTCCATTTTGTGTTGGACCTAAAAGATCTATATGCACCAACTGGAATGAATCAGTGGTTAAAACTTCACTAACTAATTTAAAACTAGATTTATGTTACTTTTTATAATGACAAGGATCACAAACTTTTGATGAAGCAAATCTATGCTCTGTTATATCCTTAACAAGTCTTTTCATAGATAGTTTGAATTGGTTCTTATGGTTACAGTGTCCTAAACTTCTATCCCACAACCAAGAATGATCTTCAATTTCTCTAAGACAAGGTAGATCGTGTCTCCTAAGTTCCTTTATGTTTAGTGTGTGTACATTCTCTTTCCTATTGGCAGAAAGAATAAACTCATCCTTAGAATTGTGTACTAAGAACTTGTCATTCCTAAAATTTACAGGTTAACCTTCATCACATAATTGAAATATGCTAATAAGGTAGTGCTTAATACCCCTAACAAATAAAACATTTGAAATAAATGTTTTTCCAAGAAGAAAATGTTACATATACCATCAATTCCACCCTTATCATTTCTCCAAAAGTTACTTTTACTCCATTTTTCTTGATAATCTTTTCAAAGATGATTTTGTAAATAGTAATGTGCTGGGAACATCCACTATCAATGTACCATGTATTTCTGATGATACTATTTTTATTTTCTTAACAATAAGAGTGTTAGTCTTTTTGGATCCCAAACTTTCTTGGATCTGGAAACTTCAGAATGAAAATTTTTAGGAATCCACATTTTCTTTGAAAAATACGATTTATGAAAACCTAATGACTAAGTTTGGTTTAAAGAATAAATTTTTTCCAAATTCCCACCACACTAAAACTTAGTTCATAATAGATCACTTTGAGGAACAAAATTATTGTTACTAAAAATCGGTTTTGAACTAGTATAACCAAATCCAGATTTATTCCTTAGAGGTTGAATTTAAGAATACATCGTATCAAAATTTTCCATACCTAAGTAAATGTTTGAAAAAAACTTCCTCAGGATAATATTTATGAATTCAGTCTAATAACTATGTTATTATACTCAAAAACTTTAGTTTTAGCACTAGAGTTAGTCTCTAATTTTTTTTAGAAATTACTTTTTCTAGATCCTTAGAATGATTATCCTTCTCTGAATTAACTTCCTCAACATTTTTTGAAATACATTAAAAATCTAGAGTTTTATTATCCATATCTTTAGAATGATCTGATATTTCTTTTGTAAGAACAGAAATCCTAGAATTTTCCCTATCAAGATTTTTATTGACATTAGAATTCTAGTTCTCAAGGAGCTTATAAATCTATAATCATTTTCATAATTAGGTAAATTATTATCATCATAAGAAGAATATTCTTCATATGAAGATTCATAATCTTTACTATCCTTATAATTATCATTCATGGATACATTAGGGATGGATTCATCATTGTTTACCTTGTCCAATAGACAATGATTTTTAAAATGTAACTTGGAAAATAAACCAAGATTCTTCTGCCCAGAAGATTCGTAATTTGAGGATTCGTAAGAAGGGTAACCATTACTGGAACTCCATGTGTCATTGCAATTCAAAAAATTATTAGATTTAGACTTGTAGTATTTCTTTTTATTCCACTCAGAATGAATTTCCTTTCTATATTTCCTCTTAATCATAGGACAATATGGCCTTATATGCCCTGCTCTTTTTCATTCAAAACAACTAACTCTAGATCTTTCTAATCCATTATTTCTTTATTCTTATATCTATACTGAATGTATTTATTCCCAACTATCTTGTTCATAATTCAAGAAATATTATATAGTTCATTCTTATAATGTTCACTTTCACTTGATTTAGATAAAATAGTTACCTTCTTATATTTAGATCACGCAACACTCTCAGGAGTCTTGGATTTCATTTGATTTGAAGTAGTTGTAAAAGCAACACTTCCATTCCAATTCTTCTTTTTAACATTATCATCATCTCATTTCATTCTAGTCTCCTGTTGAAGAAGTCTTCCAAAAATATCATCAGGAGTAATCTGTGAGACTTTCTTATTCTCATCAATTGTTGTTCTCTTTGATTCCCACTCATTAGGAATGATGTCAATAATCTTGTCCACAAGTGCCTCATCATCTAAACATTCTTCACCCATGGATTGTAAACTGTTGACAGTGGTCCTGAATCTATATTGTACATTACATTAAGGTTCATTATAAGGAAAGAAAAAACCACGATACTCATCTCTAAGCATATCTCTTCTAGTTTCAATAACATCAAATGTACCAAAATCAGTAACTTCAAGCTTCTTCCAAATACAATTTGCAGCTTCAGAAGAAGAAATATGGATATATATATTCCTGTTCATGGAACATAACAAAGTATTGTGTACCTTGTAGTTTAGTTGATATTCTGACTTTTCTTGACTAGCAATAGTTCTGACTTCCGTTTTAAGAATCTTGTAATCTTGAGTAAGCATGACATAATTTTCTACTCTAGTGTTAATAACAAAAGTCTTCATACGATCTCTCCAATATTCATAAACATACCCATCAAATATATGTGGTCTAGTAGGATTAATTTTTTTAATTTAACCAACATTCATTCCTTCCATCTCAAAGAAAATATATTTCCACACATACTAGTTAGTAATTATAGTATGTAAATGAGGATAAAAATATCCTACGAAAGGAAAATATAGAACAATGAAAAACTATAGCAAGTTAACTTATATGTGAATATATGTAATTCTGAGACCTACTCTGATACCAATTGATGGATCGAAATATTGATGTAGATGCTCAACATACTAGTGTGGGGGGGTGTCAATTGTATACTTTGAAAAATTCCTAGGGATGTTTTAAAGATGGTAATTTTTAACAAAGTTAAACACAGTAAATTCCCAAGACCTCTTAGATTTACCAATTTTCTTGATTCCAGAAATATGGTTCCCGGGAAAAAACTTGAGAAAAATGTACAAGGAAAATGATTCTACCTTAAATAATATAGAATATTACTAATTAGAGTATACAAGCACTAGAATGCATAAGATAGTTATACTTTCCAAATTAATCAAAATGCAGCAGAAATCAAACTTGAAACAATACAATTAACATGATGTAAATATTTTAACCAAAAGAGTATGGTTTCCAGCAACCTGTGATAAAGGTCCCTTGATTTATTCTTTCAAGAAAGTCTATTATACCCACACCAGGGTAATCCCTCGATATAAATATCAGAGTCTATCTTGATATCCCATCAATCCCTCGAACTTCAAGGTTGTCGGCAACTCTTCCTTCATGTCCCTGGAATCCCTCGAAGGTACTCAGAAACATTCGGAGTCATAAAAAGAAATTATGATCAAGATGTTCAGTACACATAAAGCATGAAAATCCCTCTCTCTAGAAAACACTTCAGCAGCATGTAATCTCTAGATTGATCAACGTATCAGTTTCTATCAGCTCGTTCAAATGAACTTTAATTTATAAGATCATTTCCAACGGTCTACTCCCTCCTCCAACAATCATATTTTTTATTGAATTTTGGAGGTACATGTACAAGTGTCACTCAAACAATGGTTAGTTATAACAGAATACATGACATAGTTTTTTAACTCAAGGAAGGGTTAGTATAATATGGTTTCTCATCTAAATTCAATTTTTTGGAGTCTAAGGAAAAATTGAATTCAGAGACAAAGAGAGTAAAACTTTAGAGTGTATGTTACAAGGATATATGGATTCTATTTTTCAAGGAATTTGGAATCAGAATTTTATATAATTCAGAGTTTTAATTCTATGGAATTTAGAGTTTTTATTCTAAGGAATTCGGTGTACGAATTATGAGGAATTCAGAGTCTAAATTCTGATGAATTCTGAGTTTGAATTATGAGGAATTCAGAACCTAAATTCTAGGGAATTCAGAGTCTGAATTATAAGGAATTCAGAATCAGAAATATGAGTAATTTGGAATCCAAATTATGAGGAATTTGGAGTTATAATTCTAGGGAATTCGGAACCCTATTTCTGAGGAGTTCAAAATCTGAATTTCAGATAATTCGGATTCTTAATTTCAGAGAATTCGAATTCTGAATTTTAGAGAATTCAGATATTGAATTTCAATGAATTTGGATTCTGAATTTATGCGAATTCGGATCTTGAATTACAGAGAATTCAGAACCTAAATTCGGATCCAGAAAACATAGTACTCTATATCAAAGTATTTATAGAATTCCAACGTTTTAGATGTGAAACTGAATTTTTACTTTTAAATAAAAAGAGTTAGACTAAATTATAAACAATGAAAAATAGGTAAGAATAAAATTTCCATTTGGAGGGAACATTTTCCTCATTAAGAAAAATATTAAGGAAAATGAAAATTTCTTTATGATAGAGTGTTTATAATTTTCAAAACACAAATGAATATAAAAGTCATTAGGAAACCTTATTGAAAAAACAAAAATAAAGAAAAAAACTAAACATATTTTTTCATTCCTAAAAACATGAAATCATTCAAATAATGAAAAAAATAAAATATCATCCATGACTGTGGAATATTTCATTTTCGTTGTGTACATCAAGAATAGAACATTCTATTTTTCATTTATAAAATCATTCTTTATAAGATAGGTTGAAATATATCTGTTGAAAAAAAATTTAAAGAGGAAAATAAAATTTACCCTAAAATGTTTTTATGTCCATATAATTGTTTTCATAAAATAATTTTAAAACCATGTGTGTGGATAAGAAATAGATCAAATCAAAACCATAAGAGAGTTTTTTTGATGAAATGTCTCTTATAAATTTGGAAATAAATGAATCATATGCCCCAAGAAATAATAACTTTAAAAAACTATAAATACAATTATAAAGGATAAATTTATATCATGAAATTTAAAATATGATATATATGACTCAAAAAGTGTATATGTGTATAACATCAAAATATGCCTCACTAAAATGATATTTAGTCGAAGCCCATTACCTTGAGTCCAATATGTAACACATTTCATTTTCTTCATGAATAATAATATTATGTAAATTATTTAAGTTAATTTGGACCATTTTGTGTTTTATTATTAAAATTATTTTAGTTATTATCATGTTATATAAAAACAATTTATTTATTTTTATTATGTCAGATTTTTTTAACATATTCGACTAATGTGTCAAAATGAAAGTGGTGGGATTACTATGGTCAAATATGTCATTAATTAATCATATAAATAATAATAATAATGAAATATATTTAATAATATTATGTAAATTATTATTTTATTAATAAGAATGAAATAATTGAAATATTTCACAATCATAGATATGGTAGGACTCACTTACACATAAAAAACATTTCCATTTATCAATTATCATTTTGGAAATTAGGAAAGTAATATTATATCATTATAGAATAATCATAATATAATATATATACCATATTATTTCTTTAAATATACTTATATATATCATCCATGTTATTTGGTGATGAAAATTTATTCACATCACTTCGTAAATACAGTAGTCGACATGTATACGAATGACATTATCATTATTTAGTGAGTGAAATGTTAAGAATGAAAATGATATATTTTAATTTAAAAATTATAAATATATAAATAATATCAAAATTTGTTCATTTATTTCACATATATTCATAATCATTAAATTTATTAGCAAACATTTAAAGTGTTGGTGAAAAACAAATAACATCGCTTGGTGAGGCATTAGGCCGCCATATACAAGAGTGATGTTATCATATCCCCTATGAAATTGAAATTGAAAAGTTTCATTTTATATAATTAATCCAGATAAATAAATATGATATAAGTATCAAATATATACTTTATATCCATAATCATCCCCATCCATTATAGGTGATAATATAAAAACAAACTTCATCCGTTTAACAGGTTGTAGTCTATTATACATAAAAATAATAATTCTATAACATATTTTATAGAAGAGGAGAATTGATATAGGTTATGTAATTAACATTATAAAATCAATGTATTTGAAAGATACTAATTTTAATATATGTTCTTGTTTTAATATTAATTTAAGGGGATGTTGTAATAGATAAAATAAATAATATCGTTGAAGAACATTGCATGTTCTTCAAGTAACATCTTTCTTTTCACCGAAGGCCGTCCATGGATAGATTTATGTAAAAAGGATTCTAGAATCTGTGTTATGATTTATAGAACATATTAAATTAGGTATTATATAATTCAAACGGTTTCTATATTGTGAATATATGAGGTCATAGTTTGGGATTTTATAAGTTGGATGAGTGCCATATTTTAATTTATTATAAGAATGAACTCCACCCATGTTTTTTAATGTAATAGGTATAAAATAACAAACCATAATAAATAATAAAAGAAATATGGTAGGGATATTTCCCAAAAAAAGATTTTTTGACATTTTTACATCATTTTAACACTTTTCATTTTATTTTTACCACTGAAAAATCCATATTTACATTAACAACGGTAATTATTTTTTTACTGTTTTAACTATTTATTTTGGAAAACACTTATGGTGAACATATTATAAATTTTAAATTATTGTTTTAAAAAATACTGAATTTATTTTATAAAATTTAATTCAAATTATTGGAAAATTTTATGATAAAACAAAACCAATAAACATGACAAAAAGTGGGTTTTCAAGATGTGTATTTTTAGATTATAAAATGATTTATTATCAACTATATTATTAATAATAATAATTGAAATAAAATAAATTAATATTTAGTGATATATTAATAAAAATTTTAACTAAAAAATTCCTTATAATGGATTGTTTTAATTAAATAAAAAGCAAAACTTTATTCATTTTGAAACAATTTTTATAAAAACCATTTTCAAAATAAAAAAACATACACTAAAATACCAATACAAATTATCTTGGAAATAAATTATGTGGATTAATTACAAATAAATAATTCTTATGTAACCTGAAATAATATTTAAAACATATTGTTACTTAAAAATATTGAAATAATTTAAAATAAACAACATTTTTACAAAAAATTAGTAACATTCAATATTTATTTAGAAATAAATATTTACCAAAAATCCCAAAATTTAACCATAGGTTAATTTTGTAGCTATGATTTTAAAATTTATATTAATTTTTTAAAATTCAAAATCTAATATTTGGAAATTAATCTATTAAGAAAAACCATATAATATATGAGTTTAGTTAAAACTATTTTCTTCTAGATTTATAAATTACATAATATTTTTATATGGAATATACCTATTTAATAAATATGAAATTGATTTAATCTATCACTTACTTGGTTGTTATGTATCCCCTTCAAACATACATCTCAAAACCATAATATTATTTATCCTAAATAATTCATTACATTAAAAAAAGGTTATATATACTTTATCCCAGTAAAACATCTTCTGAAATATCACTAGTCACTTGGTAGTGAAATAACATAAAACATCATATGGGGTTTCTAATATATTAAACTCATGACCAAACACAAAATAATAAACCCATTATTTTTCCCATAACACTTATGTTTATCCAACATGAATAAATACATGATTCTATAATCTAAAAAATTCATAGATGTCTCATGAATCTTTTATACAAAATAACATTGATAAAAATTCTTATATAAAACAATTATTAAATCCCAATACATTATATTTCGGAAATTCTAATTTAATTATTTGGTCTAATATTTGTCATTTAGTGGTATTGGGGATAACCTTGCATTTACGGAATTGACTCAGATAATTCCTATGTTCTGCACATATAAGGAATTATATACCTTGTAAATTCATTGCTCTATTTCCTCAATTTAAACCTAAAAGACATCTTACCCTCTATTTTAGATAATCATATAGGTGATTATTCACACATTTTTTACATGTTTTTAGATAAATCATCATTAACCTGTGTTTAATATCACATGAACTGTAAAAAAAATAAATCCTTTTTTATTTATCTTTGCAGGAATCTCACAAAAGGTCACATTGTTAATCACATATCATGATATTTGATTATGAATAGTAAAAAATATTTCTATCTAATCATAATCCAAATTGGTTTCCCAAATTCACCTAATTTTCCATTACATTTACTATAAACATGATTTCTCCTAGGTCCAACCATTTACTAAAACCACAAAACACATTTTGAGAAGATATAATCACTCTAGTAAATGACATAATCATGAAAAATAAGTTATATAATTTCCAAATCATGACACATTGTTATCAATATATTATAAATTGGGTCTATCCATGGTCTTTTAATATCGTTATTTAAATCCTCTATGATGGTTCCTAATGTGTTATTTTTAATTTAAAAAATATGTATCTAGAATTGTCAACCCATGTCTATAGAAAGGCCTGTTTTTATAAGCCATGTGATGATTGAGTCTCAATCAATGTGCCTTATGTTGAGTTATTAACATTAGGTACCTCAATGATAGATCCAAATCCACATGTAGTATCTATAAAAGGTTGTAATTACTTGGAAACCTATTGGTTTATTCTTTACCAAATGTCCAAGTCATTTTCTTATACTTTTATACATCCTTAGAATTATTCATAGAATTATAGATAAAGATATCCTTATAAATATACCACTGATTTCACTAATGTTTTATCATCATAGATTCTATTCGTCAACTAAAACGTTTCTACGATACACCAACCCATGCCATTGAAACATATTATTACATTATTTTCATAAACATTTCCAATAATTAGAAACCACTGATCATGAGGCCTAGTGTATCTATGGGAATATGTTCATAAAAATTCAAGGTGAGAATAATTTTTTATTATTATTGATGACGAACTACTTAATACTTTAGTGATCCTAAACTGCACGTGATAACCTTGGGAATACATATACAAAATGGGTGATCTAAAATTATTACCAAGGGAATAAATATGATAAAAAAACATAATGCATAAGTAAAAAGTATAACATGATACCATAAAAAAAATGTTCATGACTAATTTTATGGATTTATAACATAACTAGAATGCTATCAATATATCATTTTGTCATATGAAATGTGGAAGCAATACAAAACCAAACATAAACATGTATCAATATTACCTTCCTGGACAAAATCACATGGTGGAAAATGACCCATATAGGTTTTTGTTTTTTCTGTAATCCCATTCCGGGAGTCTCAAAGTCTACTATTTTTTTTAGAAATTGGATGGAAATCTCATAACACCAATTTTAAAATGGTCATGATCTACGTGTGCAATACTAATGAAAACAGTCATAATGAAAAACAAAAAAATTCCGCATGGATAGAAAATAGAGTTCATAACCCATCTCCATGTCACTACTAAAGGAAATTTCATAATGAATACAATTTATAAGTGATCATAAGACATATATTACCCCATCAATGTAAGGTAGAATAAACTAGGTATATATGTGAGAGATATATATATATATATATATATATAATATATAATAAATTCGTAACATAAAATTATTTTTTTTGAAATTTATGTTAAAAATATCATAATTTTTTTTGTGGAAAATAATATTTTCACATTGAGTGACATCAAAATATCACCTCTTAGATGGAATAACAATTTTAAAGATCACGTTGATCATTTCATTAGGAAGATAACCTTTATATTATGATGAAATTTATTTAAAACATAAATACTTCATGAAAAATAATACATTATTTTAAAATAACCTTTAAAAAAATTAAATGTATGAATTAAATAATTTAGTGTTCTTAAGGTTATAAGAGTTCCATTCATGTTGAATATGTTAAAAAATTGTTTTCCTTCACATTTTTGAAAGAAAAATCAATTGGTATTTTTTTTTTGAAAAACTATGGGATGATTATTATTTTTTTGTTTCAAAAATTTAAATCAAGGGAAACTATATCATTAAACAATAATAATAAAACAATTTAATTTTATTTATAAAACATTTTTTTGATGAAAATGGATTTTCAACCATTGATGGAAATGAAGTCAGAATTTATTAAAACGTTTTCACAATCAGATTAGCTAATAAAGAGAATAAAAATGTTTTATTGATTAAAAAAACACATTAATCAATAGAGTAGAATAATAATATTTTTTTATTATTCAATTATGAAATAATTTCTACCAAGTGGAATTCAACAATAAACAATCCTGATTAAAATTAGATTGAATCATAAAACCTTACCTATATAGTAACATTTTAATATTAACTTCCCATGAATGAATTAGATGAATTTAAACATAAAATATAATAAATTTTATGTATATGAATCCTTCAACATATATTTTGTTCTTATTAGATCATGTGTCTCAAAAAATGATGTTTTGAAGTGAAACCTATAAAAAGTTTACACCATTATTATGAGAGTTAATAAATTAATTTTTTATGTGTAAAAAATCTATATCCACTAAAATAAAAGTTTAAAAAAAACATGAATTAAGTGATATGTAATTTCAAATACCCTAATGGAAAAATATTTTCAATGAAGTAGAAATATTATCCAATTAATAGAAATCAAGTCCATAAATCCCTTACCTCATCCTTCCCTTTTATTGAGTGATCTGGAACCAAAATTATTATCATTTTAAAAGGTTAATTAACTTTCAAATAGATTATATTTTATTTAATAACAATATATATGACGCTTTTATTAGATCTTATTTCCCATTTGTTGAAAATCCTACATTATCACTATTTTTTCATATATTAATTGCCTTGTTTTCTATGAAATGTTTCACGATAAATGTTATTAATATTGAACATCAGTTATTGTTAAAAAATATCCAAAAGTTTTATTAATGGTAAAAATATAATTTTCTATCATTATATACATAATTAAAAACATTATTGAAATTTTAACATGGAGAATGAATCATATCGCTTTGTGGAGATGATCGTACATATGTATGCATAAGCGACATTAGAATTTTCAGAATAGATTAGTGGGAAAGGAAGTGGATTGAATAATACATTTCCTGAATCGGTATAATTTCATATATATGACATATATTCATTAAATTTTTCATTTTTTACATTTTATATAAAATGTAACTGAAAAATGAATCACATCGCTTCGCGAAGCAGTATTCCATCGTACACAAAAGTGTCGATATCATATTCTCTACGAAATACAAAATCATGATTATATATGTTATATTATAAGTATATATATATAATAAATATTATATTTAAAATTTTAAATATATCCTTATATCATCAGTGAGATGTTGTGACTGAAAACAGATTACGTCAGTTCACGAGGCGGTAGTTCACCGTAAAAAAGTTCAGTAGTTTAATTTACCATTTGAAAGAGGGGGAGTTGGTTTATGTCATATAAATGACATAATAACATATAACTATATGTAATATAATAATTAGATTATATCATTAGTTAATAATAATATATCAATGATTCGAATGAATAAATAAAATATATTGATCTGATAAGAACGTTACCTATTTTTCAGACAACTTCATTTTTTCTTGCATATAAAGACTTCATTGGTGGGATTTCTGACCCAAAAAATGATTATAGAATAAGGGTAGGAATTTAGGTATGTTATTTGGGTAGGCATTTTCCAAACCAATGAGTTTTTTATAATTTTAAATGAGAGAAGAGGGGTGTCTATTTTTATGTGGGGGAGAGGGCACATATAAATTTTTTGAGAATACAGATTTCATCCCACATTATTGTCATGAAAAAAGGATCCAAAATGTATTAGTTTAGGTTATTATATGATATAAGGTTAAACTATTCCCATAAAATAGTAACAAATTATCATTTTGGATCATTTGAAATCATTACCACTTCATTTTTACACATATAAACCCATTTTTATTGTATATGTTGTTATTTTATTCATCTATTTTCACTATTAATTATATTTGAAAACAATAATAAAATACATAGATAATATCAATAATTTTAATAAAATTATCTAATGTAAATTTAATTACTCAACTAACAAATGTGGAAGATTTTAATTTAAAATTAAACCCACTAGCATATCAAAAAACAGTTTTCTAGAAAGGTGTTCTGTATAAAAAAGATGATATCATATTAACTAAATAAAAAGTTATAATTATTAGATTAATTTAAATTAATATTTAGTGAAATATAATATATAAATTTAAATTAGATAGTTATTTATTCAAAGTTATATTAGTTTTCTAAAATAGAAAAAAATTAAACACTTTATAATAATTTTCAGAAAAAATGCTTTTAAAATCTAAAATATAAATTATTTAAAAAATATTAAATAATTATGATTTAAATGTAATAATATAATTTAATATAACTATATAATATTTATCTTAATTTTAAATTGAATTAAAATAATGATGTGATAAAATTTATTAAATATAATTGATAATTTTATAAAAAATGGTATTTTCATTATTCAATGTAAAATACAATTTTCAAAAAAACCCCAATATATCAACATAAGTTAATATTTATATGATTATTTTAAAAAATGATGTTTTTTATAATATATTTTTTAAAAGTGATAATTTTATTTTGAAATTATGTTCCTAATTCACAATAATCCCACCTTTTAGGAAAATAATTCATTTTTCAGAAAAAAATCATTTTCATTCAAACGGTTCTCATTCTCTTTCGAATCAATAGTTAACCATTATATTTATTCTAAAAATGTTAATACATATAAAAATAATAATTTTTTTAGTTTTATGAACACTCTTCTACATAATAGCTATGTTATAATTGCTATGTTTAAATTATAATATTTTTATAGATTTTCAAGTTGCATTTTAACTCAATGTGGAATGTGTCACATGCTATCAAAGATAATGAATTTATTTATAATGAATTATCTAATAAAGTATTTTTTATGTAAAATTAACTTATAATATTAGTGTTTCATTTCATATAAGCTATCTAACATGTCGTTCCTTTATAAAATCTTTGAGTGTTATAGTTGTATCCTCCCAGTAGACGTTTTTCTCTCAACCATAACTCGATGAAATACCATTCACTGAGGTAAATACTCTATGATATCCTTCTTTATTCTAAGGAAACGTAAATATTATTCGAGATATATATTTATAATCTTACATCAATAATTAATATAAAATGACAAACCATGAGAATCCTCTAATATATCCTTATTCATATCTATTAGGGACGCAATAGATACAAAGTTCTAGAGCCTTATCAATCAATAATAATCATTTTGGAAGAAGTAAACATTCCTAAAATTATTTACTAGTTCCACATATTCCTTCAAAACCCATCTAATCATTACATGAATGTATTTTTTTAAAAAATTATTTTGGGAAGAGAATATTTATATTATTCCTCAATATTTTTATATAAATCAATCTAAAATCCCAAAATAATTTATCTTTTGTGATCGTCATAAAAGATAAAGTAGAATGATCCTTTTGGCTCAATGAATTTTAAACTATGTTCTCCTTAAAAGGGAATTACATAATTGATTATTGATAATATTTAATCAGATCTTACTATAATCTTTTCCACATATAAAACTCTTTTTGAGTGAATATATATTTTTGAATTTTATGATCAGTATATATATGGAATATTTTTCCATTATATTAATGATTCCATATATTTAATTCAATCATTACAACAGCTAATTCAAAAACATAATTACTTTTGTTTTTCTCATGAACCATCAATTATTATGTGTCCTAATTTATGACAATATCATTATACAGGAGTATGAACCTCATTCCCCTCTTTGATTAATCACTATTGATTATAAACCCTTTGCCCACTATATGTTAATATCTGTATTGCTGCCCTAACTAACTTTCTCTTTAGTTACATAATGATTTCCTCAAATTCATTTCCTGAAATGAACTTGTAACCCTTCTATGTTAATTTGGTGTGTGGATTAGAAAGTTATATGAAATGATCCATAAACCATCAATAATATCCATCCAAACCATGAACAAAACATATCTAATTTATAATGTTTGTTATGTTCCAATGTTCAAAAACATTAATATTTGATAAATCTAAAAATATTTCCACAGTTGAGATAATATACCCAAAAAAGGAAATTTTTGTACACAAAATTCACACATAGGATGTTTTTTCATACAAAATCTCTTTTTTTTATGATCATTAGTAAAATCCTCATATTATCATGTTTCTCTTAAATTATCTTTGAATTTATAAGAAATATTTCTACAAATACTACCAAATAATGCTGATGATAATCTCTATAGACAATTTAAAATAAATATAGTAATATATATAGGTAATTTTTTTAAAACATTTAACCAACATATATTAGTAGTGTCAATACCTTATAAAAATGTGTTATTGGGTATATCCTTTTTCTTCCACATCAATAGATTGTATCTATAATGGGATAAATCTTGGAAAATTATTGATATCTATGTAGTTGATCAATGTAGTCATAAATATGAGGTATATGATACGTATTATTCATTGTTATCTTGTTAAATTTCCAATAATCACTTTAGTGTCGCGTTAATCCACCATTATTCTTAAAAAAAATGAACTAGCACACCACAATGTGACACAAATGGTAAAATAAATATATTTTGCACTTGATGGTATATTTTTTTCATGAACTATTATTTAATAGTCATAGAAATTCTATATAAATTCCTTTCTTTATGTGAATCATCATGTATGATTTTTATTGATAATTCAATATCATGAATTGATGAAAGATTAAAAAATTAATCGGGTGAAATTAACAACCTACCAAAAAAATGGAATATCATTTATGTTGAGTTTCTAACCAACCATATCAGTTAAGAACCCATTTTGAATATAAATAAAGGCCAATATATTAGATGTATTTATCATTTGAAGATGAAATTTATTATTTCACCAATAAACAACCATTTTTTGTTTCAGAATATCATATTTTAATTCCATTACATGAGAATTGATCATAGTTTGAAAGTAAGGAAAATATTCCATGCCTATGGTAATATAAAATTCTTATCTAAGAAGAATAATAAGATTAGTAGGAAGCACATTACCGCAATGAAAAACTATAGATGAATCATAGAATCGGGATGCAATTATAATAACATTACTGGTTTTAAATAAATATCCAATATCTATCCATAGTGGTTGTATTAAAATACCCTTAAACAATTATTTGGATATAAATTAGTGGATAAATATAGAATCAAATAAAAAATTAGTGGTTCAAGATAGGATGGTAATTGTGGGTTTTTTAATTCATCATCAACATCAACAATAGTGATCACTTGAGATAACCCATTGTATATAGTCCTAAAAAAATACAAACCTTGATCCTCATTTTGAAGCATTATATTTGTGTACGGGATAGAATAATTCCCATCATAGATCATTTTGAAATAGTAGAGTTTGGGAGGTGCATTAGGTTGAGCATTTTCAATGTGTATTTCATTAACTAGTCACTTAACATAACTTCAACCTTTAATTTCTTGATAACCTCCCTATCCATAGATAAATAATTTACTAGTTCCATTAATAAAAATTATACTATGTTTACTTCTAGAATTTGATCATAAAGGATGGATAATATTTCTCTCTCTATGGATTTTAGTGTTTCCCCTAAATTATATCTTTATTTTCCCATAAAACCCCTGATATTGATGGGGGACTGCAATATAATTTTCCAACATTATAGAATGATGAATTATTTCTTTTTATCTACCAAATTATATTATGGATAATAGACTTTTTTAGACATGGATTAATAATGTATATAATCAATCACCCTTAATTTCATATTGGATGATAATATTAGAAGTATACTTCACATGCCATGTAATACTTTCCTCATATGTGAAAAAAATTCATCATCCTTATACTTTAGCTCAAAGAATAAATTCTCCATTTTTATGATGAATATGAGGAATTTAATTTTCAAAAAATATTCTCTTAATATATTTTAAAAGTATGGATTTAATTTCATCTAATTTCACCGTGCTTCTAATAATATTCTTCCATTGATATACATTGATTTTCCAATGATAAATAATAAAAATAATATTTTCATGTTCTAAACACTAGAGAATGAAAAATATAATTTTTTGGTTCTTATACATTTTCAAAACACAAGGGTATTAGAAGAACCATAAAAATAAGGCGTTTGTTTGCTTATGACGGTTATAGATAAACATTATTCCCTCCATTATTCATTAGTATGATTACTTCGATTCATGGTATGAGAATATTGTGTGAGTATTTGAATAATATTTTCCATTATAGATCCCATAATATTTTGATTCTCATGGGTAAAATCGTTCAATTTTACATAATATTCAACACAAATAAATTTTCTTATGGTTCCATCCATTTACAAAAACCAAAAAAGTATAGCGTGAGCAAAAATAATCATAGTTGGAAACCACATAATCCTGAAAAATCATTTATTTGAAGTCTAAATAAATATAATAGTTTTTATAATCAATTAAACATTAGGATAAAACTAGTATATTCATGGTCATCATCTATTAAAAACCCTTATAATGGTTAATAAGGAAAACCTGAATTAATTCAAGAATATTCTATAAGAGTGTAAAAATTGATGCATAGTAAGGGAACATTTCATATGCACTAGAATGATGGACAATATATACTCAACCAACTCACTATGAGGTTACAAAACCTATATGTATATTCTCCAAATTCACATCCACATATTATGTCTAGAATGAGACATATTTTTTTTGGAAAACCAGTCACTTTTATTTACCATAACATATTATTTTATCATATACTAAGTATTATCAAATGGTTTATCACTAATATTTTTACAAATATGTTTCCAAAGGTTAAATAAACATTTATATGATACAATATATTGAGATCCATACATTTTATAAAAATATATCACATATTAATTGATATAAATTCTTACATAACATAATTATACACACAATAATCATATAGTTCAATTGACTTTTGAAACATAGGTACATAAATAAATATTTTATAAGTGATCTACATTATATCCCACTATGTTATTCAAAAAAACAATCCTATGTATACATATAATACATAATATGTTTATTTATATCAAAAAAATAGAAACATTAGAATGTGTTATCCCTGATACTCAATAATGGTAAAAAGGGAGTTATCCATGATAACAAATTAATAACATGAGGAGAAGGGTATGAGAACTTGATGATAAAATTTGAAAACTATGACCTACATATCATAGATCATAATCTTCAATCGTGGAATAAATCTTCATTGTTCCGAAGACACAAATCACAATAGAATCAAAGAATATTAGTCACATGAAAATACCATTTCCATAAGGCATATGTTTCTAGAAAACACATAATAATTGAAATTATTTTCATTAGTAGTCATACATCTCTTAAAATTCAATAATAGTGGGTTCATTTCTCTCTCTATTACATTGTAGTGGTAAAGATCCACCTTCAAGACTATCACATTGGATAGAGTCTGTTACTGAATTGGGTTCACTTCTAGTTCTTGTTTGGGTTATCTCAGGAGATATCAACTGTAAATCAATGAACTAGAAAGATATATAAATTCCGTTCTACTAATAATATAATGAAAATCATACATATTTGTTCCAAAATATCATAAACCATTCATTATTTCATTAATTTTGAGAATAAAATCGGTTTCCTAAATAATTCATCATTTCAACAAAGCATAAACAATTGAAAATAAATGGGTTTCTAACATAACTGACCATTAGAAAAGAAATAGGTTTCATAGAATCATCCTTAAATATTGATAATCACAATCCATCCAAATAATTAAAGTGAATGGTATAATTGGATCAAATCCTATTAAATCACATTTAACATCAATAGATATCATCTTTTATGAAAATGCCTATAAAATGTACCAATAATAATTCTGGTGGAAAATAACCTTTTCATTTTAAAACACTTTATTAAAATACAAAAAATTCCCAAATCTTATGGAAAACATTTTACTTTAATAATAACAGTGGAAAATTTTAAACAAAGAATCAAATAATATAGTGTTTATTGAAGAAGAAAATTTTGTTTATACTATATAAGTTAAAATAAATCATTTCCCACAAACTTTTCTAAAAAATACCAAAAGTAAATCATTCAGAAAATGAATATATGTTTAAAATTAATTTTTATTGAAAAAAATAAAACATGGGTTAAAATAAATTTTAAATTTTTTTTTAAAATATTAAAAATATAATTGAAATATGTTATTGAAACCATGCACTCTGGATAAAATTATTTTCTACCAAAGAGATAAATAATGTTATATTTCCTTTCAAATGTTATATCATGATTTTTAATTATTAATCCGATAAAAATTAAAGGAGAAATTTTTGTATTAATAAATATTTATAGGTTAATAATATCTATGATACTATTGAGTTTTAGATCATGAAATTACATTTAGGTAAGCTTGATCAAAGACAATTTTGTTAAATAATGATATTGAAACATAAATCCCATACCTCGAGTTTCATATGATTTAAAAGTTCCATGTCCTAAAATATAGTAAATTTATACTTATTATAAATATATAAATTAATCTTAAACAAATTTATAAAATCATATATTATTACAATATAGCATTTCAATATCCATTTGTCAAAAAATCCATATAATTTTTTTGATTTTTAGGTGTTAACTATGCCATTTTTTCATAACCATTTCAGGTTAGTAATTCTGGTACTTGTAAATTGATAGTGTTTAGATCATATATTGGATGTTAGAAATGAAATATATATATATATAATATATTCATTATATATGTAGTGATTCATCTATAAATGTTATATATGGATAATCAAATTACACTTTTAATGGAGATGGTTGGTCGTACATATACATGAATGATGTATTTGAACTTTCGAATAATAGAATGAAATATAGGTGAATAAAAATATGAATTAATAGAATCATTGTTAAATAATATAAATTATATATTTTCAATAATTTCAACCTTATTAGCATTTATGTAAAGGGGAAATGATAAAAAATCACCACCCTTCATAAACGCGGTAGTCCACACTTACACACGAGCGACATTATCAATTTTCCATGGATTGGATGGTAAGATGGTGGATATTAAATTAATCAAATATAAGAATAATTTTTCCATAATTATCATATATATAAATTAAACCTATCATATTTTTGATCTATAAAATATGTAGATAAAGAATGATTTTATTTTCTATGTGGAGATGATAATCCATATGTATGCTCAATCGATAATTTCATTTCACATTTTACCAAAACAATATGGTGGATGATTGTAATAAAAATAATGTATAATTATGCACGATATAAAAAATGTATTATTTTATGATAACTAAAATTAATATAGTGTATTTGTAAAAAAAATTATAAAAAGAAAATGATAAGTTAAGGTGATTTGAAATTCAATGAAAGAAGATCTTGAGATATCTTTTTAAGGATTATAGGGATTTCATTTTGGAAAGAATTGTACTTCTATAACGTGGATATATATTTTAGAAAATTAATTTGGATTGGAAGGATTAATCTAGAAGGATCATGGTGGTCTACAAAAGATAAAGGTGGGGTAAATTGTTTTTAATTGAGTGATGGGGCACTCTTTAAATTTCTTAAATGATTAAAATATAAAAAACTAATTCTCTTTAAAATGATTCCATATAAAAATAGATTCTAAGATAAGGATTAATTTGGTTAAGATAAAATCAATTTTTCTATTGGAATAGGTTGTGTTTTAAAACATATATTTTAGTTCAACCCATAAACTAATATATTTCATCTGTAACTAATATAATGTAATTTTTACTATTATAGGATTTTAATATTACATATTAGGTGATTATTAGATCATAAATGAAAAAATGGATGAAATTTTAGACCACCGATTCTCCAAATTATTCACATTAATTATTTTAATTATTTTTAAATAATTAATAAAATACTATTTTCATAAAATAACATTACTATTTTTTGATACTATTCAAATAACATAACATTAATAAAAGCTAGAAAAATAATGTGTTATAATATAATACTTTTACACATCACTAGTAATTTTTATTCGTATATGGAATCTTAGGAACACTATAAATTAGATAAAATATATTACAAATAATATTTTCAATATCATTTATTTTATTTTTCTCTAAATTGGATAAATATTGTATTTCCATTTCATAACCATTCATGCTAGTTATATAATAACTGAAAATTAAAATTTATTTTCCATCAGGAAACTAAAACTATTATACTCAAAATAACCATTAATATGCTTTCAAATTATGATAGTTTCTTTATGTGATAAAACATTAATGACATTTGAAATTAATAGAGTGATAGTTTTTGTTGGTCGGAGTGGATACTCAAGAGGGGGTGAATTGAGTTCCAATTAAAAATTTATGTTTAAAAGATTGTATTAAAATCCCTCAATTATTAAAACATGTTGAACTGTAGTGAATTTATAATGATTGTATATGTTCAATTAGTTTCTCAAAGATTGATTCTTTCTCATTTAACTTAATCTGAATATTTAGTTAGCTTTTGAAACTAACTTACTAGTTCACAATAATTACAAAACAATTCTAGTTCAACTATCAATGTTACATAAAAACAGATTTGATTTTCAAAGTAAATAGCAGCGGAATATTGAAAAATCATTTAAACTAAAATAAGAAGAACAGTAGTGTAAACCAAGAGGTTTAGTCTCAAGATTAGAGTTAGTCCTCTCTAACAGTTTATATAAAACATTGATCCACACCCTAGATCGGGGTTACAATAGTACTTATAATGTCCAAGTCCTCAGACCTTTAAAACAATTCTACATGGGAAAGAAACAACAACAACACACAGGCTTTACATGTCCTCAGACCTCTACCACAGTTCTACATGGGATATACAAAAGTGTAAAGAGTTTTGTGTGAGGATGTCAGTATCATCTAGTTCATCTTAGGAGTCAGTGTGTCTCAAAACAGACAGAAGAACACACTGTTCATAATGTAAAGAAAAGGATGATCACAACATAGCAAGAATATAGAAATGAGTTTTTAATGCTCTTATGTGATGTCAATGCAGCTCTGGACTCCTTTGGATTGAAGAAGATGACACTTGGAGTCCATCTCAAGAATTTTTCTAGAAAACAGAGTGTTGTGGCTTTGTTTCTTCAGTTCCAGTACATGTTATCAACTTGATTGCGAGAGTATTCCATGTGGAACTTGAACCTCCTATTTGAACTTATGTCCTTGATGTGTATGGGTGTTCTCCAAGTTAATCGTGTGTTCTTCTCTACATGTGATTGTGTATCTTTTTTCCTTCCTTACGTATATGTCTCCGTGTATATCATTGTATTGTATTGGATCGATATTCCTTTTATTTCTCTTTTTTCAGAAATGGGAATGATTACCTTTGACAGGTACGATGTACGATTCCCTAACATGACAACAACCCACATTAATTAATAGCATTTTCATTAAAATCACAAAATATGACCGTTGGAAATTAAACTAAAAGACGACAAAATAGTTTAAGAAACAGTGTCACAGTAAGTCAGGGAAATAGTGTCTCCTTCACATGGTTTCTAGGTTGATCACTATGTCTTAGTATCATGGTGTCTGAGTGTCACGGTGTCTCATGGTCACGGTATCTACTTCATGGTGTCTGGTTCATGGTGTCTTGTTCATGGTGTCCTTTTCATGGTGTCTTGATCATGGTGTCTTGTCCACGGTTTCTACTTCACAAAATATGCTTCATGGTGTCTGGCTTCACGGTGTCTTGTTCACGGTGTCTTGTTCACAGTGTCCTAATCACGGTGTCTTGTTCACGATGTCTTCTTCACGGTGTATGCTTCACAGTGTCTGCTTCATGGTGTCTGGCTTCACGGTGCCAGAAATACATAGCCAATGGAAGAATCCCAGTTTCTTATACTTTTCAAAGTAACTATGTGAATAATTAAATAAAGATGATAATATAAAGGATTAGAATTAAGAATTTGTTAAAGAAGGAATTCTGTGAGTAGATAAACGATAGTATAAAGTAGGTAAATTAAAAATATAGCAATTAATATCTTGTATGGCTCTTGTTATAGCATGATAAAAAATTAAACGTAAATACACATGATTGGATATAATGTATAGAAGTTAACTACATTTAATAATATTTTAAACCATTAACACATGATTAAATAAGATTTGTGATCATTAAAATAGGATTAACACATGTGGATTATAAAAATATCCCCCTTTTTGATGATCACAAATCATATACAATTATACTGTATATTGGAATTCAACTATAAAGGTAAATTGCAAACATAGTATATAGAAACATATCCCCCTTTTGAGATTATCAAAAAGATGAAATAAGAGAGGTCAAAAGGGTTCGCTGTCCATTAATAGCAAATAAGTGACAGTACAACAAATAATTAATACAAAAACAATAGCCCCTATCAAAAAAGAGTAATCATTGTTCTCTTTCATGGGTCGAACTTCTCTTTTCCTTTATCATTAGTGGGAGAAGAGGAAGCCACATGGGAAAAGGCCAAGGTAGAATAATGCATAGAGGTTTTTGATAAAGATGGAAAAGGTATACCTTCAAAGAATGAGGGAGCCAAGGTAGGAGCAGTAGATGATCTAGGAAGTTGTTGATCAAGAATCCCAGGCCTGATCTGACTGAGTGCTTGTCCAAAAGACATGGTGGTTGAGGCTAGAGCATAGGTGAAGGTAGGAAGCCTGGGTCTAAGAGGTGCAACCACTAGAGCAACAATGGTTTTACTCTGGACATGAAGATAGGGCCTTAAGAGTTTGATGAAATATCTAATAATCACTCCACCATATTGCATGGATTTTTCAAAATCTTCCATGTTCTCCATAAACTTATCCAACAATCCATTAAAATCTATGAGTTTCTAGCCTTGGTTCTTGAAATCATGAGTCACTGGAGGAATCCTCAAATTTTCTACAAGGTACATAAAAAGGACTGTTATATCTGTCTTGGAAAAGATTCTGTCGAAGTAGAAATATATTTTCTTGGAAATGTATTATTGAGAATCATTATCATTTTTTGAGTGGATTTGTACTAGGTCAAGAACACTATCACTATTTTTGAACACTTTAGTTAAAGAAGCCGCATTGAACCCACTGAAGACATTCTGAAGCTCTTCTTTGATTATAGTTCTGAGTAGATCATTGTCCAAAAAGTGTTTAGAGGATTTACCAGATGCTTTGACCACTGTGGTTGGAAATTTTAGTTGATTCAACACCTTTTAAAGACACATTATATACTCATCCGTGAGTTTATTCAGATTCGCAACAAGTTCTTTCATTTCCTTAAAAATTTGTTTGTTCCTTTAAGCGATCTTTTCATCTATTGGTGCTAGATAAGTTTGATGTTTAGACACACCAACTTGTGGGATTTGAGGAGTAGAAGGTCCTACAGGAGGAACAAAAGATTCAGATCTCGAATGCAACTCTCTTTACATGTCTTCAACAATACTTCTTAGAGTCTTTACTTCATTACTGAGTTTCTTATCTTCAACTCTAACTTATTGAATTTCATGGAGCATCATAGGTTGTATTTTTCAGATAATCTTATCCAATAATAGTGAGTAATATCTCTCACTTAAATTTTTAATATGAATAGGTCGTTTTTTCATGAGTTTCTCAACTCTGGATAAGAGAGTATCACCAAATTTTTTCAGATCATGCTTACATACAAAGGATGGCTATTCAGAAAAGGGTTCAAGAGTCGTGACTGGTACAAGCTCAGGTTCCTTCTCAGGTGAAAAATTGGAGACCGGTTTCAACTGAAATAGGGAGGATATTTCATTTCGGGTTTCTGTAACCTGCTGAGAATCATTCACGACATAAAAATTGGAATTTTTTTTACTGAGTGTCTATAGGACAAGTCTCAGTTGGATGTGAGGCTTCAATAGACTCAATATTTGGGGTTATCTCCCCCTGAAAAGGTGCCTCCTTCTCAAGACTAAGTGGCTTGGGATCTTTGTCTAAATCAACATACTCATCTCTGATTTCCTCAATCATTTCTTTTCTAGCCAGTTAAATCTTCTAGATCAACAAAATCGATTGAAGGTGGAGGTCCTCTATTATAATCCTCATATATGCCGTCATGAGGCATCCTTAAGCAATGCAGCTCATAACCTTGAAGAGAAAGATCATATCTGTCCATTTACCCAACTCCTCACAACCTACCTCCCACCAGAATGTAATGATAACTGTACGTATAAGTAAAACTGAGATACTAAAATAGGATTTATGGGTCTATCCTCTTCTGATAACCATTCAAACCATCCTTGTTGTTTTACAACATTCAATTCTGGAGACTTACTAGTTAGAAGCCATTTGGGTAAAATATATTTATCAGGTACAATAACGCATTTTACCAGATTCAGATTTAATGGTCCTTCGGCTATTAGATAAGGTTGAATCTTCTTCTTCTTTGAGCTGCGCTTCTCGGGTGTTGATGATGACAGAAATTTCATTCTTCGCATTAACTAAAGATTCGAGCGAGATTAGGATTGCATAGATGAAGAAGGGTTTGAAAAGAGTAGGTAGACGAAACCCCAAGTGAGGAATTGAGTGAAACTTACTTTGTTTTATCATTTTGGAACACCAAACCTCAGTAAAATAAAAATGAGGGGAAAAAGGTGAAAAGGATAGTTACCGTGATATGGGTTTTAAAAAAAATAAAGAATTTTTACGGTGAGACCGTGAGTGGTCGCTATGGTGAGATAGTTAATGAGTATCACGGTGAGACTGTGAATGAACTTTTCAGTGCACATTACTGTGATATAGTAAACGTCAGACTGTAAGTACAAAATTCTAATAGGGAGACTATAAGTATAATACTTTATGGTTAGACTATCAACATGAGAGACAGTAACTGAGAAACCGTAATCCTGAAATAATAAATTAAAACACAGTAAGATATCATGCATTAAGACCTAAAACAGTAACTAGGATGGTATCTATTTGAGATTTATCATGCCTAGTTCATGTATGATGTAGTATATTATCTCAAAATTTTCATGTTTTAGTGAATATATCAGCAAGTTGATATTCTATACCAATGAATTCCAAAGTGATATCACGTTTTGATAATGATCTCTCAAAAAGTGATGTATTACTTCAATATGCTTTATCCTAGAATGTAAAACAGGATTATTTGAGATGTTAATAGAACTTGTGTTGTCACAATTAATAGGTACATGTCTGAATTGATGTCAATAATCTAGTATTGTGTGTTTATTTCACAAAATTTGTGCACAGCAACTGCCAGCAGCTATATATTCAGCTTCTCTTGTAGATAATGCAACAAAATTTAGTTTCTTACTACACCATGATACTAGTGACTAGCCTAAATTGTGACAGTACCAGAGGTGCTTTTTCAATCTAACTTAAAGCCACCGAAGTCAGCATCAGAATAATATACTAATTCAAATGATAGTCCTTTAGGATTAAACAGTCATAGATTTGGTGTTTTCTTGAGGTATTTGAAAATTCTCCTTACAAAATTTAAACGATATTCTTTAGGATTTTCTTTAAATAGAGCACACATACACACACTAAACATAATTTACGGATGACTAGCATTTAATTAGAGTAAACTTCCATTCATTCCCCTATAAGTGGTTTGATCAACAGATTTTCCATCTTCATCAAGATCCAACTTACAAGTGGTACTCATGGGAGTGTAACCACATTTAGTTCTATTCATTACAAATAATTTTAGAAGATCCTTTGTATATTTACTTTGATTTAAAATAATACAATTTTCATTTTGAAAAACTTGAAATCCAAGAAAATATTTGAGTTCCCCCAATAAAATCATTTCAAAATCGTTTTACATCATTTTAGAAAAATATATACATAAATAATTCTTCTAATATCAAAAAATATTGTCATCTACATAAATTTGATCAACTAAAACATCATTGGAAATTCATTTTATAAAAAGATTAACATCAGATATTTCTTTTGTAAATCCTTAGGAAATAAGACACGCAGTCAATCTGTCATACCAATCTCATGGATCTTTCTTTAAACCATATAATTCTTTTTATAATTTAAAAATATGATTTTGAAAATGAGGGTTTTTAAATGCAGGGGATTTTCGACAAAAACATCCTTAGCTATATACCCATTTAAGAATGCACTCTTAATATCTATTTTATATAGTTTGAAATTCAAATGTGATACACATGAATGCATGATTATGATAGCTTCATGTCTGGATACTGGTGCAAAGGACTCCTCATAGTCAATTCCTTCTTCTTGACTATAACATTCTGCAACTAGTCTACCCTTGTTTCGAACTATGTTTTCAGCTTCATCAACTTTTTTCCAAAAAACCCATTTGTTTCCTAGGGTCAAAGTGTCCTTAGGTCTGCCAACAAGTTTCCAAACATTGTTCCTTTCAAATTGGTTCAATTCTTCTTGCATAGCCTTTACCCAAAATTCATCATTGAATGCATCGTTGATACTTTCAGGTTCATGCTGTGAAAGAAAAGCTTGATGTTCAACTTGGATTCTCTGAGAAGCTCTAGATTGTGTCCCTCTATATAAATATCAAACTAAAAAAATCTAAAGGATGATTTTTAAGAGTCCTATTTTCCCTAGAAAATAAAGGGCTATCAATTTCAGGATCATTTACAGGTTTGGGTTTTACAGATTCAGGTTATAGAAAATTTCTTGAATTGGTTGTCTTAACAGCAGGTTCACTATTTTTGTCATTAAGGTCTACAATGGACATATCTTCTTAAATATGTTGAAGAGGGGTCTTAGTTTCATGTGGATCACTTTCATCCAATTAGATCTGTACCGATTCTTCCACACATTTGGTTCTATTATTTAATACTCTACAGGATTTACTATTCGTAGAGTAACCTAGAAAAAATTCCTTCAATAATTTTGGAAGCAAATTTGTCAAGATTATATTTAGTGTTAAGGATAAAAACGTTGCAACCAAAAACTCTAAATTAAATAAACTTAGGCTTCCTATTGTTCCAAAGGTCATAAGGCATCTCTTTAAGAATTGGTCTAATCAATACTCTATTTATAATTTAACATGCTGTATTGACAACTTCAGCCCAAAAGTAAATAGGTAAATCATATTCATTGAGAATTGTCCTAGAAATCTCTTGAAGAGTCCTATTTCTTATTTCTATCCCACCATTCTGTTGAGGTGTTCTAGGGGAAGAGAAGTTGTGAATACAACTATTATGTGATCAATAGGATTCAAACTCCTGATTTTCAAACTCACGACCATGATCACTTCTCAAGTTATTGATCCTAGGTCCACTAATGTTTTTTACAGAATTGGAATATTTAAAAAAATAGAAACATGCTTCACTTTTGTGAGATAGAATGTATACTTATGTGTATCTAGAAAATTCATCTATAGTGACATTGACATAGTGCTTCCCATTTAAGCTAGAAACTCTAGATAGTCTAAATAAATCCATGTGAACCAACTCGAGATGTTGAGAAGTAGAAACTTATTTCATGGATTTGAAATAAACATTATATTTTTTTCCCTTTTGATAATTATTACAACCATATTATGTTGGGAATTATAGTTTGGGCAGGTCTCTAAACCTTTCCTAGTCAGTTTCCTTAGAGAGTGCACATAACAGTGTCCTAATATTTTGTGTCATTTCCAAGATTATTTATGAAAAGAATTTAAACAAGTAACATTTTTTTAGCTAATGAATTTAAATCTATATCATAAATATTATCATATCCTAATGCATTATATCCCAGAACATTTTTAGAATAAAAACATTACATGAAAAATTTTCAAACATTACATTAAATCCATCATCACAAAATTGTGAAATACATAGCAGGTTGTATTTTAATCCATAAAAAATTTGTCCTATAGAAACTAAAATTAAATCACTGTTACCAATATTCCGTTAGCCGATGATTTTTCCTTTTGAGTTATACCCAAAGGTGACATGTCCTCCATCAACATTGATTGATCTCTTAAAGCATATATAGTATCCTATCATATACATTGAACATCCACTTTTCAAATACTATATCTTCCTACATGATATTTTCAAGAATGTTTCCTACAAAACATATTTAAACAGAAGATAATTTTGGTACACATATTTTCTTGGGTCCAGAAAGTTAGTATGTAAAAATTTAGCTACCCATATTTGTCTAATGGGATTCCTGAAACTAACAGATTCAAATCATTTTGATAAGTAAACATTGTTTGGTCTATAAGAATTTGAATATCTAGATGAATCATAAGAGTTTCCAGAACATGAACTAGAACCATACTGTCTAGATATTGGAATAAATTTATTCTTAACAATCTGTCATTGTGTAGGTTGGTATCTGAAACCAATAGTATACCTTGGCGCTACTTGTTTTCCAAGAATTTGATTTAGAGTATTATTTCCATTCGTAAATTTGTCTAAATCTTTCATGATTTTCTCATTAGATGATTTTAGTTCAGTATTTTCTTTGAGTAGTTGAGCATTCATTTCCTTTTCTACTTCTAGTGTAGATTTGACAGTGTTGTTTTAAGCATTCTATTTATTTAAGGCATTATAATTGTCTTTCATCTCATTTCAGGTATCATCTATCATGTTACAGTATTCAAAAAATTCTTCACTGGACTTGTTTTCAACATCAAGAGTCAGAATCATCTCCTGAATAATAAGTGTTTAAAGCATGAGTATCCAATGTTACCTCAGATCTATTCAACATAAAACACATATCAGCATTTTGATATTTTTCATCCAGTATGGAATCAGAATCATATGAACTGTCTTCTGAAGCCCTCCAGGTTGTTTTTATAGCATTATTATATTTTATGTCCTTGTACTCATATTTATTCTTGTACATTAACTTCTGCTAGTTAGATTTCACCGGTCCTTTCCTCTTGCATTCGTAGAAGACTATGTCATCACTTTTATTAGTCCTTTTCCAATCCTTCTTCCAATGAACATTATTTTCATACATTCCCTTGTAATTGGTTTTTCTGAAAAACATATTTTTCCTATAAAACATCTTAAATCATCTAGCTATCTGAGCTATTTTAGCATCACTGCCAGATGCACTCGCATCCCTACTTGAACTACCACTTGCAACTTGAATTTTCTATTTATCCTTGATTTTTGAAGCATATGTCTTGAAGGATACTGATTTATTTCTTGTTTCATCATCTTATTATTTATTTACCTTCAACTCTTATTCATACATCATCAACTTACCAATCAGATCCTTGACATGCATCTTTCCAGTGTCACTTGATTATCATATAGAGTCAGAGGTTACTCTCCATCTGTCTAGTAGGAATCTTAGTATCCACATGATTTTATCCTTTGCTAGAATAGATTTTCCTAGTGTGATCATTGTATTGAATATCTCAAAAATCCTAAGATAAATATCAGAAAGAGATTCTTCAGTTTTCATTTTAAAATTTTCATACTTAATACTGTATGTGTTTAGTCTCATTTATTTAACATTGGTTGTTATCTTTTGTGAAACACGCAGAGTATCCCATATTTCATAAAAACTCTTACAAATAGATATTCGATTAAATTATTAATCTCCTAAAGAACAATATACAACATTCATTGCATTACAATTATTATTGTAAGCAGCTTTAGTAGGTTCATCCCATATACTTCTATCAATTTCTGGAGTCTTATACTGAGTCTCTATGGCAGTCCAAATGTCAAATCCCAAACTTTCTAAATGAATTTTCATTTTGATTTTCCATTGGTCATAATTAACACCATTAAAGAAGGGTGGAATGTTGGAATATACATCTTCTAATTGGTTATCCATTATACTGATGTTATACAAAGATATAAAAATTTAGAATTAATAGAAATTTTAAGACCTTTGAGATACAACTAAAATCAGAGTAGAAATACTTTAACAAACAAAGTCTTTTGAAAACATATTATCAACACATCTGATAACAAATATTGGTGAGAGTGGATACTCAAGAGGGGGGTGAATTGAGATATAATTAAAAATTTCTGTATAAAATATTTGTATTAAAATCCCCCAATTCATAAAATAAGTTAAACCGTAGTGAATTTATAATGATTTTAAATGTTCAATTAGTTTCTCAAAGATTGATTATTTCTCAGTTTACATAATCTGAAGATTAAGAAAGCTTTTGAAACTAACATACTTGTTCACAATAATTATAAACACTTGGTAGTTCAACTATCAATGTTAATTTTAAACAGATTTGAGTTTCAATATGAATAGCAGCAGAATATTGAAAAATAGTTTAAACTAAAATTAGATGCACAATAGTGTCAACCAAGATTTTCAGTTTCAAGCTAAGGATTAGTCCTCTCAAACAGTTTATATAAAACATTGATCCACACCCTGAATCGGCGTTACAACAGTACTCAGACTGTCTTGGTCCTCAGACCTCTAACACGGTTCGATGTGGGAAAGAAATAGAAACAACACAAAGGCGGTCCAGGTCATCAGACCTCTACCACGGTTCTATGTGGAATTCTCAAAGGTGAAAAGAGTTTAGTTCGAGGATTTCAGTATCCTCCAGTCCACCATAGGAGTCATTGTGTGTCAAAACAGACAGAAGCACCCACTTCTTTTAATGTAATGAAAATGATGATCACATTAGAGAAAGAATATAGAAATGATTTTATAATGCTCTTGTGTGATTTCAATGCAGCTCTGCAATCCTTTGGATTGAAGCAGATGAAGCTTGGAGTCCTTCTTAGGAAGCTCTCGAGAAAACAGAGTGTCGTGGTTTTGTTTCTTCACTTCCAATACAAGTGTTCATCTTGAATGCGAGAGTATTCCAAGTGGCACTTGGACCTCCTCTTTTAAATTCTGTTCTTGATGTGTATGAGTGTTCTTCAATTTCTTTGTGTGTTATTCTTTGCATGTGCATGTGTATCTTTTTTCTTCCTTACGTATATGTCTCTATGTATATATATGTCTTCCAGTAGCTCGATATTCGTTTTATTTTTCTTTATTCCGAAAATGGGAATGATTTCCTTTTATAGGTATGAGGTACAGTTCCATAAAATGCCAACAACCAACATTAATTAGTAATAGTTTCATGAAAAGCACAAAATATGACAGTTGGAAATTAAATTGAAAGAAGAAAAAATAGTTTAATAAGGGGTTTCACAGTAAGTCATGGAAACGGTTTCTCCTTCACACGACATTTAGGTTGATCACGGTGTTTGAGTGTCACGGTGTCTCAGTGTCATGGTGTCTCATGGTCATGGTTTCTACATCATGGTGTCTATTTCGCGGTGCCTTGTTCACGGTGTCTTGTGCACAGTGTCTTGTTCACAATGTCTTGTTCATTGTGTCTGCTTCACGGTTTCTACATCACGGTGTCTGGCATCATGGTGTCTTGTTCACGGTGTCTTGTTCACAGTGTCCTGTTCACGGTTTCTACTTCACTGTGTCTGCTTCACGGTGTCTGCTTCATGGTGTCTAGCATCACGGTGCTAGATATACTTAGCTAGTGGCAGACTCGTGGTGTCTTAGACATTCCAAAGTAACTATGTGTATACATAAATAAAGATGACAATAAAAAGGATTAGACTTATTCATTTGTTAAAGAATATATTCTGAGAGTTGATAAATGATAGTATAAAGTAGGTAAACTGAAAATAGAGCAATTAAGATCTTGCATGGATATTCTTAAAGCATGAGAAAACTTTAAAAATAAATACAAATGATAGGATATAATGTATAGAAGTTAAAAACGTTGAATAAGATTTGGAATCATTAACACATGATTAAATAATATTTGTGATCATTAAAATATGATTAATACCTGAGGATTCCAACAGTTTTTATTTTTCATTACATTTAATATTATATAGGTCATTATCATGGAATTATGTCCCTTAAACAACTAACTTTTGATCATACTGTGATAAGGATATATTTCTATTTATCTAATACAAATTATGTTTAAAAAAAATCCTTAATAATTAGTTTGAACCAAGGTTAATTCTATTTACCCTTTAATAATGTGATTAATATAACCACTATTACTATTTATAATTTCAAAAAATATAAGTGATATATTTTAAAAAATTGAACTTCATAATGAAAAATGTTGAATCCATTTTTTATAGTTATATTTTATAAGTGTCATAAATTCATTATAATTAAAAATTTTAAAACACGGTGAACCCATTTTCTTATAATAAATATATTTTTAAGCATATATCATTATTTATTCCTGTCGATTACCTAGAAAAAAACAAATTTTAAACATAATTTTTTTATAGAATATATAATACCTATATTTCATAAAAATATTTTACTAATAATTAATAATTTAATTTATTATGATAAAATATAATGCCTGTTTAAAATCCATTTTCTAAAAAAAACATCACTTTTATTTTAAACAAAATTAGAAATCTTTTGAATTAATCGATTACCAGTTATATAATATTATATATATGTAACACATATGTTATAAAAAATTTATTTTCTTTTCTATTCGTACATACAAATCCAATGGTTGGGTGATATCTATTACATTAAATTATAATATTTTAATAGTATATCAAGGATATTTTAAACATGGTGTTTCATGTAAATAATTATATCAAAGAAATCAATTTTTTTAATAGAACTACAACATAAAATCGTAGGGAGTAATAGGAAAAAAATATATTAGCAATCAAACATAAGGAAATTCCCTTACCAAGTAGACTAATAGAAATTTTAATTGAATAATCAATTCAATTAATCTCCCTTTAATTTGTTGTTTTATTTTGAAAATATGATATTTAATTTTTTTTATATTCATTTTTTCCATACATCAATCATAGATTGTGAAAACCTTCCATATATGTTCTCTTCAGAACTGATGAACTTGTGTAGTGGGTTAATCTATGGGGAATTTAATTTTCTAATAATAATTCTAGGAATTTAAATGTGATACAATTGTGATTGTATTTCCTTATTTATGATGAAGTAACCATATACGGATAGTCAAACATGGTTTCATATGAATAGAGAGATAAATTGAGAGTGATATAGAATGTTGATTTAATAAGAAATGTAGTTGATAATATGCAGTTATATGAGTCATTTTAACCATTTTCTTAGTCAAATAAATTTTCATTATCAACCAAATTCAATAATAATTTATATAGAACTAACCCATAAAATAAGATAAGAACATGATAATAAAATTTTAATATCTGGAGAGAACATAAGTTTCAGTACAACTGCATCAATATTGGTTTCATAAATTTGGTTTCATGAGTGTCATGTGGTATAACTCTAATTTTCATATCATTGTTTACATTGATGAGGGTTGTTCTTTATTTTATTTTCAAATGTTTTAATTAATTGTGTTTTAATTTATTTTTTATATTCTTATCATTACCCTATTCATGTTCTTCTCCCACTATGATGTAATGGTGATTCTCAATCATCCATCCTGGATGGATGTATAACCTAAGGAATACCCACTATATTGAAATGAATGAACTTGATCCCCCTATATGGATGGATTTCATTAATCTTATTAGAAGGATCTGAAAAGAGTTATAGGCTATGGAGATGATCTTAAAAAATATCTCTTACCTTCCTATTTACATTTACATAAATAAAAATTATACCCATAACCATATTTGATATCGACAAATATAATTTCTTAAGAAATATTCAATGATATTTCATCATGTGGAAACTAAACTGAATTTAAATTTCATAAAAATTCTCTAGTTATAAAAATTCAATGCATCACTATTGTATGACATGAGAAGTGCTATATGAAGTTTATGGGATCATTTTGTCAAAAAAAAAATTAGAGCGATGAGCATATCACATAGTAGATACATCATCAGTGTGAAATTAAATAAATAATTTTAGGAAATTATCATATGTGTATATTATTTGAATATACTAAGAGTGAAAATATATGTCAAGGTTGTGTGGTAATGATGTATCAAAATGGTTTAATATTGTCGTGTCCCCAATTAATTCATTTCAATGTGTACTACATTATTTCATTTTCTTTTTTTATTTAATGAATTATTTTTCCCCGATTTATTTTCATACATTTTGAATTATGAATGAAATAATTTTTATTGAAGTGTTTGGTTAGTAATGTATATAGTACCAACTCAATGAGATACGACCTTGGTCTGCCACTCCGTTTCAGTCCAGGTTATTGATGTGGGCCAAAATTTCTAAATTTTAAACTTCTTATATAATATAAATGAACCCTTAGTTAATATGATATCTAGATAAATTATTCATTATAATTATGTTTTTTAAATCAATACATTATTCAAAAATGTCCTATAACATGATATAAGGCCCCAGCCTTAAAACTTACTTAATCTTGAGTTATTACAAGATTACACATTGAGGATCCTTTCGGGTTTAGATTTTTAGAGAATTAGATCATAAAACTTGTATTACATTCCACATATAAACAAAGTGGTTACATAAAGATAGTATTCTTCTTTCCCATCAATGGAAACATATTTAAAATAAAAAGTGGATTCTTTCTTGAAACTTCCTTGACACTATCATCATATCATGTACCTTTCCCTTGACCTGTGAAAAACATTTCAAAAAAACTTGGGATGAGCATAAAAAGCATAGTAATGGATATAAAAGTATGGAAAGGAAACATGGGTACATATATACATAAGAATGAAATCATACTTTACCCATAAAACATAAGCACTTTAACATACCTCATCAAATCATGAATAAATCATAGAAATCATAAGACATAAAGGTAACTTGAGGCATTCATAACATTCTTACGTAGGGAGTAACCCTCTTGGTTACGTTTGGAATACCTATCACAGTATATTCCCTAAATCTCTTCGGAGAAACCTTGACGTTTCACTCCTTCGCGTTACCCAATTCATTGGACAGCTATATCGGGCTCACCCTCCCTTAGTTTATCACGGAACCACCCGTCTTCATAATAATTCCCAAGAACCTCAACATAATCGTATCACATAAAACATGCATAAAGGAAACATAAAATTTCCACCGTTCAATCACAAGATACCAATACAACAGATTGATATAATAAAATTATGAAAACCATTTTCAATACCAAAATAAAAGAAAAGTAATACATGGTATTTATTTTTCTTAAAAAAAGTATGGCTTGTAGAGGAAGCCGAAACTCAAATAACGGTCACGGCGGCGGAGAAGTCTTTGTCGCCGCATACGTACGACAAGAACATTCCCTTTCGTCATTTCGTAAAACGCTTTGTATAAAAAAGATTCCTTTTGGATAAACGTAAAAGTCAAAGGGGTTTATACACCGTATAAAAGAAGGTTGTGTATAAAACAAAATATGCCTCAATGAAAGGAGATTGAGACGAAGTCCCATACCTCGCGTCTGACATGACTTGATCGTTCTTTAATGTCCTGAATAATAAACTTGAGTTAATCTCTACTTGCTTAAGAACCTTTTTCAAGTTCATTATTTATTTTATATCACTTATTTCCATGTCATGAACACAATGTAATTATTTAAGTTAATAACGGTCGTTTTAACGATCATTGGTACTTGAGTCAAAAATAAACCCTTTATAATTACAAGTTGTTCATGTATCCATTATATCCAGAATTATAATCATTATTTATATATCATATATATCCAGTATATACATGCATTTATAATATTACATAATCATTTAGAGGTAAGAAAAGAAAAGCACCGTTCATGGAGATGGTAAGCCGTACGTACGCATGAACGCTACTTTCATTTCTATTTCGTATTTTATAGAATGGAATCATAATGGTATAAAGGTATAATATAATTCCAGTATAATATCATATATAATATCATAGTTCCATCCTTTATACGTCCCACATATGGTATTTAACGAATCAAATCACTTTGAGGGGGTGGTAGTCCGCACTTTCTTAAATGAAGATATCGCGTTTACCCATAATGGAAACCATAAAGGTATGCCCAAAATGAAAAATACAGAAGCTTAAGGAAAACATAAACATATTATATATCATATATAAATATGTTTACATCTTAATGTCCACCTTTGAAGGTGTTAAAATAATGTTGAACAATCATCGTTTCGGGAGGCATAAATTCGCCATCCACGGAAACAGTATGTTCTTTAACCATTAGATGTAGGTGTGTGTAGGTGTATCCTGAATCCTTCTTATAAAAAAATCCTAGTATATTTAAGACACTGGAGTTGTTACAAAAGAAATTAATAAAAATAGTTTAGGGGGTTGTAGAATCAATATAAAACAAACGGACTCATGTGAAGACATTACCTTAAAATCGGGTAACTTCCTTTAGTTTGAGCTCAAAGGCTACCTTGGGAATACTTCATCCCATAGAGAGGCTTCAAGGAGTAATGGGGGGATGTGGAGAGACAAAATGGGTAGGGGTTGGCCGAGCCAAAGGCTTTGAGAGTGTGGGTAAGGAGGTAGAGGTGGGGGCCTTTTATAAGAGGAGAGGAGGGGCACTCTTGGAAGGTAAAGAAACGATACTTTATTTGAAAATGCTTTTCGGATTCAAAAGGTCAAAAATTGATATAATTCTAGGGTAAGGTGATAAGGGTTCGAAATCCACCCATACAATAGGTTTTGGACATGTGTAGGGCTTAGATTTTACATTATCTTTCTATTTTATTTAAATCCTTAATTAATGAGGTAATCGCTGCATCATCATGATGTCATAAATAATTTAATTTATTTAAAGTCTAAAAATTATGAAAAAACTAACATGATGTAGGAAATAATTTTAGCTTTATAATTAATATTTATAGTCCAAAATATCATTTATGTAGACAAAATTAAAAATATTTTACTTAGGTGATACATTCTTTGTCACATTTAACATTCTTTAAAAATAAAAAGATAAAAAGTCACTTTCTCACAAAAGTGATTCCATGGGGCCCCCAAGTTTGTCACAAGGCATCCCATGGTCGGCCATGAGACAAACAGTAGCCTTAAGAAACATGTTTTGGTCTATTTGTATTATTATGATATCATTTTAATATCCTTAACTACCCGATTACTCATTAATCAGGATAATTAAAGATAATTACCGTCATTACTATTCACAATGTCCAAACACAAAAGAGTCTTGATTACATAATTTGGACCTTCTAATTCCAAATATGTAATCCATTTTACCAAATTCCAAACATAGAAATTGCAATAATTGATTTAAAAATAATTCCCGTTGTCAAAACAAATAGCGGGTTTTTTTGAAACAATATCTATGAAAAGATTGGCATTAGTTTATGGCCAATTCCAAAGTGAAATTAATCCTAATGACCAACATTGGATTAAATGGTAAAAATATATTCTAATTTAACTATAAAACCAATTCAAAAGATAATCTAATAATATAAATAATGTAGATTAAAAAGCAGTTTTGATGTAAAATGCAGTATTTTTCACTATTCATTAAAAAATGAACATTGTCAGAAAAATACCAAAAATTCAGACAAAGTAAATTTTGATGTCCCAATTATAAAGAATAAGTTTATTTTGACAATCATAGATTATAAAATTGTCAAAAGATAGATTTAAAAATGGTTTTCCAACAAAAGGCAGTAAAACAATCCTTTAAAAAAATATTAGTGTATTCCATGTTTAAGATTGGATTTATTTTCATTTTAAGCCTCTAAAACACTATCTAATTCATTAATAGACATAGATAAAAATATCTATTATTCATTACTTACATGGGATGTTACATCCTTCCCCCCTTTAGAAAATTTTGTCCCCGTAATTTATTTACTTATCGAATAAATGGGGGTACTTATCCCTCATTGCATTTTCATATTCCCATGTTGCCTCTTCCATCATGTGGGATTTCCACAAAACCTTTACCTGATTAATCACCTTATTTCGTAACACTTTCTCCCTGTGGTCATGAATCTAGACCGGTTGTTCCTCATAAGATTGGTTCTCTTCCAGCTGAACTACCTCTGGACTCAAAACATGAGATGGATCTGGCATATACTTTCTCAACATCGAAACGTGAAAAACATTGTGTACCTGAGATAAACTCGGAGATAAAGCCACCTGGTATGCAACTGATCCAATTCTCTCTAGAATTTCTTATTGTCCAATGAAACTTGGACTCAGATTTCCTTTCTTACCAAATCTCATCACACTTTTCCATGGTGAGAATTTGAGAAAAACATGATCACCAACCTCAAAAGTTAGATACTTCCTCTTGTTGTCTACATGACTCTTCTGCCTACTCTGAGCTGTTCTCATGTGTTTCTGAATCAACTGAACTTTTTCTGCCATCTCTTCTACCAATTCTGGTCCCATCAGCTTCCTTTCACCCACTTCATCCCAAAAAGCTGGAGTTCGACACTGATTCCCATATAACGCCTCAAATGGTGCCATCTGTATAATGGAATGAAAACTGTTATTATATAATAATTCAACCAAAGAAAGATGTTGGTCCCAACTTCCCTGATAATCCATCGAACAAGCTCGTAGAATATCCTCCAAGTTATGAATTGTTTGTTCTGACTACCCATCTGATTTGAGGATGAAATGTTGTACTAAAATTTAATTCAGTACCCAACGACTTCTGAAGGCCCTTCCAAAAGTTAGAAGTAAACCTGAGATCACGATTAGATACAATGGAGAGAGGAACTCCATGTAACTTGACTATCTCTTTAAGATACAAACAGGAAAGTTGATCTTGGGAAAAAGTATCTCGTATAGCAAGGAAATGAGCAGATTTAGTTAAGCGATCAAAAATAACCCATATTGCATTATTACCTCGAGATGTCTTCGGTAATCCCACAACAAAGTCCATGGATATATTCTCCCATTTCCACTCTGGCACTAGTTAAGGCTGAAGCATCCCTTTTGGTAACTTCCGCTTTGCTTTAACCTGTTGACATGGCAAACACTTCATAGTAAAATCAGCAACATCTCTTTTCATTCCATCCCACCAGTAATACTCCCACAGATCTCTGTTCATCTTAGTACTTCCAGGATGAACTGAAAATGGAGAACTATGAGCTTCACATAACAACTCTCTCTTCAACTATGAATCACAAGGCACACACAATCTCTTCCCAAATCTCAAAACGCAATCATTATCAATGTTGAATTCAGGCAACTTACCTTTCTGAACCATCTCTACCTTTTTCTGCAACTCACTGTCTTGCTTCTGTGCATGCTTGATTCTGTCTAATAGAGAAGATTTCACTGATATCTGAAACAAAACAGAAGAACATCCTACACCAACAACTTCTATGCCAAATTTCATCAAATCCTTAACCAAAGGATCACATTCCAAATGAAAAATTGCTAATGAAGCATTACTTTTTCGAATCAAAGCATCAGCCACTTTATTTTCTTTTCGAGGATGGTAATGAATTGTACAATCATAATCCTTGATTAATTCCATCCATCTCCTCTGCCTCATGTTTAACTCTTTCTGAGTGAATATATACTTTAAACTTTTGTGATCAGTATATATTTCATACTTTACTCCATACAAATGATGCCTCCAAATTTTTAAAGCGAAAACAACAGAAGCTAATTCCAAATCATGTGTAGGGTAATTTACCTCATGAGTTTTCAACTGTTGTGAAGCATAAGCAATCACCTGATCATTCTTCATTAGGACGCAACCAAGTCCTTTCAATGATGCATCACTGTATAAAACAAACTCACCATTCCTGGAAGGTAGTGCCAAAACTAGAGCATTCACCAATCCTCTTTTCAACTCTTGAAAACAATCATCACATTCTTTTGTCCAGATAAACTTAACACCCTTCCGAGTTATCTTAGTCATTGGACTAGATAACTGTGAAAATTTTCTAACAAACCTTCGATAATAGCTTGCCAAACCAAGGAATCTACGAATCTCAGTTACATTTTTGGGTCTTGGCCAGTCTTCCACAACTTTTGTTTTTGAAGGATCAACAGTTATCCCATCTTTAGAAACAATGTGACCAAGGAAAGAAATTTGTTGCAACCAAAACTCACACTTGCTGAATTTTCCATACAGTTTCTTTTCTTTTTAGGTTTGCAAGATAACCCTTAAATTTCTTTCATGCTCCTCTTTACTTTTAGAAAACACCAAAATATCATCAATGAAAACCACCACAAACTTATCCAAGAACTCATGGAAAATTATATTCATTAAGTCCATGAATACAACAGGTGCATTGGTTAGCCCAGAAGGCATTACTAAAAATTCATAATGGCCATATCTTGTACGGAACACGGTCTTCGGAACATATGATTACATTACCTTCAGCTGATGGTACCCCGATCTCAAGTAAATCTTTGAAAAATACTGAGCTTCCTAGAGCTGATCAAAAAAATCATTAATATGAGGCAAAGGATATTTGTTCTTAATAGTGATGTTATTCAAGGATCTATAATCAATGCAAAGTCTTATTAAACCATCTTTCTTTTTAACAAATAAAACAGGAGCACCCCATGGTGATTTTCTAGGTCGAATGAAACCTTTCTCTAATAAATCTTGCAATTGCTCCTTCAACTCTAAAAGTTCAATTTGATCCATTCGATAAGGGGGTTTTGAAATTGGCTTAGCATCAGGAACTAAGTCAACAGAAAACTCAACTTCCTGATCTGGTATTATTCCAGGAAACTCATCAAGAAAAAACATCAGGATACTCATTTATCACTGGCACATCATTAATCTGAACAGTTCCTTTATTTTCAACGATGTTCGCAAGGTAACATTCATTTCCATATTTTACATGTTTCTTGGCCTCTTGATAAGTTATCAACAGTAAGGGTTCATTCTTGTAGAAAAACTGAAAGTCTTTCTGAAAAGAAACTTCTTTAGCTCTATAGTCAATCATAGCATGGTAAATAGAGATCCAATCCATACCCAGGATAACATCAAACTCTACTAGAGGTAGAACAATAAGGTTTGCAAGTAGGTTCTTTCCATAGATAAGGATAGAGAGATTATTATAAATTATTTTTGCCTCAACATTTCACCCAGGTGTTTTTACCAAAAGTTCAGGATTCATTTATTGAGATGTTATTCACATTTTACTAGAAAAGGTTTCAGAGATGAAAGAATGTGTGGACCCCGAATCAAACAACACAATGGCATAATCTGAAAAAACAAACAAAGTACCTGATACAACTTCATTTGATGGCCCGACATCTGCTGAAGTAGTTGCAAAGGATTTCACCACCCCTTTCTGCTTGTAGTCTAACTGATTCCCATCATTGAAGCTCTTTCTCGGACATTCATTTGCATAGTGACCCATCTCATTGCACTTAAAACATTTCACTAACTGTAAATCAAATTTGGTCTTACCTTCACCTTGATCTTTTTTCAGTGTAATCAGATCCTTATGTCCCATCTTACCACATAGGTAGCACTTTCTAGAATTCAGAAGACATTCCCCAGCATTCCTTTTGCCACATTTATCACAAACTGGAAACTTAGATTTCTTACCATCAGACTTTTTTGAGGAATTCTTCCCTTTCTCCTGCCACCTCGGTCTCTTATTCTGCTGGTTGTTATAGAACACTTGGTCATCGGCAAACTCCATTTCCACCTTCTCAGCACATAGAACAATCTTTTCATAACTTTTAAACTCACGAGAAGCTAATGCCCTTCGATATTTTGGCTTTAATCCTGAGTAAAAACGATTGATTTTACTATCAAGGTCTCGGATAAAATTTGGAGCATACCTTGCCAATCGAGTGAACCTTTATTCATAGGTAGCCACTGAGTCTTCCTCTTGCCTCAATTCAAAAAATTGTTTTTCCATATTAAGTCGAACAACCTTAGGAAAATACTTTTCAAGAAACATACCTTTGAATTCATCCCAGTCGAGAGCATCAATCTCATCAGCGTCCCTGATATTTTTAACTATCGACCACCACTAATCTGCTTCACCCTCCAAACGGTAAATAGAAAGACTAACTTTTTGATTTCCTGAACACCCCATGACATCGAAAATCTTCTCCAGTGCTTTAATCCACCATTCAGCTAGCACAGGGTCAGATGATCCTCTGAATTATGGGGGATGTAGCCTCATGAAATGTTCCACCACTGACATGTTCCTCTGCAGTTGATCTAGCTGATCTCGTGCATGGACACCACCACCATTTATCGCTTGAGTCAACTGAACCATTACTGCAACAAAATGTTCAGTTTCAATTCCGACCATCTCAGGGTGCTGATTCGGAAGGTTATTTCCTTCTGCATTCCTTCCTAGCACTGCTTCCCTGTTTCCTCTGCGGAAAACCATTCTGAACAAACATGTCTTAGATGAAGAAACATGGTAATCTTCGTATACTATATCACTTCAATTTGACCATAAAAAAATATTTTTGGACAATCATTTAATAGAATTCTAACTCCTAAAGTTATCTAAACCGACCTATGATACCAACTATAATGCCCCAGCCATTAACCATACTTAATCTTCAGTTATTACAAGATTACACATTGATGATCTTTTCAGGTATAGAGTTTTAGAGAATTAGATCATAAAACTTGCATTACATTTAACATATAATCAAAGTGGTTACATAAAGATAGTATCATTCTTTCCCATCAATGGAAACATATTTAAAATAAAACGTGGATTCTTTCTTGAAACTTCCTTGACACTATCATCATATCATGTACCTTTCCCTTGACCTGTGAAAAAAATTTCAAAAAAACTTGGGATGAGAATAAAAATATTAGTAAGGGATATAAAAGTATGGAAAGGAAACATGGGTACATATATACATAAGAATGAAATCATACTTTACCCATAAAACATAAGAACTTTAACATACCTCATCAAATCATGAATAAATCATAGAAATCATCACACATAATGGTAACTTGAGGCATTCATAACATTCTTACGTAGGGAGTAACCCTATTGGTTACGTTTGGAATGCCCATCACAGTATATTCCCTAAATCTCTTCGAATAAACCTTAACGTTTCACTCCTTCACGTTAACCAATGCATTGGAGAGCTATATCGGTCTCACCCGCTCCTAGTTTGTCATGGAACCACCCGTCTTCATAATAATGCCCAAGAACCTCAACCTAATCGTATCACATAAAACATGCATAAAGGAAACATAACATTTCCACCTTTCAATGAAAAGATATCAATACAACACATTGATATAAAAAAATTATGAAAACCATTTTCAATACCAAAATAAAATAAAAGTAAAACATGATATTTATTTTTCTTAAAAAAAGTATGGCTTTTAGAGGAAGCCGAAACTCAAATAATAGTCACGGCGGCAGAGAAGCCGTTGTCACCGCATACGTACGACAAAAACATTCCCTTTTGTCGTTTAGTAAAACGATTCGTATAAAAAAGATTCCTTTTGTATAAACGTAAAAGTCAATGTGGTTTATACATCGTATAAAATAAGGTTGTGTATAAAACAAAATATGCCTCAATGAAAGGAGATTGAGATGAAGTCCCATACCTCGGGTCTGACTTGACTCGATCGTTCTTTAATGTCCGGAATAATAAACTTGAGTTAATCTCTACTTGCTTAAGAACCTTTTTCAAGTTCATTATTCCTTTTATATCACTTATTTCCATGTCATGAACACTATGTAATTATTTAAGTTAATAACGGTCATTTTAACAATCATTGGTACTTGAGTAAAAAAATAAACCCTTTATAATTACAAGTTGTTCATGTATCCATTATGTCTAGAATTATAATCAGGATGTATATATATCATATATATCCAGTATATACATGCATTTATAATATTACATAATCATTTAGTGGTAAGAAATGAAATGCACCGTTCATGGAGACGGTAAGCCGTACATACGCGTGAACGGTACTTTCATTTCTATTTCGTATTTTATAGAATGGAATCATAATGATATAAAGGTATAATATAATTCCAGTGTAATATCATATATAATATCATAGTTCCATTCTTTATACGTCCCACATATGGTATTTAACGAATCAAATCACTTTGAGGGAGCGGTAGTCCGCACTTCCTTAAATGAAGATATCACGTTTACCCATAATGGAAACCATAAAGGTATGCCAAAAATGAAAAAATAAAGAAGCTTAAGGAAAACATAAACATATTATATATCATATATAAATATAGTGATATCTTAATGGCCACCTTTGAAGGTGTTAAAAAAATGATGAACAATCATCGTTTCGGGAGGCATAAATTCGCCACCCACGGAAACAATATTTTCTTTAACCATTAGATGTAGGTGTGTGTAGGTGTAGTTAGAATACTTCATATAAAAACATCTTAGTATATTGAAGATTCTGGAGTTGTTACAAAATAAATTAATAAAAAGAGTTTAGGTGGTTGGTGAAGCAAAATAAAACAAACAGACTCATGTGAAGACATTACCTTAAAATTGGGTAACTCCCTTTGGTTTGAGCTCAAAGGCTTCCTTGGGAAGACTTATGCACAAAGTGAGGCTTGAAGGAGTAATAGAAGGATGTGGAGAGACAAAATGGGCAGGGTTTGGCCGAGCCAAAGGCTTTGGGAGTGTGGGTAAGGAGCTAGAGGTGGGGGCCTTTTATAAGAGGAGAGGAGGGGCACTCTTGGAAAGTAAAGAAATGTTACTTTATTTGAAAATGATTTTCGTATACAAAAGGCCCCACATTGATATAATTCTAGGGTAACGTGATAAGGGTTCTAAATCCTTCCATCCAATAGGTTTTGGACATGTGTAGGTCTTAGATTTTACATTATCTCTCCATTTTATTTAAATCCTTTATTAATGAGGTAATCGATGCATCATCATAATGTCATAAATAATTTAACTTATTTAAAGTATAAAAATTATGAAAAAAATATCATGATGGATTAAATAGTTTTAGCTTTCTAATGAATATTTATATTCAAAAAGATCATTTATGTAGAAAAAATTAAAAATATTTTACTTAGGTGATACATTCTTTGTCACATTTAACATTCTTTAAAAATAAAAAGATAAAAAGTCACTTTCTCACAAAAGTGATTCCATGGGGCCCCCAAGTTTGTCACAAGGAATCCCATGGTCGGCCATGAGACAACCAGTAGCCTTAGGACACATGTTGTGGTCTTTTTGTATTATTATGATATCATTTTATTATCCTTAACTACCCGATTACTCATTAATCAAGATAATTAAAGATAATTAATGTCGTAACTATTCATAATGTCCAAAAACAAAAGAGTCTTGATTACATAATTTGGATCTTCTGATTCCAAATATGTAATCCATTTTACCAAATTCCAAACACATAAATTGCAATAATTTAATTAAAAATAATTCCCGTTGTCAAAACAAATAGAGGGTTTTTTTGAAACAATATCTATGAAATGTTTGGCATTAGTTTATGGCCAATTCCAAAGTGAAATTAATCCTAATGACAACCATTGGATTAAATGGTAAAAATTTATTCTAATTTATCTTTAAAACCAATTCAAAAGATAATATAATCATATAAATAAAGTAGATTAAAATGTATTTTTGATGTAAAATGCAGTATTTTTCACTATTCATTAAAAAAATGAATATTGTCAGAAAAATACCACAAATTCACACAAAGTAAATTTTTTGTCCCAATAATAATGAATATGTTTACTTTTACAAACATAGCTTATAAAAGTGTCAAAAGATATATTTAAAAATGGTTTTCCATCAAAAGGCAGTAAAACAATCCTTTTAAAAAATATTAGTGTATTCCATGCTTAAGATTGGATTTATTTTCATTTTAAGCCTCTAAAACACTATCTAATTCATTAATATACATAAATAAAAATATCTATTATTCATTACTTACTTGGGATTTTACACATGAATTATAAGGGTTTTATTCATTATTAGATTTAATAAAATTTTCATTCCATGATATTTTTTCGAAATATTAATGATAAAAGGATTTTAAATATTTATTAATATGTTGTGAATTGATTATGAATCACATAGTGAATGAATATATTAATTTTTTTCCCACCATATAAAGGATTAATATGAAAGTTTTGAAAAATATTTTAGAGACTATGCCTCTACATTGGTTGTGTGTGAAGGTAGATAGTAGAGAACAAGTTGTAATTAGGATACTAGATGATCATTCTAGTGACCCATGATTTTATCGGGAAAAAGAGCCTATGAAACCATAAGGTCACTCTCAATCTGTTTTATATTAATGGTACACAATTTTCAACGAGGCCCACATGAATAAATTAATCTAACCATATGGTCTCCGAATAACCACAAAATTTATTTTGGCTACATTTCCGATTATAAAAATTAAATTAAAGACCAATGAGGAGTGTAAATATAGTAGATCATGGATCTATGCTTCTATAAGTTTTGAAATGAAAATAAATTGGTAAATATTCCATATTAAGAAAAGCGTGTTTTAAATTTTTTTGACCGAACAAAAAAGAAAAAAGAATTTGGAATTCAATTTGAAGAATTTACCAAATTAATGGTTCTTCCATAACATAAAATTTGATTGTGGGTATATTAAAGAAAACATAAGTGTTATGATCATAACATAATAGGATGAAAATATATTAGGAGAAAGAGGCTCGTTATATTACTATTTTATTAGTTTGAGAAACTATAATTATTTATTTCATTTAATTCCGTAGTAGTGAATTTAATTATGAAACAATTAGACATTAAAAGTTGATCATAGTGGAATACCATTTACATACTAATGTTTTTTATTTTTAATTGAGTAATCTATTTTAGTTAATTGTCCATAACATCATGTTTACTTAAAAAATATGGGATTTTCAACTATTCATTACATTCACATCAATCTTCCCCCACTAAAGGATTTTGACCTGAATAAACAAAGCTTATCATCAATAATTATAATCATAAAGTGTGGGTTTATGTAATGGAGTTTAATGATTTCTGATTAGGAGGATAAGAATAGTAAAGATATATAGTGAAAAATTTATTACTTCATTGATTCCAAAACAACAAAGTGACAATCATTAGATGAGTTTTTAGTTGATTAATGGGAAAATAAGAGAGTGATGTAATATAATGATTTGATGTATAAATAAGAGTTAATATGTTCTTTTACCACAACAAAAAAAGTGATTTAAAAACCAGAATAATTATATCTATATTTAAATTATTCAATTTTTTCACACATTAAACCAAAGAAATAACAAAGAAACACGCATATAACAATTTCCTCCATGGAGATAATTTGAGTCCCACTATTAATTCATTATTCAAGGTTCTAAAAATTAATTATATAATGAACCCTTGACATGACTATCATAAATATCCATTCCACAATCCTTGGAATATTGATGAAATACTAATATAATTAAAAATATTATTTATATGAAATAAAATATTTTACTGTGATGTGTGAAATACGTCCAACATAATTTCTATAGAGAACAACATATCATTGGTACCAAATATAATATAAAACAAATGCAATCAACATAATATGAATGTGTTAATGATATATAATGAATTGAAAATGAAATATGATTTATTCACCACTACCCAATTAATAAAATAAGTAAATAAATAACCAACATCAATATTGATGTATTCTTTACATATGAATAATTATTGTGTATAATTTATTATGTGAGTCATTGGTCCCACCAACCCATTTTCTGTAACATCCCAAGTATGTAATCAGTAATATATATTTTTATCTATGTATATTAATGAATTAGATAGTTTTTTAGTGGCTTAAAATGAAAATAAATCCAATCTTAAGCAAGAAATACACTAATATTTTTAAATGATTGTTTTACTGCCTTTTGATGGAAACCCATTATTAAATCTATATTTTGACAATTTTATAAGCTACGTTTTTCAAAATAAACTTATTATTTATGATTTGGACATCAAAATTTACTTTGTGTGAATTTTTGGTATTTTTCAGACAATGTTCATTTTTTAATGAATAGTGAAAAATACTGCATTTTACATCAAAACTGCTTTTTAATCTAATTTATTTATATGAATAGATTATCTTTTGAAATGGTTTTTCAGTGAATTTAGAATATATTTTTACCATTTAATCCAATGGTTGTCATTGGAATCAATTTCACTTTGAAATTGGACTTAAACTGGTGCCAATCTTTTGATACTTATTGTTTTATAAAAACACGCTATTTGTCATTACAGCGGGAATTAATTATTGAATTAATTAATGTGACTTATATGTTTTTAATTTTGTAAAATAGACTCCATTTTTGAATTCTGGATATCAAATACATCTTATGGTGAATTTTTGGTATTTTTCTGAAAAACATCAATTTTTGATGAATAGTGAAACCACTAAGTGGTACTTATAAAAACTGATTTTTCGTTTAAATGAAATTTTACCACTTCTGTGTTTTGAATTTCAAAAATCTGACATACATGGTTTTCATTAAGAAGTAAAATGTGGTTCAATGAGATTAAAATAATTTTTTGGTGAATAGTAACTGTTAAGTTCTTAATCGCGATTAGAGGTAATTAGTGTAGTTTAAGGTAAAAATAATGCTTTAATAAAATGAGATGAGCTTGACACATGTCCTACCGTCATTGGATGTGTCATGGCCGACCAATACAATCCATGGGTCAACTTGGGGACCCCATGGAGCCACTTTGGTTGTAAAATGACATAAATACCTTTTTATTTAATGTAAAAGTAAAAATGACACAAACATGAGATGTTTTACTAAAACAATTTTTACATGGGTTTATACATGTAAGATTTTTGATTATAAACGGTCATTGGAAAGATAAAAAGATTTAATACATCGTGGTATTTTTTTTTAATTTTTAGACTTTAAATAAATTAAATTATTTATGACATCATGATGATGCAGCGATGACCTCATTATTTAACGATTTAAATAAAGTGGAATGATAATGTAAAATCTAAGACCTACACAAGGAAAAAACCTATTGTATGGGTGGATTTTGAACCCTTATCACCTTATCCTCGAAACACATCAATGTGGGACCTCTTAAATCCGAATACCATTTAAAAATAAAGTAACTTTTCTTTACCTTCGAAGAGTGCCCCACCTCTCCTCTTATAAAAGGCCCCCACCTCTACCTCCTTACCCACACTCCCAAAGCCTTTGTCTTGGCCAACCCCTGCACATTTTTGGCTCTCCACATCCCTCACTTACTCCTTGAAGCCTCACTTTGGGCAGAAGTCTTCCCAAGGTAGCCTTTGAGCTCAAATCTAAGAGAGTTACCCGATTTTAAGGTAATGTCTTCTTTTGAGTCCTTTTGTTTGATTTTGCTTCTCCAACCCCCTAAAATCTTTTTATTATTTTCTTATGTAACAACTCCAGTATCCTCAATATACTAGGATGTTTTTACAAGAAGTATCTGAGCTACACTTACACACACCTACATCTAATGGTTAAAGGACATACTGTTTCCGTGGATGGTGAATTTATGCCTCCCGAAACGATGATTGTTTAACATTATTTTAACACCTTCAAAGGTGGACATTAAGATGACACTATATTTATATATGATATATAATATGTTTATGTTTTCCTTAAGCTTAATTATTTTTCATTTTGGGCATACCTTTACGGTTTCCATTATGGGTAAACGCGATATCTTCATTAAAGGAAGTGCGGACTACCGCCCCCTCAAAGTGATTTGATTCGTTAAACACCATATGTGGGATGTATAAAGGATGGAACTATGATATTATATATGATATTATACTGGAATTATAATATACCTTTATATCATTATGATTTTATTCTATAAAATACGAAATAGAAATGAAAGTAGCGTTCATGCGTACGTACGGCTTACCGTCTCCATGAACGGTGCATTTCATTTCTTACCTCTAAATGATTATGTAATATTATAAATGCATGAATGTACTGGATATATATGAAAAATATGATATCTAAATCATGAATACCATTCTGGATATAATGTATACATGAAAAACGTTTAATTATAAAGGGTTTATTTTTGACTCAAGTACCAATGATCGTTCAAACGACCGTTATTAACTTAAATAATTACATAGTGTTCATGACATGGAAATAAGTGATATAAAAGGAATAAAGAACTTGAAAAAGGTTCTTAAGAATGTATAAATTAACTCAAGTTTATTATTCAGGAGATTAAAGAACGACCGAGTCAAGTCGGACCCGAGGTATGGGACTTCGTCTCAATCTTCTTTCATTGAGGCATATTTTGTTTTATACACAACCTTCTTTAATATGGTGTATAAACCTCTTTGACTTTTACGTTTATTCAAAAGGAATATTTTTTGTACGAAGCATTTACTAAACGACAAAAGGGAATGTTTTTGTCGTACGTATGTGGCGACAACAACTTCTCCACCGCCGTGACCCTTATTTGAGTTTCGGTTTCCTCTACAAGCCATACATTTTTTTAAAAGAAAAATAAATACCATGTTTTAATTTTCTTTTATTTTGGTATTGAAAATGGTTTTCATAATGTTTTTATATCAGTGTGTTGTATTGATATCTTGTGATTGAAAGGTAGAAATGATATGTTTCCTATATGGATGTTTTATGTGATACGATTATGTTGAGGTTATTGGGAATTATTATGAAGACGGGTGGTTCCATGATAAACTAAGGGCGGGTGAGCTCGATATAGCTCTCCAATGCATTGGGTAATGCGAAGGAGTGTAACGTTAAGGTTTCTCCGAAGAGATTTAGGGAATATACTGTGATGGGTATTTCAAACATAACCAAGAGGGTTACTCCCTACGTAAGAATGTTATGAATGCCTCAAGTTACCTTTATGTCTTATGATTTCTATGATTTATTCATGATTTGATGAGGTATGTTAAAGTGCTTATGTTTTATGGGTAAATTATTATTTCATTCTTATGTATATATGTAACCATATTTCCTTTCCATATTTTTATATCCCTTACTGAGCTTTTTATGCTCATCCGAAGTTTTTTGAAATGTTTTTTCATAGGTCAAGGGAAAGGTACATGATATGATGATAGTGTCAAGGAAGTGTCAAGAAAGAATCCATGTTTTATTTTAAATATGTTTCCATTGATGGGAAAGAAGAATACTATCTTTAGGTAACCACTTTGTTTATATGTGGAATGTAATGCAAGTTTTATGATCTAATTCTCTTAAACTCTAAACCCGAAAAGATCCTCAATGTGTAATCTTGTAATAACTCAAGATTAAGTAAAGTTTAATGCTGGGGCCTTATAGTTGGTATCAGAGGTCGGTTTAGATAACATTAGGAGTTAGAATTCTATTAAATGATTATCCAAAAATATTTTTTTTTGAAGTGATGTAACATTTGAAGATTACCATGTTGCTTCATCTAAGACATGTTTGTTCAGAATGGTTTTCCACAGAGGAAATATGGAAGCAGTGCTAGGAAGGCATACATAAAAAAATAACCTTCTGAATCAGCATCCCGAGATGGTTGGAATTGGAACTGAACAATTTTTTGCAGTAATGGTGCAGTTGACTCAAGCGATAAATGGCGGTGGTATACATACACGTGATCAGCCAGATCAACCACAGAGGAACATGTCAGTGGCGGAACATTTCATGAGGCAACATCCCCCATCATTCAGAGGATCATCTGACCCTGTGCTAGTTAAAGGGTGTATTAAAGAACTGGAGAAGATTTTTGATGTCATGGGGTGTTCAGACAATCAAAAGGTTAGACTTGCTATTTATCGTTTGGAGGGTGAAGCAGATCAGTGGTGCTCGATGGTTAAAAATATCAGGGACGTTGATGAGATTGATGCTCTCGACTGGGAGGAATTCAAAGGTATGTTTCTTGAGATGTATTTTCCTAAGGTTGTTCGACTTAGGATGGAAAATCAATTCTTGGAATTGAGGCAAGAGGAAGACTCAGTGGCTTCCTATGAAGAAAGGTTCACTCGATTGGCAAGGTATGCTCCAAATTTTATCTAAGACATTGATAGTAAAATCAATCGTTTTTACTCAGGATTAAAGCCAAAATATCGAAGGGCATTAGCTTCTCGTGAGTTTAAAAGATTTGAAAATCTTGTTCGATGTGCTGAGAAGGTGGAAATGGAGTTTTCCGATGATCATGTGTTCTATAACAACCAACATAAGAAGAGAACGAGGTGGCAGGAGAAAGGTAAGAATTCTTCAAAAAAGTCTGATGGAAAGAAAACTAAGTTTCCAGTTTGTGATAAATGTGGAAAAAGGCATGCTGGGGAATTTATTCTGAATTCTGGAAAGTGCTACAGATGTGGTAAGATGGGAGATAAGGCTCGTGATTGCACTAAAAAAGATCAGGGTGATGGTAAGACCAAATTTGATTTATAGTTAGTGAAATGTTATAAGTGCAATGAGATGGGTCACTATGCAAATGAGTGTCCGAAAAAGAGCTTGGATGATGGGAAGCAGTTAGACTACAAGCAGAAAGGGGTGGTGAAATCCTTTGCAACTACTTCAGCAGATGTCGGGCCATCAAATGAAGTTGTATCAGGTACCTTGTTTGTTTTTTCAGATTATGCCAGTGTGTTGTTTGATTCAGGGTCTACACATTCTTTCATATCTGAAACCTTTTCTAGAAATATGGGAATACCATCTCAAGAAATGACTCCTGAAATTTTGGTAAAAACACATAGGGGAAAGGTTGAGGCAAAAAGAATTTATAAGAATATTCCTATCCTTATCAGTGGAAAGAACCTACTTGCAAACCTTATTGTTCTACCTCTAGTAGAGTTTGTTGTTATCCTGGGTATGGATTGAATCTCTATTTACCATGTTAAGATTGACTGTAGAGCTAAAGAAGTTTCTTTTCAGAAAGTCTTTCAGTTTGTGTACAAGAATGGACCCTTACTGTTGATAACTTATCAAGAGGCCGAGAAACTTGTAAAATATGGAAATGAATGTTACCTTGCACACATCGTTGAAAATAAAGGAATTTTTCAGATTAATGATGTGCAAGTGGTAAATGAGTATCCTGATGTTTTTCCTGATGAGTTTCCTGGAATAATACCAGATCGGGAAGTTGAGTTTACTGTTGACTTAGTTCCTGATGCTAAGCCAATTTCAAAACCCCCTTATCGAATGGATCAAATTGAACTTTTAGAGTTGAAGGAGAAATTGCAATATTTATTAGAGAAAGGATTCATTCGACCTAGCACATCACCATGGGGTGCTCCTGTATTATTTGTTAAAAAGAAAGATGGTTCAATGAGACTTTGCATTGATTATAGAGCCTTGAATAACATCACTATTGAGAACAAATATCCATTTCCTCATATTGATGATTTGTTTGATCAGCTCCAAGGAGGTCAGTATTTTTCGAAGATTGACTTTAGATCGGGGTACCCTCAACTGAAGGTAAAAAAATCAGATGTTCCGAAGACTAAGTTCTATACAAAATATGGCCAATATGAATTTGTAGTAATGCCTTTTGGGCTAACCAATGCACCTTCTGTATTCATGGACTTAATGAATAGAATTTTCCATGAGTTCTAGGATAATTTTGTGGTGGTTTTCATTGATGATATTTTGGTGTTTTCTAAAAGTAAAGAGGAGCATGAAAGGAATTTAAGGGTTCTCTTGCAAACTATAAAAGAAAAGAAACTGTATGGAAAATTCAGCAAGTGTGAGTTTTGGTTGCAATAAATTTCTTTCCTTGGTCATATTGTTTCTAAAGATGGGATAACTGTTGATCCTGCAAAAACAATGGTTGTTGAAGAATGGCCAAGAACCACAAATTTAACTGATATTCGTAGCTTCCTTTGTTTGGCAGGCTATTACCGAAGGTTTGTTAGAAATTTTTCACGGTTATCTAGTCCAATGACTAAGCTAACTCGGATGGGTGTTAAGTTTATCTGGACAAAAGAATGTGATGATTGTTTTCAGGAATTGAAAAGAAGATTGGTGAAAGCTCCGATTTTGGCACTACCTTCCAGGAATGGTGAGTTTGTTATCTATAGTAATGCTTCATTGAAAGGACTTGGTTGCCTCCTAATGCAGAATGATCAGGTAATTGCTTATGCTTCACAATAGTTGAAAACTCATGAGGTAAATTACCCTACACATGATTTGGAATTAGCTGCTGTTTTTTTCTCTTTAAAAATTTGGAGACATCATTTGTATGGAGTAAAGTGTGAAATATATACTGATCACAAAAGTTTAAAGTATATATTCACTCAGAAAGAGTTAAATATGAGACAAAGGAGATGGCTCGAATTAATCAAGGATTATGATTGTACAATTCATTACCATCCGGGAAAAGCAAATAAAGTGGCTGATGCTTTCAGTTGAAAAAGTAATTCTTCATTAGCAATGTTGCGTTTGGAATGTGATCCTTTGGTTAAGGATTTGATGAAATTTAGCATAGAAGATGTTGGTGCAGGAAGTTCTTCTGTTTTATTTCAGGTATTAGTGAGATAATCTCTATCAGATAGAATCAAGCAAGCACCGAAGCAAGATAGTGAGTTACAGAAAAAGGTAGAGCTGGTTCAGAAAGGTAAGTTGCATGAATTTAACATTGATAGTGATTGTGTTTTGAGATTTGGGAAGAGATTGTGTGTGCCTTGTGATTCACAGTTGAAGAGAGAGTTATTATGTGAAGCTCATAGTTCTCCGTTTTCAGTTCATCCTGACAGTACTAAAATGTACAGAGATCTGCGGGAGTATTACTGGTGTGATGGAATGAAAAGAGATATTGCTGATTTTACTGTGAAGTGTTTTACTTGTCAACAGGTTGAAGCAGAGCGGCAGTTACCGAAAGGGATGCTTCAGCCTTTACCAGTTCCATAGTGGAAATGGGAGAATATATCCATGGACTTTGTTGTGGGATTACCAAAGACATCTCGAGGTAATAATGCAGTCTGGGTTATTGTTGATCGCTTGACTAAATCTGCTCATTTCCTTGCTATACGAGATACTTTTTCCCTAGATCAACTTTCTCGTTTGTATCTTAAAGAGATAGTCAGGTTACATGGAGTTCCCCTCTCCATTGTATCTGATCGTGATCCCAAGTTCACTTATAACTTTTGTAAAGGCCTTCAGAAGTCGTTGGGTACTGAATTAAATTTTAGTACAGCTTTTCATCCTCAATCAGATGGGCATTCAGAACGAACAATTCAGACATTGGAGGATATGCTATGTTCTTGCTCTATGGATTATCAGGGAAGTTGGGACCAACATCTTTCTTTGGTTGAATTTTCATATAATAACAGTTTTCATTCCAGTATATAGATGGCACCATTTCGGGCATTATATGGGATGCGGTGTCGAACTCTAGATTTATGGGATGAAGTGGGTGAAAGGATGTTGATGGGACCAGAATTGGTAGAAGAGATGGCAGAAAAAGTTCAGCTGATTCAGAAGCACATGAGAATAGCTTAGAGCAGGCAGAAGAGTTATGCGGATAACCAGAAGAAGGATCTATCTTTCGAGGTAGGTGATCATGTTTTTCTCAAGGTTTCTCCTTGGAAAAGTGTGATGAGATTTGGTAAGAAAGGAAAGCTGAGTCCAAGGTTTATTAGACCATATGAAATTCTAGAGAGAGTTGGATCAGTTTCATACTGGGTGGCTTTACCTCCGAGTTTATCTCAGGTACACAACGTTTTTCACATTTCGATGTTGAGAAAGTATATGCCAGATCCATCTCATGTTTTGAGTCCAGAGGTAGTTCAGCTGGAAGAGAACATGTCTTATGAGGAACAACCGGTCTAGATTCTTGACCACAGGGAGAAAGTGTTATGGAATAAAGTGATTAATCAGGTAAATGTTTTGTGGAAAAACCACATGATGGAAGAGGCAACATGGGAATCTGAAAATGCAATGAGGGATAAGTACCCCCATTTATTAGATAAGTAAATAAATTGTGGGGACACAATTTTCTAGATGGGTGAAGGATGTAACATCCCAAGTAAGTAATGAGTAATAGATATTTTTATCTATGTCTATTAATGAATTAGATAGTGTTTTAGAGGCTTAAAATGAAAATAAATCCAATCTTAAGCATGGAATACACTAATATTTTTAAAAGATTGTTTTACTGCCTTTTGATGGAAACCATTTTTAAATATATATTTTTACAATTTTATAAGATATGTTTGTCAAAATAATCTTATTCTTTATTATTGGGACATCAAAATTTACTTTGTGTGAATTTTTTGTATTTTTCAGACAATGTTCATTTTTTAATGAATAGTGAAAAATACTGCATTTTACATCAAAACTGCTTTTTAATCTAATTTATTTATATGATTAGATTATCTTTTGAATTGGTTTTGAAGTGAAATTAGAATATATTTTTACCATTTAATCCAATGGTGGTCATTGGAATCAATTTCACTTTGAAATTGGACTTAAACTGGTGTTAATCTTCTGATACTTATTATTTCATAAAAACACGCTATTTGTCATGACATCAGGAATTAATTAGTTAATTAAATAATGTGACTTATATGTTTTGAATTTTGTAAAATAGAATTCATTTTTGAATTCGGAATATCAAATATAGCTTAGGGTGAATTTTTGGTATTTTTCTGAAAAACTTCAATTTTTTATGAATAGTGAAACCACTAAGTGGTACTTATAAAAACTGATTTTTCGTTTAAATGAAATTTTACCACTTCTGTGTTTTGAATTTCAAAAATCCGACATACATGGTTGTAATTAAGAAGTATAATTTGTTTCAATGAGATTAAAATATTTTTTTGGTGAATAGTAATTCTTAAGTTCTTAATCACGATTAGAGGTAATTAGTGTAGTTTAAGGTAAAAATAATACATTAATAAAATGAGATGAGATTGAAACATGTCCTACCCTCATTGGATGTGTCCTGTCCGACCAATACAATCCATGGGTCATCTTGGGGACCCCATGGATCCACTTTGGTTGGAAAATGACATAAATACCTTTTTATTTAATGTAAAAGTAAAAATGACACAAACATGCGATGTTTTACTAAAACAATTTTTACATGGGGTTATACAAGTAATATTTTTGATTATAAATAGTCATTGGTAAGATAATAAGATTTCATACATCATAGTATTCTTTTTATAATTTTTAGACTTTAAATAAATTAAATTATTTATGACATCATGATGATGCAACGATGACCTCATTATTTAACGATTTAAATAAAATGGAATGATAATGTAAAATCTAAGACCTACACATGGACAAAAACTATTGGATTGGTGGATTTAGAACCCTTATCACCTTATCCTCGAAACACGTCAATGTGGGACCTCTTAAATCCGAACACAATATTAAAATAAAGTGACTTTTCTTTACCTTCCAAGAGTGCCCCTCCTCTCCTCTTATAAAAGGCCCCCACCTCTACCTCCTTACCCACACTCCCAAAGCCTTTGTCTCGGCCAAACCCTACCCATTTTGGCTCTACACATCCCTCTCTTACTCCTTGAAGCCTCACTTTGGGAAGAAGTCTTCCCAAGGAAGCCTTTGAGCTCAAATCTAAGAGAGTTACCCGATTTTAAGGTAATGTCTTCTTTTGAGTCCTTTTGCTTGATTTTGCTTCTCCAACCCCCTAAACTATTTTTATTCTTTTCATTTGTAACAAATCCAGTATCCTTAATAAACTAGGATATTTTTACAAGAAGGATTCGAGCTACACTTACACACACCTACATCTAATGGTTAAAGGACATACTGTTTCCGTGGATGGTGAATTTATGCCTCCCAAAACGATGATTATTCAACATTCTTTTAACACCTTAAAAGGTGGCCATTAAGATGTAACTATATTTATATATGATATATAATATTTTTATGTTTTCCTTAAGATTCTGTATTTTTTATTTTGGGCATATATTTATGGTTTCCATTATGGGTAAACGCGATATCTTCATTTAAGGAAGTGCGGACTACCGCCCCCTCAAAGTGATTTGATTCGTTAAATACCATATGTGGGACGTATAAAGGATGGAACTATGATATTATATATTATATTAACTGTAATTATAATATACCTTCATATCATTATGATTCCATTCTATAAAATACAAAATAGAAATGAAAGTAGTGTTCATGCGTACGTACGGCTTACCGTCTCCATGAACGGTGCATTTCATTTCTTACCTCTAAATGATTATGTAATATTATAAATGCATGTATTTACTAGATATATATGACAAATATGATATCTACATCATGAATACCATTCGGGATATAATGGATACATGAACAACTTGTAATTATAAATGGTTTATTTTTGACTCAAGTACCAATGATCGTTAAAACAACCGTTATTAACTTAAATAATTACATAGTGTTCATGACATGGCAATAAGTGATATAAAAGGAATAATGAACTTGAAAAAGGTTCTTAATCATTTAGAAATTAACTCAAGTTTATTATTCAGGAGATTAAAGAACAACCGAGTCAAGTCGGACCCGAGGTATGGGATTTCGTCTCAATCTCCTTTCATTAGGGCATATTTTGTTTTATACACAACCTTATTTTATATGGTGTATAAACCCCTTTGACTTTTACATTTATTCAAAAGGAATATTTTTTGAACGAAGCGTTTACTAAACGATAAAAGGGGATGTTTTTGTCGTACGTATGTGGCGACACCGACTTCTCCACCGCCGTGACCAATATTTGAGTTTCGGCTTCCTCTACAGGCCATGCCTTTTTTTTAAAGAAAAATAAATACCATGTTTTACATTTCATTTATTTTGGTATTGAAAATGGTTTTCACAATGTTTTTATATCAATGTGTTGTATTTATATCTTGTGATTGAAAGGTGGAAATGTTATGTTTCCTATATGCATGTTTTATGTGATACAATTATGTTGAGGTTCTTGAGCATTATTATGAAGACAGGTGGTTCCGTGATAAACTAAGGGCAGGTGAGCCCGATATAGCTCTCCAATGCATTGGGTAATGTGAAGGAGTGTAACGTTAAGGTTTCTCCGAAGAGATTTAGGGAATATATTGTGATGGGTATTCCAAACGTAATCAAGAGGGTTACTCCCTACGTAAGAATGTTATGAATGCCTCAAGTTACCTTTATGTCTTATGATTTCTATGATTTATTCATGATTTGATGAGGTATGTTAAAGTTCTTATGTTTTATGGGTAAAGTATGATTTCATTCTTGTGTATATATGTACCCATGTTTCCTTTCCATATTTTTATATCCCTTACTGAGATTTTTATGCTCATCCCATGTTTTTTGAAATATTTTTCACATGTCAAGGGAAAGGTAAATGATATGATGATAGTGTCAAGGAAGTGTCAAGAAAGAATCCATGTTTTATTCTAAATATGTTTCCATTGATGGGAAAGAAGAATACTATCCTTACGTAACCACTTTTTTTATATGTGGAATGTAATGCAAGTTTTATGATCTAATTCTCTAAAACTCTAAACCTGAAAAGATCCTCAATGTGTAATCTTGTAGTAACTCAAGATTAAGTAAGGTTTAAGGCTGGGGCCTTATATTTTCCTCACATGGACACGCACGGAAAATAAATTGTTCATAAATTTCTGGGCCCAAAAATACAGTGATTTGTTTTTAATAAAATAAGATACTCAAATATAACATGGATCATTATATAATGGGAAGTACACATTATGAAATTTGGAAGTCTTAATCATTACTCACTATAACGATTACATAATTTCCCATAATAATGGAATTTTAAATTAATCCATGGAACTCACATATCTCAATTATGGAATAATAAATCCACATAATAAACCTATTCCAAAATTATGTTACGCTTAATCAAGATGAAGTGTCCATCAACAGACTTGTTTTTATCACACTATGATTAAATTATCTACCAAGATCTTGATTTTCCATCTATATGGAAAAATATTATAGGCCCCATTTTATTCCATTCAGAGTCTTCCTCACATTGATAAATTTTCTCACATCCCTTGTGTGATATAAAAAATATATATAATATAATCCATTTCCACCTATCTACTAAATAATTATATATCATAAAATACATTAATAGGATACTAGTGTCATTCCCTATTGTGTACACCTGTAACGCCCTGACCCTAGTTACCGAGAGTCGGTGTATTATTACATGACATTCCCATGATCAAAAGGGATCAAGTCCTGAAAGACCGATCAGTTTAGTAGCATTGGAAACACTACAAAAAAATCTTTTCTTCATATCCCCTCATACTATCCTTACAGCTCATTCATAAAATACTTCTTCACATCCTGGGAAAAATAAAACACTGAATGGGGTGAGCTTAGACGCTCAGTAAGGATAATAAAATAATAGAAACATTCATAAATAAACATAAACATTTAAGGAAATGTATAACTAAAACAAAATCCTTTTAAACTTGAACATTATCATAATTTAGAAAAGATATAATAAAATAATTCCATTTAATTATTCATATGGATATTCTACTAGTAGAATAATCACATGAAATATCAATAACCACTTTCATAACAATGGAATGCATAATGCCGAACTTTAATTTCTTTGTCAAGGCCTCATGCCAAGAACAAAGGGATAACTATAACTACAACCCAACCCGAAGAGCCTCTGTAACCGGACTCCATCTCGGAGAGCCTCTGTAACTGGACTCCAACCCAGAGTGCCTCTAATAACCGGACAACAACCCAGAGTGACTCTAATAACCGTACACGAACCCGGAGTGCCTCTAATAACTGGACACCGACCCTGAGGGTCTGCTATAACTGAACCCCAACTCGGAGGTCTTATGTTTACTGGTCCCCAACCTAGAACATACTAGTCTAACACATTCATCTTAAGAAGAGGTAGAAATATAACATAAACATTCGTATTAAAACTAGCATATGAAATGCCAAAACATTAATCATAAACTATTAATTGCATAAAAATAACTCATCCATAGTAAAAAATATCACAAAACCTTAAATTCAATATAAAAGATTTGTATCATAATAAATCAACTTTAAACAAGTGTAAAATTTATCAAAGGATGTTGACCTAGATGAAATCAAAACTATTTGAGAGAAAAATCTCTAATTTTAAAATCATTTAAAAGTCACATAATTATTAAATAAAACATTTACTTTGAAAATATTCTTATAATCTTGTAAGGGAAGCTTTGAAGATTTTACAACGGTGGAAAATAGCTACACCTGCCGTATAAGTTAAAAAAAGACATTCTTACCTTAATTCTGTCGAAAAGGTTAAAAAGGACCTTTTTTGGAAAATGATGGAAAGATTCCTTTATAAACGTCTTATAAGAAGTCAAACAAGGGAATAAATGACATTAACCCATATTCTGTAAAATAGTAAAAATGTTTTGAAATACATTTTTAAGAAACATGGATGTGGATGATAAAGAGGTGCCAGTAGATAATTACGTATAAACAACCACGAATGATGAAGAGATTGTGAAATAAACCCTTACCAATTTTGTAGCTTACGAAACATAAACCCCATTATAGAGTTATCATACAATGAATATTTAAATACACAAAAATAAAAGTTTATTACACAAAGAATCCAACTATGGGCAGTACATACACCACACAAGAGGTAATAGTGTCAATATGGCATGAATCTCACGGGAATAAGGAGTGAGATGAAAACCCCTTACCTTGTACATTTCCTTCGTTGAGGGTAGGTTAAACTTCTGTATAATGGTGAAATAATTGTTATTAAATTATACACAAATCATATAAATTAATATGAAATCATATATGATATTTTAATATTGCTTTGTTAATAATATCTTAGTATTATCATCATTTCAGGTGTGAACGGATTCGTTTTCCTTTATATTATTTGTTAGGTGAACCATATTTGTAATGGATAGGTTGTATCTTATTCATATACATAATGATATTAAGTCTTTAAACCAAATTTTTAACCATCAAATGAAAATTATTCTTGAATGGATATGATGGGGAATGAATCTTATCACGTTCGTGGAGACGGTAGTCTGTACGTATGCACGAGAGATAATATCATTTTTTGATATTAAAATAATATATAATTGGGCGGTATATCATATATAGAGAATAATTATCATGTTATATTTATTATTTACTTGAATTACACATCATTATTATACCCATCCCAATAATAATGTATTGAATAACAATTACACCGCGACATGGAGATGGTAAGCCGTACGTACGCACGTATGGTGACATATCATTCAAGGGATGGATAGAATACTGAATATGGTAGTACCATATTTATTATAACATAACAGTATATAGGAGATACTGGAGTTATTATTTTATAATTTAAATAACAAAGAAAGAAGAAGTTGGAGAAGAAAGGAACTCGAAAGAGGGTGGTGAAAACATTACCTCTTCTTCAGGTTCTTCCTTTTGATTTGATCAAAAGGGATCCATAAGATGGCTTTATGATCAAAATACGGCCTCTAGGATCAAGTGAGGGAAGTTTATAGAATATTTGGTCAGGAGTTGGCCGATCCATAAGGTTTTGAAGGTGTGAAGAATTCGTTAGAAGTGGTGTCCTTTTATAAAGGGGAGAAACAGCTCTTTAGAAAAAACTTAAAGTATTGATTTATAATAAATTCATATTCGGTTTCTAATGGCTCCAAAGTATATTATTAAAATTATAAGGTGAGGATGGCTTGAACGCCTTTTAACCAATATATTTTAGATAGATTTGGGTCATTATAATAACCTTATCTTTTAGTTTTAACTCATAGTTAATTAGTTTGACATTTACCATGTCACTTTGTATTTTTATATTATATAGTTAATAAACATACTATAAACTTACAAGAGACCCCCCAAGTGGTCCATTAATTATAAAACTATCATGATAGAAGTCTTTTGGCCGAACCATAGATTTTTAGAATAGAATATCAATTAATAATATAAAATTCGTTTTAAAAACTCTTTTATGTCAATTTTGACACTATTTGGAATTTGATTTTTTTGAAACACATAACATCATGATTACTTCTAACAATGTTAATTAAATCAATCCTAACATGTCATATTATCCTATTAAATTATTTTAATTCATTAGAAGTCTCAAATTACATTTATTTGGATATTTATAATATATATGATTTTAATATTTCATAAATTCGGTAATTACTGCATCACCATTCTGTGAAAAATAAATTAGATTATTTAATGTCTAAAAATTATAAATAAAATACCATTATGTAGGAATTTTTTTTATCTTTCTAATTAATATTAACAATCTAACTTATCTTATGTATAACCCTATTTTAAAAATGTTTTAGTAATTAATCATTGATTTTAACTCTTTTACTCTTCTTTGAATTAAATAATAATAAATGTCCTAATCTAATCCAAGTGGACCTAAATGAAAATATTTTATTCCTAAGGTTTTTCTGGTCGAGATACACTTGTCCAATAAAATTAAGACTTTTTTAGGTTAATATTAATATCATTTTTACCCTTAATTACCGTATTTATTACTAATCGTGGTAAATATTAGTAGAAAAGATACTATTCGCCAAAAATTATTTTTATCTTATTAAATCACATTTTACACCTTGATATTAGCCGTGTCTCTTGGATTTTTGAAATTCCACTCACAGAAGCGGTAAAATTATGTTTTACTTGAATTTCTAAATTCTCCTAGGAGTTGGGTAAAAGACAGTGAAAAGTTCAATAAAATTTTTATATATCTAAAATTATTCTAAACTAAATCCAATTAATTACATTGAAATTATATAGGTATTATGTATCTATTTTGACCATAATTAAATTTAAATAAAATAAATAATTATTTAAATAAAAATTCTGGTTTAAACTATAACTCAGTGTTTTTATCACTATTCATAAAAAATTTGACTTTTCAGAAAAATACAAACAATTAACCCTAGGATAATTTAGATATTTTGAATCCAAATATGATGTCCATTTTCAAAGATAAAATTTATAGAATTTCAAAAATTTGGTATTACTATTCATAACAGCTGCTTTGATTAGTCGCGGTGTGTTAGAGTCTAGAAGTTGCGTATAATGCAGGCTATTTCTTTATTCAAATGGGAAAGGTACCTTGAAAGCTTGGGTTGTTACATTATCTCCTCCTTCAAATTATTTCTTGCTCGCAATTTGAAATTTTTCATTGAAAATAAACGGTTGAAAATAGAAAATACCTTTGTGGAAAACCGATATCGGAAATAGGGTTAATAAAATTTAGTTATAATAATAGGGAAAGGGAAATGTGAATGTCACCACCAAATTAAGGTTTCAAATATGAGATCATTGGTGGAAATTATAGACACGTAATTAGAGGAAAAACGTAAATATTTATAGGGAGTGATTGAGGTCATCAATCACAAACAAGTGTAGAATTGAGGGCCTCAAATCCATCAATCTATGATGATTTAAAATATCATTAGTTCAACAAAAAATCAGGTATTAGGATAACACATTTTTGGTCTTAATATACCTTCCCTAAAGAATTAATTTCAATATAGAATATGATAAATATATATATATATATATATATATATACATATTTACAAGTATATTTTTCATCCTTCAACTAATTTCAACCACAAACTTAACTTTCACTCCAAAAGATAATAGAACTCAAAAATATTATATTTATACAAATAGTATAAGGTTCCAATAGTTAACACATACCATTATAATGACAAAACTATTTTGTAATAACCAGGGTCTTCCTGTAGGCTAGTGGTAGTTAATAAAATCCTGTCACACTATGGTTTTCGGTTCAATTCCTACAGCTTTGTCTGACACGACGGGTTATCACCCGACCTGCAGGTTGTCCTTTTTCCAAATACTATAGTATCATAATATTCAAAAATAATCATAATAAATGTCTTAACATTGAACAATACTATCAAAAGTTCAACTTAATCCATTCCAAAACATTATAGTTATCCAATGTACCTCTATACAGACTCTCTGTAAAAGGTATCTAAATTCCAAAATCAATCACAACATCAGATCCTCCAAACAAAGTAAAGTTTCTCTTATTAGCTCATAATAAAATTATGATTACCTTAGTCATATTAAAACCTTAATTAAACCAATAAGTACTGAAGTAAAATACTTATATATATCACGTTATTCTCATAACCCAAATATAATCCTTGAGTCCAAAAACACAAATACATTAATTATTCCTCTTCAACTGTAGTAACAACATAAGCTTTTCCTTGATCCCTTTTATTTTTATGAGGTATGTTTCCCTGATGTTTAATACATTCATTTGCATAATGCCCCATTTCTCTACAATTGTAGCATTCTACATTGACATCCTTCTTCTTTCCCTTGCAATCACGAGTCTGGTGACCATTTTCTACACATTTGGAACAAACTACCATTCCTTTTAGGAAAATACTTGGGTGTTTCTTTCCACAATTTTCACATAATAGAAAATCCTTCTTTCCCTTTTTTCCTTGATCTGTCTCTTGCTCCATCATTCTCGTCTTCTCTTTCTTTACTTTATTGTCATAATATTTAGATAATTTCTTTTCTGTCTTTATAGCACATGATACAATTTTTTTGTATGATGAGAAGGATTGTGAGATCAATGCTCAACGATGAAATGGTTTTAACCCATCAAAGATGTTATCAATATTACTTCTTGGGTTACATATATAAAATCCAGCATACTTTGCTATCCTTGTAAACTTAGCCTCATACTTTCGACATTCTCATCCTCCTTTTGTCTCAGTCCCATAAATTGTCTTTCCATATTTGCTTGATGGTCATGAGGAAAATAGTTTTCAAAGAAAAGATCTTTGAACTTCCTCCATTCCAAATTTTATACGTCATCATCTTCCTTTGTGTTTTGAATGAATGACCCCCATTGGTCAGTATCTCCAGTGAGGCGGTAAACTACCATTATTACCTTTTCCCTTTCACTACTCCCCAAGGCATGGAATATTTTCTCTAAGGAATTTATCCATTGCGTAGTTACTAAGGGATTTGTACTCCCGTTGAATGTTTGGTGTTTTTTGCCTCATGAAGCGACCTAACATTGATCCTCCACGCTGCGGATCAGGGTGCTCCATATGGGTAAGGTTATTATTCATTAAATGAGTGATTTCTCCCAGTATGGTGATTAGTTGATTAGAACCAGTTGCATTACCACCTCCAAAATAATTATCTTGACCCGGGGGGGAAATCCCTACATGGAGTGCGTTCATTTACACAGTTTCCATTTCTTCCACTAGGAGCCATTTATAAATAAAGGCATAAACTAAATCATTTTATGAATCAAAATACAAAATTCTATATTTTTAAAACACTTAACATAAATTAAACTATTTATGGATATAATCCATAATAAAAAATGATTTCTTTGAGGCAGTATATACTCATAAACCCTTCATAATGGTTTGTAAAGAAAATGAGAATTATCTTAAGCATATACCCTAGGAGTGTTGTAACCAAGAGTGCAACAAGGCCTGTTGTCGTGCATCAAATCCCGTTCAAGTCTAGCTCAAAGCGGTGTTTTCAGATTTTATCCCTATGTACATCTGTGCCGGAGCCTCCTCTACCTGCTCGTATCCATACAGAGATGTATTGCTCGAAAAACTCACAAAAACTCTACAATAACAAAATTCTAGGAAGTTCTTCTATACTAATCCTCAAAGTCTATCTTAGGGCTATGAGTTGTAATCAGAGATTATCTAAATCTAGCTTCCAAGGTTTGTACTAAACTTCCTATGATACAAAATGTAATTCCCTGACCCTAGTTACCCAGAGTCGTTGAATTATTACATAACATTGGCATGATCACAAGGGATCAAATCCCGAAAGACCGATCAGTTTAGTAGCCTTGGAAACACTAGATATATTCATAATCCATACATTACATCAAAAATAAAAAAAAACTCCAACAACATCTTTTCTTCATATCCCATCATACAATCCTTGCAGGTCATTAATAAAAAACTTCTTCACATCATGGGAAAAATAAAACATTGAATGGTGTGAGCTCAGATGCTTAGTAAGGATAACAATATAGCATAAACTTGCATAAATAAACATAAACATTTAAGAAAATATATAACTAAAAAATCATTTTAAACTTGAACTTAATCATAATATGGAAAAGATAAAATGAAATAATTCCATTTAATTATTCACATGGATATTATACTAATTGAATAATCACATGAAATATCAATAACGACGTTTATAAGAAGGGAATGCATAATGCCAGACTTTAATTTTTGTGTCAAAGCATCGTGCCAAGAACTAAGGGATAACTGTAACTGAAACCCAACCTAGAGATCCTCTATAGCCGGACTCCATCCAGGAAAGCCTCTGTAACTAGACTCCAACCCGGAGTGCCTCTAATAACCGGACACCAACCCGGAGTGCCTCCAGTAACCGGACACCAACCCGGAGTGCCTCTAATAACTGGACACCAACCTGGAGGTTCTGCTATAACCAGACCCCAAACCGGAGGGCATATATTTACCGGTCCCCAACCCAGAACATACTATTCCAACACATGTATCTTAAGAAGAGGATGAAATATAACATAAACATTCGTATTAAAACTAGCATATGAAATGCCAAAACATTAATCATGATCCATTAATGATATAAAAATCACTCATCCATAGTCGAACATATCACAAAACCTTAAATACAATATGGATGATATGTATCATAATAAATCAACATCAAGCAAGTGTAAAATTTATCAAAGGATGTTGACATTGATGAAATCAAAACTATTTGAGAGAAAAATATCTTATTTTGAAATCATTTAAAAGTAAAATAATTAGGAAATCAATCATTTACCTTTAAAATATTCTTATAATATTTTAAGGGAAGCTTCTAAGATTTTACCACGGTGGAAAATAGCCACACCCGCCGTATAACTTAAAAAAAGACATTCTTACCTTAATTCTATTGAAAATGTTAAAAATGACCTTGTTTGGAAAACGATGGAAATATTCCTTTATGAACTTCTTATAAAAATTCAAATAAGGATATAAATGAATTTAAACCATATTTTTTAAAATAGTAAGAATGTTTTGATATACATTTTTATGAAACATGGTTGTGGATGATAAAGAAGTCCCAGTAGATAATTACGTATAAACAACCTCAGATAATGAAGAGATTGTGAAATAAACCCTTACCAATTTGGTAACTTACGAAAAATACACCCCATGAAAGAGGTATCATACAATGAATATTTAAATACACATAAATTAAATTTTATTACACAAAGAATACAATTATGGGTAGTACATTCACCACACAAATGGTAATAGTTGCAATATGGCATGAATCTCACGGGAATAAGGAGTGAGATGAAAACCCATTACCATGTAATTTTGCTTGGTTGAGGGTAGGTTAACCTCCTGTATAATGGTAAAATAATTTTTATTAAATTATAAACGAATCATATACATTAATATGATATAATATATGACCTTTTAACATTGATTTGTTAATAATATCTTAGTGTTATCATCTTTTCTAGCGTTAACAGATTCGTTTTCCTTCATATTATTTGTTATGTGATCCAATTTTTTTAGGGATAGGTTGTATCTTATTCATATACAGAATGATATTATGTCTTTAATCATATTGTTTAACCATCAAATGAAAATTATTTTTAATGGATACGATGGGGAATGAATCTTATCACGTTCGTGGAGACGGTAGTCCGTACGTACGCACGAGCGATAATATAATTATTTTGATTTTAATATAAGATATAATTGGGTGTTATATAATATATACAGAATCATTATCATGTTATATTTAATATTTACATTAATTAAACATCATTGTTATACCCATCCAAATAATAATGTATTGAATAACAATTACACCACGACATGGAGACGGTAAGCCGTACATACGCACGTATGGTGACATGTCATTCAAGGGATGGATAGAATATTGAATATGGTTGTACCATATTTATTATAACATCACAGTATATAGGAGATACTGGAGTAATTATTTTAGAATTTAAATAACAAAGAAAGAAGAAGTTGAAGAAGAAAGGAACTTGAAAGAGGGTGGTGAAAACATTACCTCTTCTTCGGGTTCATCATTTTGATTTGATCAAAAGGGAACATTAGGATGGCTTTCTTATCAAACTAAGGCATCAAGGTTGAAGTGAGGAATGTTGAGAGAATATTTGGTCAGGGGTTGGCTGAGCCAAAAGGCTTTGATGGTGTGATGAATTGGTTAGAAGTGGTGTCCTTTTATAAGGGGGAAGAGGGGCTCTTTAGTAATAACATAAAGTATTAATTTATAATAAATTCATATTATATTTATAATGGCTCCAAAATAGATTATTCAAAGTATAAGGTGTCTATGGGTCTAAATAATTTTAACCAATATATTTTAGATAGTTTTCGGTCATTATATTAACCTTATATTTTAGTTTTAACTCTTAGTTAATTAGTTTGACATTTACTATGTCACTTTGTAGTTTTAGATTATATAGTTAATAAACATACTAAAAAATTCCAAGAGACCCCAAAGTGGTCCTTTAATGATATACCTATCTTGATATAGTTCCTTTTTTCAAACCATTGATTTTTTGGAATATAATATAAATTAATATTTTAATATTTGTTTTGAAAACTCTTTTATGTCAATTTTCACAATATTGGGAATTTTATTTTTGTGAAAATCATAACAACATGATTACTTAGAAAAAATTTCATTAAATCAATACTATCATGTCATATTATCCTATAAAATTAATGTAATTCATTAAAAGTCTCAAATTACATTTATTTGGATATTTATAATATCAATTATTTTAATATTTCATTAATTCAGTAATTACTGCATCACGATTGTGTCATAAATAAATTAAAATATTTAATGTCTAAAAATTATAAATAAAATACAAATATTTAGGAAATATTTTTATCTTTATAATTAATATTTAAAATAGATTATATCTTAACTATAACCCTATATTAAAAATGTATTAGTAATTAAACCATGATTTTAACTCTTTTAACTCTTCTTTGAATTAAATAATAATAAATGTCTTAATCTATTCCAAGTGGACCTAAATGATAATATTTTATTCCTAAGGTTGTTTTTGGTCAAGATACACTTGTCCAATATAATTAGGACATATGTTAGGGTAATATTAATATCATTTTTACACTTAATTACCCTATTTATTATTAACTGTGGTAAATAAAAGTAAAAAGTTACTATTCAAAAAAAAATTATTTTTATCTTATTGATCCAAATTTTACCCCTTAATATTAACCGTGTCTCTCAGATTTTTGAAATTACACCCATAGAAGCGGTAAAATTTAGTTTTACGTGAATTTCAAAATTCTCCTAGGAGGTGCATAAAAGACGGTGAAAAGTTCAATAAAATTTTTATATATCAAAAATTATTCTAAACTAAATCCAATGAATTAAATTGAACTTATATAGGTATTATGTATCTATTTTTACCTTAATTAAATTTAAATAAAATAAATAATTATTTAAATAAATATTCGGTTTTAAACTATAACTCAGTGTTTTTTCACTATTCATCAAAAATTGAAAGTTTTCAGAACAATTCCAAAAAATAACCCTAGGATAATTACAATATTCCAAATCCAAATATGATGTCCATTGTTTAAGATCAAATTTATAAAATTTCAAAAAGTGGGTATTACTATTCATAACGGTTGCTTTGATTTGTCGCGGTTCGTTAGAGTCTCGAAGTTGCGTACAATGCAAGCTATTGCTTTATTCAAAAGGAAACGTACCGTGGAAGATTGGGGTGTTACATTCTTTCCTCCTTAAAATATTTTAATCCTCTCAATTTGAAATTTTTCTTCAAAAATAAAATTTTAAAAATAGAAAACACCTTTTTGGAAAACCCATATCAGAAATAGGGTTAATAAAATATTGTTTTATTAAGAGGGAAAGGGAAATGAGAATGTCACCACCAAATTAGGGTTACGAAAATGAGAAAATTGGTGGCAATTATAGACACATAATTATAGGGAAAATGTAAATATTTATAGGATGTGATTGAGGTCATCAATCACAAACAAGTGTAGAATTGAGGGCCTCAAAGCCATAAATCTATGATGATTTAAAATATGATCAGTTCGACAAAACATTAGGTATTAGGATAACCCATTTTTGGTCTTAATCCATTCCGTAAAGAATTAATTTCTTCATAGAATAAGATAAATATATATATATATACATCTTGACAAGTAGAGTTTTCATTCTTCAACAAATTTCTACCACGAACTCAACTTTCACTCCAAAAGATAATAGAACTCAAAAATATTATATTTATCCTAATAGAATAAGGTTCCAATCATTAAAACATACCATAATAATGAAAAAAATATTTTGTAATAACCAGGGACTTGCTGTAGGCTAGTGGTAGGTAATAAAGGCCTGTCGCACTATGCTTGTCGGTTCGATTCCTGCAGATTTGTACGACGCGACGGGTTATTGCCCGACCTGCAGGTTGTCATTTTTCCGAATACTATAGTATCATAATATGCAAAAATAATCATAAGAAATATTTTAACCTAGAAAAATAGTATCCAATGTTCAACTTAATCCATTCCAAAACATTATAGTTATCCAAAGTACCTCTGTCGAGACCCTCTATAAAAGGTATCTAAATTCCAAAATCATTCGCAACATCAGATTCTTCAAATAGAGTAATGTTTCCCTTATTGGCACATACTAAAAATATGATTACCTTAGTCATATTAAAACCTTAATGAAAACAATATGTACTGTTGTACAATCCTTATATATATCATGTTATTCTCACAACCAGAATATAATCCATGAGTCCAAAAACAAAAATACATTAATTATTCCTCTTCAACTGTTGTAACAACATAATCTTGGCGTTGATCCCATGGCCTTTTCTAAGGTACGTTTTCCTGACCCTTAGGAAACCCATTTTCATAATACCCCATTTCTCTATAATTGTAGCATTCAACATTGACAGCCTCCTTCTTTCCCTTGCAATCACGAGTCTGGTGACCTTTTTCTCCACATTTGTAACAAACTCCCATTCTGTTTAGGCAAGTACCGAGGTGTTTCTTCATACAATTTTCACATAATAGAAGATCATTCTTTCCCTTTTTCCCTTAATCTGTCTCTTACCCCATCGTTCTCTTCTTCTCCTGCTTTACTTTATTGTTATAAGATTTAGAGAATTCATTTTCTGTCTTGATAGCAAATGAGAAAATGTCTTCGTACGATGAGAAGGATTGTGAGATCAATGGTCGACAAAGAAATGGTTTTAACCCATCAAATATGTGATCAATCTTACTTCAAAGGTTACATATATAAACTGTAGCATACCTTTCTAAACTTGTAAATTTAGCCTCATACTTTGAGACATTCTCATCCTCCTTTTCTCTCAGACTCAGAAATTGTCTTTCCATATCTACTCGATGGTCATGAGGAAATTATTTTTCTAAGAAAAGCTCTTTGAACTCCCTCCATTCCATATTTGATACTTCATCATCTTTCTTTGTGTTTTGAATCAATGACCACCTTTTTTCAGCATCTCCAGTAAGGCGGTAAACTGCAATGATTACGTTTTCCCTTTCACTACTCCCCAAGGCATGGAATATTTTCTCCAAGGAATTTATCCATTCTTCAGTTACTAAGGGATTTGTACTCCCATTGAATGATGGTGGTTGTTGCCTCATGAAGCGATTTAACATTGATCCTCCATGCTGCAGATTAGGGTGCTCCATACGGGTAAGGTTATTATTCATAACCTGAGTGAGTTGTCCCAGTATGGTGATTAGCTGATCAGCACCAGTTGCATCACCAGCTCCAATATAATTATCTTACCAGGAGGGAAATCCATACATTGAGTGCGTGCATTGAAACTGTTTCCATTTCTTCTACTAGGAGCCCTTTCTAAACAATGGCATAAACTAAATCAATTTATGATTCAAAATACATAGTTCCATACTTTTAAAACACTTAACATATATTTAAATATATATGGATATAATCCATAATCATAAAAAAATTGTTTTCCTTGAGGCAGTATATACCCATAAACCCTTCATAGTGGTTTGGAAAGATAATGATAATTATCCTAAGCATATCCCCTGAGAGTGGCGTAGCAAATAGTGCAGCAAGGATCATTATCATGCACTAGTTCCCGTTCGAGTCTAGCTCAAAGCAGAGTTTTCAGATTTTACCCCTATGTTCCTCTGTGCCAGAGCCGCCTCTACCTGCTCAAATCCACATAGAGATATATTTCTCGGAAAACTCAAAAAAATATCTACAATACCAAAATTCTAGGAAGTTCTTATATAATAATCTTCAAATTCTATCTTAGGGCTATGTTCTCTAATAAGATTTTATCTAAATCTAGATTCCACGGTTTGTACAAAACATCCTATAATACCAACTGTAACGCCCCGACCATAGTTACCTAGAGTCGGTGCATTATTACATAACATTGTCATGATCACAAGGGATCAAATCCCGAAAGACCGATCTGTTTAGTAGCCTTGGAAACACTATATATATTCATAAACCATACATTACATCATAAATTAAAAAAACAAAAACAACATATTTTCTTCATATCCCCTCATACTATCCTTGCAGGTCATTCATAAAATACTTACTCACATCCGGGGAAAAATAAAACACTGAAAGGGGTGTGCTTAGATGCTCACTAAGGATAACAATATAGCAGAAACTTATAAATAAACATAAACATTTAAGGAAATGTATAACTAAAACAAAATACTTTTAAACTTAAAGTTCATCATAATATAGAAAAGATAAAATGAAATAATGAAATTTAATTATCCACATGGATATTCTAATAATCGAATAGTCACATGCAATATCAATAACCACTTTCATAACAAGGGAATGCAAAATTCCAAACATTAATTTTGGTGTCAAGGCCTCGTGCCAAGACCTAAGGGGTAACTATAACTGGAACCCAACGCGAAGAGCCTCTGTAACCGGACACCATCCTGGAAAGCCTCTGTAACTGGACTCCAACCCAGAGTGCCTCTAATAACAGGACACCCACCCGGAGTGCCTCTAATAACCAGACACAACCCCGGAGTGCCTCTAATAACCTGACACCAACTCGAAGGGTCTTCTGTAACTAAACCCCAACCCGGAGGGCTTACTTTTACTGGTCCCCCACCCAGAACATACTAGTCCAACACATTCATCTTACGAAGTGGATGAAATATTTCATAAACATTTGTATTAAAACTAGCATATGAAATGCCAAAACATTAATCATAAACAATTAATGGCATAAAAATAACTCATCCATAGTCAAACATATCAAAAAACCTTAAATACAATATGGAAGATTTGTATCATAATAAATCAACTTCAAACAAGTGTACAATTTATCAAAATATGTTGACATAGATTAAATCAAAACTATTTGAGAGAAAAATCTCTTATTTTGAAATCATTTAAAAATCACATAATTATAAAATAAAATATTTATGTTGTAAATATTCTTATAAGCTTGTAAGGGATTCTTATAAGATTTTTCCATGGTGGAAAATAGCCGCACCCGCCGAATAAGTTAACCAGAAGACATTTTTACCTTAATTCTGTCGAAAAGGTTAAAAATTGCCTTGTTTGGAAAACGGCGGAAAGATTCCTTTATAAAAATCTTATAAAAAGTCAAACCAGGGTATAAATTACATTAAACTATATTCTGTAAAATAGTAAGAATGTTTTGAAATACATTTTTAAGAAACAAGGATGTGGATGATAAAGAGGTCCCTGTAGATAATTACGTATAAACAACCTCAGATAATGAAGATATTGTGAAATAAACCCTTACCAATTTGGTAACTTATGAAACATACACCCCATAAAAGAGGAATCATATAATGAATATTTAAATACAAATAAATTAAAGTGTATTACACAATGAATAAAATTATGGGCAGTACATACACCACACAAAAGGTAATAGTGGCAATATGGAATGAATCTCACGGGAATAAGGAGTGAGATGAAAACCCCTTACCTTGTACTTTTCCTTGGTTGAGGGTAGGTTAAACACCTGTATAAAGGTGAAATAATTGTTATTAAATTTTACAATAATCATATACATTAATATGATATCATATATGATATTTTAACATTTCTTTGTTAATAATATCTTAGTATTGTCATCGTTTTGTGTGTTAACGAATTCGTTTTGCTTTATATTATTTGTTATGTGAGCCATATTTTTTATGGATAGGTTGTATACTATTCATACACAGAATCATATTAAGTCTTTAAAAATAATTTTAAACCATCAAATTGAAAATTATTCTAGAATGGATATGATGGGGAATGAATCTTATCGCGTTCGTGGAGACGGTAGTCCTTTCGTACGCACGAGCGATAATATCATTCTTTTGATTTTAAAATAATATATAATTGGGTGATATATCATATATACAGAATCATTATCATTTTATATTTAGTATTTAAATGAATTACACATCATTGTTATACCCATCCAAATAATAATGTATTTAATAACAATTACACCACGACGTGGAGACGGTAAGCCGTACGTACGCACGTATGGTGACATGTCATTCAAGGGATGGATATAATACTGAATATGGTTGAACAATATTTATTATAACATCAAATTATATAGGAGATACTGAAGTTATTATTTTATAATTGAAATAACAAAGAAAGAAGAAGTTGAAGAAGAAAGGAACTTGAAAGAGGGTGGTGAAAACATTACCTCTTCTTGGGTTCTTCCTTTGGATTTGATCAAAAGGGCTTATTAGGTTGGAGTTATGATAAAAATAAGGCCTCTAGGTTGAAGTGAGGGATGTTTAGAGAAAATTTTTACAGGGGTTTTCCGAGCCAAAAGGCTTTGAAGGTGTGAAGATTTTTGTTAGAAGTGGTGTCCTTTTATATGGGGGAGGAGGGGCTCTTTAGGAAAAACTTAAAGTATTAATTTATAATAAATTCATATTCGGTTTATAATGGCTCCAAAGTAGATTATTAAAAGTCTAAGTTGGGGATAGGTCTAAATACTTTTAAACAATAGATTCTATACAGGTTTGGGTCATTATATTAACCTTATCTTTTAGTTTTAACTCTTCGTTAATTAGTTTGACATTTACCATGTCACTTTGTATTTTTATATTATATATTTAATAAACTTTCTATAAACTTCCAAGAGACCCCCAAGTGGTCCATTAATGATACACCTATCATCATACAAGTCCTTTGGCCTAAACTTAGATTTTTAGGAATAGAATATCAATTAATAATATAATATTCGTTTTAAAAACTCTTTTATGTCAATTTTGACACTATTTGGAATTTTATTTTTGTGAAAATCATAACAGAATGATTACTTCTAAATATGTTAATTAAATGAATCCAAAAATGTCATATTATCCAAAAAAATAAATGTAATTCATTAAAAGTCTCAAATTACATTTATTTGGATATTTATAATATCTATTATTTTAATATTTCATTAATTCGGTAATTACTGCATCACCCTTGTGTCATAAATAAACCAAATTAATTAATGTATAAAAATTATAAATAAAATACCATTATGTGGTAAATATTTTTAGATTCCTAATGAATATTTAAAATTGAATTTATCTTATGTATAACCGTATATTAGAAATGTATTAGTAATTGAAAATTGATTTTAACTCTGTTAACTCTTCTTTGAAGTAAATAATAATAAATATCCTAATCTAATCCAAGTGTACCTAAATGATAATATTTTATTCATAAGGTTGTTTTTGGTCTAGATACATTTGTCCAATTGAATTAGGACATGTGTTAGGGTAATATTAATATCATTTTTACCCTTAATTACCCTATTTACTTTTAACCGTGGTAAATAAAAGTAAAAAGTTACTATCCACCAAAAATTATTTTCATCTTATTGAACCAAATTTTACTCCTTGATATTAACCATGTCTCTCGGATTTTTGAAATTCCTCTCACAAAAGTGGTAAAATTTTGTTTTACGTGACTTTCCAAATTCTCCTAAGAGGTGGGTAAAAGACGGTGAAAAGTTCAATAAATATTTTATATATCTAATATTATTCTAAACAAAATCCAATGAATTACATTGAGATTATATATGTATTATGTATCTATTTTTACCTTAATTAAATATAATTAAAATAAATAATTATTTAAATAAAAATTCAGTTTTAAACTCTAACTCAGTGCTTTTCACTATTCATCAAAAATTGAAAGTTTTCAGAAAAATACAAAAAATTCACCCTAGGCTAATTTTGATATTCCGAATCCAAATATTATGTACATTTTGAAAGATAAAATTTATAAAATTTCAAAAAGTGGGTATTACTATTCATAACGACTGCTTTTCTTAGTCGCGGTGTGTTAGAGTCTCGAAGTTGTGTACAATGCAAGCTATTGCTTTATTAAAAGTGAAGTGTACCGTAGAAGCATGGGGTGTTACAACACCCATATTTTTTTATTGTTCCAATTTAATCGATGCTATTACATAATTAAATCTATCTATGTATAAATAATAAAAAACACATAGAATTTTTTATAAGTGTCTAAATAAACTCTCTACCACCATGTTACTGTGAGATGGTATGTGAGTATGATATACTCTATAATGACAAATGTAGGATCGAATATGTAAACATGAGATTCTCATATACAAGAGGGGGTGAATTTTACACTTTAAAAATTCTTTAGTAACTTTTATAGATGATTATATTTAACAAGGGTAAACAAGATAATTCACAAAACAATTAAGTTCTAATAACTTGCTTGATTCTGAAAAAGTGATTCCGAAAATGAAACTTAACAAAAGTTTACAAAAATTTGGAATCTACCTTAATGTGTATAGAATCTAACTAAATCAGAGTACAATCATAAGGAAGTATAAGATAGTTATACTTTCCTCAACAATACAAACGCAACAGAAAACTTGTAACAAAAGAAGTAACAAGTAGTAAGTCTTTTAACCCAAAGAGAAGGGTATACAACAACCTTGGATAAAGGTCCCTTGATTTATACTTTCTAGAATGTCTGTCTTACCCACACTAGGGGAAGCCCTCGATAAAAAGACCCAAGTCTATATTGTTATCCCTGTAAGCCCTCAACTATCAGGTAGTTGACACCTCTGTCTTCATCTGCAATGAATCCTTCTACTTTAAGGTAGTCGTCACCTCTATCTCCTTATCGCTGGAAGCCCTCGATTGTACACAACAACAATCGGAGTCGCACGAAGAAAATCTGCACAAGGCACAGTTTGAACAAGCCGTTCAAATATTCTTCACGAAGCATGAGAGTTTTATAAGAGCCTCTCTCTCTAGAAATCATTTCAAGAGCATGTAATCACAGTTGTCAAAAGTTGTTAACTCTTTCAAATGAGCTCCTATTTATAGGCACAACTCCAACGGTCAACTCCATCCTCCAACGGTCATATTCTTCCTTAAAATTTAGTGGGACCTGTACACGTGTCACTCAAACAATAGTTAGATTATAACTGAACACACAACATCGTTTTATGATAGAACAAGTGTACGTATAACTAAAAACTGATATTCGGAATGTATGAAAATGAATGTTCGGAGTCTACGAAAAAATCAATTCGGAGTCTGTAATACAAGGATATTCAGATTCTATTTTGTAGGAATTCGGAACCTTAATTCTATAGAATTCCAGAGTCCAAATTACTAGGAAATTCTGAATATGGATTCACAAGAATTCGGAACGTGAAATTTCAATGTTCGGAGTCGGAGTTCAGGAGAATTCAGAGTCGGAACTCATAGGAGTTCGGAGCCTGGATTCAGAGAACTTCAAATTCAGAACATAGAAATGTTCGTATCCAAAATTCGTATTCAGAATTCAGAGTCAAAACTTGTAGAAGTTCGTAACTAGAATTCTGATTCAGAATTTGGAGTCTGAACTTGTAGAAGTCCATATCTAGAATTCTGAGAATTAGGATCCTAAAACAGAATGCTTCATATCTATGTAATTATAGGATTTTGAGTGTTTGGTTACAATCCGAATTTTACACTTAGAAAAAAATGACATCAGAAATGAAATCTAGGTATGTGTAAATTACCTTGGGTAATTAAAATTTTCATTATAGAATTAAAACAACGGGTAAAAATGAGTTTTTCCTTGAAATAATGTGTTTGAGATTTTCAAAACAAGAAGGAATGGTAATGTCATAAGGATACCTTATTGACTTTATAGTCTCCCAAAAGTAAGAAGGAATGGAAAAGTCATAATGAAAACCGTATTGACTCAACAATCTCCCCCATTTTGGAAAGCACAAACATTCTTACGAAAAAGAATATAAGGACCGAGCAAAACATTTCTTGACTTAGAAAATAAAACATATCTCACTTTTCACATTGGCAAAGATGAATATGATTAACTCCACCTTAGGCTTTGGAACTCTAAGGATCATATTATAGATTTCCAAAGTGGGATTTTCATCATCTTGGGTATGGAAATCTTCGTAATGAGCACTCTCCCATAAATAAACTCCCCCTTACATAGGGATATATCTCTTTATACTTATATATATATTTTCCTTCTCCCCTTTTATAATTATTTTTCCTCCTCCCCCTTTGTGATTTTCAAAAAGAGTTTGAGGGAATGAAAAAAAATATGGTACCTGGGTTATTAGTACAAACAAAATAACAAAATGAGCAACCACAATTTCATTACGATTGGAAGAATTAGTACAAGGAAAATAGTACAACAAAAGCTCATATTTGTGTCTATTTTGATCATTTTTCCATGGGCATCATATTATTGACTATTTTCTTCAGCTTTTTGAATTATTTGTGATCTTCCTTAGATTTTTTCGCTAGATCATTGATCCTCTCTTCCTGTGAATTAAGATCATCTGCTTATGCTTTCAGCAACTCCTCTTGCTTCACAAAATTCTCTTCAAACTCAATCTGGAGATCTCTTTCCCTCTTCCATCTTTGGGCTACAGAGTTCAACTTCCCATTCAAGTCTTTCACCTCTTGAATCTGAGTATTTTGTTCTAGATTTAGCTTTTCATTAAATCTGTTTGTAAGATCCTTGATTTTGACATATTTGGTATCAAATGCTTCTTTGAAATCCTTTTGAAACTGATCAGTCTCACTCAAATCTTCAACTATTTTCTTCAACCATATGGTCCTTTTCTTGCATGCTTTTCTGTGGGCTTCATAATTGAAAAGGACATTTTTGTATTTGGCCTCAATATTAACAAAACTATCCATCATCATGTATACAGAGTCAAATTTATGATTCAGGATGTTCTTAAGAATCTGGCATCTAGAATCAATTTTAGGAATGATCGGAATGGTATCCACATGTTTCTTGAACGACTGAATGACAAAATCATGTCCTAAAGACGATGACTCTGAATCTGGAATTTTTCTTGGATATGGTTCTTCCTATAGATCTAATATATTCCTATTTGAGGTTCCTTTAACTTCCTTCATCATCACTATTTATTTTCTAGGAGTATCAATAAGAATTTTTTTACCCTTATCAATTTCCAAAAAATCATCCTCACTAGGGGATTCATTCTTGCCTTCAGACATCTTTACAACTCTATCTTTATCTACCTCATCTTTTTTATTTTTAGCCTCTTCATCCTCAGGATAAATGAAATAATGATTTAGACTTTCTTCTTATTCACCTTTATCTTCACCCTTTTCTTCATTGTTCGGTTCATCCTTATCTGGAGTGACGATCCTGGAAGATCCGTCTTGAGAAGTCCGGAGTGGAAAATTTTCGGATGGGGTTCCCTTGTCTTGGTAATCATCAACTTGATTTATAATATCATCTGTGTTACCACTCCCATTTTTTTTCTTCTTCTTCTTCCACCTATTCCACTTCTTCCACTTCATCAAAATGTTTTTCATTAGCTTTTTCCAGAGTGAATACTTTATTCCATGGAGTCTCAGGTAAAGGATCTGTCAAGAAAGATTGTGGCACCCGAATATTTTCAGATGCTACATCAGTAGCCTTCAAGAGAGATTGCACAATCTTGGCCTCAATCATTTTCTTCGTAAGTTTCTTCTACTTTGCTTGCTTCTCAAGAACTTCAGCAGTTGATTCTTTAAAGGCCTTAGCCTCAGCTGGATCCAAACCGAATTGTGGCTACCCTTCTTTTCTATTCTTCTTATCCTCCCACTGTTTTGGTACAATCTCATCTGGGTAGGCTTTTGAATTCTTAGGTTTAGGAGCTGCGGATTGGACTTCCTTAGACTTAAGGGTTTTGTCTTCTACTTCCACTTCCTTAAACATTCTTTTCTTTCCAGTCATCTTAGATGGTTCATCTTTTTCAACATTTTCTGATTTAGCTTCTGCCTCGTCTTTAGGTAGATCATAAAACTCACCTGACTCATTAGAAAAACAGACTTTCATCCTCTAGAGGGTATCATTACTGATATGAATTACTTTACAATTCCCCATCTTGGAACTACAGGTGATCTTGAATGATTCAAGACACTGAACTATTAGCTTCGAAAGTAAGGCATGATACATAATAATTTGAGCTCTCAAATTCCCATTTTTGATATTCTCTATTTTAATGAGAATGTGACCCATAAAATTAATTTTCCTTAGATTTACCAAGAAATCCAAGATATATATGTCACTTTTATTTAAGGTGTCCTTATCACCTTTTCATGGTATGAAGAATCCGTGAAACCATAACATTAGAATCCAATTGTTTACTAATAAGTGAGAAATCATTGCGGTCTTTACATATGATAGTCCAAGGCATTCCAAATATTTAACCTTAATAAAACTTCTTTGAACATTTGGTAGTTTTTGAGAGAAAAACTCAGCTTCCCCTTCATAATATAAGTCTACCAAGCTAGTAGACATGGTGTGTGAGAGTTTATATGTTTTTCCATAAATCTTGAAGGATAATTTGTCCCAGAAATCATCCTTAAAGAACGAAACTAACTCATAAAATTATATAAGAAATCTTTGATAACCCAAGTCTTGATTTCCTGGCTTTTCTATGCACCCTCTCTCCCATCCATTATGCTTGATATTCTTTGAAATGGTAGAATCATATTTTAAAATGTACGAATGGACCAACCTTTCCCTGTACACTTGACAACTTGAGATTAGCATTACAGTAGAAATATCTTGAGAAAAGGCTTCTGCAAACATTCAGAATAGAGGAACTTTCAGATATTTGCAATGGCCTTAAAAAAGAGGGCAGAACTTCATCATGCGAGAGTTTGAAAACTGACTTGGTACAACCCTTTTGGGGTCCATTATATAGGCGATGAAAGTGACCTTTCATCATCCAAATCCAATATAACGGTTGCGAAACTTTTTGATCTATTCTGATAGATAATATGATAGCCGCAATGAAAAATTGAGTTGGATCTGATCTGTTGAGGTTTTTAGGAAAAACTAGAATCCGATAATTTAAAATACAAAAGAAAATAAAAGCAATGAAATAATGACTAAAAAAATTTAATAAGGATATCATACCTTTCAGATTTCTAGGAAGATTATTCATAATAAATGATATTCTTCTTGAACAAAAAAATTTAACTACGAAAAATGTATTACGAAATATCTATGATTGAAAATTTTATTATAAAAAATTTGAGTTCCAAAATTCCACTACGAAAATTTTGAGTACGAAAATTTTCAATATGGAAATTTCAAGTAAGAAAAATTCACATTACGAAAATTTCAAGTACGAGAAATTCATTATGAAAATTTCATTACGAAAATCTTACATTGCATAAATTTCAATATGAAAATATTTATTATGAAAATTTTGAAAATATCATTACGGTTATTTTGAAAAATTCATTACGAAAATTTTGAAAACATCATAAACAAATGTACTCCCCCTATGAAAAGAATGATTATTACTGTAAAGAGATTGGTTGAAGAATGAGTTAATAATAGAATATTTCCTTATGGTTATCATTCCTAACTTCTGCTCAATGTATTCAAATCTATCAAAGGGTAAATATTTTGTGAAAATACAGAAATTTGATCTTGTGTTTCGATAAATTGAATAATTGTATCTCCGTTTTGTGTGTGATACCTAAGAAAGCGATGCCTAATATCTATGTAATTTTCACGAGAGTGATGTGAAAATTTTTTACTTAGGGAAATGGAACTTTGATTATCACACATAATTTGTGTTTTTGTAAAACTCATACCATAGTTTGTGAGTGTGTGTTGCATCCACAATACTTGAGCACAACAACTTCCAGCTGCTACATATTTAGCTTTAGCAGTGGAAAGTGCTACTGAGTGTTGCTTCTTTCAAGACCAAGAAACTAATGAATCTTCTAAGAAATGAAAAGTTCCGGATTTACTATTTCTATCCATTCTACATCCACTAAAGTCATGATCTGAAAAACTTTTTAAACAAAATTATTTTTAGATGTATAAAATAGTCCTATATCCATGGTTCCCTTTAAGTTGCGGAAAATTCATTTCACTGCCTTTAAATGAGATTCCTTAGGATTGGATTTATATCTATCAGATTAGTATACTGAAAACATTATTTCTGGACGACTAGATGTCATATAAAGTATACTTCGTATCAAAACTCTAAAAGTTGTTTGATCTACTGGTTTCTCATCTTCATCTATATCAAGTGTGTTTGAGGTACCAATGGGAGTACTAATACTTTTAGTGTTGTCATATCCATACTTTTAAAAAAGATATTTAATATAATTATGCTGGGATATATAGATTCCTTATGGTTTTTGAGAAATTTGAAAACCTTGTAAAAATGTTAACTCACAGATCATACTCATTTCAAACTCATATTTCATTAGATCCACAATGTAAACAGTTAAATATTGCTGAGTTGAACCAAATATAATGTCATCAACATTAATTTGAACAATCCAAAAAAAATTCTTATCATTAATTATAAAAAGGGTTGGATGTTCATTTCCCTTAACATAATTATTTTGAAGAAAAAATCATGTATGTATATCATACCATGCTTGGGGGGGCTTGTTTAAGTCCATACAGAGCAATGGTAAGTCTAAAAACATGATCAGGATGTTTTGTATCTTCAAATCCATGAGGTTGTTCAACAAAAACATCCTCATGAACATAACCATTAATGAAATCCCATTTCACATCCATTTGAAAAAGATTGAAATTGAGTAATTCTGAAAATGAAAGTAAGATATGAATAGATTCAAGTTTAGATACTTGAGCATAGATTTCTTCATAGTCTATTCCTTCTTGTTGATTATAGCCTTTAGCAACTAATCTATCTTTATTTTTAACGATGATTCCATTTTCATCACACTTATTTATGAAAACCCATTTTACTCCAATAACAGAGGTTTCCTTATGTCTTTCAACCATGGACCAGACTTTATTCATTTCAAATTCATTTAGTTCATCTTACATTACTTTAATCTAATCACCATCACCAAAAGCTTCATCAGTGCTTTTTGGTTCTAATTGGGAAAGGTATGCTAGATGTTATACTTCATTTATTAAAGAACTACTAGTCCTTACAGGTTAATTCACATCACCAATGATACTATCACTGGGATGATTCTTTAGAAATGACTATTTTTTTTAAAAACCATTCATTAACATAGGGTAGGAAATCTTCTGGGATAAATGTTTCAGTACTACATTATTGAACAATTTCCTTATCAAAAAGATATTCTATCAAAGGTTGATAATAATTTTGTGAAAACACATCTGAAGATGTAGGTTGGGGTTGTTGAAAAATAAACGGATCAGTTTCATCAAATTTGACATGTACTGTCTCTTCAGCTATACAAGTGTTTTATTGAAAACTCTATATGCCTTAGAAGTTGTGGAGTAGCCTAAGAAAATTCCTTCATCATATTTTTGTGAAAATTTATGTATATTATTTTAGTGTTCAGAATGAATACCTTGCAACGAAAAACCTTAAAGTAGGAATGTCCAGGTTTTCTACCATTACATAACCCATAACTAGTTTTATTAAGAAAAGGTGTAATCCAAACATGATTTATAGTATAACAAGCAGTACTTACAAATTCATCCCAAAAATTTTTATCTATAGAATAATCAGTCAACGTGGTTCTAGTTATCTCTTGATGAATTATATTTCTTCTTTTCACAACATCACTCTGTTGAAGTTTTCTGGGTGCTGAGAAGTTGTGAGTAATTCCTTTTCTATTAATAAAATTTCAAAATCATCATTTTGAAATTCTGCACCTTGAACAGTATGAATAGTTTTCAAAGGAAGATTTTTCTCATTTTTAACTTGGGATCTAAAACATTTGAAATAAGAAAAATTATCAGACATCTTTGCTTGAAAATAGACCCATGTATATCTAGTGTAATCATCCACCAAAACAACTACATGGTACTTGCCTCTAATGCTTCCAATTTATGTTGGACCAAAGAGATCCATATGCACTAGAAATAATGAATCAGTAGTTGAGACTTCACTGACTGATTTAAAATTTGATTTATGTTTCTTAACATATTGACAAGGGTCATAAACTTTTCAAAAATCAAATCTATGCTTTGGCAGATCCTTAACTAATATTTTCATTGAAATTTTTCATAACGTTCTAAGGTTACAGTGTCCTAACCTTTTATGCTATAACCAATAATGATCTTACATTACACTAAGGCATGGTAGGTCTTGGCTCCTAAGGTCTTCTATGTTTAGTGTTTATACATTCTCTTCCCTATGGACAGAAAGAATAAACTCTTCCTTGGAATTGTGTACTAAGAACTTATCATTCCTAAAATTCACAAGGTAACCTTCATCACATAATTGGATTATGATAATGAGGTTGTAATTAAGGCCCTTAAAAAACAAAACATTTGAAATCAATGTTTTTCCAAGAAGAACAATATTAACTATACCAATAATTTCTCTATGGGAATCATATGTAGAAGTTACTTTTCCTCCTTTCTTCTTAATAATCTTTACAAAATAGTTTTTGTTACTAGTCATATTCCTGGAACATCCACTATCCATGTAATGCATACAGTTGTTGGTAATTTCCCTATTTTACTGAAAATAAGAAAAATTTATGTTTTCGGAATCCAGACATGCTTCGATCCGTAAATCTTAGAAAGTAAAATTTTAGGTTCCAACATCTTCTTATAAAAAAATAGGTTTATGAAATCCTAAAGACCGGGTTTTTTCGAGAACAATTATTTTCCAAATGTCCACCACACTGACATTTAGTACATAATGGAGCACTATGAGAAAAAAAACAATTTTTACTTAAAATCGGTTTAGAACCATTATTACCAAAACTAGAACTATTCCTTAGTGGTCGGGTTTGTAAATACATTTTATCAAAATTTTCCAAACCTAAGGTATTTTTTGACAAACACTTCCTCAAGAAAAATATTTCGGAATTGAGTTTGATAAATAAGTTATTGTCTTCAAATAGATTAGATTTTGAACTAGATTTAGGCTCGAAAACATTTTTCTTAGAGATTACGTTTTCTCGATCTTCTGAAAGTTTATTCTTCTAATAATTTACATCCTCAAGATTTTTTTGAAATATATTGAAAATTAGTATTTTTCTTATCAGGTTCTTTAGAAAGATATGATATTTCCTTAGTAAGAATAGTATTCCTAGAATTTTCCTTGTCATGTTTTTTCATGAGTTTTGAATTCCCAATTTCAAGAAGTTTGAAAAAACTAGAAACTATATCATAGGAAGGTAAAGTATTATCTTCATCAGAAGAAGATTCTTCATCTGAAGAGTTATAATATTTACTATCATTAGTATTCAAATAAATATTGGTCAATGATTCAGCATTATGTAACTTAACCATTAAAAAATGATTGTCAATAGGTAGTCTAACTATTATACCAAGATTCTTTTCTCCAGGAGATTCATAATCTGAAGATTCATCTGAAGAGTCTCCACCACTGGCACACTAGGTTTCATTAAATTTCAAGTCCTTCTTAGAATTATCCTTGTAATACTTGTTTCTGTTTTTATGAAAATTCCGTTATATTATTTCTTTTCTCTTAAGCATAAGACAATAAAGTGTTATGTGTCTAGCTCTCTTGAATTTATAAAATGTGACTTCTAAATCTTTCATATCTTTCTTTTCCTTTTCTTATATCTGGATTGAAAGTTCCTCTGTCCAACTATCTTGTTCATCATTCGAGAAAGGCTTTCTAATTCATTTTTTGAGGATTTACTTCCACTAGATTCAGATTGGATAATAACTTTCATAGATATGGATCTATTAACTCTCTCAGGAGTCTTGGATTTCATATGATTAGAAGTTATAGTAAAAGCAATGCTTATATTCCCATTCTTCTTCTTTACATTATCAACATCTATCTTCATTATAGTCCCATACTGGAGAAGAGTTCCAGAACACTCATCTAACACAATGTGAGTAACCTTTCTGTTCTCATCAATAGCAGTTCTCTTAGATTCCCATTCATTCATCATGATGTCAATGATCATATCAAGAAGTGCATCATCATATAATCATTTCTCACCAATGGATTGTAAACTATTCACAATATTCATGAATCTTTGTTGCACCATACATATCAGTTCTCCATAAGGAAAGTATAAACCATGATATTCAGCTCTGAGCTAGGATATTCTAGTTTCAATTACATTGGATGTTCCAAAATGAGTAACATCAAGATTATTTCATATATAATTTGCTGCTTCCCAAGATAAAATTTGGATATATATGTTTCTAGTCATGGAACAAAGCAATATATTTCATACCTTATAATTCAGTTTATATTAATGCATTTCGGGATTTGTAAAGGTAGTAACTTCTTTTTTATGTATTTTATATCCTCTTGTAAGCATAAAGATATTATCAACACCTGTATTGATAATGAAAATCTTCATGCGATCTCTCCAATATTTGTAATCATTTCCATCAAAGATAGGTGGTCTAGTTGTATTGGGATTGTCTATGGAAACAGCATTGATTCCAGTCATCTTTAAGAAAAGTATTTCCACAAATACTTGTTAACACAAAAATTTTGTAAACAGGGAAAATATTCCTAAGAATAAAAAATATTGAACAAGATTATCTCTAAGTAAAAACGAATCTGAACTTTATGAGTCTGAAAAATAGATTCTGAAAAAATATGAATCCGGAAATTCAATTACGAGAATTCCCTTATGAATCTAATCGTTATATTAATTCAAATTGTACCAATTCTCTAATAACAATTTTGAGATGGTATGTGAGTATGATATACTCTAAAATACCAAATTTAGGATCGAATATGTAAACATGAGATGCTCAAATACAGGAGGGGTGAGTTGTACACATTAAAAATTCTTTATGAACTTTTAATGATGACTATGTTTAACATGTTTAAAAAAGATAATTCAAAAAACCACTAAGTTCTAATAACTTTCTTGATTCCAGAAAAGTGATTCCAGAAATGAAACATAACAAAAGTTTATAACAACTAAGATTATAACTTAAATTGTATAGAATCTAACTAAATCAGATTACAAGTATATGGAAGTATAAGATAGTTATACTTTTTTCAAAAATACAAATGCTGCGGAAAACTTGTAATAAAACATGTAACGAGTAGTAAATAATTTAACACAAAGAGAAAGGTATCCAAAAACAATGGATAAAGGTCCATTGATTTATACTTTCAAAAAATATTGTCTTACCCACACCAGTATAAGCCCTCAATATGAAGATCAGAGTCTGTCATGATATCCCCACAAGCCCTCAACTATCAGGTAGTTGGCACCTCTACCTTCCTCAGCAAATAATCCCTCAAATTCATGGTAGTCGGCACCTATATCTTCCTATCCCCGGAATCCCTCAATTGTACACAACAACAATCGAGGTCCCACGAAGCAAATATACAAAATGAAAAGTCTGAATAATTCGTTAAAACTTACTGCACAAAGATTGAGAGTTTTATAAGAGCCTCTCTCTCTAGAAATCACTTCAATATCAAGTAATCACAGTTTTCCAATGTTGTTAAATCTTTCAAATGATCTCTTATTTATAGGCACAAATACAACAGTCAGTTCCCTCCTCCAACGATCATATACTACCGTGAATTTCGGAGGTACCCGTACACGTGTCACTCAAACAACGGTTAGTTGATAAATGAAAGCATGACATCATGTTATGATAGAACAAGTGTAATTATAACTAAAAACTGATATTCAGAATGTAAGAAAATGATAGTTCGGAGTCTATGGAAAAATGAATTCGGAGTCTATAATACAAGGATATCCAGATTCTGTTTTGTAGGAATTCGGAACGTGAATTCTATATAATTCCAGAGTCTGTACATAAAGGAAATTCGGAATTTGGATTCACAAGAATTCAGAACCTGAACATTCAATGTTCATTTTCAGAGTTCATGATAATTCAAAGTCAGAACTCATAGGAGTTCGGAGTGTGTATTTATGGATATTCGAAGTAAGAACTTAAGAAATTTCGTATCTAGAATTTGAATTATGAATTTAGAGTCAGAACATGTAGAAGTTCAAAACCAGAATTCTGATTCAGAATTCGGAGTCAGAACATGTAGAAGTTTGTATCCAGAATTCTGAGAATTCGGATCCTAAAACAGAATGCTTCATATCTATGTAATTATAGGATTCCGAGGATTAGGTTACAATCTGAATTTTACACTTAGAAAACAAAGGATATGAGAAATGATATCTAGGAAAGGGTAAATTTCCATGGGTAAGGAAATTTCCCTTATACAAGTAAAATAAGGGGTAAAAATGAGTTTTTCCAGGAAATAAGGTGTTTATGATTTTCAAAACAAGAGGGAATAGTAATGTCGTAAGGATACCTTATTGACTTAACAATCTCCCCAAAGAATGATGGAATATAAAAGTAATAAGGAAAAACTTATTGACTGAACAATTACGTAGTTTAAATAACATATAGTTTCATCTTAGTTCAATTAAACTATTTACTCATACCTTTGATTTATATAATAAATACACAACCATTTAAAGAACTAATATTGGACATCACAAATCACAATTATGTTGTTTTCCCCTTATGCACATTTAATATATCCTCGACCATGAAATAATCAAGAACAATTATTATTTATGAGAATCTAACTCATCAAATATTATATGTAATAAATTATAAACAAAATATATTTATTTCACCAATGTAACTTAAACCTTTTCATATATGAAAATTGTGGTAAAACTCAAACAGAATATTTCCATGGATAGAACATATGAAAACATGATGCGTAAAAATATTGTAATCTTTTAAAACCTATAAAACTAAAAATCCCCAAATTTATACATTAATTCATCCATCAAATTCACTAAAAATTATTAAAAAAGAAAATAATAATCATACAATGTATGTCCTCTAATAAAAGATCATGAAAACTCATGTGATCATCCCCCATTTACCTCCCCATGAATCTATACAAGAGTTCCCTCAAACACCCCATTTTTTTGAAAATAAACATAATATTTGTAGAGACCCAAAGATTGACGTACATGGAAATTACATTACTTTTGCGGAAAAATTAATACATAATAAAAACAGACACAGAAGGACATTAATAGTTTAGTGAATTTGGAAACTGGTAATATAATCTTCTAATCATGGTGAAAGATCTTCAAAATCTCCCATAAAGATCTTCCCTATTTTTTCATACCTAAAACCTTTCTTTATATCCTGGGGAAAAGAAAACATAAAAAGGGGTGAGATCAAATGCCCGGTAAGGTTAAACATAGACAACATAAAACAATCCATGAACATTTGAATGCAAAAACTTGAACATAAAATCTAAACATCAAAATCTTGAGCAAAGACATGAATCTTGGAAGTACGTAAGGAATATGTCATAAGGGAACATGAATCATGATAAAATAGCATGGGGATAAAACATGTAATTGTGGAAACCATTAAGCACATGATATGATTTCCATAGTATCCAAGGCATTGCTGCCAAGACCATCTTAGTAGAGAAAGTTCCTTTTTGAATCGATTTCACTCCTCATTTCATTCCTGTAACACTGAACCAGTTTAACTTACCATTCCATCCATGTCTATCTCATGAGATATAAATCTTTACCCAATGCATTGGAGGGATATATAGGTCCCACCCATATCGTATTGAAATCATTCTTTCATGTGCCATAATATAAACATAAATCATTCATCATAACCCAAGAATAAAATGGGTTTCATAAACATCATTCCATCATAATTTAATCCATACAAAAAAATTGGATATCATTTCATCATTTGAAAAGTGAAACCATGCAAATCATAGAGACATGATACTTGAATCATACACATCTGAAATAATGTCATCTTAGATGAAAATGGTTTTGATAAAACACTTGAAATGAATTCTTGAGTAAAATATTCTTTTTTATTCAAAATCATTTTATTTTCACAAAATGTAAAGAAATTTTAAAAGAAAAGGATTTTGATGAAAATATTCATGAACTATTTTGGAGGAATCTTCATGATAATAAGGCTTTATAAAACCGTAAAAATCCGTTCGTGCCTTATAAGTTAAAAAAACATTCTTCTAGTAATTTTGTTGGAAATGTCAAAAGGTACCTCATATGGTAATCAAAGAAAATATTCCTTACATACCATGTAGTAAAAGTCAAAAATTGGATAAAATGACTTTAAAAATACATGAAAAAAATTTTATAAAACTTTTATATGGATGATAAATATTACCCCAGTTAATACTTATGAATAAACAATCTCGGATAAGAATGAGATCGTGAGATTTTTCCTTACCTTTGGTCCGATATGCTTCATACATATCCAAACCCACTGTATAATGATTTAAATAATGTCATGGAATTATTAATGAATCATATACATTGTTATTATATCATATATGGTTAACTTAATACTTTATATTACTCGTTCTTTTGTAAATTCATGTTAAAATAGCATTTTCGGAAATATCATTTCATTTTTCATTCGTGTTTTAACTTGTAATTATTCATATGATTATTTAGATCATGATTACTTACATCCAAAATTTAAAACATGATTTATATATCATATATATTCAAAATATACATATATATAATAGATCGATAAATGGAATGAAATACACCGTTCATGGAGACGGTAGGCCGTACGTACGCATGAACGCTGTTTTCGTTTCCTTATTGAATTGAATGGAATTAAGTAGATGACATACATATATATATGCATAAATATAGTAGCATTATTATGTCATATATTTCATGATTACTTATTATATATACTTTATAATCATTCTTGAATGGATAACATGGAGAGTGAATCTCATCGCGTCGTGGAGACGGTAGTCCGTACGTACGCACGAGCGATGATATTGTTCAAATAATTATTGAATAGAATTGGAGTGAATGGTATAATATATAAGAATAAGTATGATGTTTTAATAACCATATATATTTATTATTAACACAATTATATCCATCCATGTAAGGTGTTTATGGAAAAACAGATTACACCACGGCGTGGAGACGGTATTCCGTACGTACGCACGCCCGGTGATTTCGTTTTCCATAGGATCGATAGATGGTGAAATAGGGTTGTTTCGTACTTATAATAACATATTATTATATGAGTGATATTGATGTTATTAATTCATACTGAAACAACTAAATAATAAGAAGTGGAAGAAGAAATAAAGTTGAAAGAATCGGTAACAGACATTACCTCTTCTTTGAAGCGCCTCTTTGAGACCTCCTCTTAGGGCACTAAAATTGTTCTTTGAAGAAGACCAGGACCTCTAGGATTTTTCTAGGCAAGTGGAGAAGAGAATTAGGCAGGGTTTGGCCGAGCATCAAGGCTCAAAATGATGTGAAGAAGAGAGGGAGGAGGTGCCCTTTTATAAGGGAGGAGAGGGGCACCTTAGGAAAAACTAAAACTATTATTTTATTATAAAGTCATATTCGGTTTTTAATATCTACAAATTGATTTATTTTGAAAATAAGGTGGGTATGGGTCGAAACCCTTTCATACAATAGATTTTAGACAGTTTTAGGTTTCTATTTTAACCTTATCATTTAGATATTACTTTAAGTTAGATAATTTAACTTTTACCAGGTCTTCTTGTTTTCTTCCACTATAAGGTTAATAAACTTCCTATAACAAGACAAAAGAACCCCAAGTTGTTTATTATTAATATATATAAACCTATATAAGTCATTTGGACGAACCATATATTTTTAGGAATAAAATAACAATTAATAATATAATATTGGTTTTAAAAACTATTTTATGTCAATTTTGACACTATTTGGTATTTGATTTTTTTGAAACTCATAAAAGAATTATTATTTAGAAAAAAGTAACTTAAATAAATAATAACATGTCATATTAACCTATAAAATTAGTGGAATTCATTAAAAGTATCAAATTACATTTATTTGGGTATTTATAACATTAATTATGTCAATATTTCATTAATAAGATAATTACTGCATCATTATTGTGTCACAAATAAATTAAATTATTTAATGTCTAAAAATCATATATAAAATACCATTATGTAGGAAAGCTTCTTATCTTTATAATGAATATTTATAGTCGAATTTATCTTATGTATAAACCTATATTAAAAATTGTTCAGTTATTAAACTTTGATTTTAACTATTTTAACCTTTCTTTAAATAAATTAATAATAAATGTCCAAATCTAATCCAGGTGGACCTAGATGGTCATATTTTATTCCTAAGGTTGTTTTTGGTCGAATTAAACTTATCCAATAGAATTAGTACATGTTTTATGGTAATAATAATATCATTTTTACCCTTAATTACCATATTTACTTTTAACCGTGGGAAAAAGTAAAAACTTACTATTCACCAAAAATAAATTTCATCTAATTGAACCACATTTTAGTCCTTGATATTAACTGTGTGTCTTGGGTTTTCTAAATTTTACTCACAGAAGTTGTAAAATTATGTTTTATGTGAATTTCCAAATTCTCCTAGGAGGTAGGTAAAAGATGGTGAAAAGTTCAATAAAATTTTTATATATCTAAAATTATTATAAAATTCCTCCAATGAATTTCATTGAACTTATATAGGTATTATGTATCAATTTTTACCTAAAATAAATTTCAATAAAATAAATAATTATTTAAATAAAAAGTCGGTTTTTAAATAGTAACCTAGTGTTTTCACTATTCATGAAAAATTGAAAGTTTTCCGAAAAATAACAAAATTTCACCCTAGGATAATTTCGATATTCCGAATCCAAAAATGAAGTCCATTTTGAAAGATAAAATTTATAAAATTTAAAAAAGTGTGTATTACTATTCATAACAGCTAGATCATAATAATATTATAATAATATCTCATTTAGTGAAACTCGGTATTGCGTACTAAACATGCTATCGCGGAAGGTCACGATTGCATATAATGTAAACCAAGTTAGGGTTGCGTGTTGTGCAAGACTCCTTTGTTGTTGCGTATAATAGAATCCAACCATATTTCATTTATACATTGAATATATATATATACACACACACACACACTCAATGTTGTGTATAACATAATCAAAACTTATTTCATTTATACATTAAATAAAATCTATACTTAATGTTGCGTAAAATAATTTCCACAAAACGAACATGAAATTTTGTGTAACATGAACCAAGAATAGTGTTGCGTATATTTCAAGCTAATACTGTGTTGCATATAGCGCACGATAATCTTGGTGTAGCGTACAACAAAAGACATCAAAGAAATTAAAAAGAATAATTCTCATAAAATCCTGGGTTGTTACATTCTAACCCCCTTAAAATTAATTTCATCCTCGAAATTCGTTGGGGTTATAAATGGTTTTCTACTTAAAAGTTTCTTTAATAGAAGCCCACTTCATAAAAAGGAATACCAAAACTTATCTTTAAAAACTAAACTTAACGGTAACACAAATTAACTAATCACTGGGTTTCCACGTAGGAGAACATAGGTGAAAATATTGATATGGAAGAGAAATATAACCGTCATGTTCAGATGGACAGTGGTAGAGAACATGGCTATGAAAAAGCCAACAGTCACAAAGCCATAAATTTGTGATGATCTCGGGTACGATCTGATTCATCAGATATAAGGGCACTAGGACAACATTTTTGGTTTACAATATCATTTCCCTAAAGTTGAAAATTTTTTAATTAAAAGAAATACATGCTTGATTTTGGTACAATCCCACTGTTGGTCGTTCTTTGGACAATTTCCACTTCATCTCGTAATGAAATGAAGTTGAATTTGTCATTCATGAAGTGTTATCAAATCATGTGATATAATAATGGGTCATTCCATTTGTCTCAAACAAAAGGTTATAAAAGTTATCAAAAATACATAAGTCCATCTATAGTGAGATTAATCATATATTGTTCCTAAAATGGACTTATAATTCATATATCATAATGCTTAATATAATAAAACTAGTTTCTACTAAACAGGACTTCTTGTAGGCCAGTGGTAGGCGATAAATTCCAGTCGCACTTTGGTTGTGGGTTTGATTCCCACAGCCTTGTCCGACGCGATGGGCTGTCGCCCATCCTGCAGGTTGTACTTTTTCTAAAACTACATTACTATAACATCCCATCAATAATATCTAAAAAACCTCTATCCTTAAACAATACTAACTTATTTCCAACATAATCCATTCCAAACTTTAGGCTTATCCATAATACTGCAGTCCACTCTCATATTATAGTGAAAACGATTACTAGAGATTTCATATAACAAGCATGTTAATACCATCATTGATAGCCATATATCATAAGATATGTCTTGTTGGTCACATTCCAAACATTTGAAGGCCTTAATCATGCATTCTATTGAAAAATGAATACCCATTGAATCTTAGTGATAACATGAGTGCTGTCAAAAGTAAAATCTTTCCACATACCAAAACCCCAAAATTTTATATACTCAAACAATGATATAACTATTTCCTTATATCAGTCATGATATCATGAATACTATCAAACATTTCATTTCCCCCTTATCCCTTCATTATGCACATATCATATTTTTTCCAAAAATATCTCAATCACTTTCCATGGTTACCGGTGTCATAAAATTATTGAAAACCACAATAGACCAATACATAAATATTCCAATATTCCACAATACAATATACAACATTATTTTGGAATCCCATTACATAAACACTTAATCATTCCACCTCATAATTTTCATATTCAACATCACCAATAGTGATTGCATGTGACTTCCCTTTGTCCTTTTCCTTAAGTGGTTGATCATGTCGATCATCACTAACCCTTGGATTAGGGAATTTATTAGCATAATTCCCTATTTCCTTGCACTTTAAGCATTGAAGTGTTGGTGGTGTGTTTTCTGCATTCTTTTCTTTATTCAGATCATTAGCAACCCTTCTTCAATTACTTCAACACTCAGCTGCTCGATTACCTTCTTTTCCACACATAAAATATTTTCTAGTCCCTTTAAGACAATCTCCACCATGCTTCTTTCCACACTTTGAGCATAAGGAAACATTCATATTCTTTTCACCATTATTATGATATTTCTCCTTGAACTCCATCTTTCTTTTCTTGTCAAAACCATGAGATGGATAAGTAACACCAACTTCCATTTCTACCTTGATAGGACAAAGCACAATTTCTTCATAGCTACTGAATTCTCTTATAGATAATTCCCTTCAAAGATTTGGTTTTAAGCCACTGAAGAATCGATCAGCTTTACTTTCAGGTTGGATGATAAAGCCAGATGCATACCTTTAAAGACTTGTGAAATTCGCTTCGTATACACCAATAGATTCATCATCCTTTTTCTTTAGTTCAAGAAACTCCTTCTCCATCTTTGTTCGATGAATACGAGGAAAGTACTTATTGAAAAATATGTTCTTGAACTCGTCCCATTCCATGGACTTAATTTCATCTCTTGGCCTTGTATTCTTGATAAGATTCCACCATTGATCACCTTCACATTCTAAATGATATACTGCTAATATGACTTTATTATGTTCAGAACATTGAATAACTAAAAATATCTTTTCAGTGTTACTGATTCATTGTTTAGCAATAAGTGGATCAGAAGACCCACTGAAAGAAGGTGGACGTTTCCTCATGAAGGACTAAATAGAATATTGTTCCCTTCTCTGCTAATTTGGAAGTCCATAATGATTCATAGATTGTGTAAGTATAGTAATAATATTTTTCACTCCATCTCCCATAACATTTGTTTTTTCAGGTGGAAAATCATTGAATTGTCCATTGCATTGATCAACACGATTCCTTCGTGTTCCAGCCATTGTCTAAAACACAAAAAGAATAGTGTGAGAGAAAAAAAGCATGCTATAAAAAACAACATAATCAAGGGGGAGTACCTTCAATATCTAACATCTTAGGTTTAATTCTAAGATCGTTACCGTAATTCTAGGACTATAACCTATATTTATACTTAACCTTAGGGACATCCCTAGACATACCTTAGAAATATCTCTAGGGATCTCACTATAGTTTTCGCATCCTAGTTTCCAAAGGTTAAATAAACCTTTCCTCTGATACCAACTGTAGAGACCCGAAGCTTGACGTACATGGACATTATATTACTTTTTTGGAATAATTAATACATAATAAAAATAGACACACAAGGACCGTAATAGTTTAGTGTCTTTGGAAACTCGGAATATAATCTTCTAATCGTGGTGAAAGATCTTCAACATCTCCTATAAAGATATTCCCTTTTTTTTCTTAACTAAAACCCTTATTTATATTCTGGGGAAAAGAAAACATAAAAAGGGGTGAGCTCAAATGCCCAGTAAGGGTAAACATAGAGAACATAAAACAATCCATAAACATTTGAATGCAAAAACTTGAACATAAAATCTAAACATCAAAATCTTGAGCAAAGACATGAATCTTGGAAGTACGTAAGGCAATTATCATAAGGGAAAATCAATCATGATAAAAGAGCATGGGAATAAAACATGTAATTTTGGAAACCATTAAGCACATGATATGATTTCCATAGTAGCCAAGGCATTTCTGCCAAGACCATATTAGTGGAAAAAGTCCATTTCTGAATCAAGTTCACTCCTCGTTTCAGTCCTGTAACACTGAACCAGATTTACTTACCATTCCATCCCTGTCTATATCATGAGATATAAATCATTACCCAATTCAGTGGAGGGATATATAGGTCCCAACCATCTCGTATAGAAATCATTCTTTCATGTTCCACTATATAAACATAAATCATTCATCATAACCCAAAAATAAAATGGGTTTCATAAACATCATTCCATCATAACATAATACATAAAAAAATGGATATCATTTCATCATTTGAAAAGTGAAACCATGTAAATAATAGAGACATTATACTTGAAATATACACATGTGAAATAACGTCATCTTAGATGAAAATGGTTTTGATAAAACACTTGAAATGAATTCTTGAGGAAAATATCCTTTTTTCTTCAAAATCATTTTCTTTTCACAAAATGTCTTGCAATTTTAGAAGAAAAGGATTTAGTTGAAAAAATTCACGAAATATTTTGGAGAAACCATCATGAAAATAAGGCTTTATAAAACCGTAAAAATCCGTTCATGCCGTATAAGTAAAAAAAACATCCTTCTCGTACTTTTGTTGGAAATGTCAAAAGGTACCTCATATGGTTATCAAAGAAAATATTCCTTACATACCATGTAGTAAAAGTCAAAAATGTGCAAAAATGACTTTAAACATACCTGAAATTTTCTTTATAAAACATGGACATGGATGATAAATATTAACCCAGTAAATAATTACGAATAAACAATCTCGGATAAGAATGAGATCGTGATATTTTCCCTTACCTTAGGTCCGATATGCTTCGTATGTATCCAAACCCCTTGTATAATGATATAAAAAATGTCATTGACTTATAACAGAATCATATTCATTGTTATTATATCATATATGGTTCACTTATGAATTTATATTACCCGTTCATTTGTAAATTCATGTTAATGTAGCGTTTTCGGTAATATCGTTTCATTTGTCGTTCGTGTTTTAACCTGTAATTATTCATATGATTACATAGATCATTATTACATACATACAGAATGTAAAAAATGATTTATATATAATATATATTCATAATATACATATATATAATAGATCGATAAATTGAATGAAATACACCGTTTATGGAGACGGTAGGTCGTACGTACGCATGAACGCTGTTTTCGTTTCCTTATTGAATTGAATGGAATTAATTAGATGAAATACATATATATATGCATAAATCCAGTGGAATTATTATGTCATATATTTCATGATAACTTATTATATATACTTTATAGTCATTCTTTAATGGTTAACATGGAGAGTGAATCTAATCGCGTCGTGTAGACGGTGGTCCGTACGTACGCACAAGAGATGATATCCTTCCAATAATTATTGAATAGAATTGGAGTGAATGGTATAATATATAAGAATAAGTATGATGTTATAATAACTATATATAGTTATTCTTTACACCATTATAGCCATCCAAGTAAGGTGTTGATGGAAAAACAGATTACACCACAGCGTGGAGACGGTATTCCGTGCATACGCACGTGCGGTGATTTCATTTTCCGTAGGATAGATAGATGGTTAAATAGGGTTGTTTCATACATATAATAAAATATCATAATATTACTGATACTGATGTTATTTCTTCATAATGAAACAACTAATGAAGAAGATGTGGAAGAAGAAATAAAGTTGAATGAATCGGTAACGGACATTACCTCTTCTTTGAAGCGCCTCTTTGATACCTCATTTTAGGGCACTAAAATTGGTCTTTAAAGAAGACCAGGACCTCTAGGATATTTCTAGAAAAGGGGAGAAGAGAATTTTTCAGGGGTTTTTCGAGCTTGAAGGCTCAAAATGGTGTGAGGAAAAGAGGGAGGATGTGCCCTTTTATAAGGGAGGAGAGGGGCACCATAGGAAAAACTAAAAATATTATTTTATTATAAAGTCATATTCGGCTTTTAATAGCTCCAAATTGATTTATTTTGAAGCTAATGTGGGGATGGGTAGAAATAATCTCATCAAATAAAATTTAGACAAATTTAGGTTTCTATTTTAACCTTATCATTTATATTTAACTTTAAGTTAGATAATTTAACTTTTACCATCTCTTCTTGTTTTCTTACACTATAAGGTTAATAAACATACTATAACAATCCAAAAAAACCCCAAGTTGTTTATTATTAATATATATAACCTTATCTAAGTAATTTTTCCGAACCTTATATTTTTAGGAATAAAATAACAATTAATAATATAATATTTGTTTTAAAAACTATTTTATGCCGATTTTGACACTATTTGGTATTTTATTTTTGTGAAGATCATAACAGCATGATTAGTTCAAACAATGTTACTTAAATCAATAATAACATGTCATATTAACCTAGAAAATTATTTGAATTCATAAAAAGTCTCAAATTTAATTTATTTGGGTTTTTATAACATTAGTTATGTCAATACTTCATTAATAAGATAATTACTACATCATCATTGTGTCATAAATAAATTAACTTATTTAGTGTCTAAAAATCATAAATAAAATACCATTATGTAGGAAATATTTTTATCCTTCTAATGAATATTTATATTCTAATATATCATGTGTATAAACCTATATTAAAATTTTTTTAGTTATTAAACATTGATTTTCACTATTTTAACCCTTCATTAAATAAATTTGAAATAAATGTCCTAATCTAATCCAGGTGGACCTAGATGGTCATATTTTATTCATAAGGTTTTTTTTGGTCTAATTACACTTATACAATAGAATTAGGACATGTGTTAGGATAATAATAATATCATTTCTACCCTTAATTACCCTATTTATTTTTAACCGGGGTAAAAAAAGTAAAAAGTTACTATTCACCAAAAATTATTTTAATCTCATTGAACCACATTTTAGTCCTTGATATTAACAGTGTCTCTCGGATTTTCGAAATTCCACTCACAGAAGCGGTAAAATTGTGTTTTATGTGAATTTCTAAATTCTCCTAGGAGGTAGGTAAAAGATGGTGAAAAGTTCAATAAAATTTTTATTTATCTAAAATTATTATAAAATGCCTCCAATGAATATCATTGAACTTATATAGGTATTATGTATCGATTTTGACCTAAAATAAATTTAAATAAAATAAATAATTATTTAAATAAAAAGTCGGTTTTTAAATAGTAACCCAGAGTTTTCACTATTCATCAAAAATTGAAAGTTTTCAGAAAAATAACAAAATTTCACCCTAGGGTAATTTTGATATTCTGAATCCAAAAATAAAGTCCATTTTGAATGATAAAATTTCTAAAATTTCAAAAAGAGGGTATTACTATTCATAACGGCTATATCATAATAATATTATAATAATATCTCGTTTAGTGAAACTCAGTATTGCGTACGACACATGCTATCGAGGAAGGTCACGATTGCGTGTAATGTAAGCCCAGTTAGGGTTGCGTGTAGTGCAAGAATCATTTGTTGTTGTGTATAACAGAATCCAACCATATTCCATTTATACATTGAATATATATATATACACTCAATGTTGCGTATAACATAATCAAAACTAATTTCATTTATACATTAAACAAAATCTATACTTAATGTTGCGTAAAATAATTTCCAAAAAACGAACTTGAAATTGTGTGTAACATGAGCCAAGAATAGTGTTGCCTATATTGCAAGCTAATACGGTGTTGTGTATAGCGCAAGATAATCTTGGTGTAGCGTATAACAAAAGACATCAAAGAAATTAAAAAGAATAATTCTCATAAAATCTCAGGTTGTTACAATATTCAATGAATTAAACACTGAGTATCTACATAACACCACTTTTTTATAACCTAGAATGTAAAGATAAATTTACCACCTCTCTGATTTGATTTTCAAAATATTGTCATACAATGTTGTGTTCTATAAGATATTTAGAGTCTATTATGATCATGTTTTATTTTCAGAGAATAATAACTTGACCCTTATGAATAGTAACCACACTCTTGAAATTATAAATAAAATTTAGACACCTTATAAATGAAATAGTGTATTTTAGAAATTAATAATTAAGCGTTGGTTTTTTTATGTAATTAATATTTAATTTCAATTTTAAATTAATAAATTGATTTACAAGAAAATTATTTTGCATAAAATGTATTCCAAAATACATATTATTTTATCGTATAATTTTGGATCATATAAAAATACTTTATTTACATTTTTAAAGTATTATAAAATTATTTTTAAATTTAAATATATATTTTCATGTAAATAATGATTTTATTTGAGAAATATATTTATCTTATTTATAATACTATTTTTATAAAATGGAGTCCATTATTTAGTTGAACATGTCAAAAAATGGTTATGGTGAATTTTTAAGATTAATATGAAATACTCTAATTTTTGTGAATAGTTAAATTTGATAATATTCAAAAATTTATAATTAAGTGAATTTATAGATCATGCTTGAGTCATAGCTGATGTAAATGTCCATTGGTTCAATCACAAATTAACATATTACTGTTATTGGTCACAATAATATATACGATTTCTTGTGTTGGTCAAAATAATAAAATAATGAATAAGATAATCAAAATTCAATCCTCTCCTCCACTATAACCCATCCTCACTCTCTCTTATCTTCACTCCTCTCAAGCATTTTGATTTTTCTAAATCTTCCCAAATCACCAACAATTATCCTCTACCACTTCCAGCAGCCCTTGGACTCATAAAAAGTATAAAACCATTTCCATAAAGAGGCTCTCAAGGAATATAACTTCAAGATGTAAATTCCTATTATAATTTCTTTTATTTCAAGTCCCTTTTGTTTTATTTTTATTTCCTCAACTCCTTTCAAAAAAATGTTACAATAACAAATTTACCTTAAATTTTTTGGAATTTTGTTTTCATAATGGAGTAACTCATCATCAACTATCATTTCCCCTTACATTATACTAGAAATTAAACAACATCCGTGATGTGTTAATTTATCACATTCATGAGTGACATGTTTTTGAAATTCTATCACAATGATCAATTCTAGTAATGAAATATTTTTATAGACTAAATAGACCATTATATATGTATTATAACATATTTAATGATCTTTAATCCCTTTTTAATGATGATATAAATTTATAAATCAAAATGAGTGCGTTGTGAACAAAATCCGCCAATTAACCCAAACAATTCTCATTTGAGTTTTATATAATGATTAATCTTCACTCAAAATAACCGAAGAAATTTTAAAACTATCTAATCATCTTGATATTCTAAAATATCATACAAATTATATTATGAACAACAATTCCCATTCTACATGTTTATCCTTACATGAATATATGTAATCCAATGATGAAATCCAATGAAGAAAATGCTCCCAAACAATGAAATTAATGCTCTTAACACATTCAATGTCCATAAATTAACCTTATAAGGTATTATTAAATCAATTAAATATAAAATATGTTTTCTAATTATTAATTTATGTAACTAAATTCAATTATTCATGTTATTATGATCTAGTTAGAAACACCACCAGACTTAAGGTATGGATTTTTTACCCGAACCTCAATTTTCAATCCGGTTACTATTATTCTCTACATAACTCAATAAAGTTATTATTGATTCATATATACCCATAATAAAGTCTATGAGAATGTTATATATATGTTTAACAACCATAATCATAGTTTCATTTATTTTATGTTAAATGATTTAAAAATATCATTAAAAAATTCTTCTCATAATGCATGCCTGATTCAAGGGAATTTCTCAAATTCATACATATTTTCATGGGAAATAAATAATCAGATTTTAGAAACCATTATATTTATAAAATAACTCATTTTATTATAAAATTATCAACACAATACACGTATGGTTTTATACAAATACTTTTCGAAAATGACTCTTCTTTTCAAAGTAAATGAGTAGTTATCTCAAGAATTACTCGATGATTTTATAAGAGTATCTGATTTTGTTCAAAAACCGTGTTGATTATTATGTATTACTGGGATTAATATTTAATTATATCATATAATATATTTAATTTAATAGGTTATTATTATTTTCAATGTAGATGCACTATCTTAAATCCATTCACCTGTTTACTATGAATGGTTAGTGTTTATCCTTAATGTTCAGGGAATGTTATTTACATTTCATATGTTAGTTTGAAAATAAATTTATATGTTGCTTATGTTTATCCCCATTAATATGAGGAATGAATTTTACTTAGTAATTTCCTAGTGGGGATTGCTATATCCCCTAGGTGCATTGTATGGTTTAATGAGACCAACTATATCTTGGCACGAGGTCTTGAAAAAATGGTTTTTTATGGTCCTAGAACCAGGCCTTCACATTATGGTTATGATGCCTTGCATTATGAATTCACTCATTATGAAAATATTTACTGCTATCTCTTGGGAATATTACACTAGTATAACTCCCATGATTATGTTTTCTTTATTTAATGATTTATTCATCTCTTATTCTTTCCATAATATGTACAAGATTATTTTTAAAGGCAGGTGTTTTTAGTTTTTCACGATGACTAGTGTGTATTTTTTGATATATATTGCTATATTCCATACCATTATTATGAAATTGAGCTCACCCATTTCATATGTCTGATTTTTTCATAGGATATGAATAAGTATATTATGAATGAATTGTAGGGATAACCTAGAAAATATTGATATTTTCAATTGAATTTCTATATTGTATTTCTTTTCATGTTGCAATGTTGAACTTATGTATGTATATTTTTTACAATGCTACTAAACTAATTGGTCTTTTGGGATTCATATTCTTCATTTATATACTAATGTTATAAAATAATACTCTGGCCTTGGGCAACTAGGGTCAGGTATTTACTGTTGGTATCAAAAGATGTTTAGTAAAAACAATGAAACAAGATTTAGTAAACATAGATCAAAGAACAAAAATCTATAATAGTATTTAAGGATATATATACAATAATATCCAATAATGTTTGAAAGGAATCAATTATGTGTATCTATCAATAAAATAAATCTTTATCTGGATACTCCAAATGGATGTTGTTCAAGCATGGATGTACCTAGGAGTGAAAACTCTGATAAAGAGTTCCGAGCATGACCCAAGGTATCCTGGTACATGAAAATGGGCCTTATTGGACACATGGCTCAAATCTCTATTGGGATATGTTTAGGATAATTCCCATTTTCTTTTCCACCCATTATGAATTATTTAAATGTAATTTTTTTTTCAATTAAACCATTTTTATGATTATTTCATTATTAATTCATTGGATTTCAATTTATGTTATGTATTTTTCTACATTAAGATAGTACATTGTTATTTGTAACCTTATCTAGTATATTCTATTATTTAGAAATATATTATAAGGGAAGGAATAGAAATATAATGAATGCACATTTCCAAAGTAGGGATTTACCTCACATGCAAGGTAATGATGTTTGCTCTGGATTGGAAACTAGTATGGAGAATCTTATAACTGTAATGTGACAAATTACTGTGGTTATGAACAATAAAATTTCCCAAATGGAGAATCCAGATCCAAAACATGGAGGAAATATGTTAGATCATTTTATGAGACATGAACCTCCATCATCCAATGGGACTACAAAACCATTTGTAGTACAACAAGGGATATGTGTTTATGAGATGATATTTCTCACTTTTGGAATATACGAAAGGGATAAGGTTTCCATAGAAGTGTATCGTCTATCAGGAGACGCTGATAAATGGTGGTCATTGATTCAAAACCAAGTGATGGTATAGAATGAAAAAATTGAAAGTAGGTATTTTAATGAAATTATAGTAGAAAAATATTTTCCCTACTGACAATGTACGAATATAAAAATTCAATTCATGAATCTGATGGATAAGTAGGATGAAAATGTCTCAATGTTTGAATAACACTTTACAAGGTTTTCAAGGAATTATATGGAATACATACTTAATCTATGTATAAATATGGATCGATTATTTTATGGTCTAAAACCATGCTTCCAAAGGTAACTAGTCTCCCATAATTTCTAATCATATGAATATATACTCTTATGTGTTATCAAGATATAAAAGTATTTATATAATTCATATAACTTAAAATTAATGAAAGGAAAGAAGAGGGATGTTGAACACTCTTGAAAAGAAAATAAGGAAATGCGGAAAAATGGAAGAGTTGAATTTCCATCCATTAGTAATTGTTGGAAAAAACACCCTCATTCTTTCCTAAAGGTAATATGTGGTTGTTAACAGTTTGGAAAAAAGGCCACCATTCTCGTGACTGTATGGGATAGAATGAATATAATAATTTTCTATGATATAATTATAAATATATGGGGCATTGTGAACATGAATTTCCTAAGATTTAAGGAATAATTCCCCAATGAATTCTAAGGGTTAAATGAAAATTTTATGCGGAAAAAAAATCAAGAGGATCAAGTTCTTAATGATTTGGTGATAGGTAATTTAAACATTTTCTCAAACATAGACAATTGTTTACTTGATTTTGGATAATCTCAATCTTTAATATGCTCCCATTTTTCATGAAAATTAGATATTTCAAATTTGATTTAATAAGGGAGTGGTTAGTTAAAACTCACAAGGGAAGTATCATTGCAACAATGATGTGTCATGTAGTCCCCATTATTGCATATAAATGTGCTTTATCTGTTAATTTTATTACTATAACCATGACTGAATTTGATATAATACCCAGTATAAATTGACTTTATGATTATGAAACAAAAATATCTTTCAAAAAATAAGGATGTTATAATATTTTAGGGTGATGTGGAATCCCATATCTTTAGGGAAGAAAAATAATGATCTAATTCTCAACTAGTTCCACCCTCAGTGGCCCTACTGAATTTAATTAATGGGGAGGATGAAATCTCGATATCTTTGAGTGATGAAAGAAATTTTCAAATCGAGGATATACATATTGTGAAAGAATATATTGATGTTTTTTTTCAGAGGATTCACCCGGACATCCACAAGAGTATTAATTTGAGTTCTCTATTGATTTAATTCCTGGTTCAAGACCTATATCAAATATTCTTATATAATGGAAACTATGTATTTGGTAGAACTGAAGAAACAACTAAAGAAATTATGTGATAAAGGATTCATTCACCCTTGTGTTTCTCTATGGGGATAACCTCTTCTTTTCATTAACAAAAATGATAGATCAATGAGGTTGTGAATTTACTATAGGGATATTCATGCTATTATAATAAATAAAAAGTATCCCCAACCCCACACTGATGATTTATTGGATAAACTACATGGAACCCAATATTTTTATAAGATCGACCTTTGATCTGGATATCCTCAATTGGGAGTAAGTATAGAATGGATTACAAGGACAATACATTGAATTAGGTATGGGCATTACATGTTTAAAGTAATTTCTTTTTGACTAAATAATGAACCCTCCATTTTCATCAATATAATGAATTGGGTTTTCAAGGAATATCCTGATGACATTGTGGTGGTATTTATTAATGATATCTTGGTATACTCCAAAAGCTATAAATCTCATGAATATCACTTCTACACTATTATGAATACTTTTATACGAAATTAATTATATGGGATGTTTATAATGTGTGAGTTTTTTCTTTAATCAGTTTCATTTCATGGCCACACTATCTCTAAGGATGGAATATCTGTCGATCCCATAATGAAAAAGGCTTTACAAGAATGTCTTACTCTAACGAACATAACTGATGTGTGTTGTTTTATGGGTTTAACAAACTATTTTCATCATTTCATTCATAACATCAACCTTTTAACCAACACAATAACCAAGCATACATGTAAAGGGTTTATGTTTGTATGGAAAAAATAATGTGATGATTTTTTTGAATAATTGAAGAGGAGATTAGTGAATAATTCAATCCAAACTCTACCATCAGGGATTGGTGGATTTGTCTTCTATAGTGATGCATCAAATAAATGAAATTGTAGTGTCCTTATTAAGAATGATAGAGTTATTGCCTATGGATAAAGTTAGTTATACATAAAAAAACAAAACTATCCTACTCATGATATTGAGTTAGTAGTAGTAATTGTTTCTCTAAAAATATGGAGACATTGTCTATATGTAGAAATATCTAAGATATATACAGATCACAAGAGATTGAAATATATCTTCTCACATAAATAAATCAATGTGAGGAAATGAATATGGAATGAACTAAGAAAGGATTTCAAATATTACATACACTACCACCTTGGAAATGAAAATAAGGCAAATTATTCATTAAGTAGGAAGGATCATGGGGGTTTAAACAAAATATGGATTGAAAGGGATATATTATTCATGGATCTAGTAATGAAGGACATCAGAATCATCAATGATGGTGAAAAATCATTAAAATTTTTATTTTATCTAAATCATATTTATTTGAATGATATAAAAGTTCCCAGTCCAATGACGATAATATTAAAACGAAAATTAATGTTGTGAATGATGGGGAGTTGAATGAATTCATATATGATGATGGAATTCAGAAATTTGGGAAGAGGATTTGTGTTCCAGATATAACAGGTCTAAAAATGGAGTTATTGGATGATGCCCACAGTTTGAACTTATTGATATATACTATTAGCACAATGATGTATACATATTTTATGGAACATTTCAAGTGCGATAAAATGAAGTTGGAAATTGAAGATTATGTGTCCAGATGTTTAGTCTGTAAAAAAGTGAAGGCTGAACAACGACATCCTAGAAGAGTTATGAAACATCTCCCTATTCAAATATGGAAATTGGATGACATCACCGAAGAGTTTTTCACTAGATTAAACAAAACCCAATGAAAGAATAATACAATATGGATAATTGTTTGTCGACTTATGAAATTTGCACATTTCATCACTATAAGGGAGGATTTTCCACTAAATCTTCTAACACGACTCAATACCAATGAAGTTGTGATATTTTATGGATCAACTCTCTAAATCTTGTCTAATCATGATCCCCTATTTACATAGAATGTTTGTAAAATTCTTCGGAAATATTTGGATACTTAGCATTGCTTGAGTACTACATTCCACCCACAAATAGACGGAAATTCAGAAATGGTGATCCATGCATTATAATACATGTTGACATCCAGATATATTTATTTTCATGGTATGTTTTATTGGTATATACCATTGGTCGAGTTTTATTACAATAATAGTTTCAATTCTGGCATTCAAATGGCCCCATTTCAAGCATTTTATGAAAAAATATGTTATACACCCACATGTTTAAATGATGTCTTTGAAAGGAAGTTTGTGGGTCCAATTATTAGGGAGGAAAAAATAACAATGGTAAATACTATTCAAACCCATATTAAAGTAGTTCAAAGTAGAAAAAAGGGTTATGCTGATAATCGAAAGAATGATTTGGAATTTCAAGTTGGAGATCATGTTTTCTTAAAATTTTCTTTATGGAAGGGAATTATACAATTTTAGAAGAAAGGTAAGATAATACCCAAGTACATTGAATCTTTTGAAAGACTATAGGTAATATGATCTATTGGGTTTCATTTTACAATGCCAGTTAACCTATCTAAGGTACACAATGTTTTCTGTGTCTCATTATTGAGAAAGTAAATGCTAGACCCAATGCATGTCATCACTTATAAAGGTAATAAATTGTAACTTGAATTATCTTTATATGAAGAGACTATCTATATTCTATACATTAAATAATAGGTGTTGAGAAATTAGATGGAATGACTGGTAAAGTTACTTTGGTAAAATAATAAAATCGAAGAGGCCACATGAGAGCTAGAGCATCTTATGTTGAAGACCAAACTAAATATATTTATGAGGTAAAATTCTATGAATTTCGAGGAAAAGATTTTTATAATGATGGGAGAATATAAAAACCAATGTTTTTTAAATAAAATTAATATTTAATGAATAAAACACCAGGTCTCTACAAAACATCACTTTGTTATAATCTATCTAGTAAACATAACTTCACAACATATGGGATTAGAATTTTGAAAAACATAAATGTGTGGTTGTCTTCAGTATGATATTTAGAGTCTGATAAGATCAACATAAATTTTTGAATAATAGACATTTAACCATTATAAATAGTAACATAACCTTACGAATATTACTATGACCCTTATGAATAGTAACCACACCCATGAAAGTATAAATAATGTTTAGACACCTTATATACGAAATTAGGAATTCTATAAATTAATAATTATGTATTAGTATTTTGTGAGTAATAACTATTTAATTAGAACATTAAATTTATAAATTTATATAATAAAAAATAATTTTCATAAAATTTATTCCGAAATAAATATTTTTTTACTATATTTTTAGCATTCATTAATATTCACTTAGAAATTTTTTGAATGGATTATAACATCGGTTTTAAATTTAAATATGTATTTTTCAACTAAAAATGATATTATTTAAAAGTAAAATTTATATTATTTAGTAAATTATTTTTTGAAAATGGATTCCATTTCAGAATTCTACACATTAAATAAGGGCTAGGGTCAATTTTTGCAATTTTTCTGAAATACTAACATCTTTTATGAATTGTGAAATTTGATAATTTATGAAAAATGCTAATTAACAGAATTTCTACAACATGTTTGAGTAATGGTTGATCTAAATGGAAAAAAGTTCAAAATCAACTAAACATATTTATATTATATGTCACAAGAATAAATACTATTTTTTTGTCTTGGTTAAAAAAATAAAGTAATTAAGAATATAATAAACAATCACTCATCTCCCCCATTGTAAAACCCCCCTCACTTCCTCTTATCTTCAATCCTCTCAAGCATTTTTCCTTGAATAAATTCTACCAATATATCCTCCAAATATCCACACCCATTACCAAAAGACTATTATCTCATATAAATACAATAACATATACACTAAATATATTGTCAAAGAAGATAACAACAAGAGGTAAAATTCACTTCTCCTTTCTTTTATTTCCAGCACAGTAGTTTTATTTGTATTTCCTCTCCACCTTTCATTAAAATGTTATATTAACTATATCACATTAAATGTAAAGTAATTTTATTATTATAATGGAATAATTCATCATTATCTCTCATTTTTCCTTATTTTATTTTAGAAATGAAAACATGACCTAAGATGGGTTAATTTATGAAATTTAAGGATAAAAGGTTTTCCATTTATATTTCGTTCTTCAATTGTGGTCATGAAACAATATTTATGGATTTACCAGACCATAATATATGAATTATAACTTAATAAATAACAGTCTATACATTTTTACACATTATATCAATTCCTAAATCAAAATGTATTCATTCTGAACAAAAAACACCAATTAACCCAAACAATTATCATTAATGTTTTATATAATGATTAATATACATGATAAATAACCAAATCTACTTTATAACCCTGTAATCATTTTGTTTTTCCATAAAAAAATAAAACTTCTATTATGGATAACCATTCTCATTCTTATTGATTATCTATATATGAATATAATAAAACCGATCATGAAGACCAAGGAAGAATATGCTCTAAAATAATGAAATTGAATCTCTTAACCAATTATATGTCAATAAAAAAACAGAAAAATTTTATGATAAATAAATTAAATATAGATTATGTTGACGAATTATTAATTTATGAACCTGAATTTTATTATTCAGGTCTTTAAGAACATGCGAGGAACACCTTCAGACTTTGGGTAAGGTTTTTCTACCCGAACCTCCATATTCATTCGATTAAATCTTATTCTCTACCAACATCAATAAAATATTATTAATTCATATTTACCAATAATAAACTAATTTTATTTTTTTTATATTTGTACCAACCAGATTCCTACTTTAATTTATTGGGTGTTATATGTTTTAAATGGATATTTCAAAACTACTTCCCAAAATACAAGCCTGATTCACGGGAATTTCTAAAATTCATACCCATTTTCTAGGTTACTCTAGAAAATGTGTTTATCAACCATTATGTTTCTAAAATAAATAATTTTATTATGAAAATACTAGTTTACTTCACTTAATTTTATATAAAAATACATTTCCAAAAGAACACTTCTTTTAAAAGTAAATGAGAATTTATCTCAAGAATTACTCGATGATTTTATAACAATATATATAGATCTTTCAACCCACTTGTTGCTTATTATTTATTATTTGATTAATATTTTATTATATAATGAACAATATTTAAATTAATATTTTATGAATATTTTTAATGTTAGTGTTTTATACTAAAGCCATTCAATAATTTACTCAGAATGGTTTGTGTTTATTCTAAGTGTTCTTGGAAAATTATATACATTTCATATGATAGATTCTATATGATTATATATGTTGTTAATGTGTATACCCATTAATAAGATTAATGAACTTTTCTTAGTAACTATTGGGTGGGTCATGTTATAGCCCCTCATTTCATTAGTAAGTTACAAGAGACAAACTAGGCCCTGAAACGAGGCCTTGACAAAATAGTTATTTAATGTCTTGACAAGAGGACATGATGGTATAGTTAAAACATCATGTATTATGAATTCCCTCATTATGAAACATGTAATTGATATATCATATTTTTATTCAAATGTTAGAATTCCCATGATTATGATTTATTATGAAATTATTTATTCGGTCCATATTCCTATCATATTATGTTCATTTTTAATTTTAATCGAATCTGTTTTTAGTTATTCACTATGACTAGTGTTTATGATTACGATATCTTCCAATGTATTGCATACCATAACTGAGTGTTTGAGGTCAACCCATTATTATGTCTTAATTTTTTCCAAGCATATGAAAAAGTATATTATTAATGAATTATAGGGATAACGTAAGAGATATAGATATTTTTAATGTAATTTATTTATTGTATTTATTTTTTAGTTATAATTTCGAACTTATGTATGTATCTTGATTCCAATGTTACTAAATTACTCAGTCCTTCTGGATGCATATTCAATGTTTATATGGAAATTTAATAAAATAAGGCACCAGTTCAAATAAAGTGGGGGAATGTCTTTACATTACATATTATATTAATACGATTAAAACCTGATTATGTGGAATCAAGAACTAAAAAAATTCTTCTTATTCGAATTGAAGGGATACGAGTGGTTGAACAATGAGAATGATGAATGGAGATGAAACTTCATTAAATAAATGTTAGATAAATATCTAACCTTTATAGACCATGGAGAATTAGAAAATTAAATTAGGGGAATAGGTGGTTACCATCCCTATTGATCTAACCAATATAGTAGAGAAATAATGAATGGTGTTAAAAATATATGGTGTGTAATATCATTTATGAAAATATTTATTTGAAATGGGCATCAGGTAAATTGTATTATTTGTCCCCATTATCCATTAAATGGGTTTTCACTCTGTGCATGGTGTAGGAGATCCTACCAGTTGATGGGAAAATCGGTGGTACCTCCCCATTGGATTGTTCATTTAGTTATTAGTGTAATCATATTGGTAACCAAGTGTCCAACTATAGCAAAAAAATCCATTTTAAATATCTAAAAAAACCACATAATTAATTCACATTATTTTTTCAACCATGTATACATAAAAATGTTATTCTATACATAACACACATACACAATCAAAATCCATGTTCAATAATTAAAAATTCAATCCAATTATGATTAATGTGTTTTAAGAATCATTAATTACTTAAAATTTCATGTTTGTACCCATGTGCTGGAAATTATACCCACAATGCATATCTCAAACCCAATATTCCAAATCTATATCTTCTACAGCCCCTATAGGTTTCAATGATGAACATAATTTTTATAAATTTTTTTAAACATAATTCCATGATGAATTATTAGATAAATAACAGTAATTGAATTATAGGATTTTATATTTCAATATAGGTACATATTACAATATATATAAGTTATATGAAATAAAACATGAACTTATTTTCAACTGTCATAAATTTAACATTTATTATCCTATACTATATCTTCTCACTTAATAATATTTTATCAATTTATAATTGAAATGAACGGTTGGTGCGTAAACTCAATATTATATAAAAATATAAGAGAACATTCTTGGTGAAAATGAAGAATAACATAAGAATATGTGTATAAGAACTTGATTAATAACATATACACAAGAATATAATTACATGAGGCTTAACATGGAAATGTGGCTACGACATAAACATTAGAAGTGTTTAAAAGAATAAAAAAATATCATAATTAAGGTTCCATACAACATATTAAAAAGTATTTGGGAAATGGTGTCGGGAAAAATTATATTGTAATGTATCCCACCTATCATGAAGATGTTATCTATGAAGATTTATTATTTAACCAATTATTTATAGGTATAGTGGATTTCACCCTTCATCTTCTTAAAAATAAGTATGTCACAGTGATTGGAAAACACATGTACATATCATTTATAACCCATGATTAGGGGATGTGATACTCTTAAATTTTTTTCCCTAGTAAATATTTTAATTATAAAACTAATTGAATACCAAGGTATGAAAATTGGGTTGGCTCTTAATGACATGAAAATTTTAATGGATAATCATGGATTGATTTTGACAACATAACGTGTATAGAAATTGGATATTAGAAGACGTTTAAGGAGAGAGAAAGCAAGTATTTCATTAATGAGATATCAAAACCATTGTAATATGGTGTTAATTAAAACCTGATAAAATATTAATCGAGAAACCAAAGGCTTATATAAATGATGTACTTGAATTGAAAAACTGGATGAAGTGAACTCTTACTATGAAATGATGCTTCTTATAGCTAGAGGGAGACTCTTTGAAACCAAAGAACCAAAATGTATACATTTATTATTGGGATATTGATATAATATTATTTCTAAATGAATATAGTTATTTATACTTGGGGATGTGTGGTTTTAGGAAAAATATAAATGATTATTTTATTAATAATGCTGACCACTTTTTGGTGGAATTATATTAAATATTTGTTTTGAAAATTATTGTTCTATGATTGGGTTATAGACTTAAAATTCATTAACCTTCCAATGTAAATTTTGTTTCTTATTTATGCTATTTCATAACTAATTAATTTTAACATTTGTTATTATTTTACCATTGTTACGGTAACTCTTCGTTTATCATTATATCTTTCATGTGAGAAAATATTAAATTTACATTTTTAACTAATTTAGGCCATTTAATTCAAAATATGGAATCCATTTTACCGGATTCAATTGACATGAGTGGCAAAATTCATTTTTAATATGATACATGCCTAACACATAATAAATAAGATTTTATAAAAGGTAAAATAATTGTTCCAAAATGCTATGAATGTGTGTCTATATGTAAATAATACTAAATTTTGTTCATCCATATATTTATTTTAATCAATATTATGGATTATGATTTATTATTTCATGATAATATCATGAATATCTCATATGAGTTACGGTATTTTTTTAAAAATGGTATTTTTTAATTATTACGCAGAATTGTTTTTCAGAAACATGCAATGAATTCATCATAAGATAATTTCATTATTGTGATTAAAAATTTATATTTTTCATTCATATTAATTTAATAATTATGAAAGTTCTAACATTTACATAAAAAATTATTTATTGAAAATTATCACTGTTTCGACATAATAAACATTTTTTAAACAATAAAAATTTATTTTGAATTCATTAAATTAATTTAACATCTAAAAATATTTTCGTAATACTATTTCCTGATAATAAAATTCATTAAAAACATAAAAATTTATTATAAACCATATTTTAAATTAAAATTATATAAATTTGTTTTTAGAAAACATTCTCAATGTCATTAAAAATTCAGAATGGTCTCTTCATTACGTCTACGAAACCAACAATAACAATGACCAACTATCATATAACCAATGGTCATAGTTTCAATAGACTATATTGGATGATAGTAATAATTTCCAATGAACATAATTACTAATAAATACACCATCATTGTCACTTTATCCGACACTTCTTTTCATTCAAATTTTCTTACACATCCTTTCATAGTTATTATCATTTTGTAACAGTTATATTTATTTTTACAATAATTATTATAGGAAGGATCCTCATGAATGAATTTACACACATTGAATATCATTTACTTATTATACTATTATTAGGTTCTTATATTCCTTTATTAGTCCTAGTTATAGATGTCAATATTAAAACATACTATTTAAAGAAACATAATAGTCTTTTAGTGTTCTTATTTTGTAAAACATAATAAAATAGATGTTGTGATATAATATTTATTATATTAATAAAATATTATTATATTAGCTTTCATATTCTCCCTCCCGTGGGAAATTTCATCCTAAAAATTGATTCAAAAAAAAACAATTGTTTGTATTTATCCATCATAAATACCTTAGGTTTCCAGGATGATTATTTTGACCATATTATTTCTCAAAATGAAGTTCAACAGTAAGTTCATTCCATTACCCAACACTTATTCCATTTCATCATGAATTTGGACCAGTTGTACCTCATATGAATGGTCAAATTCCAATTATACACTTTTTATATCAATTATATGTGAGGTTTCTAACATATACAACATTAGAAGTGATACATGGAAGAGATCATGAACATTGGAATTATTTGTAGGATGGTACAGTCAATATAAAACCACTCAAACATACTATGGAATATCACAATTACCATTGTACAATGGACTTTGATTTCCCTTTATTTCTAATTTTAGATATCCTTACATTGTGATCAATTGAGGATCACCATATCTAAATCATGAAATTCTATTTTATCCTATAATTTTCTATATAACTAATATATCTACTCCTAGAATCCATGATATGACTTTATATTACTTGTATATTTTCATTACTATCTTCTATAATGTATAGTACCAATAATATTCCCTCCCTGTATCCACCCCAAATCATTGGAGTTAAACCCCTACTCTAATATTGTACTTGATTGGGATCCATTTTAATAGTCCAGTGGAAACTAATTTTATATGTGAATTAAATGGGTCAGAAATGTTGGTCCCAAATCCCTTGAAAATCAAGTGAGATGATTGTTAACATATCCTCTAAATGTTGAATAGTCCACTTCAACTTCCCTTCAATTTGGGGATGATAGGATTCGATTAAATTTACATAAGTATTCATATACATTGTAGTGATTTTAAAGTCACATTATTATATCTTTATTCCTTATAAAGATAATATACACTCCTCAGGGTGACACACCATGATAGATAAAACCCGAATAAAAAATTTCTTGTATTTTGTTATCCAATTCTTCTAGCTACAAGAATAGCATTCTATATGGTGTCCCTAATATAGGTATGGATCAATATATGATTTTAATGAAGTATTTTATATTTAATTCTAGGGGAGGTTCATAAAATTATTCAATAAATACATCAATATATTTTTTAATAATTGGTAAAAATTTAATCATTGAACTTCACATTCCTCTATGCATTCAATAATATTTTCCATAATGTATGTATAATAGGAATTTCATAAATATAATTAGGTTGGGATATTTATCCTTTTAAAATAATTATACCCCCCTCATGGAAACTAAAATTTACTTGATTCTATAATTGATAATGGAATTATACACTGAGATACATACCATCTGAGATTTTATGATAAATATTTCCTTTATAATGAAAAAAATAATTTGAATGGTATTCTTATCACCATATTAAGTAGTTTAATCTATATATAATCATATAGATTTAATAGATCCTACATGAGTTTTAACTAATAAATATACATTCAATAGGTTTTGGTTCTATTATATTTTGTTTCTAAACGTAAATGAAATGATTCAACACATTAAAAAAATTAAATATTCTTTTACATTGATTTCTGTAAAACATAAGAGTTATTACTACAATATCATTTTTCACCTCAAATTTATCCATCTTAATATAAATGGAATATCATGGTTCCATTGGAAAATATTGGGGACGAATTATATTTCTGTCAAACATTCACAGATTTGGTCGCTAGTTATCATAGGGGCCAAGATCCCCACCCTTGAAGCATTGCACCATAAGATTCCCTTGAACCATTATTCCTTTGTCATTATCATTAGGATGATGCTGAATTTCTTCTCCCAAAAAATTTCCATAAATGTGGATATTATTTCATACTCTTCATGACTTCCCAAATTCTTGAATAAAGTACCTAAAGATATTCTTCCAATAGTTATCACTTCTAGGGAGTTTTAGCTTCTTCCATTCATTTTTACTGGTTCTATTCATCCCCATGTTTTATTCTATCATTTTCTTAATGTCATTATTTACATGAGCTGAATATGATTCCCAAAATTACATCACCACCTTGAGATTACGTTATACTATTCTATCATAGGTTTTTATGTCTTGGATTTCCAATTATATCTATGAATGAGGTCTCATCCCTTTAGAGAGACGACCAATATTTTTGTTAGAGTATATGATAAATCATGAAGCAAAATGATCAAGTTGTCTGATTCTCATTTGATATCATCCGACATACTCACCTCCATTTTCGTAAAATTAAATAATTCCCTTTCCATAATTTTTCATATGTTGTGAGGAATATAAAAGTTGTAAAGTCATTTTTATGTTTCTACACTTAATAACATCTATTTCATCCTTAGGATTCATGTTTTTTATCAACTCTCACCACTGATCTACTTCACCCATTGAGAGATATAATTCCAGGGTGAACATCTATTTCCTGGAACAAAAGAGTATAAAAAATACATTTTTGGTGTATTGATCAATACTTCCTTGATAAATGGGATTGATCTTCCACTAAAAGTTATTGGGAGTTAGAACATTAAGGATTCTACCACATTTTTCTCATTCCTAGGCGATTTTGGGTTATATACAAGATTCATGTTTTTATTTATATCATGGTATAGTTGATTAAAACCATCATGAAATTTTCTTCCATGATCCCATAATTTTAATATGTCCATCTTTGTTTAAATTTTTACATCCCACGTTCTTAGGGCCCATGTATTTATCAACATTTATAAATAAGAATAACACTTTAATAAGAAAATAAAGAGTAAAGTGAATAAATTATAATTGGACTTTTAATCTTAAAATTTTTAATACATGGAATCTTGGATTATATACTTCAATCATTTTTCGTTTGAATATAAATAGTTACTATATATGTACATCCTTTCATGTGGTTTGTAAAAAACATATAATAACTAGAGAATATACCATGGGAGTGATTATCTGTGTGCACAGTCTTATACCTCTTTTTAAGGACCATGTGATGATTGATTTAATTTATAATCCTATAATTTTATAGGTATTACCCCTTGGTACATCTATTACTCATCCACATCTATAATCCAATATATTGGAAAATATTTATTTTATTGTATAACTAAATAATTATACATTACCGAAAGTATGGAATGTTTTTTTATATATAGGCATATCCATTCGATTCATTATAATTTTTTCTAGTAATAATTTAAAAAATTTACTATTTATTTCTTTTGATACAAACTATAAAAAACCATCTTATTTTAGATGATTCCAAATATAATTCCTTGATGAAATATTTCATAAATATGTTTAAAGGACATTTTAAGGTTGAGTGTACCAAAAAAAATGTTTATAGTAAAATACTTATATGTTTCACAATATAAATCATAAAAACTTCCTAACTCTACTGAAGGGATTCCTTATTGTACCATCGTAGATTAGATCACTAATTCGTAATTCATGGTAATATTATTCTGACTATAGGGATAAGAATAAATCCTTTTATGCGATTAAAATTTTATGAGAACAACATAGGTGAAACATGAATCGTAATATATGAATACGTACATTAGAAAATGAGTAATAATGTTAATAAGTTAACCTAAAAACACTAGGGAAAATTGATTTTGGATATAAAAAAATAAAGGTACATTCTCAAACTAAACACTAAAGCACATGAATAAGGTCTTCTAAATTATATTACAAAGGATTTTAAACAAGGTATCATATAACACTTCCATATTTTTTCACTAATATATGAATTACATGTGTTCTTTATATATTAATACTTGACCCTATTCATTGGATCAATAATAAGGTGAACACTAAAAATTTATAACATTGTGTATGCACATAAATCACAATTAACAAGTAAATATATTTTTTAACCATAAGGATGGGATGTTGATTTCATAAATGGATTTCCATGATTAATAGCTTGGTGCTATATGTAAATGAGTAGCATTTAATGAGAAAATGGTTTTCATAACACGAAAATATAATATGGAAGACCAGTGGTTTCTTTAAGAAGTATAATGGATATACCAAACTTATCATGGAATGGGTTTAAGTGGAGAGAAATTATGTTTATCATTAATAAAAAATCATATTAATTTTAATTGTAGTTTATATAACCATTTGTCAAAAAAATACTTTTACAATCAAAATTCATATAGAAAACAAATACATTAATTGAAAAAGTGGAGGAAGAAAATCTATACTTTGAGAAGATGCTCCATAGAGCTAGTGAGAGACAACATAGAACTATAGAACAATGTTGGAGAGAATTGTGAGAGGGATATTGAGATTGGATTCAATATAAATGGTTTTGGAGTGGATAATTAGGAGAAAATGGTTGGTTATTTACACTTAAGTATGTATATTTTTAGGGAATAAAATATTGATAATTTCTTAGCAAGGCTAACACATTTTGGGTTTGATTAATTTCAATGATTTTGGTTGATAATTACTTTTGTAATTTTTTAAGACTGTGAAATACCTAAACCACACATTTAATTTTTTATTTATTATTTTTTTGATTTATTTCTATATTAATTTTATAATTTTACATTATTTTACCTTTATTATGATAATTTTTTTTAACTATGTCAAATTTTTATTCCTAAAATTAAAATTTACCTTTTTAAATAACTTATAAATTGTACATACAATTACTAAATTAATTTTACTTTATTCCATTTATAATTTTAATAAAACATTATTTTGAAATGATACACATATATCACATAATTTTTTTTATAAGAGATAAAACATTGGTTTCGAAATTATAAGAATGTGTTTGTAAATATAACTCCTTATGAATTTTATTATTCCTTAAAAAACATTTTATTAGGAATATGGATTAAGGTATTTTAATTCATTATCATGTCATTATTATATCGTATGAGTTTTTGTATTTTGTATAAATTGTATTTTTTTACCAGAAAAGTAAACTTTATTATAAAATACTCACCAAATAATGTTAGTATAATTCCAATATGAAAATTAAAAAATGATTTTTTTTCTCAAAAAAAAAATATATATATTAAAATTTTATCTTTTAAATATAAATCATTAATTCATTAAAATATATAATTTCCTGAAAAAATAAACTCTCATACCCTCATACAAATTACACAGAAAATAAATAATTAATATATTAATTTCAGTAGACTTTTTTAAAAATATTTAATGAATATTTTTTTTTGAAATATTAAATTTATTAAAATCAATATTTTTAACATAATTCAATTATATTTATATTTTATAGAAAAAAATAATTTTGGTTATATCATTAAATATTTACAATGGATCACATTATTGGGTCTTCCTATAAAATAGTTATAATAAACAAATATCTTATTTTTCTATGGTTGTAATTCAAATCACCCATTTTGGAGAACACTCATAATATGAAACAATAAGATCTCCCAATTTTTACAATATTATCCTCACTTCATCACTCACTAACTATCTTATAATTATTCCTAAACATCGATTGATAATGTTTATCATTTTTCAAATGATTATCGTTCTTTTTTAATGTCATTATTGAATGAATGTTCTTTTAATGGTAATTTATTATTCTATAGTACTTTTCAGTGATTTAACTATTCATTAGTACTCATATCCCATTATTATTCCAAGTTGTAATAGTCAGTAATTACACAAAATGTGTAAATCCTTCTAATAGTCATTCTTTATGGTTTCATTGTAAAATATAAAAAAAATAGTTATTATGTGATTGGAGATAATTTATTAGTAGATGAATTTGTTTTGGTCCAATACCATTATTGGGATAAATAAAATGTAATCAATCTTTTAAATTTGACTTTTTTATAGTAGGGAACACTCCACACTAGATCTAAAGAAATTTTTTAAACCCAAAAAAGACATTATTTTGTCTAATATTCTGCAGTAATAGTTGACTAGAAAATAAAATTCAATAGATGTTAGATCAATTATAATTTTTGATGCCTAAAACATGCTTATGAGTATATTATTTCTCTAGATAGCTCTAAAACACACCAGAAGCCTTGCAAAACTATGCTGACTAGACCACGAGGTCTATGATGATTCACAAATCCTAGTGAAATTTATGATTTTTCTATTAACTAATACAATACCTAAATGGTTGAACTCTATATTTGAAACCAGAAAATTGTAATCCCAATACGATACCTAAAAACAATCAAAATTTTAGGTCATAAAAATCAAGGACATACCTGTTAGACTTAACCATATTATGATGACTCATATCATTATTGATGATCATTTAGCCCCTTATGGTTCATGTTTTCCTTAAAAATTATTTTTGACTATGCATAAAATTCTCCAATAACATTAAATTGATTATCAGACCATACCAATCAGGTCCTAATGCCAATATTTTAATTATTATTAATCTATATGAATCATAATACATAAAATCAATGATCTACTGAAAACTCATACTCATGTTATACATTCCCATAACCTTATAGATCTAACTACATGGATCATAAGAATGATATAAGATATCTATCCATCATTACAAAATGACATTTTTAGAAATATGGACCTTACTTTCTTTCATCATAATATCAAATTATATAAAAAATATAATCCTTTTATTCAGAACATAATTCATACTATTAACTGGCATTATCGTCATTTCCACATTAGAATGAAATGATTTCTTATTAATAGAGACAAGTTACTTAATCACTAAAAATATAAAAGGTAATAAAACATCACCCATATGAGATAAATATCCTAGTTAACCATATTCTCTATGCCCCATAGATCAATTTATCAATATGATATAGAAACCCAGTCCCCTACTTTGATCATCCACCAATCAACTGATTCATAGTTATTAGAAATTATCATACCCTTTAATGAGTATTTCGATCCCAACTGACATACCTTATGATATATCGGGTATAAATCCTTGGGTCCTTTTGAATCAAATGATAGGGTCTCAACAATTTCCAACGATTGTCTTGCTTCAAACCCTTCCTCTAAATGTGATTTTCAAAAAAAAATATTTACATCTAATGAACTAAAACCATATTGATCATAATAAATGATGTCTAAATTCCCCTATCCAATTTATAGAAATGTCCACGGGGTTTTCAATCTATATAGGTCTCAATATAGTCGTTACATTCCATTATTTCACAAATCCAACTTACATTAAAGGCACTCATCAAACCAAAATCATCAAAAAATACCACAAGGACATAATTTTCAAATGTTTATTACTCTAATGTAAAATTCATAGACTAAAATATTTTTTCCCAAAAATCGAAAACATTATACCTCCCCTGAAATCCAGTTTTATCATGCATAAATTTTCACTATTCACAAAGTCTATGTCTTTTCATTTATAAAAGATCTGAACTTCATTTTGATTATATTGAAACCCATTCTCATATTATGATAATAATATCTATTTATATAATCTTTCTCATAAGAATAAATATATAAAAATTTATTATATCACCATATTATTACCGGACATGTGTGCACTACGTAGTAACCCTTCTATACTACTGAACTCAAACTAGGATGAGTAGTATATCATTAATCATAAGACCAACATCCCAATAGCCCATAAAATCATGCCATCAATCATTTTAATGACATAAATAAAAATGAGAAACCCATTATTTACTGTTCATACATGCCAAGGTAATCAATCACGCCTAAATATAAACTAGATTACGCATATAAAATATTTCACTTTCATCATTCAAATCATCTATCCTTTTTTCCTTAAATTGTGATTCTATGTTACTTGGATATCATACCTATAAATCAAAACACATCCAAAGGGAATTAAGGGAAAATGAGCTAATACCCAAACATGTAAACTACAAAAAAGTGTTTGTAAAATGTTTATTATCGTTACAAAACTATTCCTCACACACAGTGGCCAATATTACACATTAGTTAGATCTTATTATGTTGTTTTCATTCATTAGTCTAAAAAATATATGAAATAAAAACTCCACCTCTTTATCCAATTTATTACATGAATATCTATATCCCTATACCCATACAAAAAATATCCACAACAGTTTTCCAATCATATGTTTGTATTGATATACCAGAATACATCCTCAATGACATTTTTCAAATTAATGTGCATATTTATAATGACCCCCGATTTTCTCATTCTCTTGAGAGCTCAACCAGCCATTATTAGGCCTTAAGCGACATACCCAAGTCTCCAAAGGCTGGCAATAAATGCCGAAGGGTATCAAATACAATTGGGGAATGATTTACCCTTCAAGAAAATAAAATTATCCATTAACCATTAACTATTTGATGCATGAACAAATGAATACCAATAAACAAACTTATTTATAATAAACCACATCAAAGTACACAAATAGCGGAAGACCAAACCAAACATTAATGTACACATCGAAAGAACAACACAAGACTCTCAAAAGACACCACGACTCTGTGGTCCACAAGCTTCAAGATCCACATCTTCTACCAAACATCACCACGATCCATTAGTAATGAGATGTTTTACCTTTACCTCTATCTCGAATACAACATTTGCAAAAGCACCAATGTGCCAAAGTAGAGGTGAGTATAAACCTCAGTAGATTTTCTCCCAATGACTTCCCAACTCACGCAACTAGGATAGAAGAGTTAGAAACACGTATATAAAAATATTTTATTTAAAAAAATTTCACCAAATTAGTTTATAACTAAATATAAACAAGTTTTCCAAAACATCCCATGCTCAAAAGCATCCAAGTGCATGTTATGCCAACTTTTCCAACACGTTATTTTCCAAAAAAATAACCAATCAAATTTCTAAACTATTTCACAAACATCCTGTTTAATACCCAACCATTTTGCAAACCCGTGAAATAAACCATGCATGCTTTATTATGATAGTTCCATACTCATGACCAGTTTCTTGTTGATCTACCAAGTCGTCACAGGGTAATTACTTCCCAGGTTCCATTACACCTTTGGCACCGAGCACATGGTCATATATCAACCAAGACTCGTACATATAGTTGCCACGTGCCATTAAACATTTGGCACCGAGCTCAACATCCTATTTCAACCAAGCCCTATACATGAAATATAAACACACACCACCCATTACAAAAAATCATGTCAAACAATCCTTTCAATAAAACACATTTTATTGAAAATCATTTTTCCATCCCAACCAAGAGTGTTCATACAATTCAAACCATTTCAAATAAGCTGCCTTTTTAGTGAAATGAAATTAAAAAAAATCATTTCAATAAAACACCTTTTTTATTGTAAACCCATTTTTAATCGAACCGTTTACAATTTCAGCAATTTCATAATTTGAAATCAACATTTTAAATTCAAATAGCCAGGTCACTTTGCACACAATTCACCAAGATTTCACAATTTCATCAAAACCATAAATCATTACTAAAGAAGATTAATCCATGCTTTTTAAAATCAATACCATTCAAATAAACAATTTGAAATTAAGCCAACAAATTCTAACGAGAGGAGTCGAGAGTGAATCTACCTACCTCAACAATAAGGCGAAATCAAACAACGGATGAATAACGCTCACAAACACCCTGTCGATTCTCCAAGAATCCTCCTTATATATCTTCTAATAAGACAACTAAGACCAAATCTCATAATATTTAGAATCCACACACTTAGATCTACCCATAATGGGTGTTTATCTAAGAAACCATGATAAAAGGAGAAGTAGATCTATGTATATCTATGAAAATAAACAAGAACGATCACATACCTCAAGAATACAGCTTCGATTCACCAAGAGAAGCCTTCATATTGCCTCTAAAACGATGGGAGAACACTTTTTGACCATAGGAGAACCAAAATACTTAGTTAGGGCCACCTAGTATCCTTAATGAGGCAATTAGAGGAAAAAAAGTTTGATCAACAATTTAAGGATATAATTTAAGTGACCGCACAGTTAGTCTGCACGGTTTGACAAACTGTGCGCTAACCATGCCCTAGATACTGCCTTGATCATCCTTCTTGCATAGCCTCATCACAAGGTTTACCTTAACCCTACGCCGACCATGTGGAATCACTGCCTCCCCAGTCAATCACGCATGGTTTGGTTGCACGGTTTAGAAAAATCGTGTCTCCAGTGCACCATCCCCTTTGCCTCAAACTTCAAACCAGGATCCCCCGACTCTCCCATACGTCACCCTAAACATTTAAAACCAAGAAATGCATCAAGTAAGGGTTACATACCTGAAAATGGGGGTACTACATTCCCCCCACCATTTTACTTTCCGTCCTCATAAATTAGAAAACCATAGCTTGTCTAAAATAGTTTTATCCACCGCTCTTTCATTTCTTTCTCGTGTTCCCAAGTCTCTTCATGAATTTGACAATGTTGCCACAGAACCCGCACTAGACTAATGCTTTTTCCATGCAAGTTGGTATCCTGCCTACCCACAATCTGCACCGGGATATGTACTAATGAAGCATCCAGCTCTAGGACAACGTGATCCCGTTTGATCACATGGTCAGGATTGGGTTGATACATTTTCAACTGAGATACATGGAACACATTATGTACTGCACTGAATCGTGGTGGTAATGACAACTGATACCCCACATCGCCAACCCATTCCCATATCTCAAAAGGTCTTATATAATGAAGAGATAATTTTCCTTGCTTCCCAAAACGACCTTGTTCATGCATTGGAGAGATTCTCAAAAAGACATGATCACTCACCGCAAATGATAACGGTCTTCGACAATGATCACTGAATCTTCTCCATTGTTTCTTGGACAAGGCTCTCCCAACTAGTTAAGTCTCACCTGTTTCCACCGAGCATAGTAGAGAACGACAAGGATGACCATACAATGCTTCAAACGAAGCCATGCGTATCGAGCCTTGATAGCTGTTATTATAGGGGAACACCACTAAGGGTATATGATCCTCCCATGAGCCACCAAAATCCATTACACAAGCCCTTAAGATGTCTTCCAACGTCTGTATCGTTCTTTCAGTTTTTCCATCTCTCTGGGGATGATACACCATACTCATATTTAACTTACTCCCCATGGATTTCTGTAAGGATCTCCAGAAACGAGATGTGAACCTCAGATCTCTATCTGAGACGATAGATGCTGGTACACCATGCCTCTTTACCACATCCCAGATATAGATTTTTGAAAGGTATTCCATCTTATGGGTTTCATGAATCGGAATGAAATGGGATGAATTGGTTAGACGATCCACTATTACCCAAATAGAATTGTGTTTCAGGACCATTTTTGGAAGACCTTTAACAAAATCTATTGCTATCTGATCCCATTTCCATTGTGGGATAGGTAAAGATTGTCAAGTCAATAAGGTTTTCCATATGTATTTTCCATTCCTTGTTGTTTTGAAAATCACAAACACCATATCTTTAAGAAAAATTGCTTTTATAAGGAAAATCACTTTTATAAGGAAGATTTCTTTTATAAGGAAAATTGCTTTTATAAGGAAAATCACTTTTCTTTGAAATATTCTCCTTATCATATTTTCATTATCTATATCCATATTTTTCTTAAGTATAAGAATCAGATTCATTTTTATATTCTCGGAATCGTTTAAAACATTGATATGAAGCATTCTGTTTTACGATCCGAATTCTGGATGAGAACCGTAATGAAGTTCCACTCCGAATTCTGGATACGAACTCTAATAAAGTTCTACTCTGAATTCTGGATATGAACTCTGATAAAATTATTCTCCAAATTCTGGATACGAACTCTGATAATGTTCTACTACGAATTTAGGATACGAACTCTCATGAAGTTCAACATCGAAATCTAATGACGAATTCTGATTACAAATTCTCATTACGAATTCTTATTCCGATTTCTCATTCCAAATTCACCTATTAAACGTAATCTGATTATCTTTCCCTTATACGCTCCGAATTTATTTAGACTCCGAATATTATTTTTGGTTAGACTCCAATCATTCATTTTGATAACACTTTTATAATTTTTCTACTCATTGATATTCTTCTTTCACTCCGAACCTTCACTCCAAATCTCCACTCCAAACCTTCACTCCGAACATTTGTGTTAGAATTAAAACGATGTCATACATTCTGTTACACTTGTTTTGTTATAAAACGACGTCATCTATTCTGTTATAAACTAACTGTTGGTTAAGTTACACGTGTACATGTCCCTCCGATTTTTTTTGGAAAATATGACCGTTGGAAAAGAGGCCGACCGAACCTATAAATAGAATCTCATTTGGAAGGGATCATAACAAAAACTTCTTCGACATTGTTCACACATGCTGTTGAAGTGATTTCTAGAGAGAGAGGCTCTTATTAACTCTCAAAGCTTCGTGCATCTCGAAATGTTGGTGATTACATTTGAGTACTTCAGGGGATAGGAAGACAGAGGATCCGACTACCTTGATGTTCGAGGGCTTCCTTGCTGAGGAAGACATAGGTTTCCAACTACCTTGAAGTTAAGGGCTTGTGTGGATAGAAAGACAGAGATTCTGATCTTCGTATCAAGGGCTTACCCTGGTGTGGGTAAGACAGACTTGCTTGAAAGTATAAATCAAGGGACCTTTATCCAAGGTTGTTGGATACCCTTCTCACTGGGTTAAAAGACTTATATCTTGTTACTTGTAGTTTTACTACTTGTTTGATTCTGCTGCATATTGTATTGGAAGGAAAGTATAAATTTCTTATACTTCATTACTTGTACTCTATTTCATTTAGATTCTATACGCTTTAAGGTAGAATCTCATATTGTAATCTTTAGTTAAGTTTCAATTTTCGGATTCATATTTCCGGAACCTACTTTCAGAATCTCTTTCGAGTTTTAAGCAAGTACATTGAACTTGAAGTATATAAATTCATTCCTTATTCCAATTTTTCAATTGGTGTCAGAGGTGTTTTGAATTTTATTAGTTTAACTTTGTTAAACTTAGCTCTTTCCTTTGTTTAAGTAATTTTTAAAGTATACAATTCATCCCCCTCTTGTATATTGAGCATCTACATCATTATTTCGATCCTACAATTGGTATCAGAAACGGTCTATGAAATACTTATTCTCATGCATAAGTTTTTCTTGCTCACTTTCTCATTCTAATCTTTAAACTTTCTCATTCCGAACATTGAACATTCTCATTCCGAACATTGTAATTTCGAACCTTGTGATACGATATTTTTGTACTAACAAGTTTGTGTGCCGAAAGTTGTTTTTTAGTATGGAAGGAGTCAATGTTGGTTCTATTGATAATATAAATCCTACAATACTAACAATATTTGATGGTAATGACTATGAGTACTGGAGAGATCGATTGAAGACTTTTTTTATCAATACTGGAGTGGAAAACTTTGTTATGCTTACTAGAAATTATAAAATTCCTGATAAGGAAGTTAGAGCTTTCACTAACCAGGAAAAGAAAGAGCATCAACTCAATTATAAGGTACAAAATACCTTACTTTATTCAATGACTAGAAATATATATAGCCAAATTTATTCTTGTGAAGCATCTAATTGTATCTGGAATATGTTAGAGGTTGCACACTTTGGAACTTCTAAAGTGATCAAAACTAGGAGAGCTATGCTTAGAGCTGAATACCATGGCTTCAATTTTTCTTATGGTGAACCTATCTGTAAAGTGCAACAGAGATTTATGAATATAGTAAACAGTTTATAGTCTATGGGAGAGAAAGGGTTAGATGATGAAGCACTTGTGGATAAGATAATTGATATTATGATCAAAGAGTGGGAATCCAGAAGAACTGCTATAGATGTGAATAGGAAGGTCACTAAAATTTCTCTTGATGAGCTATTTGGAACTCTTCTCCAACATGAAACAAGAATTAAGAGAGATGCTAATAATTTCAAGAAGAAAAATGGAAATGGAACTGTTGCTTTTACAACAACATCAAATCAGATGAAAGCTAATACTCCTGAGAGGGAAACTAGATCCAAGTATAAGAAAGTTATATTCCAATCCGAATCTAGTGAGAGTGAAGTCTCTAAAAATGAGTTAGCAAATCTTGCTCGAAGGATGAACAAGATAGCTGGCCAGAGAAGTTTCCAATCCAAGTATAAGAAGAAGGAAAGGAAAAATAGGAAAGATTGATAAGTTACTTGTTATGAATGCAAGAGAGATGGAAATATTAGACCAGATTTCCCTTTGCTCAAAAAGATAGAAAGGAAAGAAAGGCATTCAGACAGGAACATAAATAGGTATTATAATGCCAAAGCTAAGAATGTTCTGAAAGCTAATGACACCTGGAGTGCCAGTGGTGGTGACTCTTCATATGAATCTTCTGATTATGAATCTTCAGGGAGGAAGAATCTTGGTCTAATAGGCAGATTACCTATTGACAATCATTGTTTTATGGATAAGGTACGAAATTCTAAATCATTGAACAATGTATCTTTAAATTCTAATGATAGTAAGCATTATAACTCCTCAGATGAATAATCCTCTTCTGATGAAGAAAATACTTTACCTACTTATGAAGAAGTATCTAGGTTTTCTGAACTTCTTGAAATTGAGAATTCCAAACTCAATAAGAAACATGATAAGGCAAACTCTAGGAATAAAATTATTACAAAAGATATATCAGATCATTCTAAAGATATTGATAAGAAAAATGATGACTTTGAATGTATTTCAAAAAATCTTGAGGAATTAAGTTCTTATAGGAACAAACATTCTAAAGAGTTAGAAAAAGAAATTTCTAAGAAAAGTGATTTCGAGCCTAGATCTAGTTCTAAAACTAATGATTTTGAAGATAAAAAATGGTTATAAAACACAAGTCCAAAATTTTTTCCTTAAAGTAGTGTTTTTCAAACTCTACCCATGGTAAAGAAAATTTTGATAAAATGTATTCTCAAATACGACCTTTAAGAAATAAATCCGGATTTGGTTATACCCATGCAAAACCAACTTTTAGTAACAATTACTTTGTTCCTCAAAGTGCCCCATTTTGTACCAAGTGTCAATGTGGTGGTCACTGGGCAAGGAATTGTTCCTTAAAAAAAACCCAATCTCTGGGATTTTATAAAGCTTAATTCTCTAATAAAATGTGGGTACCTAAAATTTTATTATCTAGAAATCTCAGATCCAAACATGTTTGGATTCCGAAAGTCTAATTCTCTTCTTGATTTCAGGAAAATAAAGAGAGTACCACTAGAAACACATGGTACATGGATAGTGGATGTTCCCGGCACATGACTGGTAACAAAAGCTATTTTGAAAATATTATCAAAACAAAAGGAGATATTATTCTTCAGTTTATTGGAACACAAATCAACTTGCTGATATTTTCACAAAATATTTGCCTTCTGATAGATTTGAATACATTAAACAAAATTTAGGAATGATAACCATAAGGTAATCATTCTTCATTAACTTTCTATTGAAAAAGTCTCCTTATAGTAATAAACACGTTTTCATAGGGGGAGTACAATTGATTGTTAGAGTAACTAAGTTTTTCAAATTTTGTTTTCAAAATATTCGGAACTAAAATTACGGAATAAGAATTTCCGGAACTAAAATTTTCCAGAATGGATATTTTCATATAGAAAACTTCTGTAATGGAAATTTTCATATTGAAAAATTCCGGAATGGAAAATTTCGTACTGGCATTTCCATAAAGTGATTTTCGTACCGAGGCTTTCATAATGAGATTTTCGTTTTTCAATTTTTTTGTAATGAAATTTTCATACTGAATTCCTTATAATGTTTTTTTGTTTTTTTATTGTCCTATTCATATTGAGTTTTCCGTACTGAGTTTGTTTTTCATATTGAGTTTTGTGAACTATGTCTTTTCGTAGTAAATATTTTTCATTGTTTTTTTTAAAATGTTACCCATTACGAATAATCCTCCTAATCCAATCCGAAAGGTATGATTTCCTTACTCAAGTTTTCATAATCATAATTTACTTGCTGGTATTTTCTTATTTTTTCGGTTTATAAGTTTTCTTAAATCCCTGTTTTAATAAAAACCTCAAAAGATCGGATCCAAGTTTTCTTGAGAATTAGTTTTCAACCGTCAGATTTGATCTCAGTTTTTTTACAACCGTTCTATCAACCGAGGAAGATGAACTGTTATATCATTGCCTATATAAAGGGGACCCCAAATGGTCGTCCCACCTCAGTTTTTCAAACTCCAGTATAAGGCCCCATCCTTATAACTTACTTAATCTTGAGTTATTACAAGATTACACATTGAGGATCTTTTCGAGTTTAGAGTTTTAGAGAATTAGATCACAAAACTTGCATTACATTCCACATATAAACAAAGTGGTTACATAAAGATAGTATTCTTCATTCCCATAAATGGAAACATATTTAAAATAAACATGGATTCTTTCTTGACACTTCCTTGACACTATCATCATATCATGTACCTTTCCCTTGACCTGTGAAAAACATTTCAAAAAACATGGGATGAGCATAAAAAGCTCAGTAAGGGATATAAAAATACGGAAAGGAAACATGGGTACATATATACATAAGGAAGAGATCATAATTTACCCATAAAACATAAGCACTTTAACATACATCATCAAATCATGAATAAATCATAGAAATCATAAGACATAAAGGTAACTTGATGCATTCATAACATTCTTACGTAGGGAGTAACCCTCTTGGTTACGTTTGGAATACCCATCACAGTATATTCCCTAAATCTCTTCGGAGAAACCTTAACGTTTCACTCCTTCGCGTTACCCAATGCATTGGAGAGCTATATCGGGCTCACCCGCCCTTAGTTTATCACGGAACCACCCGTTTTCATAATAATGCCCAAGAACCTCAACATAATCATATCACATAAAACATGCATAAAGGAAACATAACATTTCCACCTTTCAATCACAAGATATCAATACAACACATTGATATAAACACATTTTGAAAACCATTTTCAATACCAAAATAAAAGAAAATTAAAACATGGTATTTATTTTTCTTTTAAAAAAGAAGGTATGGCTTTTAGAGGAAGTCGAAACTCAAATAATGGTCACCGCGGCGGAGAAGTCGTTGTCACCGCATACGTACGACAAAAACATTCCCTTTTGTCATTTAGTAAACTCTTCGTATAAAAAAGATTCCTTTTGAATAAACGTAAAAGTAAAAGGGTTTTATACACCGTATAAAAGAAGGTTGTGTATAAAACAAAATATGCCTCAATGAAAGGAGATTGAGATGAAGTCCCATACCTCATACCCGACTTCACCCGACCGTTATTTAATCTCTTGAATAATAAACTTGAGTTAATCTCTACTTTCTTAAGAACCTTTTTCAAGTTCATTATTCCTTTTATAACATGTTATGAACATCATGTAATCATTTAAGTTAATAATGTTCATTTTTTCGGTATTTGGTTCTTAAGTAAAAAATAGACTTCTTACACTTACATGTTGTTAATTTGGTCAAAGGTTTGTTATATCCAGAATGATATTAATGATTTGGATAACATATATATCGTATATATTCATCATATACATGTATTTATAATATTAAATCACATTTAGAGGTAAGAAATGAAATGCACCGTTCATGGAGACGGTAAGCCGTACGTACGCATGAACGCTACTTCCATTTCTATTTCGTATTTTCTGGAATGGAATCATAATGATATAAGAGTATATTATAATTCCAGTATAATAACATATATAATATCATTAACTTTACCCTTTACACATCCCACATATGGTATTAATGAGTCAAATCACTTTCAGGGGGCTGTAGTCCGCACTTCCTAAAATGAAGATATCGTGTTTACCCATAATGGAAACAATAATGTTATGCCATAAATGAAAAAAACATAAGATTAAGGAAAGAATAAACATATTATATATCATATATAAAAATAGTTACATCATAATGGCCACCTTTTAAGGTGTTAAAAGAGTGTTGAACAATCATCGTTTCGGGAGGCAGAATTTCGCCATCCACGGAAACCGTATGTTCTTTAACCAGATGATATAGTTGTGTTAAAGTGTAGCTCTAATAAATAATATAACAACAGCCTAGTATATTGAAGATACTGGTGTTGTTACAAAATAAGTAAATAAAAAGATTTTAGGGGGTTGGAGAAGCAAAATAAAACAAATGAACATGAGAGAATGTATCACCTTTAAAAGTGTAACTCCTTTTGATTTGAGCCTAAAGGCTTCCTTTGAAAGGATTCCGACCAAAGGGAATCCACTAGGATGAGGAGAGGGATGTGGAGAGAGTAAATGGGCAGGGTATGGCCGAGCCAAAGGCTTGAGAAGTGTGTGAAATGAGGTAGAGGTGGGGGCCTTTTATAAGAGGAGAGGAGGGGCACTTTTGGAAATCATGAAACTATTATTTTATTTTAAAAAGTGTTTCGAATTTCTAAGGTCCCAAATTGATATATTTCTAAGATAAGATGATAAGTCTTAGAAATATTCCCATCCAATAGTTTTTGGACAAGTGTAGGTCTTAGATTTTATATTATCGTTTCATTTTATTTAAACTGTTCATTAATGAGGTCATCGTTGCATCATCATGATGTCATAATTAAATTAATTTATATAATGTATAAAAATTATAACACAAATATCATGATGTAGGAAATCGTTTTATATTTCCAAAGAGTATTTATAGACAAAAATATGATTACTATAACCTCTTCTAAAAATTGTTTTAGTAAAACAATTTATGTTAGTGTCATTTTCACCTTTATTTAAAAAAAGGCATTAAAGTCATTATCTCACCCAAGAGGCTCCATAGGGTCCCCTAAATCGACCCATGGGTTGTATTGGTCGGACATGACTCATCCAATAGGGGTAGGACAAGTGTAATGGTGTTTTCATATTTTTATAATATCATTTTTTCCTTAAATTACACTAATTACCTCTAATCGCGATTAAAAACTTAATAAGTTATTATTCACCAAAAAAATTATTTTAATCTCATTGAACCACATTTTACTTCTTAATGACAACCATGTATGTCAGATTTTTGAAATTCAAAACACAATGACGGAAAATTTTCATTTAAACGAAAAATCAGTGTTTATAAGTACCACTTAGTGGTTTCACTATTCATCAAAAATTGAAGTTTTTCAGAAAATTAACAAAAAATCACTCTAAGCTATATTTGATATTCCGAATTCAAAAATGAAGTCTATTTTACACAATTCAAAAAATATAAGTCACATTAATTAATTTAATAATTAATTCCCGATGTCAGAGCAAATAGCGTGTTTTTATAAAACAATAAGTATCAAAATATTGACACCAGTTTAAGTCTAATTTCAAAGTGAAACTGATTCCAATGACCACAATTGGATTAAATGGTAAAAATATATTCAGATTACACATTAAGACCAATTCAAAAGATAATCTAATCATATAAATAAATTAGATTAAGAAGCAGTTTTGATGTAAAATGCAGTATTTTTCACTATTCATTAAAAAATAAACATTGTCAGAAAAAAACCAAAAATTCACACAAAGTAAATTTTGATGTCTCAATCATAAAGAATAAGTTTATTTTGACAAAAATATCTTTTAAAATTGTCAAAAGATAGATTTAAAAATGGTTTTCCATCAAAAGCCAGTAAAACAATCTTTTAAAAATATTAGTGTATTCCATACTTAAGATTGGATTTATTTTCATTTTAAGCCTCTAAAACACTATCTAGTGCATTAATAGACATAGATAAAAATATCTATTATTAATTACTTAATTGGGATGTTACATCCTTCTCCCCTTTAGAAAATTGCGTCCCTGCAATTTATTTACTTATCAAATAAATGGGGGTACTTATCCCTCATTGCATTATCAGATTCCCATGTTGTCTCTTCCATCATGTGGTTTTTCCAAAAAACCTTTCCCTGCTTAATCACCTTATTCCGTAACACTTGCTCCCTGTGGTCAAGAATTTGGACCGTTTGTTCCTCATAAGATAGGTTCTCTTCCACCTGAACTACCTCTGGACTCGAAACATGAGATGAATCTGGCATATACTTTCTCAACATCGAAACATGAAAAAAATTGTGTACCTGAGATAAACTCGGAGGTAAAGCCACCCAGTATGCAACTGATCCAACTCTCTCCATAATTTCATATGGTCCAATGAACCTTGGACTCAGATTTCCTTTCTTACCAAATCGCATCACACTTTTCCATGGCGAGACTTTGAGAAAAACATGATCACCTACCTCAAAAGATAGATCCTTCCTCCTGTTGTCTGCATAACTCTTCTGCCAACTCTGAGCTATTCTCATGTGCTTTTGAATTAGCTGAACTTTTACTGCCATCTCTTTTACCAATTCTGGTCCCATCAGCTTTCTTTCACCCACTTCATCCCAGAAAGATGGTGTTCGACACCGCTTCCCATATAATGCCTAAAATGGTGCCATTTGTATACTGGAATGAAAACTGTTATTATATGAAAATTCAACCAAAGAAAGATGTTGGTCCCAACATCCCTGATAATCCATTGAACAAGCTTGTAGCATATCCTCCAAGGTCTGAATTGTTTGTTCTGACTGCCCATCTTATTGAGGATGAAATGTTGTACTAAAATTTAATTCAGCACCCAACGACTTCTAAAGGCCTTTCCAAAAGTTTGAAGTGAACCTGGGATCACGGTTAGATACAATGGAGAGAGGAACTCCATGTAACCTGACTATCTCTTTAAGATACAAACGGGAAAGTTGATCTAGGGAAAAAGTATCTCGTATAGCAAGGAAATGAGCAGACTTGGTCAAGCGATCAACAATAACTCAGATTGCATTACTACCTCGAGATGTCTTCGGTAATCCCACAACAAAGTCCATGGATATATTCTCCAATTTCCACTCTGGCACTGGTAAAGGCTGAAGCATCCATTTTGGTAACTACCGCTATGCTTTAAGCTGTTGACATGTCATACACTTCCCAGTAAAATCAGCAATATCTCTTTTCATTCCATCCCACCAGTAATACTCCCGCAGATCTCTGCACATCTTAGTACTACCAGGATGAACTGAAAACGGAGAACTATGAGCTTCACATAACAACTCACTCTTCAACTGTGAATCACAAGGCACACACAATCTCTTCCCAAATCACAAAATGCAATAATTATCAATTTTGAATTCAGGCAACTTACCTTTCTGAACCAGCTCTACCTTTTTCTGCAACTCACTGTCTTGATTCTGTGCTTGCTTGATTCTATCTGATAGAGATGATCTCACTGATACCTTAAAAGAAACAGAAGAACTTCCTACACCAACAACTTCTATGCCAAATTTCATTAAATCCTTAACCAAAGGATCACGTTCCAAACACAACATTACTAATGAATCATTACTTTTTTGACTCAAAGCATCAGCCACTTTATTAGCTTTTCCTGGATGGTAATGAATTGTACAATCATACTCCTTGATTAATTCCAGCCATCTCCTCTATCTCATGTTCAATTCTTTCTGGGTGAATATATACTTTAAACTTTTGTGATCGGTATATATTTCACACTTTACTCCATACAAATGATGCCTCTAAATTTTTAATTCAAAAACAATAGCAGCTAATTCCAAATCATGTGTAGGGTAATTTACCTCATGAGTCTTCAACTGTCGTGAATCATAAGCAATTACCTGATCATTCGGCATTAGGACGCAACCAAGTCCTTTCAATGAAGCATCAATGTAGATAACTAACTCATCATTCCTGGAAGGTAGTGCCAAAACTGGAGCATTCACCAATCTTCCTTTCAATTCCTGAAAAAAATCATCACATTCTTTTGTCCAGATAAACTTAACACCCTTCCGAGTTAGCTTAGTCATTGGACTAGATAACCATGAAAAATTTCTAACAAACCTTCGGTAATAGCCTGCCAAACCAAGGAAGCTACGAATCTCGGTTACAATTGTGGGTCTTGGCCATTCTTCCACAACTTTTGTTTTTGCAGGGTCAACAGTTATTCCATCTTTAGACACAATATGACCAAGGAATGAAATTTGTTGCAACCAAAAATCACATTTGCTGAATTTCCCATACAATTTATTTTCTTTTAAGGTTTTCAAAATGACCCTTAAATGTCTTTCATGCTCTTCTTTACTTTTAGAAAACACCAAAATATCATCAATGAAAACCACCACAAACTTATCCAAGAACTCCGGGAAAATTCTACTCATTAAGTCCATGAATACCGCAGGTGCATTGGTTAGCCCAAAAGGCATTACTACAAATTCATAATGGCCATATCTTGTACGGAATGTGGTCTTCGGAATATTTGCCTCCTTTACCTTCAGCTGATGGTACCCCAATCTCAAGTCAATCTTTGAAAAAAACTGAGCTCCCTGAGGCTGATCAAACAAATCATCGATATGAGGAAAAGGATATTTTTTCTTAACAGTGATATTATTAAAGGCTCTATAATCAATGAAAAGTCTCATTGAACCATCTTTATTTTTAACAAACAAGACAGGAGCACCCCATGGTGATGTGCTTGGTCTAATGAAACATTTCTCTAATAAATCTTTCAATTGCTCCTTCAACTCTAAAAGTTCAATTTGAGCCAATCGATAAGGGGTTTTTGAAATTGGCTTAGCATCAGGAACTAAGTAAACAGTAAACTCAACTTCCCGATCTGGTATTATTCCAGGAAACTCATCAGAAAAAACATCAGGATACTCATTTACCACTGGCACATCATTAATTTGAACAGTTCCTTTATTTTCAACGATGTGTGCAAGGTAACATTCATTTCCATATTTTACAAGTTTCTTGGCCTCTTGATAAGTTATCAAATGTAAGGGTTCATTCTTGTACACAAACTGAAAGTCTTTCTGAAAAGAAACTTCTTTAGCTCTACATTCAATCTTAGCATGGTAAGTAGAGATCCAATCCATACCCAGGATAACATCAAACTCTACTAGAGGTAGAACAATAAGGTTTGCAAGTAGGTTCTTTCCATAGATAAGGATAGGAAGAATCTTATATATTATTTTTGCCTCAACATTTCCCGCAGCTGTTTTTACCAAAAGTTCAGGAGTCATTTCTTGAGATGGTATTCCCATTTTACTAGAAAAGGATTCAGAGATGAATGAATGTGTAGACCCCGAATCAAACAACAAACTGGCATAATCTGAAAAAACAAACAAAGTACCTAATACAACTTCATTTGACGGACCGACATCTGCTGAAGTAGTTGCAAAGGATTTCACCACCCCTTTCTGCTTGTAGTCTAACTGCTTCCCATCACTCAAGCCCTTTTTCGGACACTCATTTTCATAGTGACCCATCTCATTGCACTTATAACATTTCACTAACTGTAAATCGAATTTGGTCTTACCTTCACCTTGATCCTTTTCAGTGCAATCACGAGCCTTATGTCCCATCTTACCACATCGGTAGCACTTTCCAGAATTCAGAAGACATTCCCCAGCATGCCTTTTTCCACATTTATCACAAACTGGAAACTTAGTTTTCTTACCATCAGACTTTTTTGAAGAATTATTACCTTTCTCCTGCCACCTCGGTCTCTTCTTCTGTTGGTTGTTATAGAAAACTTGGTCATCGAAAAACTCCATTTCCACCTTCTCAGCACATCGAACAAGCTTTTCATAAATTTTAAACTCACGAGAAGATAATTCCCTTTGATATTTTGGCTTTAATCCTGAGTAAAAACGATTGATTTTACTATCAGGGTCTCGGATAAAATTTGGAGCATACCTTGCCAATCGAGTGAACCTTTCTTCATAGGTAGCCACTGAGTCTTCCTCTTGCCTCAATTCCATGAATTGATTTTCCATCCTAAGTCGAACAGCCTTAGGAAAATACTTCTCAAGAAACATACCTTTGAATTCATCCCAACCGAGAGCATCAATCTCATCAGCGTCCCTGATATTTTTAACCATCGACCACCACTGATCTGCCTCACACTCCAAACGGTAAATAGAAAGACTAACCTTTTGATTGTATTAACACCCCATGACATCAAAAATCTTCTCCAGTGCTTTAATCCACCCTTCAGCTAGCACAGGGTCAGATGATCCTATGAATGATGGGGGATTTTTCCTAATGAAATGTTCCACCACTTACATGTTCCTCTGCGGTTGGTCTGGCTGATCTCGTGCATGGATACCACCACCATTTATAGCTTGAGTCAACTGCGCCATTACTGCAAAAAACTGTTCAGTTCCAATTCCGACCATCTCAGGATGCTGATTCGGAAGGTTATTTCCTTATGTATGCCTTCCTAGCACTGCTTCCCTGTTTCCTCTGCGAAAAACCATTCTGAACAAACATGTCTTAGATGAAGCAACATTGTAATCATTAAATGCTATATCATTTCAAAAAAAAAATATTTTTGGATAATCATTTAATAGAATTCTAACTCCTAAAGTTATCCAAACCGACCTCTAATACCAACTATAAGGCCCTAGCCTTATAACTTACTTAATCTTGAGTTATTACAAGATTACACATTGAGGATCTTTTCGTGTTTAGAGTTTTAGAGAATTAGATCATAAAACCTGGATTACATTCCACATATAAACAAAGTGGTTACATAAAGATAGTATTCTTCATTCCCATCAATGGAAACATATTTAAAATAAACATGGATTCTTTCTTGACACTTCCTTGACACTATCATCATATCATGTACCTTTCCCTTGACCTGTGAAAAAAATTTCAAAAAACTTGGGATGAGCATAAAAAGATCAGTAAGGGATATAAAAATATGGAAAGGAAACATGGGTACATATATACATAAGGAAGAGATCATAATTTACCCATAAAACATAAGCACTTTAACATACCTCATCAAATCATGAATAAATCATAGAAATCATAAGACAAAAAGGTAACTTGAGGCATTCATAACATTCTTACGTAGGGAGTAACCCTCTTGGTTACGTTTGGAATACCCATCACAGTATATTCCCTAAATCTCTTCGGAGAAACCTTAACGTTTCACTCCTTCGCGTTACCCAATGCATTGGAGAGCTATATCGGGCTCACCCGCCCTTATTTTATCACGGAACCACCCATTTTCATAATAATTCCCAAGAACCTCAACATAATCATATCACATAAAACATGCATAAAGGAAACATAACATTTCCACCTTTCAATCACAAGATATCAATACAACACATTGATATAAAAACATTATGAAAACCATTTTCAATTCCAAAATAAAAGAAAAGTAAAACATGGTATTTATTTTTCTTTTAAAAAAGAAGGTATGGCTTGTAGAGGAAGCCGAAAATCAAATAATGGTCACGGCGGCGGAGAAGTCATTGTCGCCGCATACGTACGACAAAAACATTCCCTTTTGTCATTTAGTAAATGCTTCATATAAAAAGGATTCCTTTTGAATAAACGTAAAAGTCAAATTGGTTTATACACCGTATAAAAGAAGGTTGTGTATAAAGCAAAATATGCCTCAATGAAAGGAGATTGAGATGAAGTCCCATACCTCGTATCTGACTTGACCCGACCGTTATTTAATCTCCTGAATAATAAACTTGAGTTAATATCTACTTTCTTAATAACCTTTTTCATGTTCATTATTCCTTTTATAGCATGTTATGAACATCATGTAATCATTTAAGTTAATAATGTTCATTTTGTCGGTATTTGGTTCTTAAGTCAAAAATAGACCTCTTACACTTACATGTTGTTAATTTGGTCAAAGGTTCGTTATATCCAGAATGATATTAATGATTTGGATAACATATATATCATATATATTCATCATATACATGTATTTATAATATTACATCACATTTAGAGGTAAGAAATGAAATGCACTGTTCATGGAGACGATAAGCCGTACGAACGCATGAACGCTACTTCCATTTCTATTTTGTATTTTCTGGAATGGAATCATAATTATATAAGAGTATATTATAATTCCAGTATAATAACATATATAATATCATTAACTTTATCCTTTACACATCCCACATATGATATTAACGAATCAAATCACTTTCAGGGGGCGGTAGTCCGCACTTCCTAAAATGAAGATATCGTGTTTACCCATAATGGAAACAATAATGGTATGCCATAAATGAAAAAAACAGAAGCTTAAGGAAAGAATAAACATATTATATATCATATATAAAAATAGTGACGTCATAATGGCCACCTTTGAAGGTGTTAAAATATTGTTGAACAATCATCGTTTCGGGAGGCAGAATTTCGCCATCCACGGAAATCGTATGTTCTTTAACCATTTGATGTAGTTGTGTGAGAGTGTAGCTCGAATAAATCTTATAACAACATACTAGTATATTTAATATACTTGTGTTGTTACAAAATAAGTAAATAAAAAGATTTTATGGGGTTGGAGAAGCAAAATAAAACAAATGAACATGAGAGAATGAATCACCTTTAAAAGTGTAACTCCTTTTGATTTGAGCCTAAAGGATTCCTTTGAAAGGATTCTGCCCAAAGGGAATCCTGTAGGATGAGGATAGGGATGTGGAGTGAGTAAATGGGCAGGGTATGTCCGAGACAAAGGCTTGAGGAGTGTGTGAAATGAGGTAGAGGTGGGGGCCTTTTATAAGGGGAGAGGAGGGGCACTTTTGGAAATCATGAAACTATTATTTTATTTTCAAAAGTGTTTCGAATTTATAAGTTCCCACATTGATATATTTCTAAGATAGGATGATAAGGCTTCTAAATATTCCCATACAATAGTTTTTGGACAAGTGTAGGTCTTAGATTTTATATTATCGTTTCATTTTATTTAAACTGTTCATTAATGAGGTCATCGTTGCATCATCATGATGTCATAATTAAATTAATTTATTTAATGTCTAAAAATTATAACAAAAATATCCTGATGTATGAAATCTTTTTATCTTTCCAAAGAGTATTTATAGACAAAAATATGATTAGTATAACCTCTTCTAAAAATTGTTTTAGTAAAACAATTTATGTTAGTGTAATTTTCACCTTTATTTAAAAAAAGGCATTAAAGTCATTATCTCACCCAAGAGGCTCCATAGGGTCCCCTAAATCGACCCATGGGTTTTCATGGTCGGCCATGACTCATCCAATAGGGATAGGACAAGTTTCATGGTGTTTTCATATTTTTATAATATCATTTTTACCTTAAATTACACTAATTACCTCTAATCGCGATTAAAAACTTAATAACTTACTATTCACCAAAAAAATTATTTTAATCTCATTGAACCACATTTAACTTCTTAATGAAAACCATGTATGTCGGATTTTTGAAATTCAAAACACAATGATGGAAAAATTTCATTTAAACGGAAAATCAATTTTTATAAGTACCACTTAGTGGTTTCACTATTCATCAAAAATTGAAGTTTTCCAGAAAATTACCAAAAATTCACCCTAAGATATATTTGATATTCCGAATTCAAAAATGAAGTCTATTTTACAAAATTCAAAACATATAAGTCACATTAATTAATGTAATAATTAATTCTCGCTGTCAGAGCAAATAGCGTGTTTTTATAAAACAATAAGTATCAAAAGATTGACACCAGTTTAAGTCTAATTTCAAAGTGAAATTTATTCCAATGACCACCATTGGATTAAATGGTAAAAATATATTCAGATTAAATATTAAGACCAATTCAAAAGATAATCTAATCATATAAATAAATTATATTAAGAAGCAGTTTTGATGTAAAATGCAGTATTTTTCACTATTCATTAAAAAATGAACATTGTCAGAAAAATACCAAAAATTCACACAAAGTAAATTTTGATGTCCCAATCATAAAGAAAAAGTTTATTTTGACAAACATAGATTATAAAATTTTCAAAAGATAGATTTAAAAATAGTTTTCCATCAAAATCCAGTAAAACAATCTTTTAAAAATATTAGTGTATTCCTTGCTTAAGATTGGATTTATTTTTATTTTAAGAATCCAAAACACTATCTAGTTCATTAATAGACATAGATAAAAATATCTATTATTCATTACTTACTTGGGATGTTACATCCAGTGTCCCAAAGCTCTGCCTCCCTGTTTTATGGCCGTTCTGATCTTCAACATTCTCTGTTCCGAACTTCTCAGAAATCTTCACATCCGAATGTCTGTGGAAGCAGACTCTCAAGACATGTCTTCATCTAAGCCAATTTCCAAGTGGTTAGTATATAGATAATGGTTGGTTCATCCTGATTTCATCAAAAAGTATGATTCTCTTATATCCAAGAACATAAATCTTAACAAATGGGAAGATGTTGTTGTGTCTAAGCCTGGGAATCAAGATGAAGTATATTCGGATTTTCTTATAGAATTCTATGAGACAGTTTCCTTCTATAAGGATGATGGTAGGGATAAATTATCATTTATGTATTATGGAAAGACTTATAAGCTTTCTTATGCCAAGGCAGCCAACTTGGTAGGGATGAACAATGAAGGAGAAGCCGAGTCCATTTCTCATGTTTTGCCGGATTCAAAGGGAAGCTTCGACAAGGAAAAGGATTTGGAAACTCTCGGACTGTCAGATGAAAAGGCTCCGAAGATTGCTTCTCTGCCTATGAATTTTCAGATTCTAGAATTATGGGTACAAGGTCTTATCGTACCGAGGAAAGGTGACAAAGATAGTCCGAAGAAGAGCGAGATCTACATCCTAGATTTTCTGATAAATCTGAGGAAGTTTAATCTGATGAAACACATTCTTATTACCCTTGAGAATGTTAAGAAAGGTAATATAAGATCTCAGATCATAATGTATCCAGCAATACTCTCGAAATTAATAATTCTATGCCTTGAGTCTTTCAAGGAGGCTTTCAAGTCTAAGCCAAGAGTTTGCAAGATTATGTAGGTGAGTGATGGTACTATCAAATGTATGGATGTTGATTTTGACAAAAAGACTGGTCAGTTTGTTGATTTACCAGCTCAAGAAGAAGCGGTTACGAAAGTTGATGAACCTGAATCCTCTATGACAGTGAAGAAGATAAAGTTGAAAGAATTTGAAGCTGAAGCAGAGAATCCCAAATCTAAGGAAGTTTATTCCGCACCTCCAAAACCAAAGAAGAAGAAAGATTATCCTATTGAGGTGGTTTCTAAGTGGAGGGAAATCAAAGAGAAGAGAGTGCAAGGGGAACCTCATTTTGGCTTGAATCCTGTGGAGGCTACGACCTTGAAGGAAAAGACAGCGGATGAGTTAGAAAAACAAGTGAATGAAAAGAATCTTATGAAAAAGATGTCTAAAGCTGAGGTGGTTCAGACATTGTTAACATTTACTGAGATGGCCTCTGGAAACATTCCCGTTCCGAGATCTTTCTCTTTGGAATCTCTATCTGAGACTCCAGGAAGAAACTTTGTCATTCTGGAAGAGGCAGTTGCTAAGCATGTTGTGGAAGTTGAGTAGATAGAGCAAGTGGAAGAGGAAGAAGCAGTTTCTGAAGGTAGTGGTGAGACTGGAGTTGTTTTGAAGCAAGTAGATGATTATAAGGGGACACCTTCGGAACATTTGTTACTCAGAACTTCAGAAGCTGAGTCATCTAAGTTAGTCACTCCAGGGGAGGATGAGGAGAAAGGAGAACAACAAGTAGCTTATCATGCAGAGGAAGAAAAACTTCTACTTTATATTTCTCAAATGAAGAATGTAGAGGATGGTGCTCTAAAAGTTGATGATGATGAAGACAATGCTGTTCAAATTTCTGATAGTGAATAGAAAACTCCGGAACAGGACTCCATTCCAAAAAAGGACAAGGGAAAGAAACTCGTTGTTGATACCCCAAGCTCAGTAGCTGTAAACAGAATGGAAGTTGGTAGTTCCTCAAAGAGAAAGCTTGAGGAAATTGAAGAAGAAAATTGTCAAGAAAAGTCACGGATTCAGAGTCATCTTCATTGGGGCATGAATTTGTTGTTCAGTCATTAAAGAAGTTGTTAGGTTCTATTTCGACTTTCTCAAGTATTGATTCAAGATTCTAGATGCTTCAACACAATTTGAATCAGAAAACAGACTCTGTATCCATGGTTATGGATAAATGTGTTGATATATAGGCTCAGTTCAAAACTTTCTTTGTCAGCTATGAAGCCCACAAAAGATCTTGCAAGAGGATGACTAGTTGGTCGAGGAAGACTGTAGAAGAGATGAGAATCTTTGATGAATTACAAGATAATGGGAAGGATGACTTTGAGACAGAAGACATGAATATAAATGATATTACTTCATCCTTTGAAGAAAAGTTGATAGATGAAAAGAATTTACGGATTCAAGAAGTCAGAGATCTGAATGGGAAGTTGAATTCTGTTGCTCAGAACTGGAGGAATGAAAGGGATCGTCAGAATGAGTTTGAAGAAAAGTTGTTAAAGAAAGAACAAATCTTTAAGGCTCAGGAAGAAAAGCTTAAAGCCTAGGAAGAAATGATTGAAGCTCAAAGTGCAAGAATTTTTGTGTTAGAGAAGCAAGCCGAAGAAGACCATAAAGATCTGAAGAAGATAAAGACTATTCATAAGGGTCTCATGGAGAAGGAAAAAGATCCAAAATAGACAAATCCGATCTTTTATTGTATCTTGACTTCCTTGTTTTTTAATTTTCAAATGTAATGAAAATTGTACTTGCTCATCTCTTTTGTTGTTGATACTAATTTTTCAGGTACTTTTGTTATATTTTCCATTCCCTCGAATTGTTTTTGAAAATCCCAAAGGGGGAGAAGGAAAAGAATCCTAACAAAAAGGGAAAAGGAAAAAGAACCTTAACAAAGGGGTGAGAAAGAAAGAGAACTCTAATAGAGTTTATCTAAGGGGGAGTTTTTCATTAAAGAAGACATTCTTATTCTTAATGAAATATCATTCTAGAAATCGAGAATATGATCCTTAGAGTTTGAAAGCCTAAGGGGGAGTTAGTCGTATTCATCAACATCCATAAGCAAAGGGAGATAAGCCTTAATGGGATAATGTTTTCTTTCATTATTTTATAACCCTTACTATGATATTTATGCTTATCCCATGATTTTGAAATTTTTTCCCCAAGACATGAAAATGAATAGTTTCATGGATGAGATCAAGGAAAATTAATGCTATCTAAAACATGGAAGTATACATGTTTTTTAATTGTTTTTATTTATGAAAAAAATGGAATCTAAGTATAAGTGTATACTTTGTAATTTATTGGGATGTAATGTTATAGTTAAGGCCAAATTCTCTAAAACACTAAACCAGAAAAGATTCTCAATGTGAATTCATGATTTAGCACTATATTAGGTAATGTTTAAGGCCTTGTCCTTATAGTTGGTACCAATGGTCTGTTTAGACATCTTTAGGGATTAGAAGTTTGAGTTAAATAAAGGGTTAGTCCCTATGTCTATTATTTTTGATAAATTTATGTTTTATAAATTTTTTAGATCCTGGAATGTCGGTTTGAAATGGAAGGAGGAGGATCTCAGACAACATTCATATCTCTTCCTGATGAAATGCTTGCAATAATTATAGAAAAGTCATGTTCAAATGATTGTGAAACTTTTTCTAGAATACAACTCACTTGCACGAAGTTTTTGGAGATGTCAAACAACTCTACTAATCCTCAATATCATCGTGGATCATGGGTTGTATTTAATCAAATCATAATTTCACAATATTCTAATATTTTTAGGAAAGATAAATATTATCATGGAATTTTCCATTATTTTACCTTATCTCGTGATTTTGATGGATTTTATGATTTTGAAAAAGGTGATGAAGAAGGAGCCCCTTGAACAACCTATTTATATTTTATCTGAAAATATATTCTCTTATCACTTACGTACTAAATTTTAAAAAAACAGTTAACTAAAAGTTTCAACTCAAATTCGGTCTGACCATTTTATGAAAATCGTGTTTTTTTGGATGTTTTGTAATTATATTCCATTCATGATTATTGTCCAAATTTTTTTTCCTATAAACACCCATATTACCAAATTTGTATAAGTGTATTTTTATGAAGGGAGAAAATTATTTGGAAGGATCTCTAAATAATTTTTGTAATGCATGAACCTTCTTCCTATGTGAACAATATGACGATGAAACCATATAGACACCATGATGAAGGTATTTTTTCATTCTATTTGAAATAGTTTTATTTTATTATATGGATGTGGAAAAATTAAAAAAGTACTATATATATAATGCTTCATGAATTTAGATTTTGAGGACTTAACGTATGGGGATGAAAATGAAAGGTATAATAAAACCATTGAATTTAAAACAAGTTAGGGTAATTTTTGAGTTTTATAAAAAATAAACCCTATAAGATGGGATACAACCTGTCAGGTCTGGAATGGCCACAATAAAAGAACCCACAACCAAAGGGCAGCATGGTCAATTGCCTACAACTAGCCTACATGAAGCCTCTGGTTATTATGACTTATTCCTTTTAGTTAAATGATTTTATGGATCAAGAATAATGTTATTTAGGAATGTATATTTTTTCTAATGGATATCAATAGTATAGTAAAATGATTTGGTTATTTAGTGATAATTTTTATTTTGGATGATGATATCTATTTTTTGGAAACACAATATGTCTATGGAAAATAGAATACTTTGGGATTTCATTTGAAGAGTAATGGTGGAATTTGTTTTGGAGGAATATGGGTTTTTATTGTGGACTTATATGATTTTTGGGATATTTAAGGAAATTATTAATTTATCATAAAGAATAAGTGTTTAGGTTAATTACACTTTAGTCTGAGTCTTTTAGAGTAGTCGATATTTTTGGAGATAAATGTTAAGATTTACTGTTGAATACAATGTGATTAAATACTTCTGTGTTTTTCGTTTCAATAATAGTTTGGATTATTTTGAAAATTTTTAAGGACAATTGTATATTGAATGGTATTTGTTCAAGTGTTGGTATTGATTGTTGAAATTTTGAGATTAAGAGTTGTATTACTTTTTATAATGTATTTTTTTTTGGGGTTATATGATCTCGTAATAACCATTTTTATTTTGGATGATGTCTAAAGATATGATAAATATTTATTCCATCATTTTTTTGTTATGTGATACTCTAGATGTTGATTCTAGAGCTGTTAATGTGACCAAGTCAGTTTGAATACTCATCATTTGGTGAAAAATGATTTTGTGGTAGTAATTTAGTAAATTATGAAAGTCTACATGACAAGAATGTATGTTTCCTTATGTTTTTGTCAAGATCCTAAATAAATTATTAAACATTATTAAAAGTAATATAAAAAACGATTTCTGTTAACTTGTCATACTAGGTAATAAATTATTGTTTAACCCATCATATGTTTGTGATTTCTTGATTGTTAACTTTCTCCTAATTATGTTTTCTATCATTATCCATCAGAACATGATGGTTTGTTTTCCCCTCCATATCTCGGTTTTCATGGATTCCTAGTATCTATTATCTCAGGTATCCTTTGTACTACTCTTTATTTTTAAATTGATTGTTTTATTGACTATTTTTCTGATGTGGGACTTTTAATGAAGTTTCTGAGCCCAATTTTTAAAATTCAACAATGCAATTCCCAAAGGGGGAAGGATGTTACATCCCAGGTAAATAAAGAATATTACATTTTAATATTTATTAATATTTTTAATTAAATATTAATTATAATTTAAATGGAATTCTATGTTAGATGGCATACCCGACACACTACAATGGGTTTCTCCAAAGTCTTACAATGTTGAGTTCTACTAAAAAATGACAATATAATATTATTATTTAAAATATTAGTTTACGCCTATCCATTGTATTCTAGTGAATTTATATAACTATCTATAATATTATTATATATTTTTGTTAAATGTTTTTAAATTTATCCAAAAAAAATTATTGTCTCAAAATAAAAAAAATATAATTTTAAGCACAAATACTCTATTATTCTTTAAAATGTGGTTTTACCACCTTTTGATTGAAAACCCATTTTAAATCGAGTTTTGGTAACTTTTATATGTTCTATTTGAAAAAATAGTATTATCATTTATAATCGGGGCATCAAAATTTACTTTGGGTGAAATTTTGGTATTTATCTGATAAAGTTCATTTTTTATTAGTAGTGAAAAATACTGTATTTTAATTCCAACTTCCTTTTAATATTATTTATTTATATGTTTATTTTATAATTATAAAATTTTTTAATGTTAATTAGATTATATTTTTACCATTTAATCATATTTTGGTAATTGGATGTAATTTCACTTTGAAATTGGACATAAACCAGTGTTAATATTTTGATAGTTATTATTTCTTAAAAACACACTTTTTGTTTTGACAACTACAATTAATTTTAAATAAATTTCTATAACTTAAGTGTTTTAAATTTATAAAACTTGATTTCTTATTTGAAGTAATGAGGTCCAAATTGTGTAAATAGATAACAATAATTTTTAGACATTATGGATATTTACATTATTAAAAAATTTATTTACCATGGTTAAAGGGTAAATATGGTAAATAAGGGAACCAAAATATTTTTATAATAATATATAATTACCCAAAATGTGTTCTATTACTATTTTCTAATATTTTTATGACTATGAGCTTCCTTGGGTCGATTTAGGGACCCCATGGGGCCACTTGAGAGTGATAATAACACTTTATATTAATTAATTTAATGTAATGACAAAAATGACATAAACGTATATCTTTTAGAAAATTAATTTTACATCGGGTTATATAAGTTATCTCATTGACTATAAAAATTCATTTGAAAGCAAAAATATTTCCTACTTGATGTTATTTTTTTAAAAACAATTTAACATCCAATACATAAAATAATTTATGACACAACAATGATGAATTGTCAACCTCATTAATGAATTATTAAAATAAATAAGACTATAAAATTAAAACAATATAAAAAACCCTTCCAAAAAATATTGGATGATTTTGTTTCAAACATGAGCCATATTATATTTTCCTTTAATGAGTTTTGGACATTTAGAAACTGAAAATCATTATATAATAAAATAATATTTTCATTCTTTCCTAAAGAGCCCCTCCTCCCCCTTATAAAAGGCCTCATTTATATCTCATTCCTCACACTTCTCAAGACACTTGTATCATCCAAAATATACCCAGTTAATCTCCGTAAATTTATATCCTCCTCCTTGAAGCCTTCCCCTAGGTAGAAGACAATTCATGTAAACCTTTTGGTTCAAATCGAAGGGAGATACCCGATTTAAAGGTAACGTCTTTCTTAAGTTCTTCTTTTGTATTTTACATCTCCAACACCATTAACGCTTTTTATTCATTTATTTTATTACAAAAAAGTATCCTAAATATAAATGGTTGTTTTTATGAGTGGATTAGAACTAAACTTACACACACCTCCTTTTAATAGTAAAAAACATACTATTTCTATGGACAACGAACTACTGCCTCATGAAACGATGATTGTTCAGTCTTCTCCTACCACATCTCATGGTGGTCATTATGAGGGAACTGTATTTAAATATGATATATATTTTGTTTTTGTTTTATTTATTATTATATATATTATATTTACAAACAAACCTTTTTGATTTCCAATACATTTAAATAGGATAATTTCAATTAAGGAAGTGTGGGCAACCGCCCCCTCAAGGTGATATTATTCGTTCACAACATAAATGGAACGTATAAAGGATGGAGTTAATGAAATTATTTATTATATATATATATATATCATATGATGTTATACTATAATTATAATATACTTATGTATCATTATGTTTTCATTCCATTAAATATGACATAGAAATGAAAGTAGCGTTCAAGCCTATGTACGGCTTACTGTCTCCATGAACAGTGCATTTCATTTCATATCTACAAATGTTATGAAATATTATAAATATTATAAATATATAAATATACATGATATAAATTATATATATTATATATAAATCATGAATACCATTCTATAGATAATGGACTTTTTACCACCTGAACAACATGTAATTATAAGTAGTTCATTTTTGACTTAAGTACCAAATATCGACAAAACGACCATTATTAACTTAAATGATTAAAAAATGTTTAAAACACGGTAAGAATTGTTATAAAAGAAATATTAATCTTTAAAAAGGTTTTTATGCAAGTATAAATTTTCTTTTTCTTAATATTCATGAGAATAAAGAACAAACAGGTCAAGTCGAAAACGATGTAAGGGGTTTCTTATCTCACTTTTAATTCCATGTGATTTCCATTGTTCGCAACTAATTTCATTAATGTGGTGTATTTTGTAATTCCATTTGATATATATTATCATGATTCTTATTAAATTTATGATATTATGTGAATCATTTGGTGGTTTTTAATTTTTTGTCATATGACTCTATTGATTGCTATGCGGTAAGGGGTTTTCATCTCACTTTTTATTCCTATGAGATTCATGCTATATTTTCCACTATTTTCTTATGTGTGGTGTATGTACTGCCTGTGATAGTATTATTTTCCTAATATACTTTAATTTATGGGTATTTAAATATTCATTGAATGATCCTTCTTTCATGGAGTGTATGTTTTGTACGTTACCAAATCAGTAAGGGAACCTTTCACCCTCCTCTGTTTAAAAGAGTTATTTCTGTTATTTCTTTTAATTTACATATTCTTATGTTGGGATATGTTATTCTATATCCTTATTGGTTAAATTTTTTTCCCTAGTGATGGGGTACACTTTTCTCCCCCATCAATTCTTTTTCTAAATTTTTAGGTGACGATGTTGGGCTGTCGAATTTCTGTAAGGGAACTTTTCAACCCAATTTCAATTATTTTGTTAAACTTTTACATGGTGATTATTTTGTGATATGAATATTTGTGAATGAACTATAATTGTTTTACACTAAAAATAATATCATATTGAGTGTATTTATATTTTTTGCACTTTATTATGTAATATATTTATCCTTAATCTAAGGATACAATTTTTATAAGGGATTTTGTCTCAATTTACATTCCATTGAGACTTCATTGTTGTTATGAACCAATTCACTTTTATATTGTGTATATTTTTTCCATTGATGAATTATATCATGAATCTCTCTATCCCCAAGATATTATATGTTTTTACTGTTGTTATTCCTTAATTATTTGTATTCAAGCATATCTCATTTTGTTAAAAACACATTCTATAAAATATCATTTTAAATGATTTAAATATTTATTCATCTAACTAATTCTCATTAATGTACATGTTTTAAAAGAGGGTTTTATGATTTATTTATTTGTAAATTGAACTTTTAAAATGATAATTCCCTTAAATGTTTCAATGTGGTATGTGACACATTCATTCCAAAAATGACTTTATTAAATGTTATAAAATGATATCAAAATGGTTTCATAAAGCATTGTTTATTTCATTATCTTGAATTGATATATTGTTATTTGAATGTGGAAGTTTTATATTTCCTTTATACTTGTGATATGTGTTATGATTATGTCATGGATATTGGGAATTGTTTACGTATATGGGTCGTTCCATGATAAACCTTGGGAGGGTGAGCTTGAGATAGCTCTACAATGCATTGGGTAATGTGACGGAGGTAAACGTTAATGTTTCTCCTAATATATTTAGGGAATATACTATGCTGGGTATTATAAAGAAACTCTCTATGCTCCAGTGATAACTATAATGTAATTATGATATGGATGCCACAAGTTACCTTTATGATTTATAACTTCTGTGTGTTATTCATAAATCTCATGATTTTATTAGGTATGTTATGATTGAAAAGTATAGTTTCTTTTTTTTGTATTTATTGATGGGATAGTGTTTTCATTCCATATTTTATAACCCTTACTGAGCTATTTATGTTGAACCTAATTTATTGAAATGTTTTCCATGGGACTTATAGATTAATAGGGTCAATGATGGGATCAAGAAAAAGTCATGATGTCTAAAACATGTCACTAGACATGTTTCTTATTAAGTGTTTTTATTTATGAAAAAAATGGAATGTTACTAGAAGGGTCTACTTTGTTATTTTTTTAGATATAGTGTAATTGCTATGGCATAATTCCCCAAAACTCTAAACCTGAAAAGATCCTCAATGTGAATCCTTGATTAAACTCCAGATTAAGTATTGTTTAAGGCCATGTACTTATATTTATTTCCATAGCTATTGTCAAATCTAATGTAGTTTTTATGTTTATAAAAAATATTATAGTGCGTTGACTTTTATATGTGATATAGTGGATACAATTTTTTTTAAAAGATACTTTATATTAACAATTTTCTCCTGAAAAAATATCCAAAATGGGAAATTTTATAAATTTATAAAATATAAGGTCAAAATGGCCATACAATAGTAATTTTACAAGTTTTGGGTATGTTTTAATTATTATTGATTGTTTCTATCCTTAAGTAAAACCATTTTTACATCAATTGTGGTAAATAATTTTTACTCTATTCACCATTCAATATGGGAAAATATAATTTAGGCATTATTAGATAGTATAAATTATTAATATTAGATATACAAAATTAGCTTTACCAATTTCAACTCATATTATTGGTGGAATCTAATTAAAAAATTATCTCAAATATTTGTCGAAAAAATAATTATTCAATAAATGTTTTTAAGGAATATAAGAAATCATATTAGCAATATGAAAAGTAATCAAAAGCATATCAATTAAAATTAATATTTATATATATAATATATATAAATTTAGTTAAAATATTTTTTAATTCAGGTTTATTTTAAATAATTAATATTTAGAAATCTTATACACATTAAAACGGTTTTCAGGAAAAACATGTTTAATAGCTAAAAACAAAACTATACTAAATTATAGTATAAAAAAGATTTAAATGTAATTAAATAAATTTATTATAACAAAAAATATAATTTTAATTTTAAATTAAATAAAAATAATAATGAGACATAATTTATTAAGGTGGAATAATAGTTTTATATTAATTGTTATTTTCACACTTCATTAAAAAATTATTTTTTTATGAAAATGTCAAAAATTCCCTAATAATTTATATCGATATGATGATTTAAAAAATAAAGGTTTTTTGTTTAAAAAATTAACAAATTTTATTTTAAAATAATTTCTGTCCATAAAGAGGAACAAACCACCTTTTTGAAAAAATAAAATCATTTAATGAACAACTGTTTTTCTTTCAAATGGTTCTCTTTTAAATTTATAATCAATAGATAATGATTGAATTTATTTTATACATGTGTAAAAGAAATAATTTTAATTCTTTAGATATTATTATTTACCCCATCTATATTAATATCTAGGTTATAATGGTGATTTCAAAGTAATAATATTTTAATAGATTATCACATTTCGTTTAAACACGATATGTCCCGCATTGAAAGATAGCGATGAAATTGAAATTATTTAAAAATAAGTTTATTATAAAGGGTTTTGGTGTTACATTATCATATAATCATAGAGTGGCATGTAATAAATTCTATCTTACATGATGTTAGATTATTAAAATATTGATGTGTTATATTCTACCTAATTAAATAAATCACATCCTCACAATTTAATCATGATCATAGTAATCAATGATTTAAAATTTAAAAATACATTTTATGAAACCAACCTCTTAAAAATTATTAAAAAAATCCAATGGATAAAATATAATGTTATGTGTGAAGTTCATTTACAATATCAAATTATTAGATTTTCATGTAGATAATATTGATGTCAAGTGAATATTTTGATATGGAATAAAAGTGTAAGTTCTTATAGATAATTACTTAGATCATTGATAATAAGAAATGGAATGATCTAATGAAATTTAAGGACCATGATACCATAAATATGTTATGATTTTAATGAAGATTTTATTCATTTAATTAAAAGGTTATGGGATACATGTTTTATTTCAAGATATTTTTATTTTAAGTTGAGAAGTTATTTTATCTCCTAATAATATATGGAAACAAAATTACATTATATATTTCTATTTCATAAGCACAATTTCATCATTTGGTTGTGTTGGGTTCATTTTAAAATTCGTCCCATACTCTTAAAAATTAATATCCAAATATTATTTTTTATGTCTGTAACAGAAAACCAACATTTTAACATATCATAATATCCTAAAAGGGTAACACACTATTCCTCTTACCCTTATTAAAAAAAATGGTTATAATAATTTATGATCATATCCAAATTTAATTTGAATCTACTAATATCCAAAATTAAATATTAATACCAAATTATTAACAAAGTTCATTACTTATATAAATGAAAAAATATCCAAATAAACTCAATAACCACACTATGAATGATCATTTTAACCATAAAGTATATATCATTATATAAGATACCGACCATAAAAATTAAATAACAGTGCATTTAATTCAAGAATTTAACTTCTTTTAAATAGATGATCATTTTATGATTAATGTTTTAGAGAAATAATTCAAAAATCATGCACTACAGAACCATATAATAATAAGTGGAAACATTCAACCAGAATCCATTTTTTCAATGATATAAAAACTTTTAAAATAATGTATGATTTATTTTAATGGATAATGTTCCTGAAATTCAGTTGAATTATTCCTTTAGATTTTCCATCCTAATGTATTGTGTATTTTTTAAAAAAATTACGGTATGAGCCCAAAAATATCATAAAGGGATATAAAAAATTTTAAAACCATTATTACAGTGAAAAAACATGACAAAACATAAAAATCATTTTCTAAAAAACATATATTATTACCCAGAATGAAAAGAATCATTCATTTAAAAATATCTTTCATATTACCTTTTTTCAAAATGATTTCAATGAATGACCACTCAAAATCATAGAATAATCATATAGGTACATTTTTGACATAAAATCAATGAACCCTTTAAAAACCGTCAAAAAACCATTACAAATTTGAATAACTATACAACCAACTTCTAATATATATCTCTAGATGACCAAATCATTACCCAATTAATTAGTGAGATAGATGGGAACACCATTCACATTAATTTTAAAAGGATTACATAGAACTATCTTGGAACACCAATCATATATAATTTACCATAACTATAACATGAAAAAAACATTTATCGATTCACCTTTTGAAAATAAATCTTTTTAAAATATCTTATACTATAGTTTACAAATAAAATTTGGATATAAAAATAATTTTTTTTAATTAAAAACCTATTTTTAATACAAAAGAAGCAAAAAATGGAACTAACTTTTTTATTGAATAAAACATGAAATCTTACAATGTAATCCCAACATTAAATAATTACCATTGTCGTAGAAAAATTCATTATCACTGTGTTATTCAAAACATGAAAATTCCATTTTCATTTGTCATAATGTTCCATATAAGACATTTAAAAATATTATGTTTGAAAAAATAAATTAAAAAGTGTCATAAAATTTACATGATAAATATTTTATTTCAATACATTTTTTATAAAATAATTTTAAACAACACATAAATAAGAAAACTTCGTGTTTAAAGAAAAACATTAAAAGATAAATTTTTCAAAAAAAATTCTTTTATAACATTGAAAATAAAATGGTTATAATAATTATGAAATAATTACACTAAAAATATAAATACCATCATAGTAAATAAATTCATGATATAACATGTCAACATGGCTGTATAAATAACTCGTAAAAGAGTATAGGTGTATAAATCAAAATAATCCTCATTGAAAAGAAAATTGAAACAATGTCTCATAACTTGAATACAACTTGTTTCATGTGTATTTATATTCATGAATAATAAACTTATGTCAATTATTTAAAAAAATGAGAAACTTTTTCTATTTTATTATTAATTGTAATATAGTTATTTAAATTCTATATATAAATACATAATAAATTAAATTTACGTTGAACATTTTTAACATATTCGTATATGTGTCAAAATGACTTTCGTTGGATGAATTTTGTGAAAGATGAAATTATTTAAATTTATAAATAATAATAATAAATAACTAGTCATCATATTTATAAGTGAATTATAATTTTAATACCAATCATGAATGATGATTTTGAGAAATTAAGAATGTTACAATCCTAGAGAAGGTAAGATGTACGTATGATTGAATTTCATTTCCATTTTTAAATGATTATTATAGAAAATATGGATGTAATAATTTTCTTTTACGATAGATAATAATGTAATATAACCCATATTATAAATTTAAATATTATTATATATATCATCAATGTTGTCTAGTGATGAAAATAGTGTCACATTGCATTGTGAAGAATGTAATCCACACATCTAAACAATGTTATAATTTTTTATTGAGTTAAAACGTAAGAATGGAAATGAAATATTATATTTTAATAATGATGAATAATTATAAAATATAAAATTTATTTCATTTATAACACATATATTCATTATCATTACCTATATTACCTTCTATGTAAAGCATTAGTGAATAATCAATCACATCTCTTCGTGAGGCGGTAGTCCACCGTACAAATGGGAGATGTTATCATATACCTTAAGGAATGGAAATTAAAAAATTAATATATGATATAATTAATCCACATGTATAAATATGTTATATATTTAAAATATATATAAATTATATGTATTATGTAACACAAATGTGAGTGGTGGTAATGAAAAAAATGAATGACATTAATTCACGACGTGGTAGTCTCCCGTACACATGAATGATGATTTTGTAACTGATTAGGCGGAATTGGTGAGGTATTTCAGTTAATAAATTTATATAAAAACCACTAGTAATATGTATGATACTATTTTTATTTTTAAATTCCTGGTCTAAAATAATTTAGGGTGGCAGAGGAAGAAATAAAATAATAAAACCAATTGAATAATGTTACCTCTTTATCAGCTAACGAATTTTTGTTTTTACTGAAGGCTTTCCATGATAGTATTTATGTAAAAAAGGTTTCTATGATGATATTAGTGAATTATAGAACTGATTTCGATAGGAATTATCTAAACTAATGGGTTTTTAATGGATGAAGATAGGATGAGAGGGTGTTTCCTTTTATATCTGGGGTGAGTGGCACACTTATAATGTTAGAAAACGATAAATTTCAACATTGTTTTATCAATGTCACAAGGCAAAAATAATGAACCATTATATATTATAAAATGGATAAGGTTGTAATATTTCCCATAAATATATTTTATAAATGTTTTATGTCATTTTATCCATTATCATTTAAGTTTAAACCCAAGTAAATCTATTTTTACCTTAACCATGATAATTTTTTTTCCTGTTTTAACTAATCTTATTTTTTCAAAATAATGTCTATCATATTGTAAAAAAGAAATTTTTATTATCTCAAAAATTGAATAAGTTTTTTAAAATTTTATTCAAAAAAGTTAAAATCTACAATTTTAATCAAAACCCATCGACCCAACAAAAATGAGTCTTTTTAAGAATAGTATTTTATGAGAAAAAAAATATTATATTAAATATATGGCTAATAATAATAATTTCATGAAAATAAATTAATATTTAATGATATATAATATATAAATTTCAAATAATATATTTTTCATTATATACAATCAAAAATAATTAAAATGGAGAAATATTATTAATTTTAAAATTGATTTTAAAAAACCTTGTTTTTAAACCAAAAAACAATCATATACAAAAAACCAATAAAAAGTAGATTTAAATCCTATTATGTGGATAAAGTATTACAACATAATAAATCTGTTACATAATATTATATATCAAAAAATTTACTAATAAAAAAGTTATTGTAATGAAATGAGTTTTTATTAAAAAAAATTATATTTTACTGTTCATCAGAAATCCGTATTTTGTAGAAAAATCCAAAAAATATCCATAGGAAAATTTTTATATTATAATTTGAAAAATGATATTAATATTTTTAAATTAAAATTTATAAATTTATAAATCAATATTTAAATAAAACATTATAATAAATGCGTTTACTAAAAACTATTTCATTTTTAATTTAGAAATTTCATAATACTTTTATAAGGAATATAACTGTGAAAATTTGTGAGTGATTTATTCTATTATAATCTTGGATTTCACATTATTAATCATTATTTAAATTATATCCCCAAAATTTTATTCACTTATTAACAAAGTGGTAATATATGTTCCTCATAGAATCTTTATATTCCCATATTACCTCTTCAACAAAATGTTTTTTATGAGAACCCTAACATGGACAGTAACCATATTTTGTAACAATTTCTCAACGTAGTGAATAATATGAACATAATATTCATTATAAGAAATATTCTCTTCCTAATGAACTACACCACAACCCAAAACATGGGATTAACCTAACACATGTTTTCTTAACACCGAAATAAGAAATACATTTTATAATTCTGATAAAATCCTAGGAAAATCCACTTAGTAGGAAAATGATATAAATTTATATATGATTTCATATAGTTAAATTAACTATAGAATAAGATTTCCCTTTTTATGAAAACACATAACACTTTTCCATGGATATAAATTGAGAAAAACATGAACACCTACCTTGAAATAATGATATTTACTTTGGTTATCTTTATAACTTTATTACTAATATATGATGTTTTCATATGTTATTAAAACAAATACACCTTCTTATCAATTTCCCCTACCAACTATACTTCTATCAGCTTATTTTTTCCAACATCATCCAAAATAGTAGTTGTCTAAGAAAACATTGTATATAATGCCTCAAATGTTTCAAATAGTATACTATAATTAATAATGTTTTTTATAATAAAATATTGAGAAAATAAATATTTTTATCCCATATTCCTTGGTAATTAATTTAATAAGAATAATGCATATAATCAATGGTATAAACTATTCTATTGTAATATACATCAGATTGAGGAATAAAATGTGTACTAAAATTTAATTCATTACCCACAAAATTTTAAATTCCTTTCAAAAAATTAGATGTGAATGAAGGATCATGATCTGATTCAATGGAGAGAGGCGCACTAGTTAACATGAAAATACAATTTAGATATATTCTAGGGAGAAAATAAAAATATATAGGATCACAAATGGGATGGAAATGTGTATATTGATTTAATCAGTCAAAAATAACACAAATATCTATATTTTCTCAAGTAGTCTATGAAAGTCCTACCACAAAATAAATTGGCATATTTTTAACATTTCCACTTTGATATTGGAAAGGTTGATGAATTTCCTTTGGTAACTATCATTTTAAATTAGATAATTTTAAATAAAAACACTTCATGTTGAAGTCATAAATACCCATGATTATTTCATCCCACCAATAATACATATTATGGTATTTTTAAATAATAGTTCTTCCTAGATGAACAGAAAAAAGGAGAAATATGATATTTACTCAACAAATACTTCTCCAAATAGGATACCTAAGACACAAATAATCATTTTAAAAATCATTAAACACATTCTTCATCAATATTAAAATATTGAAACATCCCTTTGTGAATATATTCTCCCCTTTCAAGCTTCGGTTGGTCCTCCTTTTGGGATTACTTATTTTTTTTGACAATATTGACTACACAAAAACATGAAACAGAACTTAACATGCCGCAACATACACATCTTCTTGGCCAACCTTTTTCAAGTCATTAACCCAAGGGTCATCTTGAAAATGTATCAGGATAAACATAGAATTATTTTCAAGACCCATAGAATCAACCACTTATTTTTCTTTTATAGGATGGCAATGAATCGAGCAATAATAATTAATGATTAGTTGCATCCAACATATATATCTAATGTTATTTTCTGTATGAGTGAATATATACATTAAAATATACTGGTCAATATTTATTTCAAAATTACTCCATACGGAAGATACCTCCTAATTTTTAAGGAGAAAAATAGAAACTGATTTCAAATCATGTGTATGGTAAATTTAATCTAAAAGATTCAATTGATGAAAATAATAATCAATTACTTGATTTTTCAGCATTAGGAACCAAGCAATTCATTTAAAAGAATCATTGTTATAGATTTAAAAATATTGATTTATTGAAGGTGTGTCCATAACCAATTAAATCACTAATAAACTTTTCAGTTATTGAAAAAAATCATCATATTCATTTTCTAAATGAATTGAACTCATTTTCTAGTTAACTTTGTCTTTGGGATAGACAGTTGAGAAACATATTCAACAAAAAAAATTTAGTAACCCACTAATGGAATAAAAATAAAAATCCCTTGGTTATTTTTGAGTATTTTACATTATTCATTAACTTTTGATTTAGTAGGGTAAAAATTTATTGAACCTCTAAAAACAATATGTCAATGAAATGATTTTTTTGAAAACCTTTCACACTTTCTAAATATCCCATAGAGTGTATTATTTATGGTATAAAAACAATCTATAGTTCACATTCATGTTCCTCCTGACTATTTTAATATCCCAAATTTCAATAATAAAAACAAAAAAAATGACATAGAACACATGAATTAAAGTAATCATTAAGTACATAAATAAAGCTGGTTCATTAGAAACCCCAAAAGAGTATAGACCCAAACTCATAGTTTCCATATGATGTCTAAAGTATAATCATTGTAATGTCATCATTTTTTACCTACAGATAATAGTGCCCAGACCTTAGGGAAACCATTGAAAAATACTATGGTCTTGAGAACTTATCATACAAAATAGTAATATAAGGAATAGTATACTTTTTTTGAATAGTATATTTAATAAATGTTATATAGTTAACAAAAAGTATCACTAAGAAATATAACTTTATAAAAAAATAGGATCACTAGATGTTGAATTACCTGGTTGAATGAAACCTTCTAATAATTCATGCAATTTATTTTTCAATTTATAAATATTGACTTGATACATTATATATGGATGTTTTTATATAGGAATTTCATCAGGAACTATCTTTAAAAAAAATACAACCTTGCAATCTAGAATAACACCAGTAAAATCTTCCAGAAAAAACCCATGATTTTATTCACTACATGCACATCAATAATTTGAATAGTTTCCCTCTTCTCAGAAATTTGATCTGCGAATCATTAACTTCCAACTATAATCAATATCTCAGCACTGTGGTATGTTGTTAAAGGAATTATATCATGGAATAGAATATTATTTGAACTCAAATCTATATGACCTTGATAAAATGAAACCCAATACAAAACCAAATTGATAAAAAAACATTACTAGGTTTACATGAACAAGATTTGTTGGAAATAATATCCAATTGATAATAATGGGAATATTCCTATCAATCTTGGTTTATTTGTTTCTATAAATTGGATTTTTCATGAAAATATCTATATTACTTTCATGAAGTTATATTCACATTTTAATTGAAAATAAATTAGAAACGAAATAATTTAAAAATATAGAGTTAGATAGGGCATTGGAAAAAATTTAATACATAAGTAACATACCAATCAATAATTCATTTGATGGCCCCACATCAACTGTATTAGTATAAAAATACTTTCCCCCATTATTTTTATTCTCATCATGATGATTTACAACTTATGGCACCATTATCATGAAAAATTTAACATAATGACCCAACTCATTGAAACTAAAACACCTCATTGTTGTATGGATATTAGTCACCCCATTCATTGATTCTTAGGGATTACTTTCTATACAATTTCTATCCATATAAACAATCATTCAATATCAGTAATAGTTATATAATTTAATATAACATTCAATGCGGTCAATATTATCATGCATTCCACTCAATGGAAGCTTCATTTTCCTACCCCAATATTTTTTTCTCACATTTCACCATTGCGTACCATCCAAACTACTTCTTACATTCATCATCATGAGGAACATAAATGTCAGTGAACTCCATTTAAATTTTATTGGAACAATTACCAACATTTAAATAGATTTTAAACTATTATGTGCCCAAACAATATAATAGAATTGGTTATAATACGGATTAAAATCTATTAGTTTTTTATCAAATAATTGAATGAAATCTATTACATACCTGGTCAGTATTTTATAATTTTCACCATACGTCGCCAGATAATATTTATTATTTTTCATCAATTGTTTGAGTTTTCCTTCCATGCATACTTTGGGAACTATTTTTCTGGGAAAGGATCCATAAATGTTTCTCATTCCATGGCATCAAGGGTATCTTTCTGTCTAGTAATCATATCCAATGTCCACCATCGATCAACATCACCTTCATGATGATAATTGAAAAGTGTTACCCTTTTTTTGAACTTCCCCTAGAATTAAATATGTTCTCTAAGAAATTGTTCCTCCATTAGCTACCATAGAGAATGATGATCTATTGAATGGTGGGGGATTTTTCCTAATGAAATTAAACAAAATAGACATATTCCTTCACAATAGATCAAGTTCCCCTCTAACATGGATAACTCCACCATTTTTTCAATGGATCCATCACTATAAATTTTTTTCATATACCTATTTTAAGCATCTTGGGATGATGATTTGGAAGGATATATTACTCTCTTATAATTCACACTAAATCATACCTATGTCCTTTTTTGAAAACGATTCTTAATAGACATATCATAAAAGAAGAGACATGGTAATCTTAAAATTATTTACCCTTTCAACTTATCCATAGGTAGAATATATCACGGGAATGCTGTTAAAATTATCCAAAACTCTAATGTTATCTAAACCAACCTCAAATAACAAATGTATCGAGCCAATCTTAAACATTAAATTATCTTGACTTTTATTAAAAAATCATTTATTCACCTCGATGATCCGTTCTAGCTGAGAGTTTTATAGAATTTGATCATAACTCATACATTTAAAAACCATATAATACAAAGTGGAAATATATAATTAGTATACATTTTCATATCATATAGAACGTTTAATATAAATAACACTTTCGTTTAGGGAAAATCCTTACAACATATAACATGAATTCATCTTTTCCCTTACCCATCCTTAAATCATGTGAAAGTCATCTTAGGAAAATGGGAGTAGAAAAAAAGTTTATTAATGGACATAAAAAAATTAAACCTATTTTCTTGTGAAAAATAATGAAAACGCATAAAATACTTTTCTTAAAAACATAAAATTTTACCCAGAGAGTGAATTATCATACATTTTATAAGGTCACTAATATTACCTTATGAAAACAATTCCTTGAAAATATTTAGAGAGAATAGAAATGCCATTAAGTACCTTTTGTCATCCTCTCATTAAACCCTCAGATAACATGTACATAAAACATACACATTGGAATAAATATACAACTGACATCAAATATAATTCTCTAAAAAACACAATCATTACACAATAAATTTGAGATCGACCCAATAATTTTTTTTTCATTTTCCGAATAAATCCAATTTAATGGATAGAAGTTAGAACCCCAATAAATCTATGAAAAAAACAAATTAAACAATACAAAAGTACAAAAAAAAATATGTTTGAACAAATATCACAACTGGCACTTGAAAATTCCAAAAAAATTCAAAAAGAGCACACCAGCATCTGAGACCCTTAGGCAGCACACCCTACACACCAGTCACAACCATATTATATATATTTATATAATTATCTTAAACTATCTCGGTACCCCTATAATATATAATGTCCATGAAATAAATCATGATTAAAAAATTTTATTCTTTATCGTTGTCAATATAAAATGTTAGACCAACTCTTTTAAACATCAATGAACATCACATTCCGATATGAACATTCCATTTTCATTTAAAACCAAATTTACAATACCAAAATTATAGGATCAAAATAATGATATAGATTCTCAATATACAATAGGGGAGGGGGTGAATTTTATACTTTAAAAATATCCTATGGAACTTTTAATGATGGTAATGTTTAACAAAGATAAGCAAGGTAAATTCACAAGAACTCATAGTTCTACACAATGGCTTGATTCTGGAAATATGCTTCCAGAAATGAAACATGAGAATAGTTTACAAGGACAAAGATTCCACCTTAAAGCATATAGAATATTAAAAATCCATGTATAAAAGTACAAGATAGTATATTATAGTTAAACATTCCTTAATAATAAAAATGCAGCATAAAAAAAGTTGAAACAATTCAAGTAACAAGTTGTAAAACTTTTATCCCAAAGTGTAGGGTATCTAAAAACCTTGGATAAAGGCCCCTTGATTTATACTTTCAAGAAAGTATATCTTACCCACACCAGGGTAATCCCTCTATATGAATATCAGGGTCTGTCTTGCTATCCCTGCAATCCCTCCATGTTCAGTTTTTTCGATATGATTGTCTTACTTTCCATGGAATCCCTCGAATGTACTCAGTAACATTCAGAGTCGCACGAAGAAATTTGAAACAAGATGTTCAGTACGCACAAAGCATGAAAGTCCATCTCAATAGAAATCACTTCAGAAACATGTAATCTTTAGATGGATCAAATTATCAGTTATTACGAGCTCTTTCAAATGAGCTCATATTTATAAGCGCATTTCCAACTGTCGGCTCCCTCCTCTAACGATCATATTTTTCATCTAATTTAAGAGGGACTTGTTCACGTGTCACTAAAACAATGGTTAGATAGTTACATAATGCACAAAATTGTTTTATAACTCAAACAAGAGTAAGTAAAATATGGTTTCTCAACCAAATTTTAATTTTCTGGAGTCTAATGAAAAATAGAATTCAGAGTCAAAGCGAGTAAACCATTGGATTCAATGTTATAAGGATATATAGATTCTATTTTTCAAGGAATATGGAATTAGAATTCTATAGATTTCGGATTATGAATTTTAAGGAATTTAGAGTCTAAATTCTGATTAATTTAGAGTCGGAATTCTTAGGAAATCAGAGTGTGAATTATTGAGGAATTCAATGTCAGAAATATGAGTAATTCTAAGCCTGAATTTTGAGGAATTAGGAACTAGGATTCTAAGGAATTCAGAGTCTTAATTCTAAGGAATTCAGAATCTGAATTATGAGGAATTAGGAACAAGAATTCTGAGGAATTCAGAGTCCGAATTCTAAGGAATTTGGAACCCAAATTCAGAGAATTTTGGAATCTGAATTTTAGAGAATTCAGATTTTGAATTTCAAGGAATTATCATTCAGAATATCAGAGAAATCAGATTCTGAATTTCAAAGAATTCGGAACCTGATTTCAGATCCTGGAAACATAGTAATCTATAGCTAAGTATTTATATATTTCTGACGTTTTAGATGTGAAATCGAATGTATACATAAAAATAAAAAGTGTTAGACTAAAATATAGAAAATGAAAAATAGGTAAAGTTAAATTTTTCTTGGGGACGGAAAGTCTTCCTCATTATGAAAAATCATAGGTAAAATAAAATTTTACTTAAGATAGATTGTTTGGGATTTTCAAAACATGAAGTAATGAAAAAGTCATAAGGAAAACTTATTGAATCAACGATCTCCCCATTTTTGGAAAGTGAAAGCATCCTTACGAAAAATAATATAAAGACATAGAAATTTTTAATGGGCTTGTAAGTAAAAGCTTATATCCTTTTACTTAAGGATCAATGTGAATACGAGTAACTCCCCCTTATGCATTGGAAAAAATATGGATTATATTCTGAATTTCCTAAATGAGATTTTTCATTTTATTTTATATGAAAATCATCATGATGAAAACCCCCCTTAGATGAATACCCCCCCAGACTTAAGAAAATTTCCTCTTTACTAAGTATTCTATTTTGAAATTCCTTTCTCCCGCTTTTTAATTTTCAAAATGAAATATAGGGAATGGAAAGGAAAATATGCTACCTGAAAGATTAGTAATAAACAACCAACTAAATTATTAAGAGAAACTAATATTTTTTTATGATGGAATGAATTTGTATAATAAGAAAACACAACAAAAGATCAGATTTGGAAAATATTATCCTTCATTCTCATTTTAAATCAGATTTCTCACTACTGTTCTTAACTTCTTGAGCTCCTTGTGATCCTCTTCTGCATACTTGAGCAACTGATCTTGATATTCTGTTTTCTTCTGTAACGCATTAATTTTCTATTCCATATCCTTAAGACAATTTGTCTGGGCCTTCATAACTTCTTTTAGATTATCAATATTTTCTTCAATCTCAATCCTGAGATCCCTTTCTCTTTTCGAACTCTGAGCAATTGAGTTCAACTTCCTATTGAGATCCTTAAACTCTTGCTTCTGAGAATTTTTTGTAAGAGTTAGCTTCTCCAAAAAACTATTAGTGATATCCTTGATCTTCACATATTTGGTGTCAAATGTATCCTAGACACATTCATGAAATTCAACAAAAATTATCATCTCTTATATTGTCTTCCTTGACCAGCCTGTCATATTTTTGCACAATCTTTTATGAGATTAATAGAAAATGAGAATAGTCTTGATGTCTACCTCGATTTTGAAACACTAATTCATCACCATGGATAATGAATCATATTTTTAATTTAATGAATGCTTATTCATCTTTCATCTCTAGTCTATACTGGGGAATGTTGGAATAGTCCCAAAAAGTTTCTTCAATGACTGAACAGAAAATTCATGTCCATGTGAGGATGATTTGGAATCAAAGACTTTGGTTGGTGAGGATTCCTTTTCTATTTCAAATGCTATCCTCTTCGATGAACAACCATCTTCTTTCTTCGTTACCACAACTTTGTTAGGTGTATCCACAACCACCTTTTTTCACTTATCATCCTTTGAAATGTCTTCTTCTTGATCAAGAGATTTATGTTCACGATCTGATAGCTGAAATTTTTTGTCATCATCAACTTATTCTATATCGGATCCTTCCTCAACATCCTCTAGGTAAATAAAATAATGATTTCCACATTCATTTTTAGAAAACATGTTCACTTCATTCTAACCCTTCTCCAATTTTCTTGGGGTAGCATGTTTTGAAGACTCTTCTTCAGAATTTTGGAAGGATAACTTTTTAGAGGGACTCTCCTTCTCATGATAATATTCCACTTGCTTAATGATATATTTGGTATAACCACTCCCTTCTTCCTCTTCTTCTTCTACATATTCTTATTTCACTATTTCATCAACATGATATTTTTTCCAAATCACTAACTTCTTTCCTGGAGTCTCTGGTAATGTATCTAACAAAAAATACTCTGGTACTAGAATATTATCGGAGGATTTATTAGAAGCCTTTAGAATGGATTTCACTATCTCAGTCTTAGACAACTTCTTGCATTGATTCTTTTCTTTTTCTTTATTTTCTAGATTATCAGCTGTCTTTTCATTCAATGATTTTGCCTCAGTAGGGTCCAGACCAATCTTAGGCTCCCCTACCTTCCTGTTCTTCTTATCTTCATTCCTCATAGCAACTACTTCATCAGGATATTCTTTTTTTCTTCTTTGAATTTGGTGGTGCGGATTTAGTTTCCTTAGCTACTGGGGTTTTTTCCTTCCCTTCTAGTTCCTTCACCTTTCTCTTTCTTCCACTATTTATTGATGTTTTAGCCACATCTGGATACATTGAAAGATATTCATCTTCTGCTTTTGACAAATCCTGAAATTCTCCATATTGACTATTAAAGCCAATATTCACCCTCCTTAGAGTATAATCACTCAGATGAATAACCTTACAATTCATCAACATAGAACTACATGGAATTTTGAAAGACTGAAGAAAAAACAATTATCTTTGAATGAAAGGTCGAATACATAATAATCTAAGACTCCAAATTTCCATTTTTTTTATTCTCAATTGTATCCAATATATGCTTAACCAGTTTTATCTTTCATAAGTTCACCAGGAAATCCAAAATATAAATAAAACTTTTATTCAGAGTATCCTTGTCCCCTTTTCTCATAATTAGAAAACTATGAACCCATACCTGAAGAATTCGAAGATTTGTAGAGAGATAATTATTTTCAAAGTCTTCACATATTTAAGACCAAGACAAGCTAAGGCCTTTTTCTCATCAATGTATCCTGGTAAATATGGTAGCTTGTGAGAGAAAAACTCGGCTTCTCCATAAAAAAGAATTATTCTCAGAATTGCTTCCATGTTATATGAAAGGGAATACGACTTTCAATTGCTGTTGAATGAAAATTCATCTCTTCCTCCTTCATTAAAAAAGCGAATTGTCTCATATAATTCAACCAACAATTATGGATACACCGGATCATGTGATCATGGTTTTGATACACAAACACTCTTCTAACTATCCACCTTGGTATTTTTAGATACAATAGAATCATTCATGGCATAAAAAATTGAATCAACTAAACATTTCCCATAGATCTTCCACTCAAATATTTCCTTAACACATGACACATATTTCTGAGAAGAGGCTCCAGCAGACATTGGGATGTAAGGAAACTTTGAAGATCTGGAATGGAATTTAAAAATAGAGGTAGAGCATCAGCACATGAAGGCTTGAGTTTCTATATGGGACAACCATTTAGGGGTCTGTTATATCGGTAATCAAAGAGACGGTTTAACTGACCAGATTGATCAAACGATTGAAAAAATCTTGAGAAGATCTGATGGTTGAGATGATAGATGAAAAAGAATTTTGATAGATTGCGATCTTCTGAGGTTTTTAAGATAAAACATTCAGATTTAATGAAATCAAAATATGAAAAAATTAAAAGAAAAATAAAATAACATCAAGGGAAAAAATGATTATGAAGACTTAAGAAAGGAAACATAACTTTTGGATTACTATGAATATTATTCATAAATAGGAAAATTTTTCTTAGAGAACATTAGATTCTGAAACATTGATTACAGAAAAATCTAACTACAAAAATTTTGTCTATGAAAATTTTAACTATGAAAATTTTTACTATGAAAATTTTGACTACGAGAATTTTAATATGAAAATTTTTACTATAATAATTTAATTATGAAAAATTTAACTATAAAATTTTTAACTTTGTAAACTTTGACTAATAAGAAAATGTACTCCCACTATTAAAAGCGGTTTCTTATTGTAAAGAGATATGTTTCAACAAGAAGTTAAAAAGGAAGATTACCGTATGATTATCATTCATAACTTCTGTTTTAAGTATTCAAATCTATCGGATGGTAAATATTTTGTGAAAATATCAGCAATTTGATCTTGTATTACGAAAAATTAAAGAATGATATATCCTTTTTTTGTGTGATACCTAAGAAAGTGATGTCTAATATCTATGTGTTCTTCACAAGATTGATGTGCAGGGGTTTCAATTAAGGTAATGGCACTTGTATTATCACACAATATTTGTGTTTTTGTAAAACTCATACCATAGTCTATGAGTGCATGTTGCATCCAAAATACTTGAGCGCAACAACTGCCTCCTTCTACATATTCAGCTTCAGAAGAGGAAAGTGATACTGAGTGTTGATTTTTTCATGTCCAAGAAACTAATGAATCTCCTAAGAAATAACAAGTTCCACATTTACTTTTCCTATCCATTCTACATCCACCAAAGTCGGCATCTGAAAAACGTTTTCAAATAAAATCATTTCTAGAGGTATAAAAGAGTCCTAAATCCAGGGTTCCTTTTAAGTAGCGAAAAATTAGTCCACTGCCTTAAAATGAGATTCCTTAGGATTAGATTGATATCTTGCACATAAAAACACTGAAAACATTTTGTCTGGATGAGTAGTTGTCATTTAATGTTGACATATTATCATTACTCTAAATGATGACTGATCTACCAGTTTCCCAGCTTCATCAAGATCAAATGAATTTGAGGTACCAATGGGAGTACATATACTCATAGTGTTGTCATATCCATGGTTTTTAATAAGATATTTAATATACTTATGTTGGGATATATAAATTCCTTCTGGTTTTTAAGAAATTTGAAAATCAAGGGAAAAAGTTAACTCACCCATCATACTCATTTTGAACCAAGATTTCATTAGATCCACAAATGAATCTGTTAACGATTGCATAGTTGAACCAAATATAATGTCATAAACATAAATTTAAACAATCAAAACATTGTTCCTATCATTGTTTATAAAAATGGTTTGATCATCATTTCCCATTACATAATTGTTTTCAAGCAGAAACCCTGTAAGTCTATCATACCCGGCTTTTGGGGATTGTTTAAGTCCATACAAAGCATTGGTATGTTTGAAAAAATGTTCAAGATGTTTTTTATATTCAAAAATATAAGGTTGTTTGTCCAAAACATCCTCTTGAACAAAACCATTAAGGAAAGCACATTTAACAACTATTTGAAAAAGTATGAATTTGAAAAATGCGGCAAATGAAAGTAAAATACGAATAGATTCATGTATAGATACTGGAGCATAGGTTTCTATATATTCTATTCCTTATTGTTGATTATAGACTTTAGCAACCAATCTAACTTTATTTATTATAATGATTCCATCTTCATCACATTTATTTCTCAAGACCCATTTTAATCCAATAATAGAAGTTTCCTTAGGTCTTTCAACCAATGTCCAGACATTATTCCTTTTGAATTCAATTAGCTCATCTTGAAATCTTTTTTCCCATCATCCTCAACTAAAATTTCATCAGTGATTTTTGGTTCTAAATGGGAATGAACTGCTAGATGTTCTAATTCATTCCTTTTGGAACTTCTAGTCCTTGTAGATTTATTTACATCACCAATGATACTATTACTAGGATGATTCTTAAGAAAAAACTGATTTGGGTTTTGTAAAAACTATTCATCAACATCGGGTAAGAAATCGTATGGGGTAAATACATCAAAAACATTTTCCTTAACATTTACCTTATCAAATTGATCTTTTATAAATGGTTGATAATCAGTTTTTGAAAACACATATGAGTATTTAGTTTGAGGATGTTTGTTTACAAAATGATCAGTTTTGTCAAATTTTACACGTATTGTTCCTTTAACAGAATAAGTATTTTTATTGAAAACTCTATAAGCCTTTGAAGTTGTGGAGTAGCCCATGAAAATTCCTTCATCATATTTTGTTGAAAATATGTGTAGATAATCTTTATTATTAAGAATGAATACCATGTGACCAAAAATCAAAAAGTAGGAGTGTCTAGGTTTTCTACCATTCTATAACTCATAAAAATTTTAATTTGAAAAAGGTCTAATAAAAACAATATTTATAGTATAGCAAGAAGTACTTACACCTTCATCCCAAAAACTCTTGGCTACCAAATATTCACTCAACATGGTTTCTGTTATCTCTTGAATAATTCTATTTCTTCATTCAACAACACCATTTTTATGAGGTGTTCTAGGTGCTGAGAAGTTATGAGTAATGCCATTTCTATAACAAATGTTTTCAAAATAAAAAGATTTAAATTATCCTCAATGATCACCATGGATAGTTATCAAAGGAAGGTTTTTATCATTTTTAACATGGGATCTAATAATTTTGAAATAAGAAAATGTTTTATATTTATTTTCTAGAAAATCGACCCATGTAAATCTAGTGTAATCATCTACTAAAACAAATAAAAAATATTTTCCTCCAATGCTTCCATTTTGTGTTGGACCTAAAATATCTATATGCACCAACTAGAATGAATCAGTGGTTAAAACTTCACTAACTAATTTAAAACAAGATTTATGTTACTTTCCATAATGACAAGGATCACAAACTTTTGAAGAAGAAAATCTATGCTATGTTATATCCTTAACAAGTCTTTTCTTAGATAGTTTGAATTGGTTATTATGGTTACAGTGTCCTAAAATTCTATCCCACAACCAAGAATGATCTTCAATTTCTCTAAGACAAGGTAGAACTTGTCTCCTAAGTTCCTTTATGTTTAGTGTGTGTACATTCTCTTGCCTATTGGAAGAAAGAATAAACTCATCCTTAGAATTGTGTACTAAGAACTTGTCATTCCTAAAATTTATAGGTTAACCTTCATCACATAATTGAAATATGCTAATAAAGTAGTTCTTAATACCCTTAACAAATAAAACATTTGAAATAAATGTTTTTCCAAGAAGAAAATGTTACATATACCATCAATTCCTCCCTTATCATTTCTCCAAAAGTTACTTTTCCTCCATTTGTCTTGATAATATTTTCAAAGATGATTTTGTAAATAGTAATGCGCTGGGAACATCCACTATCAATGTACCATGTATTTCTGATGATCTTATTTTTATTTTCTTAACAATAAGAGTGTAAGTCTTTTTGGATCCCAAACTTTCTTGGATCTAGAAACATCAGAATGAAAAATTTTAGGAATCCACATTTTCTTTGAAAAATAAGATTTATGAAAACCTAATGACTAAGTTTTGTTTAATGAATAATTTTTTTCCAAATGCCCACCACACTAAAACTTAGTTTATAATAGATCACTTTGAGGAACAAAGTAATTGTTACTAAAAATCGGTTTTGAACTAGTATAATCAAATCCAGACTTATTCCTTAGAGGTTGAATTTTAGAATACATCGTATCAAAATTTTCCATACCTAAGTAAATGTTTGAAAAAAACATCCTCAGGATAATATTTCTGAATTCAGTCTAATAAATATGTTATTATACTCAAAAACTTCAGTTTTAGCAGTAGAGTTAGTCTCTAATTTTTTTTAGAAATTAATTTTTCTAGATCCTTAGAATGATTATCCTTCTCCTAATTAACTTCCTCAACATTTTTTGAAATACATTAAAAAGCAAGAGTTTTATTATCCATATCTTTAGAATGATTTGATATTTCTTTTGTAAGAACAGAAATCCTAGAATTTTCCCTATCAAGATTTTTATTAACATTAGAATTCTAGTTCTCAAGGAGCTTATAAATCTATAATCTTTTTCATAATTAGGTAAATTATTATCATCATAAGAAGAAGATTCTTCATATGAAGATTCATAATATTTACTATCCCTATAATTATTATTCATGGATACATTGGGGATGGATTCATCATTGTTTACCTCGTCCAATAGACAATGATTTTCAAAATGTAACTTGGAAAATAAACCATGATTCTTCTGTCCAGAAGATTCGTAATTTGAGGATTCGTAAGAAGGGTAACCATTACTGGAACTCCATGTGTCATTGGAATTAAAAAAAATCTTAGATTTAGACTTGTAGTATTTCTTTCTATTCCACTCAGAATGAATTTCCTTTCTATATTTCCTCTTAATCATAGGACAATATGGCCTTATATGCCCTGCTCATTTTCATTCAAAACAACTAACTCTAGATCTTTCTAATCCATTATTTCTTTATTCTTATTTCTATACTGAATGTATTTCCTCCCAACTATCTTGTTCATCATTCAAGAAATATTATATAGTTCATTCTTATAATGTTCACTTTCACTTGATTTAGATAAAATAGTTACCTTCTTATATTTAGATCATGCAACACTCTCAGGAGTCTTGGATTTCATTTGATTTGAAGTAGTTGTAAAAGAAACACTTCAATTCCAATTCTTCTTTTTACCATTATCATCATCTCATTTCATTCTAGTCTCCTGTTGAAGAAGTCTTCCAAAAATATCATCAGGAGTAATCTGTGAGACTTTCTTATTCTCATCAATTGTTGTTCTCTTTGATTCCCACTCATTAGGAATGATGTCAATAATCTTGTCCACAAGTGCCTCATCATCTAAACATTCTTCACCCATGGATTGTAAACTGTTGACAGTGGTCATGAATCTATATTATACATTTCATTAAGGTTCATTATACAGAAAGAAAAAACCACGATACTCATCTCTAAGAATATCTCTTCTAGTTTCAATAACTTCAAATGTACCAAAATCAGTAACTTCAAGCTTCTTCCAAATACAATTTGCAGCTACAGAAGAAGAAATATGGATATATATATTCCTGTTCATGGAACATAACAAAGTATTGTGTACCTTTTAGTTTAGTTGATATTCTGACTTTTCTTGACTAGAAATAGTTCTGACTTCCATTTCAAGAATCTTGTAATCTCGAGTAAGCATGACATAATTTTCTAATCTAGTGTTAATAACAAAAGTCTTCATACGATCTCTCCAATATTCATAAACATACCCATCAAATATATGTGGTCTAGTAGGATTATGTTTTTTAATTTAACCAACATTAATTCCTTCCATCTCAAAGAAAATATATTTCCACACATACTAGTTAGTAATTATAGTTTGTAAATGAGGATAAAAATATCCTACCAAAGGAAAATATAGAACAATGAAAAACTATAGCAAGTTAACTTATATGTGAATATATGTAATTCTGAGACCTACTCTGATACCAATTGATGGATCAAAATAATGATGTAGATGCTCAACATACTAGTGTGGGGGGGTGTCAATTGTATACGTTGAAAAAATTCTAGGGATGTTTTAAAGATGGTAATGATTAACAAAGCTAAACATAGTAAATTCCCAAGACCTCTTAGATTTACCAATTTGCTTGATTCCGGAAATATGGTTCTAGAAAAAAAACTTGAGAAAAATGTACAAGGGCAATGATTCTACCTTAAAGAATATAGAATATTACTAATTAGAGTATACAATCCCTAGAATGCATAAGATAGTTATACTTTCCATATTAATCAAAATGCAGCATAAATCAAACTTGAAACAATACAATTAACATGATGTAAATATTTTAACCCAAAGAGTATGGTTTCCAGTAACCTTTGATAAAGGTCCCTTGATTTATTCTTTCAAGAAAGTCTATTATACCCACACCAGGGTAATCCCTCGATATAAATATCAGAGTCTATCTTGATATCCCATCAATCCCTCGAACTTCAAGGTTGTCGGCAACTCTTCCTTCATGTCCCTGGAATCCCTCGAAGGTACTCAACAACATTCGGAGTCATAAAAAGCAATTATGATCAAGATGTTCAGTACACAGAAATCATGAAAATCCCTCTCTCTAGAGAACACTTCAGCAGCATGTAATCTCTAGATTGATCAACGTATCAGTTTCTATCTGCTTCTTCAAATGAACTTTAATTTATAAGATCATTTCCAACGGTCGACTCCCTCCTCCAACAATCATATTTTTTATCGAATTCCGGAGGTACATGTACAAGTGTCACTCAAACAATGGTTAGTTATAACAGAATACATGACATAGTTTTTTAACTCAAGCAAGAGTTAGTATAATATGGTTTCTCATCCAAATTCAATTTTTTGGAGTCTAATGAAAAATCGAATTCAAAGACAAAGCGAGTAAAACTTTAGAGTGTATGTTACAAGGATATATGGATTCTATTTTTCAAGGAATTTGGAATCATAATTCTATATACTTCAGAGTTTTAATTCTAAGGAATTTAGAGTTTGTATTCTAAGGAATTCAGTGTACGAATTATGAGGAATTCAGAGTCTAAATTCTGATGAATTCTGAGTCTGAATTCTGAGGAATTCAGAACGTAAATTCTAGGGAATTTAGAGTCTGAATTTTAAGGAATTCAGAATCAGAAATATGAGTAATTTGGAACCCAAATTATGAGGAATTTGGAGTTATAATTCTAGGGAATTTTGAACCCTAATTCTGTGGAATTCAAAATCTGAATTTCAGATAATTCGGATTCTTAATTTCAGAGAATTCGAATTCTGAATTTTAGAGAATTCAGATATTGAATTTCAATGAATTTGGATTCTGAATTTATGCGAATTCGGATCTTGAATTACAGAGAATTCAGAACCTAAATTCGGATCCAGAAAACATAGTACTCTATATCAAAGTATTTATAGAATTCCAAAGTTTCAGATGTGAAACTGAATTTTTACTTTTAAATAAAAAGAGTTAGACTAAATTATAAACAATGAAAAATAGGTAAGAATAAATTTTCCATCTGGAGGGAACATTTTCCTCATTAAGAAAAATATTAAGGAAAATGAAAATTTCTTTATGATAGAGTGTTTATAATTTTCAAAACACAAATGTATATAAAAGTCATTAGGAAACCTTATTGAAAAAACAAAAAAAAAAAGAAAAAAACTAAACATATTTTATCATTCATGAAAACATGAAATCATTCAAATAATGAAAAAAATAAAATATCATCCATGACTATGGAATATTTCATTTTCGTTGTGTACATCAAGAATAGAACATTCCATTTTTCATTTATTAAATCATTCTGTATAAGATAGATTGAAATATATCTGTTGAAAAAAAATTTAAAGAGGAAAATAAAATTTACCCTAAATTTTTTTTATGTCCATATAATTGTTTTAATAAAATATTTTTAAAATCATGTTTGTGGAAAAGAAACAGATCAAATAAAAACCATAAGAGAGTTTTTTTGATGAAATGTCTCTTATAAATTTAGAAATAAATGAATCATATGCCCCAAGAAATAATAACTTTAAAAAACTATAAATACAATTATAAAGGATAAATTTATATCATGAAATTTAAAATATGATTTATATATGACTCAAAAAGGTGTATATGTGTATAACCTCAAAATATGCCTCACTAAAATGATATTTAGTCGAAGCCCATTACCTTGAGTCCAATATGTAACACATGTCCTTTTCTTCAAGAATAATAATATTATGTAAATTATTTAATTTAATTTGGACCATTTTCTGTTTTATTATTAAAATTATTTTAGTTATTATCATGTTATATAAAAACAATTTATTTATTTTTATTATGTCAGATTTTTTTTACCATATTCGACTAATGTGTCAAAATGAAAGTGGTGGGATTACTATGGTCAAATATGTCATTAATTAATCATATAAATAATAATAATAATGAAATATATTTAATAATATTATGTAAATTATTATTTTATTACTAAGCATGAAATAAATGAAATATTTTACAATCATAGATATGGTAGGACTCACTTACACGTAAAAAACATTTCCATTTATCAATTATCATTTTGGAAATTAGGAAAGTAATATTATATCATTATAGAATAATCATAATATAATATATATATACCATATTATTTCTTTAAATATACTTATATATATCATCCATGTTATTTGGTGATGAAAATTTATTCACATCGCTTCGTAAATACAGTAGTCGACATGTATACGAATGACATTATCATTATTTAGTGAGTGAAATGTTAAGAATGAGAATGAGATATTTTAATTTAAAAATTATAAATATATAAATAATATCAAAATTTGTTCATTTATTTCACATATATTCATAATCATTAAATTTATTAGCAAACATTTAATGTGTCGTGAAAAACAAATAACATCGCTTGGTGAGGCATTAGGCCGCCATATACAAGAGTGATGTTATCATATCCCCTATGAAATTGAAATTGAAAAGTTTCATTTTATATAATTAATCCAGATAAATAAATATGATATAAGTACCAAATATATACTTTATATCCATAATCATACCCATCCATTATAGGTGATAATATAAAAACAAATTTCATCCGTTTAAGAGGTTGTAGTCTATTGTACATAAAAATAATAATTCTACAACATATTTTATAGAAGAGGATAATTGATATAGGTTATGTAATTAACATTATAAAATCAATGTATTTGAAATATACTAATTTTAATATATGTTCATGTTTTAATATTAATTTAAGGGGATGTTGTAATAGATAAAATAAATAATATCGTTGAAGAACATTGCATGTTCTTCAAGTAACATCTTTTTTTGCACCAAAGGCCTTCCATTGATAGATTTATGAAAAAAGGATTCTAGAATTTGTGTAATGATTTATAGAACATATTAAATTAGGTATAATATAATTCTAAGGGTTTCTATATTTTGAAGATATGAGGTGATAGTTTGGGAGTTTATAAGTTGGATGAGTGCTATATTTTAATTTATTATAAGAATGAACTCCACCCATGTTTTTTAAAGTAATAGGTATAAAATAACAAACCATAATAAATAATAAAAGAAATATGGTAGGAATATATCCCAAAAAAAGATTTTTTGACATTTTTACATAATTTTAACACTTTTCATTTTATTTTTACCACTGAAAAATCCATATTTACATTAACAACGGTAATTATTTTTTTACTGTTTTAAATATTTATTTTGGAAAACACTTATGGTGAACATATTATAAATTTTAAATTATTGTTTTAAAAAATACTGAATTTATTTTACAAAATTTAATTCAAATTATTGGGAAATTCTAATTTAAAACAAAACCCATAAACATGACAAAAAGTGGGTTTCTAAGATGTGTATTTTTAGATTATAAAATGATTTATTATCAACTATATTATTAATAATAATAATTGAAATAAAATAAATTAATATTTAATGATATATTAATAAAAATTTTAACTAAAAAATTCCTTATAATGGATTATTTTAATTAAATAAAAAGAAAAACTTTATTCATTTTGAAACAATTTTAATAAAAACCATTTTCAAAATAATAAAACAAACACTAAAATACCAATAAAAATTATCTTGGAAATAAATTATATGGATTAATTACAAATAAATAATTCTTATGTAACCTAAAATAATATTTAAAACATATTGGTACTTAAAAATATTGAAATAATTTAAAATAAACAACATTTTTACAAAAAATTAGAAACATTCAATATTTATTTAGAAATAAATATTTACCAAAAATCCCAAAATTTAACCATAGGTTAATTTTGTAGCTATGATTTTAAAATTTATATTAATTTTTTAAAATTCAAAATCTAATATTTGGAAATTAATCTATTAAGAAAAACCATATAATATATGAGTTTAGTTAAAACTATTTTCTTCTAGATTTATAAATTACATAATATTTTTATATGGAATATACCTATTTGATAAATAAGAAATTGATTTAATCTATCACTTACTAGGTTGTTATGTATCCCCTTCAAACATACATCTCAAAACCATAATATTATTTATCCTAAATAATTCATTACATTAAAAAAAGGTTATATATACTTTATCCCAGTAAAACATCTTCTGAAATATCACTAGTCACTTTGTAGTGAAATAACATAAAACATCATATGGGGTTTCTAATATATTAAACTCATGACCAAACACAAAATAATAAACCCATTATTTTTCCCATAACACTTATGTTTATCTAACATGAATAAATACATGATTCTATAATCTACAAAATTCATAGATGTCTCATGAATATTTTATACAAAATAACATTGATAAAATTCTTATATAACACAATTATTAAATCCCAATACATTATATATCAGAAATTCTAATTTAATTATTTGGTCTAATATTTGTCATTTAGTGGTATTGGGGATAACCTTGCATTTACGGAATTGACTCAGATAATTCCTATGTTCTGCACATATAAGGAATTATATACCTTGTAAATTCATTGCTCTATTTCCTCAATTTAAACCTAAAAGACATCTTACCCTCTATTTTAGATAATTATATAGGTGATTGTTCACACATTTTTTACATGTTTTTAGATAAATCATCATTATCCTATGTTTAATATCACATGAACTATAAAAAAATAAATCCTTTTTTATTTATCTTTGCAGGAATCTCACAAAAGGTCACATTGTTAATCACATATTATGATATTTGATTATGAATAGTAAAAAAATATTTCTATCTAATCATAATCCAAATTGGTTTCCCAAATTCACCTAATTTTCCATTACATTTACTATAAACATGATTTCTCCTAGGTCCAACCATTTACAAAAACCACAAAACACATTTTGAGAAGATATAATCACTTTGGTAAATGACATAATCATGAAAAATAAGTTATATAATGTACAAATCATGACACATTGTTATCAATATATTATAAATTGGGTCTATCCATGGTCTTTTAATATCGTTATTTAAATCCTCTATGATGGTTCCTAATGTGTTTTTTTTAATTTAAAAAATATGTATCTAGAATTGTCAACCCATGTCTATAGAAAGGCCTGTTTTTATAAGCCATGTGATGATTGAGTCTCAATCAATGTGCCTTATGTTGAGTTATTAACATTAGGTACCTCTATGCTAGATCCAAATCCATATGTAGTATCTACAAAAGGATGTAATTACTTGGAAACCTATTGGTTTATTCTTTACCAAATGTCCAAGTCATTTTCTTATACTTTTATACATCCTTAGAATTATTCGTAGAATTATAGATAATGATATCCTTATAAATATACCACTGATTTCACTAATGTTTTATCATCAAAGATTCTATTCGTCAACTAAAACATTTCTACGATACACCAACCCATGCCATTGAAACATATTATTACATTATTTCCATAAACATTTCCAATAATTAGAAACCACTGATCATGAGGCCTAGTGTATCTATGGGAATATGTTCATAAAAATTCAGGGTGAGAATAATTTTTTATTATTATTTATGACGAACTACTTAATACTTTAGTGATCCTAAACTGCACGTGATAACCTTGGGAATACATATACAAAATGGGTGATCTAAAATTATTACTAAGGGAATACATATGATAAAAGAACATAATGCATAAGTAAAAAGTACAACATGATACCATAAAAAAATGTTCATGAGTAATTTTATGGATTTATAACATAACTAGAATGCTATCAATATATCATTTTGTCATATGAAATGTGGAAGCAATACAAAACCTAACATAAACATGTATCAAGATTACCTTCCGGGAAAAAATCACATGGTGGACAATGACCCATATTGGTTTTTGTTTTTTCTGTAATCCCATTCAGGGAGTCTCAAAGTCTACTAATTTTGTTGAGAAATTGGATGGAAATCTCATAACACCAATTTTAAAATGGTCATGATCTACGTGTGCAATACTAATGAAAACAGTCATAATGAAAAACAAAAAAATTCCGCATGGATAGAAAATAGAGTTCATAACCCATATCCATGTCACTACTAAAGGAAATTTCATAATGAATACAATTTATAAGTGATCATAAGACATATATTACCCCATCAATGTAAGGTTGAATAAACTAGGTATATATGTGAGATATATATATATATTTATATAATATATAAGAAATTCGTAACATAAAATTATTTTTTTTGAAATTTATGTTAAAAATATCATAATTTTTTTTGTGGAAAATAATATTTTCACATTGAGTGACATCAAAATATCACCTCTTAGATGGAATAACAATTATAAAGATCACATTGATCATTTCATTAGGAAGATAACCTTTATATTTTGATGAAATTTATTTAAAACATAAATACTTCATCAAAAATAATACATTATTTTAAAATAACCTTTAAAAAAATTAAATGTATGAATTAAATAATTTAGTGTTCTTAAGGTTATAAGAGTTCCATTCATGTTGAATATGTTAAAAAATTGTTTTCCTTCACATTTTTGAAAGAAAAATCATTTTTTTTGAAAAACTATGGGATGATTAATTTATTTTTTGTTTCAAAAAATTAAATCAAGGGAAAATATATCATTGAATAATAATAATAAAACAAATTAATTTTATTTATAAAACATTGTTTTTGATGAAAATGGATTTTCAACCATAGATGGAAATGAAGTCAGAATTTATTAAAACGTTTTCACAATCAGATTAGCTAATAAAGAGAATAAAAATATTTTATTGATTAAAAAAACACATTAATTAATATAGTAGAATAATAGTATTTTTTTATTATTCAATTATGAAATAATTTCTACAAAGTGAAATTCAACAATAAACAATCCTGATTAAAATGAGATTGAATCATAAAACCTTACCTATATAGTAACATTTTAATATTAACTTCCCATGAATGAATTAGATGAATTTAAACATAAAATATAATAAATTTTATGTATATGAATCCTTCAACATATATTTTGTTCTTATTAGATCATGTGTCTCAAAAAAATGATGTTTTGAAGCGAAACCTTTAAAAAGTTCACACCATTATTATGAGAGTTAATAAATTAATTTTTTATGTGTAAAAAATCTATATCCACTAAAATAAAAGTTTAAAAAATACATGAATTAAGTGATATGTAATTTCAAATACCCTAATGGCAAAATATTTTCAATGAAGTAGAAATATTATCCAATTAATTGAAATCAAGTCCATAAATCCCTTACCTCATCCTTCCCTTTTATTGAGTGATCTGGAACCAAAATTATTATCATTTTAAAAGGTTAATTAACTTTCAAATAGATTATATTTTATTTAATAACAATATATATGACCCTTTTATTAGATCTTATTTCCCATTTGTTGAAAATCCTACATTATCACTATTTTTCATATATTAATTTCCTTGTTTTCTATGACATGTTTCACGATAAATGTTATTAATATTGAACATCAGTTATTGTTAAAAAATATCCAGATGTTTTATTAATGGTAAAAATATAATTTTCTATCATTATATACATAATTAAAAACATTATTGAAATTTTAACATGGAGAATGAATCATATCGCTTCGTGGAGATGATCGTACATATGTATGCATAAGCGACATTAGAATTTTCAGAATAGATTAGTGGGAAAAGAAGTGGATTGAATAATAAATTTCCTGAATCAGTATAATTTCATATATATGACATATATTCATTAAATTTTTCATTTTTTACATTTTATATAAAATGTAACTGAAAAATGAATCACATCGCTTCGCGAAGCAGTATTCCGTCGTACACAAAAGCGACGATATCATATTTTCTAAAAAAATACAAAATCGTGATTATATATGTTATATTATAAGTAAATATATATATATATATATAATAAATATTATATTTAAAATTTTAAATATATCATTATATCATCAGTGAGATGTTGTGACTGAAAACAGATTACGTCAGTTCACGAGGCGGTAGTTCACCATAAAAAAGTTCAGTAGTTTAATTTACCATTTGAAAGAGGGGGAGTTGGTTTATATCATATAAATGACATAATAACATATAACTATATGTAATATACTAATTAGATTATATCATTAGTTAATAATAATATATCAATGATGTGAATGAATAAATAAAATATATTGATCTGATAAGAACGTTACCTATTTTTCAGACAACGACATTTTTTCTTGCATATAAAGACTTCATTGGTGGGATTTCTGACCGAAAAAATGATTATAGAATAAGGGTTGGAATTTAGGTATGTTATTTGGGTAGGTATTGTCCAAACCAATGAGTTTTTTATAATTTTAAATGAGTGAAGAGGGGTGGCTATTTTTATGTGGGGGAGAGGGCACATATAATTTTTTTGAGAATACAGATTTCATCCCACGTTATTGTCATGAAAAAAGGATTCAAAATGTATTAGTTTAGGTTATTATGTGATATAAGGTTAAACTATTCCCATAAAATAGTAACAAATTATCATTTTGGATCATTTGTAATCATTACCATTTCATTTTTACACATATAAACCCATTTTTATTGTATATGTTGTTATTTTAACCATCTATTTTCACTATTAATTATATTTGAAAAAATAATAAACTACATAGGTAATATCGATAATTTTAATAAAATTATCTAATGTAAATTTAATTACTCAACTAACAAATGTGGAAGATTTAAATTTAAATTTAAACCCACTAGCATATCAAAAAACAGTTTTCTAGAAAGGTGTTCTGTATAAAAAAGATGATATCATATTAACTAAATAAAAAGTTATAATTATTAGATTAATTTAAATTAATATTTAGTGAAATATAATATATAAATTTAAATTAGATAGTTATTTATTCAACGTTATATTAGTTTTCTAAAATAGAAAAAAATTAAACACTTTATAATAATTTTCAGAAAAAATGTTTTTAAAATCTAAAATATAAATTATTTAAAAAATATTAAATAAATATGATTTAAATGTAATAATATTATTTAATATAACTATATAATATTTATCTTAATTTTAAATTGAATTAAAATAATGATGTGATAAAATTTATTAAATATAAATGATAATTTTATAAAAAATGGTATTTTCATTATTCAATGTAAAATACAATTTTCAAAAAAACCCCAATATATCAACATAAGTTAATATTTATATGATTATTTTAAAAAATGATGTTTTTTATAGTATATTTTCTAAAAGTGATAATTTTATTTTGAAATTATGTTCCTAATTCACAATAATCCCACCTTTTAGGAAAATAATTCATTTTTCAGAAAAAAAATCTTTTTCATTCAAACGGTTCTCATTCTCTTTTGAATCAATAGTTAACCATTATATTTATTCTAAAAATGTTAATACATATAAAAATAATAATTTTATGTAATTTTATGAACACTCTTCTACATAATATCTATGTTATAATTGCTTTGTTTAAATTATAATACTTTTATAGATTTTCAAGTTGCATTTTAACTCAATGTGGAATGTGTCACATGCTATCAAAGATAATGAATTTATTTATAATGAATTATCTAATAAAGTATTTTTTATGTAAAATTAACTTATAATATTAGTGTTTCATTTCATATAATCTATCTAACATGTCATTCCTTTATAAAATCTTTGAGTGTTATAGTTGTATCCTCCCAGTAGACGTTTTTCTCTCAACCATAACTTGATGAAATACCTTTCACTGAGGTAAATACTCTATGATATCCTTCATTATTCTAAGGAAACGTAAATATTATTCCAGATATATATTTATAATCTTACATCAATAATTAATATAAAATTACAAACCATGAGAATCATATAATATATCCTTATTCATATCTATTAGGGATGCAATAGATACAAAGTTCTAGAGCCTTATCAATCAATCATAATCATTTTGGAAGAAGTAAACATTCCTAAAATTATTTACTAGTTCCACAAATTCCTTCAAAACCCATCTAATCATTACATGGATGTATTTTTTTAAAAAATTATTTTGGGAAGAGAATATTTATATTATTCCTCAATATTTTTATATGAATCAATCTAAAATCCCAAAATACTTTATCTTTTGTGATCTTCATAAAAGATAAAGTAGAATGATCCTTTTGGCTCAATGAATTTTAAACTATGTTCTCCTTAAAAGGGAAGTACATAATTGATTATTCATAATATTTAATCAGATCTTACTATAATCTTTTCCACATATAAAACTCTTTTTGAGTGAATATATATTTTTGAATTTTATGATCAGTATATATATGGAATATTTTTCCATTATATTAATGATTCCATGTATTTAATTCAATCATTACCACAGCTAATTCAAAAACATAATTAGTTTTGTTTTTCTCATGAACCATCAATTATTATGTGTCCTAATTTATAACAATATCATTATACAGGAGTATGAACCTCATTCCCCTCTTTGATTAATCACTATTGATTATAAACCCTTTCCCACTATATGTTAATATCTGTATTGCTGCTCTAACTAACATTCTCTTTAGTTACATAATGATTTCCTCAAATTCATTTCCTGAAATGTACTTGTATCCCTTCTATGTTAATTTGGTGTGTGGATTATAAAGTTCTATGAAATGATCCCTAAACTATCAATAATATCCATCCAAACCATGAACAAAACATATCTCATTTATAATGTTTGTTATGTTCCAATGTTCAAAAACATTAATATTTGATAAATCTAAAAATATTTCCACAGTTGAGATAATATACCCAAAAAAGGAAATTTTTGTACACAAAATTCACACATAGGGATTTTTTCATACAAAATCTCTTTTTTTATGATCATTAGTAAAATCCTCATATTATCATGTATCTCTTAAATTATCTTTGAATTTATAAGAAATATTTCTACAAATACTACCAAATAATGCTGATGATAATCTCTATAGACAATTTAAAATAAATATAGTAATATATATAGGTAATTTTTTTAAAACATTTAACCAACATATATTAATAGTGTCAATACCTTATAAAAATGTGTTATTGGGTATATCCTTTTTCTTCCACATCAATAGATTGTATCTATAATGGGATAAATCTTGGAAAATTATTGATATCTATGTAGTTGATCAATGTAGTCATAAATATGAGGTATATGATACATATTCTTCATTGTTATCTTGTTAAATTTCCAATAATCACATTAGTGTCGCGTTAATCCACCATTATTCGTAACAAAAATGAACTAGTACACCACAAGGTGACACAAATGGTAAAATAAATATATTTTCCACTTGATGGTATATTTTTTCATGAAATATTATTTAATAGTCATAGAAATTCTATATAAATTCCTTTCTTTATGTGTATCATCATGTATGATTTTTATTGATAATTCAATATCATGAATTGATGAGAGATTAAAAAATTATTCGGGTGAAATTAACAACCTACCAAAAAAATGGAATATCATTTATGTTGAGTTTCTAACCAACCATATCAGTTAAGAACCCATTTTGAATATAAATGAAGGCCAATATATTAGATGTATTTATCATTTGAAGATGAAATTTATTATTTCACCAATAAACAACCATTTTTTGGTTCAGAATATCATATTTTAATTCCATTACATGAGAATTGAACATAGTTTGAAAGTAAGGAAAATATTCCATGCCTATGGTAATATAAAATTCTTATCTAAGAAGAATAATAAGATTAGTAGGAAGCACATTACCGCAATGAACAACTATAGATGAATCATAGAATCGGGATGCAATTATAATAACATTAGTGGTTTTAAATAAATATCCAATATCTATCCATAGTGGTTGTATTAAAATACCCTTAAACAATTATTTTGATATAAATTAGTGGATAAATATAGAATCAAATAAAAAATTAGTGGTTCAAGATAGGATGGTAATTGTGGGTTTCTTAATTCATCATCAACATCAACAATAGTGATCACCTGAGATAACCCATTGTATATAGTCCTAAAAAAATACAAACCTTGATCCTCATTTTTAATCATTATATTTGTGTACGGGTTAGAATAATTCCCATCATAGATCATTTTGAAACAGTAGAGTTTGGGAGGTGCATTAGATTGAGCATTTTCAATGTGTATTTCATTAACTAGTCACTTAACATAACTTCAACCTTTAATTTCTTGATAACCTCCCTATCCATACATAAATAATTTACTAGTTCCATTAATAAAAATTATACTATGTTTACTTATAGAATTAGATCATAAAGGATGGATAATATTTCTCTCTCTATGGATTTAAGTGTTTCCCCTAAATTATATCTATATTTTCCTATAAAACCCCTGATATTGATGGGTGACTGCAATATAATTTTCCAACATTATAGAATGATGAATTATTTCTTTATATCTACCAAATTATATTATGGATAATAGACTTTTTTAGACATGGATTAATAATGTATATAATCAATCACCCTTAATTTCATATTGGATGATAATATTAGAAGTATACTTCACATGCCATGTAATACTTTCCTCATATGTGAAAAAAATTCATCATCCTTATACTTTGGCTCAAAGAATAAATTCTCCATTTTTATGATGAATATGAGGAATTTAATTTTAAAAAAATATTCTCTTAATATATTTTAAATGTATGGATTTAATTTCATCTAATTTCACCGTGTTTCTAATACTATTATTCCATTGATATACATTTATTTTCCAATGATAAATAATAAAAATAATATTTTCATGTTCTAAACACTAGAGAATGAAAAATATAATTTTTTGGTTCTTATAAATTTTCCAAACACAAGTGTATTAGAAGAACCATAAAAATAAGGCGTTTGTTTGCTTTTGACGGTTATAGATAAACATTATTCCCTCCATTATTCATTAGTATGATTACTTCGATTCATGGTATGAGAATATTGTGTAAGTATTTGAATAATATTTTCCATTATAGATCCCATAACATTTTGATTCTCATGGGTAAAATCGTTTCATTTTAAATAATATTCAACACAAATAAATTTTCTTATGGTTCCATCCATTTACAAAAACCAAAAAAGTATAGCGTGAACAAAAAATAATCATAGTTGGAAACCACATAATCCTGAAAAATCATTTATTTGAAGTCTAAATAAATATAATAGTTTTTCTAATCATTTAAACATTAGGATAAAACTAGTATATTTATGGTCATCATCTATTAAAAACCCTTATAATGGTTAATAAGGAAAACCTGAATTAATTCAAGAATATTCTATAAGAGTGTAAAAATTGATGCATAGTAAGGGCACATTTCATATGCACTAGAATGATGGACAATATATACTCAACCTACTCACTATGAGGTTAAAAAACCAATATGTATATTCTCCAAATTCACATCCACATATTGTGTCTAGAAAGAGACGTATTTTTCTGGAAAACCAGTCACTTTTATTTACCATAACATGTTATTTTATCATATACTAAGTATTATCAAATGGTTTATCACTAATATTTTTACAAATATGTATCCAAAGGTTAAATAAACATTTATATGATACAATATATTGAGATCCATACATTTTATAAAAATATATCACATATTAATTGATATAATTTCTTACATAACATAATTATACACACAATTATCATATAGGTCAATTGACTTTTGAAACATAGGTACATAAATAAATATTTTATAAGTGATCTACATTATATCCCACTATGTTATTCAAAAAAATAATCCTACGTATACATATAATACATAATATGTTTATTTATATCAAAAGAATAGAAACATTAGAATGTGTTATCCCTGATACTCAATAATGGTAAAAAGGGAGTTATCCATGATAACAAATTAATAACATGAGGAGAAGGGTATGAGAACTTTATGATAAAATTTGAAAACTATGACCTACATATCATAGATCATAATCTTGAATCGTGGAATAAATCTTCATTGTTCCGAAGACACAAATCATAATGGAATCAAAGAATATTAGTCACATGAAAATACCATTTCCATAAGGCATATGTTTCTAGAAAACACATAATAATTGAAATTATTTTCATTAGTAGTCATACATATCTTCAAATTCAATAATAGTGGGTTCATTTCGCTCTCTATTACATTGTAGTGGTATAGATCCACCTTCAAGACTATCACATTGGATAGAGTCCATTACTGAATTGGGTTCACTTCTAGTTCTTGTTTGGGTTATCTCATGGGATATCAACTATAAACCAATGAACTAGAAAGATATATAAATTCAGTTCTACTAATAATATAATGAAAATCATACATATTTGTTCCAAAATATCATAAACCATTCATTATTTCATTAATTTTGAGAATAAAATCGGTTTCCTAAATAATTCATCATTTCAACAAACATAAACAATAGAAAATAAATGTGTTTCCTAACATAACTGACCATTAGAAAAGAAATAGGTTTCATAGAATCATCCTTAAATATTGATAATCATAATCCATCCAAATAATTAAAGTGTATGGTATAATTGGATCAAATCCTATTAAATCACATTTAACATCAATAGATATCATCTTTTAAGAAAATGCCTATAAAATATACCAATAATAATTCTGGTGGAATATAACCTTTTCATTTTAAAATAACTTTATTAAAATACAAAAAATTCCCAAATCTTATGGAAAACATTTTACTTTAAAAATAACCGTGGAAAATTTTAAACAAAGAATCAAATGATATAGTGTTTATTGAGGAAGAAAATTTTGTTTATACTATATAAGTAAAAATAAATCATTTCCCACAAACTTTTCTAAAAAATACCAAAAGTAAATCATTCAGAAAATGAATATATGTTTCAAATTAATTTTTATTGAAAAAATAAAACATGGGTTAAAATAAATTTTAAAAACAATTTTAAAATATTAAAAATATAATTGAAATATGTTATTGAAACCATGCACGCTAGATAAAATTATTTTCTACCAAAGAGATAAAAATGTTATATTTCCTTTGAAATGTTATATCATGATTTTTAATTATTAATACGATAAAAATTAAAGGAGAAAATTTTGTCTTAATAAATATTTATAGGTTAATAATATCTATGATACTATTGATTGTTAGATCATGAGATTACATTTAGGTAATCTTGATCAAAGACAATGTTGTTAAATAATAATATTGAAACATAAATCCCATACCTCGAGTTTCATATGATTTAAAAGTTCCATGTCCAAAAATATAGTAAATTTATACTTATTATAAATATATAAATTAATCTTGAACAAATTTATCAAATCATATATTATTACAATATAGCATTTCAATATCCATTTGTCAAAAAATCCATATAATTTTTTTTATTTTTTGGTGTTAACTATGCCATTTATTCATAACCATTTCAGGTTAGTAATTATGGTACTTGTAAATTGATAGTGTTTAGATCATATATTGGATGTTAAAAATGAAATATATATATAATATATTCATTATATATGTAGCGATCCATCTATAAATGTTATATATGGATAATCAATTTATAGTTTTAATGGAGATGGTTGGTCGTACATATACATGAATGATGTATTTGAATTTTCGAATAACAGAATGAAATATAGGTGAATAAAAATATGAATTAATAGAATCATTGTTAAATAATATAAATTATATATTTTCAATAATTTCAACCTTATTAGCATTTATGTAAAGGGGAAATGATAAAAAAATCACAACCCTTCATAAAGGCGGTAGTCCACACTTACACACGAGCGACATTATCAATTTTCCATGGATTGGATGGTAAGATGGTAGATATTAAATTAATCAAATATAAGAATAATTTTGCCATAAGTATCATATATATAAATTAAACCTATCATATTATTGATCAATAAAATATGGAGATAAAGAATGATTTTATTTTCTATGTGGAGATGATAATCCTTATGTATGCTCAATCGATAATTTCATTTAACATTTTACCAAAAAAATATGGTGGATGATTGTAATAAAAATAATGTTTAATTATGCACGAGATAAAAAATGTATTATTTTATGATAAATAAAATTAATATAGTGTATTTGTAAAAAAAATTATAAAAAGAAAATTATAAGTTAAGGTGATTCGAAATTCAATGAAAGAACATCTTGAGATATCTTTTTAAGGATTATAGGGATTTCATTTTGGAAGGAATAGTACTTCTATAACGTGGATATATATTTTAGAAAATTAATTTGGATTGGAAGGATTAATCTAGAAGGATCATGGTGGTATACAAAAGATAAAGGAGGGGTAAATTGTTTTTAATTGAGTGATGGGGCACTCTTTAAATTTCTTAAATGATTAAAATATAAAAAACTAATTCTCTTTAAAATGATTCCATATAAAAATAGATTCTAAGATAGAGTTTAATTTGGTTAAGATAAAATCAATTTTTCTATTGGAATAGGTTGTGTTTTAAAACATATATTTTAGTTCAACCCATAAACTAATATATTTCATCTGTAACTAATGTAATGTAATTTTTACTATTATAGGGTTTTAATATTACATATAAGGTGATTATTAGATCATAAATGAAAAAATGGATGAAATTTTAGACCACCGATTCTCCAAATTATTCACATTAATTATTTTAATTATTTTTAAATAATTAATAAAATACTATTTTCATAAAATAACAATTCTATTTTTTGATACTATTCAAATAACATAACATTAATGAAAGCTAGAAAAATAAGGTGTTATAATATAATACTTTTACACATCACTAGTAATTTTTATTCGTCTATGGAATCTTAGGAACACTATAAATTAGATTAAATATATTACAAATAATATTTTCTATATCATTTATTTTATTTTTTCTAAATTGGATAAATATTGTATTTCCATTTCATAACCATTCATGCTAGTTATATAATAACAGAAAATTAAAATTTATTTTCCATCAGGAAACTAAAACTATTATACTCAAAATAACCATTAATATTCTTCCAAATTATGCTAGTTTCTTTATGTGAGAAAACATTAATGTCATTTGAAATTAATAGAGTGATAGTTTTTGTTGGTCGGAGAGGATACTCAAGAGGGGGTGAATTGAGTTCCAATTAAAAATTTATGTTTAAAAGATTGTATTAAAATCCCTCAATTATTAAAACATGTTGAACTGTAGTGAATTTATAATGATTGTATATGTTCAATTAGTTTCTCAAAGATTGATACTTTCTCATTTATCTTAATCTGAATATTTAGTTAGATTTTGAAACTAACTTACCGGTTCACAATAATTACAAAAAAATTCTAGTTCAACTATAAATGTTACATAAAAACAGATTTGAGTTTCAAAGTAAATAGCAGCGGAATATTGAAAAATTGTTTAAACTAAAATAAGAATAACAGTAGTGTAAACCAAGAGGTTTAGTCTCAAGATGAGAGTTAGTCCTCTCCAACAGTTTATATAAAACATTGATCCACACCCTAGATTGGGGTTACGATAGTACTTATAATTTCTAAGTCCTCATACCTTTAAAACAATTCTACATGGGAAAGCAACAACAACAACACACAGGCTTTACATGTCCTCAGACCTCTACCAGAGTTCTATATGGGATACACAAAAGTGTAAAGAGTTTTGTGTGAGGATGTCAGTATCATCTAGTTCATCTTAGGAGTCAGTGTGTCTCAAAACAGACAGAAGAACACATTGTTCATAATGTAAAGAAAAGGATGATCACAACATAGCAAGAATATAGAAATGAGTTTTTAATGATCTTATGTGATGTCAATGCAGCTCTGGACTCCTTTGGATTGAAGAAGATGACACTTGGAGTCCTTCTCAAGAATTTTTCTAGAAAACAGAGTTTTGTGGTTTTGTTTCTTCAGTTCCAGTACATGTTATCAACTTGATTGCGAGAGTATTCCATGTGGAACTTGAACCTCCTATTTGAACTTATGACCTTGATGTGTATGGGTGTTCTCCAAGTTAATCGTGTGTTCTTCTCTACATGTGAGTGTGTATCTTTTTTCCTTCCTTACGTATATGTCTCCGTGTATATCATTGTCTTGTAGTAGCTCGATATTCCTTTTATTTCTATTTTTTCAGAAATGGGAATGATTACCTTTGACAGGTACGATGTACGATTCCCTGACATGACAACAACCCACATTAATTAATAGCATTTGCATTAAAATCACAAAATATGACCGTTGGAAATTAAACTGAAAGACGACAAAATAGTTTAAGAAACAGTGTCACAGTAAGTCAGGGAAATAGTGTCTCCTTAACATGGTTTCTAGGTTGATCATTGTGTCTCAGTATCATGTTGTCTGAGTGTCACGGTGTCTCATGGTCACGGTATCTACTTCATGGTGTCTGGTTCACGGTGTCTTGTTCATGGTGTCCTTTTCATGGTGTCTTGATCATGGTGTCTTGTTCACGGTTTCTACTTCACGAAATCTGCTTCATGGTGTCTGGCATCACTGTGTCTTGTTCAAGGTGTCTTGTTCACAGTGTCCTAATCACGGTGTCTTGTTCACGATGTCTTCTTCACGGTGTATGCTTCACAGTGTCTGCTTCATGGTGTCTGGCTTCACGGTGCCAGAAATACATATCCAATGGAAGAATCCCAGTTTCTTAGACTTTTCAAAGTAACTATGTGCATACTTAAATAAAGATTATAATATAAAGGATTAGAATTAAGCATTTGTTAAAGAAGGAATTTTGAGAGTAGATAAACGATAGTATAAAGTAGGTAAATTAAAAATATAGCAATTAAGATCATGTATGGCTCTTATTATAGCATGATAAAAAATTAAACGTAAATACACATGATTGGATATAATGTATAGAAGTTAACTACATTTAATAATATTTTAAACCATTAACACATGATTAAATAAGATTTGTGATCATTAAAATAGGATTAATACATTTGGATTATAAAAATATCCCCCTTTTTGATGATCAAAAATCATATACAATTATACTGTATATTGGATTCAACTATAAAGGTAAATTTCAAACATAGTATATAGAAACATATCCCCCTTTTGAGATTATCAAAAAGATGAAATAAGAGAGGTCAAAAAGGTTCGCAGTCCATTAATAGAAAATAAGTGACAGTAAAACAAATAATTAATACAAAAACAATAGCCCCTATCAAAAAAGAGTAATCATTGTTCTCTTTCATGGGTCGACCTTATCTTTTGCTTTAGCATTAGTGGGAGAAGAGGAAGCCATAGGGGAAAAGGCCAAGGTAGAATAATTCATAGAGGTTTTTGATAAAGAGGGAAAAGGTATACCTTCAAAGAATGAGGGAGCCAAGGTAGAAGCAGTAGATGATCTAGGAAGTTTTTGATCAAGAATCCCAGACCTGATCTGACTGAGTGCTTGTCCAAAAGACATGGTGGTTGAGGATAGAGCAGAGGTGAAGGTAGGAAGCCTGGGTCTAAGAGGTGCAACCGCTGGAGCAACAATGGTTGTACTCTGGACATGAAGATAGGGCCTCAAGAGTTTGATGAAATATCTAATAATCACTCCACCATATTGCATGGATTTTTCAAAATCTTCCTTCTTCTCCATAAACTTATCCAACAATCCATTAAAATCTATGAGTTTCTGTCCTTGGTTCTTGAAATCATGAGTCACTGGAGGAATCCTCAAATTTTCTACAAGGTACATAAAAAGGATTGTTATATCTGTCTTGGAAAAGATTCTATCGAAGTAGAAATATATTTTCTTGGAAATGTATTGTTGAGAATCATTATCATTTTTTGAGTGGATTTGTACTAGGTCAAGAACTCTATCACTATTTTTGAACACTTTAGTTAAAGAATCCGCATTGAACCCACGGAAGACATTCTGAAGCTCTTCTTTGATTATAGTTCTGAGTAGATCATTGTCCAAAGAGGGTTTAGAGGATTTACTAGATGCTTTGACCACTGTGGTTGGAAATTTTTGTTGATTCAACACCTTTTAAAGACACCTTATATACTCATCCGTGAGTTTATTCAGATTCGCAACAAGCTCTTTCATTTCCTTAAAATTTTGTTTGTTCCTTTAAGTGATATTTTCATCTATTGGTGCTAGATAAGTTTGAAGTTGAGACACACCAACTTGTGGGATTTGAGGAGTAGAAGGTCCTACAGGAGGAACAAAAGATTCAGATCTCGAATGCAAATCTCTTTACATGTCTTCAACAATACGTCTTAGAGTATTTACTTCATTACTGAGTTTCTTATCTTCAACTCTCACTTCTTGAATTTCATGGAGCATAATAGGTTGTATTTTTCAGATAATATTCTCCAATAATAGTGAGTAATATCTCTCACTTAAATTTTTAATAGGAATAGGTCATTTTTTCAGGAGTTTCTCAACTCTGGATAAGAGAGTATAACCAAATTTTTTCAGATCATGCTTACATACAAAGGATGGCTGTTCAGATAAGGGTTCAAGAGTTGTGACTGGTACAAGCTCAGGTTCCTTCTCAGGTGCAAAATTGGAGACCGGTTTCAACTGAAATAGGGAGGAGATTTCATTTCTAGTTTCTGTAACCTGCTGAGAATCATTCACGACATAAAAATTGGATTTTTTTACTGAGTTTCTATAGGACAAGTCTCAGTTGGATGTGAGGCTTCAATAGACTCAATATTTGGGGTTATCTTAGCCTGAAAAGGTGCCTCCTTCTCAAGACTAAGTGGCTTGGGATCTTTGTCTAAATCTACATACTCATCTCTGATTTCCTCAATCATTTCTTGTCTAGCCAGCTAAAAATATAGATCAATCTGTTCTTCAGCAGAAGCTGTGATTTCAGGAACAAATTGTTCCACAGGGAGTTCCTCAAAATTGACCTCTTGAAAAATAGGTAGCTCTTCCACTATAGTCTTTTCTAATATAGTCTCTTCCATGAATGCTTTTCAGATTATTTGGAAATTGATTCTTTTATTTCTTCAGGTTGAATTTCCAAATTTTCAGCTTCTTTAGGAGCATGAACTTTTTCTTCAAGAACTGCATGAGGAACAATAGTCCTATCTTCTTAAACAATAAATACTTCCCTAGGTGGTACTTCATCCTCTTATTCCTCTTCTTTAGGATACTCAACAATCTCATCTGGTTCTAAACCAGGATTAGAAATGTATTTTGGTCTTGAGGGATAATCCACTAGATTGAATGTCTCATAAACTTTATCATTGTCTTCCACCCATTCTTTTTTCTAAGGATTCCAGTTTATATTCATTATTTTTATAGTATCTTTTGAGAAGTAGGACTCATAGTCCATAATCACATCCTCATTAGAACCAACCACAACTTTTGCAAGAATCATGGCTAATATTAGCTGAGGGTAAAATAGAAAAGTTTACTTAGATGTTACTTTGATAAAATCACACATATGGTGAATGATATACTTCATAGGTTGATAATATGCCCATTTTTCATGAGGTGAATCAAAAACACATCTTGATATTTTAACACAGCAAAATAACATTTTATTAGATTGACAAAATTCTGTACATACATAAATAAAAGCCTAGTTTCTCCATCTAATTCAGTAGCAATGGATCTCACTGAGTGCCATTTCTAGTTTGGAGTTTTAGGTAATCTTCTAGATCAACAAAATCGATTGAAGGTGGAGGTCCTCTATTATAATCCTCATATATGCCGTCATGAGGCATCCTTAAGCAATGCAGCTCATAACCTTGAAGAGAAAGATCATATCTATCCATTTACCCAACTCCTCACAACCTACCTCCCACCAGAATGTAATGATAACTGTACGTATAAGTAAAACTGAGCTACTAAAATAGGATTTATGGGTCTATCCTCTTCTGATAACCATTCAAACCATCCTTGTTGTTTTACAACATTCAATTCTGGAGACTTACTAGTTAGAAGCCATTTGGGTAAAATATATTTATCAGGTACAATAACGCATTTTACCAGATTCATATTTAATGGTCCTTAGGCTATTAGATAAGGTTGAATCTTCTTCTTCTTTGAGCTGCGCTTCTCGGGTGTTGATGATGACAGAAATTTCATTCTTCGCATTAACTAAAGATTCGAGCGAGATTAGGATTGCATAGATGAAGAAGGGTTTGAAAAGAGTAGGTAGACGAAACCCCAAGTGAGGAATTGAGTGAAACTTACTTTGTTTTATCATTTTGGAACACCAAACCTCAGTAAAATAAAAATGAGGGGAAAAAGGTGAAAAGGATAGTTACCGTGATATGGGTTTTAAAAAAAATAAATAATTTTTACGGTGAGACCGTGAGTGGTCACTATGGTGAGATAGTTAACGAGTTTCACGGTGAGACTGTGAATGAACTTTTCAGTGCGCATTACGGTGATATAGTAAACGTCAGACTGTAAGTACAAAATGCTAATAGGGAGACTGTAAGCATAATACTTTATGGTTAGACTATAAACATGAGAGACAGTAACTGAGAAACCGTAATCCTGAAATAATAAATTAAAACACAGTAAGATATCATGCATTAAGACCTAAAACAGTAAGTAGTATGGTATCTATTTGAGATTTATCATGCCTAGTTCATGTATGATGTAGTATATTCTCTCAAAATTGAATGGTTTAGTGAATATATCAGCAAGTTGATATTCTATACCAATGAATTCCAAAGTGATATCACGTTTTGATAATGATCTCTGAAAAAGTGATGTCTTACTTCAATATGCTTTATCCTAGATTATAAAACAGGATTATTTGAGATGTTAATTGCACTTGTGTTGTAACAATTAATAGTTATATGTCTGAATTGGTGTCAATAATCTAGTATTGTGTGTTTATTTCACAAAATTTGTGCACAGAAACTGCCAGCAGCTATATATTCAGCTTCTCTTGTAGATAATGCAACAAAATTTAGTTTCTTACTACACCATGATACTAGTGACTAGCCTAAATTGTGACAGTACCGGAGGTGCTTTTTCAATCTAACTTACAGCCACTGAAGTCAGCATCATAATAATATACTAATTCAAATGATAGTCCTTTAGGATTAAACAGTCATAGATTTGGTGTTTTCTTGAGGTATTTGAAAATTCTCCTTACAAAATTTAAATGAGATTCTTTAGGATTTTCAATAAATAGAGCACACATACACACACTAAACATAATGTACGGATGACTAGCATTTAATTAGAGTAAACTTCCATTCATTCCTCTATAAGTGGTTTGATCAACAGATTTTCTATCTTCATCAAGATCCAACTTACAAGTGGTACTCATGGGAGTGTAACTACATTTAGTGCTATTCATTGCAAATAATTTTAGAAGATCCTTTGTATATTTACTTTGATTTAAAATAATACAATTTTCATTTTGAAAAACTTGAAATCCAAGAAAATATTTGAGTTCTCCCCATAAAATCATTTCAAAATCGTTTTACATCATTTTAGAAAAATATATACATAAATAATTCATCTAATATCAAAAAATAATGTCATCTACATAAATTTGATCAACTAAAACATCATTGGAAATTCATTTTATAAAAAGATTAATATCAGATATTTCTTTTGTAAATCCTTAGGAAATAAGACACGTAGTCAATCTCTCATACCAATATCATGGATCTTTCTTTAAACCATATAATTCTTTTTATAATTTAAAAATATGATTTTGAAAATGAGGGTTTTTAAATCCAGGGGATTTTTGACAAAAACATCATCAGCTATATACCCATTTAAGAATGCACTCTTAACATCTATTTTATATAGTTTGAAATTCAAATGTGCTACACATGAATGCATGATTATGATAGCTTCATGTCTGGATACTGGTGCAAAGGTCTCCTCATAGTCAATTCCTTCTTCTTGACTATAACATTCTGCAACTAGTCTACCCTTGTTTCGAACTATGTTTTCAGCTTCATCAACTTTTTTCCTAAAAACCCATTTGTTTCCTAGGGTAAAAGTGTCCTTAGGTCTGCCAACAAGTTTCCAAACATTGTTCCTTTCAAATTGGTTCAATTCTTCTTGCATAGCCTTTACCTAAAATTCATCATTGAATGCATCGTTGATACTTTCAGGTTCATGTTGTGAAAGAAAAGCTCGATGTTCAACCTGGTTTCTCTGAGAAGCTCTAGATTGTGTCCCTCTATATAAATATCAAACTAAAAAATCTAAAGGATAATTTTTAAGAGTCCTAGTTTCCCTAGAAAAGAAAGGGCTATCAATTTCAGGATCATTTATAGGTTTGGGTTTTACAGAAGCAGGTTCTAGAAAATTTCTTGAATTGGTTGTCTTAATAGCAGGTTCAATATTTTTGTCATTAAGGTCTACAATGGACATATCTTCTTAAATATGTTCAAGAGGGGTCTTAGTTTCATGTGGATCAGTTTCATCCAATTAGATCTGTACCGATTCTTCCACACATTTGGTTCTCTTATTTAATACTCTACAGGATTTACTATTCATAGAGTAACCTAGAAAAAATTCCTTCAATAATTTTGGAAGAAAATTTGTCAATATTATATTTAGTGTTAAGGATAAAAACGTTGCAACCAAAAACTCTAAATTAAATAAACTTAGGCTTCCTATTGTTCCAAAGGTCATAAGGCGTCTCTTTAAGAATTGGTCTAATCAATACTCTATTAATAATGTAACATGCTGTATTGACAACATCAGCCCAAAAGTAAATAGGTAAATCATATTCATTGAGCATTGTCCTAGAAATCTCTTGAAGATTCCTATTTCTTATTTCTATACCACCATTCTGTTGAGGTGTTCTAGGGGAAGAGAAGTTGTGAATACAACTATTATGTGATCAATAGGATTCAAACTCCTGATTTTCAAACTCACGACCATGATCACTTCTCAAGGTATTGATCCTAGGTCCACTAAGGTTTTTTACAGAATTGGAATATTTAACAAAATAGAAACATGCTTCACTTTTGTGAGCTATAAGGTATACTTATGTGTATCTAGAAAAGTCATCTATAGTGACATTGACATAGTGCTTCCCATTTAATCTAGAAACTCTAGATAGTCTAAATAAATCCATGTGAACCAACTCGAGATGTTGAGAAGTAGAAACTTATTTCATTGATTTGAAATAAACATTATATTTTTTTCCCTTTTGATAATGATTACAACCATTATATGTTGGGAATTATAGTTTGGGCAGGTCTCTAAACCTTTCCTAGTTAGTTTCCTTAGAGAGTGCACATAATAGTGTCCTAATATTTTGTGTCATTTCCAAGGTTATTTATGAAAAGAATTTAAACAAGTAACATTTTGTTTAGCTAATGAATTTAAATATATATCATAAATATTAACATATCCTAATGCAGTATATCCCAGAACATTTTTAGAATAAAAAACATTACATGAAAATTTTTCAAACATTACATTAAATCCATCATCACAAAACTGTGAAATACATAGCAGGTTGTATTCTAATCCCTCAAAAATTTGTCCTTTAGAAAATAAAATTAAATCAATGTTAACAATATTCCCTTAGCCTATGATTTTTCCTTTTGAGTTATACCCAAAGGTGACATGTCCTCCATCAACATTGATTGATCTCTTAAAGCATATGTAGTATCCTATCATATACATTGAACATCCACTTTTCAAATACCATATCTTCCTGCATGATATTTTCAAGAATGTTTCCTACAAAACATATTTAAACAGAAGATAATTTCGGTACACATATTTTCTTGGGTCCAGAAAGTTAGTATGTAAAAATTTAGCTACCCATATTTGTCTAATGGGAATCCTGAAACTAACAGATTCAAATCATTTTGATAAGTAAACATTGTTTGGTCTATAAGAATTTGAATATCTAGATGAATCATAAGAGTTTCCATAACATGAACTAGCACCATACTGTCTAGATATTGGAATAAATTTATTCTTAACAATCTGTCATTGTGTAGGTTGGTATCTGAAACCAGCAGTATACCTTGGTGCTACTTGTTTTCCAAGAATTTGATTTAGAGTATTATTTCCATTCGTAAATTTTTCTAAATCTTTCATGATTTTCTCATTAGACAATTTTAGTTCAGTATTCTCTTTGAGTAGTTGGGAATTCATTTCCTTTTCTACTTCTAGTGCAGATTTGACAGTGTTAGTTTAAGCATTCTATTTATTTAAGGCATTATACTTGTCTTTCATCTCATTTCAGGTATCCTCTATCATGTTACAGTATTCAAAAAATTCTTCACTGGACTTGTTTTCAACATCAAGAGTCAGAATCATCTCCAGAATAATAAGTGTTTAAAGCATGAGTATCCAATGTTACCTCAGATCTATTCAACATAAAACACATATCATCATTTTGATATTTTTTATCCAGTATGGAATCAGAATCATTTGAACTGTCTTCTGAAGCCCTCCAGGTTGTTTTTATAGCATTCTTATATTTGATGTCCTTGTACTCATATTTCTTCTTGTACATTAACTTCTGCTAGTTAGATTTCACTGGTCCTTTCCTCTTGCATTCGTAGAAGACTATGTCATCACTTTTATTAGTCCTTTTCCAATCCTTCTTCCAATGATCATTATTTTCATACATTCCCTTGTAATTGGATTTTCTGAAAAACAACTTTTTCCTATAAAACATCTTAAATCATCTAGCTATCTGAGATATTTTAGCATCACTGTCAGATGCACTCACATCACTACTTGAACTACCACTTGCAACTTGAATTTTCTATTTATCCTTGATTTTTGAAGCATATGTCTTGAAGGATACTGATTTATTTCTTGTTTCATCATCTTATTATTTATTTACCTTCAACTCTTATTCATACATCATCAACTTACCAATCAGATCCTTGACATGCATCTTTCCAGTGTCACTTGATTATCATATAGAGTCAGAGGTTACTCTCCATCTGTCTAGTAGGAATCTTAGTATCCACATGATTTTATCCTTTGCTAGAATATATTTTCCTAGTGTGATCATTGTATTGAATATCTCAATAATCCTGAGATAAATATCAGAAAGAGATTCATCAGTTTTCATTTTAAAATTTTCATACTTAATACTGTATGTGTTTAGTCTCATTTATTTAACATTGGTTGTTATCTTTTGTGAAACAAGCAGAGTATCCCATATTTCATAAGAACTCTTACAAATAGATATTCGATTAAATTATTAATCTCCTAAAGAACAATAGACGACATTCTTTGCATTACAATTATTATTGTAAGCATCTTTAGTAGGTTCATCCCATATACTTCTATCAATTTCTGGAATCTTATACTGAGTCTCTATGGCAGTCCAAATGTCAAATCCCAAACTTTCTAAATGAATTTTCATTTTGATTTTCCATTGGGCATAATTAACACCATTAAAGAAGGGTGGAATGTTTGAATATACACCTTCTAATTGGTTATCCATTATACCGATGTTATACAAAGATATAAAAATTTATAATTAATAGAAATTTTAAGACCTTTGAGATACAACTAAAATCAGAGTAGAAATATTTTAACAAACAAAGTCTTTTGAAAACATATTATCAACACATCTGATACCAAATATTGGTGAGAGTGGATACTCAAGAGGGGGGGTGAATTGAGATATAATTAAAAATTTCTGGTTAAAATATTTGTATTAAAATCCTCCAATTCATAAAATAAGTTAAACCGTAGTGAATTTATAATGATTTTAAATGTTCAATTAGTTTCTCAAAGATTGATTATTTCTCAGTTTACATAATCTGAAGATTAAGCAAGCTTTTGAAACTAACATACTTGTTCAAAAAAATTATAAACACTTGGTAGTTCAACTATCAATGTTAATTTTAAACAGATTTGAGTTTCAATATGAATAACAGCATAATATTGAAAAATAGATTAAACTAAAATTAGATGCACAATAGTGTCAACCAAGATTTTTAGTTTCTAGCTAAGGATTAGTCCTCTCAAACAGTTTATATAAAACATTTATCCACACCCGGAATCGGCGTTACAACAGTACTCAGACTGTCTGGGTCCTCAGACCTCTAACACAGTTCTATGTGGGAAAGAAATAGAAACAACACAAAGGCGGTCCATGTCATCAGACCTCTACCACGGTTCTATGTGGAATTCTCAAAGGTGAAAAGAGTTTAGTGCGAGGATTTCAGTATCCTCCAGTCCAGCTTAGGAGTCATTGTGTGTCAAAACAGACAGAAGCACCCACTTCTTTTAATGTAATGAAAAGTATGATCACATTAGAGAAAGAATATAGAAATGATTTTATAATGCTCTTGTGTGATTTCAATGCAGCTCTGCACTCCTTTGGATTGAAGTAGATGAAGCTTGGAGTCCTTCTTAGGAAGCTCTCGAGAAAACATAGTGTCGTGGTTTTGTTTCTTCACTTCCAATACAAGTGTTCATCTTGAATGCGAGAGTATTCCAAGTGGCACTTGGACCTCCTCTTTTAAATTCTGTTCTTGATGTGTATGAGTGTTCTTCAATTTCTTTGTGTGTTATTCTCTGCATGTGCACGTGTATCTTTTTTTCTTCCTTACGTATATGTCTCTATGTATATATATGTCTTCCAGTAGCTCGATATTCATTTTATTTTTCTTTATTCCGAAAATGCGAATGATTTCCTTTTATAGGTATGAGGTACATTTCCATAAAATGCCAACAACCAACATTAATTAGTAGTAGTTTCATGAAAAGCACAAAATATGACAGTTGGAAATTAAATTGAAAGAAGAAAAAATAGTTTAAGAAGGGTTTTCACAGTAAGTCATGGAAACAGTTTCTCCTTCACACGACATTTAGGTTGATCACGGTGTTTGAGTGTCACGATGTCTCAGTGTCATGGTGTCTCATGGTCATGGTTTCTACTTCATGGTGTCTATTTCGCGGTGCCTTTTTCACTGTGTCTTGTGCACAATGTCTTGTTTACAATGTCTTGTTCATGGTGTCTACTTCACGGAGTCTACATCACGGTGTCTAGCATCACGGTGTCTTGTTCACGGTGTCTTGTTCACAGTGTCCTGTTCACGGTTTCTACTTGACTGTGTCTGCTTCACGGTGTCTTCTTCATGGTGTTTGGCATCACGGTGCTAGATATACTTAGCTAGTGGCAGACTCATGGTGTCTTAGACATTCCAAAGTAACTATGTGTATACATAAATAAAGATGACAATAAAAAGGATTAGACTTAATCATTTGTTAAAGAAGATATTCTGAGAGTTGATAAATGATAGTATAAAGTAGGTAAACTGAAAATAGAGCAATTAAGATCTTGCAAGGATATTCTTAAAGCATGAGAAAACTTTAAACATAAATACAAATGATAGGATATAATTTATAGAAGTTAACAACGTTGAATAAGATTTGGAATCATTAACACATGATTAAATAATATTTGTGATCATTAAAATATGATTAATACCTGAGGATTCCAACAGTTTTTATTTTTCATTACATTTAATATTATATAGGTCATTATCATGGAATGATGTCCCTTAAACAACTAACTTTTGATCATACTGTGATAAGGATATATTTCTATTTATCTAATACAAATTATGTTTAAAAAAATTCCTTAATAATTAGTTTGAACCAAGGTTAATTCTATTTACCCTTTAATAATGTGATTAATATAACCACTATTACTATTTATAATTTCAAAAAATAAAAGTGATATATTTTAAAAAATTGAACTTCATAATGAAAAATGTTGAATCCATTTTTTATAGTTATATTTTATAACTGTCATAAATTCATTATAAATAAAAATTTTAAAACACGGTGAACCCATTTTCTTATAATAAATATATTTTTAAGCATATATCATTATTTATTCCTGTCTATTACCTAGAAAAAAACAAATTTTAAACATAATTTTTTTATAGAATATATAATACCTATATTTCATAAAAATATTTTATTAATAATTAATAATTTAATTTATTATGATAAAATATAATGCCTGTTTAAAATCCATCTTTTAAAAAAACATCACTTTTATTTTAAACAAAATTAGAAATATTTTGAATTAATCGATTACCAGTTATATAATATTATATATATGTAACTCATATGTTATAAAAAATTTATTTTCTTTTCTATTCGTACATACAAATCCAATGGTTGGGTGATATCTATTACATTAAATTATAAAATTTTAATAGTATATCAAGGATATTTTAAACATGGTGTTTCATGTAAATAATTCTATCAAAGAAATCAATTTTTTTAATAGAACTACAACATAAAATCGTAGGGAGTAATAGGAAAAAAATATATTAGCAATCAAACATAAGGGAATTCCCTTACCAAGTAGACTAATAGAAATTTTAATTGAATAATCAATTTAATTAATCTCCCTTTAATTTCTTGTTTTATTTTGAAAATATGATATTTAATTTTTTTTATATTCATCTTTTTCATACATCAATCATAGATTGTGAAAACCTTCCATATATGTTCTCTTCAGAACTGATGAACTTGTGTAGTGGGTTAATCTATGGGGAATTTAATTTTCCTAATAATAATTCTAGGAAATTAAATGTGATACAATTGTGATTGTATTTCCTTATTTATGATGAAGTAACCATATACTGACAGTCAAACATGGTTTCATATGAATAGAGAGATAAATTGAGAGTGACATAGAATGTTGATTTAATAAGAAATGTAGTTGATAATATGCAGTTATATGAGTCATTTTAATCATTTTCTTAGTCAAATAAATTTTCATTATCAACCAAATTCAACAATAATTTCCATAGAACTAACCCATAAAATAAGATAAGAACATGATAATAAAATTTTAATATCTGGAGAGAACATAAGTTTCAATACAACTGCATCAATATTGGTTTCATAAATTTGGTTTCATGAGTTTCATGTGGTATAACTCTAATTTTCATATCATTGTTTACATTGATGAGGGTTGTTCTTTATTTTATTTTCAAATTTTATAATTAATTGTGTTTTAATTTATTTTTTATATTCTTATCATTACCCTATTCATGTTCTTCTCCCACTATGATGTAATGGTGATTCTAAATCATCCATCCTGGATGGATGTATAACCCAAGGAATACCCACTATATTGAAACGAATGAACTTGAGCCCCCCCTATATGGATGGATTTCATTAATCTTATTAGAAGGATCTGAAAAGAGTTATAGGCTATGGATATGATCTTAAAAAATATCTCTTACCTTCCTATTTACATTTACATAAATAAAAATTATACCCATAACCTTATTTGATATTGACAAATATAATTTCTTAAGAAATATTCAATGATATTTCATCATGTGGAAACTAAACTGAATTTAAATTTCATAAAAATTCTCTAGTTATAAAAATTCAATGGATCACTATTGTATGACATGAGAAGTGTTATATGAAGTTTATGGGATCATTTTGTCAAAAAAAAATTAGAGTGATGAGCATATCACATAGTAGATACATCATCTGTGTGAAATTAAATAAATAATTTAAGGAAATTATCATTTGTGTATATTATTTGAATATACTAAGAGTGAAAATATATGTCAAGACTGTGTGGTAATGATGTATCAAAATGGTTTAATATTGTTGTGTCCCCAATTAATTCATTTCAATGTGTACTACATTATTTCATTTTCTTTTTTTATTTAATGAATTATTTTTCCCCCATTTATTTTCATACATTTTGAATTATGAATGATATAATTTTTATTGAATTGTTTGGTTAGTAATGTATCTAGTACCAACTCAATGAGATACGACCTTGGTCTGCCACTCGGTTTCAGTCCATGTTATTGATGTGGGCCAAAATTTCTAAATTTTAAACTTCTTATATAATATAAATGAAACCTTAGTTAATATGAAATCTAGATAAATTATTCATTATAAATACGTTTTTTAAATATATACATTATTCACAAATGTCCTATAACATGATATAAGGCCCCATCCTTAAACCTTACTTAATCTTGAGTTATTACAAGATTACACATTGAGTATCTTTTCGAGTTCAGAGTTTTAGAAAATTAGATCATAAAACTTGAATTACATTCCACATATAAACAAAGTGGTTACATAAAGATAGTATTCTTCTTTCCCATCATTGGAAACATATTTAAAATAAAAATTGGATTCTTTCTTGAAACTTCCTTGACACTATCATCATATCATGTACCTTTCCCTTGACCAGTGAAAAACATTTAAAAAAAACATGGGATGAGCATAAAAAGCTTAGTAATGGATATAAAAGTATGGAAAGGAAACATGGGTACATATATACATAAGAATGAAATCATACTTTACCCATAAAACATAAGCACTTTAACATACCTCATCAAATCATGAATAAATCATAGAAATCGTAAGACATAAAGGTAACTTGAGGCATTAATAACATTCTTACGTAGGGAGTAACCCTCTTGGTTACATTTGGAATACCCATCATAGTATATTCCCTAAATCTCTTCGGAGAAACCTTGACGTTTCACTCCTTCGCATTACCCAATGCATTGGAGAGCTATATCGGGCTCACCCTCCCTTAGTTTATCACGGAACCACCAGTCTTCATAATAATGCCCAAGAACCTCAACATAATTGTATCGCATAAAACATGCATAAAGGAAACATAAAAATTCCACTGTTCAATCACAAGATACCAATACAACATATTGATATAATAAAATTATGAAAACCATTTTCAATACCAAAATAAAAGAAAAGTAAAACATGGTATTTATTTTTCTTAAAAAAAGTATGGCTTGTAGAGGAAGCCGAAACGAAAAATAACGGTCACGGCGGCGGAGAAGTCTTTGTCGCCACATACGTACGTAAAAAACATTCCCTTTTGTCATTTAGTAAAACGCTTTGTATAAAAAAGATTCCTTTTGGATAAACGTAAAAGTCAAATGGGTTTATACACCGTATAAAAGAAGGTTGTGTATAAAACAAAATATGCCTCAATGAAAGGAGATTGAGACGAAGTACCATACCTCGGGTCCGACTTGACTTGATCATTCTTTAATGTCCTGAATAATAAACTTGAGTTAATCTCTACTTTCATAAGAACCTTTTTCAAGTTAATTATTTATTTTATATCACTTATTTCCATGTCATGAACACTATGTAATTATCTAAGTTAATAACGGTCGTTTTAACGATCATTGGTACTTGAGACAAAAATAAACCCTTTATAATTACAATTTGTTCATGTATCCATTATATCCAGAATTATAATCATGATGTATATATCATATGTATCCAGTATATACATGCATTTATAATATTACATAATCATTTTGAGGTAAGAAAAGAAATGCACCGTTCATGGAGATGGTAAGCCGTACGTACGCATGAACGCTACTTTCTTTTCTATTTCGTATTTTATAGAATGGAATCATAATGATATAAAAGTATAATATAATTCCAGTATAATATCATATATAATATCATAGTTCCATCCTTTATACGTCCCACATATGGTATTTAACGAATCAAATCACTTTGAGGGGGTGGTAGTCCGCACTTCCTTAAATGAAGATATCGCGTTTACCCATAATGGAAACCATAAAGGTATGCCCAAAATGTAAAATACAGAAGCTTAAGGAAAACATAAACATATTATATATCATATATAAATATATTTACATCTTAATGTCCACCTTTGAAGGTGTTAAAATAATGATGAACAATCATCGTTTCGGGAGGCATAAATTCGCCATCCACGGAAACAGTATGTTCTTTAACCATTAGATGTAGGTGTGTGTAGGTGTATCCAGAATCCTTCTTATAAAAAAATCCTAGTATATTTAAGACACTGGAGTTGTTACAAAAGAAATTAATATAAAGAGTTTAGGGGGTTGTAGAATCAAAATAAAACAAACGGACTCATGTGAAGACATTACCTTAAAATCGGGTAACTCCCTTTAGTTTGAGCTCAAAGGTTTCCTTGGGAATACTTAATCCCATAGTGAGGCTTCAAGGAGTAATGGGGGGATGTGGAGAGACAAAATGGGTAGGGTTTGGCCGAGCAAAAGGCTTTGGGAGTGTGGGTAAGGAGGTAGAGGTGGGGGCCTTTTATAAGAGGAGAGGAGGGGCACTCTTGGAAAGTAAAGAAATGATACTTTATTTGAAAATGATTTTCGGATTCAAAAGGTCACAAATTGATACAATTCAAGGGTAAGGTGATAAGGGTTCTAAATCCACCCATACAATAGGTTTTTGACATGTGTAGGGCTTAGATTTCACATTACCTTTCTATTTTATTTAAATCCTTTATTAATGAGGTAATCGCTGCATCATCATGATGTCATAAATAATTTTATTTATTTAAAGTCTAAAAATTATGAAAAAACTAACATGATGTAGGAAATACTTTTAGATTTCTAATTAATATTTATAGTCCAAAAGATCATTTATGTAGACAAAATTAAAAATATTTTACTTAGGTGATACATTCTTTGTAACATTTATCATTCTTTAAAAATAAAAAGATAAAAAGTCACTTTCTCACAAAAGTGATTCCATGGGGCCCCCCAAGTTTGGCACAAGGCATCCCATGGTCGGATATGAGACAAACAGTAGCCTTAGGACACATGTTGTGGTCTATTTTTTATTATTATGATATCATTTTATTATCCTTAACTACCCGATTACTCATTAATCAGGATAATTAAAGATAATTACCGTCGTTACTATTCATAATGTCCAAACACAAAAGAGTCTTAATTACATAATATGGACCTTATAATTCCAAATATGTAATCCATTTTACCAAATTCTAAACACAGAAATTGCAATAATTGATTTAAAAATAATTCCCGTTGTCAAAACAAATAGCGGGTTTTTTTGAAACAATATCTATGAAAAGATTGGCATTAGTTTATGGCCAATTCCAAAGTGAAATTAATCCTAATGACCAACATTGGATTAAATGGTAAAAATATATTCTAATTTAACTATAAAACCAATTCTAAAGATAATCTAATAATATAAATAATGTAGATTAAAAAGCAGTTTTGATGTAAAATGCAGTATTTTTCACTATTCATTAAAAAATGAACATTGTCAGAAAAATACCAAAAATTCACACAATGTAAATTTTGATGTCCCAATTATAAAGAATAAGTTTATTTTTACAATCATAGCTTATAAAATTGTCAAAAGATAGATTTAAGAATGGTTTTCCAACAAAAGGCAGTAAAACAATCCTTTAAAAAAAATATTAGTGTATTCCATGTTTAAGATTGGATTTATTTTCATTTTAAGCCTCTAAAACACTATCTAATTCATTAATATACATAGATAAAAATATCTATTATTCATTACTTACATGGGATGTTACATCCTTCCCCCCTTTAGAAAATTGTTTCCCCGTAATTTATTTACTTATCGAATAAATGGGGGTACTTATCCCTCATTGCATTTTCATATTCCCATGTTGCCTCTTCCATCATGTGGGATTTACACAAAACCTTTACCTGATTAATCACCTTATTTCGTAACACTTTCTCCCTGTGGTCATGAATCTAGACCGGTTTTTCTTCATAATATTGGTTATCTTCCAGCTGAACTACCTCTGGACTCAAAACATGAGATGGATCTGGCATATACTTTCTCAACATCGAAACGTGAAAAACATTGTGTACCTGAGATAAACTCGGAGATAAAGCCACCCGGTATGCAACTGATCCAAATCTCTCTAGAATTTCTTATTGTCCAATGAACCTTGGACTCAGATTTCCTTTCTTACCAAATCTCATCACACTTTTCCATGGTGAGACTTTGAGAAAAACATGATCACCAACCTCAAAAGTTAGATCCTTCCTCTTGTTGTCTACATGACTCTTCTGCCTACTCTGAGCTGTTCTCATGCGTTTCTGAATCAACTGAACTTTTTCTGCCATCTCTTCTACCAATTCTGGTCCCATCAGCTTCCTTTCACCCACTTCATCCCAAAAAGCTGGAGTTCGACACCGATTCCCATATAACGCCTTAAATGGTGCCATCTGTATACTGGAATGAAAACTGTTATTGTATAAAAATTCAACCAAAGAAAGATGTTGGTCCCAAATTCCCTGATAATCCATCGAAAAAGCTCGTAGAATATCCTCCAAGTTCTGAATTGTTCGTTTAACTGCCCATCTGATTTGAGGATGAAATGTTGTACTAAAATTTAATTTAGTACCCAACGACTTCTGAAGGCCCTTCCAAAAGTTAGAAGTAAACCTGTGATCACGATCAGATACAATGGAGATATGAACTCCATGTAACTTGACTATCTCTTTAAGATACAAACGGGAAAGTTGATCTTGGGAAAAAGTATCTCGTATAGCAAGGAAATGAGCAGATTTAGTCAAGCGAACAAAAATAACCCAGATTGCATTATTACCTCGAGATGTCTTCGGTAATCCCACAACAAAGTCCATGGATATATTCTCCCATTTCCACTATGGCACTAGTAAAGGCTGAAGCATCCCTTTCGGTAACTGCCACTCTGCTTTAACCTGTTGACATGTCAAACACATCATAGTAAAATCAGCAATATCTCTTTTCATTCCATCCCACCAGTAATACTCCCACAGATCTCTATTCATCTTAGTACTTCCAGGATGAACTGAAAATGGAGAACTATGAGCTTCACATAACAACTCTCTCTTCAACTGTGAATCACAAGGCACACACAATCTCTTCCCAAATCTCAAAACGCAATCATTATCAATGTTGAATTCAGGCAACTTACCTTTCTGAACCATCTCTACCTTTTTCTGCAACTCACTGTCTTGCTTCTGTGCATGCTTGATTCTGTCTAATAGAGAAGATTTCACTGATACCTGAAACAAAACAGAAGAACATCCTGCACCAACAACTTCTATGCCAAATTTCATCAAATCCTTAACCAAAGGATCACATTCCAAATGCAAAATTGCTAATGAAGCATTACTTTTTCGAATCAAAGCATCAGCCACTTTATTTTCTTTTCGAGGATGGTAATGAATTGTACAATCATAATCCTTTATTAATTCCATCCATCTCCTCTTCCTCATGTTTAACTATTTCTGAGTGAATATATACTTTAAACTTTTGTGATCAGTATATATTTCACACTTTACTCCATACAAATTATGCCTCCAAATTTTTAAGCGAAAACAACAGAAGCTAATTCCAAATCATGTGTAGGGTAATTTACCTCATGAGTTTTCAACTGTTGTGAAGAATAAGCAATTACCTGATCATTATTCATTAAGACGCAACCAAGTCCTTTCAATGATGCATCACTGTATATAACAAACTCACCATTCCTGGAAGGTAGTGCCAAAACTGGAGCATTCACCAATCCTCTTTTCAACTTCTGAAAACAATCATCACATTCTTTTGTCCAGATAAACATAACACCCTTCTGAGTTATCTTAGTCATTGGACTAGATAACCTTGAAAAATTTCTAACAAACCTTCGGTAATAGCCTGCCAAACCAAGGAATCTATGAATCTCAGTTACATTTGTGGGTCTTGGCCATTCTTCCACAACTTTTGTTTTTGCAGGATCAACAGTTATCCCATCTTTAGAAACAATGTGACCAAGGAAAAAAATTTTTGCAACCAAAACTCACACTTGCTGAATTTTCCATACAGTTTCTTTTCTTTTTAGGTTTGCAAGATAACCCTTAAATGTCTTTCATGCTCCTCTTTACTTTTAGAAAACACCAAAATGTCATCAATGAAAACCACCACAAACTTATCCAAGAACTCATGGAAAATTGTATTCATTAAGTCCATGAATACAACAGGTGCATTGGTTATCCCAGAAGGCATTACTAAAAATTCATAATGGCCATATCTTGTACGGAACACGGTCTTCGGAACATCTGATTACTTTACCTTCAGCTGATGGTACCCCGATCTCAAGTAAATCTTTGAAAAATACTGAGCTTCCTGGAGCTGATCAAAAAAATCAACGATATGAGGCAAAGGATATTTGTTCTTAATAATGATGTTATTCAAGGCTCTATAATCAATGCAAAGTCTTATTAAACCATCTTTATTTTTAAAAAATAAAACAGGAGCACCCCATGGTGATGTGCAAGGTCGAATGAAACCTTTCTCTAACAAATCATGAAATTGCTCCTTCAACTCTAAAAGTTCAATTTGAGCCATTCGATAAGGGGGTTTTGAAATTGGCTTAGCATCAAGAACTAAGTCAACATAAAACTCAACTACCCTATCTGGTATTATTCCAGGAAACTCACCAGGAAAAACATCAGGATACTCATTTATCACTGGCACATCATTAATCTGAACAGTTCCTTTATTTTCAATGATGTTGGCAAGGTAACATTCATTTCCATATTTTACAACTTTCCTGGCCTCTTGATAAGTTATCAATAGTAAGGGTTCATTCTTGTAGAAAAACTGAAAGTCTTTCTGAAAAGAAACTTCTTTAGCTCTATAGTCAATCTTAGCATGGTAAATAGAGAGCCAATCCATACCCAGGATAACATCAAACTCTACTAGAGGTAGAACAATAAGGTTTGCAAGTAGGTTCCTTCCACAGATAAGGATAGAGAGATTCTTATAAATTCTTTTTGCCTCATCATTTCACCCAGGTGTTTTTACCAAAAGTTCAGGATTCATTTATTGTGATGGTATTCCCATTTTACTAGAAAAGGTTTCAGAGATGAAAGAATGTGTGGACCCCGAATCAAACAACACACTGGCATAATCTGAAAAAACAAACAAAGTACCTGATACAACTTCATTTGATGGCCCGACATCTGCTGAAGTAGTTTCAAAGGATTTCACCACCCCTTTCTGCTTGTATTCTAACTGCTTCCTGTCACTGAAGCTCTTTGTCGGACATTCATTTGCATAGTGACCAATCTCATTGCACTTAAAACATTTCACTAACTATAAATAAAATTTGGTCTTACCTTCACCTTGATCTTTTTCAGTGTAATCACCAGCCTTATGTCCCATCTTACCACATAGGTAGCACTTTCTAGAATTCAGAAGACATTCCCCAACATTCCTTTTGCCACATTTATCAAAAACTGGAAACTTAGATTTCTTACCATCAGACTTTTTTGAAGAATTCTTCCCTTTCTCCTGCCACCTCGGTCTCTTCTTCTGCTGGTTGTTATAGAACACTTGGTCATCGGCAAACTCCATTTCCACCTTCTCATCACATAGAACAAGCTTTTCATAACTTTTAAACTCACGAGAAGCTAATGCCCTTCGATATTTTGGCTTTAATCCTGAGTAAAAACGATTGATTTTACTATCAAGGTCTCGGATAAAATTTGGAGCATACCTTGCCAATCGAGTGAAACTTTCTTCATAGGTAGCCACTGAGTCTTCCTCTTGCCTCAATTCAATGAATTGTTTTTCCATATTAAGTCGAACAACCGTAGGAAAATACTTTTCAAGAAACATACCTTTGAATTCATCCCAGTCGAGAGCATCAATCTCATCAGCGTCCCTGATATTTTTAACTATCGACCACCACTAATCTGCTTCACCCTCCAAATGGTAAATAGAAAGACTAACTTTTTGATTTCCTGAACACCCCCTGACATCGAAAATCTTCTCCAGTGCTTTAATCCACCATTCAGCTAGCACAAGGTCAGATGATCCTCTGAATTATGGGGGATGTAGCCTCATGAAATGTTCCACCACTGACATGTTCCTCTGCAGTTGATCTAGCTGATCTTGTGCATGGATACCACCACCATTTATCGCTTGAGTCAACTGAACAATTACTGCAACAAACTGTTCTGTTCCAATTCCGACCATCTCAGGATGCTGATTCGGAAGGTTATTTCCTTCTGCATGCCTTCCTAGCACGACTTCCCTATTTCCTCTGCGGAAAACCATTCTGAACAAACATGTCTTAGATGAAGCAACATGGTAATCTTCAAACACTATATCTCTTCAATTTGACCATAAAAAAATATTTTTGGATAATCATTTAATTGAATTCTAACTCCTAAAGTTATCTAAACCGACCAATGATACCAACTATAAGGCCCCAGCCATAAACCATACTTAATCTTGAGTTATTACAAGATTACACATTGATGATCTTTTTAGGTATAGAGTTTTAGAGAATTAGATCATAAAACTTGCATTACATTTAACATATAAACAAAGTGGTTACATAAAGATAGTATTATTCTTTCCCATCAATGGAAACATATTTTAAAAAACGTGGATTCTTTCTTGAAACATTCTTAACACTATCATCATATCATGTACCATTCCCTTGACATGTGAAAAAAATTTCAAAAAAACTTGGGATGAGCATAAAAATCTTAGTAAGGGATATAAAAGTATAGAAAGGAAACATGGGTACATATATACATAAGAATGAAATCATACTTTACCCATAAAACATAAGCACTTTAACATACCTCATCAAATCATGAATAAATCATAGAAATCATAACACATAATGGTAACTTGAGGCATTCATAACATTCTTACGTAGGGAGTAACCCTATTGGTTACGTTTGGAATACCCATCACAGTATATTCCCTAAATCTCTTCGAAGAAACCTTAACGTTTCACTCCTTCACGTTACCCAATGCATTGGAGAGCTATATCGGGCTCACCCGCTCCTAGTTTGTCACGGAACCACCCTTCTTCATAATAATGCCCAAGAACCTCAACCTAATCGTATCACATAAAACATGCATAAAGGAAACATAAAATTTCCACCTTTCAATCAAAAGATATCAATACAACACATTGATATAAAAACATTATGAAAAGCATTTTCAACACCAAAATAAAAGAAAAGTAAAACATGGTATTTATTTTTCTTAAAAAAAGTATGGCTTTTAGAGGAAGCCGAAACTCAAATAACAGTCACGGCGGCGGAGAAGCCGTTGTCGCCGCATACGTACGACAAAAACATTCCCTTTTGTTGTTTAGTAAAATGCTTCATATAAAAAAGATTCCTTTTGCATAAACGTAAAAGTCAAAGTGGTTTATACACCGTATAAAAGAAGGTTGTGTATAAAACAAAATATGCCTCAATGAAAGGAGATTGGGACGAAGTCCCATACCTCGGGTCCGACTTGACTCGATCGTTCTTTAATGTCCTGAATAATAAACTTGAGTTAATCTCTAATTTCTTAAGAACCTTTTTCAAGTTCATTATTCCTTTTATATCACTTATTTCAATGTCATGAACACTATGTAATTATTTAAGTTAATAACGGTCGTTTTAACAATCATTGGCACTTGAGTAAAAAATAAACCCTTTATAATTACAAGTTGTCCATGTATCCATTATGTCTAGAATTATAATCATGATGTATATATATCATATATATATCTAGTATATACATGCATTTATAATATTACATAATCATTTAGAGGTAAGAAATGAAATGCACCGTTCATGGAGACGGTAAGCCGTACGTACGGGTGAACGGTACATTCATTTATATTTCGTATTTTATAGAATGGAATCATAATGATATAAAGGTATAATATAATTCTAGTGTAATATCATATATAATATCATAGTTCCATCATTTATACGTCCCACATATGGTATTTAACGAATCAAATCACTTTGAGGGGGCGGTAGTCTGCACTTCCTTAAATGAAGACATCGCGCTTACCCATAATGGAAACCATAAAGATATGCCCAAAATGAAAAAATAAAGAAGCTTAAGGAAAACATAAAAATATTATATATCATATATAAATATAGTTACATCTTAATGGCCACCTTTGAAGGTGTTAAAAAAATGATGAACAATCATCGTTTCGGGAGGCATAAATTCACCATCCCCAGAAACCGTATTTTCTTTAACCATTAGATGTAGGTGTGTGTAGGTGTAGGTAGAATACTTCGTATAAAAACATCTTAGTATATTGAAGATTCTGGAGTTGTTACAAAAGAAATTAATAAAAAGTGTTTAGGTGGTTGGTGAAGCAAAATAAAACAAACGGACTCATGTGAAGACATTACCTTAAAATCGGGTAACTCCCTTTGGTTTGAGCTCAAAGGCTTCCTTGGGAAGACTTCTGCCAAAATTGAGGCTTGAAGGAGTAAGAGAAGTATGTGGAGAGACAAAATGGGCAGGGGTTGGCCGAGCCAAAGGCTTTGGGAGTGTGGGTAAGGAGCTAGAGGTGGGGGCCTTTTATAAGAGGAGAGGAGGGGCACTCTTGGAAAGTAAAGAAATGTTACTTTATTTGAAAATGATTTTCGTATTCAAAAGGCCCCACATTGATATAATTAAAGGGTAACGTGATAAGGGTTATAAATCCACCCATCTAATAGGTTTTGGACATGTGTAGGTCTAAGATTTTACATTATCTTTCCATTTTATTTAAATCCTTTATTAATGAGGTAATCGATGCATCATCATAATGTCATAAATAATTTAATTTATTTAAAGTATAAAAATTATGAAAAAAATATCATGATGGAGGAAATCGTTTTAGATTTCTAATGAATATTTATAGTCCAAAAGATCATTTATGTTTAATTAAAAATATTTTACTTAGGTGATATATTCTTTGTCACATTTAACATTCTTTAAAAATAAAAAGATAAAAAGTCACTTTCTCACAAAAGTGATTCCATGGGGCCCCCAAGTTTGTCACAAGGCATCCCATGGTCGGCCATGAAACAGCCAGTAGCCTTAGGACACATTTTGTGGTCTTTTTGTATTATTATGATATCATTTTATTATCCTTAACTACCCGATTACTCATTAATCAAGATAATTAAAGATAATTACCGTCATTACTATTCATAATGTCCAAAAACAAAAGAGTCTTGATTACATAATTTGGACATTATGATTCCAAATATGTAATCCATTTTACCAAATTCCAAACACAGAAATTGCAATAATTGATTTAAAAATAATTCCCGTTGTCAAAACAAATAGCGGGTTTTTTTGAAACAATATCTATGAAATGTTTGGCATTAGTTTATGGCCAATTCCAAAGTGAAATTAATACTAATGAACACCATTGGATTAAATGGTAGAAATATATTCTAATTTAACTTTAAAAACAATTCAAAAGATAATCTAATCATATAAATAAAGTTGATTAAAAAGTATTTTTGAAGTAAAATGCAGTATTTTTCACTATTCATTAAAAAATGAACATTGTCCGAAAAATACCACAAATTCACACAAAGTAAATCTTGATGTCCCAATAATAAATAATAAGTTTATTTTGATAGACATAGCTTATAAAATTGTCAAAAGATATATTTAAAAATGGTTTTCCATCAAAAGGCAGTAAAACAATCCTTTTAAAAAATATTAGTGTATTCCATGCTTAAGATTGGATTTATTTTCATTTTAAGCCTCTAAAACACTATATATTTCATTAATAGACATAGATAAAAATATCTATTATTCATTATTTACTTGGGATTTTACACATGAATTATAAGGGTTTTATTCATTATTAGATTTAATAAAATTTTCATTCCATGATATTTTTTTCGAAATATTAATGATAAAAGGATTTTAAATATTTATTAATATGTTGTGAATTGATTATGAATCACATATTGAATGAATATATTAATTTTTTTTCCCACCATATAAAGGATTAATATGAAAATTTTGAAAATTCTTATAGAGAATATGCCTCTACATTGGTTGTGTGTGAAGGTAGATAGTAGAGAACATGTTGTAATTAGGATACTAGATGATCATTCTAGTGACCCATGATTTTATCGGAAAAAAGAGCCTATGAAACCATAATGTCACTCTCAATCTGTTGTGTATTAATGGTACACAATTTTCAACGAGGCCCACATGAATAAATTAATCTAACCATATGGTGTCCGAATAACCACAAAATTTATTTTGGCTACATTTCTGATTATAAAAATTAAATTAAAGACCAATGAGGAGTGTAAATATAGTAGATCACGGATCTATGATTCTATATGTTTTGAAATGAAAATAAATTGGTAAATATTCCATATTAAGAAAAGCGTGTTTTAAAATTTTTTGACAGAACGAAAAAGAAAAAAGAATTCTGAATTCAATTTGAAGAATTTACCAAATTAATGGTTCTTCTATAACATAAAATTTGATTGTGGGTATATTAAAGAAAACATAAGTGTTATGATCATAACATAATAGGATGAAAATATATTAGGAGAAATAGGTTCTTTATATTACTATTTTATTAGTTTGAGAAACTATAATTATTTATTTCATTTAATTCCGTAGTAGTGAATTTAATTATGAAACAATTAGACATTAAAAGTTGATCATAGTGGAATACCATTTACATACTAATGTTTTTTATTTTTAATTGAGTAATCTATTTTAGTTAATTGTCCATAACATCATGTTTACTTAAAAAATATGGGATTTTCAACTATTCATTACATTCACTTCAATCTTCCCCCACTAAAGGATTTTGAACTGAATAAACGAAGCTTATCATCAATAATTATAATCATAAAGTGTGGGTTTATGTAATGGAGTTTAATGCTTTCTGATTGGGAGGATAAGAATACTAAAGATATATAGTGAAAAAATTATTACCTCATTGATTCCAAAACAACAAAGTGACAATCATTAGATGAGTTTTTAGTTGATTAATGGGAAAATAAGAGAGTGATGTAATATAATGATTTGATGTATAAATAAGAGTTAATATGTTCTTTTACCACAACAAAAAAGTGATTTAAAAACCAGAATAATTATATCTATATTTAAATTATTCAATTTTTTCACACATTAAACCAATGAAATAACAAAGAAACATGCATATAATAATTTCCTCCATGGAGATAATTTGAGTCCCACTATTAATTCATTATTCAAGGTTCTATAAATTAATTATATAATGAGCCCTTGACATGAATATCATAAATATCCATTCCACAATCCTTGGAATATTGATGAAATACTAATATAATTAAAAATATTATTTATATGAAACAAAATATTTTACTGTGATGTGTGAAATACGTCGAACATAATTTCTATAGAGAACAACATATCATTGGTACCAAATATAATATAAAACATATGAAATCAACATAATATGAACGTGTTAATGATTTATAGTGAATTGAAAATGAAATATGATTTATTCACCACTACCCAATTAATAAAATAAGTAAATAAATAACCAACATCAACATTGATGTATTCTTTTCATATGAATAATTATTGTGTATAATTTATAATGCGAGTCATTGGTCCCCCCAACCCATTTTCTGTAACATCCCAAGTATGTAATGAGTAATATATATTTTTATCTATGTCTATTAATGAATTAGATAGTGTTTTAGAGGCTTAAAATGAAAATAAATCCAATCTTAAGCATGAAATACACTAATATTTTTAAATGATTGTTTTACTGCCTTTTGATGGAAACCCGTTTTTAAATATATATTTTGACAATTTTATAAGCTATGTTTTTCAAAATAAACTTATTCTTTATTATTGGGACATCAAAATTTACTTTGTGTGAATTTTTGGTATTTTTCAGACAATGTTCATTTTTTAATGAATAGTGAAAAATACTGCATTTTACATCAAAACTGATTTTTAATCTAATTTATTTATATTATTAGATTATATTTTGAATTGGTTTTGCAGTGAATTGAGAATATATTTTTACCATTTAATCCAATGGTGGTCATTGGAATCAATTTCACTTTGAATTTGGACTTAAACTGGTGCCAATTTTTTGATACTTATTGTTTCATAAAAACACGCTATTTGTCATTACAGCGGGAATTAATTATTAAATTAATTAATGTGACTTATATGTTTTTAATTTTGTAAAATAGACTTCATTTTTGAATTCTGAATATCAAATATAGCTTATGGTGAATTTTTGGTATTTTTCTGAAAAACATCAATTTTTGATGAATAGTGAAACCACTAAGTGGTACTTATAAAAACTGATTTTTCGTTTAAATGAAATTTTACCACTTCTGTTTTTTGAATTTCAAAAATCTTACATACATGGTTTTCATTAAGAAGTAAAATGTGGTTCAATGAGATTAAAATAATTTTTTGGTGAATAGTAACTGTTAAGTTCTTAATCGCGATTAGAGGTAATTAGTGTAGTTTAAGGTAAAAATAATGCTTTAATAAAATGAGATGAGCTTGACACATGTCCTACCCTCATTGGATGTGTCATGGACGACCAAGAAAATCCATGGGTCAACTTGGGGACCCCATGGAGCCACTTTGGTTGTAAAATGACATAAATACCTTTTTATTTAATGTAAAAGTAAAAATGACACAAACATGTAATTTTTTACTAAAACAATTTTTTCATGGATTTATACATGTACGATTTTTGATTATAAATGGTCATTGGAAAGACAAAAAGATTTACTACATCATGGTATTTTTTTTATAATTTTTAGACTTTAAATAAATTAAATTATTTATGACATCATGATGATGCAGCGATGACCTTATTATTTAACGATTTAAATAAAGTGGAATGATAATGTAAAATATAAGACCTACACATGGAAAAAACCTACTGGATGGGTGTATTTTTAACCCTAATCACCTTATCCTCGAAACACATCAATGTGGGACCTCTTAAATCCGAATACCATTTTAAAATAAAGTGACTTTTCTTTACCTTCCAAGAGTGCCCCACCTCTCCTCTTATAAAAGGCCCCCACCTATACTTCCTTACCCACACTCCAAAAGCCTTTGGCTTGGCCAACCCTTGCACATTTTTGGCTCTCCACATCCCTCACTTACTCCTTGAAGCCTCACTTTGGGCATAAGTCTTCCCAAGGAATCCTTTGAGCTCAAATCTAAGAGAGTTACCCGATTTTACGGTAATGTCTTCTTTTGAGTCCTTTTGTTTGATTTTGCTTCTCCAACCCCCTAAAATCTATTTATTATTTTCTTATGTAACAACTCTAGTATCCTCAACATACTATGATGTTTTTACAAGAAGTATTCGAGCTACACTTACACACACCTACATCTAATGGTTAAAGGACATACTGTTTCCGTGGATGGTGAATTTATGCCTCCCGAAACGATGATTGTTCAACAATATTTTAACACATTCAAAGGTGGCCATTAAGATGACACTATATTTATATATGATATATAATATTTTTATGTTTTCCTTAAGCTTATGTATTTTTCATTTTGGGCATACCTTTATGGTTTCCATTATGGATAAACGCGATATCTTCATTTAAGGAAGTGCGGACAACCGCCCCCTCAAAGTGATTTGATTCGTTAAACACCATATGTGGGACGTATAAAGGATGGAACTATGATATTATATATGATATTATAATTGAATTATAATATACCTTTATATCATTATGATTTTATTCTATAAAATACGAAATAGAAATGAAAGTAGCGTTCATGCGTACGTACGGCTTACCGTATCTATGAACGGTGCATTTCATTTCTTACCTCTAAATGATTATGTAATATTATAAATTCATGAATTTACTGGATATATATGACAAATATGATATCTAAATCATGAATACCATTCTGGATATAATGTATACATGAAAAACTTTTAATTATAAAGGGTTTATTTTTGACTCAAGTACCAATGATCGTTCAAACGACCGTTATTAACTTAAATAATTACATAGTGTTCATGACATGGAAATAAGTGATATAAAAGGAATAAAGAACTTGAAAAAGGTTCTTAAGCATGTATAAATTAACTCAAGTTTATTATTCAGGATATTAAAGAACGACCGAGTCAAGTCGGACCTGAGGTATGGGACTTCGTCTTAATCTCCTTTCATTGAGGCATATTTTGTTATATACACAACCTTCTTTAATATGGTGTATAAACCCCTTTGACTTTTACATTTATTCAAAAGGAATATTTTTTGTATGAAGCATTTACTAAACGACAAAAGGGAATGTTTTTGTCGTACGTATGTGGCGACAACGACTTCTCCACCGCCGTGACCATTATTTGAGTTTCGGCTTCCTCTACAAGCCATACATTTTTTTTAAAAGAAAAATAAATACCATGTTTTAATTTTCTTTTATTTTGGTATTGAAAATGGTTTTAATAATGTTTTTATATCAATGTGTTGTATTGATATCTTGTGATTGAATGGTAGAAATGTTATGGTTCTTATATGGATGTTTTATGTGATACGATTATGTTGAGGTTCTTGGGCATTATTATGAAGACGGGTGGTTCCATGATAAACTAAGGGCAGGTGAGCCCGATATAGATCTCCAATGCATTGGGTAATGCGAAGGAGTGTAACGTTAAGGTTTCTCCGAAGAGATTTAGGGAATATACTGTGATGGGTATTTCAAACGTAACCAAGAGGGTTACTCCCTACGTAAGAATGTTATGAATGCCTCAAGTTAACTTTATGTATTATGATTTCTATTATTTATTCATGATTTGATGAGGTATGTTAAAGTGCTTATGTTTTATGGGTAAAGTGTGATTTCATTCTTATGTATATATGTAACCATGTTTCCTTTCCATATTTTCATATCCCTTACTGAGCTTTTTATGCTCATCCGAAGTTTTTTGAAATGTTTTTTCATAGGTCAAGGGAAAGGTACATGATATGATGATAGTGTCAAGGAAGTGTCAAGAAAGAATCCATGTTTTATTTTAAATATGTGTCCATTGATGGGAAAAAAGAATACTATCTTTATGTAACCACTTTGTTTATATGTGGAATGTAATGCAAGTTTTATGATTTAATTCTCTAAAACTCTAAACCCGAAAAGATCCTCAATGTGTAATCTTGTAATAACTCAAGATTAAGTAAGGTTTAAGGCTGGGGCCATATAGTTGGTATCAGATGTCGGTTTAGATAACTTTAGGAGTTAGAATTCTATTAAATTATTATCCAAATTTTTTTTAAGTGATGTAACATTTGAAGATTACCATGTTGCTTCATCTAAGACATGTTTGTTCAGAATGGTTTTCCATAGAGGAAATAGGGAAGCAGTGCTAGGAAGGCATACAGAAGGAAATAACCTTCTGAATCAGCATCCCGAGATGGTCGGAATTGGAACTGAACAATTTGTTGCAGTAATGGTGCAGTTGACTCAAGCGATAAATGGCGGTGGTATACATACACGAGATCAGCCAGATCAACCGCAGAGGAACATGTCAGTGGCGGAACATTTCATGAGGCAATATCCCTCATCATTCAGAGGATCATCCGACCTTGTGCTAGTTGAAGGGGGTATTAAAGAACAGGAGAATATTTTTGATGTCATGGGGTGTTCAGACAATCAAAAGGTTAGACTTTCTATTTATTGTTTGGAGGGTGAAGTAGATCAGTGGTGCTCGATGGTTAAAAATATCAGGGACGTTGATGAGATTGATTCCCTCGACTGGGAGGAATTCAAAGGTACGTTTCTTGAGAAGTATTTTTCTAAGGCTGTTCGACTTAGGATGGAAAAGCAATTCTTGGAATTGAGGCAAGAGGAAGACTCAGTGGCTGCCTATGAAGAAAGGTTCACTCAATTGGAAAGGTATGCTCCAAATTTTATCTAAGACCTTGATAGTAAAATCAATCGTTTTTACTCAGGATTAAAGCCAAAATATCGAAGGGAATTAGCTTCTTGTGAGTATAAAAGTGATGAAAATATTGTTCGATGTGCTGAGAAGGTGGAAATGGAGTTTTCCGATGATCAAGTGTTCTATAACAACCAATATAATAAGAGACAGAGGTGGCAGGAGAAATGTAAGAATTCTTCAAAAAAGTCTGATGGTAAGAAAACTAAGTTTCCAGTTTGTGATAAATGTGGAAAAAGGCATTCTGAGGAATTTATTCTGAATTCTGGAAAGTGCTACTGATGTGGTAAGATGGGACATAAGGCTCGTGATTGCACTGAAAAAGATCAGGGTGATGGTAAGACCAAATTGGATTTACAGTTAGTGAAATGTTATAAGTGCAATGAGATGGGTCACTATGCAAATGAGTGTCCGAAAAAGAGCTTGGGTGATGGGAAGAAGTTAGACTACAAGCAGAAAGGGGTGGTGAAATCCTTTGCAACTACTTCAGCAGATGTCGGGCCATCAAATGAAGTTGTATCAGGTACCTTGTTTGTTTTTTCAGATTATGCCAGTGTGTTGTTTGATTCAGGGTCTACACATTCTTTCATCTCTGAAACCTTTTCTAGAAATATGGGAATACCATCTCAAGAAATGACTCCTGAAATTTTGGTAAAAACACCTAGGGGAAATGTTGAGGCAAAATAAATTTATAAGAATATTACTATCCTTATTAGTGGAAAGAACCTACTTGCAAACCTTATTGTTCTACCTCTAGTAGAGTTTGTTGTTATCCTGGGTATGGATTGACTCTCTATTTACCATGTTAAGATTGACTGTAGAGCTAAAGAAGTTTCTTTTCAGAAAGACTTTCAGTTTGTGTACAAGAATGGACCCTTACTGTTGATAACTTATCAAGAGGCCGAGAAACTTGTAAAAGATGGAAATGAATGTTACCTTGCACACATCGTTGAAAATAAAGGAACTGTTCAGATTAATGATGTGCCAGTGGTAAATGAGTATCCTGATGTTTTTCCTGATGAGTTGCCTGGAATAATACCAGATCGGGAAGTTGAGTTTACTGTTGACTTAGTTCATGATGCTAAGCCAATTTCAAAACCCCCTTATCGAATGGATCAAATTGAACTTTTAGAGTTGAAGGAGAAATTGCAAGATTTATTAGAGAAAGGTTTCATTCGACCTAGCACATCACCATGGGGTGCTCCTGTATTATTTGTTAAAAAGAAAGATGGTTCAATGAGACTTTGCATTGATTATAGAGCCTTGAATAACATCACTATTGAGAAAAAATATCCATTTCCTTATATCGATGATTTGTTTGATCAGCTCCAAGGAGCTCAGTATTTTTTGAAGATTGACTTGAGATCGGGGTACCATCAGCTGAAGGTAAAAAAATCAGATGTTCCGAAGACCGCGTTCTATACAAGATATTGCCAATATGAATTTGTAGTAATGCCTTTTGGGCTAACCAATGCACCTGCTGTATTCATGGACTTAATGAATAGAATTTTCCATGAGTTCTAGGATAAGTTTGTGGTGGTTTTCATTGATGATATTTTGGTGTTTTCTAAAAGTAAAGAGGAGCATGAAAGGCATTTAAGGGTTCTCTTGCAAACCATAAAAGAAAATAAACTGTATGGAAAATTCAGCAAATCTGTGTTTTGGTTGCAATAAATTTCTTTCCTTGGTCATATTGTTTCTAAAGATGGGATACCAGTTGATCCTGCAAAAACAATGGTTGTTGAAGAATGTCCAAGACCCACAAATTTAACTGAGATTCGTAGCTTCCTTTGTTTGGAAGGCTATTACCGAAGGTTTGTTAGAAATTTTTCACGGTTATCTAGTCCAATGACTAAGCTAACTCGGATGGGTGTTAAGTTTATCTGGACAAAAGAATGTGATGATTGTTTTCAGGAATTGAAAAGAAGATTGGTGAAAGCTCCGATTTTGGCACTACCTTCCAGGAATGGTGAGTTTGTTATCTACAGTGATGCTTCATTGAAAGGACTTGGTTGCATCCTAATGCAGAATGATCAGGTAATTGCTTATGCTTCACGATAGTTGAAAACTCATGAGGTAAATTACCCTACACATGATTTGGAATTAGCTGCTGTTTTTTTCGCTTTAAAAATTTGGAGACATCTTTTGTATGGAGTAAAGTGTGAAATATATACTGATCACAAAAGTTTAAAGTATATATTCACTCAGAAAGAGTTAAATATGAGACAAAGGATATGGCTGGAATTAATCAAGGATTATGATTGTACAATTCATTACCATCCGGGAAAAGCAAATAAAGTGGCTGATGCTTTCAGTCGAAAAAGTAATTCTTCATTAGCAATGTTGCGTTTGGAATGTGATCCTATGGTTAAGGATTTGATGAACATTAGCATAGAAGTTGTTGGTGCAGGAAGTTATTCTGTTTTATTTCAGATATTAGTGAGATAATCTCTATCATATAGAATCAAGAAAACACAGAAGCAAGATAGTGAGTTATAGAAAAAGGTAGAGCTGGTTCAGAAAGGTAAGTTGCAAGAATTTAACATTGATAGTGATTGTGTTTTGAGATTTGGGAAGAGATTTTGTGTGCCTTGTGATTCAAAGTTGAAGAGAGAGTTATTATGTAAAGCTCATAGTTCTCCGTTTTCAGTTCATCCTGACAGTACTAAGATGTACAGAGATCTGCGGGAGTATTACTGGTGGGATGGAATGAAAAGAGATATTGCTGATTTTACTGTGAAGTGTTTTACTTGTCAATAGGTTGAAGCAGAGCGGCAGTTACCGAAAGGGATGCTTCAGCCTTTACCAGTTCCATAGTGGAAATGGGAGAATATATCCATGGACTTTGTTGTGGGATTACTGAAGACAACTCGAGGTAATAATGCAGTCTGGGTTATTGTTGATCGCTTGACTAAATCTGCTCATTTCCTTGCTATACAAGATATTTTTTCCCTAGATCAACTTTCTAGTTTGTATCTTAAAGAGATAGTCAGGTTACATGGAGTTCCCATCTCCATTGTATCTGATCGTGATCCCAAGTTCACATCTAACTTTTGTAAAGGCCTTCAGAAGTCGTTGGGTACTGAATTAAATTTTAGTACAGCTTTTCATCCTCAATCATATGGGCATTCAGAACGAACAATTCAGACATTGTAGGATATGCTATGTTCTTGCTCTATGGATTATCAGGGAAGTTGGGACCAACATCTTTCTTTGGTTGAATTTTCATATAATAACAGTTTTCATTCCAGTATATAGATGGCATCATTTCGGGCATTATATGGGAAGCGTTGTCGAACTCCATATTTATGGGATGAAGTGGGTGAAAGGAAGTTGATGGGACCATAATTGGTAGAAGAGATGGTAGAAAAAGTTTAGCTGATTCAGAAGCACATGAGAATAGCCTAGAGTAGGCAGAAGAGTTATGCGAATAACCGGAGGAAGGATCTATCTTTCGACGTAGGTGATCATGTTTTTTCAAGGTTTCTCCTTGGAAAAGTGTGATGAGATTTGGTAAGAAAGGAAAGCCGAGTCCAAGGTTTATTGGACCATATGAAATTCTGGAGAGAGTTGGATCAGTTGCATACCGGGTGGCTTTACCTCCGAGTTTATCTCAGGTACACAACATTTTTCACATTTCGATGTTGAGAAAGTATATGCCAGATCCATCTCATGTTTTGAGTCCAGAGGTAGTTCAGCTGGAAGAGAACATATCTTACGAGGAACAACCGGTATAGATTCTTGACCACATGGATAAAGTGTTATGGAATAAGGTGATTAATCAGGTAAAGGTTTTGTGGAAAAACCACATGATGGAAGAGGCAACATGGGAATCTGAAAATGCAATGAGGGATAAGTACCCCCATTTATTTGATAAGTAAATAAATTGCGGGGTCACAATTTTCTAGACGGGGGATGGATGTAACATCCCAAGTAAGTAATGAGTAATAGATATTTTTATCTATGTCTATTAATGAATTAGATAGTGTTTTATAGGCTTAAAATGAAAATAAATCCAATCTTAAGCATGGAATACACTAATATTTTTAAAAGATTGTTTTACTTCCTTTTGATGGAAACCATTTTTAAATATATATTTTTACAATTTTATAAGCTATGTTTGTCAAAATAATCTTAATCTCTATTATTGTGACATCAAAATTTACTTTGTGTGAATTTTTTGTATTTTTCAGACAATGTTCATTTTTTAATGAATAGTGAAAAATACTGCATTTTACATCAAAACTGCTTTTTAATCTAATTTATTTATATGATTAGATTATCTTATGAATTGGTTTTGAAGTGAAATTAGAATATATTTTTACTATTTAATCCAATGGTGGTCATTTGAATCAATTTCACTTTGAAATTGGACTTAAACTGGTGTCAATCTTCTGATACTTATTATTTCATAAAAACACGCTATTTGTCGTGACATCGGGAATTAATTAGTTAATTAATTAATGTGACTTATATGTTTTGAATTTTGTAAAATAGACTTCATTTTTGATTTCTGAATATCAAATATAGCTTAAGGTGAATTTTTGGTATTTTTCTGAAAAACTTCAATTTTTGATGAATAGTGAAACCACTAAGTGGTACTTATAAAAACTGATTTTTCGTTTAAATGAAATTTTACCACTTCTGTGTTTTGAATTTCAAAAATCCGACATACATGGTTGTAATTAAGAAGTAAAATGTGTTTCAATGAGATTAAAATAATTTTTTGGTGAATAGTAATTCTTAAGTTCTTAATCACGATTAGAGGTAATTGGTGTAGTTTAAGGTAAAAATAATGCATTAAAAAAATGAGATGATATTAATACATGTCCTACCCTCATTGGATGTGTCATGGCCGACCAATACAATCCATGGGTCAACTTGGGGACCCCATGGATCCACTTTGGTTGGAAAATGACATAAATACCTTTTTATTTAATGTAAAAGTAAAAATGACACAAACATGCGATGTTTTACTAAAAAAATTTTTACATGGGGTTATAAAAGTAATATTTTTGATTATAAATAGTCATTGGAAAGATAATTAGATTACATACATCATAGTATTCTTTTTATAATTTTTAGACTTTAAATAAATTAAATTATTTATGACATCATGATGATGCAACGATGACCTCATTATTTAACGATTTAAATAAAATGGAATGATAATGTAAAATCTAAGACCTACACATGTAAAAAACCTATTGGATGGGTGGATTTAGAACCCTTATCACCTTATCCTCGATACACATCAATGTGGGACCTCTTAAATCCGAATACAGTATTAAAATAATGTGACTTTTCTTTACCTTCCAAGAGTGCCCCTCCTCTCCTCTTATAAAAGGCCCCCACCTCTACCTCCTTACCCACACTCCCAAAGCCTTTGGCTTGACCAAAACCTACCCATTTTTTCTCTCCACATCCCTCTCTTACTCCTTGAAGCCTCACTTTGGGAAGAAGTCTTCCCAAGGAATCCTTTGAGCTCAAATCTAAGAGAGTTACCCGATTTTAAGGTAATGTCTTATTTTGAGTCCTTTTGCTTGATTTTGCTTCTCCAATCCCCTAAAATCTTTTTATTCATTTCATTTCTAACAAATCCAGTATCCTCAATAAACTAGGATGTTGTTACAAGAAGGATTCGAGCTACACTTACACACACCTTCATCTAATGGTTAAAGGACATACTGTTTCCGTGGATGGTGAATTTATGCCTCCCAAAACGATGATTGTTCAACATTCTTTTAACACCTTCAAAGGTGGCCATTAAGATGTAACTATATTTATATATGATATATAATATTTTTATGTTTTCCTTAAGCTTCTGTAATTTTCATTTTGGGTATACATTTATTGTTTCCATTATGGGTAAACGCGATATCTTCATTTAAGGAAGTGCGGACTACCGCCCCCTCAAAGTGATTTGATTCGTTAAATACCATATGTGGGACGTTTAAAGGATGGAAATATGATATTATATATTATATTAACTGGAATTATAATATACCTTTATATCATTATGATTCCATTCTATAAAATACAAAATAGAAATGAAAGTAGCGTTCATGCGTACGTACGGCTTACCGTCTCCATGAACGGTGCATTTCATTTCTTACCTCTAAATGATTATGTAATATTATAAATGCATGCATTTACTGGATATATATGACAAATATGATATCTACATCATGAATACCATTTGGGATATAATGGATACATGAACAACTTGTAATTATAAATGGTTTATTTTTGACTAAAGTACCAATGATCGTTAAAACAACCGTTATTAACTTAAATAATTACATTGTGTTCATGACATGGAAATAAGTGATATAAAAGGAATAATTATCTTGAAAAAGGTTCTTAAGCAGGTAGAAATTAACTCAAGTTTATTATTCAGGAGATTAAAGAACGACCGAGTCAAGTCGGACCCGAGGTATGGGATTTCGTCTCAATCTCCTTTCATTGAGGCATATTTTGTTTTATACACAACCTTATTTTATATGGTGTATAAAACCCTTTGACTTTTACGTTTATTCAAAAGGAATATTTTTTGTACGAAGTGTTTACTAAATGATAAAAGGGGATGTTTTTGTCGTACGTATGTGGCGACACCGACTTCTCCACCGCCGTGACCAATATTTGTGTTTCGGCGTCCTCTACAGGCCATGCCTTTTTTAAAGAAAAATAATACCATGTTTTACTTGTCATTTATTTTGGTATTGAAAATGTTTTTCATAATGTTTTTATATCAATGTGTTGTATTGATATCTTGTGATTGAAAGGTGGAAATGTTATGTTTCCTATATGCATGTTTTATGTGATACGATTATGTTGAGGTTCTTGAGAATTATTATGAAGACAGGTGGTTCCGTGATAAAGTAAGGGCTGGTGAGCCCGATATAGCTCTCCAATGCATTGGGTAATGCGAAGGAGTGTAACGTTAAGGTTTCTCTGAAGAGATTTAGGGAATATACTGTGATGGGTATTCCAAACGTAAGCAAGAGGGTTACTCCCTACGTAAGAATGTTATGAATGCCTCAAGTTACCTTTATGTCTTATGATTTCTATGATTTATTCATGATTTGATGAGGTATGTTAAAGTTCTTATGTTTTATGGGTAAAGTATGATTTAATTCTTGTGTATATATGTACCTATGTTTCCTTTCCATATTTTTATATCCCTTACTGAGCTTTTTATGCTCATCCCAAGTTTTTTGAAATGTTTTTCACAGGTCAAGAGAAAGGTAAATGATATGATGATAGTGTCAAGGAAGTGTCAAGAAAGAATCCATGTTTTATTTTAAATATGTTTCCATTGATGGGAATGAAGAATACTATCCTTATGTAACCACTTTTTTTATATGTGGAATGTAATGCATGTTTTATGATATAATTCTCTAAAACTCTAAACCCGGAAAGATCCTCAATGTGTAATCTTGTAGTAACTCAAGATTAAGTAAGGTTTAAGGCTGGGGCCTTATATTTTCCTCACAAGGACACGCACAGAAAATAAATTGTTCATAAATTTTTGGGCCCAAAAATACAGTGATTTGTTTTTAATAAAATAAGATACTCAAATATAACAGGCATCATTATATAATGGGAAGTACGCATTATGAAATTAGGAAGTCTTAATCATCACTCACTGTAACCATTACATAATTTCCCATAATAATGGAATTTTAAATTAATCCATGGAACTCACATATCCCAAATATGGAATAATAAATACACATAATAAATCTATTCCAAAATTATGTTACGCTTAATCAAGATGAAGTGTCCATCAACAGACTTGTTTTTATCACATTATGATTAAAGTATCTACCAAGATCTTGATTTTACATCTATATGGAAAAAATATTATAGGCCCCATTTTATTCCATTCAGAGTCTTCCACACATTGATAAATTTTCCCACATCCCTTGTGTGATATAAAATATATATATAATATAATCCATTTCCACCTATCTACTAAATAATTATATATCTTAAAATACATTAATAGGATATTAGAGTCATTCCCTATTGTGTACACCTGTAACGCCCTGACCCCAGTTACCCAGAGTCGGTGTATTATTACATAACATTCCCATGATCAAAAGGGATCAAGTCCTGCAAGACTGATCAGTTTAGTAGCATTGGAAACACTAAATATATTCATAATCCATACATTACATCATAAATTAAAAAAAACTACAAAATAATCTTTTCTTCATATCCCCTCATACTATCCTTGCATCTCATTCATAAAATACTTCTTCACATCCTGGGAAAAATAAAACAATGAATGGGGTGAGCTCAGATGCTCAGTAAGGATAAACAAATAATAGAAACTTTCATAAATAAACATAAACATTTAAGGAAATGTATAACTAAAACAAAAGCCTTTTAAACTTGAACATTATCATAATTTGGAAAAGATATAATAAAATAATTCCATTTAATTATTCATATGGATATTCTACTAATAGAATAATCACATGAAATATCAATAACCACTTTCATAAAAATGGAATGCATAATGCCGAACTTTAATTTCTGTGTCAAGGCCTCATGCCAAGACCTAAGGGATAACTATAACTAGAACCCAACCCGGAGAGCCTCTGTAACCGGACTCCATCTCGGAGAGCCTCTGTAACTGGACTCCAACCCGGAGTGCCTCTAATAACCGGACAACAACCCAGAGTGACTCTAATAACCGGACACGAACCCGGAGTGCCTCTAATAACTGGACACCAACCCTGAGGGTCTGCTATAACTGAACCCCAACTCGGAGGGCTTATGTTTACCGGTCCCCAACCTAGAACATACTAGTCTAACACATTCATCTTAAGAAGAGGTAGAAATATAACATAAACATTCGTATTAAAACTAGCATATGAAACTCCAAAACATTAATCATAAACTATTAATTGCATAAAAATAACTCATCCATAGTAAAAAATATCACAAAACCTTAAATTCAATATAGAAGATTTGTATCATAATAAATCAACTTTAAACAAGTGTAAAATTTATCAAAGGATGTTGACCTAGATGAAATCAAAACTATTTGAGAGAAAAATATCTAATTTTAAAATCATTTAAAAGTCACATAATTATTAAATAAAACATTTACTTTGAAAATATTCTTATAATCTTTTAAGGGAAGCATTGAAGATTTTACAATGGTGGAAAATTGCTGCACCTGCCGTATAAGTTAAAAAAAGACATTTTTACCTTAATTCTGTCGAAAAGGTTAAAAAGGACCTTATTTGGAAAATGATGGAAACATTCCTTTATAAACTTCTTATAAGAAGTCAAACAAGGGAATAAATGACATTAACCCATATTCTGTAAAATAGTAAAAATGTTTTGAAATACATTTTTAAGAAACATGGATGTGGATGATAAAGAGGTCCTAGTAGGTAATTACGTATAAACAACCACGAATGATGAAGAGATTATGAAATAAACCCTTACCAATTTTGTAGTTTACGAAACATAAACCCCATTATAGAGTAATAATAGAATGAATATTTAAATACACAAAAATTAAAGTTTATTACACAAAGAATCCAATTATGGGCAGTACATACACCACACAAGAGGTAATAGTGTCAATATGGCATGAATCTCACGGGAATAAGGAGTGAGATGAAAACCCCTTACCTTGTACATTTCCTTCGTTGAGGGTAGTTTAAACTTCTATATAATGGTGAAATAATTGTTATTAAATTATACACAAATCATATACATTAATATGAAATCATATATGATCTTTTAATATTGCTTTGTTAATAATATCTTAGTATTATCATCATTTCAGGTGTTAACGGATTCGTTTTCCTTTATATTATTTGTTAGGTGAACCATATTTGTAATGGATAGGTTGTATCTTATTCATATACAGAATGATATTAAGTCTTTAAACCAAATTTTTAACCATCAAATGAAAATTATTCTTGAATGGATATGATTGGGAATGAATCTTATCACGTTCGTGGAGACGGTAGTCCGTACGTACGCACGAGAGATAATATCATTTTTTGATATTAAAATAATATATAATTGGGCGGTATATCATATATAGAGAATAATTATCATGTTATATTTATTATTTACTTGAATTACACATCATTATTATACCCATCCCAATAATAATGTATTGAATAACAATTAGACCGCGACATGGAGACGGTAAGCCGTACGTACGCACGTATGGTGACATGTCATTCAAGGGATGGGTAGAATACTGAATATGGTAGTACCATATTTATTATAACATAATAGTATATAGGAGATACTGGAGTTATTATTTTATAATTGAAATAACAAAGAAATAAGAAGTTGAAGAAGAAAGGAACTCGAAAGAGGGTGGTGAAAACATTACCTCTTCTTCAGGTTCTTCCTTTTGATTTGATCAAAAGGGATCCATAGGATGGCTTTATGATCAAAATACGGCCTCTAGGATCATGTGAGGGAATTTTATAGAATATTTGGTCAGGATTTGGCCGATCCATAAGGTTTTGAAGGTGTGAAGAATTGGTTAGAAGTGGTGTCCTTTTATAAAGGGGAGAAACGACTCTTTAGAAAAAACTTAATGTATTGATTTATAATAAATTCATATTCAGTTTCTAATGGCTCCAAATTATATTATTAAAATTCTATGGTGAGGATGGCTCGAAATCCTTTTAACCAATATATTTTAGACAGATTTGGGTCATTATAATAACCTTATCTTTTAGTTTTAACTCCTAGTTAATTAGTTTGACATTTACCATGTCACTTTGTATTTTTATATTATATAGTTAATAAACATACTATAAACTTACAAGAGACCCCCAAGTGGTCCATTAATTATACAACTATCATGATAGAAGTCTTTTGGCTGAACCATAGATTTTTAGAATAGAATATCAATTAATAATATAAAATTCGATTTAAAAACTCTTTTATGTCAATTTTGACACTATTTGGAATTTGATTTTTGTGAAACACATAACATCATGATTACTTCTAATAATGTTAATTAAATGAATCCTAACATGTCATACTATCCTATGAAATTATTTTAATTCATTAAAAGTCTCAAATTACATTTATTTGGATAATTATAATATCTATTATTTTAATATTTCATTAATTCGGTAATTACTGCATCACCATTGTGTGAAAAATAAATTAGATTATTTAATGTCTAAAAATTATAAATAAAATACCATTATGTAGGAAATTGTTTTATCTTTCTAAATAATATTAAAAATCTAACTTATCTTATGTATAACCTTATTTTAAAAATGTTTTAGTAATTAAACATTGATTTTAACTCTTTTACTCTTCTTTGAATTAAATAATAATAAATGTCCTAATCTAATCCAAGTGGACCTAAATGAAAATATTTTATTCCTAAGGTTTTTTTGGTCGAGATACACTTGTTCAATAAAATTAGGACATTTTTTAGGGTAATATTAATATCATTTTTACCCATAATTACCGTATTTATTACTAACCGTGGTAAATAATAGTAGAAAAGATACTATTCGCCAAAAATTATTTTTATCTTATTAAACCACATTTTACACCTTGATATTAGCCGTGTCTCTCGGATTTTTGAAATTCCACTCACAAAAGCGGTAAAATTATGTTTTACTTGAATTTCTAAATTCTCCTAGGAGTTGGGTAAAAGACAGTGAAAAGTTCAATAAAATTTATATATATCTAAAATTATTCTAAACTAACTCCAATTAATTGCATTGAAATTATATAGGTATTATGTATCTATTTTGACCATAATTAAATTTAAATAAAATAAATAATTATTTAAATAAAAATTCTGGTTTAAACTATTACTCAGTGTTTTTATCACTATTCATAAAAAATTGGACTTTTTTAGAAAAATACAAACAATTAACCCTAGGATAATTTAGATATTTTGAATCCAAATATGAAGTCCATTTTCATAGATAAAATTTATAAAATATCAAAAATTTGGTATTACTATTCATAACAGTTGCTTTGATTAGTCGCGGTGTGTTAGAGTCTAGAAGTTGCGTATAATGCAGGCTATTTCTTTATTCAAATGGGAAAGGTACCTTGAAAGCTTGGGTTGTTACATTCTCCCCTCCTTCAAATTATTTCTTGCTTGCAATTTGAAATTTTTCATTGAAAATAAACGGTTGAAAATAGAAAATACCTTTGTGGAAAACCGATATCGGAAATAGGGTTAATAAAATTTAGTTATAATAAGAGGGAAAGGTAAATTCGAATGTCACCACCAAATTAGGGTTTCAAATATGAGAACATTGGTGGAAATTATAGACACGTAATTAGAGGAAAAACGTAAGTATTTATACGGAGTTATTAAGGTCATCAGTCACAAACAAGTGTAGAATTGAGGGCCTCAAATCCATCAATCTATGATGATTTAAAATATCATTAGTTCAACAAAAAATAAGGTATTAGGATAACACATTTTTGGTCTTAATATCCCTTCCCTAAAGAATTAATTTCAACATAGAATATGATAAATATATATATATATATACATATTTACAAGTAGAGTTTTCATCCTTCAACTAATTTCAACCACAAACTTAACTTTCACTCCAAAATATAATAGAACTCAAAAATATTATATTTATACAAATAGTATAAGGTTCCAATAATTAACACATACCATTATAATGAAAAAACTATTTTGTAATAACCAGGGTCTTCCTGTAGACTAGTGGTAGGTAATAAAATCCTGTCACACTATGGTTTTCGGTTCGATTCCTACAGCTTTGTCTGACACGACGGGTTATCACCCGACCTGCAGGTTGTCCTTTTTCCAAATACTATAGTAGCATAATAATCAAAAATAATCATAATAAATGTCTTAACATTGAACAATATTATCAAAAGTTCAACTTAATCCATTCCAAAACATTATAGTTATCCAATGTACCTCTATACATACTCTCTGTAAAAGGTATCTAAATTCCAAAATCAATCACAACATCAGATCCTCCAAACAAAGTAAAGTTTATCTTATTAGCACATAATAAAAATATGATTAATATAGTCATATTAAAACCTTAATTAAACCAATAAGAACTGAAGTGAAATACTTATATATATCACGTTATTCTCATAACCCAAATATAATCCTTGAGTCCAAAAACACAAATACATTAATTATTCCTCTTCAACTGTAGTAACAACATAAGCTTTTCCTTGATCCCTTTTCTTTTTATGAGGTATGTTTCCCTGATGTTTAATACATTCATTTGCATAATGCCCCAATTCTATACAATTGTAGCATTCTACATTGACATCCTCCTTCTTTCCCTTGCAATCACGAGTCTGGTGACCATTTTCTACACATTTGGAACAAACTACCATTCCTTTTAGGAAAATACTTGGGTGTTTCTTTCCACAATTTTCACATAATAGAAAATCCTTCTTTCCCTTTTTTCATTGATCTGTCTCTTGCTCCATTGTTCTCTTCTTCTCTTTCTTTAATTTATTGCCATAATATTTAGATAATTTCTTTTCTATCTTGATAGCACATGATAAAATGTTTTTGTATGATGAGAAGGATTGTGAGATCAATTCTCAACGATGAAATGGTTTTAACCGATCAAAGAAGTTATCAATATTAATTCTTGGGTTACATATATAAAATCCAACATACTTTTCTATCCTTGTAAACTTAGCCTCATACTTTCGACATTCTCATCCTCCTTTTGTCTCAGTCCCAGAAATTGTCTTTCCATATCTGCTTGATGGTCACGAGGAAAATAGTTTTCAATGAAAAGATCTTTGAACTTCCTCTATTCCAAATTTGATACGTCATCATCTTCCTTTGTGTTTTGAATGAATGACCACCATTGGTCAGTATCTCCAGTGAGGCGGTAAACTGCCATGATTACCTTTTCCCTTTCACTACTCCCCAAGGCATGGAATATTTTCTCTAAGGAATTTATCCATTGCATAGTGACTAAGGGATTTGTACTCCCATTGAATGTTTGGTGTTTTTTGCCTCATTAAGCGACCTAACATTGATCCTCCACGCTGCGGATCAGGCTGCTCCATATGGGTAAGGTTATTATTCATTACATGAGTGATTTCTCCCAGTATGGTGATTAGTTGATTAGAACTAGTTGCATTACTAGCTCCACAATAATTATCTTGACCATGGGGGAAATCCCTAAATGGAGTGCGTTCATTTACACAGTTTCCATTTCTTCCACTAGGAGACATTTCTAAATAAAGTCATAAACTAAATCAGTTTATGAATCAAAATACAAAATTCCATATTTTTAAAACACTTAACATAAATTAAACTATTTATGGATATAATACATAATAAAAAATGATTTCTTTGAGGCAGTATACACTCATAAACCCTTCATAATGGTTTGTAAAGAAAATGAGAATTATCTTAAGCATATACCCCAGGAGTGTTGTAACCAAGAGTGCAGCAAGGCCTGTTGTCGTGCCTCAAATCCCGTTCAAGTCTAGCTCAAAGCGGTGTTTTCAGATTTTATCCCTATGTACATCTGTTCTGGAGCCTCCTCTACCTTCTCGTATCCATACAGAGATGTATTGCTCGAAAAACTCACAAAAACTCTACAATAACAAAATTCTAGGAAGTTCTTCTATACTAATCCTCAAAGTATATCTTAGGGCTATGAGTTGTAATCAGAGTTTATCTAAATCTAGCTTCCAAGGTTTGTACTAAACTTCCTATGATACAAACTGTAATTCCCTGACCCTAGTTACCAAGAGTCTTTGAATTATTAAATAACATTGGCATGATCACAAGGGATCAAATCCCGGAAGACCGATCAGTTTAGTAGCCTTGGAAACACTAGATATATTCATAATCCATACATTACATCATAAATTAAAAAAAAACTCCTACAACATCTTTTCTTCATAACCCATCATACAATCCTTGCAGGTCATTCATAAAAAACTTCTTCACATCATGGGAAAAATAAAACATTGAGTGGTGTGAGCTCAGATGCTTAGTAAGGATAACAATATAGCATAAACTTGCATAAATAAACATAAACATTTAAGACAATATATAACTAAAAAATCATTTTAAACTTGAACTTCATCATAATATGGAAAAGATAAAATGAAATAATTCCATTTAATTATTCACCTGGAAATTATACTAATCGAATAATCACATGAAATATCAATAACCACATTTATAAGAAGGGAATTCATAATGCCAGACTTTAATTTATGTGTCAAAGCATCGTGCCAAGAACTAAGGGATAACTGTAACTGAAACCCATCCCAGAGATCCTCTGTAGCTGGACTCCATCCAGGAAAGCCTCTGTAACTGGACTCCAACCCGGAGTGCCTCGAATAACCGGACACCAACCCGGAGTGCCTCCAATAACCGGACACCAACCCCGAGTGCCTCTAATAACTGGACACCATCCTGGAGGTTCTGCTATAACCAGACCCCAAACCGGAGGGCATACTTTTACCGGTCCCCAACCCAGAACATACTAGTCCAACACATGTATCTTAAGAAGAGGATGAAATATAACATAAACATTCGTATTAAAACTAGAATATGAAATTCCAAAACATTAATCATGATCTATTAATGACATAAAAATAACTCATCCATAGTCGAACATATCACAAAACCTTAAATACAATATGGAAGATATGTATCATAATAAATCAACATCATGCAAGTGTAAAATTTATGAAAGGATGTTGACATTGATGAAATCAAAACTATTTGAGAGAAATATCTCTTATTTTGAAATCATTTAAAAGTCAAATAATTAGGAAATCAATCATTTACCTTTAAAATATTCTTATAAGATTTTAAGGGAATCTTCTAAGATTTTACCACGGTGGAAAATAGCCACACCCGCCATATAAGTTAAAAAAATACATTCTTACCTTAATTCTATTGAAAAGGTTAAAAATGACCTTGTTTGGAAAACGATGGAAAGATTCTTTTATGAACTTCTTATAAAAAGTCAAAAAAGGATATAAATGAATTTAAACCATATTTTTTAAAATAGTAAGAATGTTTTGATATACATTTTTATGAAACATGGTTGTGGATGATAAAGAGGTCCCAGTAGATAATTACGTATAAACAACCTCAGATAATGAAGAGATTGTGAAATAAAACCTTACCAATTTGGTAACTTACGAAAAATACACCCCATGAAAGAGGTATCATACAATGAATATTTAAATACACATAAATTAAATTTTATTACACAATGAATACAATTATGGGTAGTACATTCACCACACAAATGGTAATAGTTGCAATATGGCATGAATCTCACGGGAATAAGGAGTGAGATGAAAACCCATTACCTTGTAATTTTGCTTGGTTGAGGGTAGGTTAACCTCCTGTATAATGGTAAAATAATTGTTATTAAATTATAAACGAATCATATACATTAATATGATATAATATATGACCTTTTAACATTGATTTGTTAATAATATCTTAGTGTTATCATCGTTTCTAGTGTTAACAGATCCGTTTTCCTTCATATTATTTGTTATGTGATCCATATTTTTTAGGGATAGGTTGTATCTTATTCATATAGAGAATGATATTATGTCTTTAATCATATTGTTTAACCATCAAATGAAAATTATTTTTAATGGATACGATGGGGAATGAATCTTATCACGTTCGTGGAGACGGTAGTCCGTACGTACGCACGAGCGATAATATAATTATTTTGATTTTAATATAATATATAATTGGGTGTTATATAATATATACAGATTCATTATCATGTTATATTTAATATTTACATTAATTACACATCATTTTTATACCCATCCAAATAATAATGTATTGAATAACAATTACACCACGACATGGAGACGGTAAGCCGTACGTACGCACGTATGGTGACATGTCATTCAAGGGATAGATAGAATATTGAATATGGTTGTACCATATTTATTATAACATCACAGTATATAGGATATACTGGAGTAAATATGTTAGAATTTAAATAACAAAGAAAGAAGAAGTTGAAGACGAAAGGAACTTGAAAGAGGGTGGTGAAAACATTACCTCTTCTTCGGGTTCATCATTTTGATTTGATCAAAAGGGAACATTAGGATGGCTTTCTTATCAAACTAAGGCATCAAGGTTGAAGTGAGGAATGTTGAGAGAATATTTGGTTAGGGTTTGGATGATCCAAAAGGCTTTTATGGTGTGAAGAATTGGTTAGAAGTGGTGTCCTTTTATAAGGGGGAAGAGGGGCTCTTTAGGAATAACATAAAGTATTAATTTATAATAAATTCATATTATATTTATAATGGCTCCAAAATAGATTATTCAAATTATAATGTGTCTATGGGTCTAAATACTTTTAACCAATAGATTTCAGATAGTTTTGGGTCATTATATTAACCTTATATTTTAGTTTTAACTCTTAGTTAATTAGTTTGACATTTACCATGTCACTTTGTAGTTTTATATAATATAGTTAATAAACTTACTATTAAATTCAAAGAGACCCCAAAGTGGTCCTTTAATGATATAACTATCTTGATATAGGTCCTTTTGTCAAACCATTGATTTTTTGGAATATAATATAAATTAATATTATAATATTTGTTTTGAAAGCTCTTTTATGTCAATTTTCACAATATTTGGAATTTTATTTTTGTGAAAATCATACCAACATGATTACTTAGAAAAAATTTCATTAAATCAATAATATCATGTCATATTATCCTATAAAATTAATGTAATTCATTAAAAGTCTAAAATTACATTTATTTGGATTTTTATAATATCAATTATTTTAATATTTAATTAATTCAGTAATTACTGCATCACGATTGTGTCATAAATAAATTAAAATATTTAATGTCTAAAAATTATAAATAATATACAAATATTTAGGAAATATTTTTATCTTTATAATCAATATTTAAAATAGAATATATCTTATCTATAACCCTATATTAAAAATGTATTAGTAATTAAACCATGATTTTAACTCTTTTAACTCTTGTTTGAATTAAATAATAATAAATGTCCTAATCTATTCCAAGTGGACCTAAATGATAATATTTTATTCCTAAGGGTGTTTTTGGTCAATATACACTTGTCCAATAGAATTAGGACATATGTTAGGGTAATATTAATATCATTTGTACACTTAATTACCCTATTTATTATTAACTGTGGTAAATAAAAGTAAAAAGTTACTATTCAAAAAAAATTATTTTTATCTTATTGATCCAAATTTTACCCCTTAATATTAACCATGTCTCTCAGATTTTTTAAATTACACCCATAGAAGCGGTAAAATTTAGTTTTACGTGAATTTCAAAATTCTCCTAGGAGGTGCATAAAAGACGCTGAAAAGTTCAATAATATTTTTATATATGAAAAATTATTCTAAAATAAATCCAATGAATTAAATTGAACTTATATAGGTATTATGTATCTATTTTTACCTTAATTAAATTTAAATAAAATAAATAATTATTTAAATAAATATTCGGTTTTAAACTATAACTCAGTGTTTATTTACTATTCATCAAAAATTGAAAGTTTTCAGAAAAATTACAAAAAATAACCCTAGGATAATTACAATATTCCAAATCCAAATATGATGTCCATTTTTTATGATCAAATTTATAAAATTTCAAAAAGTGGGTATTACTATTCATAACGGTTGCTTTGATTTGTCGCGGTTCATTAGAGTCTCGAAGTTGCGTACAATGCAAGCGATTGCTTTATTCAAAGGGAAACGTATCGTGGAAGATTGGGGTGTTACATTATCCCCTCATTAAAATATTTTAATCCTCTCAATTTGAAATTTTTCTTCAAAAATAAAATTTTGAAAATAGAAAACACCTTTTTGGAAAACCCATATCAGAAATAGGGTTAATAAAATATTGTTTTATTAAGAGGGAAAGGGAAATGAGAATGTCACCACCAAATTAGGGTTATGAATATGAGAAAATTGGTGGCAATTATAGACACATAATTAGAGGGAAAATGTAAATATTTATAGGATGTGATTGAGGTCATCTATCACAAACAAGTGTAGAATTGAGGGCCTCAAAGCCATCAATCTATGATGATATAAAATATGATCAGTTCAAAAAAACATTAGGTATTAGGATAACACATTTTTGGTCTTAATCCATTCCATAAAGAATTAATTTCTTCATATAATAAGATAAATATATATATATATACATCTTGACAAGTAGAGTTTTCATCCTTCAACAAATTTCTACCACAAACTCAACTTTCACTCCAAAAGATAATAGAACTCAAAAATATTATATTTAACCTAATAGAATAAGGTTCCAATTATTAAAACATACCATAATAATGAAAAAAATATTTTGTAATAACCAGTGACTTGCTGTAGGCTAGTGGAAGGTAATAAAGGCCTGTCGCACTATGGTTGTCGGTTCGATTCCTGCAGATTTGTACGACGCGACGGGTTATTGCCCGACCTGCAGGTTGTCCTTTTTCCGAATACTATAGTATCATAATATTCAAAAATAATCATAAGAAATTTTTTAACCTAGAAAAATACTATCCAATGTTCAACTTAATCCATTCCAAAACATTATAGTTATCCAAAGTACCTCTGTCGAGACCCTCTATAAAAGGTATCTAAATTCCAAAATCAATCGCAACATCAGATTCTCCAAATAGAGTAATGTTTCCCTTATTGGCACATACTAAAAATATGATTACCTTAGTCATATTAAAACCTTAATGAAAACAATATGTACTGCTGTACAATCCTTATATATATCATGTTATTCTCACAACCAGAATATAATCCATGAGTCCAAAAACAAAAATACATTAATTATTCCTCTTCAACTGTTTTAACAACATAATCTTGGCGTTGATCCCTTGGCCTTTTCTAAGGTACGTTTTCCTGACGCTTAGGAAACCCATTTTCATAATACCCCATTTCTCTATAATTGTAGCATTCAACATTGACAACCTCCTTCTTTCCCTTGCAATCACGAGTCTGGTGACCTTTTTCTCCACATTTGTAACAAACTCCCATTCCGTTTAGGCAAGTACCGAGGTGTTTCTTCATACAATTTTCACATAATGGAAAATACTTCTTTCCCTTTTTCCCTTAATCTGTCTCTTGCCCCATCATTCTCTTCTTTTCCTACTTTACTTTATTGTCATAAGATTTAGAGAATTCATTTTCTGTCTTGATAGCACATGAGACAATGTCTTCGTACGATGAGAAGGATTGTGAGATCAACGGTAGAAAAAGAAATGGTTTTAAACCATCAAAGATGTGATCAATCTTACTTCAAAGGATACATATATAAACTATAGCATACCTTTCTGAACTTGTAAATTTAGCCTCATACTTTGAGACATTCTCATCCTCATTTTCTCTCAGACTCAGAAATTGTCTTTCCATATCAACTCGATGGTCATGAGGAAATTATTTTTATAAGAAAAGCTCATTGAACTCCCTCCATTCCATATTTGATACTTCATCATCTTTCTTTGTGTTTTGAATCAATGACCACCTTTGTTCAGCATCTCCAGTAAGGCGGTAAACTGCAATGATTACGTTTTCCCTTTCACTACTCCCCAAGGCATGGAATATTTTTTCCAAGGAATTTATCCATTTTTCAGTTACTAAGGGATTTGTACTCCCATTGAATGATGGTGGTTGTTGCCTCATGAAGCAATTTAACATTGATCCTCCATGCTTCAGATCAGGGTGCTCCATACGGGTAAGGTTATTATTCATAACCTGAGTGAGTTGTCCCAGTATGGTGATTAGCTGATCAGCACCAGTTGCATCACCAGCTCCACTATAATTATCTTGACCTGGAGGGAAATCCTTACATAGAGTGCGTGCATTGAAACTGTTTCCATTTCTTCTACTATGAGCTCTTTCTAAACAATGGCATAAACTAAATCAGTTTATGATTCAAAATACATAATTCCATACTTTTAAAACACTTAACATATATTTAACTATATATGGATATAATCCATAATCATAAAAAAATTGTTTTCCTTGAGGCAGTATATACCCATAAACCCTTCATAGTGGTTTGTAAAGATAATGATAATTATCCTAAGCATATCCCCTTAGAGTGGCGTAGCAAATAGTGCAGCAAGGCTCATTATCATGCACCAGTTCCCATTCGATTCTAGCTCAAAGCGGAGTTTTTTGATTTTACCCCTATGTACCTTTGTGCCAGAGCCGCCTCTACCTGCTCAAATCCACATAGGGATATATTTCTCGGAAAACTCAAAAAAAATATCTACAATACCAAAATTCTAGGAATTTCTTATATAATAATCTTCAAATTCTATCTTAGGGCTATGTGCTCTTATAAGATTTTATCTAAATCTAGATTCCAAGGTTTGTACAAAACTTCCTATAATACCAACTGTAAAACCCCGACCATAGTTACCTAGAGTCGGTGCATTATTACATAACATTGTCATGATCACAAGGGATCAAATCCCGAAAGACCAATCTGTTTAGTAGCCTTGGAAACACTATATATATTCATAAACCATACATTACATCATAAATTAAAAAAACAAAAACAACATCTTTTCTTCATATCCCCTCATACTATCCTTGCAGGTCATTTATAAAATACTTACTCACATCCGGGGAAAAATTAAACACTGAAAGGGGTGAGCTTAGATGCTCACTAAGGATAACAATATAGCAGAAACTTGCATAAATAAACATAAACATTTAAGGCAATGTATAACTAAAACAAAATCCTTTTAAACTTGAAGTTCATCATAATATAGAAAAGATAAAATGAAATAATGAAATTTAATTATCCACATGGATATTCTAATAATCGAATAGTCACATGCAATATCAATAACCACTTTCATAACAAGGGAATGCATAATTCCAAACAATAATTTTGGTGTCAAGGCCTCGTGCCAAGACCTAAGGGATAACTATAACTGGAACCCAACGCGAAGAGCCTCTGTAACCGGACACCATCCTGGAAAGCCTCTGTAACTGGACTCCAACCCAGAGTGCCTCTAATAACAGGACACCCACCTGGAGTGCCTCTAATAACCAGACACAACCCCGGAGTGCCTCTAATAACCTGACACCAACCTGAAGGGTCTTCTGTAACTAGACCCCAACCCGGAGGGCTTAGTTTTACTGGTCCCCAACCCAGAACATACTAGTCCAACACATTCATCTTACGAAGTGGATGAAATATATCATAAACATTTGTATTAAAACTAGCATATGAAATTCCAAAACATTAATCATAAATAATTAATGGCATAAAAATAACTCATCCATAGTCAAACATATCAAAAAACCTTAAATACAATATGGAAGATTTGTATCATAATAAATCAACTTCAAACAAGTGTAAAATTTATCAAAATATGTTGACATAGATTAAATCAAAACTATTTGAGAGAAAAATCACTTATTTTGAAATCATTTAAAAGTCACATAATTATAAAATAAAATTTTTATGTTGAAAATATTCTTATAAGCTTGTAAGGGATTCTTATAAGATTTTTTCATGGTGGAAAATAGCCGCACCCGCCGAATAAGTTAACCAGAAGACATTTTTACCTTAATTCTGTCGAAAATGTTAAAAATTGCCTTGTTTGGAAAACGATAGAAAGATTCCTTTATAAACATCTTATAAAAAGTCAAACAAGGGTATAAGTTACATTAAACCATATTCTGTAAAATAGTAAGAATGTTTTGAAATACATTTTTAAGAAACATGGATGTGGATGATAAAGAGGTCCCTGTAGAAAATTACGTATAAACAACCTCAGATAATGAAGATATTGTGAAATAAACCCTTACCAATTTGGTAACTTATGAAACATACACCCCATAAATGAGGTATCATACAATGAATATTTAAATACACATAAATTAAAGTGTGTTACACAATTAATAAAATTATGGGCAGTACATACACCACACAAAAGGTAATAGTGGCAATATGGAATGAATCTCACGGGAATAAGGAGTGAGATGAAAACCCCTTACCTTGTACTTTTCCTTGGTTGAGGGTAGGTTAAAAACCTGTATAATGGTGAAATAATTGTTATTAAATTTTACAATAATCATATACATTAATATGATATCATATATGATATTTTAACATTTCTTTGTTAATAATATCTTAATATTATCATCGTTTTGTGTGTTAACGAATTTGTTTTCCTTTATATTATTTGTTATGTGAGCCATATTTTTTATGGATAGGTTGTATACTATTCATACAAAGAATCATATTAAGTCTTTAAAAATAATTTTAAAACATAAAATTGAAAATTATTCTAGAATGGATATGATGGGGAATGAATCTTATCGCGTTCGTGGAGACGGTAGTCCTTTCGTACGCACGAGCGATAAAATCATTCTTTTGGTTTTAAAATAATATATAATTGGGTGATATATCATATATACAGAATCATTATCATTTTATATTTAGTATTTAAATGAATTACACATCATTGTTATACCCATCCAAATAATAATGTATTGAATAACAATTACACCACGACGTGGAGACGGTAAGCCGTACGTACGCACGTATGGTGACATGTCATTCAAGGGATGGATATAATACTGAATATGGTTGTACAATATTTATTATAACATCAAATTATATAGGAGATACTGGAGTTATTATTTTAGAATTGAAATAACAAAGAAAGAAGAAGTTGAAGAAGAAAGGAACTTGAAAGAGGGTGGTGAAAACATTACCTCTTCTTGGGTTCTTCCTTTTGATTTGATCAAAAGGGATTATTAGGTTGGCTTTATGATCAAAATAAGGCCTCTAGGTTGAAGTGAGGGAAGTTGAGAGAAAATTTTTACAGGGGTTGGCCGAGCGAAAAGGATTTGATGGTGTGAAGATTTTTGTTAGAAGTGGTGTCCTTTTATATGTGGGAGGATGGGCTCTTTAGAAAAAACATAAAGTATTAATATATAATAAATTCATATTCTGTTTATAATGGTTCCAAAGTAGATTATTAAAAGTCTAAGGTAGGTATAGGTCTAAATACTTTTAAACAATAGATTCTAGATAGGTTTGGGTCATTATATTAACCATATCTTTTAGTTTTAACTCTTCGTTAATTAGTTTGACATTTACCATGTCACTTTGTATTTTTATATTATATATTTAATAATCTTTCTATAAACTTCCAAGCGACACCCAAGTGGTCCATTAATGATACACCTATCATCATACAAGTCCTTTGGAGTAAAAATTGATTTTTAGGAATAGAATATCAATTAATAATATAATATTCGTTTTAAAAACTCTTTTATGTCAATTTTGACACTATTTGGAATTTGATTTTTGTGTAAATCATAACAGAATTATTAATTCGAAATATGTTAATTAAATGAATCCAAAAATGTCATATTATCCTAAAAAATAAATGTAATTCATTAAAAGTCTCAAATTACATTTATTTGGATATTTATAATATCTATTTTTTTAATATTTCATTAATTCGGTAATTACTGCATCACCCTTGTGTCATAAATAAACTAAATTAATTAATGTATAAAAATTATAAATAAAATACCATTATGTGGTAAATATTTTTAGATTTATAATGAATATTTAATATTGAATTTATCTTATGTATAACCTGATATTAAAAATGTATTAGTAATTGAACATTGATTTTAACTCTGTTAACTCTTCTTTGAAGTAAATAATAATAAATGTCCTAATCTAATCCAAGTGGACCTAAATGATAATATTTTATTCATAAGGTTGTTTTTGGTCTAGATACACTTGTACAATTGAATTAGGACATGTGTTAGGGTAATATTAATATCATTTTTACCCTTAATTACCCTATTTACTTTTAACCGTGGTAAATAAAAGTAAAAAGTTACTATCCACCAAAAATTATTTTCATCTTATTGAACCATATTTTACTCATTGATATTAACCATGTCTCTCGGATTTTTGAAATTCCTCTCACAAAAGTGGTAAAATTATGTTTTACGTGACTTTCTAAATTCTCCTAAGAGGTGGGTAAAAGACGGTGAAAAGTTCAATAAATATTTTATATATCTAATATTATTATAAACTAACTCCAATGAATTACATTGAGATTATATATGTATTATGTATCTATTTTTACCTTAATTAAAGCTAATTAAAATAAATAATTATTTAAATAAAAATTCAGTTTTAAACTCTAACTCAGTGCTTTTCACTATTCATCAAAAATTGAAAGTTTTCAGAAAAATACAAAAAATTCACCCTAGGCTAATTTTGATATTCCGAATCCAAATATGATGTCCATTTTGAAAGATAAAATTTATAAAATTTCAAAAAGTGGGTATTACTATTCATAACGACTGCTTTGATTAGTCGCGGTGTGTTAGAGTCTCGAAGTTGTGTACAATGCAAGCTATTGCTTTATTAAAAGGGAAACGTACCGTAGAAGCTTGGGGTGTTACAACACCCATATTTATTTATTGTTCCAATTTAATCGATTCTATTACATAATTAAATCTATCTATGTATAAATAAAAAAACACATTGAATTTTTTATAAGTGTCTAAATAAACTCTCTACCACCATGTTACTGTGAGATGGTATGTGAGTATGATATACTCTATAATGAAAAATGTAGGATCGAATATGTAAACATGAGATTCTCATATACAAGAGGGGGTGAATTTTACACATTAAAAATTCTTCAGTAACTTTTATAGATGATTATATTTAACAAGGGTAAACAAGATAATTCACAAAACCATTAAGTTCTAATAACTTGCTTGATTCTGAAAAAGTGATTCCGGAAATGAAACTTATCAAAAGTTTACAAAAATTTGGATTCTACCTTAATGTGTATAGAATCTTACTAAATCAGAGTACAATCATAAGGAATTATAAGATAGTTATACTTTCCTCAACAATACAAACGCAACAGAAAACTTGTAACAAAAGAAGTAACAAGTAGTAAGTCTTTTAACCCAAAGAGAAGGGTATACAACAACCTTGGATAAAGGTCCCTTGATTTATACTTTCTAGAATGTCTGTCTTACCCACACCAGGGTAAGCCCTCGATAAAAAGACCCAAGTCTATTTTGTTATCCCTGTAAGCCCTCAACTATCAGGTAGTCCACACCTCTGTCTTCATCTGCAATGAATCCTTCTACTTTAAGGTAGTCGTCACCTCTATCTCCTTATCCCTGGAAGCCCTCGATTGTACACACCAACAATCGGAGTCGCACGAAGAAAATTTGCACAAGGCACAGTTTGAACAAGCTGTTCAAACATTCTTCACGAAGCATGCGAGTTTTATAAGAGCCTCTCTCTCTAGAAATCATTTCAAGAGCATGTAATCACAATTGTCAAAAGTTGTTAACTCTTTCAAATGAGCTTCTATTTATAGGCAAAACTCCAACGGTCAACTCCATCCTCCAACGGTCATATTCTTCCTTGAAATTTAGTGGGACCTGTACACGTGTCACTCAAACAATAGTTAGATTATAACTGAACGCACAACATTGTTTTATGATAGAAGAAGTGTACGTATAACTAAAAACTGATATTCGGAATGTATGAAAATGAATTTTCGGAGTCTACGAAAAAATCAATTCGGAGTATGTAATACAAGGATATTCAGATTCTATTTTGTATGAATTCGGAACTTGAATTCTATAGAATTCCAGAGTCCGAATTACTAGGAAATTCTGAATATGGATTCACAAGAATTCGGAAGGTGAAATTTCAATGTTCGGAGTCAGAGTTCATGAGAATTCAGAGTCAGAACTCATAGGAGTTCGGAGCCTGGATTCAGAGAAATTCGAAGTCAGAACATAGAAATGTTCGTATCCTAAATTCGTATTCAGAATTCGGAGTCAAAACTTGTAGAAGTTCGTAACTAGAATTCTGATTCAGAATTCGGAGTCTAAACTTGTAGAAGTCCATATCTAGAATTCTGAGAATTAGGATCCTAAAACAGAATGCTTCATATCTATGTAATTATAGGATTTTGAGTGTTTGGTTACAATCCTAATTTTACACTTATAAAAAAATGACATCAGAAATGAAATATAGGTATGTGTAAATTACCTTGGGTAATTAAAATTTTCATTATAGAATTAAAACAACGGGTAAAAATGAGTTTTGCCTTGAAATAATGTGTTTGAGATTTTCAAAACAAGAAGGAATTGTAATGTCATAAGGATACCTTATTGACTTTACAGTCTCCCAAAAGTAAGAAGGAATGGAAAAGTCATAATGAAAACCTTATTGACTCAACAATCTCCCCCATTTTGGAAAGCACAAACATTCTTACGAAAAAGAATATAAGGACCGAGCAAAACATTTCTTGACTTATAAAATAAAACATATCTCCCTTTTCACATTGGCAAAGATGAATATGATTAAATCCACCTTAGGCTTTGGAACTCTAAGGATCATATTATAGATTTCCGGAGTGGGATTTTCATCATCTTGGGTATGGAAATATTCATAATGAGCACTCTCCCATAAATAAACTCCCCCTTACTTATGGATATATCTCTTTATACTTATATATATATATTTTCCTTCTCCCCTTTTATAATTCTTTTTCCTCCTCCCCCTTTGTGATTTTCAAAAAGAGTTTGAGGGAATGAAAAAAATACGGTACCTGGATTATTAGTACAAACAAAATAACAAAACGAGAAACCACAATTTCATTACGATTGGAAGAATTAGTACAAGGAAAATAATACAAAAAAAGATCATATTTGTGTCTGTTTTGATCATTTTTCCATGGGCATCATATTATTGACTATTTTCTTCAGCTTTTTTAATTATTTGTGATCTTCCTTAGATTTTTTCTCTAGATCATTGATCCTCTCTTCCTGAGAATTAAGATCATCTTCTTGATCTTTCATCAACTCCTCTTGCTTCACAAAATTCTCTTCAAACTCAATATGGAGATCTCTTTCCCTCTTCCATCTTTGGGCTACAGAGTTCAACTTCCCATTCAAGTCTTTCACCACTTGAATCCGAATATTTTGTTCTACATTTAGCTTTTCATTAAATATATTTGTAAGATCCTTGATTTTGACATATTTGGTATCAAATGCTTCTTTGAAATCCTTTTGAAACTGATCAAGCTCACTCAAATCTTCAACTATTTTCTTCAACCATATGGTCCTTTTCTTGCATGCTTTTCTGTGGGCTTCATAATTGATAAGGACATTTTTGTATTTGGCCTCAATATTAACACAACTATCCATCACCATGTATACAGAGTCAAATTTATGATTCAGGATGTGCTTAAGAATCTGGCATCTATAATCAATTTTAGGAATGATCGGAATGGTATCAACATGTTTCTTCAACGACTGAATGACAAAATCATGTCCTAAAGCCGATGACTCTGAATCTGGCATTTTTCTTGGATATGGTTCTTCCTATAGCTCTACTATATTCCTATTTGAGGTTCCTTTAACTTCCTTCATCTTCACTATTTATTTTCTAGGAGCTTCAACAAGAATTTTTTTACCCTTATCAATTTTCAAAAAATCATCCTCACTAAGGGATTCATTCTTGCCTTCAGATGTCTTTACAAAACTATCTTTATCTACCTCATATTTTTTATTTTTAGCCTCTTCACCCTTAGGATAAATGAAATAATGATTTAGACTTTCTTCTTATTCACCTTTATCTTCACCCTTTTCTTCATCATTCGGTTCATCCTTATCTGGAGTGACGAGCCTGGAAGATCCGTCTTGAGAAGTCTGGAGTGGCAAATTTTCGGATGGGGTTCCCTTGTCTTGGTAATCATCATCATGATTTATAATATCATCTGTGTTACCACTCCAAATTTTCTTCTTCTTCTTCTTCCACCTATTCCACTTCTTCCACTTCATCAAAATGTTTTTCATTAGCTTTTTCCAGAGTGAATAATTTCTTCCCTGGAGTCTCAGGTAAAGGATTTGTCAAGAAAGATTGTGGCACCGGAATATTTTCAGATGCTACATCAGTAGCCTTCAAGAGAGATTGCACAATCTTGGCCTCAATCAGTTTCTTCTTAAGTTTCTTCTACTTTTCTTGCTTCTCAAGAACTTCAGCAGTTGATTCTTTAAAGGCCTTAGCCTCTGTTGGATACAAACCGAATTGTGGCTACCCTTCTTTTCTATTCTTCTTATCCTCCCACCATTTTGTTACAATCTCATCTGGGTAGGCTTTTGAATTCTTAGGTTTAGGAGCTGCGGATTGGACTTCCTTAGACTTAAGGGTTTTGTCTTCTACTTCCACTTCCTTAAACTTTCTTTTCTTTCCCGTCATCTTAGATGGTTCAGATTTTTCAACATTTTCTGATACAGCTTCAGCCTCGTCTTTAGGTAGATCATAAAACTCACCTGACTCATTAGAAAAACAGACTTTCATCCTCTAGAGGGTATCATCACTGATAAGCATTACTTTACAATTCCCCATCTTGGAACTACAGGTGATCTTGAATGATTCAAGACACCGAACTATTAGCTTCGAAAGTAATGAATGATACATAATAATTTGAGCTCTCAAATTCCAATTTTTGATATTCTCTATTTTAATGAGAATGTGCCCCATAAAATTGATTTTCCTTATATTTACCAAGAAATCCAAGATATATATGTCACTTTTATTTAAGGTGTCCTTATCACCTTTTCATGGTATGACGAATCCGTGAAACCATAACATTAGAATCCGATTGTTTACTAATAAGTGAGAAACCATTGCGGTCTTTACATATGATAGTCCAAGGCATTCCAAATATTTAACCTTAATAAAACTTATTTGAACATTTGGTAGTTTTTGAGAGAAAAACTCAGCTTCCCCTTCATAATATAAGTCCACCAAGCTAGCAGACTTGGTGTATGAGAGTTTATATGTTTTTCCATAACTCTTGAAGGATAATTTGTCCCAGAAATCTTCCTTAAAGAATGAAACTAACTCATAAAATTATATAATAAATCTTGGATAAACCAAGTCTTGATTTCCTAGCTTTTCTATGCACCCTCTCTCCCATCCATTATGCTTGATATTCTTTGAAATGGTAGAATCATATTTTAAAATGTACGAATAGACCAACCTTTCCCTGTACACTTGACAACTTGAGATTAGCATTGCAGTAGAAATATCTTGAGAAAAGGCTTCTGCAAACATTCAGAATAGAGGAACTTTCAGATATTCGCAATGGCCTTAAGAAAGAGGGCAGAACTTCATCATGCGAGAGCTTGAAAACTGACGTGGTACAACCCTTTTGGGGTCCATTATATAGGCGATGAAAGTGACCTTTCATCATCCAAATCCAATATAACGGTTGAGAAACTTTTTGATTTGTTCTGATAGTTAATATAATAGCCGCAATGAAAAATTGAGTAGGATCTGATCTTTTGAGGTTTTTAGGAAAAACTAGAATCCGATAATTTAAAATACAAAAGAAAATAAAAGCAATGAAATAATGACTAAGAAAATTTAATAAGTAGATCATACCTTTCAGATTTCTAGGAAGATTATTCATAATAAATGATATTCTTCTTGAACAAACAAATTTAACTATGAAAAATGTATTACGAAATATCTATGATTGAAAATTTTATTATAAAAAATTTGAGTTCCAAAATTCCACTACGAAAATTGTGAGTACGAAAATTTTCAATACGGAAATTTCAAGTAAGAAAAATTCACATTACGAAAATTTCAAGTACGAGAAATTCATTATGAAAATTTCATTACGAAAATCTTACATTGCATAAATTTCAATATAAAAATATTTATTATGAAAATTTTGAAAATATCATTACAGTTATTTTGAAAAATTCATTACAAAAATTTCGAAAACATCATAAACAAATGTACTCCCCCTATGAAAAAAATGATTATTACTGTAAATAGATTGGTAGAAGAATGAGTTAATAATAGAATATTACCTTATGGTTATCATTCCTAACTTATTCTCAATGTATTCAAATCTATCAAAGGGTAAATATTTTGTGAAAATACAGAAATTTGATCTTGCGTTTCGATAAATTGAAGAATTGTATCTCCTTTTGTGTGTGATACCTAAGAAAGCGATGCCTAATATCTATGTGATTTTCACGAGAGTGATGTGAAAATTTTTTACTAAGGGAAATGGAACTTTGATTATCACACATAATTTGTGTTTTTGTAAAACTCATACCATAGTTTGTGAGTGTGTGTTGCATCCACAATACTTGAGCACAATAACTTCCAGCTGCTACATATTTATCTTTAGCAGTGGAAAGTGCTACTGAGTGTTGCTTCTTTCAAGACCAAGAAACTAATGAATCTTCTAAGAAATGACAAGTTACAGATTTACTCTTTCTATCCATTCTACATCCACTAAAGTCATGATATGAAAAACTTTTTAAACCAAATTATTTTTAGATGTATAAAATAGTCCTATATACATGGTTCCCTTTAAGTAGAGGAAAATTCATTTCACTGCCTTTAAATGAGATTCCTTAGGATTGGATTGATATCTATCAGATTAGTATACTGAAAACATTATTTCTGGACGACTAGATGTCATATAAAGTATACTTCATATCAAAACTCTAAAAGTTGTTTGATCTACTGGTTTCTCAGCTTCATCAATATCAATGTGTTTGAGGTACCAATGGGAGTACTAATACTTTTAGTGTTGTCATATCCATACTTTTAAAAAAGATATTTAATATAATTATGCTGGGATATATAGATTCCTTATGGTTTTTGAGAAATTTGAAAACCTTGTAAAAATGTTAACTCACAGATCATACTCATTTCAAACTCATATTTCATTAGATCCATAATGTAAATAGTTAAAGATTGCTGAGTTGAACAAAATATAATGTCATCAACATTATTTTGAACAATCCAAAAAAAATTCTTATCATTCATTATAAAAAGGGTTGGATGTTCATTTCCCTTAACAAAATTATTTTGAAGAAAAAATCATGTATTTCTATCATACCATGCTTGGGGGGGCTTGTTTAAGTCCATACAGAGAAATGGTAAGTGTAAAAACATGATCAGGATGTTTTGTATCTTCAAATCCAGGAGGTTTTTCAACAAAAACATCCTCATGAACATAACCATTAATGAAATCCCATTTCACATCCATTTGAAAAAGATTGAAATTGAGTAATTCTGAAAAGGCAAGTAAAATATGAATAGATTCAAGTGTAGATACTGGAGCATAGATTTCTTCATAGTCTATTCCTTCTTGTTGATTATAGCCTTTAGCAACTAATCTATCTTTATTTTTAACGATGATTCCATTTTCATCACACTTATTTATGGAAACCCATTTTACTCCAATAACAGAGGTTTCCTTAGGTCTTTCAACCAAGGACCAGACTTTATTCCTTTCAAATTCATTTAGTTCATCTTACATGACTTTAATCTAATCAACATCACCAAAAGCTTCATCAGTGCTTTTTGGTTCTAATTGGGAAAGGTATGCTAGATGTTCTACTTCATTTATTAAGGAACTACTAGTCCTTACAGGTTAATTCACATCACCAATGATACTATCACTGGGATGGTTCTTAAGAAATGACTATTTTTTTTTAAAAACCATTCATTAACATAGGGTAGGAAATCTTCTGGGATAAATATTTCAGTACTACCTTATTGAAAATTTTCCTTATCAAAAAGATATTCTATCAAAGGTTGATAATAATTTTGTGAAAACACATCCGAAGATGTAGGTTGGGGTTGTTGAAAAACAAACGGATCAGTTTCATCAAATTTGACATGTACTGTCTCTTCAACTATACAAGTGTTTTATTGAGAACTCTATAGGCCTTAGAATTTGTGGAGTAGCCTAAGAAAATTCCTTCATCATATTTTTGTGAAAATTTATGAATATTATTTTAGTGTTCAGAATGAATACCTTGCAACGAAAAACCTTAAAGTAGGAATGTATAAGTTTTCTACCATTACATAACCCATAACTAGTTTTATTAAGAAAAGGTGTAATCCAAACATGATTTATAGTATAACAATCAGTACTTACAAGCTCAGCCCAAAAATGTTTATCTATAGAATAATCAGTCAACGTGGTTCTAGTTATCTCTTGATGAATTATATTTCTTCTTTTCACAACACCACTCTGTTGAAGTTTTCTAGGTGCTGAGAAGTTGTGAGTAATTCCTTTTCTATTAATAAAATTTCAAAATCAGAATTTTGAAATTCTGCACCTTGAACACTATGAATAGTTTTCAAAGGAAGATTTTTCTCATTTTTAACTAGGGATCTAAAACATTTGAAATAAGAAAAAGTATCAGACATCTTTTCTTGAAAATAGACCCATGTATATCTAGTGTAATCATCAACCAAAACAACTACACGGTACTTGCCTCTAATGCTTCTAGTTTATGTTGGACCAAAGAGATCCATATGCACTAGCAATAATGAATCAGTAGTTGAGACATCACTGACTGATTTAAAATGTGATTTATGTTTCTTAACATATTGACAAGGGTCATAAACTTTTGAAAAATCAAATCTATGCTTTGGTAGATCCTTAACTAAAATTTTCATTGAAATTTTTCATAACTTTCTAAGGTTACAGTGTACTAACCTTCTATGCTATAACCAATAATGATCTTCCATTACACTAAGGCATGGTAGGTCTTGGCTCCTAAGGTCTTCTATGTTTTGTTTTTATACATTCTCTTCCCTATGGACAGAAAGAATAAACTCTTCCTTGGAATTGTGTACTAAGAACTTATCATTCCTAAAATTCACAAGGTAACCTTCATCACACAATTGGATTATGATAATGAGGTTGTAATTAAGACCCTTAAAAAACAAAACATTTGAAATCAATGTTTTCCAAGAAGAACAATATTAACTATACCAATAATTTCTCTATAGGAATCATCTGTAGAAGTTACTTTTCCTCCTTTCTTCTTAATAATCTTTAAAAAATAGTTTTTGTTACTAGTCATATTCCTGGAACATCCACTATCAATGTAACGCGTACAGTTGTTGGTACTTTCCCTATTTTGCTGAAAATAAGAAAAATTTATTTTTTTGGAATCCAGACATGCTTTGATTTGTAAATCTTAGAAAGTAAAATTTTAGGTTCAAACATCTTCTTATAAAAAATAGGCTTTATGAAATCCTAAAGACCGGGTTTTTTTGAGAACAATTATTTTCCAAATGTCCACCACACTTACATTTAGTACATAATGGAGCACTATGGGAAACAAAATAATTTTTACTAAAAATCATTTTAGAACCATTATTACCAAAACTAGAACTATTCCATAGTGGTCGGGTTTGTAAATAAAATTATCAAAATTTTCCAAACCTAAGGTATTTTTTGACAAACACTTCCTCAAGAAAAATATTTCGGACTTGATTTTGATAAATAAGTTATTGTCTTCAAATAAATTAGATTTTGAACTAGATTTAGGCTCGAAAAAATTTTTCTTAGAGATTACGTTTTCTCGATCTTCTGAAAGTTTATTCTTCTAATAATTTACATCCTCAAGATTTTTTTGAAATATATTAAAAATCAGTATTTTTATTTTCAGGTTCTTTAGAAAGATCTGATATTTCCTTAGTAAGAATAGTATTCCTAGAATTTTCCTTATCATGTTTTTTCATGAGTTTTGAATTCCCAATCTCAAGAAGATTGAAAAAACTAGAAACTATATCCTAGGAAGGTAAAGTATTATCTTCATCAGAAGAAGATTCTTCATCTAAAGAGTTATAATATTTACTATCATTAGTATTCAAATAAATATTGGTCAATGATTCAGCATTATGTAACTTAACCATTAAAAAATGATTGTCAATAGGTAGTCTAGCTATTAGACCAAGATTCTTTTCTCCAGGAGATTCATAATCTGAAGATTCATCTGAAGAGTCTCCACCACTGGCACACTAGGTTTCATTAAATTTCAAGTCCTTCTTAGAATTATCCTTGTAATACTTGTTTCTATTTTTCTGAAAATTCCTTTCCATTATTTCTTTTCTCTTAACCATAAGACAATCAAGTGTTATGTGTCCAGCTCTCTTGAATTTATAAAATGTGACTTCCAAATCTTTCATATCATTCCTTTCCTTTTTCTTATATCTGGATTGAAAGTTCCTCTGTCCAACTATCTTGTTCATCATTCGAGAAAGACTCTCTAATTCATTTTTTGAGGATTTACTTCCACTAGATTCAGATTGGATAACAACTTTCATAGATATGGATCTATTAACTCTCTCAGGAGTCTTGGATTTCATATGATTAGAAGTTATAGTAAAAGCAATGCTTATATTCCCATTCTTCTTCTTTACATTATCAACATCTATCTTCATTATAGTCCCATGCTGGAGAAGAGTTCCAGACAACTCATCTAACGCAATGTGAGTAACCTTTCTGTTCTCATCAATAGCAGTTCTCTTAGATTCCCATTCATTCATAATGATGTCAATGATCCTATCAAGAAGTGCTTCATCATATAATCATTTCTCACCAATGGATTGTAAACTATTCACAATATTCATGAATCTTTGTTGCAACATACATATCGGTTCTCCATAAGTAAAGTATAAACCATGATATTCAGCTCTGAGCTAGGATCTTCTAGTTTCAATTACATTGGATGTTCCAAAATGAGTAACATCAAGATTATTTCATATAGAATTTTCTGCTTCCCAAGATGAAATTTGGCTACATATGTTTCTAGTCATGGAACAAAGCAATATATTTCATACCTTATAATTCAGTTTATATTCATGCATTTCTGGATTTGTAAAGGTAGTAACTTCTTTTTTATGTATTTTATATCCTCTTGTAAGCATAAAGATATTATCAACACGTGTATTGATAATGAAAATCTTCCTGCGATCTCTCCAATATTTGTAATCATTTCCATCAATGATAGGTGGTCTAGTTGTATTGGGATTGTCTATGGAACCAACATTGATTCCAGTCATCTTTAAGAAAAGTATTTCCATAAATACTTGTTAACACAAAAATTTTGTAAACAGGGAAAATATTCCTAAGAATGAAAAATATTGAACAAGATTATCTCTAAGTAAAAACGAATCTGAACTTTATGAGTCTGAAAAATAGATTCTGAAAAAATATGAATCCGGAAATTCAATTACGAGAATTCCCTTCTGAATCTAATCGTTATATTAATTCAAATTATACCAATGCTCTAATAACAATTTTGAGATGGTATGTGAGTATGATATACTCTAAAATACCAAATTTAGGATCGAATATGTAAACATGAGGTGCTCAAATACAGGAGGGGTGAGTTGTACACATTAAAAATTCTTTATGAACTTTTAATGATGACTATGTCTAACATGTTTAAAAAAGATAATTCAAAAAACCTCTAAGTTCTAATAACTTTCTTGATTCCAGAAAAGTGATTCCAGAAATGAAACATAAAAAAAGTTTACAACAACTAAGATTATACCTTAAATTTTATAGAATCTAACTAAATCAGATTACAAGTATATGGAAGTATAAGATAGTTATACTTTTCTCAACAATACAAATGCTACGGAAAACTTGTAATAAACCATGTAACAATTAGTAAATCATTTAACACAAAGAGAAAGGTATCCAAAAACAATGGATAAAGGTCCATTGTTTTATACTTTCAAAAAATTCTGTCTTACCCACACCAGTATAAGCCCTCGATATGAAGATCAGAGTCTTTCATGATATCCCCACAAGCCCTCAACTATCAGGTAGTTTGCACCTCTGCCTTCCTCAGCAAGGAATCCCTCAAATTCAAGGTAGTCGGCACCTATATCTTCATATCCCCGGAATCCCTCGATTGTACACAACAACAATCGAGGTCCCACGAAGCAAATATGCACAAGGAAAAGTCTGAACGCTTCGTCAAAACTTACTGCACAAAGATTGAAAGTTTTATAAGAGCCTCTCTCTCTAGAAATCACTTCAATATCAAGTAATCACAATTTTCCAATGTTGTTAAATCTTTCAAATGATCTCTTATTTATAGGCACAAATACAACAGTCAGTTCCCTCCTCCAACGGTCATATACTACCTTGAATTTCGGAGGGACCCGTACACGTGTCACTCAAACAACGGTTAGTTGATAACTGAAAGAATGACATCATGTTATGATAGAACAAGTGTAAGTATAACTAAAAACTGATATTCAGAATGTAAGAAAATGATAGTTTGGAGTCTATGGAAAAATGAATTCGGAGTCTATAATACAATGATATTCAGATTCTGTTTTGTAGGAATTAGGAACGTGAATTCTATATAATTCCAGAGTCTGTACAGAAAGGAAATTCGGAATTTGGATTCACAAGAATTTAGAACCTGAACATTCAATGTTCATTTTCAGAGTTAATGATAATTCAAAGTCAGAACTCATAGGAGTTCGGAGTGTGTATTTATGGATCTTCGAAGTAAGAACTTAAAAAATTTCGTATCTAGAATTTGAATTATGAATTTGGAGTGAGAACATGTAGAAGTTCAAAACAAGAATTCTGATTCAGAATTCGGAGTCAGAACATGTAGAAGTTTGTATCCAGAATTCTGAGAATTCGGATCCTAAAACAGAATGCTTCATATCTATGTAATTATAGGATTCTGAGGTTTAGGTTACAATCTGAATTTTCCACTTAGAAAACAAAGGATATGAGAAATGATATCTAGGAAAGGGTAAATTTCCATGGGTAAGGAAATTTTCCTTATACAATTAAAACAAGTGGTAAAAATGAGTTTTTCCAGGAAATAAGGTGTTTATGATTTTCAAAACAAGAGGGAATAGTAATGTCATAAGGATACCTTATTGACTTAACAATCTCCCCAAAGAATAATGGAATATAAAAGTAATAAGGAAAAACTTATTGACTCAACAATTACGTAGTTTAAATGACATATAGTTTCATCTTAGTTCAATTAAACTATTTACTCATACCTTTAATTTATATAATAAATACACAACCATTTAAAGAACAAATATTGGACATCACAAATCACAATTATGCTGTTTTCCCCTTATGCACATTTAATATATCCTCGACCATGAAATAATCAAGAACAATTATTATTTATGAGAATCTAACTCATCAAATATTATTTGTAATAAATTATAAAAAACATATATTTATTTTACCGATGTAACTTAAACCTTTTCATATATGAAAATTTTTGTAAAACTCAAACAGAATATTTCCATGGATGAAACATATGAAAACATGATGCGTAAAAATATTGTAATCTTTTAAAACCTATCAAACTAAAAATACCCAAATTTATACATTAATTCATCCATCAAATTCACTAAAAATTATTAAAAAAGAAAATAATAATCATACAATGTATGTCCTATAATAAAAGATCATGAAAACTCATGTGATCATCCCCCATTTACCTCCCCATGAATCTATACAAGAGTTCCCTCAAACACCCCATTTTTTTGAAAATAAACATAATATTTTTAGATACCCAAAGCTTGACGTACATGGACATTACATTACTTTTGCGGAATAATTAATACATAAAAAAATAGACACAGAAGGACCTTAATAGTTTAGTGAATTTGGAAACTCGTAATATAATCTTCTAATCATGGTGAAAGATCTTCAACAACTCCCATAAAGATCTTCCCTATTTTTTTCTTACCTAAAACCTTTATTTATATCCTGGGGAAAAGAAAACATAAAAAGGGGTGAGATAAAATGCCCGGTAAGGTTAAACATAGAGAACATAAAACAATCCATAAACATTTGAATGTAAAAACATGAACATAAAATCTAAACATCAAAATCATGAGCAAAGACATGAATCTTGGAAGTACGTAAGGAATATGACATAAGGGAACATCAATCATGATAAAATAGCATGGGGATAAAACATGTAATTGTGGCAACCATTAAGCACATGATATGATTTCCATAATATCCAAGACATTGCTGCCAATACCATCTTAGTAGAGAAAGTTCCTTTTTGAATCGAGTTCACTCCTCGTTTCATTCCTGTAACACTGAACCAGTTTAACTTACCATTCCATCCATGTCTATCTCATGAGATATAAATAATTACCCAATGCATTGGAGGGATATAAAGGTCCCACCCATCTCGTATTGAAATCATTCTTTCATGTGCCATAATATAAACATAAATCATTCATCATAACCCAAGAATAAAATGGGTTTCATAAACATCATTCCATCATAATGTAATCCATACAAAAAAATTGGATATCATTTCATAATTTGAAAAGTGAAACCATGTAAATTATAGAGACATGATACTTGAAACATACACATGTGAAATAATGTCATCTTAGATGAAAATGGTTTTGATAAAACACTTGAAATGAATTCTTGAGGAAAATATTCTTTTCTATTCAAAATCATTTTCTTTTCACAAAATGTAAAGGAATTTTAAAAGAAAATGATTTTGTTGAAAATAATCATGAACTATTTTGGAGGAAGCTTCATGAAAATAAGGCTTTATAAAAACGTAAAAATCCGTTCGTGCCTTATAAGTTAAAAAAACATTCTTCTAGTAATTTTGTTGGAAATGTCAAAAGGTACCTCGTATGGTAATCAAAGAAAAGATTCCTTACATACCATGTAGTAAAAGTAAAAAATGGGATAAAATGACTTTAAACATACATGAAATTTTTTTTATAAAACTTGTATATGGATGATAAATATTACCCCAGTTAATACTTATGAATAAACAATCTCGAATAAGAATGAGATCGTGAGATTTTCCCTTACCTTAGGTCCGATATGCTTCGTACATATCCAAACCACCTGTATAATGATTTAAATAATGTCATGGAATTATTAAAGAATCATATACATTGTTATTATATCATATATGGTTCACTTAATACTTTATATTACTCGTTCTTTTGTAAATTCATGTTAAAGTAGCATTTTCGGAAATATCATTTCATTTTTCATTCGTGTTTTAACTTGTAATTATTCATATGATTACATAGATCATGATTACTTACATCCAAAATTTAAAACATGATTTATATATAATATATATTCAGAATATACATATATATATAATAGATCAATAAATGGAATGAAATACACCGTTCATGGAGACGGTAGGCCGTACGTACGCATGAACGCTGTTTTCATTTCCTTATTGAATTGAATGGAATTAAGTAGATGACATACATATATATATATGGATAAATATAATAGCATTATTATTTCATATATTTCATTATTACTTATTATATATACTTTAAAATCATTCTTGAATGGATAACATGGAGAGTGAATCTCATCGTGTCGTGGAGACGGTAGTCTGTACGTACGCACGAGCGATGATATTGTTCAAATAATTATCGAATAGAATTGGAGTGAATGGTATAATATATAAGAATAAGTATGATGTTTTAATAACCATATATATTTATTATTTACAAAATTATAGCCATCCATGTAAGGTGTTGATGGAAAAACTGATTACACCACGGCGTGGAGACGGTATTCCGTACGTACGCACGCCCGGTGATTTCGTTTTCCGTAGGATGGATAGATGGTGAAATAGGGTTGTTTCATACTTATAATAACATATCAGTATATGAGTGATACTGATTTTATTAATTCATAATGAAACAACTAAAGAATAAGAAGTGGAAGAAGAAATAAAGTTGAAAGAATCGGTAACAGACATTACCTCTTCTTTGAAGCGCCTCTTTGAGACCTCCCCTTAGGGCACTAAAATTGTTCTTTGAAGAAGAACAGGACCTCTAGGATATTTCTAGGGAAGTGGAGAAGAGAATTCGGCAGGGTTTGGCCGAGCTTCAAGGCTCAAAATGATGTGAAGAAGAGAGGGAGGAGGTGCCCTTTTATAAGGGAGGAGAGGGGCACCTTAGGAAAAACTAAAACTATTATTTTATTATAAAGTCATATTCGGTTTTTAATATCTCCAAAATGATTTATTTTGAAAATAAGGTGGGGATGGGTCGAAAACCTCTCATCCAATAGATTTTAGACAGGTTTAGGTTTCTATTTTAACCTTATCATTTAGATATTACTTTAAGTTAGATAATTTAACTTTTACCATGTCTTCTTGTTTTCTTCCACTATAAGGTTAATAAACTTCCAATAACAAGACAAACGAACCCCAAGTTGTTTATTATTAATATATATAAACCTATATAAGTCATTTTGACGAACCATATATTTTTAGGAATAAAATAACAATTAATAATATAATATTGGTTTTAAAAACAATTTTATGTCAATTTTGACACTATTTGGTATTTGATTTTTTTAAAAATCATAAAAGCATTATTAGTTAGAAAAAAGTAACTTAAATAAATAATAACATGTCATATTAACCTATAAAATTAGTGGAATTCATAAAAAGTCTCAAATTACATTTATTTGGGTATTTATAACATTAATTATGTCAATATTTCATTAATAAGATAATTACTGCATCAATATTGTGTCACAAATAAATTAAATTATTTAATGTCTAAAAATCATAAATAAAATACCATTATGTAGGAAAGCTTCTTATCTTTATAATGAATATTTATAGTCGAATTTATCTTATGTATAAACCTATATTAAAAATGTTTTAATTATTAAACTTTGATTTTAACTATTTTAACCTTTCTTTAAATAAATTAATAATAAATGTCCAAATCTAATCCAGGTGGACCTAGAAGGTCATATTTTATTCCTAAGGTTGTTTTTGGTCGAATTAAACTTAGCCAATAGAATTAGGACATGTTTTAGGGTAATAATAATATCATTTTTACCCTTAATTACTATATTTACTTTTAACAGTGGGGAAAAAAGTAAAAACTTACTATTCACCAAAAATAAATTTCATCTAATTGAACCACATTTTAGTACTTGATATTAACTGTGTGTCTCGGGTTTTCTAAATTTTACTCACAGAAGTTGTAAAATTATGTTTTATGTGAATTTCCAAATTCTCCTAGGAGGTAGGTAAAAGATGGTGAAAAGTTCAATAAAATTTTTATATATCTAAAATTATTATAAAATTCTTCCAATGAATTTCATTGAACTTATATAGGAATTATGTATCAATTTTTACCTAAAATAAATTTAAATAAAATAAATAATTATTTAAATAAAAATTCGGTTTTTAAATAGTAACCCAGTGTTTTCACTATTCATGAAAAATTGAAAGTTTTCCGAAAAATAACAAACTTTCACCCTAGGATAATTTCGATATTCCGAATCCAAAAATGAAGTCCATTTTGAAAGATAAAATTTATAAAATTTCAAAAAGTGGGTATTAATATTCATAACAACTAGATCATAATAATATTATAATAATATCTCATTTAGTGAAACTTCGTATTGCGTTCTAAACACGCTATCGCGGAAGGTCGCGATTGCGTGTAATGTAAGCCAAGTTAGGGTTGCGTGTTGTGCAAGAATCCTTTGTTGTTGCGTATAACAGAATCCAGCCATATTTCATTTATACATTGAATATATATATATATATATACACACTCAATGTTGTGTATAACATAATCAAAACTTATTTCATTTATACATTAAATAAAATCTATACTTAATGTTGCGTAAAATAATTTCCACAAAACGAACTTGAAATTGTGTGTAACATGAACCAAGAATAGTGTTGCGTATATTTCAAGCTAATACTGTGTTGCGTATAGCGCATGATAATCTTGGTGTAGCGTACAACAAAAGACATCAAAGAAATTAAAAAGAATAATTCTCATAAAATCTCGGGTTGTTACATTCTAACCCCCTTAAAATTAATTTCATCCTCGAAATTAGTTGGGGTTATAAATGGTTTTATACTTAAAAGTTTCTTTAATAGAAACCCACATCATAAAAAGGAATACCAAAACTTATATTTAAAAACTAAACTTAACGGTAACCCAAATTAACTAATCACTGGGTTTCCACGTAGGAGAACATAGGTGAAAATATTGATATGGAAGAGAAATATAACCGTCATGTTCTGATGGAGAGTGGTAGAGAACATGGCTATGAAATAGCCAATAGTCACAAAGCCATAAATTTTTGATGATCTAGGGTACCATCTGATTCATAAGATATAAGGGCACTAGGAAAACATTTTTGGTTTACAATATCATTTCCCAAAAGTTGAAAATTTTTTAATTAGAAGAAATACTTTCTTGATTTTGGTGCAATCTCACTGTTGGTCGTTCTTTGGACAATTTCCACTTCATCTCGTAATAAAATGAAGTTGAATTTGTCATTCATGAAGTGTTAGCAGATCATGTGATATAATAATGGGTCATTCCATTTGTCTCAAACAAAAGGTTATAAAAGTTATCAAAAATACATAAGTCCATCTATAGTGAGATTAATCATATATTGTTCCTAAAATGGACTTATACTTCATATATCATAATTCTTAATATAATAAAACTAGTTTCTACTAAACAGGGACTTCTTGTAGGCTAGTGGTAGGCGATAAAGTCCAGTCGCACTTTGGTTGTGGGTTTGATTCCCACAGCCTTGTCCGACGCGATGGGTTGTCGCCCATCCTGCAGGTTGTACTTTTTCTAAAACTACATTACTATAACATCCCATCAATAATATCTAAAAAACCTCTATCCTTAAACAATACTAACTTATGTCCAACATAATCCATTCCAAACATTAGGCTTATCCATAATACTGCAGTCCACTCTCATATTATAGTGAAAACGATTACTAGAGATTTCATATAACAAGCATGTTAATACCATCATTGATAGCCATATATCATAAGATATGTCATGTTGGTCGCATTCCAAACATTTGAAGGCCTTAATCATGAATTCTATTGAAAAATGAATACCCATTGAATCTTAGTGATAACATGAGTGCTGTCAAAAGAAAAATCTTTCCACATACCAAAACCCCAAAATTCTATATACTCAAACAATGATATAACTATTTCCTTATATCAGTCATGAGCTCATGAATACTATCAAACATTTCATTTCCCCCTAATCCCTTCATTATGCACATATCATATTTTTTCCAAAAATATCTCAATCACTTTCCATGGTTACCGGTGTCATAAAATTATTGAAAACCACAATAGACCAATACATAAATATTCCAATATTCCACGATACTATATACAACATTATTTTGGAATCCCATTACATAAACACTTAATCATTCCACCTCATCTTTTTCATATTCAACATCGCCAATAGTGATTGCATGTGACTTCCCTTTGTCCTTTTCCTTAAGTGGTTGCTCATGTCGATCATCACTAACCCTTGGATTAGGGAATTTATTAGCATAATGCCCCATTTCCTTGCACATTAAGCATTGAAGTGTTGGTGGTGTGTTTTATTCATTCTTTTCTTTATTCACATCATTAGCAACCCTTTTTCATTTACTTCGACACTCGGCTTCTCGATTACCTTCTTTTCCACACTTAAAATATTTTCTAGTCCCTTTAAGACAATCTCCACCATGCTTCTTTCCACACTTTGAGCATAAGGAAACATTCATATTATTTTCACCATTATTATGATATTTCTCCTTGAACTCCATCTTTCTTTTCTTGTCAAAACCATGAGATGGATAAGTAACACCAACTTCCATTTCTACCTTGATAGGACAAAGCACAATTTCTTCATAGCTACTGAATTCTCTTATAGATAATTCCCTTCAAAGATTTGGTTTTAAGCCACTGAAGAATCGATCAGCTTTACTTTCAGGTTGGATGATAAAGCCAGATGCATACCTTTAAAGCCTTGTAAAATTCGCTTCATATACACCAACATATTCATCATCCTTTTTCTTTAGTTCAAGAAACTCATTCTCCATCTTTGTTCGATGAATACGAGGAAAGTACTTATTGAAAAATATGTTCTTGAACTCGTCCCATTCCATGGACTTAATTTCATCTCTTGTCCTCGTATTCTTGATAAGATTACACCATTGATCACCTTCACATTCTAAATGATATACTGCTAATATGACTTTATTTTGTTCAGAACATTGAATAACTAAAAATATCTTTTTAGTGTTACTGATTCATTGTTTAGCAATAAGTGGATCAGAAGACCCACTGAAAGAAGGTGGACGTTGCCTCATGAAGGACTTAATAGAATATTGTTCCCTTCTCTGGTAATTTGGAAGTCCATAATGATTCAAAGATTGTGTAAGTATAGCAATAAGTTTTTTCACTCCATCTCCCAGAACATTTGTTTTTTCAGGTGGAAAATCATTGCATTGTCCATTGCTTTGATCAACACGATTCCTTCGGGTTCCAGCCATTGTCTAAAACACAAAAAGAATAGTGTGAGAGACAAAAATCATGCTAGCAAAAACAACATAATCAAGGGGGAGTACCTTCAATATCTAAAATCATAGGTTTAATTCTAAGATCGTTACCGTAATTCTAGGACAATAACCTATATTTATACTTAACCTTAGGGACATCCCTAGACATACCTTAGAAATATCTCTAGGGATCTCACTATAGTTTTCGCATCCTAGTTTCCAAAGGTTTAATAAACCTTTCCTCTAATACCAACTGTAGAGACCCGAAGCTTGACGTACATGAAAATTACATTACTTTTTTGGAATAATTAATACATAATAAAAATAGACACACAAGGACCGTAATAGTTTAGTGTCTTTGGAAACTCGGAATATAATCTTCTAATCGTGGTGAAAGATCTTCAACATCTCCTATAAATATCTTCCCTTTTTTTCTTAACTAAAACCTTTCTTTATATCCTGGGGAAAAGAAAACATAAAAAGGGGTGAGCTCAAATGCCCAGTAAGGGTAAACATAGAGAACATAAAACAATCCATAAACATTTGAATGCAAAAACTTGAACGTAAAATCTAAACATCAAAATCTTGAGCAAAGACATGAATCTTGGAAGTACGTAAGGCATATATCATAAGGGAACATCAATCATGATAAAAGAGCATGGGAATAAAACATGTTATTTTGGAAACCATTAAGCACATGATATGATTTCCATAGTAGCCAAGGCATTTCTGCCAAGACCATATTAGTGGAAAAAGTCCATTTCTGAATCGAGTTCACTCCTCGTTTCAGTCCTGTAACACTGAACCAGATTAACTTTCCATTCCATCCCTGTCTATATCATGAGATATAAATCTTTACCCAATTCGTTGGAGGGATATATAGGTCCCAACCATCTCGTATAGAAATCATTCTTTCGTGTTCCACTATATAAACATAAATCATTCATCATAACCCAAAAATAAAATGGGTTTCATAAACATCATTCCATCATAACATAATACATAAAAAAATGGATATCATTTCATCATTTGAAAAGTGAATCCATGTAAATAATAGAGACATTATACTTGAAATATACACATGTGAAATAATGTCATCTTATATGAAAATGGTTTTGATAAAACACTTGAAATGAATTCTTGAGGAAAATATCCTTTTTTCTTCAAAATCATTTTCTTTTCACAAAATGTCATGAAGTTTTAGGAGAAAAGGATTTAGTTGAAAAAATTCACGAAATATTTTGGAGAAACCATCATGAAAATAAGGCTTTATAAAACCTTAAAAATCCGTTCGTGCCGTATATGTTAAAAAAACATTCTTCTCGTACTTTTGTTGGAAATGTCAAAAGGTACCTCGTATGGTTATCAAAGAAAATATTCCTTACATACCATGTAGTAAAATTCAAAATGTGCAAAAATGACTTTAAACATACCTGAAATTTGCTTTATAAAACATGGACATGGATGATAAATATTAACCCAGTAAATACTTACGAATAAACAATCTCGGATAAGAATGAGATCGTGAGATTTTCCCTTACCTTAGGTCTGATATGCTTCGTATGTATCCAAACCCCCTGTATAATGATATAAATAATGTAATTGACTTATAATAGAATCATATTCATTGTTATTATATCATATATGGTTCACTTATGACTTTATATTACCCATTCATTTGTATATTCATGTTAAAGCAGCGTTTTCGGTAATATCGTTTCATTTGCCGTTTGTGTTTTAACTTGTAATTATTCATATGATTACATAGATCATTATTAAATACATACAGAATGTAAAACATGATTTATATATAATATATATTCATAATATACATATATATAATAGATCGATAAATGGAATGAAATACACCGTTCATGGAGACGGTAGGCCGTACGTACGCATGAAAGCTGTGTTCGTTTCCTTATTGAATTGAATGGAATTAATTAGATGAAATACATATATATATATGCATAAATCCAGTGGAATTATTATGTCATATATTTCATGATAACTTATTATATATACTTTATAATCATTCTTGAATGGTTAACATGGAGAGTGAATCTCATCGCGTCGTGTAGACGGTGGTCCGGACGTACGCACAAGCGATGATATCCTTCCAATAATTATTGAATAGAATTGGAGTGAATGGTATAATATATAAGAATCAGTATGATGTTATTATAACTATATATATTTATTCTTTACACCATTATAGCCATCCATGTAAGGTGTTGATGGAAAAACAGATTACACCACAGCGTGGAGACGGTATTCCGTGCATACGCACGTGCGGTGATTTCATTTTCCATAGGATGGATAGATGGTGAAATAGGGTTGTTTCATACATATAATAAAATATCATAATATTACTGATACTGATGTTATTACTTCATAATGAAACAACTAATTAAGAAGATGTGGAAGAAAAAATAAAGTTGAATGAATTGGTAACGGACATTACCTCTTCTTTGAAGCGCCTCTTCGATACCTCCTTTTAGGGCACTAAAATTGGTCTTTTAAGAAGACCAGGACCTCTAGGATGTTTCTAGGAAAGTGGAGAAGAGAATTTTTCAGGGGTTGTTCGAGCTTGAAGGCTCAAAATGGTGTGAGGAAAAGAGGGAGGATGTGCCCTTTTATAAGGGAGGAGAGGGGCACCTTAGGAAAAACTAAAAATATTATTTTATTATAAAGTCATATTAGGCTTTTAATAGCACCAAATTGATTTATTTTGAAGCTAATGTGGGGATGTGTAGAAATACTCTCATCAAATAAAATTTAGACAAGTTTAGGTTTCTATTTTAACCTTATCATTTATATTTAACTTTAAGTTAGATAATTTAACTTTTACCATCTCTTCTTGTTTTGTTACACTATAAGGTTAATAAACTTACTATAACAATCCAAAAAAACACCAAGTTGTTTATTATTTATATATATAACCTTATCTATGTAATTTTTCCGAACCTTATATTTTTAGGAATAAAATAACAATTAATAATATAATATTTGTTTTAAAAACTATTTTATGTCAATTTTGACAATATTTGGTATTTTATTTTTGTGAAGATCATAACAGCATGATTAGTTAAAACAATGTTACTTAAATCAATAATAACATGTCATATTAACCTATAAAATAATTTTAATTCATAAAAAGTCTCAAATTACATTTATTTGGGTTTTTATAACATTAGTTATGTCAATATTTCATTAATAAGATAATTACTACATCATCATTGTGTCACAAATAAATTAACTTATTTAATGTCTAAAAATCATAAATAAAATACCATTATGTAGGAAATATTTTTATCCTTCTAATGAATATTTATATTCTAATATATCATGTGTATAAACCTATATTAAAATTTGTTTTGTTATTAAACATTGATTTTCACTATTTTAACCCTTCATTAAATAAATTTAAAATAAATGTCCTAATCTAATCCAGGTGGACCTATATGGTCATATTTTATTCATAATGTTTTTTTGGTCGAATTACACTTATACAATAGAATTAGGACATGTGTTAGGATAATAATGATATCATTTCTACCCTTAATTACCCTATTTATTTTTAATCGGGGTAAAAAAAGTAAAAAGTTACTATTCACCAAAAATTATTTTAATTTCATTGAACCAAATTTTAGTCCTTGATATTAACCGTGTCTCTCGGATTTTTTAAATTCCACTCACAGAAGCGGTAAAATTGTGTTTTATGTGAATTTCTAAATTCTCCTAGGAGGTAGGTAAAAGATGGTGAAAAGTTCAATAAAATTTTTATTTATCTAAAATTATTATAAAATGCCTCCAATGTATTTCATTGAACTTATATAGGTATTATGTATCGATTTTGACCTAAAATAAATTTAAATAAAAAAAATAATTATTTAAATAAAAAGTCGGTTTTTAAATAGTAACCCAGAGTTTTCACTATTCATCAAAAATTGAAAGTTTTCAGAAAAATAACAAAATTTCACCCTAGGGTAATTTCGATATTCCGAATCCAAAAATAAAGTCCATTTTGAAAGATAAAATTTCTAAAATTTCAAAAAGTGGGTATTACTATTCATAACGGCTATATCATAATAATATTATAATAATATATCGTTTAGTGAAACTTAGTATTGCATACGACACATGCTATCGAGGAAGGTCACGATTGCGTGTAATGTAAGCCCAGTTAGGGTTGCGTGTAGTGCAAGAATCCTTTGTTGTTGTGTATGACAGAATCCAACCACATTTCATTTATACATTGAATATATATATATATACACTCAATGTTGTGTATAACATAATCAAAACTAATTTCATTTATACATTAAACAAAATCTATACTTAATGTTGCGTAAAATAATTTCCAAAAAATGAACTTGAAATTGTGTGTAACATGAGCCAAGAATAGTGTTGCCTATATTGCAAGCTAATACGGTGTTGCGTATAGCGCAAGATAATCTTGGTGTAGCGTATAACAAAAGACATCAAAGAAATTAAAAAGAATAATTCTCATAAAATCTCAGGTTGTTACAATATTCAATGCATTAAACACTGAGTCTCTACATAACACCACTTTTTTATAACCTAGAATGTAAAGATAAATTTACCACCTCTCTGATTTGATTTTCAAAATATTGTCATACAATGTTGTGTTCTATAAGATATTTAGAGTCTATTAAGATCATGTTTTATTTTCAGAGAATACTAACTTGACCCTTATGAATAGTAACCACACTCTTGAAATTATAAATAAAATTTAGACACCTTATAAATGAAATAGTGTACTTTAGAAATTAATAATTAAGCGTTGGTTTTTTATGTAATTAATATTTAATTTCAATTTTAAATTAATAAATTGATTTACAAGAAAATTATTTTGCATAAAATGTATTCCAAAATACATATTATTTTATCGTATAATTTTGGATCATATAAAAATACTTTATTTACATTTTTAAAGTATTATAAAATTATTTTTAAATTTAAATATATATTTTCATGTAAATAATGATTTTTTTAAGAAATATATTTATCTTATTTATAATACTATTTTTATAAAATGGAGTCCATTATTTAGTTCAACATGTCAAAAAATGGTCATGGTGAATTTTAAAGATTAATATGAAATACTCTAATTTTTGTGAATAGTTAAATTTGATAATATTCAAAAATTTATAATTAAGTGAATTTATAGATCATGCTTGAGTCATAGCTGATGTAAATGTCCATTGGTTCAAACACAAATTAACATATTACTATTATTGGTCACAATAATATATACGATTTCTCGTGTTGGTCAAAATAATAAAATAATGAATAAGATAATCAAAATTCAATCCTCTCATCCACTATAACCCATCCTCACTCTCTCTTCTCCTCACTCCTCTCAAGCATTTTTATTTTTCTAAATCTTCCCAAATCACCAACAATTATCCTCTACCACTTCCAGAAGCCCTTGGTCTAATAAAAAGTATAAAACTGTTTCCATAAAGAGTCTCTCAAGGAAGATAACTTCAAGATGTAAATTCCTATTATAATTTCTTTTATTTCAAGTCCCTTTTGTTTTATTTTTATTTCCTCAACTCCTTTCAAATAAATATTACAATAACTACTTTACCTTAAATTTTTTGGAATTGTGTTTTCATAATGGAGTAACTCATCATCAACTATCATTTCCCCTTACATTATACTAGAAATGAAACAACATCTGTGATGTGTTAATTATCACATTCATGAGTGACATGTTTTTGAAATTTTATCACAATGATCAATTCTAGTAATGAAATATTTTTTATGGACTAAATAGACCATTATATATGTATTATAACATATTTAATGATCTTTAATCCCATTTTAATGATGATATAAATTTAAAAATCAAAATGAGTTCGTTGTTAACAAAATCCGCCAATTAACCCAAACAATTCTCATTTGAGTTTTTTATAATGATTAATCTTCACTCAAAATAACCGAAGAAATTCTAAAACGATATAATCATCTTAATATTCTAAAATATCATACAAATTATATTATTAACAACAATTCCCATTCTACATGTTTATCCTTACATGAATATATGTAATCCAATGAAGAAAATGCTCCCAAACAATGAAATTAATGCTCTTAACACATTCAATGTCCATAAATTAACCTTATAAGTTATTATTAAATCAATTAAATATAAAATATGTTTTCTAATTATTAATTTATGTAACTAAATTCAATTATTCATGTTATTATGATCTAGTTAGAAACACCACCAGACTTAAGGTATGGATTTTTTACCCGAACCTCAATTTTCAATCCGGTTACTATTATTCTCTACATAAATCAATAAAGTTATTATTTATTCATATATACCCATAATAAATTCTATGATAATGTAATATATATGTTTAACAACCATAATCATAGTTTTATTTATTTTATGTTATATGATTTAAAAATATCATTAAAAAATTCTTCTCGTTATACATGCCCGATTCAAGGGAATTTCTCAAATTCATACCTATTTTCATGGGAAATAAATAATCAGATTTTAGAAACCATTATATTTATAAAATAACTCATTTTATTATAAAAATATCAACACAATACACAAATGGTTTTATAAAAATACTTTTTGAAAACAACTCTTCTTTTCAAAGTAAAAGAGTAGTTATCTCAAGAATTACTCGATGATTTTATAAGAGTATCTAATTTTGTTCAAAAACCGTGTTGATTATTATGTATTACTGGGATTAATATTTAATTATATCATATACTATATTTAATTTAATAGGTTATTATTATTTTCAATGTAGATGCACTATCTTAAATCCATTCACCTGTTTACTATGAATGGTTAGTGTTTATCCTTAATGTTCAGGGAATGTTATTTACATTTCATATGTTAGTTTGAAAATAAATGTATATGTTGCTCATGGTTATCCCCATTCATATGAGGAATGAATTTAACTTAGTAATTTCCTAGTGGGGGTCGCTGTATCCCCTAGGTTCATTGTATGGCTTAATGAGACCAACTATATCTTGGCACGAGGTCTTGAAAAAATGGGTTTTTATGGTCCTAGAACCAAGCTTTGACATTGTGGTTATGATGTCTTGCATTATGAATTCACTCATTATGAAAATATTTACTGCTAACTATTGTGAATATTACACTAGTATAACTCCCATGATTATGTTTTCTTTATTTAATGATTTATTCATCTCTTATTCTTTCCATAATATGTACAAGTTTATTTTTAAAGGCAGGTTTTTTTAGTTTTTCACGATGACTAGTGTGTATTTTTTGATATATTTTGCTATATTCCATACCATTATTATGAAATTGAGCTCACCCATTTCATATGTCTGATTTTTTCCTAGGATATGAATAAGTATATTATGAATGAATTGTAGGGATAACCTAGAAAAAATTGATATTTTCAATTGAATTTCTATGTTGAATTTCTTTTCATGTTGCAATGTTGAACTTATGTATGTATATTTTTTACAATGATACTAAACTAATTGGTCTTTTGGGATTCATATTCCTCATTTATATACTAATGTTATAAAATAAGACTCTGGCCTTGGGCAACTAGGGTCAGGTATTTACTATTGGTATCAAAAGATGATTAGTAAAAAACAATGAAACAAGATTTAGTAAACATAGATCAAAGAACAAAAATCTATAATAGTATTTAAGGATATATATAAAATCATATCCAATAATGTTTGAAAGGAATCGATTATGTGTATCTATCAATAAAATAAATCTTTATCTGGATACTCCAAATGGATGTAGTTCTGGCATGGATGTACCTAGGAGTGAAAACTCTGATAAAGAGTTCCGAGCATGACCCAAGGTATCCTGGTACATGAAAATGGGCCTTATTGGACACATGGCTCAAATATATCTTGGGATATGTTTAGGATAATTCCCATTTTATTTTCCACCCATTATGAATTATTTAAATGTAATTTTTTTTTCAATTAAACCATTTTTATGATTATTTCATTCTTAATACATAGGATTTAAATTTATGTTATGTATTTTTCTACATTAAGATAGTACATTGTTATTTGTAACCTAATCTAGTATGTTCCATTATTTAGAAATAGATTATATGGGAAGGAATGGAAATATAATGAATGCACATTTCCAAAGTAGGGATTTACCTCACATGCAAGGTAATGATATTTGCTCTGGATTGGAAACTAGTATGGAGAAACTTATAACTGTAATGGGACAAATTACTCTGGTTATGAACAATAAACTTTCCCAAATGGAGAATCCAGATCCAAAACATGGAGGAACTATGTTAGATCATTTTATGATACATGAACCTCCATCATCCAATGGGACTACAAAACCATTTGTAGTACAACAAGGGATATGTGTTTATGAGATGATGTTTCTCACTTTTGGAATATACGAAAGGGATAAGGTTTCCATAGAAGTGTATCGTCTATCAGGAGATACTGATAAATGGTGGTAATTGATTGAAAACAAAGTGATGGTATAGAATGAAAAAAATTGAAAGTAGGTATTTTAATGAAATTATAGTAGAAATATATTTTCCCTACTGATAATGTGCGAATATAAAAATTCAATTCATGAATCTGATGTATAAGAAGGATCAAAATGTCTCAATGTTTGAATAAAACTTTACAAGGTTTTCAAGGAATTATTTGGAATACATACATAATCAATGTATAAATATGGATCGATTATTTCATGGTCTAAAACCATGCTTCCAAAGGGAACTAGTCTTCCATAATTTCTAATCATATGAATATATAGTCTTATGTGTTATCAAGATATAAAAGTATTTCTATAATTCATATAACTTAAAATTAATGAAAGGAAAGAAGGGGGATGTTGAACACTCTTGAAAAGAAAATAAGAAAATGCGGAAAAAGGGAAGAGTTGAATTTCCATCCATTAGTAATTGTTGGAAAAAACACCCTCATTCTTTCCTAAAGGTAATATGTGGTTGTTAAAAGTTGGGAAAAAAAGGCCACCATTCTCGTGACTGTATGGGATAGAATGAATATAATAATTTTCTATGATATAATTATAAATATATGGGACATTGTGAACATGAATTTCCTAAGATTTAAGGAATAATTCCCCAATGAATTCTAAGGGTTAAATGAAAATTTTATGCGGAAAAAAATCAAGAGGATCAAGTTCCTAATGATTTGGTGATAGGTGATTTAAACATTTTCTCAAACATAGACAATGGTTTACTTGATTTTGGATCATCTCAATCTTTAATATGTTCCCATTTTTCATGAAAATTAGATATTTCAAATTTGATTTAATAAGGGAGTAGTTAGTTAAAACTCACAAGGGAAGTATCATTGCAACAATGATGTGTCATGTAGTCCCCATTATTGCATATAAATGTGCTTTATCTCTTAATTTTACTACTATAACCATGACTGAATTTGATATAATACCCAGTATAAATTGACTTTATGAATATGAAACAAAAATATCTTTCAAAAAATAAGGATGTTATAATATTTTAGGGTGATGTGGAATCCCATATCTTTAGGGAAAAAAATAATGATCTAATTCTCATCTAGTTCCACCCTCAGTGGCCCTACTGAATTTAATTAATGGGGAGGATGAAATCTCGATATCTTTGAGTGATGAAAGAAATTTTCAAATCGAGGATATACATATTGTGAAAGAATATATTGATGTTTTTTTCAGAGGATTCACCCGGACATCCACAAGAGTATTAATTTGAGTTCTCTATTGATTTAATTCATGGTTCAAGACCTATATCAAATATTCTTATATAATGGAAACTATGTATTTGGTAGAACTGAATAAACAACTAAAGAAATTATGTGATAAAGGTTCCATTCACCCTTGTGTTTCTCTATGGGGATACCCTCTTCTTTTCATTAACAAAAATGATAGATCAATGAGGTTGTGAATTTACTATAGCGATATTCATGCTATTATAATAAATAAAAAGTATCCCCAACCCCACACTGATGATTTATTGGATAAACTACATGGAACCCAATATTTTTAGAAGATCGACCTTTGATCTGGATATCCTCAATTGGGAGTAAGTAGGGAATGAATTACAAGGACAATACTTTGAATTAGGTATGGGCATTACATGTTTAAAGTAATTTCTTTTTGACTAAATAACGAACCCTCCATTTTCATCAATATAATGAATTGGGTTTTCAAGGAATATCCTGATGACATTGTGGTGGTATTTATTAATGATATCTTGGTATACTCCAAAATCTATAAATCTCATGAATATCACTTCTACACTATTATGAATACTTTTATACTAAATTAATTATATGGGATGTTTAGAATGTGTGAGTTTTTTCTTTAATCAGTTTCATTTCATGGCCACACTATCTCTAAGGATGGAATATCTGTCGATCCCATGAAGACAAAGGCTTTACAAGAATGTCTTACTCTAACGAACATAACTGATGTGTGTTGTTTTATGGGTTTAACAAACTATTGTCAGAATTTCATTTATAACATCAACCTTTTGACCAACACAATAACCAAGCATACATGTAAAGGGTTTATTTTTGTATGGAAAAAATAATGTGATGATTTTTTTTGAATAATTGAAGAAGATATTAGTGAATAATTCAATCCAAACTCTACCATCGGGGATTGGTGGATTTGTCTTATATAGTGATGCATCAAATAAATGAAATTGTAGTGTCCTTATGAATAATGATAGAGTTATTTCCTATGGATAAAGTTAGTTATACATAAAAAACAAAACTATCCTACTCATGATATTGAGTTAGTAGTAGTAATTGTTTCTCTAAAAATATGGAGACATTATCTATATGTAGAAATATCTAAGATATATACAGATCACAAGAGCTTGAAATATATCATCTCACAAAAATAAATAAACGTGAGGAAATGAATATGGAATGAACTAAGAAAGGATTTCAATTATTCCATACACTACCACCTTGGAAAGGAAAATAAGGCAAATTATTCATTAAGTAGGAAGGATCATGGAGGTTTAAACAAAATATGGATTGAAAGGGATACATCATTCATGGATCTAGTAATGAAGGACATCAGAATCATCAATGATGGTGAAAAATCATTACAATTTTTATTTTATCTAAATCATATTTGTTTGAATGATATAAAAGTTCCCAGTCCAATGACGATAGTATTAAAACGAAAATTAATGTAGTGAATTATGGGGAGTTGAATGAATTCATATATGATGATGGAATTCAGAAATTTGGGAAGAGGATTTGTGTTCCAGATATAACAGGTCTAAAAATGGAGTTATTGGATGATGCACACAGTTTGAACTTATTGATATATACTGTTAGCACAATGATGTATACATATTTGATGGAACATTTCAAGTGCGATAAAATGATGTTGGAAATTGAAGATTATGTGTCCAGATGTTTAGTCTGTAAAAAAGTGAAGGCTGAACAACGACATCCTAGAAGAGTTATGAAACATCTCCCTATTCAAATATGGAAATGGGATGACATCACCGAGGATTTTTTCACTAGATTAAACAAAACCCAATGAAAGAATAATACAATATGGATAATTGTTTATCGACTTAAGAAATTTGCACATTTCATAACTATAAGGGAGGATTTTCCACTAAAGCTTCTAACACGACTCAATACCAATGAATTTGTGATATTTTATTGATCAAATCTCTAAATCTTGTCTAATCGTGATCCCCTATTTACATAGAAAGTTTTTAAAATTCTTCCGAAATATTTGGATACTTAGAATTTCTTGAGTACTACATTCCACCCACAAATAGACGGGCATTCAGAAATGGTGATCCATGCATTATAATACATGTTGACATCTGGATATATTTATTTTCATGGTATGTTTTATTGGTATATACCATTGGTGGAGTTTTATTACAATAATAGTTTCAATTCTGGCATTCAAATGACCCCATTTCAAGCATTTTATGAAAAAATATGTTATACACCCACATGATTAAATGATGTCTTTGAAAGGAAGTTTTGTAACACCCCAAGATTTCATAGTGTGTTATTTCTTCAAAATAATTCAATAAATTTCATTACATGCAACACCAAGTTCAAGCCCACCATGACTTACCAAACAAGCCGTTCAAAAGAGGTTATGAATAGTATTAGATAAATTTTAATGTTTATATAATCCTTATAATTTTAGAATCCATATTATGGGTTTCTTAGATATAATGCAAGAACAAATTCATTTTCAGTATTGCACTTTTATCAACTTTAATAGTGAACCCTTTTTAAATACTATATTTTAAACTTTTTGACTAAATTGGGACATCAAAAATTTAAAATGAAACATCCCAAGCTTCTACGGTACGCTTCTCTTTGAATAATGTGATAGCGTGTGTTGTACGCAACACCGAGTTCTAACAACCAATTAAACTAGCCGTTATGAATAGTAATAACTACTTTTTGAAATTATATATATTTTATATTTCAAAATGGACTTCATTTTTGGATTCAGAATATCAAAATTAGCCTAGGGTGAAATTTTGGTACTTTTCGGATAACTTTTATATTTTGATGAATAGTGAAAATTACTTAATTTTAATTAAAAACAACTTTTTTAATCAAAATAATTAATATTGATAAATTATGAATTTGAGTGGTTTTAAAGTATATTTATAATATATTTTTACCATTTAATATAATGTTGGTCATTGGACATAATTTTACAATTAAACCGAACATAAACAAGTGTCAATCTTTTGATTGTTATTATCTCTTAAAAACACGCTTTTTGTTTTGACAGTGGGAATTAATTTTAAATTAATTTCTGCCACTTCTGTGTTTTGCATTTAGGAATGTGGATTCCATATTTGGAATCAGGATGTTCAAATTGTGTAAATAGGTATTTTTTATTTTTAGACATTTTGAATAATTACTGCGGTAAATATTTTATTTACCATGGTTAAGGGTAAATCCGGTAAATAAGGGTTAAAAAAATAATATTATAATAATACTAAATTACCCTAAAACGTGTCTTAACCCTATTGGTTGATACATGGTCGACCATGGGCATCTTTGTGTCAATTTGGGGACCCCATGGATCCACTTGTAAGTGATAATGACACTTTATTTTAATTAAGTTAAAATGAATACAAAAATGACACAAGCATTTATCTTTTAGAAAAACAATTGTTACATAGGGTTATATATGTTGGATTTTAGATTATAAATATTCATTAGAAATATAAAACGATTTCCTACATAATGATATTTTATTTATAATTTTTATACATTAAATAAGTTATTTTATTTATGACACAATGATGATGCAGTAATTACTATAATAGTGAAAAATTAAAATAATTGATATTATAAATACCCAAATAAATATAATATGAAACTTTTAATGAATTAAACTAATTTTCTAGGATAATAAGATATATTAGGATTGATTTAATTGACTTTGTTCGAAGTAATCAATCTGTTATGAGTTTCACAAAAATCAACTATTGAATAGTGTCAAAATTGACATAAAAGAGTTCTTAAAACAAATATTATATTATTAATTGATATTAAATTCCTAAAAATCTAAGGTTCGGCCAAGAGACTTATATCATGATAGGTGCATCATTAATGGACCACTTGGGGGTCGCTTGTATGTATATGGTAAGTTTATTAACCATATAATATAAAAATACAAAGAGACATTGTAAAAGTGAAACTAATTAACTTAGAGTTAATACTTAAAGATAAGGTTAATATAAGTACCCAAACCTGTCTAAATTATATTGGTTGAGTTGTTTTCGACCCATCACCACCTTAACCTTTGAATAATCAACTTTGGAGCCATTATAAACCGAATATGAATTTATTATAAATTAATATTTCTAGCTTTTCCAAAGGTGCCCCTCACCCCTCTTATAAAAGGGCACTCCTCCTTCTCATTTCTTCACACCTTCAAAGCCTTTTGGTTCGGCCAAACTCTGCCCAAATACTCTCCCAACATCCCTCACTACAACCTAGAGGCCTTAGTATTATCATAAAGCCAACTTAAGGAGCCCTTTTGATCAAATCAAAAGGAAGAACCCGATGAAGAGGTAATGATTTCACCACCCTTTTCTAAGTTCATTTCTTCTTCCAGTTCTTCTTCCTTTGTTCTTACCATTCTAAAATAAAAACTCCAGTATCTCACATATACTGTGATGTTATTACAAATATGGTACAACCATATTCAGTATTCTATCCACCCTTTGAATAACATGTCACCATACGTGCGTACGTACGGCTTACCGTCTCCACGTCGTGGTGTAATTGTTATTCAATATATTATTATTTGGATGGGTATAATAATGATATGTAACTCATGTAAATAATAACTAAAACATGATAATGATTCTTTATATATGATATAACAACCATTTATATATTATTTTAATATCAAAAGAATGATATTGTCGCTCGTGCGTACGTACAGACTACCGTCTCCACGAACGCGATGAGATTCATTCTCCATCGTATCCATTAATGTATAATTATCATTTGATGATTTAAAAATTATTTTTAAGGATTTGATGTCATTCTGGATATGAATAATATACAACCTATCCTTTACAAAAATGTCTTACGTAACAAAACATATAAAAGAAAACAAGTAAGTTAACACCCGAAACAACGATAATACTAAGATATTATTATAAATCGATATTAAAAGATCATATATGATATCATATTAATGTATATGATTCATGTATAATTTAGTAACAATTATTTCACCACTATACAGGAGGTCAACCTACCCCAACCAAGGAAAAGTACAAGGTAAGGGTTATTTCACAATCTCTTCATTATCCGAGGTTGTTTATATGTAATAATCTACTGGGATCTCTTTATCATCCACATCCATGTTTTCTTAAAAATGTATTTCAAAACATTTTTATTATTTACAAGAATATGGGTTAAAGTCATTTATACCCTTGTTTGACTTTTTATAAGAGGAATCTTTCCGTCGTTTTCAAAACAAGGTCCTTTTAACCTTTTCGACAGAATTAAGGTAAGAATGTTTTTTTAACTTATACGGCGGGTGCGGTTATTTTCCACCATTATAAAATCTTCAAAGCTTTCCTTACAAGCTTATAATATTATTTTCAAAGAAAATGTTTTATTTCATATGGCTCTCAAATGATTTCAAAAATAGAAAGAGATATTTCTCTAAAAAGTGTTTTGATTTCATCTATTTCAACATCCTTTGATGGATTTTACGCTTATTTGAAGTTGATTTATTATGATACAAAACTTCTATATTGTATTGAAGGTTTTGTGATATGTTTGACTGTGGATGTGCTATTTTTATACCATTAATAGTTTATGGTGAAATTATTGACATTTCGTATGCTAGTTTTAATACGAATGCTTATGTTATGTTTAAACCTTTTCATATGGGAATGCATTCGACTTAATATGTGACGGGTGGAGCCCGCTATAGCTCCTCGATGCATCGGTAGGTCTCATGAGACAAACTAGTGTCTTGGCACAAGGCCTTGACAAAATCTTATTTGTAGTCTTGGCACGAGGCCTTGGCTAAGTGGTTATGATAGTCTGGCATTATGCATTCCAACATTATGAAAGTGGTTATTGATATTGCATGTGATTATTCGATTAGTATAATATCCATGTGAACAAGTGAATGGAATTATTTCATTTTACTTTTGCCATACTATGTTGAAGTTCAAGTTTAAAAGGCTTTTGTTTTAGTTAAACATAGCCTTTAATGTTTATTCTTATTTATGAAAGTTTCCGGTATATTGTTATCCTTACTGGGCATTTGAGCTCACCCCTTTTCTATGTTTTATTTTTCCCAGGAAGTGAAGAAGTAAATTATGAATGACCTGCAGGGATTTTATGTATGAGTGTGGTTTGTGGAGACATTATGTTGTTGTAGTAGTTTTTAAATTTATGATGTAATGTAAAACTTATGAATGTATCTAGTTATTCCAAGGCTACTAAACCAATCGGTCTTTCGAGACTTGATCTTTCTCGTGATCATGCCAATGTTATGTAATAATGCACCGACTCTGGGTAGCTGGGGTCGGGGCGTTACAGTTGGTATCAGAGGAAGTTTAGTACAAACCTTGGAATCTAGATTTAGATAAACTCTGATTAGAGCATGTAGATCTAAGATGAACTTTGAGGATTAGTATAGAAGAACTTCCTAGAATTTTGGTATTGTAGAGATTTTGTGAGTTTTCCGAGCAATAAATCCCTGTCTGGATATGAGCAGGTAGAGGCGGCTCTGGCCCAGATGTACCTAGGGGTAAAACCCGAAAACACCGCTTTGAGCTAGACTCGAACGGGAACTGGTGCACGACAACGGGCCTTGCTGCACTCTTGGTTACGACACTCCCGGGGGAAATGCTTAGGATAATTCTCATTTTCTTTACAAACCATTATGAAGGTTTTATGAGTATATACATACTCAAATGAGACATTTTTATGATTATGGATTATATCCATAAATAGTTCAATTTATGTTAAGTGTTTTATAAGTATGGGATTATGTATTTTGATTCATAAACTGATCTAGTGTATTCCATTGTTTAGAAATGGCGCCCAGTAGAAGGAATGAGAACTCCAGAAATGCACATGATCCAAAGAGAAGGAAGGATCATATCTTTCATGGTCTTAAGCTAGAATTTATAAGAGAAATAGTCTCCCATGTATTATCATCATATGAAGAAATAATATCATGTGTTGATAAAATAAGTAAAGAGTTTACTGAGTCCTATGGCTTTGAAGGGAAGCAAGAGAAGAAAAGGATAGAAGAGAGAAAGATGGATAAAGGGAAGAGGGAAAAGAAGAATTTTCCCATATGTGGTAACTGTGGAAAGAAACACCCTGGAACTTGCCTGAAAGGAATGGGAGTTTGTTATAAGTGTAGAGGAAAAGGGCACAAAGTACATGACTGCAAGGGTAAGAAAATGGTTTCAAATGTACAATGCTTCATTTGCAAGGAGTTTGGACACTATGCGAACCTATGTCCCAGTCATCAGACTATGCCGCAAATGATGCTATTGGATAATAATCAAGTTATGATACTACCACAGATGAAGAGGATTGATTAGAGTTATTATGTTGATTATATCAATTGAGTGTTGTATCAACAATGTACTTTTTATAATAATTATGGAGTATATAAGGATTGTACTGCAGTACTATTTCATTAAGGACTTGAGATGGTGTGGAACAAAGAAAAGTGACTCAGTAGCAGGTTAAATGTTTGGAAAATATATGGTTGAGAGAAAGATAAACCATAATATGGTTCAGATACCGAGGTGGTGATTTTAGAATAATACATGATTGATTTGGATAAATTATATTGGATATTATTGACTACCTTGAAGCTGATTAATGATTTGTATATTCCATCATTGTTGGGGATTAAAACATTTTTGGATTAATGAAGTATATCCAGCATTCTATATGGAATAAGAGAACATGAATGTAATCAATAAGGAATATGGTAATACATGATGAAGGTATTCATATGCTATTACGGGGTAAAAAGGATCTATATTATGTTTACCTTCCTTATAAATGTTGGACTGTGAGTTTGGATAGAAGTATTTTGGATAGTTCTAGTTTGGATTATTTTGGATTTCCATAAAAGGACAACCCGGAGGTCGGGCGGCAACCCGTCGCATCCGGCAAGGCTGCGAGACTTGAACCCGCAACCGAAGGGCGACAAGGGTGTATCACCTACCACTGGCCCACGAGATGTCCTGGATTAAATAATGTAGTTTTTATTAAAAGATCTTTTAGATGAATTATAAATTCGTTTATTTTGGAACCCTATACGAATAGTGTAAATAGAATTTTTTTACATTCTATTATCTTTTAGAGTGAAAGATGAGTATGTGGTAGAAATTTATTAATGGATAAAACTCTAATTATAAAGTAAGTATATCTCCATATGATCTTATCCAATCTAATAAAAATTCCTCAATATTAAGAAAAGCAAATTAGAACAAAAATGTTTTCCTAGATGGTACCTTAAATCATTACTAATTTATGGCTTTGGGATTGTTGGCCTTTTCATAGCCATGTTCTCTACCACTCTCCATCAGGTAATTGATGGTTAGATTTTTCTTCCACATCTATATTTTACTACATGGAACCCTAGTATGTTTTATTTTCGGTAATCTTCATACTTTCGACATTTTATTTTAAATAGAGGCCTCATTAATTCATTTTTCGATGTGGGATTTCAACTAAGATATTTTGAAACGTCAAAAATGTGTTATCCTAATACCCTATGTATTGTTGAACTGATGGTATTTCAAATCATCATAGATTGATGAATTTAAGGACCTCAATTTTATACTTGTTTTTGATTGATGATCTCAATCACTACCTATAAATATTTACGTTTTCCCTCTAATTATATGTCTCAAATTTCCACCAATGTTCTCCTAATCGAGATCATAATTTGGTGGTGACCCTTTCATTTCTATTTTCCTCATATTAAGACTAAATTTTAGTAACCCAATTTCCAATGTGGGTTTTCCCACAAATATATTATCTATTTTCAACCTTTTATTTTTGAAGAACAATTTCAAATTGCGAGGACGCAATTTATTGAATGAGGGGAGAATGTAACACCCCAAGATTTTATAGTGTGTTATTTCTTCAAAATAATTCAATAACTTTCACTACATGCAACACCAAGTTCAAGCCCACCATGACTTACCAAACAAGCCGTTCAAAAGAGTTTATGAATAGTATTACATAAATTTTAATGTTTATATAATCCTTATAATTTTAGAATCCATATTATGAGTTTCTTAGATATAATGCAAGAACAAATTCATTTTCAGTATTGCACTTTTATCAACTTTAATAGTGAACACATTTTAAATACTATATTTTAAACTATATGACTAAATTGGGACATCAAAAATTTAAAATGAAACATCCCAAGCTTCTACGGTACGCTTCTCTTTGAATAATGTGATAGCGTGTGTTGTACGCAACACCGAGTTCTAACAACCAATTAAACTAGCTGTTATGAATAGTAATAACTACCTTTTGAAATTATATATATTTTATATTTCAAAATGGACTTAATTTTTGGATTCAGAATATCAAAATTAGCCTAGGGTGAAATTTTGGTACTTTTCGTATAACTTTTATATTTTGATGAATAGTGAAAATTACTAAATTTTAATTAAAAACAAATTTTTTAATCAAAATAATTAATAATGATAAATTATGAATTTGAGTGGTTTTAAAGTATATTTAGAATATAGTTTTACCATTTAATATAATGTTGGTCATTGGACATAATTTTACAATTAAACCGAACATAAACAAGTGTCAATCTTTTGATTGTTATTATCTCTTAAAAACACGCTTTTTGTTTTGACAGCGGGAATTAATTTTAAATTAATTTCTGCCACTTCTGTGTTTTGAATTTCGGAAAATGGATTCCATATTTGGAATCAGGATGTTCAAATTGTGTAAATAGGTAACTTTTATTTTTAGACATTTTGAATAATTACTGCGGTAAATATTTTATTTACCATGGTTAAGGGTAAATCCGGTAAATAAGGGTTAAAAAAATAATATTATAATAATACTAAATTACCCTAAAACGTGTCTTAACCCTATTGGTTGATACATGGTCGACCATGGGCATCTTTGTGTCAATTTGGGGACCCCATGTATCCACTTGTAAGTGATAATGACACTTTATTTTAATTAAGTTAAAATGAATACAAAAATGACACAAGCATATATCTTTTAGAAAAACAATTGTTACATAGGGTTATATATGTTGGATTTTAGATTATAAATATTAATTAGAAATATAAAAAGATTTCATACATAATGATATTTTATTTATAATTTTTATACATTAAATAATTTATTTTATTTATGACACAATGATGATGCAGTAATTACTATAATAGTGAAAAATTAAAATAATTGATATTATAAATACCCAAATAAATATAATATGAAACTTTTAACGAATTAAACTAATTTTCTAGGATAATATGATATATTATGATTGATTTAATTGACTTTTTTTGAAGTAATCAATCTGTTATGAGTTTCACAAAAATCAACTATTGAATAGTGTCAAAATTGACATAAAAGAGTTCTTAAAACAAATATTATATTATTAATTGATATTAAATTTCTAAAAATATAAGGTTCGGCCAAGAGACTTATATCATGATAGGTTCATCATTAATGTACCACTTGGGGGTCTCTTGTATGTATATGGTAAGTTTATTAACCATATAATATAAAAATACAAAGAGACATTGTAAAAGTGAAACTAATTAACTTAGAGTTAATACTTAAAGATAAGGTTAATACAAGTAACCAAACCTGTCTAAATTCTATTGGTTGAGTTGTTTTCGACCCATCCCCACCTTATCCATTGAATAATCATCTTTGGAGCCATTAGAAACCGAATATGAATTTATTATAAATTAATATTTCTATCTTTTCCAAAGGTGCCCCTCACCCCTCTTATAAAAGGGCACTCCTCCTTCTCATTTCTTCACACCTTCAAAGCCTTTTGGTTCGGCCAAACTCTGCCCAAATACTCTCCCAACATCCCTCACTAAAACCTAGAGGCCTTAGTTTTATCATAAAGCCAACCTAAGGATCCCTTTTGATCAAATCAAAAGGAAGAACCCGATGAAGAGGTAATGATTTCACCACCCTTTTCTAAGTTCATTTCTTCTTCCACTTCTTCTTCCTTTGTTCTTACCATTCTAAAATAATAACTCCATTATCTCACATATACTGTGATGTTATTACAAATATGGTACAACCATATTAAGTATTCTATCCACCCTTTGAATAACATGTCACCATACATGCGTACGTACGGCTTACCGTCTCCACGTCGTGGTGTAATTGTTATTCAATATATTATTATTTGGATGGGTATAATAATGATATGTAACTCATGTAAATAATAAATAAAACATGATAATGATTCTGTATATATGATATAACAACCATTTATATATTATTTTAATATCTAAAGAATGATATTGTCGTTCGTGCGTACGTACGGACTACCGTCTCCACGAACGCGATGAGATTCATTCTCCATCGTATCCATTCAAGTGTAATTATCATTTGATGATTTAAAAATGATGTTTAAGGACTTGATATCATTCTGGATATGAATAATATACAACCTATCCTTTACAAAAATGTCTTACGTAACAAAACATATAAAAGAAAACAAGTAAGTTAACACCTGAAACAACGATAATACTAAGATATTATTATAAATCGATATTAAAAGATCATATATGATATCATATTAATGTATATGATTCTTGTATAATTTAGTAACAATTATTTCACCATTATACAGGAGGTCAACCTACCCCAACCAAGGAAAAGTACAAGGTAAGGGTTATTTCACAATCTCTTCATTATCCGAGGTTGTTTATATGTAATAATCTACTGGGATCTCTTTATCATCCACATCCATGTTTTCTTAAAAATGTATTTCAAAATTTTTTTATTATTTACAAGAATATGGGTTAAAGTCATTTATACCCTTGTTTGACTTTTTATAAGAGTAATCTTTCCGTTGTTTTCAAAACAAGGTCTTTTTAACCTTTTCGACAGAATTAAGGTAAGAATGTTTTTTTTAACTTATACGGCGGGTGCGGTTATTTTCCGCCGTTATAAAATCATCAAAGATTTCCTTACAAGCTTGTAATATTATTTTCAAAGAAAATTTTTTATTTCATATGGCTCTCAAATGATTTCAAAAATAGAAAGAGATATTTCTCTAAAAAGTGTTTTGATTTCATCTATGTCAACATCCTTTGATGGATTTTACGCTTATTTGAAGTTGATTTATTATGATACAAAACTTCTATATTGTATTGAAGGTTTTGTGATATGTTTGACTGTGGATGTGCTATTTTTATACCATTCATAGTTTATGGGGAAATTATTGACATTTCGTATTCTAGTTTTAATACGAATGCTTATGTTATGTTTAAACCTTTTCATATGGGAATGCATTGGACTTAATATGTGACGGGTGGAGCCCGCTATAGCTCCTCGATGCATCGGTAGGTCTCATGAGACAAACTAGTGTCTTGGCACAAGGCCTTGACAAAATCTTATTTGTAGTCATGGCACGAGGCCTTGGCTAAGTGGTTATGATAGTCTGGCATTATGCATTCCAACATTATGAAAGTGGTTATTGATATTGCATGTGATTATTCGATTAATAGAATATCCATGTGAACAAGTGAATGGCATTATTTCATTTTACTTTTTCCATACTATGTTGAAGTTCAAGTTTAAAAGGCTTTTGTTTTAGTTATACATAGCCTTTAATGTTTATTCTTATTTATGAAAGTTTCCGGTATATTGTTATCCTTACTGGGCATTTGAGCTCACCCCTTTTCTATGTTTTATTTTTCCCAGGAAGTGAAGAAGTAAATTATGAATGACCTGCAGGGATTTTATGTATGAGTGTGGTTTATGGAGACATTATGTTGTTGTAGTAGTTTTTAAATTTATGATGTAATGTAAAACTTATGAATGTATCTAGTTATTCCAAGGCTACTAAACCAATCGGTCTTTCGAGACTTGATCTTTCTCGTGATCATGCCAATGTTATGTAATAATGCACCGACTCTGGGTAGTTGGGGTTGGGGCGTTACAATTTTGTGGGTCCAATTATTAGGGAGGAAAAAATAACAATGGTAAAGACTATTCAAACCCATAATAAAGTAGTTCAAAGTAGAAAAAAGGGTTATGCTGATAATGGAAAGAATGATTTGGAATTTCAAGTGGGAGATCATGTTTTCTTAAAATTTTCTTTATGGAAGGGAATTATAGAATTTTAGAAGAAAGGTAAGCTAATACCCAAGTACATTGAAACTTTTGAAAGACTATAGTGAATATGATCTATTGGGTTTCATTTTACAATTCCAGTTAACCTATCTAAGGTACACAATGTTTTTTTGTGTCTCATTATTGAGAAAGTAAATGCTAGACCTAATGCATGTCATCACTTATAAAGGTAATAAATTGTAACTTGAATTATCTTTATATGAAGAGACTATCTATATTCTATGCATTAAATAATAGGTGTTGAGAAATTAGATGGAATGACTGGTAAAGGTACTTTGGTAAAATAATAAAATCGAAGAGGCCACATGGGAGCTAGAGCATATTATGTTGAAGACCAAACTAAATATATTTATGAGGTAAAATTCTATCAATTTTGAGGAAAAGATTTTTATAATGATGGGAGAATGTAAAAACCAATGTTTTTTAAATAAACTTAATATTGAATGAATAAAACACCAGGTCTCTACAAAACATCACTTTGTTATAATCTATCTAGTAAACATAACTTCACAACATATGGGATTAGAATTTTGAAAAACATAAATGTGTGGTTGTCTTCAGTGTGATATTTAGAGTCTGATAAGATCAACATAAATTTTTGAATAATAGACATTTAACCATTATAAATAGTAACATAACCTTATGAATATTACTATGACCCTTATGAATAGTAACCACACCCATGAAAGTATAAATAATGTTTAGACACCTTATATACGAAATTAGGAATTCTATAAATTAATAATTATGTATTAGTATTTTGTGAGTAATAATTATTTAATTAGAACATTAAATTTATAAATTTATATAATAAAAAATCATTTTCATAAAATTTATTCCGAAATAAAAAAAATTTTACTATATTTTTAGCATTCATTAATATTCACTTAGAAAAATTTTGAATGGATTATAACATCAGTTTTAAATTTAAATATGTATTTTTCAACTAAAAAATGATATTATTTAAAAGTAAAATTTATATTATTTAGTAAAGTATTTTTTGAAAATGGATTCCATTTCAGAATTCTACACATTAAATAAGGGATAGGATCAATTTTTGTGATTTTTCTGAAATACTAAAATCTTTTATGAATTGTGAAATTTGATAATTTATGAAAAATGCTAATTAACAGAATTTCTACAACATGTTTGAGTAATGGTTTATCTAAATGGAAAAAAGTTCAAAATCAACTAAACATATTTATATTCTATGTCACAAGAATAAATACTATTTTTTTGTCTTGGTTAAAAAAATAAAGTAATTAAGAATATAATAAAGAATCACTCATCTCCCCCATTGTAAAACCCCCCTCACTTCCTCTTATCTTCAATCCTCTCAAGCATTTTTCCTTTGATTAAATTCTACCAACATATCCTCCAAATATCCACACCCATTCCCAAAAGACTATTATCTCATATAAATACAATAACATATACACTAAATATGTTGTCAAAGAAGATAACAACAAGAGGTAAATTTCACTTCTCCTTTCTTTTATTTCCAGCACATTAGTTTTATTTTTATTTCCTCTCCACCTTTCATTAAAATGTTATATTAACTATATCACATTAAATGTAAAGTAATTTTATTATTATAATGGAATAATTCATCATTATCTCTCAATTTTCCTTATTTTATTTTAGAATTGAAAACATGACCTAAGATGGGTTAATTTATGACAATCAAAGATAAAAGGTTTTCCATTTCTATTTCGTTCTTCAATTGTGGTCATGAAACAATATTTATGGATTTACCAGACCATAATATATGAATTATAACTTAATAAATAACAGTCTATACATTTTTACACATTATATAAATTCCTAAATCAAAATGTATTCATTATGAACAAAAACCACCAATTAACCCAAACAATTATCATTAATGTTTTATATAATGATTAATATACATCCTAAATAACCAACTCTACTATATAACCCTGTAATCATTTGGTTTTTCCATAAAAAAATAAAACTTCTATTATGGATAACCATTCTCATTCTTATTGATTATCTATATATGAATATAATAAAACCGATTATGAAGACCAAGGAGGAATATGCTCTAAAATAATGAAATTGATTATCTTAACCAATTAGATGTCAATGAAAAAACAGAAAAATTTTCTGATAAATCAATTAAATATAGATTATGTTGACGAATTATTAATTTATGAACCTGAATTTTATTATTCAGGTCTTTAAGAACATGTGAGGAACACCTTCAGACTTTGGGTAAGGTTTTTCTACCCGAACCTCCATATTCATTCGATTAAATCATATTCTCTACCAACATCAATAAAATATTATTTATTCATATTTACCAATAATAAAATAATTTTTAATTTTTTTTATATTTGTACCAACCAGATTCCTACATTAATTTATTGGGTGTTATATGTTTTAAATGGATATTTCAAAACTACTTCCCAAAATACAAGCCTGATTAACGGGAATTTCTAAAATTCATACCCATTTTCTAGGTTACTCTAGAAAATGTGTTTATCAACCATTATGTTTATAAAATCAATAATTATATTATGAAAATACTAGTTTACTTCACTTATTTTTATATAAAAATACATTTCCAAAAGAACACTTCTTTTAAAAGTAAATGAGAATTTATCTCAAGAATTACTCGATGATTTTATAACAATATATATAGCTGTTTCAACCCACCTGTTGCTTATTATTTATTATTTGATTAATATTTTATTATATAATGAACAATATTTAAATTAATATTTTATGAATATTTGTAATGTTAGTGTTTTATACTAAAGCCATTCAATAATTTACTCAGAATGGTTAGTGTTTAATCTAAGTGTTCTTGGAAAATTATATACATTTCATATGATAGATTCGATATGATTATATATGTTGTTAATGTGTATACCCATTAATAAGATTAATGAACTTTTCTTAGTAACTATTGGGTGGGTCCTGTTATAGCCCCTCATTTCATTAGTAGGTTACAAGAGACAAACTAGGTCCTGAAACGAGGCCTTGACAAAATAGTTATTTAAGGTCTTGACAAGAGGACATAATGGTATAGTTAAAACATCATGTATTGTGAATTCCCTCATTATGAAACATGTAATTGATATATCATATTTTTATTCAAATGTTAGAATTCCCATGATTATGTTTTATTATGAAATTATTTATTCGGTCCATATTCCTATCATATTATGTTCATTTTTAATTTTAATCGAATCTGTTTTTAGTTATTCACTATGACTAGTGTTTATGATTACGATATCTTCCAATGTATTGCATACCATAACTGAGTGTTTGAGCTCAACCCATTATTATGTCTTAATTTTTTCCAAGCATATGAAAAAGTATATTATTAATGAATTATAGGGATAACGTAAGAGATATAGTTATTTTTAATGTAATTTATTTATTGTATTTATTTTTTAGTTATAATGTCGAACTTAAGTATGTATCTTGATTCCAATGTTACTAAATTACTCAGTCCTTCTCGATGCATATTCAATGTTTATATGGAAATGTAATAAAATAAGGCACCAGTTCAAATAAAGTGGGGGCATGTCTTTACATTACCTATTATATTAATATGATTAAAACCTGATTATGTGGAATCAAGAACTAAAAAAATTCTTCTTATTCGAATTAAAGGGATACGAGTGGTTGAACAATGAGAATGATGAATGGAGATGAAACTTCATTAAATAAATGTTAGATAAATATCTAACCTTTATAGACCATGGAGAATTAGAAAATTAAATTAGGGGAATAGGTGGTTACCATCCCTATTGATCTAACCAATATAGTAGAGAAACAATGAATGGTGTTAAAAATATATGGTGTGTAATATCATTTATGAAAATATTTATTTGAAATGGGCATCAAGTAAATTGTATTATTTGTCCCCATTATCCATTAAATGGGTTTTAACTCTGTGCATGGTGTAGGAGATCCTACCAGTTGATGGGAAAATCGGTGGTACCTCCCCATTGGATTGTTCATTTAGTTATTAGTGTAATCATATTGGTAACCAAGTGTCCAACTATAGCAAAAAAATCCATTTTAAATATCTAAAAAAACCTCATAATTAATTCACATTATTTTTTCAACAATGTATACATAAAAATGTTATTCTATACATAACACACATACACAATCAAAATCCATGTTCAATAATTAAAAATTCAATCCAATTATGATTAATGTGTTTTAAGAATCATTAATTACTTAAAATTTCATGTATGTACCCCTGTGCTGGAAATTATACCGACAATGCATATCTCAAACCCAATATTCCAAATCTATATCTTCTACAGCCCCTATAGGTTTCAATGATGAACATCATTTTTATAAAAAATTTTAAACATAATTCCATGATGAATTATTAGATAAATAACAGTAATTGAATTATAGTATTTTATATTTCAATATAGGTACATTTTACAATATATATAAGTTATATGAAATAAAACATGAACTTATTTTAAAATATCATAAATTGAACATTTATTATCCTATACTATATCTTCTCACTTAATAATATTTTATCAATTTATAATTAAAATGAACGGTTGGTGCGTAAACTCAATATTATATAAAAATATAAGAGAACATTCTTGGTGAAAATGAAGAATTACATAAGAATATGTGTATAAGAACTTGATTAATAACATATACATAAAAATATAATTACATGAGGCTTAACATGGAAATGTGGCTACGACATAAACATTAGACTTGTTTAAAATAATTAAAAATATCATAATTAAGGTTCCATACAACATATTAAAAAGTATTTGGGAAATGGTATCGGGAAAAATTATATTGTAATGTATCCCACCTATCAGGGAAATGTTATCTATGAAGATTTATTATTTAACCAATTATTTATAGGTATAGGGGATTTCACCCTTCATCTTCTTAAAAATAAGTATGTCACAGTGATTGGAAAACACATGTACATATCATTTATAACCCATGATTAGGGGATGTGATACTCTTAAATTGTTTTCCCTAGTAAATATTTTAATTATAAAACTAATTGAATACCAAGGTATGAAAATTGGGTTGGCTCTTAATGACATGAAAATTTTAATGGATAATCATGGATTGATTTTGACAACATAATGAGTATAGAAATTGGATCTTAGAAGACGTTTAAGGAGAGAGAAAGCAAGTATTTCATTAATGAGATATCAAAACCATTGTAATATGGTGTTAATTAAAACCTGATAAAATATTAATCAAGAAACCAAAGGCTTATATAAATGATGTACTTGAATTGAAAAATTGGATGAAGTTAACTCTTACCATGAAATGATGCTTCTTATAGCTAGAGGGAGACTCTTTGAAACCAATGAACCAAAACGTATACATTTATTATTGGGATATTGATATAATATTATTTCTAAATGAATATTGTCATTTATACTTGGGGATGTGTGGTTTTAGGAAAAATATAAATGATTATTTTATTAATAATGCTGACCACTTTTTGGTGGAATTATATTAAATATTTGTTTTGAAAATTATTGTTCTATGATTGGGTTATGGACTTAAAATTCATTAACCTTCCAATGTAAATTTTGTTTCTTATTTATGATATTTCATAACTAATTAATTTTAACATTTGTTATTATTTTACCATTGTTACGGTAACTCTTCGTTTATCATAATATATTTCATGTGAGAAAATATTAAATTTACATTTTTAACTAATTTAGGCCATTTAATTCAAAATATGAAATCCATTTTACCGGATTCATTTGACATGAGTGGAAAAATTCATTTTTAATATGATACATGTCTAACACATAATAAATAAGATTTTATAAAAGGTAAAATAATTGTTCCAAAATGCTATGAATGTGTGTCTAGATGTAAATAATACTAAATTTTGTTCATCCATATATATATTTTAACCAATATTCTGGATTATGAATTATTATTTCATGATAATATCATGAATATCTCATATGAGTTACGGTATTTTTTTAAAAATGGTATTTTTTAATTCTTACACACAATTTTTTTTAGAAACATGCAATGAATTCATCATAAGATAATTTCATTATTGTGATTAAAAATTTATATTTTTCATTCATATTAATTTAATAATTATGATAGTTCTAACATTTACATAAAAAATTATTTATTGAGAATTAACACTGTTTCGACATAATAAACATTTTTTAAACAATAAAAATTTATTTTGAATTCATTAAATTAATTTAACATCTAAAAATATTTTCGTAATACTATTTCCTGATAATAAAATTCATTAAAAACATAAAAATTTATTATAAACCATATTTTAAAATAAAATTATATAAATTTGTTTTTAGAAAACATTCTCAATGTCATTAAAAATTCAGAATGGTCTATTCATTACGTCTACGAAACCAACAATAACAATGACCAACTATCATATAACCAATGGTCATAGTTTCAATAGACTATATTGGATGATAGTAATAATTTCCAATGAACATAATTACTAATAAATACACCATCATTGTCACTTTATCCGACACTTCTTTTCATTCAAATTTTCTTACACATCCTTTCATAGTTATTATCATTTTGTAACACTTATCTTTATTTTTACAATAATTATTATAGGAAGGATCCTCATGAATGAATTCACACACATTGAATTTCATTTATTTATTATACTATTATTAGGTTCTTATATTCCTTTATTAGTCCTAGTTATAGATGTCTATATTAAAACATACTATTTAAAGAAACATAATAGTCTTTTAGTGTTGTTATTTTTTAAAACATAATAAAATATATGTTGTGATATAATATTTATTATATTAATAAAATCTTATTATATTAGCTTTCATATTCTCCCTCCCGTGGGAAATGTCATCCTAAAAATTGATTCCTAAAAAAACAATTGTTTGTATTTATCCATCATCAATTCCTTAGGTTTCTAGGATGATTATTTTGACCATATTATTTCTCAAAATGAAGTTCAACAGTAAGTTCATTCCATTACCCAACACTTATTCCATTTCATCATGAATTTGGACCAGTTGTACCTCATATGAATGGTCAAATTCCAATTATACACTTTTTATATCAATTATATGGGAGGTTTCTAACATATACAACATTAGAAGTGATACATGGAAGAGATCATGAACATTGGAATTATTTGTAGGATGGTATAGTCAATATAAAACCACTCAAACATACTATGGAATATAACAATTACCATTGTACAATGGACTTTGATTTCCCTTTATTTCTAATTTTAGATATCCTTACATTGTGACCAATTGAGGATCACCATATCTAAATCATGAAATTCTATTTTATCATATAATTTTATATATAACTAATATATCTACTCCTAGAATCCATGATATGACTTTATATTACTTGTATATTGTCATTACTATCTTCTATAATGTATAGTACCAATAATATTCCCTCCTTGTATCCACCCCAAATCATTGGACTTAAACCCCTACTCTAATATTGTACTTGATTGGGATCCATTTTAATAGTCCAGTGGAAACTAATTTTATATGTGAATTAAATGGGTCAGAAATGTTGGTCCCAAATCCCTTGAAAATCAAGTGAGATGATTGTTAACATATCCTCTAAAGGTTGAATAGTCCACTTCAACTTCCCTTCAATTTTGGGATGATAGGATTCGATTAAATTTACATAATTATTCATATACATTGTAGTGATTTTAAAGTCACATTATTATATCTTTATTCCTTATAAAGATAATATACACTCCTCAGGGTGAAACACCATGATAGATAAAACCTGAATAAAAAATTTCTTGTATTTTGTTATCCAATTCTTCTAGCTACAAGAATAGAATTCTATATGGTGTCCCAAATATAGGTATGGATCAATATATGATTTTAATGAAGTATTTTATATTTAATTCTAGGGGAGGTTCAGAAAATTATTCAATAAATACATCAATATATTTTTTAATAATTGGTAAAAATTTAATCATTGCACTTCACATTCCTCTATGCATTCAATAATATTTTCCATAATGTATGTATAATAGGATTTTCATAAATATAATTAGGTTGGGATATTTGTCCTTTGAAAATAATTATACATCCCTCATGGAAACAAAAATTTACTTGATTATATAATTGATAATTGAATTATACATTGAGATACATACCATCTCAGATTTTACGATAAATATTTCCTTTATAATGAAAAAAATAATTTGAATGGTATTCTTATCACCATATTAAGTAGTTTAATCCATATATAATCATATAGATTTAATAGATCCTACATGAGTTTTAACTAATAAATATACATTCAATAGGTTTTGGTTCTATTATATTTTGTTTCTAAACGTAAATGAAATGATTCAACACATTAAAAAAATTAAATATTCTTTTACATTGATTTCTGTAAAACATAAGAGTTATTACTACCATATCATTTTCACCTCAAATTCATCCATCTTAATATAAATGGAATATCATGGTTCCGTTGGAAAATATTGGGGACAAATTATATTTCTGTCAACCATTCACAGATTTGGTCGCTAGTTATCAAAGGGGCCAAGATCCCCACCCTTGAAGCATTGCACCATAAGATGCCCTTGAACCATTATTCCTTTTTCATTATCATTAGGATGATGCTGAATTTCTTCTCCCAAAAAATTTCCATAAATGTGTATATTATTTCATACTCTTCATGACTTCCCAAATTATTGAATAAAGTACCTAAAGATATTCTTCCAATAGTTATCACTTCTAGTGAGTTTTAGCTTCTTCCATTTATTTTTACTGGTTCTATTCATACCCATGTTTTATTCTATCATTTTCTTAATGTCATTATTTACATGAGCTGAATATGACTCCCAAAATTACATCACCACCTTGAGATTACATTATACTATTCTATCATAGGTTTTTATGTCTTGGATTTCCAATTATATCTATGAATGAGGTCTTATCCCTTTAGAGAGATGACCAATATTTTTGTTAGAGTATATGATAAATCATGAAGAAAAATGATCAAGCTGTCTGATTCTCATTTGATATCATCCGACATACTCACCTCCATTTTCGTAAAAGTAAATAATTCCCATTCCATAATTTTTCATATGTTGTGTGGAATATAAAAGTTGTAAAGTCATTTTTATGTTTTTACACTTAATAGCATCTATTTCATCCTTAGGATTCATGTTTTTTATTAACTCCCACCACTGAACTACTTCACCCATTGAGAGATATAATTCCAGGGTGAACATCTATTTCCTGGAACAAAAGAGTATAAAAAATACATTTTTGGTGTATTGATCAATACTTCCTTGATAAATGGGATTGGGCTTCCACTAAAAGTTATTGGGAGTTAGAACATTAAGGATTCTACCACATTTATTTCATTCCTAGGCGATTTTGGGTTATCTACAAGATTTATGTTTTTATTTATATCATGGTATAGTTGATTAAAACCATCATGAAATTTTCTTCCATGATCCCATAATTTTAATATGTCCATCTTTGTTGAAATTTTTACATCCCATGTTCTTAGGGACCTTGTATTTATCAACATTTTAAAATAAGAATAATACTTTAATAAGAAAATAAATAGTAAAGTGAATAAATTATAATGGGACTTTTAATCTTAAAATTTTTAATACATGGAATCTTGGATTATATACTTCAATCATTTTTCATTTGAATATAAATTGTTACTATATATGTACATCCTTTCATGTGGTTTGTAAAAAACATATAATAACTAGAGAATATACCATGGGGGTGATTATCTGTGTGCACAGTCTTATACCTATTTTTAAGGACCATGTGATGATTGATTTAATTTATAATCCTATAATTTTATAGGTATTACCCCTTGGTACATCTATTACTCATCCACATCTATAATCCAATATATTGTAAAATATTTATTTTATTGTGTAACTAAATAATTATACATTACCGAAAGTATGGAATGTTTTTTTATATATAGGCATATCCATTCGATTCATTATAATTTTTTCTAGTAATAATTTAAAAAAATTACTATTTATTTCTTTTGATACAAACTATAAAAAACTATCTTATTTTAGATGAGTCCAAATATAATTCCTTGGTGAAATATTTCATAAATATGTGTAAAGGACATTTTAAGGTTGAGTGTCCCAAAAATAATGTTTATAGTAAAATAATTATATGTTTCACAATATAACTCATAAAACAATTCCTAACTCTACTGAAGGGATTCCTTATTGTACCATCGTAGATTAGATCACTAATTCATATTTCATGGTAATATTATTCAGACTATAGGGATAAGAATAAATCCTTTTATGCGATTAAAATTTTATGAGAACAACATAGGTGAAATATGAATCGTAATATATGAATACGTACATTAGAAAATGAGTAATAATGTTAATAAGTTAACCTAAAAACACTAGGGAAAATTGATTTTGGATATAAAAAAATAAAGGTACATTCTCAAACTAAACACTAAAGCACATGAATAAGGTCTTCTAAATTATATTACAAAGGATTTTAAACAAGGTATCATATAACACTTCCATATTTTTTCACTAATATATGAAGTACATGTGTTCTTTATATATTAATACTTGAACCTATTCATTGGATCAATAATAAGGTGAACACTAAAAATTTATAACATTGTGTATGCACATAAATCACAATTAACAAGTAAATATATTTTTTAACCATAAGGATGGGATGTTGATTTCATTAATGGATTTCCATGATTAATAGCTTGATGATCTATTTAAATGAGTAGCATTTAATGAGAAAATGGTTTTCATAACACGAAAATATAATATGGAAGACCAGTGGTTTCTTTGAGAAGTATAATGGATATACCAAACTTATCATGGAATGGGTTTAAGTGGAGAGAAATTATGTTTATCATTAATAAAAAATAATATTAATTTTAATTGTAGTTTATATAACCATTTTTCAAAAAAATACTTTTACAATCAAAATTCATATAGAAAACAAGTACATTAATTGAAAAAGTGGAGGAAGAAAATCTATACTTTGAGAAGATGCTCCATAGAGCTAGTGAGAGACAACATAGAACTATAGAACAATGTTGGAGAGAATTGTGAGAGGGATATTGAGATTGGATTCAATATAAATGGTTTTGGAGTGGATCATTAGGAGAAAATGGTTGGTTATTTACACTTAAGGATGTATATTTTTAGGGAATAAAATATTGATAATTTTTTAGCAAGGCTAACACATTTTGGGTTTGATTAATTTCAATGATTTTGGTTGATAATTACTTTTGTAATTTTTTAAGACTGCGAAATACCTAAACCACACATTTAATGTTATGTTTTTTATTTTTTTAATTTATTTCTATATTAATTTTTTAATTTTACATTATTTTACCTTTATTATGATAATTTTTTTTAACTATGCCAAATTTTTATTCCTAAAATTAAAATTTACCTTATTAAATAACTTATAAATTCTACATACAATTACTAAATTAATTTTACTTTATTCCATTTATAATTTTAATAAAACATTATTTTGAAATGATACACATATATCACATAAATTTTTTTTATAAGAGATAAAACATTGGTTTGGAAATTATAAGAATGTGTTTGTAAATATAACTCCTTATGAATTTTATTATTCCTTAAAAAAATTTTATTAGGAATAAGGATTAAGGTATTTTAATTCATTATCATGTCATTATTATATCGTATGAGTTTTTGTATTTTGTATAAATTGTATTTTTTTACCAGAATAGTAAACTTCTTTATAAAATACTCACCAAATAATGTTAGTATAATTCCAATCTGAAAATTAAAAAATGATTTTTTTTCTCAAAAAAAATATATATATATTAAGATTTTATCTTTTAAATATAAATCATTAATACATTAAAATATATAATTTCCTGAAAAAATAAACTCTCATACCCTCATACAAATTACACAGAAAATAAATAATTAATATATTAATTTCATTAGACTTTTTTAAAAATATTTAATGAATATTTTTTTGAAATATTAAATTTATTAAAATAAATATTTTTAACATAATTCAATTATATTTATATTTTATAGAAAAAAATAATTTTGGTTATATCATTAAATATTTACAATGGATCACATTATTGGGTCTTCCTATAAAATAATTATAATAAACAAATATCTTATTTTTCTATGGTTGTAATTCAAATCACCCATTTTGGAGAACAATCATAATATGAAACAATAATATCTACAAATTTTTACAACATTATCCTCACTTCATCACTCACTAAATATCTTACAATTATTCCTAAGCATCGATTGATAATGTTTATCATTTTTCAAATGATTATCGTTCTTTTTTAATGTCATTATTGAATGAATGTTCTTTTAATGGTAATTTATTATTCTTTAGTACTTTTCAGTGATTTAACTATTCATTAGTACTGATATCTCATTATTATTCCAAGTTGTAATAGTCAGTAATTACACAAAATGTGTAAATCCTTCTAATAGTCATTCTTTATGGTTTGATTGTAAAATATAAAAAAATAGTTATTATGTGATTGGAGAAAATTTATTAGTAGATGAATTTGTTTTGGTCCAATACCATTATTGGGATGGATAAAATGTAATCAATCTTTTAAATTTGACTTTGTTATAGTAGGGAATACACCACACTAGATCTAAAAAATTTTTTAAACCCAAAAAAAGACATTATTTTGGTCAATATTCTGTAGTAATAGTTGACTAGAAAATAAAATTCAATAGATGTTAGATCAATTATAATTTTTGATGCCTAAAACATGCTTATGAGTATATTATTTCTCTAGATAGCCCTAAAACACCCCAGAAGCCTTGCAAAACTATGTTGACTAGACTACGAGGTCTATGATGATTCACAAATCCTAGTGAAATTTATGATTTTTCTGTTAACTAATACAATACCTAAATGGTTGAACTCTATATTTGAAACCAGAAAATCGTAATCCCAATACTATACCTAAAAACAATCAAAATTTTAGGTCATAAAAGTCAAGGACATACATGTTAGACTTAACCATATTATGATGACTCATATCATTATTGATGATCATTTAGCCCCTTATGGTTCATGTTTTCCTTAAAAATTATTTTTGACTATGCATAAAATTCTCCAATAACATTAAATTGATTATCAGACCATACCAATCAGGTCCTAATGCCAATATTTTAATTATTATTAATCTATATGAATCATAATACATAAAATAAATGATCTACTGAAAACTCATACTCATGTTATACATTCCCATAACCTTATAGATCTAACTACATGGATCATAAGAATGATATATAATATCTATCCATCATTACAAAATGAAATTTTTAGAAATATGGACCTTACTTTCTTTCATCATAATATCAAATTATATAAAAAATATAATCCTTTTATTCAGAACATAATTCATACAATTAACTGGCATTATCGTCATTGCCACATTAGAATGAAATGATTTCTTATTAATAGAGACAAGTTACTTAATCACTAAAAATATAAAAGGTAATAAAACATCACCCATATGAGATAAATATCCTAGTTAACCATATTCTCTATGCCCCATAGATCAATTTATCAATATGATATAGAAACCCAGTCCCCTACTTGGTCATCCACCAATCAACTGATTCACAGTTATTAGAAATTATCATACCCTTTTATGAGTATTTCAATCCCAACTATCATACCTTAAGATATATCGGGTATAAATCCTTGGGTCCTTTTGAATCAAATGATAGGGTCTCAACAATTTCCAACGATTGTCTTGCTTCAAACCCTTCCTCTAAATGTGATTTTCAAAAAAAAAATTTACATCTAACGAACTAAAACCATATTGATCATAATAAATGATGTCTAAATTCCCCTATCCAATTTATAGAAATGTCCACGGGTTTTTCAATCTATATAGGTCTCAATATAGCCATTACATTCCATTATTTCACAAATCCAACTTACATTAAAGGCACTCATCAAACCAAAATCATCCAAAAATACCACAAGGACATACTTTTCAAATGTTTATTACTCTAATGTAAAATTCATAGACTGAAATATTTTTTCCCAAAAATCGAAAACATTGTACCTCCCCTGAAATCCAGTTTTATCATGCATAAATTTTCACTTTTCACACAGTCTATGTCTTTTCATTTTTAAAAGATCTGAAATTCATTTTGATTATATTGAAACCCATTATCATATTATGATAATAATATATATTTATATAATCTCTCTCATAAGAATAAATATATAAAAATTTATTATATCACCATATTATTACCGGACATGTGTGCACTATGTAGTAACCCTTCTATACTAATGAACTCATACTAGGATGAGTAGTATATCATTAATCATAAGACCAACATCCCAATATCCCATAAAATCATGCCATCAATCATTTTAATGACATAAATAACAATGAGAAACCCATTATTTACTGTTCATACATGCCAAGGTAATCAATCATGCCTAAATATAAACTAGATTACGCATATAAAATATTTCACTTTCATCATTCAAATCATCTATCCTTTTTTCCTTAAATTGTGATTCTATGTTACTTGGATATCATACCTATAAATCAAAACACATCCAAAGGGAATTAAGGGAAAATGAGCTAATACCCAAACATGTAAACTACAAACAAGTGTTTGTAAAATGTTTATTATCATTACAAAACTATTCCTCACACACAGTGGAAGACATTACACATTAGTTAGATCTTATTATGTTGTTTTCAATCATTAGTCTAAAAAATATATGAAAAAAAATCCACCTCTTTATCCAATTTATTACATGAATATCTATATCCCTATACCCATACAAAAAATATCCACAACAGTTTTCCAATAATATGTTTGTATAGTTATACCAGAATACATACTCAATGACATATTTCAAAATAATGTGCATATTTATAATGACCCCCATTTTCTCATTGTCTTGAGAGCTCAACCAGCCATTATTAGGCCTTAAGCGACATCCCCAAGTCTCCAAAGGCTGGAAATAAATGCCGAAGGGTTTCAAATACAATTGGGGAATGATTTACCCTTCAAGAAAATAAAATTATCCATTAACCATTAACTATTTGATACATGAACAAATGAATACCAATAAACAAACTTATTTATAATAAACCAAATAAAAGTACACAAATAGCAGAAGACCAAACCAAACATTAATGTACACATCGGAAGAACCACACAAGACTCTCAAAAGACACCACGACTCTGTGGTCCACAAGCTTCAAGATCCACATCATCTACCAAACATCACCACGAGCCATTAGTAATGAGATGCTTTACCTTTACCTCTGTCTCGAATACAACATTTGCAAAAGCACCAATGTGCCAAAGTAGAGGTGAGTATAAACCTCCGTAGATTTTCTCCCAATGACTTCCCAACTCACGCCATTAGGATAGAAGAGTTAGAAACACTTATATAAAAACAGTTTATAAAAAAAAATTCACCAAATTAGTTTATAACTAAATATAAACAAGTTTTCCAAAACGTCCCATGCTCAAAAGCATCCAAGTGCAAGTTAAGCCAACTTTTCCAACACGTTATTTTCCAAAAAAAATAACCAATCAAATTTCTAAACTATTTCACAAACATCCTGTTTAATACCCAACCATTTTGCAAACCCGTGAAATAAACCATGCGAGCTTTATTATGATAGTTCCATACTCATGACCAGTTTCTTGTTGATCTACCAAGTCGTCACAGGGTAATTACTTCCCAGGTGCCATTACACCTTTGGCACCGAGCACATGGTCATATATCAACCAAGACTCGTACATATAGTTACCACGTGCCATTAAACATTTGGAACCGAGCTCAACATCCTATTTCAACCAAGCCCTATACATGCAATATAAACACACACCACCCATTCCCAAAAATCATGTCAAACAATCCTTTTAATAAAACACATTTTATTGAAAATCATTTTTCCATCCCAACCAAGCGTGTTCATACAATTCAAACCATTTCAAATAAGCTGCCTTTTTAGTGAAAAGAAAATAAAAAAATCATTTCAATAAAACACCTTTTTTATTGTAAACCCATTTTTAATCAAACCGTTTACAATTTCAGCAATTTCATAATTTGAAATCAACATTTTAAATTCAAATAGCCAGTTCACTTTGCACACAATTCACCAAGATTTCACAATTTCATCAAAACCATAAATCATTACTAAAGAAGATTAATCCATGCTTTTCAAAATCAATACCATTATAAATAAACAATTTGAAATTAAGCCAACAAATTCTAACGAGAGGAGTCGAGAGTGAATCTACCTACCTCAACAATAAGGCGAAACCAAACAACGGATGAATAACGCTCACGAACACCCTATCGATTCTCCAAGAATCCTCCTTATATATATTCTAATAAGACAACCAAGACCAAATATCATAATATTTAGAATCCACACACTTAGATCTACCCATAATGGGTGTTTATCAAAGAAACCATGATAAAAAGAGAAGTAGATCTAAGTATATCTATGAAAATAAACAAGAACGATCACATACCTCAAGAATACAGCTTCGATTCACCAAGAGAAGCCTTTAGATCGCCTCTAAAACGATGGGAGAACACTTTTTGACCATAGGAGAACCAAAATCCCGAGTTAGGGCCACCTGGGAGCCTTAATGAGGCAATTAGAGGCAAAAAAATGTTTGATCAACAATTTAAGGATATAATTTAAGTGACCGCACAGTTAGTCTGCACGGTTTGACAAACTGTGCGCTAACCATGCGTTAGATACTGCCTTGACCATCCTTCTTGCATAGCCTCATCACAAGGTTTACCTTAACCCTATGCCGACCATGTGGAAGTCACTGCCTCCCCAGTCAATCACGCATGGTTTGGCCGCACGGTTTAGAAAAATCGCGTGTCTCCAGTGCACCATCCCCTTTGCCTCAAACTTCAAACCAGGATCCCCCGACTCTCCCATACGTCACCCTAAACATTTAAAACCAACAAATGCATCAAGTAAGGGTTACATACCAGAAAATGGGGGTACTACATTCCCCCCACCATTTTACTTTCCGTCCTCATAAATTAGAAAACCATAGCTTGTCTAAAATAGTTTTATCCACCGCTATTTCATTTCATTCTCGTGTTCCCAAGTCTCTTCATGAATTTGACAATGTTTCCACAGAACCCGCACTAGACTGATGCTTTTTCCATGCAAGTTGGTATCCTACCTACCCACAATCTGCACCGGGATATGTACTAATGAAGCATCCGGCTCTAGGACAACGTGATCCCGTTTGATCACATGGTCAGGATCGGGTTGATACATTTTCAACTGAGATACATGGAACACATTATGTACTGCACTGAACCGTGGTGGTAATGCAAACCGATACTCCACATCGCCTACCCATTCCCATATCTCAAAAGGTCTTATAAAATGAAGAGATAATTTTCCCTACTTCCCAAAACGACTTTGTCCATGAATTGGAGAGATTCTCAAAAAGACATGATCACTCACCGCAAACGATAACGGTCTTCGACAATGATCACTGAATCTTCTCCATTGTTTCTTGGAAAAGGCTCGCCCAACTAGTTAAGTCTCACATGTTTCCACCGAGCATAGTGGAGAACGACAAGGATGAACATACAATGCTTCAAACGAAGTCATGCGTATCGATCCTTGATAGCTGTTATTGTAGGGGAACACCACTAAGGGTATATGATCCTCCCATGAGCCACCAAAATCCATTACACAAGCCCTTAACATGTCTTCCAACGTCTGTATCATTATTTCATTTTTTCCATCTCTCTGGGGATGATACGCCATACTCATATTGAACTTACTCCCCATGGATTTCTGTAAGGATCTCCAGAAACAAGATGTGAACCTCAGATCTCTATCTGAGACGATAGACACTGGTACACCATGACTCTTTAACACTTCCCAGATATAGATTTTTGAAAGGTCTTCCATCTTATGGGTTTCATGAATAGGAATGAAATGGGATGAATTGGTTAGACGATCCACTATTACCCAAATAGAATTGTGTTTCAGGACCATTTTTGGAAGACCTTTAACAAAATTTATTGCTATCTGATCCAATTTCCATTGTGGGATAGGTAAAGATTGTTGAGTCAATAAGGTTTTCCGTATGAATTTTCCATTCCTTGTTGTTTTGAAAATCACAAACACCTTATCTTTAAGAAAAATTGCTTTTATAAGGAAAATCAATTTTATAAGGAAGATTTCTTTTATAAGGAAAATTGCTTTTATAAGGAAAATCACTTTTGTAAGAAAAATTCTCCTTATCATATTTTCATTATCTATATCCATATTTTTCTTAAGTATAAGAATCAGATTCATTTTTATATTCTCGGAATCGTTTAAAACATTGATATGAAGCATTCTGTTTTAAGCTCCGAATTCTGGATGAGAACCGTAATGAAGTTCCACTCCGAATTCTGGATACGAACTCTAATAAAGTTCTACTCTGAATTCTGGATATGAACTCTGATAAAATTATACTCCGAATTCTGGATACGAACTCTGATAATGTTCTACTCCGAATTCAGGATACGAACTCTCATGAAGTTCAACATCGAAATCTAATGACGAATTCTGATTACAGAATCTCATTACGAATTCTTATTCCGATTTCTCATTCCAAATTCTCCTATTAAACATAATCTGATTATCTTTCCTTTATACACTCCGAATTTATTTAGACTCCGAATATTATTTTTGGTTAGACTCCAAACATTCATTTTGATAACACTTTTATAATTTTTCTACTCATTGATATTCTACATTCACTCCGAACCTTCACTCCAAATCTCCAATCCAAACCTTCACTCCGAACATTTGTGTTAGAATTAAAACGATGTCGTACATTCTGTTACACTTGTTTTGTTATAAAACGACGTCATCTATTCTGTTATAAACAAACTGTTAGTTAAGTTACACGTGTACATGTCCCTCCGATTTTTATGGAAAATATGACCGTTGGAAAAGAGGCCGACCGAACCTATAAATAGAATCTCATTTGAAAGGTCTCATAACAACAACTTCTTCGACATTGTTCACACATGATGTTGAAGTGATTTCAAGAGAGAGAGGCTCTTATTAACTCTCAAAGATTCGTGCGTCTTTGAATGTTGGTGATTACATTTGAGTACTTCCGGGGATAGGAAGACAGAGGTGCCGACTACCTTGATGTTCGAGGGATTCCTTGCTGAGGAAGACATAGGTTTCCAACTACCTTGAAGTTAAGGGCTTGTGTGGATAGCAAGATAGAGATTCCGATCTTCGTATCGAGGTCTTACCCTGGTGTGGGTAAGACAGACTTGGTTGAAAGTATAAATCAAGGGACCTTTATCCAAGGTTGTTGGATACCTTTCTCATTGGGATAAAAGACTTATATCTTGTTACTTGTAGTTTTACTACTTGTTTGATTCTGCTGCATATTGTATTGGAAGGAAAGTATAACTTTCTTATACTTCATTTCTTGTACTCTATTTCATTTAGATTCTATACGCTTTAAGGTAGAATCTCATATTGTAATCTTTAGTTAAGTTTCAATTTCCAGATTCATATTTCCGGAACCTACTTTCGGAATCTCTTTCTAGTTTTAAGCAAGACCATTGAACTTGATGTTTATAACTTCATTCCTTATTCCAATTTTTCAATTGGTGTCAGAGGTGTTTTTAATTTGATTAGTTTAACTTTGTTAAACTTAGCTCTTTCCTTTTTTAAATAATTTTTAAAGTATACAATTCACCCCCCCCCCTCTTGTATATTGAGCATCTACATCATTATTTCGATCCTACAATTGGTATCAGAAACGGTCTATGAAATACTTATTCTCACGCATAAGTTTTTCTTGCTCACTTTCTCAATCCAATCTTTAAACGTTCTCATTCCAAACATTGAACATTCTCATTCTGAACATTGTAATTTCGAACCTTGCGATTACGATCTTTTTCTACTAACAAGTTTGTGTGCCGAAAGTTGTTTTTTAGTATGGAAGGAGTCAATGTTGGTTCTATTGATAATCTAAATCCTACAATACTACCAATATTTGATGGTAATGACTATGAGTACTGGAGAGATCGAATGAAGACTTTTTTTATAAATACTGGAGTGGAAAACTTTGTTATGCATACTAGAAATTATAAAATTCCTGATAACGAAGTTAGAACTTTCACTAACCAGGAAAAGAAAGAGTATCAACTCAATTATAAGGTACAAAATACCCTACTTTGTTCAATGACTAGAAATATATATAGCCAAATTTATTCTTGTGAAGTAGCTAATTGTATCTGGAATATGTTAGAGGTTGCACACTTTGGAACTTCTAAAGTGATCGAAACTAGGAGAGCTATGCTTAGAGCTGAATACCATGGCTTCAATTTTTCTTATGGTGAACCTATCTGTAAAGTTCAACAGAGATTTATGACTATAGTAAACAGTTTATAGTCTATGGGAGAGAAAGGGTTAGATGATGAAGCACTTGTGGATAAGATAATTGATATTATGATCAATGAGTGGGAATCCAGAAGAACTGCTATAGATGAGAACATGAAGGTCACTCAAATTTCTCTTGATGAGCTATTTGGAACTCTTCTCCAACATGAAACAAGAATGAAGAGAGATGCTAATAACATTAAGATGAAAAATGGAAATGGAACTGTTGCTTTTACAACAACATCAAATCAGATGAAAGCTAATACTCCTGAGAGAGAAACCAGATCCAAGTCTAAGAAAGTTATTTTCCAATCCGAATATAGTGAGAGTGAAGTCTCTAAAAATGAGTTATCAAATCTTGATTGAAGGATGAACAAGATATCTGGCCAGAGAAGTTTCCAATCCAAGTATAAGAAGAAGGAAAGGAAAGATTGGAAAGATTAATAAGTTACTTGTTATGAATGCAAGAGAGCTGGAAATATTAGAACAGATTTCCCTTTGCTCAAAAAGAAAGAAAGGAAAGAAAGGCATTCAGACAGGAACAGAAAGAGGTATTATAATGCCAAAGCTAAGAATATTCTGAAAGCTAATGACACCTGGAGTGCCAGTGGTGGTGACTCTTCATATGAATATTCTGATTATGAATCTTCAGGGAGGAAGAATCTTGGTCTTATAGGCAGATTACCTATTGACAATCATTGTTTTATGGATAAGGTACGAAATTCTAAATCATTTAGCAATGTATCTTTAAATTCTAATGATAGTAAGTATTATAACTCTTCAGATGAATAATCCTCTTCTGATGAAGAAAATACTTTACCTACTTATGAAGAAGTATCTAGGTATGCTGAACTTCTTGAAATTGAGAATTCCAAACTCAATAAGAAACATGATAAGGAAAACTCTAGGAATAAAATTCTTACAAAAGAGATATCAGATCTTTCTAAAGATATTGATAAGAAAAATGCTGATTTTGAATGTATTTCAAAAAATCTTGAGGAATTAAGTTCTTAGAGGAACAAACTTTCTAAAGAGTTAGAACAAGTAATTTCTAAGAAAAGTGTTTTCGAGCCTAGATCTACTTCTAAAACTAATGATTTTGAAGATAAAAACTTGGTTATAAAACACATGTCCGAAATTTTTTCCATAAAGAAGTGTTTTTTAAACTTTACCCATGGTAAAGAAAATTTTGATAAAATGTATTCTCAAATACGACCTTTAAGAAATAAATCCGGATTTGGTTATACCCATGCAAAACCAACTTTTAGTAATAATTACTTTGTTCCTCAAAGTGACCCATTTTGTACCAAGTGTCAATGTGGTGGTCACTGGGCAAGGAATTGTTCCTTAAACAAAACCCAATCTATGGGATTTCATAAAGCTTAATTCTCTAATAAAATCTGGGTACCTAAAATTTTATTATCTAGAAATCTCAGATCCAAACAAGTTTGGATTCCGAAAGTCTAATTCTCTTCTTGATTTCAGGAAAATAAAGAGAGTACCACTAGAAACACATGGTACATGGATAGTGGATGTTCCCGGAACATGACTGGTAACAAAAGCTATTTTGAAAATATTATCAAAACAAAAGGAGATATTATTCTTCAGTTTATTGGAACACAAATCAACTTGCTGATATTTTCACAAAATATGTGCCTTCTGATAGATTTGAATACATTAAACAAAATTTAGGAATGATAACCATAAGGTAATCATTCTTCATTAACTTTCTATTGAAAAAGTCTCCTTATAGTAATAAACACCTTTTCATAGGGGGAGTACATTTGATTGTTAGAGTAACTAAGTTTTTCAAAGTTTGTTTACAAAATATTCGGAACTAAAATTACAGAATAAGAATTTCCGGAACTAAAATTTTCCAGAATGGATATTTTCATATAGAAAACTTCTGTAATGGAAATTTTCATATTGAAAAATTCCAGAATGGAAAATTTCATACTGGCATTTCCATAAAGAGATTTTCGTACCGAGGCTTTCATAATGAGATTTTCGTTTTTCAATTTTTTTGTAATGAAATTTTCATACTGAATTCCTTATAATGTTTTTTTGTTTTTTTATTGTCCTATTCGTATTGAGTTTTCCGTACTGAGTTTGTTTTTCGTATTGAGTTTTGTGAACTATGTCTTTTCGTAGTAAATATTTTTCATTGTTTTTTTTTAAAATGTTACCCGTTACGAATAATCCTCCTAATCCAATCCGAATGGTATGATTTCCTTACTCAAGTTTTCATAATCATAATTTACTTGCTGCTATTTTCTTTTATTTCGGTTTATAAGTTTTCTTAAATCCCTGTTTTAATAAAAACCTCAAAAGATCGGATCCAAGTTTTCTTGAGAATTAGTTTTCAACCGTCAGATTTGATCTCAGTTTTTTTACAACCATTCTATAAACCGAGGAAGATGAACCGTTATATCATTGCCTATATAAAGGGGACCCCAAATGGTCATCCCACCTCAGTTTTTCAAGCTTCAGTATAAGGCCCCATCCTTATAACTTACTTAATCATGAGTTATTACAAGATTACACATTGAGGATCTTTTCGGGTTTAGAGTTTTAGAGAATTAGATCATAAAACTTGCATTACATTCCACATATAAACAAAGTGGTTACATAAAGATAGTATTATTCATCCCATAAATGGAAACATATTTAAAATAAACATGGATTCTTTCTTGACACTTCCTTGACACTATCATCATATCATGTACCTTTCCCTTGACCTGTGAAAAACATTTCAAAAATTTTGGGATGAGAAAAAAAAGCTCAGTAAGGGATATAAAAATACGGAAAGGAAACATGGGTACATATATACATAAGGAAGAGATCATAATTTACCCATAAAACATAAGCACTTTAACATACATCATCAAATCATGAATAAATCATAGAAATCATAAGACATAAAGGTAACTTGAGAAATTCATAACATTCTTACGTAGGGAGTAACCCTCTTGGTTACGTTTGGAATACCCATCACAGTATATTCCATAAATATCTTCGGAGAAACCTTAACGTTTCACTCCTTCACGTTACCCAATGCATTGGAAAGCTATATCGGGCTCACCTGCCCTTAGTTTATCACGGAACCACCCATTTTCATAATAATGCCCAAGAACCTCAACATAATCATATCACATAAAACATGCATAAAGGAAACATAACATTTCCAACTTTCAATCACAAGATATCAATAAAACACATTGATATAAAAACATTATGAAAACAATTTTCAATACCAAAATAAAAGAAAATTAAAACATGGTATTTATTTTTTTTAAAAAAGAAGGTATGGCTTGTAGAGGAAGTCGAAACTCAAATAATGGTCACCGCGGCGGAGAAGTCGTTGTCACCGCATACGTACGACAAAAACATTCCCTTTTGTCGTTTAGTAAACGCTTCGTATAAAAAAGATTCCTTTTGAATAAATATAAATGTAAAAGGGGTTTATACACCGTATAAAAGGAGGTTGTGTATAAAACAAAATATGCCTCAATGAAAGGAGATTGAGATGAAGTCCCATACCTCGTACCCGACTTGACCCGACCGTTCTTTAATCTCCTGAATAATAAACATGAGTTAATCTCTACTTTTTTAAGAACCTTTTCGAAGATCATTATTCCTTTTATACCATGTTATGAACATCATGTAATCATATAATTTAATAATGTTCATTTTTTCAGTATTTGGTTCTTAAGTAAAAAATAGACTTCTTACACTTACATGTTGTTAATTTGGTCAAAGGTTCGTTATATCCAGAATGATATTAATGATTTGGATAACATATATATCATATATATTCATCATATACATGTATTTATAATATTACATCACATTTAGAGGTAAGAAATGAAATGCACCGTTCATGGAGACGGTAAGCCGTACGTACGCATGAACGCTACTTCCATTTCTATTTCGTATTTTCTGGAATGGAATCATAATGATATAAGAGTATATTATAATTCTAGTATAATAACATATATAATATCATTACCTTTATCCTTTACACATCTCACATATGGTATTAACGAATCAAATCACGTTCAGGGGGTGGTAGTCCGCACTTCCAAAAATAAAGATATCATGTTTACCCATAATGGAAACAATAATGTTATGCCATAAATGAAAAAAACAGAATCTTAAGGAAAGAATAAACATATTATATATCATATATAAAAATAGTTACATCATAATGGACACCTTTGAAGGTGTTAAAAGAGTGTTGAACAATCATCGTTTCGGGAGGTAGAATTTCGCCATCAACGGAAACCGTATGTTCTTTAACCATATGATATAGTTGTGTGAAAGTGTAGCTCGAATAAATCATATAACAACATACTAGTATATTGAAGATACTGGTGTTGTTACAAAATATGTAAATAAAAAGAGTTTAGGGGGTTGGAGAAGCAAAATAAAACAAATGAACATGAGAGAATGAATCACCTTTAAAAGTGTAACTCCTTTTGATTTGAGCCTAAAGGCTTCCTTTGAAAGGATTCTGACCAAAGGGAATCCACTAGGATTAGGATAGGGATGTGGAGAGAGTAAATGGGTAGGGTATGGCCAAGCCAAAGGCTTGAGAAGTGTGTGAAATGAGGTAGAGGTGGGGGCCTTTTATAAGAGGAGAGTAGGGGCACTTTTTGAAATCATGAAACTATTATTTTATTTTCAAAAGTGTTTCGAATTTATAAGGTCCCACATTGATATATTTATAATATAAGATGATAAGGCTTAGAAATATTCCCATTCAATAGTTTTTGGACAAGTTTAGGTCTTAGATTTTATATTATCGTTTCATTTTATTTAAACTGTTCATTAATGAGGTCATCGTTGCATCATTATGATGTCATAATTAAATTAATTTATTTAATGTCTAAAAATTATAACACAAATATCATGATGTAGGAAATCGTTTTAGGTTTCCAAAGAGTATTTATAGACAAAAATATGAATACTATAACCTCTTGTAAAAATTGTTTTAGTAAAACAATTTATGTTAGTGTCATTTTCACCTTTATTTAAAAAAAAGGCATTAAAGTCATTATCTCCCCCAAGAGGCTCCATAGGGTCCCCTAAATTGACCCCTGGGTTGTCTCGGTCGGCCATGACTCATCCAATAGTGGTAGGACAAGTGTCATGGTGTTTTCATATTTTTATAATATCATTTTTGCCTTAAATTAGACTAATTACCTCTAATCGCGAATAAAAACTTAATAAGTTATTATTCACCAAAAAAAATTATTTTAATCTCATTGAACCAAATTTTACTTCTTAATGAAAACCATGTATGTCAGATTTTTTAAATTCAAAACACAATGATAGAAAAATTTCATTTAAACGGAAAATCAGTTTTTATAAGTACCACTTAGTGGTTTCACTATTCATCAAAATTGATGTTTTTCAGAAAATTACCAAAAATTCACCCTAATCTATATTTGATATTCCGAATTCAAAAATGAAGTCTATTTTAAAAAATTCAAAACATATAAGTCACATTAATTAATTTAATAATTAATTCCCGCTGTCAGAGCAAATAGCGTGTTTTTATAAAACAATAAGTATCAAAAGATTAACACCAGTTTAAGTCTAATTTCAAAGTGAAACTGATTCCAATAACCACCATTGGATTAAATGGTAAAAATATATTCATATTACACATTAAGACCAATTCAAAAGATAATCTAATCATATAAATAAATTATATTAAGAAGCAGTTTTGATGTAAAATGCAGTATTTTTCACTATTCATTAAAAAATGAACATTGTCAGAAAAATACCAAAAATTCACACAAAGTAAATTTTGATGTCCCAATCATAAAGAATAAGTTTATTTTAACAAACATAGCTTATAAAATTGTCAAAAGATAGATTTAAAAATGGTTTGCCATCAAAATCCAGTAAAACAATCTTTTGAAAATATTAGTGTATTCCATAATTAAGATTGGATTTATTTTCATTTTAAGACTCTAAAACACTATCTAGTTCATTAATAGACATAGATAAAAATATCTATTATTCATTACTTACTTGGGATGTTACATCCTTCCCCCCTTTAGAAAATTGCGTCCCCGCAATTTATTTACTTATCAAATAAATGGGGGTACTTTTCCCTCATTGCATTATCAGATTCCCATGTTGTCTCTTCCATCATGTGGTTTTTCCACAAAACCTTTACCTGCTTAATCACCTTATTCCGTAACACTTGCTCCCTGGGGTCAAGAATCTGGACCGGTTGTTCCTCATAAGATAGGTTCTCTTCCACCTGAACTACCTCTGGACTCGAAACATGAGATGGATCTGGCATATACTTTCTCAACATCAAAATGTGAAAATCATTGTGTACCTGAGATAAACTCGGAGGTAAAGCCACCAGGTATGCAACTGATCCAACTCTCTCCATAATTCCATATGGTCCAATGAACCTAGGACTCAGCTTTCCTTTCTTACCAAATCGCATCACACTTTTCCATGGCGAGACTTTGAGAAAAACATGATCACCTACCTCAAAAGACAGATCCTTCCTCCTGTTGTCTGCATAACTCTTCTGCCTACTCTGAGTTGTTCTCACGTGCTTTTGAATTAGATGAACTTTTTCTGCCATCTCTTCTACCAATTCTGGTCCCATCAGCTTTCTTTCACCCACTTCATCCCAGAAAGATGGTGTTCGACACCACTTCCCATATAATGCCTAAAATGGTGCCATCTGTATACTGGAATGAAAACTGTTATTATATGAAAATTCAACCAAAGAAAGATGTTGGTCCCAACATCCCTGATAATCCATTGAACAAGCTCGTAGCATATCCTCCAAGGTCTGAATTGTTTGTTCTGACTGCCCATCTTATTGAGGATGAAATGATGTATTAAAATTTAATTCAGTACCCAACGACTTCTGAAGGCCTTTCCAAAAGTTAGAAGTGAACCTGGGATGACGGTCAGATACAATGGAGAGAGGAACTCCATGTAACCTAACTATCTCTTTAAGATACAAACGGGAAAGTTTATCTAGGGAAAAAGTATCTCGTATAGCAAGGAAATGAGCCGAATTGGTCAAGAGATCAACAATAACCCTGATTGCATTATTACCTCGAGATGTCTTCAGTAATCCCACAACAAAGTCCATGGATATATTCTCCCATTTCTACTCTGGCACTGGTAAAGGCTGAAGCATCCATTTTGGTAACTGCCACTCTGCTTTAAGCTATTGACATGTCAAACACTTCACAGTAAAATCAGCAATATCTCTTTTCATTCCATCCCACCAGTAATACTCCTGCAGATCTCTGTACATCTTAGTACTGCTAGGATGAACTGAAAACGGAGAACTATGAGCTTCACATAACAACTCTCTCTTCAACTGTGAATCACAAGGCACACACAATCTCTTCCCAAATCTCAAAATGCAATCATTATCAATGTTGAATTCAGGCAACTTACCTTTCTGAACCAGCTCTACCTTTTTCTGCAACTCACTGTCTTGCTTCTGTGCTTGCTTGATTCTATCTGATAGAGATGATCTCACTGATACCTGAAACAAAACAGAAGAACTTCCTGCACCAACAACTTCTATGCCAAAGTTTATCAAATCCTTAACCAAATGATCATGTTCCAAACGCAACATTAATAATGAAGCATTACTTTTTTGACTCAAAGCATCAGCCACTTTATTAGCTTTTCCCGGATGGTAATGAATTGTACAATAATAATACTTGATTAATTCCAGCCATCTCCTCTGTATCAGGTTCAATTCTTTCTGAGTGAATATATACTTTAAACTTTTGTGATCGGTATATATTTCAAACTTTACTCCATACAAATGATGCCTCAAAATTTTTAATGCAAAAACAACAGCAGCTAATTCCAAATCATGTGCAGGGTAATTTACCTCATGAGTCTTCAACTGTCGTGAAGCATAAGAAATTACCTGATCATTCGGCATTAGGACGCAACCAAGTCCTTTCAATGAAGCATCAATGCAGGTAACAAACTCATCATTCCTGGAAGGTAGTGCCAAAACCGGAGCATTCACCAATCTTCTTTTCAATTCCTGAAAACAATCATCACATTCTTTTGTCCAGATAAGCTTAACACCCTTCCAAGTTAGCTTAGTCATTGGACTAGATAACCATGAAAAATTTCTAACAAACCTTCGGTAATAGCCTGCCAAACCAAGGAGGCTACGAATCTCGGTTACAATTGTGGGTCTTGGCCATTCTTCCACAACTTTTGTTTTTGTAGGATCAACAGTTATTCCATCTTTAGAAACAATATGACCAAGGAAAGAAATTTGTTGCAACCAAAACTCACATTTGCTGAATTTCCCATACAATTTATTTTCTTTTAAGGTTTTCAAAATGACCCTTAAATGTCTTTCATGCTCTTCTTTACTTTTAGAAAACACCAAAATATCATCAATGAAAACCACCGCAAACTTATCCAAGAACTCAGGGAAAATTCTATTCATTAAGTCCATGAATAAAGCAGGTGCATTGGTTATCCCAAAAGACATTACTACAAATTCATAATGGCCATATCTCGTACGGAACGCGGTCTTCGGAATATCTGCCTCCTTTACCTTCAGCTGATGGTACCCCAATCTCAAGACAATCTTTGAAAAAAACTGAGCTCCCTGAGGCTGATCAAACAAATCATCGATATGAGGCAAAGGATATTTTTTCTTAACAGTGATATTATTCAAGGCTCTATAATCAATGCAAAGTCTCATTGAACCATCTTTATTTTTAACAAACAAGACAGGAGCACCCCATGGTGATGTTCTTGGTCGAATGAAACATTTCTCTAATAAATCTTTCAATTGCTCCTTCAACTCTAAAAGTTCAATTTGAGCCTATCGATAAGGGGGTTTTGAAATTGGCTTAGCATCAGGAACTAAGTCAACAGTAAACTCAACTTCCCGATCTGGTATTATTCCAGGCAACTCATCAGGAATAACATCAGGATACTCATTTACCACTGGCACATCATTAATTTGAACAGTTCCTTTATTTTCAACGATGTGTGCAAGGTAACATTCATTTCCATATTTTACAAGTTTCTTGGCCTCTTGATAAGTTATCAAATGTAAGGGTTCATTCTTGTACACAAAATGAAAGTCTTTCTGAAAAGAAACTTCCTTAGCTCTACATTCAACCTTAGCATGGTAAATAGAGAGCCAATCCATACCCAGGATAACATCAAACTCTACTAGAGGTAGAACAATAAGGTTTGCAAGTAGGTTCTTTCCATAGATAAGGATAGGAAGAATCTTATAAATTATTTTGGCCTCAACATTTCCCCCAGGTGTTTTTACCAAAAGTTCAGGAGTCATTTCTTGAGATGGTATTCCCATTTTACTAGAAAAGGTTTCAGAGATAAAAGAATGTGTAGACCCCGAATCAAACAACACAATGGCATAATCTGAAAAAACAAACAAAGTACCTGATACAACTTCATTTGACGGACCGACATCTGCTGAAGTAGTTGCAAAGGATTTCACCACCCCTTTATACTTGTAGTCTAACTGCTTCCCACCACTCAAGCCCTTTTTCGGACACTCATTTGCATAGTGACCCATCTCATTGCACTTATAACATTTCACTAACTGTAAATAGAATTTGGTCTTACCTTCACATTGATCCTTTTCAGTGCAATCACGAGCCTTATGTCCCATCTTACCACATCGGTAGCATTTTCCAGAATTCAGAAGACATTCCCCAGCATGCCTTTTTCCACATTTATCACAAACTAGAAACTTAGTTTTCTTACCATCAGACTTTTTTGAAGAATTCTTACCTTTCTCCTGCCACCTCGGTCTCTTCTTCTGTTGGTTGTTATAGAACACTTGGCCATCGGAAAACTCCATTTCCACCTTCTCAGCACATCGAACAAGCTTTTCATAACTTTTAAACTCACGAGAAGCTAATGCCCGTTGATATTTTGGCTTTAATCCTGAGTAAAAAACGATTGATTTTACTATCAAGGTCTCGGATAAAATTTTGATCATACCTTGCCAATCGAGTGAACCTTTCTTCATAGATAGCCACTGAGTCTTCCTCTTGCCTCAATTCCAAGAATTGATTTTCCATCCTAAGTCGAACAGCCTTAGGAAAATACTTCTCAAGAAACATACCTTTAAATTCATCCCAATCGAGAGCATCAATCTCATCAGCGTCCCTGATATTTTTAACCATCGACCACCACTGATCTGCCTCACCCCCCAAACGGTAAATAGAAAGACTAACCATTTGATTGTATGAACACCCCATGACATCAAAAAGCTTCTCCAGTGCTTTAATCCACCCTTCAGCTAGCACAGGGTCAGATGATCCTCTGAATGATGGGGGATGTTGCCTCATGAAATGTTCCACCACTTACATGTTCCTCTGCGGTTGGTCTGGCTAATCTTGTGCATGGATACCACCACCATTTATAGCTTGAGTCAACTGCACCATTACTACAACAAACTGTTCAGTTCCAATTCCGACCATCTCAGGATGCTGATTCGGAAGGTTATTTCCTTCTGTATGCCTTCCTAGCACTGCTTCCCTATTTCCTCTGCGAAAAACCATTCTGAACAAACATGTCTTAGATGAAGCAATATAGTAATCATTAAATGCTATATCATTTAAAAAAAATATTTTTGGATAATCATTTAATAGAATTATAACTCCTAAATTTATCTAAACCGACCTCTGATACCAACTATAAGGCCCCAGCCTTATAACTTACTTAATCTTGAGTTATTACAAGATTACACATTGAGGATCTTTTCGGGTTTAGAGTTTTATAGAATTAGATCATAAAACTTGCATTAAATTCCACATATAAACAAAGTGGTTACATAAAGATAGTATTCTTCATTCCTATCAATGGAAACATATTTAAAATAAACATGGATTCTTTCTTGACACTTCCTTGACACTATCATCATATCATGTACCTTTCCATTGACCTGTGAAAAACATTTCAAAAAACTTGGGATGAGCATAAAAAGCTTAGTAAGGGATATAAAAATATGGAAAGGAAACATGGGTACATATATACATAAGGAAGAGATCATAATTTACCCATAAAACATAAGAACTTTAACATACCTCATCAAATCATGAATAAATCATAGAAATCATAAGACATAAAGGTAACTTGAGGCATTCATAACATTCTTACGTAGGGAGTAACCCTCTTGGTTAGGTTTGGAATACCCATCACAGTATATTCCCTAAATCTCTTCGGAGAAACCTTAACGTTTCACTCCTTCGCATTACCCAATGCATTGGAGAGCTATATCGGGCTCACCCGCCCTTAGTTTATCACGGAACCACCCATTTTCATAATAATTCCCAAGAACCTCAACATAATCATATCACATAAAACATGCATAAAGGAAACATAACATTTACACCTTTCAATCACAAGATATCAATACAACAAATTGATATAAAAACATTATGAAAACCATTTTCAATTCCAAAATAAAAGAAAAGTAAAACATGGTATTTATTTTTCTTTTAAAAAAGAAGGTATGGCTTGTAGAGGAAGCCAAAACTCAAATAATGGTCACGGCGGCGGAGAAGTCGTTGTCGCCGCATACGTATGACAAAAACATTCCCTTTTGTTGTTTAGTAAACGCTTCGTATAAAAAAGATTCCTTTTGAATAAACGTAAAATTCAAATGGTTTTATACACCGTATAAACGAAGGTTGTGTATAAAGCAAAATATGCCTCAATGAAAGGAGATTGAGATGAAGTCCCATACCTCGTATCCGACTTGACCCGACCGTTCTTTAATCTCCTGAATAATAAACTTGAGTTAATCTCTACTTGCTTAATAACCTTTTTCAAGTTCATTATTCCTTTTATAGCATGTTATGAACATAATGTAATCATTTAAGTTAATAATGTTCATTTTGTCGGTATTTGGTTCTTAAGTCAAAAATAGACTTCTTACACTTACATGTTGTTAATTTGGTCAAAGGTTCGTTATATCCAGAATGATATTAATGATTTTGATAACATATATATCATATATATTCATCATATACATGTATTTATAATATTACATCACATTTAGAGGTAATAAATGAAATGCACTGTTCATGGAGACGGTAAGACGTACGAACGCATGAACGATACTTCCATTTCTATTTTGTATTTTCTGGAATGGAATCATAATGATATAAGAGTATATTATAATTCAAGTATAATAACATATATAATATCATTAACTTTATCCTTTACACATCCCACATATGATATTAACGAATCAAATCACTTTCAGGGGGCGGTAGTCCGCACTTCCTAAAATGAAGATATCGTGTTTACCCATAATGGAAAAAATAATGGTATGCCATAAATGAAAAAAACAGAAGCTTAAGGAAAGCATAAACATATTATATATCATATATAAAAATAGTGACATCATAATAGTCACCTTTGAAGGTTTTAAAAGAGTGTTGAACAATCATCGTTTCGGGATGCAGAATTTCGCCATCCACGGAAATCGTATGTTCTTTAACCATTTGATGTAGTTGTGTGAGAGTGTAGCTCGAATAAATCTTATAAAAACATACTAGTATATTGAAGATACTGGTGTTGTTACAAAATAAGTAAATAAAAAGAGTTTATGGGGTTGGAGAAGCAAAATAAAACAAATGAACATGGGAGAATGAATCACCTTTAAAAGTGTAACTCCTTTTGATTTGAGCCTAAAGGATTCCTTTGAAAGGATTCTGCCAAAAGGGAATCCTCTAGGATGAGGATAGGTATTTGGAGAGAGTAAATGGGCAGGGTATGGCCGAGAAAAAGGCTTGAGGAGTGTGTGAAATGAGGTAGAGGTTGGGGCCTTTTATAAGAGGAGAGGAGGGGCACTTTTGGAAATCATGAAACTATTATTTTATTTTCAAAAGTGTTTCGAATTTATAAGGTCCCAAATTGATATATTTCTAAGATAGGATGATAAGGCTTTGAAATATTCCCATCCAACAGTTTTTGGACAAGTTTAGGTCTTAGATTTTATATTATCGTTTCATTTTATTTAAACTATTCATTAATGAGGTCATCGTTGCATCATCATGATGTCATACTTAAATTAATTTATTTAATGTCTAAAAATTATAACAAAAATATCCTGATTTATGAAATCTTTTTATCTTTCCAAATATTATTTATAGAAAAAAATATGATTAGTATAACCTCTTCTAAAAATTGTTTTAGTAAAACAATTTATGTTAGTGTCATTTTCACCTTTATTTAAAAAAATGAATTAAAGTCATTATCTCACCCAAGAGGCTCCATAGGGTCCCCTAAATCGACCCATGGATTTTCTTGGTCGGCCATGACTCATCTAATAGGGATAGGACAAGTGTCATGCTGTTTTCATATTTTTATAATATCATTTTTACCTTAAATTACAATAATTACCTCTAATCGCGATTAAAAACTTAATTAGTTACTATTCACCAAAAAAATTATTTTAATCTCATTGAACCAATTTTAACTTCTTAATGACAACCATTTATGTCAGATTTTTGAAATTCAAAACACAATGATGGAAAAATATCATTTAAACGGAAAATCAGTTTTTATAAGTACCACTTAGTTGTTTCACTATTCATCAAAAATTGAAGTTTTTCAGAAAATTACCAAAAATTCACCCTAAGCTATATTTGATATTCAGAATTCAAAAATGAAGTCTATTTTACAAAATTCAAAACATATAAGTCACATTAATTAATGTAATAATTAATTCCCGCTGTCAGAGCAAATAGCGTGTTTTTATAAAACAATAAGTATCAAAAGATTGACACCAATTTAAGTCTAATTTCAAAGTGAAATTTATTCCAATGACCACCATTGGATTAAATGGTAAAAATATATTCAGATTAAATATTAATACCAATTCAAAAGATAATCTAATCATATAAATAAATTATATTAAGAAGCAGTTTTGATGTAAAATGCAGTATTTTTCACTATTCATTAAAAAATGAACATTGTCAAAAAAATACCAAAAATTCACACAAAGTAAATTTTGATGTCCCAATCATAAAGAATAAGTTTATTTTGACAAACATAGATTATAAAATTTTCAAAAGATAGATTTAAAAATGGTTTTCCATCCAAAGCCAGTAAAACAATCTTTTAAAAATATTAGTGAATTCCATGCTTAAGATTGGATTTATTTTCATTTTAAGACTCTAAAACACTATATAGTTCATTAATAGACATAGATAAAAATATCTATTATTCATTACATACTTGGGATGTTACATCCAGTGTCCCAAAGCTCTGCCTCCCTGTTTTATGGCCGTTCTGATCTTCAGCATTCTCCGTTCTGAACTTCTCAGAAATCTTCAGATCAGAATGTCTGTGGAAGCAGACTCTCAAGACATGTCTTCATCTAAGAAAATTTCCAAGTGGTTAGTATATAGATAAATGTTGGTTCATCCTGATTTCATCAAAAAGTATTATTCTCTTATATCCAAGAACATAAATCTTAGCAAATGGGAAGATGTTTCTGTGTCTAAGCCTGGGAATCTAGATGAAGTATATTCGGATTTTCTTATAGAATTATATGAGACAGTTTCCTTCTATAAGGAAGATGGCAGGGATAAATTATCATTTAAGTATTATGGAAAGACTTATAAGCTTTCTTATGCCAAGGCAGCCAACTTGGTAGGGATGAACAATGAAGGAGAAGCCGAGTCCATTTCTCATGTTTTGCCGGATTCAAAGGGAAGCTTCGACAAGGAAAAGGATTTGGAAACTCTCGGACTGTAAGATGACAAGGCTCCGAAGATTGCTTCTCTGCCTATGAATTTTCAGATTCTAGAATTATGGGTACAAGGTCTTATCGTACCAAGGAAAGGTGACAAAGATAGTCTGAAGAAGAGCGAGATCTACATCCTAGATTTTCTGATAAATCTGAGGAAGTTTAATCTGATTAAACACATTATTATTACCCTTGATAATGTTATGAAAGGGAATATAAGATCTCAGATCATAATGTATCCAACAATACTCTCGAAATTAATAATTCTGTGCCTTGAGTCTTTCAAGGAGGCTTTCAAGTCTAAGCCAAGAGTTTGCAAGATTATGTTGGTGAGTGATGGTACTCTCAAATGTATGGATGTTGATTTTGAAAAAAAGATTGGTCAGTTTGTTGATTTACCTGCTCAAGAAGAAGCGGTTACGAAAGTTGATGAACCTGAATCCTCTATGACAGTGAAGAAGAGAAAGTTGAAAGAATTTGAAGTTGAAGCAGAGAATCCCAAATCTAAGGATGTTTATTCCGCACCTCCAAAACCAAAGAAGAAGAAAGATTATCCTGATGAGGTAGTTGCTAAGTGGAGGGAAATCAAAGAGAAGAGAGTGCAAGGGGAACCTCATTTTGGATTGAATCCTGTGGAGGCTAAGGCCTTGAAGGAAAAGACAGCGAATGAGTTAGAAAAACAATTGAATGAAAAGAAGCTTATGAAAAAGATGTCTAAATCTGAGGTGGTTCAGACTTTGTTAACATTTACTGAGATGGCCTCTGGAAACATTCCCGTTCCGAGATCTTTCTCTTTGGAATCTCTACCTGAGACTCCAGGAAGAAACTTTGTCCTTCTGGAAGAGGCAGTTTCTAAGCATGTTGAGGAAGTTGAGAAGATAGAGCAAGTGGAAGAGGAAGAAGCAGTTTCTGAAGGTAGTGGTGAGACTGGAGATGTTTTGAAGCAAGTAGATGATTATAAGGGGACACCTTCGAAACATTTGTTACTCAGAACTTCAGAAGCCGAGTCTTCTAAGTTTGTCACACCAGGGGAGGATGAGGAGAAAGGAGAACAACAAGTAGCTTATCATGCAGAGGAAGAAAAACTTCTATATGATATTGCTCTAATGAAGAATGTAGAGGATGGTGCTGTAAAAGTTGATGATGATGAAGACAATGTTGTTCAAGTTTCTGATAGTGAAAAGAAAACTATGGAACAGGACTCCATTCCGAAAAAGGTCAAGGGAAAGCAACTCGTTGTTGATACCCCGAGCTCAGTAGCTGTAAACAGAATGAAATTTGGTAGTTCCTCAAAGAGAATGCTTGAGAAAATTGAAGAAGAAAATTGTCCAAGCAATGTCACGGATTCCGAGTCATCTTCGTTGGGGCATGACTTTGTTTTTCAGTCATTAAAGAAGTTGGTAGGTTCTATTCCGACTTTCTCAAGTATTGATTCAAGATGCCAGATGCTTCAACACAATTTGAATTAGAAAACAGACTCGGTATCCATGGTTATGGATAAATGTGTTGATATATAGGCTCAGTTCAAAAATTTATTTGTCAGCTATGAAGCCCACAAAAGATCTTGCAAGAGGATGACTAGTTGGTCGATGAAGACTGTAGAAGAGATGAGAATCTTTGATGAATTACAAGATAATGGGAAGGATGCCTTTGAGACAGAAGACAGGAAGATAAATGATATTACTTCATCCTTTGAAGAAAAGTTGACAGATGAAAAGAATTTACGGATTCAAGAAGTCAGAGATCTGAATGGGAAGTGGAATTCTGTTGCTCAGAACTGGAGGAATGAAAGGGATCGTTGGAATGAGTTTGAAGAAAAGTTGTTAAAGAAAGAACAAATCATTAAGGCTCAGGAAGAAAAGCTTAAAGCCCAGGAAGAAATGATTGAAGCTCAAAGTGAAAGAATTGTTGTGTTAGAGAAGCAAGCCGAAGAAGACCATAAAGATCTGAAGAAGATAAATACTATTCATAAGGGTCTCATGGTGAAGGAAAAAGATCCAAAATAGAGAAATCCGATCTTTGGTTGTATCTTAACTTCCTTGTTTTTGAATTTTCAAATGTAATGAAAATTGTACTTGCTCGTCTCTTTTGTTGTTGCTACTAATTTTTCAGGTACTTTTGTTATATTTTCCATTCCCTCGAATTATTTTTGAAAATCAAAAAGGGGGAGAAGGAAAATAATCCTAACAAAAAGGGAAAAGGAAAAAGAACCTTAACAAAGGGGTGAGAAAGAAAAAGAACTCTAATAGAGTTTATCTAAGGGGGAGTTTTTCATTAAAGAAGACATTCTTATTCTTAATGAAATATCATTCCAGAAATCGAAAATACGATCCTTAGAGTTTCAAAGCCTAAGGGGGAGTTAGTCATATTCATCAACATCAATAAGCAAAGGGAGATAAGCCATAATGTTTTCTTTCTTCTTAGACGTTCTTTTTCATAAGGATGTTTGTGCTTTCCAAAAAGGGGGAGATTGTTGAGTCAATAAGGTTATCCTTATGACTTTTCCATTCCTTCTTGTTTTGAAAATCAAAAACACCTTATCTTTACGGAAAATTTATTTTATAAGGAAAATCACTTTTATAAGGAAGATTGCTTTTATAAGGAAAATTGTTTTTATAAGGAAAATCTCTTTTGTAAGAAAAATTATCCTTATAATATTTTAATTAACTATATCCATATTTTTCTTATGTATAAGAATCAGATTCAGTTCTATATTCTTAGAATCGTTTAAAACGTTGATATGAAGCATTCTGTTTTAGGCTCCGAATTCTGGATGAGAACCGTAATGAAGTTCCACTCCGAATTCTGGATACGAACTCTGATAAAGTTCTACTCCGAATTCTAGATACGAACTCTGATAAAGTTCTACTCCGAATTCTGGATACGAACTCTGATAAAGTTCTACTCCGAATTCAGGATATGAACTCTCATGAAGTTCGACATCGAAATCTAATGACGAATTCTGATTACAAATTCTCATTACGAATTCTTATTCAGAATTCTCATTCCGAATTCACCTATTAAACAGAATCTGATTATCTTTGCTTTATACAATCCGAATTTATTTAGACTCTGAATATTATTTTAGGTTAGACTCTAAACTTTCATTTTTCTTACACTTTTATAATTTTTCTACTCATTGATATTCTTCTTTCACTCCGAACCACCACTCCGAATCTTCACTCCGAACCTTCACTCAGAACTTTTGTGTTAGAATTAAAACGATGTCGTACATTCTATTACACTTGTTTTGTTATAAAACGATGCCGTCTATTCTGTTATAAACTAACCGTTGGTTACGTTACATGTGTACAGGTCCCTCCGATTTTTAAGGAAACTATGACCGTTGGAAAGGAGGCCGACGGAACCTATAAATAGGAGCTCATTTGAAAGAGCTCATAACAAAAACTTCTTTGACATTGTTCACACATGCTGTTGAAGTGATTTCTAGAGAGAGAGGATCTTATTAACTCTAAATGCTTCACACGACTCCAAATGTTGGTGATTACATTCGAGGACTTCTAGGGATAGGAAGACAGAGGTGCCGACTACCTTGATGTTCGAGGGCTTCCTTGCTGAGGAAGACAGAGGTTGCCAACTACCTTGAAGTTGAGGGCTTGCAGGGATAGCAAGATAGAGATTTCGATCTTCGTATCGAGGGATTACCCTGGTTTGGGTAAGACAAACTTTCTTGAAAGTATAAATCCAGGGACCTTTATCCAAGGTTGTTGGATACCCTTCTCTTTGGGTTAAAAGACTTATATCTTGTTACTTGTAGTTTTACTAATTGTTTGTTTCTGCTGCATATTGTATTGGAAGGAAAGTATAACTTTCTTATACTTCCTTACTTTTACTCTGTTTCATTTAGATTCTATACGCTTTAAGGTAGAATCTCATATTGTAATCATTAGTTAAGTTTCAATTTCCGGATTTATATTTCCGGAACCTACTTTCAGAATCTCTTTCCAGTTTTAAGAATGTACATAGAACATGAAGTTTATAACTTTATTCCTTATTCCAATTTTTCAATTGGTGTTAGAGGTGTTGTGAATTTGCTTAGTTTAACTTTTTTAAACTGAGCTCTTTCCTTTGTTTAAGGAAATTTTAAAGTATAAAATTCAACCCACTCTTGTATATTGAGCATCTATATCATTATTTCGATCCTACAAAGATAGTAGCATACCAGCTGGTCTCTGATGCTCTGCTTTAACCTTATGAAATGTTATGCATCCCGAGACGAAATCGGCCACTTTAATTTTCATGCCGCTCCACAAAAATTGCGCCTTCAAAGCCTTATACATTTTCTATGTACACGGATGTACAACCCATCTAGAATTGTGGTAAGCATGAAGGATTTGTTCCTGACAAACCATGGGTACATCCATCCGATCTATGAACCACAAGACTGTACTCCCATCTAGCTTCCATCCCTCAATGGTCTCCCCACCATTGTGTTTTTAACTCAATGCAGTGCAGTCCACATCGGATGCCTGTGCATCCTTTACCATATCCACTAAATCTGGAACAAGTGTAGCTGAAAAGAAAACAACAACATCACTTTGGTATTCACATTACAAATGCATGTCAGCTAATACCGACATCAACTTCCATTCATCTGAATCTTCCTTTTCCAACTACGCATATGAATTCATGCTTAATGCATCAGCCACTGAATTGCCCTTACCCAGTGTATACATTATGTCAAAGTCAAACATTTGAATATACTCCATCCATCTCCTCTGCCTAATATTAAAATCTCACTATCAGAAAATTTGTTTCAAGCATTTATGATCTGTAAACATAGTAAATTTCTCACCAAAGAGATAGTGTCTCCATTTTTTCAAAGCATGGACGACTGCAGCTAACTCCAAATCATGTGTTGGGTAATTTTTATCATGAACCCTCAACTTCCTTGAACCATAATAAATAATGTGGTCTCCTTTCATGAGAACACAGCCAAACCCTGATCCGGAAGATTCACAATACACCACGTATCCTTAACCTGATTCTGGCAAGATCAAGACAGGTTCCGATGTATGTCGAACATTAAACTCTTGAAAAGATATCTGACATTTCTCAGTCCATGGAAATGCCTAGTTATTCTTTGTCAATGATGTCAAAGGTGAAGCTAGTCGTGAGAAGTCATGAACAAAGCGTTTGTAATAACCAGCTAGACCAAGAAATTATCATATTACAAAGACATACTTCGGCAGTTTCCAAGAAAGAACAACTTTTAGCTTTTCTAGATCCACTGAAACACCTTTTTCATAAACAACATGGCCTAGAAAACATAACACTTGTATCCAAAAATCTCCCTTTGATAATTTGGCATACAATTGATGGTCTCTCAAGATTTACAACACTATCGCCAAGTGTTTCTCATGCTCATCCCTTGTTCTTGAATACACCAATATTTTTCCACAAACACTACATCAAAAGAATCCAGATATCACGGAAATATCTTATTCATCAATTCAACAAAGTCTGTCGGTGCATTCTTAAGACCAAAATCCATGACTACATATTCATAGTGGCCATATTTGCTTATGAAGGATGTCTTTGGAATATCCTCCTTCCGAACTCACAACTGTTGATATCCTGACCGCATGTCAATCTTAGAGAACCACTGAGCTCCCCTAAATTGATCAAACAAGCCATCAATGTGTGGAAGTGGATATCTATTCTTTATCGTAACTTGGATAAGTTTACAATAATCCACACATAGCCTCAAAGTTCCATCTTCTTTCTTTACAAAAAAACAGGTGATGCCCATAGAGAGATGCTTGGATGAATGAAAACTTTGTTTTCCAGTTCTCCCAACTACGCTTTCAATTCCATTAACTCCATTGGTGCCATCCTACAAGACGAATGTGAAATAGGACTGGTTCCAGGAAGGAGATAAATCGTAAACTCCACTTCTCATAAAGGTGGTAACCCTGGGATGTTTTTAGGAAAATCATTAGGAAATTGATCCACGACTACTGGAAAATTGTTATTCGCGATCTTGTCCATCGATTCCAAGTTTAACACAGCCAAATTGTAAGAGATCGTTTCCACTACTAGTGCCAACAAGCTCGTTGCACCTGCCTTCACCACTCTTTATTCTCTAAAGAGATGTTCGACGCCATCCTTAGTAGCGAGACTGATTGTTCTTCTATAACAGTCGATGTGAGCCCTAAAAATTTTCAAACAATCCATACCCAGGATTATATCATAGGAATCCATCTCCATCACATAGAAATCCCATTTTAGTTCAGATCCATCAACAGTTATAGAACATCATTTACACACAAAGGGTCTACATTCTCTTTCACCAAGAGGAGTTTGATGTTTTATCACAGAAAGCATCATTTAAAGTTTTATGTTCAGAAAATCCCCAATATGAGAAGCAAGAAAAGAATGTGATGCACCAGTATCAGACAACACTTCCATGAGGTTATAATTAAAAAGAATCGTACCTATCACCATAGATGGTCCTGCCTAATCATCAACCATCATCAGCTCAGCTCCATACAATTGATTTGTCACTGCACTATTCTCTTTATTGCCATGCTGAGTTTGACCTAGTTGGAGGGTCATGGTATTTCGAGAATCACCATGGCTAGATCTATTATGCTAATGAGACTGATTCTTCTTTTCTCGTCCTATCGAAGTATACGATGCTTGCGATGCCTGGGAAGTGTCCCGAACACCCGATTGTGGTGCACTATGATAATATCGCTGAAGATTAACCATCGTTTTGCAATTGTGTCATGCTCTCGGTGGTGCGGTACATTCTCATTTCATGTGATAAGTCGAACCACATTGAAAGAAAACTTATTTACTCTGGGGTCGTGGAGGAAGGTTGATTTAGCCCACCGTATGGTTCTGATTCGTACTCCCACCTTGGAAGTAGGTGTACCACTTCCGCTTGTTCCGAGCATTAGAGTTCCCACCTGTTCCCGTGGGTAACATCACACCTCCTCCTATCGATCTTGAGATATCACGTTCAACAACCGTTGCTCTGTTCACCATCTCTGTATAATCTGTAATATAGAGCACCACAATCGTTGATAAAATATCATGCCTTAGTCTCGATTCGAAGATATGTGCCTTCAAAGAAGAACATGCCACAACCTCTGTTGAAAAACAGACTAAATTCATGAACTTAGTCAAATACTCTGTGACAGAGAGGCTCTCTTCTTTCAAGCTGAAGATGTCCGTCATTTTCTGGATCTTGAAAATGTGAGGATAGAATTATTTGTTAAACAATTCTTCCAAATCCTCCCATGTAAGGCCTTCATCAAATTTATCCTGCACTGATAAATCCTACCACTGCCGTGCAAGATCCTCAAGCATATATGTCTCCAGCTTTATTTTCTACTCTACTGCTGTGTCGATGAAATCAAATATACAATTCATCCAGCTGAGACACACCTCCGCCTTCTCAGGTTCAGCATCACCCCTAAAGTTTGGTGGATTCTTATTCATGAACTGGATGGTAGGATCCACACATCGTGGCTGATTCCTCCGGTTACTCGTATGCACAGCTTAAAAAGCTTGGAAAAATCTCTGAACCATCTCTTAGTTCCCACGTGGTTTTGGTACAACCACATTCTCTACAGCTTCTTCAGGTTCGTTTCGACGACGCCTACCGGGTTCCATTTTCTAAACCAACAACAAACTCCGTGAAACTGACCCTCTAGCAACTCTTGGCTTAGCATTTTAAATTATATCACATCAATTATCAAAAAAAATTCTCAAACAACCTTTTTCCTTGTTCAACCATTTTTTAAAACATTCAATATAGTTTTTGAAAATCAATCCCTTTTCAAAATACGCCAAATATTCAGTTTTCAAAATCATGCATTTGAAAATAAATTCTTCATTTTGTTCAAAAATTTAAACCTTGCCCGAAATCATAAATCATTCTTCATAATGAGATATGCAATCCTAGTGGGAAGTAATTCCTTTAAAATTTATGTAATCCTCCTCTCATTGGATAAACCCATGACAATGAGATTTCTATCATTCTAGAAGTGTATCCAAAACACTTATGTACCCAACACCCTGGTAACTTGAAGTTCAGAATAAATGGGTTAGCTACGTCTATTTATGATATACCTTTCATGTTCTGAAAATCCTACTCCAGTCTATGATTTTAACCCATGGAATAGACAAGAAGGAATTTCAACTCCAAAACCAAGAACATCGATAACTACTTGTTTGGCAAGGACTGAACAAGCTGATATCATTTGTAATGACCCACCAATTTCTCATTGGCTTCAGAGCTCAGGAATTCATTATTAGGCCTTAAGTGACATCCCCAAGATGCAAAGGATGGCAATAAATGCTGAAGGGTTTCAATTACAATTGGGGGATGATTTACCCTTTAAGATAATAAACCCATCCATTAACCATTCACTATATGATGCATGAATAAATGAATACCAATAAACAGCCTCATTTATAATAAACCACATCAAAGTACACAACAGCGGAAGACCAAACCAAACAACAAAGTAAATAGTGTAAGAACAACACACAACTCTCAGAAGACACCACGACTCCATGGTTCACAATCTCCATGCTCCATAGAATCTCCCAAGCATCACCACATGCCATTAGTAATGAGATTCTTTACCTTTACCTGTGTTTTTGAATACAACATCTACAAAAGCACCAAAGTTCCAAAGAAAGGGTGAGTAGAAAACTCAATAGATTTTCCCCTATTACTTCCCTACTCACACCACTAGGATAGAAGAGTTAGAAACACTTATATAAAAACATTTTATATAAAACAATTTCACCAAAGTAGTTTATAACTAAATATAAAAAAGTATTCTAAAATAGTCCATGCTCAAAATCATCCAATTAAAAGTTAAATAATATTTTCCCACACGTTATTTTCCCGAAAAATAACCAAACAAATTTCAAAACCATTTCACAAACATCCCTTTTTCATACCCAACATTTGCACAAACCCGTGAAATCAACCATGCATGCTTCGTTTTTACATTTCCATACTGATGAACTTTTTCTCATCGATCTACCATGTAGTCACAAGGTAATTACTTCCCATGTGCCATTACACATTTGGCACCGATAACAATGTCATATTTCTACCTAGCCTCATACATATAGTTACCATGTTCCATTAAACGTTTGGCACAATTCCTAAGGTCCTATTTCAACCAAGCCCCGTACATGCAATATGAACACACACCATCCATTCCCAGTAATCATGTCAAACAGTCCTTTCAATAAAAAACCCTTTTATGGAAAACCATTTTTCCATCCAAACCATGTGTGGTCAAACAATGCAAACCATTTCAAATAAGCTGCATTTTTATTGAAATCTAAATCCCTCAAAACCATTTAAATAAAACACCCTTTTTATTTAAATCCCATTTCTCATAAAACCATTTACAATTTCAGTAAATTAATAATTTAAAATCAACATTTTAAATTCAAATAGACAAGTCACTTTGCACACAATTCACCAAGATTTCACAATTTCATAAAAACCATAAATCACGACTAAAGAAGATTATTCCATGCTTTTCAAAATCAATACCATTCAAATAACAAATTTGAAACTAATCCAACCAATTATAAAAAGAGGAGTCGAGAGTAAAGCCACCTACATAAAAAAAGGCGAAACCAAGTAATGGACGAAAAACGCTCACGAACGCCGGGTCGATTCTCCATGAATCCTCCCTAGATCTCTTCTCCGAACACAATCATGACCAAATCTCAGAATATTTGGCATCCACATACCTAGATCTACCCATAACGGGCGTAGATCTTAGAAACTGTGAGAAGAGGAGAAGTAGATATACGTAGATCTATGAAACCGAACAAGAACAATCACATACCTCAAGAATTTAGATTCGAATCGCCAAGAGAAGCCTTCAGATCGCCTCTGGAACGATGGGAGAACCCTCTTTGACCTTAAGAGAACCAAAATCCAGAGATAAGACTTCTTAAGAGATTTAATGTAGAAATTAGAGGAAAAAATGAGTTAGATCCACAATTTAAAGATCTAATTTAAGTAACCGCATGGTTAGTTCGTACCGTTTGACAAACCGTGCACTAATCGTGTGTTATCTACTTCCACGACCATCCTTCTTGCATGACCTCATCGCAGGGTTTACCTTAACTGTGTGCCGACCGTGCAGAATCCACTGCCTCCCCAGTCAGTCGCGCATGGTTTGGTCACATGGTTTAGACTAAACGTGTGCGTCCCGTGCGCCTTCCCCTTTGGCTCAAACTTCAAGCCTAGATATCCCGACTCTCCCATACATCACCCTTAACTTTTAAAACCAAGAAAAGCATCAAGTAAGGTTTACATACCAAAAACCAGGGTACTACAATATTGATTATATTAGTCATTGAAATTAATATACTAGTAAATTAATCATAATTTACTCAATTATCAGTAACATCATGAATATTTTATTATGTAAAACAATAAATATGGTATTTTAGATCAATTAAATTACCAAAAAATACTTTTAGAATTTGAATAAGTAATCACATACAAGATTTCACATGTCTTGTAAACCGATGATATAAATATTATTCATGAATGTACATGAAATTCAGTACTAAGAAAAGATTTAGAAATATATTTTAACAAAGTGACACAATACATTTAGAATGAATTCAACTATAAAATACAATATTAGATACAAAATTCCCCATTCTACAAACATTTGGATTTTAGTTATTGAATTTACTATACAAAAACGTAAGTAGAATCCTTCGCGTGTTCTAAATAGTCATAAAAGTATATACCATACCATATATATATATATATATATAATTAATACAATTCACTAATTAATTTTTTTAATGACATCTACCAAACTTAACTGAATAGTTAATAATCCAATTTTATGCATACCATAACCTTACCTATAGACTCACATAAGGATTGAAACTAGTATTGAGTGTCTTTGAACATAAATGGGATGATTAAACTACATATAACGAGGATGGAAATAATATTTCAATAATAATAAATCAACATAATTTATTATATCATATTATATAAATTGTCTACTAGTTGAAACAAACCATAAAAAAATAATGTAAATTTTTTTACACTTAATGAATATATAGTCAAATAATAGAGAAAGAACATCATATTAGGTAATAGTAAATGAAAAAAATTTAATCAAAATTATAAGACACATTGAAAAAAATAGAATACTAATAAGCACTTATAATATATCTCTATTTCCACGACAATTTCATCAAAGTTTCCAATTGTATTATATAAATCAGTTGTATATACATGTAAAATTTAGAATAAAAATATTCACTAATATTTCATTGAATTTTCTGAGAAAAAAACCATCTAGTCTACCACTGACGGTGTTTCAAATTGAAATATGTATATATGAAAATTTATTAAAATATTGAAAATGAAATCATAAAAATCATAAAAAATGCTCTTACTAAGATTCCATAGACATTAACTACTTGATCTATTAATGAAAACACATTGATTTAATAAAGTGATTGACACCATATAATATGAAAATAAACATAAAATACAATTATTAATATAACAATAACAAATATTATGTCACATAAATACCCAAATCATTTATTAGGTTTAAAATTCTAGAGAATTTTGGAATATCACTAACTAATGAAACCAATATCACTCCATTCGAATGTTTATTTTTTCCTAATAAAATATTGATTCATTATTTCTATATGTGTCTTAAATATCTAAATAATAATTTTTTAAACCTGATAACTGTCTTTAAATTTCACATTTATTATACATATTCATACAAATTGAAATGTATTGATATAAATGGTTAGATAGAATGGTCCATAAGAAAATACATAATTGATAAAAAAGAAAGCTCTTAATTGATCATAACATAATCATGTGGGTATAAAAACATAAACATTGTAAAATAACATGTCATAAAAAATCATAGTAGATAAAAATGGTTAATAACTCAGGAATAATTAAATAATGATTTAGGAATAAAAAATAGATGTCATTTTATTAAAAAATTATAATAATTTCTAAATAATCAAATACATCATAAGAATAAGTTAGTTATCACTACCGTGACAATATAAAATTTTGGAAAAAGTTTTATATGGTATTTGTTTTACTCATTAGTACCATACATGTAACATTATGATATATAAAAAATTAACCAATTTAAAGGTGGACTATTTAATTATTGGGCATTTAATAAAAATATATTTTTTACATGAATATGTATTCCACAAGAGATATTATTCATAATTTCATCATATCATAATCAAAACAAGAATTCAATGGGTTTATTAAAGATTTATACAAAACATTATAATGTGCGTCGAAGAGAAAAATTATAGATGATATAATTAAAAAATATTCCAATTGATTCATAATAAATATTAGTGAATGTTAGCATAAATAAAAACACTTTAATAAGAATAAGGGATTCATAAATTTTTTTAATGGAATGACATATGATGGGATCAACAACATGAATATTTGATACATAAAGAGAAATATTCTTAATAAAAATAATGATAATAAAATTTTAAAGGAAATACAAGAAACATAAAACCAATATAGAAATGTATTTTAGTGTTTGAGAAAAATAATTGATATGATATGATAAATAGAATTTTAAATTTTTTTAATAAATATGTAAAAAACATATAAGTGGTTTAAAAATAAATTTCTAAGGGTTGAAAAGAGAAATAATAAAACATTTATTTTAAATTAATTAAAAATATATTACTCTTTAAACGAAATGTATTTAAGGATAATATATTTTTAGTGGAAGATAACATTATACCCTAATGGAATGAAATAAAAATAGATATTCTTACAAAATATTAACATGATTTATCAAATGGAAAATTTGAAAAATAGTTTAAATAAAACTTAAAATATTTGAAATGAAAAAAATTAAATTTAAATGGAAATATAAGAAACATAACTAAAAAAGAGACAGATCTTTTATATTTTATGACAAAAATTGATTTCAAAATATATAAAAAATATTTTTTAAAATATTATCAAACATTGTTGAAAATTTTATATGCCATTGAAAAAATTCATTTCAAGGGGATGAAAATATGAAATTTAAAATGATATTTTAAAAATAATTATAAATATTTAATCCTTTAACAGAATTGGAATTAATTATTATAAATGAGTTGTGGGAGATAAAAATATACATAGAGGAATGTAATTTCTAAATTTATTCTTTTCAAACATATACATAATTTCTAAAATTAATGAAAAAAATGGTAAATTCTTTTTCTTTTAAGAACTAGGAGAATGTTTATAATAATATTAATTAAAAAATCTAGAAATAAGGAAAGACTATATTCTGGTAAATGAAAAACATGATATTCTCTTCACATGAATGTATATAATATAAAAAACTTAACAATATAGAAAATGAAAAAAATATTCCATTTTTTAAAATTGCAAATATATTAAAATATAGGAAATTTTTTTTAATAATAATTATAATAATAACTTCTAATATATAGATGATCATTCATGAAATAATGAAAATAATATGGATATGTAAGAGAATTATTCTGGAAAGAAAACAAGGGATTAGTTTAGTTCCACTTATAGGAAAACATTCTATTGAATTGTAAATCTAAGGGATTGTGAAATTAGAGGATGAAAATTTTACCTAATAAATAACAATAATATAATTGTATATGTGTTTTTTAGTCAATGGAGAAATAATTTCTCCCAATGTATTTGAAATATAAAAATATCTATTTCTAAGTGATATTGAAAATTAATCATAATAGATTTAGTAAATTTTTATAAAAAATATATTTTACAAGAAGATAAGAAATAAAATGACAAATGAAATGAATATTAATATAATAAAGAAATAATATGTCCAAAATAAATATTATTAATTATATAAATGTTATTAGATGTATTATACAATTCATTTCTCAGAGAATGAAATTTTAGAAAAATTTTCCTTTGGGAAATAATAATTTTTGAGGAAAGAATCCATACAGAAATATTTTGAGAGAAGGAAATGTAAATAAACATAAAATAAAGTTGTAATATATTATAATACATCATGTAACATCACAAGGTTTAAAATAATATTAATTTATATAAATAATAATTTAATATTAACAATAATAATTAAAAAAAATATTTATTATTAATTTATCAATTAAAAATGTTAATAAATAAATGAAAAAAATATAAAATGAATATCTTAAATGAAAAATTATCAACAATTAATTTTATTTTTTAAATTTTTAAAATAATTATTGATTGATATGTTTTAATAAAATGAATTTATTTTTAGAAATTATTAAATGATTAATTTTATATAACTTTTTTTAATAAATAAATGATTTGAATTTTAATTGAATTAAAATAATGATTCAAAATAATATATATTTTAAATTTGGATAAATTAATTTTATAAAATTAAATGTATTAATAAAAATATTAAATAAGGTTAATTTTTTTTAGTATTTTCTGATGATAATATATTATATATATATATGAAATTATATTTATATTAATATCATAAATATATATTCAATATATATGTTTATAAATTTATGAATTTTTTAAGAAAACTTTTATTTTGTATTTTTGAAAACATTGAAAAAAAATGAAAATTTTGTTGAAATCATGGGAAGAAAGAACGCTAAAGAATATTAAAAAATAAAAAAATCGTAGCATACATTGTGGTTAAGTCAAAGGTTATATCCTTATTTTATAGATGTCTTGATGCAAATAAATTTGAAATAATAATATAAATATATAATATACATATAATTTTTTCAATGAAAAATGTACAATTCAGTAAATAATATAAAATTATATTTATTAACCCTTGAAAGATCACATATTCCTATTTTGGCTTCCACAATGTGCTTCAAATATAATATATATATACATATACGAATCTCATTCTACACAACCAAAAGACCAGAACACATCCTCCCCAAATTCATTCTATTTCTTTTTGTTGGTGTCTAGAAGCCAACATGCTTTCAATTCATGCAATTCAGTTTAGGGGGTTTTTATTTTTATTTTAAATCTATCAATTTAAGTTTTAACATTAATTTATGGGTTTAAGGGAAGTAATTTATTTAAAAAATTTATAGATATGAATCTATATATATATATATGTCAAATTATATGTAAGTATTTCATAAATTTAAGCAAATCTATGTTTAAAAAAACCTAATTTTTATTTTATTTTCAAAACACTGGGATAAACCATAACCCCTATAAGGGTATTTGAAATTAGTTCATCTATTTATCTATTTTCAAGGAACAAAAATTATATATATATATATATATATTATGCAGAGAATAAATTTTTATAATAATTGTTTTGTGATATCATATAACATATTTTTAAATAATAACAAAACATTTTTTTGTTATTGTTAATTTTAAACTATTTGTTTCATTAATAAATTTTCATTAGATAAGTTATCATTTAATGTATATTCTATCTTTTTTAGAGTTTATGACAAGTTTTAAATAATTTAAGTTGTCATTTTATATGTGATTTGTTTCTATATATCAATGAATTGCATTTACATTATTAGATATGGAAATCATTTAAGACATTACCGATTTTAAATCTAATTTAATTCAAGCATCCATTTTAATTATTAAGAAGTAATATTTATATATTATTAATAAGAACAATTCTTTCTATGTATGGATTTCTCCCATGTTATTTTAATGAAATTATATAAGAAAACAATATAGTTCATTTTAATAAATTTCATCACTAAATAAATTTTTATAATAATTTGGGTATAATTTGATATAATCCTCAAATAATGTAATATGAGGGAAAGTACCATACCACATATTTATTCATAGTCAGGTTCACTATAAATTCTTGAATAATTAAATAATGTTAAATTATGTTTACTTTAATATCATTACTAAATTATATTTTATTTCATTACATTAATATAATAGATCCTTTATTTGTTTTTAAATTTAATTATCTCATTGTCCACATGGTGTTGTTTAGGAAATTTCAGCAAAACCATCACTGTATGTTGAACATTGTTGAAGGTCATATAAATGTCTTCCATAATCACCGTTATTATATTGTTATAAAATATTTATCATTATAGTAGCACAAATGTTTATATTAAAATATATTGTCTGAAATAAATTTAAATTCTCATTATTGTCTTTATTTTCAAAATATATCTGATTAAAAAAATAAGATCATTTGTTTACAATATCATTTATGTATTAGTGAATTTATGTTTCAAATATATTAATCACTTCATAAATAATTTTTTTCATTAAATACATTTTTCTACCTTCCATGAATGGAATTGATGAATAATAAAAATTTTCATTTATATTTGTAATAAATAGGCCATAATATGAGAGACATTTTTACTTTTTTGAATAAAGGGGTTGAAGGTAGATAATGGTTGATATTTTAACATAATATAATTTCATTTTACTAATGATATTTATATAATTATATTAGAATGGCTATAATATACTTGATATACAAATGTTAATAAAATAGAACCGAGATTCTTATTTGTTGTTCATACGTTTATGATGACCTGGTCCCATATAGCCCATTAGTTTGTCATTTCATGGTTTTTGGAAAAATCATGAGATAGTTTGGAGGGATTTAAAAGGAATAAGGTATGTTTTCACTCCATGAGGTACAAAACTCTATATTGATGCATGTTCTACTAGCCATGGTGAAGAATTTATGTATATCTGGTCATAGAATGTTTCAGTTCGGGTATAATATAAGGGATTTGTCCATATTGATTTGGTTATATTATTCTAGATGTTTGACACTAAGGTTTTAATTTCCTAGGTGCCCATTTATATTTTCATTTTTTATTTTTTAGGCCATTTTTTTGAAATTTGATGACCACCATATCGTAAGATTAATGTGGTGTACTGCAAGGAAGCTGTTAGAGTATTCAATTTCTTTATTGAACATCGCACCCATTCCTATATTAATTACTATTTGAAATGTCTGAGGATACACCTTAGGTGTTCACCCTACCCGAAACATGCACCCCTAATATTTTTCAGAGCAAGGAATATTCAAAGGGATATTTATTACAAATAAGGAGTGTGTAAATTCATTATTATAATGCATGTTATTATCCATTTAATGGAGTAAATAAAAACATGGAAGATGATGAAACCACTGGGAAATTTATTCTACCCCAAGGTGAGGGGACTTGGTGTCCTGCATGGTGTCCAAAACACTATTTGTCACCCTATAGTACATGGAATAGTGGAATTCAAGGGTGACATTAACATCAAATAAGGATTATATGGCTTCCTCTATTTTTCATAGGGGTATTTTCATGCTCATGTAAGGGTATTTTAGTTATGAACAAAAAAATTAAAATTAAATCTCATTCTACAAAAACGTCTGTCTCTCTTATTTGAATCACATGATAGATAATCTCTATATTGGTAAAGAATACTATATGGGTGGTAGGATGAGTCAAGTAAGGGTTGATCATAAATATCAAGGGGGCCTTCCATCTCTATAATGGGGCATCCACCTATGATATTTTCGTCACTAAATAATTCATAACATGTATTAAAGAAATATTTTTTTATTAATTTAAATTATTTAACATCATTTTCAAAGAACGAACAAATCACTTTTCCTTATGATATTCATGGAATGATTTTGAAGGAAAGTGGAAGGTATGTAATTATTTTAATTAATAACAATTAAAATGGATTTTTTAGAATTTTTTTTATTAATATTGAAAATATAATAAAAATAGTATATTTTATAACTATATTAATTTTTATCATCATTGAAATTTTCATAATTTTAACCATCATGGGTGATAAAAGTTTCTACATTAAAATTTTATAAGACATTTTTTATTAACATGTGTCTCATGTTATTTTTGAGAGACGCGATTTTATATCTCTCACTCTCTCTGAATTGTACTACATGTTTTTGAATAATTAAATGATTGGGGGATTCATGTATCACTTTTTTTAGTGAATAATATGGGATTTTCATGCTTTTGTTTCTTTGGTTTATTAGAATCAATTAACTTATAAATATAGATAACATTAAGAAATAATAAAATGTAAGGGAGGTATTATATAATTGGTTTATTTATATTTATACATTACATTATGTGATTCCCCTAGATTTTACATTCTTGGTAGTGAAAACAATGAACAGTTAAAGGAACGAATGAAAAAATAATGGGAAATATATGAGAATGTATTTCTCTTTGAACCGCAATTATCAATGGTAAACAAATCCTAGTTTACATTAAAATATTCATTGAAATTTCTTAACTAATATAAGTATGTTGACTACTGTGTATAGATGTCAATGAAATTTGAATGTTGATGTGTTTATATTTATGAATCATTATTGCTAATAGAATGATAATAAAACATTATAACTAAAATGGGGTTTTTATTCATTTTAAATTTAAATGTTATTGTTATAGATAATGTATTACATATTCTAATATTTTTAGTGTTTTGTTGAATTATTTATGAAATATTTATTAAATGTGATGGTCTTTTCAATATTTGGTTGATTGTTGGGTCATATGGATGTGTTATTTAAGATGTTAGTAATGCAATGTGTTTATTGACGAGGGATTCTTATCGGTTAGGATGGAATTTATTTAAAATGAATATAAAATGTAACTTATATGATATAATTTATGAAGAGAAATATTTATATGAATATAAATCAGATAACATGAATAGTATGAGTGCTGTAATTTGACAGGCTTATGATTATAATATGTGAATAATGAATATGTAATATATAGTGGAAATATATTCCAAAATATAAAAATAAAATTATATATTTTTAAATGTTCAGATGTTCCATGTGATATGGTTGTATTTATGTGGATTATGTCTGGTTGCGTTATAGAGGCCATTATGGGTGTTACTAGATAGTAGTTATATAATAATGAAGTAAGTCAGTAATTATTAGGTTGTTTTGTGGGACATAAGGTTGAGATTTTATATTGATATATATACCTTTTTATTTATATAACTTATATATGAACCCACCCATGATTATTAACCCTAATGATTCCCAATTTTTTTTATGTTCAAGGTTTTTTCACAACATTTAAATTTTATCAGGTTTATGGGTCGCTGCCCCCACTTTCCCACTATTCATTCACTAGTATGATATTGTATTAGTGGGGAAGATTCTTACAGATAGTCCATTTAGTGTATATTATTTTTCATGGTGGGTTTGGTAGAGATAACTAATATTTATGTTATTTATTATCGATGATTCATGGTAAGATGAAATTATGGGGTTAATGTCATTCATATACACGATACCCTAGAACTATGTGATTATGATGTGATTGATGCATATATGATTAGGTTTTGATGATAGTGTAATTACTAAAAAAATATGATATATATGAACTATTTTTGTGGTTTGAATGATAATATAGAAGGAATATATGAATATAATGTTGATTTTCAGTTGATGATAGTGGAAAAATATGGAGATGTTGAATTCGGGGTCTTCTAATTACAATTATCTAATAACATTTTCTCACATTGTGTATGATACATTGTGAGTGAGCCTTCGATGAGACTAGGAATTGGTAGTTGACTATGCATTCATTTTATGTTTATACTACACGTTCACTAGGTCATTATTTTTCATTAAATTCATCTATACAAGTGCTCCTAAAGAGAAACTATATACGTTAAGCTATAATGACCCAAACTATTATTAATAAAATTCCCCTTTTGATTTAATTAAATGTATTATTATATAATATTCTTATAGAAAAAACATGTAATTCCTTGGTTGTATTATATCCTATCAGATATAAATGACTGTTAATCGTCATTAACATTGATAATATTACAGGTCAACATTGATCATAAGATGAGTATAAATATAGGTTATTAACAAATCCAATTGTCATAGATAATTGATGTGATATCCCTAACTTGTTGGATAATACCCTATAAATACCATTTATCAAAGATTCTTGGGGAAATATTATGTTGACCCAAGATTAGCATACATGGACAATACTTCATGAATACTCATAAATTTACAGAAATACATGCCCAAGGACCATTATAGATTTGTGTCTTTGGAAACATGGAAACAAAATATTCTATCCAGGTGAATGATATTCCATATATCCTATAAATATCTTCACCCTTATAACATATACCTTAAACTATTATTCATAGCCTAGGGCTGAAAACATAAAAAATGGGTGATCTCAATTTCTCGGTAAAGGTAAATAAGGGAGACATTTAAGCTTAATTGCGATAATAAGTGTTTGAGAACATGAAACTGAAAAAAATAAGATCATACCCTGCATATCAAAGATTATTTTCAGGAATCATGAAATAAAGTATGGATGTTCATAAGACATGAATCATTAGAAAATAAAGAACATAATCCATGAAATAAAAAAATTTGAATAAAACCTAGAATTGTGGTAGACACAAAAGCATAGAATGTGATGTCCATATTAGCCAAGGCATTGCATTCAATTCCATCTTGGTAGAAACTGTTCACTCCCCATACCATCTTGGTAGTCATAGATCAATCCCATGTCCATCTTTGTAGCATTATTTCACTCCTCACCCCATCTTATTAGTCATGGTTCACTGCCTTGGTCATCTTAGTAGTCAAGATTCACTCTCATGACCATCTTATTACATCTCATGAGATACAAAGATTTACCCAAACCATGGAAGGGAGATATAGGTCCCTCCCATCTCATTGACAAATCATACATACATGTTTTATATATAATAAATAATCATATAATAACACATGAAATGTAATGGGTATCCTGAACATGTAATCATATCATATCCTATTAAAAATATTACATGTTTCACAATCATTTCATCAAAATGATAACCCATGAAAATATGTGGCTTTCAAAATCATATAACCTGTGAAAGTGAAATAGTTTCAAGAACATCATTCCATAACATCATAATCAATTTATTGAAATAATATTAATGGTTCCATTGAATAAAATCCCCATAAATGCATGAGTTTCATCAATGAATGTAATCTTATTTGGGAAATTTTTTTGAAAGATCCTTTAAAAATATTTCATGAAGAAAATATACTTTCTTCTTTTAAAAACAATTTTTGGCACATAAACCCTTTTGAATACAGTATTATTGGTAAATTAACATGAAAAAGAAAAAATTAATCTAGTAAAAAACTTGTAAACCATTTTCATTGAAACTAATATAGAATCTTGTAAACCACTTCAAAACAATTTCCTTAGAAATATATAAAAGACTCTTAAAAACATTCATAGTCCATAAACACTTATTAAGAAATAAATATATAATGGATATGTAAATAGCTATATATTTATGTATAAGTTTAATAGAATACATTCATGGTTAGTATATACACCACACAAAAGAATTGAGTGGTGAATAAGGCACAAATCTAATGGAAATAAAGAGTGAGATGAAATTCCCATACTTTGTGTCTTGACTCTTATAGTACTCATTCAAACCTCCTGTATAATAAATATAAAATTATTGTACAGATATAAAAGAACAATATTCATAAATATAATACCATATATGGGATTATTATGCCTTTTTATTACATTAATTTTAAAAATTATATGTTATGGTTTCACTTCAGGTAAAATATGCTTTATTTTACACGTGTGTCATAATTAATTAAATCTATGGACCTTATATTTATATCATGATTTCCAGAATGTATACCATGATTTAAATATAATATATATATTTAGTATATTTTTATTATAATAATCCCTATAATATATAAGTATCAAGTGGAATACACTGTTCATGGAGACGGTAAGCCGTATGTATGCATTAACGCGATTTCTGTTTAATTTTCAGGTTAAAAGAAAGAATGTAAAAGACATATATGTATATACATATATATATATATATATATATATATATAATTATTAGATTAGTTTTATAAAATCATATATATCATATATATTCAGTTAATCCTTCATTAATACCTTCTATGTAGTGCATGAACAAATAACATTGCATAAAGGGGTAGTAGTCCACACTTTCTCTGATGAAATTTTCATTTTAACACAAAATGGAACATATAATGATATGTGTCCTAAATGAAGTAAATAATATTAAAAAAAATATAATATATAAAATATATAAAAATAGCGAATATCCTAATTTTCACCATGAGAGGATATAATGGAAAAAATGAAAAATCATTGTTTGGTGAGGCCGCATTCCATCATACACGTAAATAGTATGTTTGTTTCCCATTAGATGTAAGTGTTTGTATGTGGAGGTCGAATACCTAGAATAATAACATCCAAGTATATTTATAATACATTTTTTGTTATAAAATCATTGAATATGGATATTTGAGGGTTTGGATAATGAATATAAAACAATTGAGTTTGAGGGACGGTATAACCTCTTAATCAGGTAACTCCTTTGGGTTTAGGCCAAAAGGCATCCTTGGATTGATTTCATCCCAAGGGGAAGATTCAAGGTCTTAGGAAGGTAATTTCTGTATATATTTGGGCATAGCGTTTTTGAACCTACGTGGGTTGATATGTGTGTGAAAGTGGAAGGAGAGGAGGTCATCTATAATTAAAAGGGGAGACCCTCTTATAAAATTTTGAAAGAAATAAACCCCAACCAAATTTTCTTTATATGGTGAAATAATAGTCCAAATTCAATACAATAGAGGATATGGTCAAAATATGGACCTAAAAAGGGTTTTTATAAGTTTATAGTTCTTTTATGTCATTAAGGTTATGGTTTAGTTCCTTATCAAGCATTATTTAACCTTAATTATAGAAAATATTTTTAATTACTTCACTAATATTTTGGGTAAAAAAAATTTGACCTCATTTGAAATTATAAGTTATTCTGATTCCAAATATGGAATCCATTTTTTCTAATTCAAAACATAGATGTGTGAAAAAATAATTTAAATTTAATCCCACTGTCAGGTTGACAATGCATGTTTTTAATGTAAAAATGTTCAAAAGTATGCTATATTTTTATATTCTATTCCTAATTGAAATTGAATCCAATAAATAAAATTTGATTTATTGATAAACAAATATATTCTAATTAAAACTTGTAACCAATTTAATATAAAATTTATCATTATAAATAAATTATATGAAAAAGATGTTCTGAGTAAAAATATAGTATTTTTAACAAATATTTTAAAAAAAACTTTACAGAAAAATTACAAAAATTATACAAAACTAATTTTTTATGATTATATTTAAAATATGAAGTATATATTGATATATTAACTTTATAAAATATCATAAATTTTTCTTTAAATTTGGGTCTTTTTTAAAATGCTATAAAACAACCTTAATAAAAATATTGGGTTTTATGTGTTAAATTAGTATTAATATTATCTTATGCTTATAAAATTGATTGGGTGATTATAAAAAATATTTAAATTGATATATAACCCGTATATTAAAATAAAATTACATACTAATTGTAATTAATTTAATTTATCATGATTAAAACATCTTTTTGAGCACAATAATAGATTTTTATAAACATACTCTATTTTTATTCAATTTTGTTATTACATTCATCTCTAAATAATTTGAAAATATTTATGTCAATTTATTTTTTTAAAAAACATATACTTACATAACGTAGAAAACAATATGAATACAAAATAAATTAATAGTTGTGTAATATATTATTATATATTCTAATAATAATGTATCGATGCTCGGAAACACTCGGTCATGCATGTTATGTAGGCCATCATGGAAGGTCTTTATTGCATGTAACCCAAGGTAATCTCAATGATCAATGTAGAGAAATCTAATATTTATGATGCATGTAGTTTAGGTAAACCAAACATAGTTCTTTAATATTTATTAAACTATTTTTAGTGTTTCATGAAATGTAGAATATCAAAGTATTAATTTAATTTCAATGAATTATTCAGAATAAATTGGGGTGTAAATTTATACCCCCATTAAAATGAATTTATCCCTATAAATATTTCTAGGATATCAAAGGTTTAATACTTGAAAGTTACATTCATGGAAACCATAATTGTAAAAATTATTTCTAAAACTTCACAGAGAAAGGGGAAGTCGTAATGATAATGGTTACCCAATGTAACATATAACAAGGTATCCACATTGGAGAACATTGGTTCGGAGTGAATATTTTTCATGGAGTAAATTCATAAATATTTATAGGGATTGATTGTGGTCATAAAAAAAGTGAATGAACAAATATACTTTGAGGGCCCAAAGACATAAATTTTTATGGATTTCAAAGTCCATCAGTTCAAAAAAATTAAGGAATTAGGAAAACATTTCATAACAGATTACGAAAGTGGAGTCATTCATAAAATATTTTAATAAATTTTTCCATATTTTTTTTCATTAATAAATTTAGAATACATCCAGTAAATCATAGAATTATTTTCTATAAATTAATTTTTATGCATATATAATTACAATACAATTTTAATAAATATAAATGCTCAAAAAATAATGATTATGCTAACTAATTTTCACATAAATGATTTATATGTATTAATATATAAACATAAAAAATAAAAATCCCACTTCATAATGAAAATATTCTCATAAAAAATTATTATACATTAACCATGAAATTTTATAGTACAATGGTAGGCAGGAAACCCTTTTCGTCATTCAGTCATCAGTTCAAGACCGATGGCCTTGCTATAATTTATTGGTTGTCAAATGAAAAATGTGATATCCTTTTGTAAAACCACACAAATATAATTTCTAAAATAAATAATATGTAAATCCTTAAAATAAGGATACCCACTAAATAGTATTTGACCAGGTTTATCAATTCAACCTTAATAAATAAATAGTTCATATGAGTTTTATTATAATCCTTTCATGAAATGTTTACCATATAAATAATATAAAAGTTGAAAATCCTAATCAATATAAAGAGGGTTACGAAATAAAATTAACATTGATAACACATATATGAAAAACATCTCCTTATTGTCACATTATAAACATGTGAATACCCTCATCATATATTCACTTGAAGCATGGTGACAACCTGAATTACCATAAATAAGTATGGAATAAATGCTTGGTTCTTTATTCCAATGGTTATTGGAAATATTCCATAAATCCAAGAAGTTTTAAACTTCATCCATTAAATCATACAATACTTTTTCAATAGATCCTTTATCAGTTCAAGGTAAAAAATATAGTATATTTATTTGTTCACAACACATATATCTTTATAAAGAAAAAATTATCTTAACATAAAGATAATATTAAGGGTTAAAATCCCTTATTAAAAATTTCACCGTTTTAGTAAATCACATTTACATTCTATTAGAAAAATTCAACATAAACATGTAAATCCTTAGTGAAAAAAATCCTTGTATATTTGACTATTCATATAACATATTTTTTGAATCCAAATACCTAAAACATTTATTATTACACTTCATTCATATTCCATTAACAAGGATATATCATCCTATTACAAAATACATCTTTCCATTCACAATTCATCTATAGTATCTACATCATCTGAAAAGTAACCATTACTCACACCACATTGATAATATACAATAGGAGGATTCATATTGGGATATTGAGTTGTGTAATGACCATTTATTCCTCTTTTAAATCACTTCCCTATATTGATAACCTAGGGAGGCCAAAAAAAATTCCATTTAATTAATAAAACTCTTTAATTTTACATTACCGTCGATAACTTTGTACACTTCATTAACACAATAAAAACACATTATTGTTCCTCTAATACATTTATATAAGTGATTTATTCTACATTCATGGTATATGGGAAATCATATCATCATTCCTCCAGGGTCTCCATTACCACAAACCCTCTTTGAACTCATTCCTTCACTTCCTTGTTGAGTCCAAGGGTTAGTTATGGGACATATTTTTGATCATGTTCCTTGAAAACTATTTAATAATTATCTCAATATCTTTCACTCTATTTATCATCCCACTTAGATTCTCTTCAAAATGGTATCCATCACATTCAATATTAATTAAGTTCCTTATATTGACAAAACAAAATATCATAGTGCGAGGATTAATTATCATGTCATAAAACTACATATTCATAGGAAGAGTTAATTATAGGATGTATAAATAATTACACCTTCCTTGATAAATGAAACCCTTGGTTTATTTTAGGTTATTAATAGTCATATTATATTCAAATACTTCCTAATAGCTTGTGAATAGTTTGTGAATTTTCAAATCATATCTTCTAAGATTTTCCAATGGGGAGTGTATTAAGGATCTTTGTTAGGTACCAGATTACTCTAAGTCTGGCCTTGAACATCTTTTGAGACTTATTACCCCTAGGTACATATATGCGAGAGCCATATCCACATCTGGTATCCAAGAAAGGATATATTTCTTAGAAATCAATCACTATATAATTTTTCAAAATCCTATGAACATTTCATAATATTTGACTCATCCATATACATACCCTTAAAGACATAACTAGTTATATACATAGAAATGTACCTCGAGCCCTCACTAAAGTTTTGTCATCCTAATTTCCAATGTTTGATTAAATCATTCCTTTAATACCAACTATAGTGACCCAAGATTAACATAAATGGATATATCATCAATTTAGATGAATACTTTGTACACTCCACTAATACATGCCCAAGGAACATAATAGTTTATTTTCATTGGAAATATGACAAAAAATCTTCTATCCTGGTGAATGATCTTCAACATCTCATGTAAATACTTCTCAAAAAAAAACATTTTTTTATGATTATTCATTATATGCATAAACTGTTTAATTTATGTTAGGTATTTTACAATTTTGGAATTATGTATTGTGATTCATAAACTAATCTATCATATTCCACTGTGTAGAAATGAATCCTAGTGGAATGAATGGAAACTATATCAATGCACATAATCCATGCTGGGATTTCCGTCCTACTCAAGATAATTATAGTGGAGCTGGTGATACAACTGGGGTTGAACAACTTATTGTCATACTGGGACAACTCACTCAGGTTATGAATAACAATTTTACCCGTATTGAGCACCCTGATCCACATCATAGAGGATCAATGATATACAGATTCATGAGGGAACATCCAAAAACATTCAATGGGACTAATAATCTATTTTTAGTTGAGAAATGGATATGTTCCATAGAGAAAATATTTCTTGCTTTGGGTAGTAGTGAAAGGGGAAAAGATATTACAAAAATTTATCACCTCATGGGAGATGTCGATCTATAGGGGTCATTAATTCAAAACATAAAATAGGATAAATAAGATTCAAATATATAATAGAGGGAGTTTTAAATGATTTTCTTAGAAAAATAAATTTCCTCATGACCATCGAGGGGATATGGAAAGACAATTTCTGAGTTTGAGGCCAAATAATGATGAGAATGTCGCAAAGTATGAGGTTAACTTTACAAGGTTAGAAAAGAAAGAAACAGATTATATATGTAACCCAAGGAGTAATATTGATTGAGTATTTGATGGGTTATAATTATTTCTCAGCCGAGCATTATTCTCAAATCCTTATAATCATACAAAGATATTGTCTCATGTGGTATCAAGACTGAAAAGGAATTATCTACGTCTTGTGACTTTTATTCAGAGAAAGATAATAAGAGATCTGATGACCACTCTGAAAATAGAAATTAATGGAAGAAGGGAAAAGCTGAATTTCCATCCAGTAGTATATATGGGAAGAAACCCCCTGGTACATTCTTGAATGGAATGGGAGTCTGTTATAAGTGTAGAGAAAAATCCAACAAAGATCTTTGTTTCAAGGGAATGAAAGAGGTAATCAATGTTGAATGATATAATTGTAGAGAAATGGGGAATTATTCAAATGAATTTCCTAAGTGTTGGGAAAACATACATTAGAAAAGTCCAAGGGAGCAAGGACAAGATTATATGATCACTAATGTTGAGGTTTAAGCTCTTAATGACACGGTGGTAGGTAATTTAATGGTTTCCTCAAATTTAGCCAATACATTATTTGATTCGGGATCATCACATTGTTTCATATCTTCCCAGTATGATACAAATATTATAAATTTCAAATTTGATTTAACAAGGGATTTGATAGTCAAAACCTCTCAACGAAGTATCATTGCAATACTTTTTTGTTAATATGTTCCCTTGAGGGCATATAAACATTCTTTATCTATTGATCCCATCGTCATACCCAAGATTTAATTTTATATAATCCGCAGTATGTATTGGATTTTGGACTATGATGAAAAACTCTATTGTAAGAAGGAGGTTACAATTTTAGATGATGATATGGAGTGCCTTCTCTTTAGACAGAAATGTCACCACCTAATTTCTATATAGATCCACCCCAGTATCTCTACTAAATTCAATTATTGGGAAGGAAGATAATGAAATAACTATGGGTGAGGAAATGAATGTTCAAAAACAGGATGTACCTGTTGTTTAAGAATATATTGATGTGTTTCTAGAGGATATACTTAGGCAGCCTCCAGAATGAGAAATTGAGTTTTTATTTCATTTAATTCCTAGTTCGAGGCCCATATCAAAGACAAATTATTGAATATCCACTGTGGAATTAGTGGAAATAGAGAAACAACTAGAGGAATTGAGTAATAATGGATTTATTTTCCCTAGTGTTTCATCATGGGAAGCCCCTCTTTTTTAAGAAGAAATATGGATCTATGAGGTTGTGCATTGACTACAGATAGAACAATGATGTTAAAATAAAAAACAAGTATCCCCTACCACACATTGATGATTTATTTGATCATCTTCATGGAGCAATATATTTTTCCAAGATTAACATTCGATTTAGATATCATCAATTTTGAGTGAAGAAGGAAGACATTTTGAAGACAACATTTCGTACTAGGTATGGGCATTATGTGTTTACAGTAATTCCCTTTCAACTGACTAATGCACCCTCTGTATTTAGGGATCTAAGGAATAGAGATTTCAAGGAATATATTCATGACTATGTGGTGGTATTTATTGATGATATCTTGGTATACTCAAAAATCTACGATGATCGTGAAAATCAATTACAAAGTATTCTGAAAACTCTTAGAAGAAATGAATTATATTGGATGTTTAGAAAGTATGGATTCTAGCTTAAAGAGATTTCTTTGCTTGTCAATATTGTTTCTAAGGATGGAATCTGTATTTATCCTTCAAATAAAAAAACAATATATTAATGGCCCGCACTAACGAGTATAAATAAGGTACATAGTTTTATTGGTTTAGAAAGCTATTATCGACGCTTCGTCAATTATTTTGCCTGACAGGCTAACCCATTAACTAATATCACACATAATCGGGTTAAATTTTTTTTGGAAAAAAAGAGTGTGAATAATGTTTAGTAGAACTGAATAGAAGATTATTCAACGATACTATATTGACTCTACCATCAGGGAATGATGGTATTGTTATTTATAGTGATGCTTCCATGAATGGACATGGTTGTTTCCTTTAGTAGAATTATAGAGTTATTGTCTATGCATCAAGACATCTAAAAATTCATGAACAAAACGATCCCACTCATGATCTTGGGTTAGCAGCTATAATCTTTGCTGTGAGGATATGGAGACAATATCTCTTTGGTGAAAAATGTGATATATATACAGATCACAAGATTATGTAGTATATTTTATCACAAAAATAACTCAACACGAGGCAAAGATGATGTCTTAAACAACTCACAGAATATGATTTCACTATACAAACCTACCTAGGGATGAAAAATATGTTGGTAGATGATTTGAGTAGAAGGAATCATAGTGTTTTGAACAATATTAGAGGTGAAATGGATCCTAGGTTCATGGATCTAGTAATGATAGATCTGGGAATAATAATGGAAGGTGAAACATCAATACTTTTTCAAATGGTCTCCAAACCATCTTTACTAGAAAAGATAAAATGTTTGCAGACTAATTATGAGGCATTTCAAAATAAATTAAAGCTATAAAATATTGGAGATTATTAGACTTCATATTTGAAGATGAGATTTTAAAATTTGTGAAGAGACTTTGTGTTCATGACACACCGGATCTAAAAAGATAATTGTCCTATGATGCTCATAGAACCAATTTCTATATACAACCTGGTAGCACTGAGATATATATAGATTTGAAGAAACATTATTTTTGGGACATCATGAAGAGGGATATTACTTATTATGTGTCAATATGTATGGTTAGTCAATATGTGAATCCTAGAAAACAACATCCTAGAAGAATCATGCAACCTATTCCCATACCATAGTAGAAATGGGATGAAATTGCCCTTTATGGATTTTTTTATTGTGATCCCTGTTTCACTTCAAGATTCTGGAAAACTATTCAGAAGGACATGTATGTTGAACTTCATTTGAGCACTGACTACCACACTAAAACTAAGGGACAATCAAAATGGACTATTCAAACCATAGAAGCATGTTGAGAACTTTCTCAATTGACATTCATGGTATGTGGGATAAATATTTAACTCTGGTAGTATTTTCCTATAACAATATCTTCCATTCAAGTATTCATATGGCACCATATTAAGCATTATTTGGAAAGAGATGTCACACACTAACTTTTTGGGATGATGTTGGTGAAAAAAAACTCACAGGCCCAGAACTTTTTATGGAATAATGGAAAATTTGAAGATTATCAATACTCACATCAATGTATCTCAATGTAGGAAAAAGAACTATGTCGATAACCGAAGGAAGGATGTGGAATTTCAAGTAAGAGATCATTTTCTCTTAAAGGTATCTCTATGTAAGGGTGTTATACATTGTTATTATAAGGGTAAAATAAGTCCTAGGTACATCAGACCTTTAGAAATTCTAGAACGAATACGAGTTGTAGATTACCATTTTCCAATGACTCCAAGTCTCTCCAAAGATCATGATGTGTTCCACGAATCACTTTTGAGAAAATACATGCCTAACCCAATGTATGTACTCACCTATGATGAAATAAAACTAGAACCCAACCATTCTTATTATGAGGAGCCTGTCATTATTCTTGATACCAGAGGACTAGCGCTATGAAACTGGATGACACAATTGGTAAAATTTAAATGAAGAAACCATAATATGGAAGTGGTAACGTTGGAACCTGAGTAACTTATGATGATTAACCACACAAATCTATTTATGCAGTAGTCTTCTAGAAATTTCGACGACCAAATTATTTGAAGGATGGAAGAATGTAACACCCAAAAAATCCTTGGTATGTTTGTCTATGAATAATGCAATAGCTTGTGATCCCCATTTCACTTCAAGATTCTGGAAAAGTCTTCAGAAGGACGTGGATACTAAACTTCATTTGAGCACTGCCTACCACACTAAAACTGAGGGACAATCAAAATGGACTATTCAAACCATAAAATCATGTTGAGAACTTTCTCATCTAACTTTAAAGGTATGTGGGAAAAATATTTAACTCTCGTAGTATTTTCATATAACAATATCTTCCATTCAAGTATTCACGTGGCACCATATTAAAACCCCCATAAAAGTAGCTCAATGTAAGAAAAAGATCTATGACGGTAACTGAAGGAAGGATGTGGAATTTAAAGTAGGAGATAATTTTCTCTTGGAGGTGTCTCTATGGAAGGGTGTTATACATTGTGATTAGAAGGGTAAAATAAGTCCTAGATACATCGGACCACTGAAAATTCTAGAACGAATTGGAGTTGTAGATTACCGTTTCGTAATGCCTCAATTCCTCTCCAAAGATCATGATGTGTTCCACGAATCACTATTGAGAAAATACATTCCTAACCCAATGTATGTACTCACCTGCAATGAAATAAAAATAGATCCCAATCATTCATATTATGAAGAGCCTATGATGATTCTTGATACCAGAGGACTGGTGCTATGAAACTGGATGACTCAACTAGTAAAATTTCAATGGAAAAACCATAAGATGGAATAGGTAATGCGGGAACCTGAGGAACTTATGACGAAGAAGCACCCAAATATATTTATGTAGTAGTATTCTAGAAATTTTGACAACCAAATTATTTGACGGATGGAAGAATGTAACACCCCAAACATACAAGGTATGTTTCTCCTTGAATAATTCAATAACTTGTGATCCCCATTTCACTTCAATATTCTAGAAAAGTCTTCAGAAGGACCTAGATACTGAACTTCATTTGAGCACTGCCTACCACACTAAAATCAAGGGACAGTCAAATTGGACTATTCAAACCATAGAATCATGTTGAGAACTTTCTCAATTGACATTCATGATATGTGGGATAAATATTTAACTCTGGTACTATTTTACTATAACAATATCTTCCATTTAAGTATTCATATGGAACCATATTAAACATTATATGGAAAGAGATGTCACACACAAACTTGTTGGGATGATGTTGGGGAAAGAGAACTTGTAGGCCTAGAACTTGTTATGGAAACAATGTAAAAGGTGATGATTATAAAAACCCACATCAAAGTAGATAAATGTAGGAAAAAGAGCTATGTCGATAAAAAAAGGAAGGATGTGGAATTTGAAGTAGGAGATCATTTTCTCTTGAAGGTATCTCTATTGAAGGGTGTTATACATTGTGATTAGAAGGGTTAAAAATGTCCTAGGTACAACAGACCATTGGAAATTCTAGAAAAAAATTGGAGTTTTATATTACCGTTTGGAAATGCCTCCAAGTCTCTCCAAAGATCATGATGTTTTCCCTGAATCACTATTGAGAAAATACATGCCTAACCCAACGTATGTACTCAACTATGATGAATTAAAACTACAACACAATTATTCTTATTATGAAGAGCCTGTCATGATTCTTGATACCAGAGGACTAGTGCTATGAAACCGGATGACTCAACTCGTAAAAATTCATTGGAGAAAACATAAGATGGAAGAGGTAACGTGGGATCCTGAGGAACTTATGATGAATAACCACCCAAATCTATTTATGCAGTATTATTCTAGAAATTTTTACAATGAAATTATTTGAAGGATGGAAGAATGTAACACCCCAAACATCAATGGTACGTTAATATTTGAATAATGAAATAGCTTGTGCTGTATAAAACTTTGACTTCCAGCAAACCACGACCAATCAAACTAGTTGTTATGAATAGTACTACCACCTTTTTGAAATTTTAAAAATTTTATTTTTCCAAATGTACATCAATTTTGAATTTGCAATATTAAAATTACCATAAGGTGATTTCTTTTATTTTTATGAAAATATTCATTTATTAAAGAATTTTAAAAAAACACAACATTATTATTTAAAACTAATATTTTATATAAATAATTATTTATTTTATTTAAATTTATTTTAGGTAAAATTTCATAAATAATATAACTATATGTTCAATGTAATTCATTGGATTCATTTTATAATAATATTAGGTGGATAAAATATAATTTAATATTTTAACGTCTTTTAAACAACTTCTAGGAACATTTGCAAATTTTCATAAAAATAAATTTTACCGCTTATGTGAAGTGAATATTAAAAATCTAAGAGACACAGTTGAAATCAATATGTATAATGTGGATCAATTGGATGAAAATAATTTTATCTGAATTGTAACTTTTGAATTTTATTTCCCACAGTTAAAATTAAATTGGGTAATTAAATGTAAAAATGATATTATAATTAACCTAACACATTTAATAATTGTATTGGAGAATTTTTTTTTTACCAAAATCAACCATAGGAATAAAATAATATCCTTTGTTCTACTTGGATTATATTAAGATTTTTTTTAATTTAATGAATAGTTAAAGTGTTAAATTAAATTTTTAATAACTAAACCATATTTAATATAAGGTTATAAATAAGATAATTTCGACTATAAATATTCATTATAATGATAAAATTATTTCCTAAAAAATCGTTTTTTATTTATATTATTTAGAGATTAAATAAATAAATTTATTTATGACACAACGATGATGCAGTAATTACCTTATATTGAAAGATTAAAATATTTAATATTATAAATATTAAAATAATTGTAAATTGAGTCATTTATGTATTCAATGAATTTTATAGGTTAATATGACATGTCAGTGTCGATTAAATGATTTTTTTGAAATGATTAAGTGGTTAGGAATTTCTCAAAAACCAAATAGTAAATATTTTCAAACTTGACATAAAAGAGTTTTTAAAACAAATACTATATTATTAATTGATATAGTATTTGAAAAACACCAGGATTGGCCAAAAGACATAGATTATGTTATATATATCAATAATAAACCATTTGGGGTTCTCTTGGAATTTTATAGTATCTCTATTAACCATTTATAATAATAATAAAAGAATTCATGGTAAAAGGTAAACTATTTACCTAAGAGTAATATCTAAAAGATATGGTTAATATGGTGACCTAAACCTATATATAACCCATTTTTTAAAGTTTTTTGACCTATCCCCACATAATCATTGAATTAAATAATTTTTTATCAATTAGAACCTGAATATTACTATATGAAAAATTAATATTTCAAGCTTTTCCTATGGTGACCCTCACCTTTCTTATAAAATAGTACTTCCCCTTCTCTACAAATCACAACTCCAAAGTCATTTGGATTGGATATATCCTACTCAAATTTCCTCCCAACTATTCTCTATTAAACTTATATTCCATGCATTTATCATAAGATAACCTAAGGAGCCCTTTTGATCAAATCAAAAGGATGAATCGGAAAAAGATTTAATAATTTCATCACTTATTTCAAAGTTCTTTTTTTCTTCCACTTCCTCTTGATTTGTTGTTTCCATAACAAAATAATAACTCTAGTAACTTATACATACTGTGATGTCATTATAAATATGGTAAAATTATATTCATTATTTTATCCATCATATGAATGAAAAAGTCACCAAACGTGCGTACGTACGACTTACCGTCTCCATGTCGTGGGGTAGTTTGTTATTCAACACTTCATTATTTGGATTCATACAATAATAAGTATAATTGATTTAAATAATAAATATAACATGTTAATGGTCTTGTATATATGATATAACATACGATTTCACCCTCAATAGAATGATATTGTCGCTCGTGCGTATGTATGGATTACCGTCTACACGAACGTGAGGAGATTCATTCCCGGTCATAATCATTCAAGAATATTTTTCATTTTATGATTAATAATAAAGGTTAATAAAATAATATCAATCTAAATATGAATAAAATAAATCATATCTATACCAACTATGACTTATGTAACAGAAAATATAAAGGAAAACAAATCAGTTAAGACTCGAAACAATGATACTACTGAAATATTATTAACAAAGAAATATTAGAAGATCGTATATGATATCATATTTATGTAAATGGTACATATATAATTTAATAACCATGAAATAATTATTATACAAGAGTTTGACATATCCTCGACCAAGAAAAATTACAAGGTAAAGGTTAATTCTATAATCTCATCATTATTTGTGGTTGTTTATATGTGAGTATGTACTGTGACCTCTTTATCGTCCACATCTGTGTTTCTTAAAAAAGTATTTCAAAATATTTATAGTATTTCCTAGAATATGGTTTAATGTCATTTATATACTTTTTTACTATTTATAAAATGTTTATAAAGTAATATTTCATTTGATTCCCAAATAAGTACCTTTAAAACCTTTTCGACAAAATTAAGGAAAGAATGTTTTTTTAACTTGTATGTTCAGTGTGGCTATTATTCGCCATTATAACACCTTTGAAGCTTCTCTTACAAGCTAATATGAATATTTTAAAAATTATTTTTTTTTATTTTATAATTATGTGACCTTTATGTGATTTCAAAATAAAAGACATATTTATCTCAAATAGTATTTATTTCATCTATGTCAACACCCTTTGATGGATTTTACACTTGTAATAAGTTGATTTATTATGATAATATCTTCAATATTGTATTGAATGTTTTGTGATATGTTGGATGGTGGATTTGTTATTTTAATAACATTTATGTTTTATGGATAATTTATTGAAATTTCATATACTAGTTTTAATGTGAATGTTTATGTTATGTTTCAACCTTTTCAAACTAGAAATGCATTTAACGTAGTAAGTGCCGGTAGAAGCCCGCTATTACTCCTCGATGCATCGGTAGGTCTCATGAGACAAACTAGTGTCTTGTTACAAGCCGTTGAAAAAATCATATTTGTAGTCTTGGCATGATCCCATTACTATATAGTTGTGATGTTCGGCATTATGCATTCCATCATTATGAAATTGGGTATTAATATTACATGTGATTATTGAACTAGTAGAATATCAATGTGAATAAGTAATTAAAGTCATTTGATTTATATTCTCTATATTATGTGGAAGTCTATGTTTAAAAATATTTTCTTTTAGTCTTATATATTGCCTTAAATTTTTATGCTTATTTATGAATGTTTCCTCCATATTGTTATCCTTACTCAGTATCTGAGCTCGCCCCTTTCTTATGTTTTGTTTTTCTTAGGATGTGAAGAAGTATATTATGACTGACCTGCAGGGATATGCTATGGGATATGTGTGTATTATTTGAAGACTGAATGTTGTTGTTTTTTATTTCATAATGTAATGTAAACCATATATTTGTATCTATTAGTTAGAAGGCTACTGAACTGATCAGTCTTTCGGGTCATGATTTTTTGTATCATGCCAATGTTACGTAATAATGCACCATATCTTGGTAACTATGGTCGAGGCGTTACAAAAGTGGATACTTTTTTTGGTATTTAATAATTCATTGAAGAAGGGATTGGGGTGTGTGTTAATGGAAAATGATTAAGTGATAGTCAACGCTTTACGGAAGTTGATTGATCTGGAAAAAAATTACCGAGTGTAAGAGATAGAGTTACTTGCACTGATCATTCCATTGAAAATCTTGAGCAATAATCTCGTTGGGAAGAATTGTAAGATATATATATATATCACAAAATCCTCCATTATATATTCATACATAAATAGATGAATATTCATGAACGAATATGATTTGAGTTGATCACGAACTACGACTTCTCAATCCACTACCATGAGGGAAAGGAAAATCAAGTGGCAGACAATATAAGTATAAAGGATTGAGAAATTATATCATTAATGATAACTGAGAGGAATTTGATCTTCTTATAAATGAAAAATATGGTCATGGGAATTATACAAGAAGGATCATCATCAATCATTTCACAAATGATTGCTCAACTGTCTCTTTTAAAAGATATAATGGATGCTCATCAAAATGATGAGGAAATTAATAAAAATTTAAATAATATTAGAAATGGGAAATCTTCAGAGATTAAAATTGATGATGAATGAGTCATACGATTTGGGTCGTGACTATGTGTATCATCCAATCAAGACAAAAATTTCGTGATTCTGAATTACGCACATAGCTAGACATTCTCTATTCCTGAAGGGAGTATAAATATGTATTGAGATATTTGAAATAATTATTTGGGTGACAATATTAAGAAGGATATCATTGTGTATACATCAAAAGGTTTTATATGTTATCAAATGACAGGAGAAAAGAAAAAGGTATATGGGGATGATGAAACCATTACACATACCAACATGAAAATGGGACAACATCGCAATGGACTTATTCACTAGACATTCGAAGAAATACAGAGGAAACAATTCTCTATGGGTTATTAAGGATCATCATACAATAAAAACTCAATTTACCTCAATCCAAGAGTACATATCACTTGGTGAAACTGAAAAAATATACATCAAATAAGTACTAAGTATGCATGGATTAACACTATCGATTGTATATGATTTCGATTCGTTAATTACTTCCACGTTCTGAAAAATTCTACAACATGATCTATAAATTTAGATAATGTTTATTATGGAGAATATTCATCAAATAGATGGTCAATCTATGTGATCTGTTAAAAAATTCATGATATATTGATACAATGTTATATGGACTTCAATGGAGGATGTAATCAACATATCCTGTAGTTATGTTCTCATACAATAACAACATCTTATCCAACATCAAAATATATCTATATGATTTCCTTTAATGGAAATGATATAGAATGTAATAATCTTGAGATGAAGGCGGTGAGAATAATCTTATAGGACCTAAAATGGTTAAATAAATTGTAGACATGGTGATAACCATTCAATAACATATCATGGAATACCATAAACGAATGATGATATATGAAGATAATCATTGAGGAGGGCTAGAGTATAATATTAGAGACCTAGAATTCTTCTCCATATCTTTATAGAAGAATGATATGAGATTTGGGAAGAAAGAAAATCTTAGTCAAAGAGACATGGGTCCCTTTGAGATTCTTGATCTCATTAGAGTGGTGTCTTATCGTCTTGCATTTCCACCTAACCTATAAAAATTACATGATATATTCTATGTATCCCTCTTGAAAAATTATATACTAGACTTCTCATATATACTGAATCTGTAGTTATTTAATTGGAGAATTAATATTCCAGTGAGGAGAATCCAGTGCTGTTCTTATATTGTAGAGAAAATTTTCTAAATATAAGATAATGGAAACCATGTCATTGTTTTTTGGAGAAAGAAATCATTTGAAGAAGAAATGTGGGAACTGGAGTAAGTGATGAAACTGAATTACCCTAATCTATTTCAGTGTGGGAAAAGAATTTTTTTGGACGATTATTTTACGGTGAAACATTGTGATGTCCTGGAGTCTTAAAAATAAAAATCCCATTTTAATTTAATTAAATATCATACAATTTATTATTGTTATTAAAAACATATTCTCTTCCTTATTTTTATTATATCTTCACAAATTTTAATGATAGTTAAGAATCATCACCATTGATAATATATCTATCGAACAGTGATCATATGATTAGTAAAAATGCAGTGTTTTAACAAAACCAATTATCACAGAAAAATGATGTGATCACCTGACCGAATAGGATCTAACCCTATGAAGCCCATTTATCAGTGCGTCCATGGGATATAGCATATCTGATATTTTTCCCCACCATTTTCAATATGAGATCAAATAACTTACACATGATGGAATGCGTTTAGGGGACAATTTAAAACTCAATGAGATCATTACCCAAACCATGTTTTCCAAACCACCCAATGAATGTCTCACCAACTCACACCTTACCTATAACGCCCTGACCTCAGAAGCCCAAAGTCAATGCATTATATTAATACATTGGCATGATTACAAGGAATCATGTCCCAAAAGACTGTTCAATTTATCAGTCCTGGAAAATAGATTACATACATAAACATTACATTACAGATTAGAAAATAAAACACAACATAACTGATCCATTCAGAATGAATTTAATCCCCTAGCTTAACACTACTTATCAATCATAAAACACTTCTTAGAATCTTGGGATAATACAACCTAATAAATGGGTGATCTCAAATGCTCAGTAAGGATAAAAATATAGCAGAAACATTCACAAATAAGCTTATACATTTAAGGAAATGTATAAAACTAAAACAAAATCCTTTAAATCTTAAACTTCAACATAATATAGAAAAGATAAATCAAATAATTCCATTTATTTATTCTCATGGATATTATACAAGTAAAATAATTACATTCAATATCAATAACCACCTTCATAATTATGGAATGTATAACGTCAGACTTCATAACCAACTAGTCAAGGCCTTGGGCTAAGACTACCAATAATATTTTGTCAAGGCCTTGTGCCAATAAATTTGTTTGTCTCATGTGAAATACCAATGAATCGAGGAGCTATAGTGGGCTCCACCTGTCAATTACTAAGTAAAATTCATGGCTCAAATGAAGAGGTTTAAACATAACATAAACATTCGTATTAAAATTATCATATGAAATGTCAATACTTTATCCATAAACCATGAATGGTATAAAAATAACACATACACATTCAAACATATCAAAAAACCTTCAATATGATATGGATGATTTTTGTCATAACAAATCAACCATCATCAAGAATAATATCCCATAAGGGATGTTGACATAGTTGAAAATGATCAGTAAAAATATTTGAGAGGAGTAAACCTGTTTCATAAAATCAATTACAAGTCACATAATTTATAAAGGAAGTCCGCTAAAATATAGTTTTGAATCAAATTATCCCATACCACTTTGTAACTTTTGAAATTAATTAACATTTTAAAACATTCATGTCCATATAGATAAATCCTTAAAACCATTTTGAAAACATGGACAGTAATGGTAATGTTTTAGAAGAATAAATCTTTAAAACATTTAAAATGATGTTTTAGTAAAAAAAAATCATTAAAAACAATCCCTTTGAAAACTTTTTTATGAATCATGGACACATATAATAAATATGTACTAGTAGATACTTACATAGAAACAAAATCAGATAATAATGTGATTGTAGAATTTACCCTAACCTTGCACTATCCTTTGGTCGAGGGTATGTTTAACCACCTGTATAATGACCATTGAATGTTATTAAATGATACCAGAACCATATTCATATTTATTATAACATACATGATTCATTTATGACTTTGTACTACCTATTTAATTATGATTTCCATGTTGAATTAACATTTTGGAAAATAATCGCTTTCATTATTGAACATGGTTTAACTTGTTATTCTTGATCGTATATTTTTTATCATGATTTACATACTTCCAAAATATAACACACGATTTATATAACATAAATAATTACAATATAAATATATTGTTAAGTAAAAATTCTTCTTTTGGCTTTTACATCATGTTTTGGAAATCACAAATATATTCTATGACTTGTTTTGGAAATCTCAAATGTATTCTATCATATGTTTGTAAATAACAAATTGTCTTTTATCATGTTTATCGTATCGTACGATGTTGATCGTACCGACCAAAACGTATCGTACTGACTCTGTCAAACGTATCGTACTGACTCTGTCAATCGTATCGTACTGACTCTGTCAATCGTATCGTACTGACTTTGCTATTCAGATGATCATTATTTGTTTTGGTACTTTGTCAAAAACTCTCTCTGCATAGGAATCGTACTCATGTTTTACATTTCTATATATCTCTTATCCTAACAAAACGATGTCGTTGAGTTAGTTATATACTAATCAAAACGGTGTCGTGCTTTCTGTTTCAATATGACAGTTGGAGGCAATATGACCGTTGGAACCCGAGGCCTATAAATAGGAGGTCATTTGAAGCTGAGAAAACAACGATGAATAAAGAGAACGAATGAAGAGACTCTGTGAACTACGAAGATTCTAGAGAGAGACACCGACTTCTCTCATCAGCTTTGTGCGTCCGATCATCGTATCGAGGGCTTTCAAGTAATTGAAAGACAGAGGTGCCGATTACCTGCAAAATCGAGGGCTGCCGGGGATAGGCAGACAGACGTGCCGATCATCGTATCGAGGGCTGCCGGGGATAGGCAGACAGACGTGCCGATCATCGTATCGAGGGCTGCCGGGGATAGGCAGACAGACATGCCGATCATCGTATCGAGGGCTCATCAAGGTGTTGGTGAGACAGGCCTTTTATCCTAGGTGAAAGGATAACCCTTCTCTTTGGGTTAAAAGAATTGTATTACTTTTACATTTCCGCTGTTACTTGTATTAGAAAGGGATTTGTATTGTTTCCTTTCTTCTTTACATATTCAATTGTAATTGTTTCAATTACATTCATTCTATTACATATTGTATTGATTGGTTCTATACGCTTTAAGGTAGAATCATTCATATCTGTATTACTCTGATTATTGTGTTCATCTTGAATACAATTGTTTTACATAACATTAGTATTACAATACATCTTACCTTTTACATTCAATACAATTGTGGGTGTTTGTATTTGTATTAGTTTAAGATCATTTAAACTAATCTCTTTGTTACTAAATCTCAAAGGTTTTTAAACCTACAATTCACCCCCCTCTTGTATTGTTCCATCTAATAGACTTTTTTATCGACTATTCGATCCAACATATATATATAGTAAATATATATATGAAATGTAAAACACAATTTATGGAGATGGTATGCCGTACGTATGCAATTTATGTCATTATATGTTTTAATTGAAAACAACATTTTTAATCAAAAAAATTATTGTTCTAAATTATGAATTTGAATTTTTTTTGAAGTATAATTAGATTATATTTTTATCCTTTAACACAATTTATGTCATTATATGTACTTTCATATTTTAATATGACATAAACCCATTTCAATCTTTTGATAGTTTTTACTTTTTTAAAACACATTTTTTGGTTTTGAAAATGGGAATTATTTTTAAATCCATTAATTCAATTTCTATATTTTAACTTTGGTAAAATATAATTTTATTGAATTAGTAATTTCATAATTATCTTAGGTTGAATTTTTGGTATTTTTTTTGAAAACATCCAATTTTTGATGAATAGTGAAAAACAATGCGTTATTGTTTAAAATAGACTTTTTTATTTAAATAATTATTAATTTTATATACATTTAATTTATGTCAATATATATATAATACCTATATAAGTTCAATTTAATTTATTGGAGTCAATTTAAAATAAAATTTTATGTATAAATTTTTATTGAACTTTTTACCATCTTTTACCTACGTTCTAGGAGCATTTGAAAGTTTTCATAAAACATAATTTAACACTTTTGTGAGTTGAATTTTAATAATCTGAGAGAAATAGTTGATATCAGCAAGTAAAATGTTTTTCAATAAGATGAAGATAATTTTTTGTGAATCGTAACTTTTGACTATTATTTACCACGATTAAAAGTAAATAGGGTAATTAATGGTAAAAATGGATTTATTATTAACATAACACATTTCCTAATTCTATTGGATAAGTTTAATATGACCAAAAACAACCTTAAAAATAAAATATTATCCTTTAGGTCAACAAGGATTAGAATAGGACATTTATTATTATTTTATTTAAAGAAGAGTTCAAAGTGTTAAACTGAATGTTTAATATCTAAACCATTTTTAATATAGTCTTACATATAAGATAAATTCGACTATAAATATTAATTAAAAATGTAAAAATATTTCTTACATAATGGTATTTTATTTATAATTTTAAGACATTATAAAATTAAATTTATCTATGACACAATGATGATTCAGTGATTACATTCTTAAGGAAATATTAAAATAAATGATATTATAAATTTCCATAGAAATATAATTTGAGACTTTTAATTAATTAAACTAATTTTGAAGGTTAATATAACATGATAGAGTTTATTTTATAATATATTTTGAAGTGATAAGGTTGTTATGACTTTACCAAAAACAAAATAGCAAATTGTGTCAAAATTGACATAAATTAGTTTTTCAATCAAATATTATATTATTGATTGATATAATATTTCTAAAATATAAATATTGGACCATGGGATTTAATAATATTATATATGTAATTAATGAACCACTTTAGGTTCTCTTGGAATTTTATAGTATGTTTATTAACCATATAGTGTAAGAATACAAGAATACACAACAAAAGATAAACTATTTAACTAAGAGTTAAATCTAAATGATAAGGTTAAAATGGCAACCTAAACTTGTCATAAACTTGTTGGTTGATAGGAATTAGACCCATAACCACATAAGGCTCAATATAAATTTCTTTTTATCTGCTATAAATATAATATGATGGTATAATAAATTAATAATTTAATCTTTTCATAAAGTGACCCTCACCCGTCTTATAAAAGGGGACTGCCCCTTCTCACAAAATCAGACCACCAAATCCATTTTTCTTAGTGAACCCCTACCCAAATATCCTCCCAACTTCCCTCAAATAATCCTAGATTCCTTATTTTAACCATAAAGCCAACCTATGGAACCCATTTGATCAAATCAAAAGGAAACGGCCGAAGAAGAGGTAATAGTTTCCCCACCCTCTTTCAAGTTCTTTTCTTCTTCCACTTCCTCTTTCTTTATAGTTTCCATTAAAAAAATAATAACTGAATTACCTTACACATACTATGATGTTATTATAAATATGTTAGAACCATATTCATTATTCTATCAATCATAATAATGATAAAGTCACCATGCGTGCGTGCGTACAGCTTACTGCCTCCACGTCGTGGTGTAATTTTTTATTCAATTCTATGTTATTTGGAAGGATATAATGAAGAGTAATATGTTTAAAAATATTTACAATAACATTAAAATGTCTGTAAAATTAATATACCATCCAATTCCACACCTTTTAATCATTAAGGAAACAACATCGTCGCTCGAGTGTACGCATGGATTACTGTCTCCACGACGCGATAAGATTTATTTCCACATTCACCATTCAACGATGATTACAAAAATATATATTATTAAAAAGTATGTAATATATGACATAATAATGAAAATTAATATATATATATGTATGTACTTACATATATTTTATTCAGTTAATTCCATTCTATACGATATGAAAACCGAAACATCATTTATGCATATGTAAGACCTACCATCTCCATAAACAGTGTTTTACATTTCATATATCTATATACTATATATATTTATATTATAAATATATATGTTATATAAATCATGTTTTATATTGTTGAAGTATGTAAATCATGATCAAAATGGTATGATTAAAAATAACAAGTTAAAACATGTACGATAAAGAAAGCAATTATTACTCAAAATGTTAATTTATCATGGAAATCATTATTAAATGTGTAGTATAAAGTCTTAAATGAATCATTTATTATATAATAAATATGAATATCGTTAAGGTATAATTTAATATCATGCTACAATCATTATACAAGAGGTTAAATGTACCATCGACCAAAGGAAAGTGCATGGTAAGGGTTAATTCCATAATCTCTTTATTATCCATGGTTGTTTTTATGTAAGTATATACTAGGACATATTTATTATCCATGTCAATGTTTCATATAATTTTTTTCAATGGGATTCATTTAAATGGGACTTTTTTTTACTAAAACATCATTTTAAATGTTTTAAATATTTATTCTTCAAAATCATTCTCATTAATGTCCATGTTTTGAAAATGGTATTAATGATTTATTTATATGTACATGAATGTTTTAAAATGTTCATTCCATTAAAAAATTTCAAAGTGGTATGGGAATATTTGATTCAAATATATCTTTTAAACTACTTCTTTTATAAATTATTTGACTTTTAAATGATTTAATGAAATAAGGATATTTGTCTCAATGATTTTTACTGGCCATTTTCAACTATGTCGATATCCATTATGGGAAATTATTCTTGATCAAGGTTGATTTATTATGTAACCAAGAGTCCATATAGTAATTAAGGGTTTGTGATATTTTGTATTATGGATGTGTTATTTTTATACCATTCATGGTTTATAGATAATGTATTGACATTTCATATGCTAGTTTTAATAGGAATGTTTATGTTATGTTTAAACCTTTTCATTCGAGGAATGAATTTGACTTAGTAAGTGACGGGTGGATCCCGCTATAGATCAACGATGCATCGGAAGGTCTAATGATACAAAAATGGGTCTTGGAACAAGGCATTGACAGATTTTTATTTGTAGTCTTGGAACAAGGCCTTGACTATATTGTTATGATGTTTAGCATTATGTTTTCCATCATTATAAAGGAGGCTATTGATATTTCATGTGACTATTAGACTATTATAATATCCATGTGAATAATTAAATGGCATTATTTTATTTATCATTTCCATATTATGTTGATGTTTAAGTTTAAAAGGATTTTTTTATACATTTTTTAAATGTATATATTTATTTTTGAATGTTTCCGCTATATTGTTATCCTTTCTGAGCGTTTGAGCCAACCCCTTTCTTATATTTTATTTTTCAAGGATTCAAAGAAGTGTTTTATGATTGATAAGAAGTGTTAATCAAGGGTATTAATTGAATTCTAAAAGGATAATTTATGTTATGTTTTATTTTCTAATGTGTAATGTAATGATCATGAATGTAATGTATCTTCCAAGACTACTAAACTTATCTGTATTTTGGGACTTGATTACTTGTAATAATGCCAATTTATTAAAATATTTCACTCACTCTGGGCTTCTAGGGTTAGGGTGTTATATTTCGTATGAAAGGAAGTTTCGCACAACCTTGGAAATATATTTAGATAAAATTTGATTAAAAAACATTACCCTAAGAAAAAATTTGAGGATTAGTGTAGAAGATCTTCCTAGAATTTTGGTAATGTAAAAACAATGTTTATTTTCATGTAATGCATCCTTATCTGGAAACGAGTATGTAGAGGTGGATCTGGCACATATGTACCTAGAGTGAAAACTCCGACATAGAGTTTTGGGAATGACCAGGGGTATCCAGCTACATGACAATGGCCATTGCTTCACTCTTGGTTATGACACTCTCGGGAGATATGCTTAGGATAATTTACATTTTCATTATAAGCCATTATGAAGGATTTCAGAATAAATAATTCCTTAACGAAAACATTTTATGATTATAGATTATATGCATAATCTTTTCAATTTACATTAGGTATTTTACAAGTTTAGAATTATGAACTTCTATTCCTAAACTAACCTATTGTATGACACTATTTAGAAATAGAACCTAGTAAAAGGAATGAGAATTACAGTAATACACATGATTGAAAGATTAAGAAGGATAATATCTTTCATGGTATTAAGAAAATATTTAAAAGGGAAATAGTCTCCCATGTATTATAATCTTATGAAGAAATAATATAATTTGTTATTAATATATATAAATAATTCTCTGTGTCCTATGGATTTGAAGGGATGAAAGAGAAGAAACAGATGGGAGAGAGAAAGATGGATAAAGGGAAGTGGGAATGAAGGGTTTTCCCATATATGTTAGTCATAGAATCAATCACCTTGGTAAATGTTTTAAGGGAGTGGGAGTTTGTTAGAAGTGTGGAGAAAAAAAACACCATGTAAATGATTTCAGGTGTAAGAAAATGATTCTAATGTACAATGCTTCATCTGCAAGGAGTTGGGAAACTTTGTGAATCCATGTACAAATCATCAGAGTATACCTAAAATGATTCTATTGGATAATAATAATGTTATAATACTACTGAAGATGAAGAAGAATAATTATATTTCTTATGTTGTTATTAAAGTATGGATTCATTTGAGTATTGTATTAATAATGTACATGTTATAAGAATTATAGAGTATATAAGGATTTTATTGCAACACTATTTCTTTAAGGACTTAAGAATTTGTGGAACCAAGAGAAGTGACTCAACAACAGGTTTAATATTTTGGAAAGTATATGGTCAAGAGAAAGATAAAATATAATATGGTTTTTATACTGAGGTTGTAATTTAGGAATAATATATGATTGATTTGGATAAATTATATTGGATATTCTAGTCTACCTTGAAACTGATTAATTATTTTTATGTTCCATCATTGTTGGAGTTTACAAAATTTTTGGATATAAAGAGTACATATAGTATTCTATAAGGAATAAGGGGGGATTAATGTAATAAATATGGTTTTATGGTAATTTAAGGTGTTATCATGTTTCAAAATAATACATGATGAAGTTATTCACATGTTATTACGTGGAAAAAAGAATCTTCATTGTGTTTACCTTTCATATAAATTTTGGACTGTGAATTTGGACAGATGTATTTTAGAAAATTCTAAAGGTTGGAATGGATTATGTTTGAAATTTGATAATATTATTGAGGTTAAATAATTTCTTATGATTATTTTTGTATATTTCTAAAAAGGGAAACCCAGGGGTCAGGCGACATCCCGTTGCGTCCAGTAAGGCTGCGAGACTTGAACCCGCAACCAAAGGGTGACAAGGGTGCATCTCCTACCACTGGCCTACGTTATTTCTAGGTTTGTATAATGATTTTTTTTAAATAGTCTTAAAAATTAATTAAAAATTCATTATTTTTAGAAACCCATATGATTAGGATAAATTGAATATTTTTGAATTCTATTATCTGTTTGAGTGAAATATGAATTTGAGGTAGGAATTATTTGAAGGATGAAACTCTATTTGACAAGTATATATTTTTTTCTCTTACTCAATGATGAAATTAATTCTCAAACGTTAGGAAAGAGATCTTAGAACAAAAAATGTGTTATCTTAATACCTTATTATTTGTTGAACTGATGATATTTTAAATCATCATAGATCGATGGCTTTGAGGACCTCAATTGTACAATTTTTGGTGATTGATGAGATCAATCAATCCCTATAGATATTTAAATTTTCCCTCTAATTATGTTTATTTAATTTAAAAAAAATTTATCCTAATTGATATCATTATTTTTTTTGTGACCATTTCATTTCCCTTTGCCTCTTATTAAGACTAAATTTTTTAACCCAAATTTAGATGTGGGTTTTCCAAAAAGGTATTTTTTCTATTTTAGACCATTTATTTTTGAAAAATAATTTTAAATTGCAGGGAAAAAATTTATTTAAGGATGGGATAATGTAACAGCCCATGATTTTAATAGTACGTTATCTCATTAATATAGTTCAATATCTTACGCTACACGCAATACCGAGTCCGATCGCACCAAAACTTACCAAATTATTCGTTCAAAAAGTTATTATGAATAGTATTAACTTCATTTTGAATCTTATATCTTTATATGATTTTAACATTCATATTATGTGCATATTTGGATTAATATAAGAACAAATTCATTTTTTCAGATAAAAGAAGTATTTTTCAATAAATGAAATTTTACAGCCTTTTAATAGAGAACCCTTTTTGAAACCAGTATTTGACAATTTTATATGTTAAATTTAATGAAATTAAAATATTTTTTAAATTTGGGAGATAAAAATTTAGTTCGGATAAATTCTTGGTACATTTCCGATAACTTTTATATTTTGATGAATAGTGAAAAATACTAGGTTTTAATTGAATTTTTTTAATCAATATAATATATAGTGTTAAATTATGAATTTAAAATGTTTTAAAGTACAATTATATTATATTTTTATCATTTAATACAATTTATGCCATAATATGTAATTTTAATTTTAAATATGACATAAACACATGTCAATCTTTTGATAGTTTTTACTTTTTTAAAACCAGCCTTTTGGTTTTGAGAATAGGAATTGTTTATAAATTAACTAATCCAAATTATATGTTTCTAATTTGGTAAAATAAAATAATATTTTGATTTAGTAATATCTAAATTAGCATAGGGTGAATGTTTGGTATTTTTTAGAAAATATTTAATTTTTGATGGATAGTGAAAAACACTACATTATTGTTTCAAACAGACTATCTATATAAATAATTATTAATTTTATTTAAATTTATTTTAAATAAAAATAGATATAAAATATCTATAATAGTTCAATGTAATTCATTTGAGTCATTTTATAATAAAATTATATGTATAATGTTTTATTGAATTTTTTACTGTCTTTTACCCACCATCTAACATTTAAAAATTTACCAAAAACATAATTTTACCAACTCTGTTAGTTGAATTACAAAATTCTAAGAGACATAGTTTATATCGTCACGTAAAATGTTGTTCAATAAGATAAAAAATATTTTTGGAGAATAGTAACTTTTGACTTTTATTTACCACTGTTAAAAGTAAATCGGGTAATTAAAGGTAAAAATGTTATTATATTACCCTAACACATGAAATAATTATAGTTTATAAGTTTATTTCCATCATAAACCACCTTAGTAATAAAATATTATCCTTTATGTCCACTTGATTATATTAGGAAATTTATTATTATTTTATATAAAGATGAGTTAAAAGTGTTAAATTCAGTGTTAATAACTAAACCATTTTTAATAAAGGGATACACAGAAGATAAATTTGAATATAAATAATAATTATAAATATAAATATATTTCCTACATAATAGTATTTTATTTATAATTTTTAGACATTATATAATTAAATTTATTTATGACACAATGATAATGCAATAATTAACTTCTTAATGAAATATTAAAATAATTGATATTATATATATCCCAATAAATATAATTTTACACTTTTAATAAATTATACTAATTTTCTAGTTTACTATAACATTTTAGGGTTGATTAGATAAAATTTGTTTTAAGTGATATGGTTTTTATGACTTTTACAAAAACAAAATACAAAATAGTGTCAAAATTGACATAATTTTTTTAAAAAAACTATATTATTTATTTATATAACATTCCTAAAAATATACGGTTAGGCAAAAGGACTTTAATAATATTATATATGTCATTAATGAACCACTTTATGGCCTCTTGTATGTTTAGAGTACGTTTATTAACCATACAGTGTAAGAATACACGGAGACATGGTAAAAGTTAAACTATTTTACTAAGAGTTGAATCTAAATTATAAGGTTAAAATGGAAACCTAAACTTTTCTAAAAGCTATTAGTAGAGATAATTTAGACCCATAACCACCTATGTCTAAAAATATATTCATTTGGATACATTATAAATAGAATATGTTTGTACAATAAGTTAATATTTTAATCATTTTCTAATGTGGCTCTCACCCCTCTCATAAAAGGGAACTTCACCTTCACTCAACATCACACCTCCAAATCCATTTGTCTTGGGAAAACCCTCTCCAAATAACCACCCACATTCCCTCACATGAATCTAGAGTCCTTACATTTATCATAATGCTAACCTAACGATCCCTTTTGATCAACTCAAAAGGAAACACCGGGATAAGAGGTAATAATTTCACCACCCCCTTTCAAGTTCTTTTCATCTTCCAATTACTCTTTATTTATTGTTTCCATACCAAAATAATAACTATAGTACCTTCAAAATACTTTTATATTATTATAAATATGTTACACCTATATTTATTATTCTATCCATCCTATGAATGATAATGTCACCATGTGTGTGTGCGTACGACTTTCTGTCTCTACGTCGTCGTGTAGTTTGTTATTCAACAGTATGTTATTTGGATGGATATAATGTTGATTAATATGTATATAAATAATTAATATAACATGATAATTTCTCTGTAAAATTAATATACCATCCAATTCCACACCTTTTAATCATTAAGGAAATGACATCGTCGCTCCTGTGTACGTACGACATGCCGTCTCCATGACACAATGAGATTCAGTTCCACATTCACCATTCAATGATGATTATAAAAATATATATTATTAATAAGTATGTAATATAAGGCATAATAATGATAATGAATATATATATATATAGATTTATGTACTTAAATATATCTTATTCACTTAGTTCCATTCAATATGATATGAAATTGGAAACAACGTTTATGCGTACGTACGGCATACCATCTCCATAAATTGTGTTTTACATTTCATATATATATTTACTATATATATGTTGGATCGAATAGTCGATATAAAAGTATATTAGATGGAACAATACAAGAGGGGGGGTGAATTGTAGGTTTAAAAACCTTTGAGATTTAGTAACAAAGAGATTAGTTTAAAAGATCTTAAACTAATACAAATACAAACACCCACAATTGTATTGAATGTAAAAGGTATGATGTATTGTAATACTATTGTAAAGCAAAACAATTGTATTCAAGGTGAACACAATAATCAGAGTAATACAAATGTGACTGATTCTACCTTAAAGCGTATAGAACCAATCAATACAAAAATGTAATAGAAAGATTGTAATTGAAACAATTACAATTGAATATGTAAAGGAGAAAGGAAACAACACAAATCCCTTTCTAATAAAACAGCGGAAATGTAAAAGTAATACAATTCTTTTAACCCAAAGAGAAGGGTTATCCTTTCACTTAGGATAAAAGGTCTGTCTCACCAACACCTTGGTGAGCCCTCGATACGATGATCGGCACGTCTGTCTGCCTATCCCAGGCAGCCCTCGATACAATGATCGGCACGTCTGTCTGCCTATCCCCGGTAGCCCTCGATACGATGATCGGCACGTCTGTCTGCCTATCCCTGGCAGCCCTCGATTTTTCAGGTAATCGGCACCTCTGTCTTTCAATTACTTGAAATCCCTCGATACGATGATCGGACGCACAAAGCTGATGAGAGAAGTCAGTGTCTCTCTCTAGAATCTTCGTAGTTCACAGAGTCTCTTCATTCGTTCTCTTTGTTCATCGTTGTTTTCTCAGCTTCAAATGACCTCCTATTTATAGGCCTCGGGTTCCAACGGTCATATTGCCTCCAACGATCATATTGAAACAGAAAGCACGACATCGTTTTGATTAGTTTGTAACTAACTCAACGACATCGTTTTGTTAGGACAAGAGATATATAGAAATGTAAAACATGAGTATGATTCATATGCAGAGAGTGTTTTTGACAAAGTACCAAAACAAATAATGATCATCTGAATAGCAGAGTCAGTACGATACGATTGAAAGAGTCAATACGATACGATTGACAGAGTCAGTACGATATGTTTGACAGAGTCAGTACGATACGATTTGGTCGGTACGATCAACATCGTACGATACGATAAACATGATAAAAGACAATTGTAATATACAAACATATGATAGAATACAATTGTGATTTCCAAAACATGATATAGAAGTCAAAAGAAGACTTTTGACTTAACAGTATGTTTTTGGGAAGTGTTTGTTGAAGTAAATTTAAATTGGTGATTTTAAATTAGCTTTGGTTTTGCTGCTTGAAAGAAATTGTTTTCAATAAAAAGGGTGAAGCGTTATTGAAAGGTTTTGAACACAGATGGTTCTAGGCATGGATTGCATGGGTTGTGGTGTGTGTTCATATGCATTGGGATGGATATGGGTGAGAAGCCCACAATCATTAGGTTGGGGTGGATAAGGTCGTGAAGTACCCCCATCAAGGTTGTTCACTAAGTGACGACTTAGTGGAAGGATAATTCACCGCTCCTCAGTATAGGGAGGTCCCGGATGAATGCATGGTTAGTTGTGTGGATTTTTGGAATGGAATGAATATGCAAAAATGGAAATGTGGATTTGATTTGAAACATTTCTTGGTTTCATTGTTTGAAAACGACTTTGTTGGAAAAGGGTGTTGTTGGAAAAATGGCATTGACATGGAATTTTCCATATTGTGAGTTGTTTTGGAGTTGTTTTATATAAATTGTTTTTTATAAATGTGCTAACATGTTTTATCCCAGAGGCATAAGATGGGAAGTAATTTGGGAAAATCTACTGAGTTTCATTACTCACCCCCTGCTTTGGCACGTTGGTGCTCTTGCAGATGTCATATATCGGGTCGTTGGCAAAGGTAAAGTGTCACATGTTTAGAGCGTTGCTTCGTGACACATGGGCTAGTTCGTGATATTGGATATTGGAGATTTTAGAGCATAGAGTTGGGTTGTTTTCATATAGTCTTTGAGTTGTCTTTCAGCTATTTACTCTGATGTTTTGATTTGGTTTTCACTGTGGTAATTTTGGTTGGTTTTTGATAAAAATTAATGGTTGAGCTGTTTTGGATTGAATCCTGCATCATATAGTGGTTGTTTGGAGATGGTTTTCTGGTATGCTCTGTTGTGGTTGTTTTTAGTTAATGTGTGAATCGTCCCCGATGTATTTTGAAACCCTTCGACATTTATTTCCAGCCTTTGGCACCTTGTGGATATCGCTTAAGGCCTAGTAATGACTCGTTGAGATCTCAAGACAATAAGAATTGGCGGGTCATTACAGGTAACTAGAAGGGTACCCCACACAGGGCCTCTAAATGTACCATTATATTAGTATAGAATTTTTTTAATTATATGAACACTCTACCAATGGAATTTGATTTTCACATATCCATGTGATGTTCATAATCAGTCCCTTACCAAATTTTCTAACACATGTATTGTCTTCTTTGTCTTCTAATCTATCTAGGGGAGAAAACTATAAAAATCCACAACTATGACCTGAATACCTCTTACATGAATCCTCAAAACATAGATGTAAATTGTAAATCATGGATGGGGATAATCATTATGAATAACCCATGTTTTTAGAGGATATTAGTCACATAAAATTCTGTGTGATAATACAAGTGCCATAGCTCTTAGTAAAAACCCAGCACATCACTCTCGTGCAAAACACATAGATGTTAGGCATCACTTTCTTAGGGATCACACACAAAAAGGAGATATTGTTTTACAATTCATTGGAACGCAAGAACAACTTGCTGACATTTTTACAAAACCTTTACCTTCCGATAGATTTGAATTTATAAAACAGAAGCTAGGAATGATTACATTAAAATAATCATTCATATCTACTTCCTGTTTTACATATCTCCTAATAGTAAGGAACTCCTCGTAAAAAGGGGGAGGACATTTCTTTCTGTCTTTATGCTTATTTTATCTTATTTTCTTCAACTATTTACTTTTTGGATTGTTTTGTTTTCTGTTTATCGTATTGACCATTTCAGTTTTTCTGTTTATCGTATTGAAATTCTTTTCCATCGTATCGTTCAAAAGTTTTTGAATCGACCGATGATGGTATTGAAATTCTTTTCCATCGTACCATTCAATAGTTTTTGAATCGACCGATGATGGTATTCAAATTCTTTTCCATCGTACCATTCAATAGTTTTTGAATCGACCGATTATGGTATTCAAATTCTTTTCCATCGTACCATTCAATAGTTTTTGAATCGACCGATGATGGTATTCAAATTCTTTTCCATCGTATCATTCGATTTTTTTTTATCGACCGATGATAGTATTGAGATTGTTTTCCAACGTACTGTCGGTTAATAGTAACAACTATTTTCCATCGTACGGTCCGATCATAGTAATGACTTTGTTTTCCATCGGCATCATGATTTTTTTTTTCTTCTTACGATTGTGTTTACTTTTGATTCATACCAAAACCAGCAATCACCTTATGTTCTCCGACAGGTTTCTTTTCATTTTTTTTTATTTTATTTTCTTTGTTTTAATCCTAACCATTGATCTGGTATTATCTAATCTTGACCGTAGAATATCAACGGTCATCTCTTTATCGCCTATAAATACCCCCCTCCCCTCCCCAAACCCACATTGAAGTTTCAGGAATTGAGGTGAAGCTCTGCTCCACCAGCTATAAACCATCGTACGATTCTCTCATCGGCAGAACCTTTATGTCTCAATCTTCTGCTAATACTCCTGCCGAAATGTCTTCAAAGACTTTTACAGAGAAAGACTTTCACAGAGAAAGGTTAGTATCTCGAGAATTTTTCGATATGTACGATTCTACAATCAAGAGGATTATATTGTTTCAAGGATGGGAACATCTCTGTGTGGAAAAGCCTGATATTCAAGATCCAGTTCTTTTTGATGAAGTTTGTCAGTTTTACAAAACCGTTTCTTTCGACAAAGATATGACTATAAACTTCGCTGTGTACGATAGAAAGTTATCTATGTCTGTGAAACAAGCGGCACATTTTCTGAATGTTTCTATTGAAGGCGATGCATTCTGTCCATCTCACAAACTACCAGAGGAAGTTGGTACGTTTAATAGAGAAAGTGCTGAAAAAACTTTGTTTGTTGTTAATGAGGGAAAGAGGAAAGTTTATCATCTTTCACCGGACAATCGGTTTGTCACTTTATGGATGAAAGGTTTTCTTGTCCCAAGAAAAGGGGATAGAGAAACCCTTAAAGTTTCTGATGTCTTTATGCTCGACTATCTTGTGAATATGAGGAAAGTAAATCTCATGGGATATATTTTTGAAACCATCAAGAATGTCAAGAAAGGAGGGATTAAATCCCAAATAATAATGTATCCAGCCATCCTTACGAAATTCATTCTTGAGAGTATGAAGTTTTGTAACATTCCTTTGAAAGGAGAACCTATGGATTTGTGGCCGTCTTTGATTAATAAGAGTACGATGAAAAAGCTGAATGTTTGTTTTGATTCAAATTCAAAACTTTTTGTCAGAGATGTAGAAGATGAATTGGCTCAAAATCAATCGGCACCTATGCCAGCCAAGGACAATAAATCCACCGGTGTTACTCGAAAGTCTGATCCTCAAACTAGTTCAAAACCAAAGAAGAAGCCAAGGTACAGTAAGGAAGTTGTAGCCAAATGGAGAAAGGACAAGGAACAAAGAAAGGAAGGCGATCCGAAGTTTGGTCTTGATCCTGCTGAGGCCTTTGCAGAAAGAATAAGGGTAGAAGAAACCCTTCAAGCTGAAAAGAAAAAGAAGACTCTTTTGAAAAGAAAGGCTCAGGACTTTGATATCTCTAAAGTCTTGAAAGCAGTTGAAGATGCTAGTGCTCAACTAACTGTGGAAGTACATCAAGAGCCCATCGTACAGAGTCTGCCTGAGAAAGAAAAAGGAAAACAAGTGATAGAAGAAGTGGAAGTAGAAGAAGGAGATTTTCTGTTAGAATTTCTTCAAAGTTCAAAGAAAAGTAGAGAGGAATCGCTTCAAAAGCTGAGCGAAGGTGTTCAACAAACTCCTCATACCGATCAGGAAAGATCTCCGGACAGGATGTCATCTCGAGAAAAGCAAGATGCTCAATCTTCTCAGTCTGATAAAGTAGTTGTCATTAGTGACAGAGTGGAAGATGAAAGAAAACAGAAAGAAAAAGCGAAAGGGAAACAGCCAGTTGTTGATACAAGCAGATCGTATGAACTAGCATCGTACGATGAAGATACTGATTCAGAGCATACAATCTCTCTCAAGAAGAGTGATTACATTGTTCATGTTTTGAGAAGGGTGGAGAAAACAATTCCTTATTTCCCGAGGCTGGAAGGGAAGATTGATTTTATTACTGAAAATCAAAGGAAAAAGTTTGTCTCTGTAAAAGAATTGAGAAAGAAAGTTTTGTCAGTAGAAGCCGATCTGAAAGTTCTTTCGGAAAGCTCAGTTGCTCATAAGAAAGCTTGCAATAAGATGACCAAGTGGTCATACAAAACTGAAAGCTCAATCAATGATCATGAATTAGCTATTGAAGATATAAGGAGGTTATCAAATGAGCTAGCAATTGCTTTCAACAAGCTTGATAAAGAAACGGTTGAAAGGCTGAACCTTTTGTCTTCTCAAAGAACCGATGTTCCTTCAGTGAAAGACTTGCAAGATAGGATGAATGCTTTCCAATCTGAATTCTCGAAGGTTTCATCTTTCCAAGATGAAATGGTTTTACTGAAGAATCAAAATTCTGAGTTGTCCAAGGATAACAAGACTCTGCAAAACAGAATTGATACTCTTGAAGAAGTAATCAGAGTCCAGGAGGAAACCATCAGAAATCAAGATCAGATTTTTGCGGATCAACAAGAGCTTCTCAAAACTCAGGGTGAATCAATTTCTGAAGACAAGAAGGAGATCAAGAAGATGAAAGTTGTGCTTCATGAGCTTATAAAGAAAGAGAAGGAAAGAGAAAACAAATGATTGTTGTATTTGTTTCTTTTGGAACTTGTTTGTTTTGTAATAACTCTTATAATCCTTTCTCTTTTATCCATTGTCTTGTATTACTTCACTAACTCTTCTAGATAATTCGAGATTCCTCCTTTCTTTTTGTAAATCACAAAGGGGGAGAATATTTACAAAGCAAAGATTGTTTTACAAAGGGGGAGAATGCATTACAATGCTCTTAAGGAAAATCTATGAATACAATCCTTAGGAAAGTCAATACCTAAGGGGGAGTTAGTTGTATTCAGTTTCTTATTCAGAAGAGTTTTCAATAACTCAGGGGGAGATAAGTATTTCTTGATTCATTTACTTTGTGTGTTTGTGCTTCCCAAAAAGGGGGAGATTGTTAAGTCAAAAGTCTTCTTTTGGCTTTTACATCATGTTTTGGAAATCACAAATATATTCTATGACTTGTTTTGGAAATCTCAAATGTATTCTATCATATGTTTGTAAATAACAAATTGTCTTTTATCATGTTTATCGTATCGTACGATGTTGATCGTACCGACCAAAACGTATCGTACTGACTCTGTCAAACGTATCGTACTGACTCTGTCAATCGTATCGTACTGACTCTGTCAATCGTATCGTACTGACTTTGCTATTCAGATGATCATTATTTGTTTTGGTACTTTGTCAAAAACTCTCTCTGCATATGAATCGTACTCATGTTTTACATTTCTATATATCTCTTATCCTAACAAAACGATGTCGTTGAGTTAGTTATATACTAATCAAAACGATGTCGTGCTTTCTGTTTCAATATGACCGTTGGAGGCAATATGACCGTTGGAACCCGAGGCCTATAAATAGGAGGTCATTTGAAGCTGAAAACACACTGATGAACGAAGAGAACGAAAGTGACTCTGTGAACTACGGAGATTCTAGAGAGAGACACTGTGACTTCTCTCATCAGCCTTGTGCGTCCGATCATCGTATCGAGGGCTTTCAAGTAATTAAAAGACAGAGGTGCCGATTACCTGCAAAATCGAGGGCTGCCGGGGATAGGCAGACAGACGTGCCGATCATCGTATCGAGGGCTGCCTGGGATAGGCAGACAGACGTGCCGATCATCGTATCGAGGGCTCACCAAGGTGTTGGTGAGACAGACCTTTTATCCTAGGTGAAAGGATAACCCTTCTCTTTGGGTTAAAAGAATTGTATTACTTTTACATTTCCGCTGTTGTATTAGAAAGGGATTTGTGTTGTTTCCTTTCTCCTTTACATATTCAATTGTAATTGTTTCAATTACAATCTTTCTATTACATTTTTGTATTGATTGGTTCTATACGCTTTAAGGTAGAATCAGTCACATTTGTATTGCTCTGATTATTGTGTTCACCTTGAATACAATTGTTTTGCTTTACAATAGTATTACAATACATCATACCTTTTACATTCAATACAATTGTGGGTGTTTGTATTTGTATTAGTTTAAGATCTTTTAAACTAATCTCTTTGTTACTAAATCTCAAAGGTTTTTAAACCTACAATTAACCCCCCCTCTTGTATTGTTCCATCTAATAGACTTTTATATCGACAATTCGATCCAACATATATATAGTAAATATATATATGAAATGTAAAACACAATTTATGGAGATGGTATGCCGTACGTACGCATAAACGTTGTTTCCAATTTCATATCATATTGAATGGAACTAATTGAATAAGATATATTTAAGTACATAAATCTATATATATATATATTCATTATCATTATTATGCCTTATATTACATACTTATTAATAATATATATTTTTATAATCATCATTGAATGGTGAATGTGGAAATGAATCTCATTGTGTCATGGAGACGGCATGTCGTACGTACACAGGAGCGACGATGTCATTTCCTTAATGATTAAAAGGTGTGGAATTGGATGGTATATTAATTTTACAGAGAAATTATCATGTTATATTAATTATTTATATACATATTAATCAACATTATATCCATCCAAATAACATACTGTTGAATAACAAACTACACGACGACGTAGAGACAGAAAGTCGTACGCACACACACATGGTGACATTATCATTCATAGGATGGATAGAATAATAAATATAGGTGTAACATATTTATAATAATATAAAAGTATTTTGAAGGTACTATAGTTATTATTTTGGTATGGAAACAATAAATAAAGAGTAATTGGAAGATGAAAAGAACTTGAAAGGGGGTGGTGAAATTATTACCTCTTATCCCGGTGTTTCCTTTTGAGTTGATCAAAAGGGATCGTTAGGTTAGCATTATGATAAATGTAAGGACTCTAGATTCATGTGAGGGAATGTGGGTGGTTATTTGGAGAGGGTTTTCCCAAGACAAATGGATTTGGAGGTGTGATGTTGAGTGAAGGTGAAGTTCCCTTTTATAAGAGGGGTGAGGGCCACATTAGAAAATTATTAAAATATTAACTTATTGTACAAACATATTCTATTTATAATGTATCCAAATGAATATATTTTTAGACATAGGTGGTTATGGGTCTAAATTATCTCTACTAATAGCTTTTAGAAAAGTTTAGGTTTCCATTTTAACCTTATAATTTAGATTCAACTCTTAGTAAAATAGTTTAACTTTTACCATGTCTCTGTGTATTCTTACACTGTATGGTTAATAAACGTACTCTAAACATACAAGAGGCCATAAAGTGGTTCATTAATGACATATATAATATTATTAAAGTCCTTTTGCCTAACCGTATATTTTTAGGAATGTTATATAAATAAATAATATTGTTTTTTTTAAAAAAATTATGTCAATTTTGACACTATTTTGTATTTTGTTTTTGTAAAAGTCATAAAAACCATATCACTTAAAACAAATTTTATCTAATCAACCCTAAAATGTTATAGTAAACTAGAAAATTAGTATAATTTATTAAAAGTGTAAAATTATATTTATTGGGATATATATAATATCAATTATTTTAATATTTCATTAAGAAGTTAATTATTGCATTATCATTGTGTCATAAATAAATTTAATTATATAATGTCTAAAAATTATAAATAAAATACTGTTATGTAGGAAATATATTTATATTTATAATTATTATTTATATTCAAATTTATCTTCTGTGTATCCCTTTATTAAAAATGGTTTAGTTATTAACACTGAATTTAACACTTTTAACTCATCTTTATATAAAATAATAATAAATTTCCTAATATAATCAAGTGGACATAAAGGATAATATTTTATTACTAAGGTGGATTATGATGGAAATAAACTTATAAACTATAATTATTTCATGTGTTAGGGTAATATAATAACATTTTTACCTTTAATTTCCCGATTTACTTTTAACAGTGGTAAATAAAAGTCAAAAGTTACTATTCTCCAAAAATATTTTTTATCTTATTGAACAACATTTTACGTGACGATATAAACTATGTCTCTTAGAATTTTGTAATTCAACTAACAGAATTGGTAAAATTATGTTTTTGGTAAATTTTTAAACGTTAGATGGTGGGTAAAAGACAGTAAAAAATTCAATAAAACATTATACATATAATTTTATTATAAAATGACTCAAATGAATTACATTGAACTATTATAGATATTTTATATCTATTTCTATTTAAAATAAATTTAAATAAAATTAATAATTATTTATATAGATAGTCTGTTTTAAACAATAATGTAGTGTTTTTCACTATCCATCAAAAATTAAATATTTTCTAAAAAATACCAAACATTCACCCTATGCTAATTTAGATATTACTAAATCAAAATATTATTTTATTTTACCAAATTAGAAACATATAATTTGGATTAGTTAATTTATAAACAATTCCTATTCTCAAAACCAAAAGGCTGGTTTTAAAAAAGTAAAAACTATCAAAAGATTGACATGTGTTTATGTCATATTTAAAATTAAAATTACATATTATGGCATAAATTGTATTAAATGATAAAAATATAATATAATTGTACTTTAAAACATTTTAAATTCATAATTTAACACTATATATTATATTGATTAAAAAAATTCAATTAAAACCTAGTATTTTTCACTATTCATCAAAATATAAAAGTTATCGGTAATGTACCAAGAATTTATCCGAACTAAATTTTTATCTCCCAAATTTAAAAAATATTTTAATTTCATTAAATTTAACATATAAAATTGTCAAATACTGGTTTCAAAAAGGGTTCTCTATTAAAAGGCTGTAAAATTTCATTTATTGAAAAATACTTCTTTTATCTGAAAAAATGAATTTGTTCTTATATTAATCCAAATATGCACATAATATGAATGTTAAAATCATATAAAGATATAAGATTCAAAATGAAGTTAATACTATTCATAATAACTTTTTGAACGAATAGTTTGGTAAGTTTTGGTGCGATCAGACTCGGTATTGCGTGTAGCGTAAGATATTGAACTATATTAATGAGATAACGTACTATTAAAATCATGGGCTGTTACATTATCCCATCCTTAAATAAATTTTTTCCCTGCAATTTAAAATTGTTTTTCAAAAATAAATGGTCTAAAATAGAAAAAATACCTTTTTGGAAAACCCACATCTAAATTTGGGTTAAAAAATTTAGTCTTAATAAGAGGGAAAGGGAAATGAAATGGTCACAACAAAATAATGATATCAATTAGGATAAATTTTTTTTAAATTAAATAAACATAATTAGAGGGAAAATTTAAATATCTATAGGGATTGATTGATCTCATCAATCACCAAAAATTGTACAATTGAGGTCCTCAAAGCCATCGATCTATGATGATTTAAAATATCATCAGTTCAACAAATAATAAGGTATTAAGATAACACATTTTTTGTTCTAAGATCTCTTTCCTAACGTTTGAGAATTAATTTCATCATTGAGTAAGAGAAAAAAATATATACTTGTCAAATAGAGTTTCATCCTTCAAATAATTCCTACCTCAAATTCATATTTCACTCAAACAGATAATAGAATTCAAAAATATTCAATTTATCCTAATCATATGGGTTTCTAAAAATAATGAATTTTTAATTCATTTTTAAGACTATTTAAAAAAAATCATTATACAAACCTAGAAATAACGTAGGCCAGTGGTAGGAGATTCACCCTTGTCACCCTTTGGTTGCGGGTTCAAGTCTCGCAGCCTTACTGGACGCAACGGGATGTCGCCTGACCCCTGGGTTTCCCTTTTTAGAAATATACAAAAATAATCATAAGAAATTATTTAACCTCAATAATATTATCAAATTTCAAACATAATCCATTCCAACCTTTAGACTTTTCTAAAATACATCTGTCCAAATTCACAGTCCAAAATTTATATGAAAGGTAAACACAATGAAGATTCTTTTTTCCACGTAATAACATGTGAATAACTTCATCATGTATTATTTTGAAACATGATAACACCTTAAATTACCATAAAACCATATTTATTACATTAATCCCCCCTTATTCCTTATAGAATACTATATGTACTCTTTATATCCAAAAATTTTGTAAACTCCAACAATGATGGAACATAAAAATAATTAATCAGTTTCAAGGTAGACTAGAATATCCAATATAATTTATCCAAATCAATCATATATTATTCCTAAATTACAACCTCAGTATAAAAACCATATTATATTTTATCTTTCTCTTGACCATATACTTTCCAAAATATTAAACCTGTTGTTGAGTCACTTCTCTTGGTTCCACAAATTCTTAAGTCCTTAAAGAAATAGTGTTGCAATAAAATCCTTATATACTCTATAATTCTTATAACATGTACATTATTAATACAATACTCAAATGAATCCATACTTTAATAACAACATAAGAAATATAATTATTCTTCTTCATCTTCAGTAGTATTATAACATTATTATTATCCAATAGAATCATTTTAGGTATACTCTGATGATTTGTACATGGATTCACAAAGTTTCCCAACTCCTTGCAGATGAAGCATTGTACATTAGAATCATTTTCTTACGCCTGAAATCATTTACATGGTGTTTTTTTCTCCACACTTCTAACAAACTCCCACTCCCTTAAAACATTTACCAAGGTGATTGATTCTATGATTAACATATATGGGAAAACCCTTCATTCCCACTTCCCTTTATCCATCTTTCTCTCTCCCATCTGTTTCTTCTCTTTCATCCCTTCAAAGCCATAGGACACAGAGAATTATTTATATATATTAATAACAAATTATATTATTTCTTCATAAGATTATAATACATGGGAGACTATTTCCCTTTTAAATATTTTCTTAATACCAAGAAAGATATTATCCTTCTTAATCTTTCAATCATGTGTATTACTGTAATTCTCATTCCTTTTACTAGGTTCTATTTCTAAATAGTGACATACAATAGGTTAGTTTAGGAATAGAAGTTCATAATTCTAAACTTGTAAAATACCTAATGTAAATTGAAAAGATTATGCAAATAATCTATAATCATAAAATGTTTTCGTTAAGGAATTATTTATTCTGAAATCCTTCATAATGGCTTATAATGAAAATGTAAATTATCCTAAGCATATCTCCCGAGAGTGTCATAACCAAGAGTGAAGCAATGGCCATTGTCATGTAGCTGGATACCCCTGGTCATTCCCAAAACTCTATGTCGGAGTTTTCACTCCTAGGTACATATGTGCCAGATCCACCTCTACATGCTCGTTTCCAGATAAGGATGCATTACATGAAAATAAACATTGTTTTTACATTACCAAAATTCTAGGAAGATCTTCTACACTAATCCTCAAATTTTTTCTTAGGGTAATGTTTTTTAATCAAATTTTATCTAAATATATTTCCAAGGTTGTGCGAAACTTCCTTTCATACGAAATATAACACCCTAACCCTAGAAGCCCAGAGTGAGTGAAATATTTTAATAAATTGGCATTATTACAAGGAATCAAGTCCCAAAATACAGATAAGTTTAGTAGTCTTGGAAGATACATTACATTCATGAACATTACATTACACATTAGAAAATAAAACATAACATAAATTATCCTTTTAGAATTCCATTAATACCCTTGATTAACACTTCTAATCAATCATAAAACACTTCTTTGAATCCTTGAAAAATAAAATATAAGAAAGGGGTTGGCTCAAACGCTCAGAAAGGATAACAATATAGCGGAAACATTCAAAAATAAATATATACATTTAAAAAATGTATAAAAAAATCCTTTTAAACTTAAACATCAACATAATATGGAAATGATAAATAAAATAATGCCATTTAATTATTCACATGGATATTATAATAGTCTAATAGTCACATGAAATATCAATAGCCTCCTTTATAATGATGGAAAACATAATGCTAAACATCATAACAATATAGTCAAGGCCTTGTTCCAAGACTACAAATAAAAATCTGTCAATGCCTTGTTCCAAGACCCATTTTTGTATCATTAGACCTTCCGATGCATCGATGATCTATAGCGGGATCCACCCGTCACTTACTAAGTCAAATTCATTCCTCGAATGAAAAGGTTTAAACATAACATAAACATTCCTATTAAAACTAGCATATGAAATGTCAATACATTATCTATAAACCATGAATGGTATAAAAATAACACATCCATAATACAAAATATCACAAACCCTTAATTACTGTATGGACTCTTGGTTACATAATAAATCAACCTTGATCAAGAATAATTTCCCATAATGGATATCGACATAGTTGAAAATGGCCAGTAAAAATCATTGAGACAAATATCCTTGTTTCATTAAATCATTTAAAAGTCAAATAATTTATAAAATAAGTAGTTTAAAAGATATATTTGAATCAAATATTCCCATACGACTTTGAAATTTTTTAATGGAATGAACATTTTAAAACATTCATGTACATATAAATAAATCATTAATACCATTTTCAAAACATGGACATTAATGAGAATGATTTTGAAGAATAAATATTTAAAACATTTAAAATGATGTTTTAGTAAAAAAATGTCCCATTTAAATGAATCCCATTGAAAAAAATTATATGAAACATTGACATGGATAATAAATATGTCCTAGTATATACTTACATAAAAACAACCATGGATAATAAAGAGATTGTGGAATTAACCCTTACCATGCACTTTCCTTTGGTCGATGGTACATTTAACCTCTTGTATAATGATTGTAGCATGATATTAAATTATACCTTAACGATATTCATATTTATTATATAATAAATGATTCATTTAAGACTTTATACTACACATTTAATAATGATTTCCATGTTAAATTAACATTTTGAGTAATAATCGCTTTCTTTATCGTACATGTTTTAACTTGTTATTTTTAATCATACCATTTTGATCATGATTTACATACTTCAACAATATAAAACATGATTTATATAACATATATATTTATAATATAAATATATATAGTATATAGATATATGAAATGTAAAACACTGTTTATGGAGATGGTAGGTCTTACATATGCATAAATGATGTTTCGGTTTTCATATCGTATAGAATGGAATTAACTGAATAAAATATATGTAAGTACATATATATATATATTAATTTTCATTATTATGTCATATATTACATACTTTTTAATAATATATATTTTTGTAATCATCGTTGAATGGTGAATGTGGAAATAAATCTTATCGCGCCGTGGAGACAGTAATCCATGCGTACACTCGAGCGACGATGTTGTTTCCTTAATGATTAAAAGGTGTGGAATTGGATGGTATATTAATTTTACAGACATTTTAATGTTATTGTAAATATTTTTAAACATATTAATCTTCATTATATCCTTCCAAATAACATAGAATTGAATAAAAAATTACACCACGACGTGGAGGCAGTAAGCTGTACGCACGCACGCATGGTGACTTTATCATTATTATGATTGATAGAATAATGAATATGGTTCTAACATATTTATAATAACATCATAGTATGTGTAAGGTAATTCAGTTATTATTTTTTTAATGGAAACTATAAAGAAAGAGGAAGTGGAAGAAGAAAAGAACTTGAAAGAGGGTGGGGAAACTATTACCTCTTCTTCGGCCGTTTCCTTTTGATTTGATCAAATGGGTTCCATAGGTTGGCTTTATGGTTAAAATAAGGAATCTAGGATTATTTGAGGGAAGTTGGGAGGATATTTGGGTAGGGGTTCACTAAGAAAAAAGGATTTGGTGGTCTGATTTTGTGAGAAGGGGCAGTCCCCTTTTATAAGACGGGTGAGGGTCACTTTATGAAAAGATTAAATTATTAATTTATTATACCATCATATTATATTTATAACGGATAAAAAGAAATTTATATTGAGCCTTAGTTGGTTATGGGTCTAATTCCTATCAACCAACAAGTTTATGACAAGTTTAGGTTGCCATTTTAACCTTATCATTTAGATTTAACTCTTAGTTAAATAGTTTATCTTTTGTTGTGTATTCTTGTATTCTTACACTATATGGTTAATAAACATACTATAAAATTCCAAGAGAACCTAAAGTGGTTCATTAATTACATATATAATATTATTAAATCCCATGGTCCAATATTTATATTTTAGAAATATTATATCAATCAATAATATAATATTTGATTGAAAAACTAATTTATGTCAATTTTGACACAATTTGCTATTTTGTTTTTGGTAAAGTCATAACAACCTTATCACTTCAAAATATATTATAAAATAAACTCTATCATGTTATATTAACCTTCAAAATTAGTTTAATTAATTAAAAGTCTCAAATTATATTTCTCTGGAAATTTATAATATCATTTATTTTAATATTTCCTTAAGAATGTAATCACTGAATCATCATTGTGTCATAGATAAATTTAATTTTATAATGTCTTAAAATTATAAATAAAATACCATTATGTAAGAAATATTTTTACATTTTTAATTAATATTTATAGTCGAATTTATCTTATGTGTAAGACTATATTAAAAATGGTTTAGATATTAAACATTCAGTTTAACACTTTGAACTCTTCTTTAAATAAAATAATAATAAATGTCCTATTCTAATCCTTGTTGACCTAAAGGATAATATTTTATTTTTAAGGTTGTTTTTGGTCATATTAAACTTATCCAATAGAATTAGGAAATGTGTTAAGTTAATAATAAATCCATTTTTACCATTAATTACCCTATTTACTTTTAATCGTGGTAAATAATAGTCAAAAGTTACGATTCACAAAAAATTATCTTCATCTTATTGAAAAACATTTTACTTGCTGATATCAACTATTTCTCTCAGATTATTAAAATTCAACTCACAAAAGTGTTAAATTATGTTTTATGAAAACTTTCAAATGCTCCTAGAAGGTAGGTAAAAGATGGTAAAAAGTTCAATAAAACTTTATACATAAAATTTTATTTTAAATTGACTCCAATGAATTAAATTGAACTTATATAGGTATTATATATATATTGACATAAATTAAATGTATATAAAATTAATAATTATTTAAATAAAAAAGTCTATTTTAAACAATAACGCATTGTTTTTCACTATTCATCAAAAATTGGATGTTTTCAAAAAAAAATACCAAAAATTCAACCTAAAATAATTATGAAATTACTAATTCAATAAAATTATATTTTACCAAAGTTAAAATATAGAAATTGAATTAATGGATTTAAAAATAATTCCCATTTTCAAAACCAAAAAACGTGTTTTAAAAAAGTAAAAACTATCAAAAGATTGAAATGGGTTTATGTCATATTAAAATATGAAAGTACACATAATGACATAAATTGTGTTAAAGGATAAAAATATAATCTAATTATACTTCAAAAAAATTCAAATTCATAATTTAGAACAATAATTTTTTTGATTAAAAATGTTGTTTTCAATTAAAACATTGTATTTTTCCATATTCATCAAAATATGAATGTTATCAGAAAAGTATCAAACATTTATCCAAACTATAATTTTATGTCCCCATTCTAAAGAAGAATTTAATTTCATTAAATTGAATCTATTAAATTGTCAAATATTGGTTTTAAAATGGTTCTCCATTATAAGGTGGTAAAATTTTATTTTTTGAAAAATATATCTTTTATCTAGAAAATGAATTGGTTATTATATTATGAAAAAGAAGCACATAATATGGATTTTAAAATTATATAGAGTATATAAGATATAAAATTTAATTAATACTATTCATAACCGCTTTTTGAACAGCTAGTTTGGTAAGTTGGGGTGCGATCGGACATGCTGGTGCGTGTAGCGTATGCTATTGAATTATTTTAATGAGATACCTTACAGTGAAATATTGGGGTGTTACATTACCCTTAGGGCGTTTTCTAGCACATTAATGTGATATGTATCAACAACATGACAATATGACTATTTATATTTTATTTTAAATCGAATAATATTAATATTTTCATCTTATAGTTACATTATGAAATATTTATATTTTTACACAATTGAACAAAAATTGTATTTTTAATTAATAATCAATTACAATTAAGACATTTATTATGATTCATTAATATATTTAAGAAATAAATAATATATTAATGAAATTTTATTGTTGAAATATTTTAATTAAATATAAATGATCATATAATTATTATGTAGTCAAATATAATTTTTATAAGGGTCTGAAAAATGTTATTGTTAAAAAACCCCAACAATTCTCAAAATATTGTGATTATTATTTTAAAATAAGAAATAAAAATAGAAAAAAATTATTTTTATAAAAAGAATATTATTTTTTGAATCATTTTAAATTATACACAGTTGAATTTTTTTAAAAAAATTGAGACACTCATTTTTTTTGGAAAAAATTCAAATATTTTATAAATATACTATGTGTATTATGACATCCTAATGACCCAAAATTATGTCATAAATATTATAAAATGCATCGATGACTGAATCGTTGTATCTATTTAATATAATCTCAATTTATATTAATTTTAAAAATCCATTGTGAATCCTAAAAAAATATATTTTATGCTTTTAAAATCTTTTCTATAATAGTTTGACTATCTCCCACATATTATAGTGTATTAAATTAATAAATATGGCCATTTAATTTTTTAAATAATGAAAACAACTTCTATTTCTTAGAAACCATTGGAAAAACATGTGGGATGTTTTGTGGTTTTGGTTATTTTATTATATTGAGTCCAAACCCTATGTTTGAGAAGTAATATATAATTTTGAACTCCTTTCCAATATAAACACTCGTTATATATCACTTATCTTCCCTAAAAATTCTAAAATAACTTAATTTATCAACATTAAACTCTGTAGAGTTTTCCCATAGTTCCCCCAATCTCTCAAGAATATCCTCCCATGAATTTTGAGTCACACACTGATGTAAGGGATCCTATCAGTCTCTTATTTAGTAATGATTATTTACTATATTATGACTTTTATTTTAAAATACTAATTTTTGGATATGCCTTTGCATGTCCCAATTTCTAACCATTTTATGTAAAAATGATGATATACCCCTTTCTCTCTAATCAACCCATTTTGTTAATTTTTATGTGATGCTGTTATGCTGCCCAAATTTCATTGTGGTTTCCCATTCCAAAAAATTATTTAATGAACCCCATACCCATTTCCTATCAAGGGTGTTCACATTTATATATTCATACTTATTCAATGGGGAAGGCTTCATTTTTTTGTATGGAATGGATATTTTTTAACCTATAGTGTATAGTGAAAAGGAATACAAACAGGGAAACATGGTATTAGGGACCCCTATGATTTTATAAATGGTCCTTATGTTTAATAAACACCTATAGAACAATATTATTTATTTTCATGTATAATCTAAGGATTGATACATTGATCATTTTATTTTTATTGCTCGTTATTAAATTTCAGAGATTATGGGAACTCATATTGAATCTTTCTATATGAATCTAATAAAATGTTCTTAACTTATTTCAGTACGAACAAATAAAGGGGATTTTCCCTATATTGATGGCATTTTTTATGTGTCATATCATGACATAAATATATCATTATAATTATCATGCAATTGATGAAATGATTATAATTAATATTGTTTGAATTTTTTTTATAATATCATGTTATATGGTAATTATTTATCCTAATTAAAACCAATTAATAATATAATAGTGGTTTCTTAAAATATAATATGGGATTGATTAATTATATGGTGAATGGAATAATGATTATGGAAATTAAATCAATTGTAAAACAATTCTATTGTTAATTATATCTCTATTTTTATATGTTTTAATGTGAAACGAAACATTTTAAAGTAATTTTATTCATGTTACGATGTATATAATTGGTTGATTTAACAATTAATTATTTGAAAAATAAAAAATTTATATTGAAAAATCCATATTGGGATTGAATAAATATAATAAGGATCTGGATAAGGGATTATTGGGTAAATTGATAATTAAATTATCATGAAATTTATAAGTTGATTAAAGAATGGTTTATATAATATGGGATTTATAGTGTTAAAATATAGTTAATCAATATGGTAATTGATGATTTGGTATTTATATTTTAGTTAAAGATCAATAATGAGTTAATAAATAGTCTACAATGAGGGTCCTTAGTTCTATGTATTCCATTAATTAGAGGGTTTTTTACGTTTTTAGATTGTATAAATATAATGATTCCATTCATATTAATGAGATTGTGGTCTTTATGGCACATTTCTCCAGATAATAAAAATCCATGTTAACCTAGATCATTATAATATGATAACATCTCCCTAAAATAAATACTGTAACTGAGCATTTTTAATTATGAAAACCAACTCCATTCATGATTTTAGTGTACATGTTTATCCATTTTTACTTTTATAGTTTATGACACGTCAGAAATATTTAAATTCATCAACATAGATAAAATAAAAGTTTTCAGTATAGTTCTTTAAGATAGATACAATATTTATACCTTTATTTTCTGCTCATGTTTTTAGGTTTTACGAGATAAACATGAAAATTTCTTATTTGGTAGTTAACCTTTTTTCAATGGTAATGTAATGTTTCCTTAATTTTTTTAAAATAAACTATTCCAACTGAACAAGAGAATCATACATGACTAGTTATATTTAATATAATTATAGTAGTGATACATAAATGACTTTATTTAAAATATTATTTGTTTTATGGTTAAAAAAATAAGAGGCCACATTACATCCATGAAGCCCACATATATTTAAAACGTTAAATGTAGTGATAAATTGTGATTGTTTTATAGAAAATTCCAATTGAAATAATTCCTTCAATATTATATGTAATAATATATATCTTCCATATTTTGGAATCTTGATTTGAATTCTATCATGTTTTAAATAAGAAATTATATTTAACGTGTTATACCTTCAAAGAAAATATAAAGCCAATTGGGGTTATATGCCAATGAGATATCATATAATTATATGAATTATAAGGCCATGAATGTATCCCACAACCATGTTGACGTATGTATCTTTTAATTCATTTTTATGTTATAAAAGTGCTTGTGATGATTTAGGAAGAGGTTGGGATAGATTGGAATGGTTTTGGAAGGGTTTGAGGCCTTTTTAGGGCTTCATTGTGTGAGTACAGTTAGAGGAAACCATGCGAGAATCCCAGGAAAACTGTCTAACATGAATTAGTGGGGTCTCACATGGTTTTCAAACAGTTTTTCTAACCGTGTTGGGAGGTCATTAGAGATTCCTTCGAGGCAGTAGCATCTGCATGATTAGCGCACTGTTTGTCAAACTGTATGAGCTAACCGTATAACCCATTATAGTTGATTTTTTTTTAAAAATGAGAACACTCTGGACTAACCAAAATCACTCCAAACTTTTTCCAACACATGCCTCCCTCAGGAGTTTTAGTTTTGAATGGGTTTAGGGGCTCTCCCACTCATTTTGGAAGTGATTTGAAGGGGTTTGAAGGATATTCCTCATGAGTAAGACTCCCCTCTTGGGTTCTTCATGGTTTCCCTCTAGATCTAATCTTCTCCCATTCTTTTTTTCTATATTTACATATGTTGCCTATAAATCTAGAGCTTTTGTACCCTAAAATGATGATTTTTTGGATATTTTATTATAGTTAAGATGATCGAGATTAGTTTTGGTGGGGCGTTCACTGGATTTGTGGTGTAGTTTTCTATGCATCGATGTCGCCATAACCCTAAAGGTAGGGTCCTTTGCTCTTGAATCCAATTGGTCAGATCTTGTGTCTTTGATTGAAATTAATTTTTTTCATGAAATTTATTTTTAATATAATGTGTGAATCATGGTGGGAACCTATTTGGTTAAGATTTAGGGATTTCTTTTTTGTGAAAATGGGATATTGTTGAAAGATGGGTTTTGTTTTATGACTCTAAAAAGTAGATTGTAAATTTTTTTGCTTGGTTTGTATAATGAAAATGGGTTTTGAAGAGATATTCAATAAAAATGTTATTTAATTGTAATGTAGTTTGGCAAGGAAAATGATAGAAGGGCGTCGTTAATTACATGGGTGATTGATAGAAGTGAATTGTCATGTGTTGGAAATGGTAGTGTGTTTATTGAGTATCCTTGGTGGTTTATTCTTGTTAGTTGATTAAGTGTTATGGATGTTGTTGATTGTGTGTATGTGGGTGGGAAGCCTCACTATAAAAGGTTATGGATTGTGGACAGAAGGTCCATCATTATGGATAGTGGTCGGGAAGCACCACTAGTTGGAAATGTAGTGAATGGGATGGATTGATGTTGCACTATATGGTGGACTCATTGTGTATTCCATGCAAAGTGTAATTTGTTTGGATAATGTGTGGTGGTGATATTGATTATTGAATAGTTGTGGTTTCCATTGTTTTACATGTCTTTATAAGGGTATATTTGGCATATGGAAATGGTTTCAATATTTAATGTTTTATATAAACTGCATCATATATATGTGTTAACAGTTCATTCTATGTGGTGTGTGTAGGGAAGTCATTTGGGGAAAGCCTACTGAGTATTTTTACTCAACCCCGGCTTTGGAAATTTGGGGATTTTGCAGATGTCATTTTCTGGGACACAGGTAATGGTAATGCATCTCATATTCCTAATAATTCAACATGGTGATTTCGTTATGCTGTGGTTAATAGAGCATGGATCATGTTGTAGAGATATGGTTAGAGTCCTTAGTCTTTGGGGTCTTGTTGTGTAGTATTCTTCTTGGTACTCTGATATTTTTTCGGTTGTATTAGCATTTGGGATTTTTTAGGGAATAGTTTGGTTGCAAGTTGGTAATGTATGGGTTGTGTTGCATCATTGAGAAGCATAATTTAGTTTGGTAGATAGTGGATGTTTAGTTGATTGGTATTATTCTAAGGGAAAAACCATTCCCCAACTATTCTTGATGACCTCTACATTTATTTCCATCCTTTGGAACCTTCATAATGTCACATGTGGCCCTGTATCATTCATCCCCCCTCTCAATCCAATGGTACGGGGCGAGATGTTACAAGTTGTATCCAATTGTTCGGTCTTTAGATTTCAATTGAGAGTAGTTGTTTGGTCCATTGGCATTGGTTGTTGGTCTTGGTGTTGACATTGCTTCTCAGTATGTTCCTTTCTTCAGGGTGGTATCAAGTCATAGGATTGTTCACACATGGAATACATAGTATAAAAGGACATAGATAATCCTTTTGTCTGTAACATCAAGTTACCATGGAGTTGGATAATGAATTGTTTGGAGATATTTATAGGCATTTGATATCTCATTGTCATCGGTGTTTCCAATGAGATGGGCATGGCATGCTTGGTAGAAATTATGTCCCACAATGATTCATATTTCATTAGGGTATAATGATTTATGGGGTTATACGAATCTATAGAGTTTGTAAAATATGAATTGGGTTTCGAAACGAAAGGATTAGAAACATGGAAACTCGTGTTAATTTCGAAATGAGTTTACTCTCAAATCATGGTTGATTTTTCAGAATAATGCACAATGGGAAATGTAAACTTGTGGAAATCATAGTTTTTATAGTTTTTATTTAATTGAATTAGATTTTTAATCCTTTTCTTTTCTATGGGTGTGGGACTAATTGCTGTTTTAGTATTGGTAGAAATGGAACCGGGTAGGCATTGTGAAGACCAACTGGATGAGGCTTCTGAAAATATGGTTTTACCAAAACCATGGGTGAATCAACAACTTCTGAGAAGTATAGTAAATGTTTTCCATGCTCTGGAAGTGGGAATAAAGTGGATAAACCAAAGAATTTGGATCATATAGTTCAGTTTCAAAGGTATAATCTTCCAATTTTTTGTGGTGATTCAGAGTTAGAAGTGGGTGAAGCATGATGGAATAGAATGAATATGATATTTGACTTATTGGGAACATTGGGTAATCTAAAAGTGATGTTATTGACATATATGTTGGAATATACATCCCTTCAATAATGGGAGTTGGTAGTATAAGCTATGATGAACCAAGGGGTGACAAGGGAGTGTTTGGGGAGTTGTTTAATTAAAAATTCTACCCTCACACAATGATGATTCAGAGTAATATGTATTAGATCATTTTTATGGAGCATAACATTTTTTTAACAGAATATTTAGCTATGTTTATGAACGTAGTGCAACTTATACCTGAGGTGGAAGGATGTAATAAATTAAAAGAACAATTTTTTTGGAGATGTTTTGATCCAGTAAATTTGTTCCAAGATAGCAGTGTTGTGTGTAATTGATTACATGGAAATGGGGATTAGAGATATGATGACTGAGTGGGATATTTTGGGGGTTACAGGAAAGGGGCGTATATTGGTACCCATGGAGATTACTGGGAACTCAAACGGTGGATTAAAGTTGAAGAGGGAAACCTTTTTCTAGAGTGGGAGTACAACTCAGAATCTGATGGAAGGATCCTTGAATATTCTTTTGATGCCTCAGAATAAGATAGTATGTTTTCAGTGTGGCTCTATGGGGCACATGAAGTGGGATTGTATGACCAAACCTCATGACTGTAATAATTATTTGAATATGGTGAATCTACAGTGGTATTTCTGAAATTCACTGAGGTTAGGTGTTCATTACACTCCTCGAGGGTTGCAGGCATCATCTGCCTTGATGGGATGAGGGCAGTAGCTTACTCCTCATCAGTATAGAAAAGTAGGAAATAGGGATTCATAGAATACCATGATGCCTCAACCGGGTAATAAAGAGCATATCGTGGCAAGAATGTAGTTGTTTAGACCAGAACATGTTGTTGTTGATGATCCCATGATGCAATGTGTGATTCTTTTAAATTCCACATTGATGAATGATTTAATTTATAAGATTGATTATTATTATTTTATTTCTTCCCTTGCTGTTAGTTTTTTTGGTTTACATGTGTAATTTATGCCTTCTATTTTGATACAACAAACTCTTCTCGGACAAAGAGAGTCCTGATATTTCCTCCGTTGAGCATGTTGCATAGTGGTGCACGACATTGAATTGATGTGGTATTTATTGGTGATTGACATAGATACTTATGATACGATCCTTGGAATGGATTGGTTGGCATTGTTTAAGACCCACATCGATTGGGATGCACGAACGATTAGTTTTAAGATGGAGGATGGCATTGAAACCCTCTTTAGATGAATGGAGAATAAAAAGATGGGTGAAAAACATTTTTTGGCACCATCTTTGGGAACGATCTCATACCCGTTTGTATTTCTTCATTGGAATCAGTGGAAGGTATAGAGCAGAGTGTTCATCCAGAGGTTATAGATCCCTTTATGGATGTATTTCTCGACAAATTATCAGGGCTTCCACCCATGAGAGAAGTGGATTTTATGATTGATCTCCTTTCATGGACTAGTCTTATCTCATTTCTGTCTTACCACATTGAACCATCATAATTTCAAGAATTAAAAGTGATGTTGGAATAGTTAGAGAACAAAAGGGTTCATCTAGAATAACACATCTCCCTGGGCAGTGCCATTTTTATTTGTTAGAATGGGAAATGGAAATATAAGGCTTTGTGTTGATTATCATTGACATAATCAGGCCATGAAAAAGAACCGATATCAACTTCTACACATTAATGCTTTTTTCAGAAGTTGAGGGGATCTTAGTGGTTCTCCAAGATAGAAATGGGTTCAGGATATCATCAATTATCGGTAAGGGATGAGGATATCCACAAAACATATTTCAGAAGTAGATATGGCCATTAAGAGTATGTGGCTATTCCCTTTGGTCTAATGGATACAACATAGGTGTTCATGGAATTGATGAATAAGATATTTCAGATATATCTAGATTCATTTGTGGTGGTTTTTGTTGATGATATACTAGTGTATTCAAGGAAAGGGGTAGAGCATGACCAACACATGGTGATAGTGTTGGGGATCATAAGTGATCATCAGTTGTAAGCTAGATTGTCAAAGTGTAACTTTTGGATATAGGAGGTTCGTTTATATGGACATGTTATTTCTGAGAAAGGCGTTTATGTTGATCGAGAAAAGAAAAGGGTTGTTATCTCCATGAAATCACGAAAGAACGATTTTGATATATGGATCTTCCTTGGTCTTGCTGGCTGTTATCAATGTTCTATTTGCGATTTCCCATGATTGGATTCACCATTGATAGATTTGAAAAGGATTAATATCCCATTTCAATTGGATGAGAAGGTTCAACAGTGATTTGAAGAGCTAATGGGTATCCATAAATCATCAACAATCATGGTATTTCCTGAACTAGAGAAAGGGTACATTGTGTATTGTGATGCATCAGGATCAAGGTTGGGGTATTTTCTCATGTCTTGGGGTCATTTGGTTGCTTATGGATCACAGAAGTTGATTTTCATGAGATGAAATACCCAAATAATGATTTAGAGTTTGTGGTAGAGGTTCCTTATTTAAATTTTTGGTGTTATTATCTCTTCGGTGATAAATTTACAGTGTTTACCATTCACAAGATCTTAAAGCATATTTTATCATAGATATATATTATTTTGAGGAAATTTAGATGGATATAAATTTTCCAGATGTTTGATTTCGACTTAATGTACACATTGGGAAAGGGAAATTAGGTGGAGATGCATTAAAGAAGAAATCATCTGATCATGTGGTGAAATAAGAATTTGATCTGTGGTAGTTGATATCTGTCATAGCCAAAATGTAGTTGGAATGTGAAGAATGTAGAAACAGAAATGTCTCCTTTTTTGGTTTCTTTGGTTAGTGACTTGGATAGTTTGGTTAATGTGGCATAGGCATCCGATTCTGTGTGTATGGCGATGAGGTCGAAAAGCAATGGTGGGAGACCATTGAGGGCATTGAAATGAATGGGAATTCAATCTTGTGTTTTTGGAATCATATGGTTGTACTAGTAGATCTTCAAGAAAAACTTCTCAGATATTATCATCATTCCAAGTGGGGTTTCTATCCTAGAAGTTGGAAGATGTATAAGGCATTTAAAGCGATGTTTTGGTTGGCTGGTATGAAAAGGGATGTGGTCGAGTTTGTCTCTAGATGATTGACTTATCAGCAAGTCAAGAAAGAGCATTAAAATTCAGATAGAATGTTGTTATCTTTTCCTTTTACAATTTCGATGTTTGAGGAAATAGTAATGGATTTTGTGATATGTATTTTGAGAACATTCGAGAAACATGATGTTTTATCAGTGATTATGGATCATCTAAAAAGTCATCCCATTTCATCCTGATTCCTGAATCTCATATGGTGTAATATCTATCAAAAATATATATATGGGAAGTGGTAAAGAGGCATGGAGTTATAGTTTTGATTTTATTAGAGAGAGATCTTAGGTTCACATCTCATTTTTTGTAATACTTATTGCAAGCCCTTGGGACATAGTGGATGATGCGCATGAGATATCATCCTCAGACAAAGGGCCAATATGAAAAGACGATAAAATATTTGAAGGATATGTTAAGGGTATGTGTGATGGACTTAAGTGGTTTTTGGGATGACCAATTACCATTGATGGTGTTATCCAATAACAACAGTTATTAGGCTTCAATACATATGGCTCAGTTTGAGGCGTTGTATAGGCATATGTGTTGTTCTCTACTATATTGGGTGGAAACGGGTGAGAAATCAATGATCAGAACGTGATTTGTCCAAGAGACTATAGAATAATCAAGTTGATCAAAAAGAGGACGGAGATGGATAAAAGTAGTTATAAATCATATGTGGACCATCACTTAAACTATTGTCATTCGAAGTGGGTGATCATATGTTTTTTACAATATCTCTTAGGTTTGGACACAATCGATTTTGAATGCATGGTAAGTTATCTCCAAGGTATATTGGTCCTTTTGAGATATTTTAGTGGATTGGAGAGGTGGAATATCAGTTGAAATTTCCTCCATGAATTAGTGTGATGAACAGTGTGCTTCATGTGTCACAGTCGAAAAATATCATTTGGATCCTGACCATGTGTTTCGTTGGAATCATATTGAGCTAGAACGAGATGCTTCTTTGGTACACATGGAAATGCAGATTGTGGATAAGAATGAAAAGGAATTTCATGGTAAAATCATCGGTTTAGTTCATGTTTTCTGTCAGCATGGTCAAATTCAGGAGGAGACATTGGAGTTGGAGAAAGAGATGGTCGAGCAATGGCCCGAGCTGCTTTGGAAAATAGATGGTTCTATAAATTCCATTCATGGAAGGTATAATGGTGGGGATAATGTCGAACCCTTTGTTTTAGTAATGTAGTATTTTTATATATATTTATTAGATTAATGTGATTGGTATGTATTTGGAAGAGGTTGGGAGAGTTTGAAATGGTTTCAAAAGGTTTTGGATGACTTTTTAGGGCAGCACAGTTTGGACACAATTAGGGGAAACTGTGCGAGAATCCCATAAAAACTGTGGAAGCTAAGGTAGTGGTATCTCACATAGTCTGTGAAGGATTTTTTAACCATGTAGGGATTCTGTGAGAGATGCCTTCGAGGTAGTAGCATCCGTACAGTTAGCGCACTGTTTGTTAAACTATGTGAGCTAACCATGTAGCCCCTAAAAGTTGGGTTTTTTAAAAGACGGGACTACTCAGGATTGAACTAAGTCATTCCAAACATTTTCACACTCTATCCAATATTGGTATTTTCCATTCTAAATTGTTTGAGGGGTTCTCCCACTCATTTTGGAAGCGATTCTAAGGGGTTTACAGGTGGTTTGAAGGTGGTTCCTCCCGGGTAAGGCTCCCCTCTTTGGTTATTCTTAGTTTCACTACAAATATACTCTTCTCCCTTTCTTGGTTTTCTTGATATATATCCATTCCATGTATATCTAGTGTTTTTTCTCCTAAAATGACTATTTTAGGGCTTGTTGATGATAGTGAAGTGGATCTTGAGCGGGTTCGATGAGGCATTTGCTGGATTTGTGGTGTGGTTGCTTGTGGGTTGATTTCTCCGAAAACCTAAAGGTAAGGGGCTTCTCTCTTGACTCCACATATTTTTCACTAGTGGATCTAGTTTGAGTTAATTTTTTTTTCTAGAAATTAATTGTTAATATGATGTTCGAATATTAGTGTAAACTCATTTGGTGAGGATTTTGGTATTATTGGGTGAAAAGGGGTATTGTTGAAAGATGGGTTTTTTTGTATTATATTAAAATGTATATTTTAAAAAAAAATCTTGGTTTCGATTATGAAAATGGTTTGTGAAAATATTTTTCAATTAAATTTTGTTTTTATTGAAATGTGGTTTGGATTGGAAAATGGTATAAGGGTGTCATTAATTAAATGGCATATTGATTGAAGTGAGTTTCCTTTTGTGTGAAATGGTTGTGTACTTTTTGTGTATACTTGAGGATTTATGCTTGTTGTTTGATTATGTTTTAGGGCTTATGTAGATTTTGTGTATGTGGGTGGATTGTATCACTATAAAAGGTGATGGATGGTTGATGAATGTTCGACCATTATGGATAGTGGTCGAGAAACACCACTAGTAAGAAATGTGGTGAACAGGTTGGATAGAAGTTCCACCAATTGTTTGACTTGTTGGGTGTGCTTTTTAATATTGAATTTGTTGGGATAATGTGGTATGGTTCTATGTCTTATAGAGTAGTTTAGTCATTACCTTGTTTGACATGGCTTGGTGATTGTATGTTTGTATTATGGTAATGGTTTCACTATTTAATGTTTTATATAAAAAACTTTATATAAATATGATAACAGTTCATTCCAAGTGGCATGTGTAGGGAAATAATTTGGGGAAAACCTACAGAGTATTTTTACACACCGCATGATTTGACATTTTGGTGATTTTGTAGATGTCGTTTTACGGGACACAGTTAAGGGTAAATCATCACATTTTGCTAGCATTTTGACATGATTATTTGGTGATGTTGTGGTTATTGGAGCATGGAGTTTGGAGTTTGGTGTGGAGGTGTGGTTTGTGTCCTAGTTTTCTGGGGTCTTGTTGGGTAGTCCTTCGTGTGGTACTTTGATATTTGGTTTGGTTGTATTAGCATTTGTAATTTATTACCGAATAATTTGGTTTGAAATTAGTAATGTATGTGTTGGGTTTCCTCGTTGACATGAATAATGTTGTTTTGTTGATAATATATGTTTAGTTTATTGGGTTTATTCTATTGGAAAACCATCCACTATTTTTTCTTGAATCCCTCAGTATTTATTTCCAGCCTTTGGCACCTTGGGAATGTCACTTAAGGACAAGTAGCATTCATATGCCCCCTCAAGCCAATGGGATATGGTGGGATGTTACAATGATGTTTTTAAATAATGAGATTTAATTAAATATTTTAACAGCTCACCCCACATTATTTGATTGAAATAGTAAAGGTTTTATCATATTCCATTTATGATGTACTCAAGACACCAAAAGGTAGTAATAAATGTTATGGGATTAAAGAAAAATTATGGAATGATTTTCTAGGTAAGAGAAAACGACCATTCCACATGCAATTTGTAGATTTAAATAGCTAAATGTATCGTGATAAAAAAATACCACCCTCATATAATCCAAAAGTAAAAAAGTAAAAAAGAAAAAATAAAATTAGAGATAATAATCCAAAATAAATCATAACTAAAAGAAATGATTTCATAATCTAATGTACCACCTATACATGCTCCATAATTTAACTCCACCTGGCATGACCATGATATCAAGATGCATGTATAGTGAGATACAATACCTTACTTGTTCCTATTTTATAATAGATGAAATCTATAAATGAACCGAAGTTCCCAAATTAGGGGTGAGAATAAAATAAAAAGGATTTTTCAGAAGGCTTCCCAAATCACATCACTACCATAACAACCGGTTACAAATTTTTATATAAAACTATTTATAAGTATTTCAATAGATTATATAAGGACCATAAGAACGTTCCATGGAAAGTAATAAACAATGTCTGAATCCTATTTCCCATTAATTGGCACATTCAATCCTTTATTTCCAAACACACACACACATATATATTTATGCCAAGTGACAGTTCAATACCCATGAGGGGTATCTATTTGATTCACCAGGTCATCACATGGTAACCAATATCCTATCACAGTAAAGAAAAATGCCCTATATTTTTGTTCACATTATATTGTCCCAATGGTGCAAAACTCTTCTTCATGGTCACATCAATAGAAGTTGAATCACAACCACCGTTTCTTTCAAATTTTATATATAACTATTTCACATAAAATTCAATTATTTCCTAAAAATAATTCCATCAAAAAAATAATATATGAAAACAAATCTATAATTGTAAAACCATCATTTTAAATTATTGAACACATTGTTATTCCAAAATCCATCCAATTTCCCAAATTTAAAAATATATAACCAATACGTATTTCTATAAATACTCCCATAGGATTATCATAGAAATTGCAAGAATAATTTTTATTCCAAACTACGAATTGCAGTTCAGGAATGGTGGGTATGAGATAAAATTCACCTTCGTCTAAAAAATAATAAAAAATATAGAATGACACAAAGATCTCCAAGACCTGGGAACACAACACCAACCCTAAAAAAGATCCAACAAGATCTCAAAAAGATCCTAAACATGGAATATATATATATTTTAATGGAGGAATAAATATATTAATGTATGTGAGAATAAATTACAGGCTCTAAAGATATAGATAAAAACAATGACTTCAAAGTGAATTCAGATTTCTAATTCCATTTTATTTAAAAAAAGATCAGTTTAGATCTATGGAGATCTCCAAAAGAGACTTTGGAAGGGAGAAGATCAAGTCCCATGAAGAATGATGGTTTCAGAGATAAAAATTGTTAAAAATAAAATTATCATATTAACTGATTCTCATTTCATGGTTATCATGCATGGTTTAGAAAATCATGTGCCAATCGTGTTGTGTTACATTATCTATACCACACCTCACTTTGAATGATTGCATGGTTATAAAAACTCTACACTAATAATACATTCTCTTTGTTAATATTTTCATGGTTTCCCCTTGGTAGTTTCTTGGTTTTAAAAATCATGTACCAACCATGTGCCTTCAAAGTGATTCTAAAAAAATATCTATGTTTCTTTAAATTTATAGAGTGTTTTACTAACCATTAAACACTCCCGAAAACCCCGATACACCTCATAAATCCCACTAACCTATCCCATGTCTTATATATTTTAAAATTATATAAAATAAGAGTTACTTTCATGAAACTATTGGTTCTACATTCTCCCAACTATTGGACATTCGGTCCTCAGATCGTATAAACCCGAAGTTTTTCTTGTACGAGTTTGTGCCGTTATTGCAAAATATTATTTTAAAGCTCCTAGGATTCTTCCTAAATCGACCATGTTTCCAAAAGATCATAATTAAACTTATGATTTTCACAATAATGATATTCCCTTTCCTATCCACAATCCGCACTAGAACATGAAGAAATATCGCATCTATTTCATGTTTTCCAATGTATGATGAAATCACACCATCATGATCAGGTTGGTATTTAATCAATTCAGATACCTAGAACAAATTATACTCAAAACTAATCTTCCGTTTTTGTGATAACCTATAAGTAACATCACCCACATGATAAATTAAGTCAAATGTTCCAATGTACCATGGAACCAAATTTGCTTGTATATCAAAATAATGATTTTTAATCCATGGAGAGATTTTCATGAAAGACTGATTAAGATCATTAAATGATTATTATTATTGCTTCTCCTTTTCAAAAAATATTTATGAAAACTGTAAGACTTATCCATTCTCTTTCTGATCATCAGAAACATATTTGTTGTTTATTTCAATAAATATGGTTGGACAAGTGAGGTCTCACCTAATTCTACCAAAAAAATTGTTGAATGAAAATGAGAAGCTTATAATGATTCAAAATGATCCATATATATCATGTCTTGATAACTATTACTATCTCTTATTTACATATTCACTATGTTATGATTGTACTATTGGTTTATATGTGGGTTGTACTGCTTTATCATTATCATATAGTAGTTTAACTATTCATCATTCATGTTTTCATGCTGTTTTCATTTATAGGAAAAATAATCCTGCAACTATTCTTGAAAGCTTGGAAATTTGATTCAAGCCTTTGGTGTATATTTTGATGAAATTCCAAAAACAAATTGACATTTGGATTATGTGATTTAAATATAAATATAATGTTATATTCCTGAAATAATTATTATGGAAATAATGTGCTCGATTGGTGTCTTATTTTATTATAGCATGCTAATACTTTTGCATTGTGAATTATATTTATTTCATGATGAGAAGGTAAATATTTACAATAAATTTTATAATTTTTAAAAATTTATTATTATATGATTTCACCCTATTCAATGCACTAATGGGAGATGTATAACAAAAAATCATATTTTTTTACATTAGTAAAGAAGATATTATGGTTAAATTATTATTATCTCTACATTATTAAAATGATATAATAATAAAATTATTAGTAATTAAATATTATATGAGAATATCTCATGTTATTTGGATATAATATAATTTTTTATTTGTTCCTTCCATACCTTCCAAATATTTTTTCAACTAAAAATTGATTTTATAATTTTTTTGAGATCAGAACTTGTTAACATTATTATATGATATTATGGTATACTTAATTAGTCAACTTTTTTTTATTCAGAGATCCTTTATATCATTTTAATCCTTAATAAATATTTCTATATTGTTTATATAATTTGGTATATTTCGGATCAATGCATAGACGCATCCTTAATTTTTCTTAAGATGATTTTACATGTGTTACCTTTCACACTTAATGTATTACATGCATTTTTAGTGAATTTATTTTGTGGTAAGATTTTTTTTAATTAGTTCTCAAATTCACGAATGAAAAAAATCATTATTTTTCTTATCACATCAGAAATTTTAGGACATTAAGATAAATAAAATTGAGTCGTCCATAGGATCCTAGATAACAGTTGGTGATGTCGATGTATTTATGTTATGTATATAGAATAAGTAATACCAGAGCATATGTCATTGTTGGAATTTAAATAAGAATGTGTAAGGGGTGAGTATAGATTTATTAATATAGGAAGATTGTGTATAGCTAAATAAAATTTACGTGGACTATTTCTAGGACACTACAAATAAAATTTCAAAGTGTATTTTATGATGATCATTGCATAAAAATATATGGATGAAAACACATCTTCAAATAAATATAACGGGGAATAATATTTTTTAAAATTATTAATTAATATTTAATATAATCATTTTATAAATGGTACATGTGAATAATGTGTTAATTTTCATTGGATATCATACCTATTTAATATTTTTTATGTAATAAATAAGTTAATTTCATCATGATTAATTTAATGGGATTAATAGTGGGCCATAAAATTCTATCTAGTTACTAAATTCCATATAGGGTAGATATTTTTTGATGAAAATATATATTATGAACAATGATTGGTCATTCAAATAGTTGGATAACATAAAATGTTTCTAAAATATAATTATTTTTTGGGTAATCTATGTCAATTATTCAAAATTAGTACAAATTTATCGTCTCATAATATTTTTTCCATTTTAGTTTTTATATTTCTGTTATAATTTGATTGATGAATATATATTATATAAAATCATAATTATTTAAATATGGTGATAATTTTTATTGTAAATATGATGTGTGGTTATAATATTATTTCATGAAAAAATTATTTCATGTGAAGATAATGATAGAAAAGTGATTTATATGAATTGTATATTTATTATATGGATATATTTTAGGCCTTAAATTTTATTTTTGGAGACTTACATGGAATATTGTTGTGACTGGAAGGGTAGTATGATTTGTTGTGGATTGATGCTATATCATTATTTATTGATAATTATTGGATCATTGACCATAAGATGATTTATGGAAAATTGTTTTTATCAATTTTAAATCAGTGATTCAATTATTTAATACTAATTATTTTTATTAATAATATTTTTCCCATTTGAGAGGTATCATTCCCCTATACTGTGATCTTGAATATTGTTTTTTTTCTGTTTCTAAGAGGTTTTTAATTTTATTTGGAGGACTTCACTTTGAAATAGAAATTTTTTTAGAGGTATCTCCTTCAGTTATCATTTAGAAAATTAATTATCATTTGTAAACTATTATTGTTTTTATTTTTGAGGAATGAAACAGTACCAGGGTTTCCAATGCAATGTCCTATATTTTTTCCCATTCAATTTTCATTTACATGATTTTGGATTTTTTATTAGTCTATTCAATGAAGTTAAAGATGATAGTGGTTAGTTTTTCCATCATGAGGTACTCCATGCTATAGTTTTGTGTTTGGTTCTGCCTTTGGTGAATCCCAGTGGGACCTATGGGCATGTAGAGTAAGAATTTTATGTTCTTGGACATGGATCTATCCATTTGGATTTTTTTGTGTGATGGTCGGTTACCGTACAAGGTATGAAATGGATAGGTTCTCTATTTTCCCACAATTATATTTTTGGTGGACCTTACATAAATATTGATCGTGGAAAATTACCATATGGGGATATTTTGATGCTTAATGGGTGATGATATAACCATTCATTGGTAAGAGAATTTCGGAAGAAATAACTACATGTGTTTCTCTAGGTGTGGATTATGGTGAAGCCTTGGGATTATCCTTAATAGAAGTTATGAACACTAAAATTCCAATTTTTTAGGTACGATATATGTTTTTGTCTCCTAATTGGAATCACTGGTGTGGAAATTTCATGTTCAAATTTGTGGTGGAATGTGTGTCATAAGATTCCGACGATATGAGGAATGGGGTGAAATAGAAATGATTTTTCTCCAAAAATGTGGTTATGGGTTTTGGTCGCCTTTTTGTATATGAAAATCTCTCCACTATACTATTGTGTATGGCATGGTCGTGGTTATTGTGATTTTAGATTATTATAAGAGAAAATAATATTCACTTTGTTTTCATGGGGGTAGTCTCCAGCTCAAATAATGTTAAATCAATTATGAACCCCTCTATCAAGATACACCCATTCATATATAATGGTAGATCTCATTTAATGGAAGCACTCATAAATGAAAATATAATGGATTGATTAATATTTTAGGAAATATCTAATAGAATAACATTCTCATATTTGAAATACAATTTTTCCTACTAGATTATCTTTTCTTATTTTTCCATAATCATTGGTAATCAAAGAGTCTATATTTTAGTTTTGTAATCCATTTTTTTTACATGTTCCCCACCTCCAAATTTCAGGGCTATTTTTTATCATTACCCCTATCTCAATTATGTACAGAATATCATGATACATCTCATGATTTAGAGACATGAAGAATCCCTCATTTTTTTTATACATCAAGGAATTATCATACTTTATGTTATTTAAGAAATTTTGATGAATGATCCTATGAAGATTAATATTGAAAATAATGAATAAATTAGGTGTAATGTGTTGTGATTGTGGTTTATCTATCATTTTTTGATACTTTATGTGATTCTACTAATTGTTTCTTAGTTTTAATAAAAATAATTAATTAATATGGAAGTGTAAAGACCGATACTTTTCATACATGGATATTACATCTAATTTGATGATTATTCATTACATATCATAAAAATAATTTCTAGAATCATATTGGTCTAATATATTTGTAAAATGGGACACATAAAAAACTGGTTTATAATCGTATCCCATTTTGTCCTCCATAATTAGAACCCTTCCTTTGATATATTTTTCCTAAAACGATTTTAATTATCCTAGGAATGAAACACAAGAAAGTGTGAGCTCATATTCCTAGTAAGGGAAAACTATAGATATATTGAAGATCAAATTACCATAACATGACCATAAGGATATGAAAACCTAAAAATTTAATTCTAAATCTATAACATAAAAATCAAAGATCATAAACATGATTCATGTAATAAATATTCATAAGTAATCTGATAGTATTGATAAATCAATAAAATATCATAATCTATCAAAACATAATATTGGGGTAAGATATGGAATTATGGAATCCACAGAAGAATATAAAATTAGTTCCATATTAGTAAAGGATTCTCTTTCTATAATATCATATTGGACTATGTTCACACCCCAAACCATAATAATAGCCATGTCTCACTCCTCATACTATCATTGAGGAAAGGTTCCCTTACTAATTTGGATTCACTCTCCATTCTATTCCCATTTATCTAATGATATATATATATATATATATCTTTACCCAGTACATTAGTGGGAGATATAGGTTCTATCCATAATATAATTAAAATCACATATATGAGTTCCATAAGGACACAAAAACTCATTATATTAGAATACATGAATATAAATTGTTTTAATAATTATTTCATCATAGAATAACTTATGTAAATGAAATGGGATTAATATACCTTCCATAATTTCATCATAGCATAACCCATAGAAAAGGAAAGTATTTTATAAACATATTTTCATCATAGAAATAATTCAATCTTAGAAATAATATAGACAATATCCATGAATCATATACCTAATAAATAAAAGTTTAAATTAATTTTTATGATTATTTTTTAAGATAAATACCTTTAAAACAACCATAAAAACTCTTAAGGGAAAAATCCTTTACATTTTTCAAATCATTTCCTTAAAATAAATAAATATTTACAATATTATAGACGTCATTTTCCTTGAAAATTACCATTAATTATATATAGTAAACACTAATTCAATGTTCAATCTTGATGGAGGAAAATTCAATTCCTTATATATGTGTTATGAAACATTCATTTCATAGTTTTTGTAAAATGTCAAAAAAGTTAATTAATTTGGAATACCAAAATAAGATTCCTTTTAGAAAAATTCTAAAAAAATTAAAAAATGAGTGAAAAATAGTTTAAATAGTCAAATTAGAATATTAAAATCCTTCTTTATTTCATTTTTAGAAAGCATGTATATAAATGAAAATGGATTTTTGACAAAAGAGATAAAGAACAATGATTTTCCTCAAAAAAATATTTTTGATCTATAGAGGTCTTATGGTAAGGTGAATGAAAGGAAAAAATGAATTCTCAAGAAAAAAACTGATTAGTATAAAATTAATGGGGTTCTTAAGATTTTGATAATTTTATATCAGCATCATATTCTTAATCATAAACAATCCCAATAAACATAGAGATCGTAACATAAATCCCCTAATGTTTTGGTGACATGTTAGTTGTAAGTCCCATGAATGAAAGAACCTTTGGTGAATATATAAATACACATAAAATTTATAATATTAGTAAAAATCACATTCTTCGTAAGAATATATGAACAAAAAATAAACATTTTTTATATATGGAATGTGTCCCCTTGAAATAAAAATGAGATAAAAATCATATACCACAAGTATGAATTCCATTATATGTGATAGAACATCCAATATAATAAATATATATTTATTATAAATCTATTCTAGAACCAATATTATATACTAAATTTCATCTATGATTTGATCATATCGATTTATAACATTTTCATTATGTATTGATTATTAAAACCACAATTCTAGGAGACAACTACTTCGTTTTTCATATATTTTTGAGTTTGGTCGGTTTATCCTTGTACCACGATCGTGTTTCCACAGTATTATGGATATTATTAAAAAAATATAATATATATATTCATTATATACAAGTTTAGGGTCATCCATAAAAGTAGATATATAAAAATGAATTACACGGTTCTGGGAGATGGTATTCCGAACGTACATATGGAAACTAATTACATTTTTCAACGGATAGAAAAGAAAAAAAGGTAAATATTTATTCACTATTTAATAATAATTATTAAATCATATATTTCATATATATTCATAAAATTCATGATTATTAAAATTCATGTAAAATAGAAATGAAAAATTAATCACATCGTTTTGTGGATGTGATAGTCTACATGTATAAACTATCAACAATATTGTTCCCAAATGGATTGGAATGTAAGAATATAAGTATAATGTTTTAATTATATAATTACAATTATTTCATGATTATCATATATATAAATTTAAACAATCATAATTACCATTCGTTAAATATGGTTATTTAAATGAATTGTATCCATATGTGGAGGTGGTAATCCACACATATGCACAAGTAATACTTTCACATCAAATTTGATATAAAGAGGGATAATTAAGGTGGTTTCATAATCATAAAATCATTAATTATATTTGGGATATATATGTTATTATTTTATTAAGAATACAACATATTTATTGGTGGAAAATAAAGAATTAAAAATAATTTTAATGCTTATGGCAATTAATTTTTATTTGTAACAGATCATTTTGATCTCATCTTAAGGGATCTAGTGTTATTCCGTGTAGAATACAAAGTACCATTAAAATAATCATAGGGGTTGGATAAGAGATATTTTTAGAGGGTGGTGTGACATATAATGCTCATTGTTGTTGAAGAAGAGATAATAGGGTGACCCTATTAGAATTTTAGAGAGAGACACTGTTAAAAATTATAAAAGGATTAACATATATTAATGTTCATCTTTGGAAAAATGGTTTTAAATTTCATATAAATTCACTAGGGATAAATTTCAGACCACAAATTATCCCCCTTCAATATTTTAATATTTTTAATATTTTTATTTAATTTAATAATATATTATTTTCAAAAATTATCAATATTTTATATATAAAATGTACTCATTAAATTTGAGTTAAAAAATAAATATATTTTTTAAAATTTTCATATATTAAAAAAATAACACAAATATGTGATATTCATATAAATAAATCATTTAAAAATTAAATCATTCATATTATAATACTTCTAATATATTTAAATTCATTTTTTTATTAATATGATAAATACAACATATTTTTGTATAGGAATCTATGAATAATATATAATTAATATAAATTATAAATAGATTCACATCGTGATTATATTTTCATTACTCTAAAAAATAACACTTATATGCATTTTTAACATCTTTTTTTCCCATGTAGAAACCTATTATATATTTAAAACTAAGTAAAATTTTGTAACTTTTGTTGATTTAAACATTATATAGGTCAATTTAATGGACATGTATCAACTAAAAAACAAATTTAATTCCAAACGTGATAATGTTATAACTCATATCATCCAACAAAAATTAGGATAATAAATTATATAAATATGAAAATAATTTATTATATATTAACCCAATCTACTCTTTACTAAGGTGTGAAATTTTACCATGATTACTATTCATACTGATAAAAAATAAAAGGCACCCATTCACAAAATTTGAACATAATAATTAAATAAATTTGATAAATTTTGTATAATTAAATAAATATAATATTTAAAATTAATTTTATATATAAACACCCATAATGTGATGAAAAATACTTTGTAGAAAAATATAGTTTTTAAGCTTAAAACTAGTTTTATTCTTAACCCAAGAACATGGACGTACTAGATGAATGGTAAAAAATATTATTGAGTATATAATATATAAATTTATATAAATTTATAAAACAATATTGATCAAATTTATTTATTAAGATATAAAAACATTTCTCACATGAAACAAGTTTTCAAGAAAATGTATTTTTATGTATAAAAATTAATTTTTACTAAATTCCAAAAAAATGATTCTGATGAACATGATTGAATAATATAATTTTTTTATTTCCTATTTTACATTTACACCCTCTATAAAAGGATATTTTTACATGACTAAAACAAAAATATAGTTTTCAATAAAGTTAATGGGTTTTCAAATTCTTTGTAATAACAATGTTTTCATTGAATTTTATAAAATCAATCCCCATATAAATTTAATATTCTAATTTTAAAAAATATGCAAAATTTTCAAAATTAGATTTCAATAATTTATAGAAACTAATCAAAATATTTTCCCACAAAAATAAATAAAAATCATTTTTGAAGAACATGTATTTCTGATGAATAAATTGACATTACCAAAAATAGTGTATTACATACAGATAAGTTGTTAATATATTTAAAATAAGGAATATATATATATATTTCTTAAATTAGTTAATATTATTAGTAACCACCAATTTAGTTAATAAGTTACAAAAGTAACATAAAAAAATAATGTTTAATAGTATCATGATTCATTAAAACTCATCGATGCATGTAATTAAAATTTTGAAATAAATTAATTTTTATGAATATTTTATTTTTATAAAATATAAGGGTGTCATATTGTACAAATATTTAAAACATTGTATCCACACATAATGAACTTATTATTTTTAATAAATGTTTCAAATTTTAAAATTCTTTTTTGGAGACCCTCTTCGTAAAAATGGTTAAAAAAAATTTCTAGAATAGTTCGAAGGGAAAATATAAAGGTCATATATAATAACACATAAATATGTTAAAAACATGATAACATTAGTTATATGTAAAAATATTGAAATTTAATAGAAAATTAATGCTTAAGGACTAATAGAGATTGATAAAAAAGGGTAATGAGAAAGTTATGATCCGGAAAAACCATAATTAGTATCATGTTTTAAAGGTCATTAGTTAATCCGAGTTGTATTTTATTGGGAAATATTTATATCTAATGATATTTTCCATTGATGGGAGGAATTATTTTAAAATCTAGACTTTCAAAATAAATAAAATTTACTTAATTGTAAAGTATAATTTCATCGATTAATTAACTTAAACTATAATCTAATATTTTTCTCTATGCGATGACTATCGGAGAAGAATTTATTATACTGGATGTAGTAAAATAAAATCCAATGTATCAAAAAAGTAAATCAAGATATCATTCTTATGTTTAGGCATTAAACAAAAATGGTTAAAAGGATAATTTTCAATATAAATAAACCATCCTATGAAGAATTGAACATTAGTCTCACAATATGTAATTACCTAGTAACCTCAACATTAAATAATTTATTAATCTCAATGTATGTATCATGCATATTAGAATAAATAATTAATAAAATAATTGCATTCTTCAAAAATAATTTGTCATGTAAAATTAAAAAGATAACATTAAGGATATATTTAACTCAACATAATAATAAGTATCCTGTAATATCATTAATAACCCCAATAAAACACTATATAACTTTGTAATATTAGGTAATTAAACAAAATATCATGAGTAAAAACTAGATATTAACATTAAAGGTAATTCCTAACTTGGCCAAAAATGTCTTTTAATACATCACTGTTTCAAAGAATCAATTTTCAAACATCATTTTTATCTATTTCCTATAATCCAAAAAGACATAATTTTTTTAATATCAAATAATATTCTAACCCATAAGGTTAATTAAAACATAATACTCTATGCTTCCTAAAACCCAATAAAAGATTCAAATTACCTCAAAATACCATCATATAAAACCTCAACAATGGGGACTGATCCTTTTAAATCAAGATTTTCCATAACCTTATAAATATAGAAAGGTTCCCATTTCTAATAATTTATCCTTTAAGTAATAGAAAATCCTTATTTTACAAATAGAAACATAAAATATCTACATAAATCGAAAAATGAAAAAATTATCATTTGAGAGGATCTAATTCAAATTTTATATCAAATCAATAATCAAGTTAAAGGTCACAAATATTATATCATCATTGTCTGACTATGATTATCCCAACTATATATTATATCATTTATTGGATATTGACATCATTCATCATATGTTTTCAAATACATAAAGAAATTCAATTTGTAATAATACTTAGATATTTTTTGATTATTATATCTGAAATATCAGTAATATAATTTTTTAATCCCAATACATAAACAACTCCAAATTTTCACATTAATTATTGGAATAAATTTAGTCATTATTTGATATATGATTTTTCATTTATATGAGTTAATTTACTCATTTGATTCATATATTCCACACACAAAATTCATTTAATTCCATGTAAATGTTTTTCAATACATTATTTTTTAACATAGAAATCATCATGATCTTCATTTAAGACATACTTCTTTGTGTTTCATCCCACATTAAGGTTAAGAATGAAATTATTATTTCATACCAATAACACTACAAGTTATTTGGACTTTTCTTGATGGAAATTAAGTTTCATTGATGTCTTTAGTTATACTCTTCACCAAATTAAGCCTACGCTACACGCAACAACGACTTTTCTTACATTTCAAGAAAAACAAATTTCTTATCAAACGTCACTTTTTAAACAATATTATAACATTTACATTAAAATATAATGTATTAATAGTATTAAATAACATATGAAAATTTTAATTAATTTGTTTCTAATAAATAAGAAACTGAAATATATACCAATTAAATATAAAGGAAATATTTTTATTTTTATTTTTAGTAACCCAAAGTCATTTCATATTAATAAATAAAATTAATAAAAATTAATTAATTTTATTAATGAACTATATATGTTATATACATATTTTCTATTTTCATCAAATAAAGTGTGTTGTAATAAGATAAGAAATAACCAAATTTTATGCACAAAAGCATATATGTTTCATAAACGCAATTTATCGCATACAAAATGTGAACCCATTTTAAATCAAATTTTTAAACATTAATATATTATATTTTAAATAATAAACACCTTATTTGAGATAATAATTTAATATTTTCATTTTATTTAATTATTGGTAATTTTATGGTAGTCTTAATGTTTTTAAGAATATTAAAAATACTAAATTTTGATAAAAAACAACTTTTTTTCTTCAAAATAATATATAGAGTTTAATTATAATTTTCATTTTCATTAAATTATAAAATATAATTTTTTTATTTAGTATAATTTATGTCATTATAATTAATCATAAATTTAATTTAGATGTTAAAAAAATTAAATCGTTTCCATGTTTTAACTTTTAAAACTCATATTCTCATTCCAACAATGAGATTAATTTTAAATTAACTAATGAAACTTATATGTTTTTTATTTTTTAAAAATGTATTAAATAATTGGAATCAGTGGGTCCAAATTTTTAAAATAGTTTCCTTTTATGTTTGGGCCATATAAATAGTAACTTTAGTAATTTTTATTAATACGGTAAAAAGTAAAATAGATTAATTAAGGGTAAATATATTTTTATAAAATTATCCTAAAAAATCTCATAATATCATTTGATGAATTTTTTTCTACCTAAATAGTCCTTATGTAAAAGTAGTTTCCTTTATAAGCCACATGAAAAAATTAGGACATTTTATATATTTCATTTAAGGAAAATTTAAATATTCCTTACTCAAATTTTAATAACTATATCATCTTTAATATAGGTTAATACATAAGATAATTTAGACTATAAATAATCATGTTTAATCTTTTTTTTAGATATCATGTTATTTAATTATTAAATTTTTGTATATAAATAATTACCTTAAAGGCTTCTGTAATGATGGTGCAAGAAATATTTAATGGATAAAAAACCAATAAAATAATATTAATTAAATCATAACACCATAAAAATAACAAAAACTATGAACAAATATTATGTTTAGAGTATATAAGGACCATAATCATCTAAGGGTATAATTATTTAAAAATTTTATCCACATGTATATGATTATAACACTTATAAAATTTTATTTTAACTCACGTTAATGTTTCTACATTCATGTTTATAAAATAAAACATTGTTTATATAAGATTTTGTAGATGATATATTCAACTGTAAATATTAATTTAAAAAATATATTTATTTTCTTCATGATGGTATTTAATTTTTTATTTTAACCCAAAAAATAATTATATTAAATAATTATACAAAAAAAATGTATTGAAAATGTACTTAATGGATATATCAAATAAGTTTTTCCAAAATTATTAAAATAAGAATTATTTTTTATAATTAAGATAGCCAAAAAAATCATGATAGACTTGATCACATATGGATATAATAAAATATTTTTTTCTAGGATAAAATCATTGTAGACACTCTATTCCATCAAAGAGTCTAAGAATGACAAAGGGAATCCCCTTAGAAAGAAAAGGGGAAAATAAATGAAGAAAATCAATATTTGTAATGGCATGTGTTTTGGGCACCTTAGTTAGACCAAAAGAGCATCAGCATGAACCCTATATGTGGGCACCGAAATGTCGTGCAACCTACTTGTGCACCCAAATTTATTTTTTCCAAGGTCTCATATTTGACTATAAATAGACCCTTGGGGCCTCAATTTGTTACAGACGAATTTCAGTGAAGCTTAATTGTAGCTCTTGTCACCATAGTGCTTCTCCCATGTCTTCCTGAACCTTCAAGGTACTTCTTCAACACCTTTAGAGGAGGATTTAAATGAGGAGAATTGGACTTATGTCTTTTTATTGTTTTAAACCCATAACACTAGGGCACCTAAATTTCCCATCCTCCATAAATTAGAAAAACTTTCTCCACAACTAATCCTATCATAGGATCTTCAGCACCCCACTTCTGGGATTACCTATGAATACTCTTGAAGGCATGAGCCAGATCTTTCCAATGTATTTCCATATAGGTTACTCATATTTTATGTAAATATCAAGTCTCTCATGTCTACTTGGGTGCCCATACTAGCGCGCCCATATCTACATGAGCACCACAATTTGATTCACTTGCTCTCTTCTGTTTACAAGCCTTCAACCCTTCACCAAAGCCATTCATGGAAATTATTCTTCTTCCTTGGCTCCCTTCTCTGAAAGAGATTATGTAGAGACCTCAACCAAAACCTCCTAACTTATCAAACCACTAGGAAAGGAACACGATCAAGTCTCTAATGTGGGTTTGTATTTCCACAGTTGGAGGAATCCGATATTAGTTTTATAAGGGAATTAGAATTCATGGAATGTATGTGGGTTTGTATATCCACAATCACATGGACTTTTCTCCCAAGAACAATGTTGTTGTGTTCCCAGTTTGGAGGAGGGTTTGGGTCCTAACCTATCCCTTCTCAAAAAGACGAGTTGGAACCTCAGGTCTCCAGTAGGGAAGGTATGGTTCACATTTTCTTTTCCATTTATGAAAATAAGAAGTGTCCCTTGCCTATATAAATCAATGTTAGGTACTCCATAAGAGTATAATCCCATAGATTTTCTTTTAGGAGGTAGAATCATTGCTCATCATTTCTTCTTCGATTCCAATGATCCGAGGAGGGATGGGCACATGGAATTTTGTTACCCTTTCCTTCACCCAGTGGGATTGTCACCATGGGAATCCCTCTTAGTGTAAGATTATGACCTTCATCCCTTACTCCTAACATTGGACACTTTTCCAATAGAAATATAATAGATTTAAGGCTCATCGCCCCCCCCCCCCCCCTCTTCCACGATTGCCTCACCCTCTTCCACACTCACCCCCAATGGTGTGCCCCCTTCCACCATCTTTTATAGGAATAATTTGGATGCTTTTTTTGAATGTTTGAAATTTTCTTGTTTCTCACACCAAGAATGACTCATGTGGGATTAGATATTTTCATGGTAACTACATTTTCACAATTGAATAAAAAACAATAACACTAATTTCCCCCATAATCGAGATACATATGAAGCCTTATCATGGCCCAAGCTCACTGGATATCGTCTCTAGGAATCCAACCCTAAATCCCCTAATTTGGGAATCCCCCATAGGAATAAGCACCAAATTTAATTCTCAAATCACTAAGGCATCCCTTACAAGACATAATCCCAAACTCATTTCTCTCAAATAACTATACTATCCTATGATACATATCAAACTATGTGGGTTTTTATTACCATCTATATGTGATACATAAGCATCCCCCATGAGGTTGAAATCCAAAACCTTAAATCAACCATATTCTCCTTGGGCCATATTCCCAACAGGTTTTGATCCTAGTTGGAAACCCATAACCGTCCCAAGTTCCTTGGGCTGCGTTTTCGTAAGTCCCCAACTATGTTTTCACTAAGAACCTTCCACATATATGTACATACAACATGACATTAAACAATATGGATAGGTCCTTATCAAAAGACTTTAAAGGTATGATTTTTCCCATTTAGTGGCACTGAACTATGTGGGTTCCGATTGCGTTTACAAGGATACGTAGATAGCCCATTTTATGTGCAAGATACCAAGATCAAACAAAACCTTTGTCTCCCTAGATTAAAATAAATTCTAGAGTTCTCCAATGAGAGGATTAAAAAATAGTATCATCATAAATATTATTACAAAAATATCTAAGTAGTATATGAGAGGATACCATTGATTGAGAACCTCGAATACATTCAGACAACTACATTAATGAAGAACCTCGAATACATAAAGATGATTTTAAACCTTTCACATGATAAATAAGTGATTTAAAATGTTAAGGGATACTTATTATATAATTGGTTAATTAATAAGTATTCACGAAAATATCTTAAATTATAATAGGGTCCTTGAGTAGACAATAATTCCCCCCAAAAGTGTGTGATTAATACCACCTCCCATCCTCCTGAAAAATGAACGTTCTTGGGTATCATGATGTTAAATCTTAACGAATTCCTACCTTTGGAATGTAAGTCCCCTTTGGATAAAAACTCTTGGATGATTTTGGTTCCATAAATAAATCCAATGGAAACCACCTCGATGCAGTGATTCCTAAAACAAGAGTACACATTTCAAGGAAATACAGAACAAAAATGTTGAACCCGACATGAATCCTGAACAATGTTAACAATGATACCCACCTATTAGGTACCTATCAATTGTTATAAGAATTCCAGGAAAAGGAATCAATCATTCATGTCTCCATCATAAAATATGATTCTTTAAAGGATTTTGTTGTTGTTTCATATTTTTCTCAGAACTCCCTTCACTCCAAAATGTCTTTCTTCCAGACAACATATGAAAAATTCCCGGCCACCGCTAAAGTTGGATCCCCGTCCACAGTAAGGACGTCATCACCATCCTAACGTCTTCCACACTGGGTCTCTAATGTGATGGTAAATGAATATTTCCAGCAGGATATAATCCGAACTTTGGAGACTGCTCATTAGTCCTTCCAGGTCAATAACAATCCTTGATCATCCGTCCAACGATGACCAATGATCAAGAAGTAGACGGTTCCAACCACCGTCTTCAACCATTTCGGGTCTTTATTCCCAGAACACAGTAATAAATCCCTCCCATAATATAGGGAGGTGGATCATGAGGCCACTAAAGCCCTCGATTCAAGAATGTAGGAGTCCTTCTAGAGGACTCCCACTATCAATCGGCGCCAGCAGAATCATGCAGTAGTGAATCCCCAACATGATGGGGTGTTGCATATGGATGTTCGACCCAGGTATCTCCAACCCAAGCCCACAAGACGAACTATTGGGGAAAACATCCAGTCAATATGGATCAGGTTCTTATATCTACCCCTTTCCACAAATTCCATCAACCTAACTTGATGATAATCCACAAAAAGGCACATACTCCCATCCGTCCTAATTTTTGTGTCTAGAAGAATCGTATAGAAGAAACCCACCAATCCCATTAGATAAATCTGGTGGAGTACCGTGAACAGAAACATGCACCTGCTTACAAGTTATCATCCATTCAGCAGGCTCATCTGACTGCATTTAAAGAAGCTATCCAATCTAATGTGGTGGCCACTCATAAATATGAACATACACCTATTTACAATAATCAATTCTGCCAGCAGTCTCATCTTCTAGTATCGAAGGAAGTCTATCAACCATACATTACTAGAAATATCCATCAGGCATGTACACCTACCAATTTTCATCAAGTCTTCCACCAGTCTCATTTGGTAGCACCCAGAGAAGTCAGTCAGAAAGCTTCGATGAAAAATTTCAGGCAAACCCATGTTTATTCCCCCGTACATGAGTACTGTCAATACCCATTGACAGGAAAAGGAGGACCAAAGTAGACACATACACATACTCCAGATATGGAATGGACGTATATTCTTGTTTCGGCTATTGAAGATACCAAACACATCATATCAACGGTGAAAAGGCAAACACAAATCCTAGCCCATATTATGGAAGCATTCTAGAATATTATAACAACCAAGTTAGTAGTACCGGGGAATCAGACACATAAATTTGTCCCTAGGGATGCGATGACAAATCAGCATGCCATCCTGGAACATATACATACCTCTATTCAAGTCTACGAGGGTCCTCGGGCATACTCCACCATATCATACGGACACTAAGATCGGGAAGGTAAACCCTTTCCAATTGAAGGTAATTGGTCTATTTCGGTAACTAATCCAATGGAGGCACATACACTTGCCCATGATAACCACATTTCTTAGTATGTGTCACCAACTATATATTAGAGAACATCCACGAATAATTCATTCCATGATCTACTTGAAAATCAAGAGTCAATATGAAATTTGACCCCTCTTAATGTTGGAGTTCTTGAGGCCCTCATACATTTTTCTGTTGCAGATCAAGATCATATCCTCTAATTACCATATTATGGTAATGGTATTAGTATTTCAGAATTTCATCTTCATAAACTTCATCATGAAGAAATTCTTCATGGAGATTCCATAAATCCAGAGTGCCTATCTCTAGATGAGAGACACAGAAACCCTCAGTGTGGCCATAAGACAAAGGAGAAAGAATATTTATAATTTATTGTAATTCACTATGGTGATCCTCCCCATGGTGTAATTAGCTACAAAAGTCCCTTTTGTGGTAGTATTTATCATTCTCAAGAAAATTCTATAATTGACAATTTGGGGATGAGAAATACCTACTATCTTGAGGAACTTGAAAACACAAGGCCAGTCAAGTCAAATTCCTTGTCATTAACAGGTGAAACACTTTCTCAACCAGAATACATCTTAAGGGAATAGTGATTCTTAGAACCTCCCTTGGTTAATTTGTCTTCTAATACATAACATACACTTTGGTCTGACCAAGTGGAGAAACAACCAGTGAATGACAATGAAGATGTGTTAAAAATGAGCAAACAATTGTGTACGAAAGAAGTATCGGTCATGTTCTGGCCTCTAGAAAATTATCAGTATAACATACCTGAATTTATTTCAGATGATTGAATTCATGATATTTGACTCAATTATTGGAAGACTCCTTGTCATTTGAAATCCAATGTGTTACAATATAGTGAATATAAAAATCATGTAAAGGTAATAGAAGGGTTGCAACACCATATTGACATAGAATATCTCTTAGTTTCCAAACATCCAATGGTTGAAAAAAAAACAGAGAATCCTTCAGCGTACATGCCTCAATTCTCTAAAGTGGCTACACCAGTTATTTTAGGATTCACCATCTACTGTTTGTATCAGAGGATGGGGTAAACATGGAGCATATCATTTCACTGCAATCCAAAAAAACAAATTCTGACAAAATTGGTCTCATGCAATGTTATTGCCCACTGTTGGCCACAATCAATTAATTTTTATGTAATCGAATGTACGATCAAGAACATGCCTCATCCATCTCTCATCAGATTCATGCACAAATAAAAGAAGTTGTTGAGTTAATTTTATGTCAAGAATCTGAGAATCTTGAGAAGACACCCCCCTTAGAGGATTTCAGTTTTTAGAGAATGAAAATGTATGAAATAGCAATAAAATATTCCAAAATTAGTGATTTCAATGGTTGTCGAATAATGCACCCATCTAATGTCCAAAAAAATATGGAAAATCCGAAGAGAAGTTGAACGAATTTCAATATAGTAGATCAAGAATCATACTAGCATGAAAGGCTAGGGGCTCATTTAATTAAAACATCAAATTAATTAAATAATCTTCAATGATTTTAAGAAGAAGAACAGAAATAGAACCAGTTTGGAAGGATGGACGATTTTTCATATCTCCAATCCCCACCTCAATGGACGTCAGTTTTCCCCTGATTAGGGAAGACGCCACAAGGAGAGAATACAATTGAACTATCCATGGTTTTTGTTCAAGATATTATCCATCAAATTGGTCCCGTGAATTCATTTTATAGTATAACAGAGTCTTATGGAAGATATAGAGAGAGACAATATTACAGAAATACCTATAGAATCCCATTGATGTTTTATGCGTCAGTAAATTTCATCAATAACACTATATAAGATCCTCTGAAAAATGTCTCTAGTTTCGGGGAATCAAAAGATGAAGTTATTGTCCATAATATGGTACACATTTAGAAAATTAAGAAGGTGTGCGTACCCAAAATCATTAGCTTACCCAGAATCGAGGTATTCCATCAAATAACCAACACCTGTATGAAAGGAATCTAACAAGGGGAAAGAAAAAAGTCAGTTTTCATATCACTTTTCCACTATAATAGTTCAATGTTTTTTACATGAAGAAATATTTTCATGAAATTAAGATGAAATGAAGTTATTGAAAAGTCTCAATATGAAGTTACTTCAATGCAACATTTCTTCTATATGTACTCCCCAAAAAGTTCCTCAACTTGAAAATACTATAGGATATCCAATGAAAAGATGATTTGTATTAACTACAACTATGGATAATCGATTCACTTTACATGGTATACTATAAAGGCAGGATCGGACACATCCAGATAGGCACGCTCTCATGGGTTATCCAAGACATATATCAGCACCACCATTAGTGGTTTGTCTGGCCATTGAACCAGATCAAGACCTAGTTTCTATGCTTGCATAGGTTTGAGCTCATCCAAATATTCCCCTAATACCTATCAACACAGTTGAGGCATTAATGAATCAATTGGAAGGTATGGAGGAACGATGTGCACCATTTCTTCCAAAAAAAAGCATACCCTGAATGGGCGGATGAAATTCCGCTCCAATTTTTTTTTTGAATACCACATTCCCAATATTTAATGGTTTGGGAGATCTAGAACAACAATTAACACATTTTGTATCACATTGTGATCCCATGATGGGAACTACTGAATAACAAGAAGCAGTAAATTTTTGTTGTTTTCTGAAGTCATTACAATGTACAGATTTTGTCTATTATACAAGTTTATAATCATGATCAATTGCTGGAAGGGTAGATCTCCGTTAGAAATTCATTATTCAATTTAGCTCAATGCTACCAAAGATGACAGTTTTGATCTTACATATTGTAAAAAATAAGATAAATAAAGAGTTGATGATTTCATTGCCCGATGGAAATTATTAACAAATTCTATAATTCTAGAACTCTCTCCAAAAGAATTGAATCCAATTTTCATGGAAAATATTCATGGTGAGCCACACACACCATTGATCCCACTGAAATTTATAGGAGGGTTTTGACAACTTACTTCAATTTCTCAACAGATAGATGACTCTATTATTGAAACTATGTCTAAAACTTGTGTAATTCCATCAAATCTGGGGAGGAAGATAGGAAATGCAAGACCTGCTATATTTATACTCAAGCCATCACCAGTACCTCCTTATACATAAATACCTTCATCATACCAAAGAGCTCCTCCTTCTATGCATCTATAGCAATTACTGTCTCAACAAAATGATCAAAACGATCAAAGGATGAAATAGTTTTAGGAATTAATGAACAATTTTTATACTTTCCAGAATGGTCAAGTTCCTAGTTACTTCATCTCAACTCTGGAAAACAATTTGGTTCAGTATCCAAGGCCGAAGAAACTAAATAAAGAAGGAGATAAAGATATTATGAATTATTTTCCCTTTAAACAAATGTTAGGGCATCACATTTAGTAATGTTTTGTTTTCAAGGTCCACTTGAAAAATGATGGTACATTCTGGACAAGTGAAACATAAAATTTCTTTAACTCAAGTAGCATGTGTTACCACTACTGATCTAGTGGAATAAAGAGAATTTAAGGAAGTGAAAAGTAAAAATGTGAAGAAATATGATGATTGGATGATAAGGAAAATGTTCAACAAGACTCATTCCAATTTACGAACACAATTGAAACCACCGGTTGTGTCTTCTGCCACTCCTTCCATAGCAAAACCACCTTCATCAAAAGGTCCTTCCTCAAAGAAGTGATGTGATCATAAGGAAAAAAGAGAAGTCAGATGAAGATGAGCTCATGTTATGGCCAAAGTTAACCTTGACCCTAGCAGATTTCATGCCATCTATTTTAATAGCACGAGTCACCTCCATGAAAAATGGCATAGTAAAAATTAACCTATCAGGAATAATATATATCATATGAAGAATTGATTTTTGGTTCTGTTATCATTATCCATTTAATGGGTCCTTCTTCCAATGGTGATTCTGAATATATTGAGCGTGAATTCCTTATACCTAATTAGGAAAACAGATAAAGAGGCCAAGGTCACCGATATAGGGGAAGATGTGGGAATTCTATAATCCCCCATTTTAACACTACCCCTAGTTGAACAATATATACAACAGAAACTCATGGAAGAGCCCTTCTGTGGGATCAACAAGAACTAGGAGTTTCTTCCATAAAGACAGGTTCGGTTCTGACATGATTATTTTTGAGGACTTATTAGAAGTCAAAAATTCTTCATCTAATAATGCAAATAGACCTAGTCATTCTAATCTACCAAAGACAAGCATATTTAATGCTTCTACTCTAACACAGGGTACGTTTACATCTGAAGCCACAACTTCCAAAACACCTGTAAAACCATATCTTTATGCATGAAAATGCCGACCATTGGACCAAAATTATGATGTCATGAAACAATTGGCCCCATTACTTTCCACGTTATTAACTATGGGTTGTTTGAATCTTTCAAAATAGATTCAAGAAGCACTTAATGAGGCTTTGTCAAGTCCTCAAGAGTTTTGAACTTTTTTTTCTACTAGTGAGGTTTACCGTATTGAGAATGATCCTACAGAATGTCATGAATTCATATATTTTACAAATGAAGATGAAGATGATGTTGTACATGGAAATATTAGATCCTTGTATTTTTCTAGGAAAGTCAATGATGTAGACATTCAACGAGCCTTCATTGATAATGGATTCATTGTTAACCTCATTCTGGTTTGTCCACTTCATTGATTGGACCTAACTGAATATGACTTATCTCATTAGAAATTAATGTTGCATGGCCATGAAGAGAATGAACTAGAACCTCTGGGTGAGATTACACTCCAAACTCAATTTTGAAATCTTGTGCCTAATTTAGATTTCCTGATTGTTCATCAAGACACAGCCTTCAGTATTCTTCTTAGAAGGCCTTGGATACATCAAAATGCAGCCATACCATCATCATACCACCAATGTATTAATGACTTTTTCAATGGTCAAATAGAGACACTGTATGTTGACAAGGCTTCGATAAAAAGCTGTGAATCTCAATACATTGATGTAAAGTTTTATCACATAAAAGGAATGAAGTCCATGACAAAAAAATAACTACAGTTAATGATTTTAATTGACTAGAAAAGATCCCATAAAATCCATTCATACATTTGAGTATAGATTATGTGCTACCAATCAATCAAATTGAAAGGGTAAAACAAAATCCAAGCAGTTGTCCAGAAACATCTTTAATGTCAATTTTGGAAATTGATCTTGATGGAATGGAAGATATTAGTGATTCACCAAGTAGTGATAGAAGTCTAAATAATGATATTTTCATTTCATCAGTTGAACTAAAAGAATCCCCTATTTCTTCAATCTGTGTAGAAAAAAATGTAGAAATGATAGATAAAGAAAAAGATATTTATTTTCAATGCATCATCTCATCTTAATTACCACAAGATGTCCCTTCATCATCAGTAGGGTCAGATATGGTGGCCTCTTCATTTGTATGTCCAAATAATGAATCCCCCTCTAACTCTCATAGTGTTTCCTCATCATATACTATGCAAGTAGAAAAAAAATAGGTAACACATAATGAAGAAGAAGAGGAAGATCTTGGGGATGCTCTTCCAGAATTTAAGGAAGGGGTATCTACCACTATAGATGAGCTCATAGAAATAAATCTGGGTACAAAAGATAATCCACACCCTACTATAATTAGTGCGGATATGACCTCTTAAGATCAAGAGGTGTATAATTAATTTTAAAACAACATCAAGATATATTGTCTATGAATTATACAGATATTTCAAGACTTAATCTTGATGTATCAACCAATAATTAGGGTTCTCCAGAAGAACATCATAGATTCAAAGAAAGCAGCAAGAAGAACCCACCCAACTCAAGCCTCTTAAATTGAATATGATGTTGATAAGCTAATAATGGATAACTTTTTATGGGAAGTTCAATATCCCAAATGGTTAGTGAACATTGTCCAAGTGAAAAAGAACAATGGGTAAATTATAGATTTCATTTATTTCAGATTTCATCACTACCATTTTTCTAAAAAGAATTTTCTAATTTAGATAATAAAGCTTTTAATGTATGCAACGTCTTGTTATAATGATCATTAATTCATGGATGGATACTCTGGGTATAATTAAATCTATATGGCCCTAGAGGATGAAGAATATAAAACTTTCAGAGCCCCTCAATGTGTGTTTTTCTATCAGGTAATTCCCTTTGTTGTAAAGGATGCAGGCGCAACATACGAACATGCCATGCACCATATCTTCAAACCCTTCTTAGAGAAATTTGTTCAATGTAATGTGGATGATTTGTTGGTCAAGTCCAAACAACAATCCAAACACTTGTTAGATTTGAAGACCATATTCCATAATCACTGGCAACACAGTTTAATGATGAACCCCTTGAATTGTGCTTTTGGGGTAACCTCAAGAATGTTTCTTGACATCAGTGTACACCATCATGGTATAGATTTTGATCTTGAGAAAAACAATCAATCATTTTTTCTCACCTCCAAAAAATTTAACTAATTATGAGGAATCTAATGAAACATCTCCTATAATCGGCGCTTTATTGTCAATTTTCTATGAATGTTTTTACCCTTCACCAGATTAATGAAGAAGGGAGTCACCTACCAATGGACTGAAGACAGTTAAGAAGTATTTGATACCCTCAAAAAAATATCTCTTGAGTCCACTAGTATTAATGGAACCTATTGAAGAAAGGTTGCTTATTCTTTATGTGATAGCTTTAGAGTGATCATTGTGTGACTTCCATGCTCAAAATAACAATGTTGGGAATGAAAACATCCTTTACTATCTCAGTCAAACTATGATTGATGCCGAAACATGATATTCAAGTATTGTAAAGTGATTCCTAGATATAATCATTGTAGTTTAAAAATTGAGGGTCTACCTGAAACATCATGAGGTCCAATTGGTATCTTGTAATAAACTGATTAAATTTATCCTCTATCGTCCTATGCTCGTAGGGAATCTGGCACGATGGGTAATTATTTAGCAAACATTTGATATCCAGTTTGTGCCTCAAAAGGAAATAAAAGGCCAAGCTCTAGCTGACTTCTTTTCTGAGCATCTATCTGCAAGAAGATATGTCATTACATACTAAACTTCCTGATGAATATGTATTCTATATTTAGGATAATTCTTGAACATGGGTAATTTACTTTTATGGTGCTTCCTAAAGTCCAATAGGGAAAAGAATGGAAAACCCTAAACTGAAATATTTTGGGCAAGGAATTGTCCATATATCCCCAGAAAAGGTAGTATTTCTTTATTCCGTCATATTATCAGAAGTCAGAACAAACAATGAGGCAGATTATCAAGCCCTCAATGCAGGTTTGGAATTTGATCTTCTAGTGAAAATGAATCACATGAATGTAAAAGTTGATTCTGAATTGTTAATAAAGAAAATCATTGGATAATATTCTATCAAAAAAGATGAGTTAATAACTTTGTATAATTTTGTCAGAGGGTAAATGGCTGAATTTACCTTAGATCCAACATTGGCTTATGTCCCATGATTACAAATTGCCCTAGCAGATGTACTGGATAATATTACTATAGCCTTTCCCGATACAAATCTGGATGAGACGGTCATGAGCATAGCCCATATCGTGTGGTATCACATTTTATTCAAACCATAATTGAGGAAATTAATGAAATTAGTCCTATTTCAGATCTATAGGGTCATACCATGGGATGGAGAACATCAATCATTTAATATATTCAATATAAAGTTCTTCCACTGAATAGGGATGAAAAATAATAGATATGGTGATGAACAACCAATTTTACTCTTTATGACAGTCCATACCACCAAAAGATCCTTGAAAAGAGAGGAATTGACGGAATCCTATTTAAACGTATTGATGGAGAAGAGACTATAGAAGTCATGAACGAAGTACCTTCAGGAGCATGTGGTGCCCATATGTTTGGGCATAGACTCTTCGATCATATATAGAGGCTTGGATACTTTTGGCCTTCAATTAAGCAAGATTGCACTGATTTAACAAAGAATTGTCATCCCTGCCAAGTGCATGCCAACTTCATTCATCAACGCCCAAAGTTTCTACATAAAGCTAAATACATAGGGTCATTTTCCACATGTGGAATGGATATACTAGGGCCTTATCCTCCAACTACAGCTAAGTAGTTCCAGTATATAATTACTAGTAATGACTTCTTTTCTAAATGGGTGGAGGAAATACCACTCAAATATGTCGAAGCCAAAATCATTGTTTCCTTTTTTTTAAAACCTTATCACCATATTTGGTGTCCCTCATTCTATATTGATGGAAAATGGTTCCAATTTTTGTTTTATTGAGGTAATGAAGTTATACCAGGATGAAAATATGAAATCCAACCATTCATCTCACTATCATGTGGAAACCAATGGATAGATAGATTCCTTCAACCAGACCCTATCTAATATACTCTAGAATATGGTGGATAAAGATAAGAAATCCGGTCATGATAAACTATTAAATTATTTATGGGCTTATAAGAAAAATACTCGTACTACCACCCAAGAAACTCCTTATTCATTGGTATATGGAACCGAAGTAGTTTTTCCAATTGAAATGAAAATTATTTCACTTAGATTTGATATATGTGATCAGTTTTCTACATATGAGAGGGCTCAGAAGTAGTTCAATGTTCCAGAATGATAAACGTGAAAATATTGAAAACTTTTCATCATTGAGTAGTCTATCAAAACAGAATAGTGAGATATTTTAACAATAAATGTCACCTCCATTAATTTATTCAATTATAATTGGTATTGGTCTATATGAATCCAAAGATATCAGGGAAAAAACATCCAAATCTCGCGCCAAAGTGGGAAGGACCTTATTATATACCTAAGGTCTATTCAAATGGATCCTATTCCTTCATCACAAAGGATGGAGATATTATTACAACTCCACCCAATGTAAGATTCATAAAGAAATACTATCTTTAGTGGTACATATCATCCTCTATGCTAGACAATAAACTTGACAACCCCCATGTCCTCGCTGCAAGACTAAAAACTACACAGCCACATGTACTCACTGTAAGAAAAAAACATCCCAACCCCCATGTCTTTGTTGCAATACTTAAAACTTCGCCGCACCATGTCCTTACTGTAAGTCTAAAAACTGCACACCTCCCATGTCATCACTGCAAGACTAAAAACTGCATATCCCCCATGTCCTTTCTGCCAGACTAAAAACTGCACAACCCCCGATGTCCTTGCTACATGAATAAAAACTACACATCCCCCATGTCCTTGCTGCAAGACTAAAAACTGCACATCCCTCATGTCCTCGCTACATGACTGAAAACTGCACAGTACAATGTCCTAGTTTCAAGACATTAAACAGCATAACAACCATATGCATCCATGCTGCATGACGTCAAAATGCATAGAATCTTTTTCCATGTCACATAACATTAAATGTCCTGACATCATCTGTCCTCATTACATGACATTAAACTGTATGACTAACGTTTTCTCTATTGGATGTTAGAATCTTCCAAAAGAAAAAATCATTGACACCATCATTACTCCTTATTAGCACATGTGTCACTCTCTTTCCTGTGTCTGAATTAGATCTACATATAGAACTTATTTCAAGAACTATGTATTTTTATATTCTGATTTACAATGAGATATATAGAGATTCCTAAATCTCTAATTTTGGCCCCAACCAAAAACTCAAAATATTATTATATTCTATTCTCCTTCTGTATATGAATAAGATCTATACAGTGTGTTTCCATAAGATATATGATTTGGTCATTATATGATATTATGTCTTAATATTTACAGTTCTCTCAGAACGTGTCACAAGACCCCATTCTTTATGTGAAACTCAATTGGTGTGAGGAATGGTTTTCTAAATAACTATGTACGGCTTGATTCTCATATATTTGAGATACATATAGACTCCAAGATCTCCAATATTGGGCCCAAATGGGATAAAAACCATTTTATCTACTATTTTTATGAAAAACATAAATATATGGTCGGAAAGAACATCCAAAAACATATACTGCACTTTGTACAACAAATGTTATAGTGAAAGAAGAAATCCATCCCTACAACACTTAGAATAGTCCATCAATTCTAATGGGAGACTTCCCTTTGTAAATGTGAAGAAAAATCCTTTGAGTCTTGGCCAAAATAGGAGGGGCCAACCATACCATCCTTTTCTCTGCCAGCATAGCTGCAATAACAATGGTTCCTGGCCTCACGCCTCTATTAGAGTCTCAGACTGATAATAAGTACACGCTGAGCCACATGGCCAAGAAAACTTCCATAGGTGTCTTTGTTAGAATTTTTCGGTTGACTTCATATACAAATTTATCAAATACTCATTTCTAAAATGTTAGAAAAATATTACCATGAGTAGCTCTCTTCACTTCCCCTGGATAGCTAGTCGAACGGGTTTATGTGTGACCCTTTTCCTTCTTATTTATGAAAAATATGTCCATCCATTCCTCTAAATGAATATCCCTATAGGTGAGAGATTTTATAGAGGTTGTGTTCTTGTGATTGTTAAATATTTTTATCAACTCATGAAATAAATCTAGTGTCTTCTCTAAGTCATTCCATGTCACCATGGGAGGAATAAACTCATGATACATGTATCCATGGATTAGAGCTCCAGAAATAATGTAAACGTCCCACAAACAGATGTCTACCTCTCTATGTGTTAAATGGATGGAATTTGTCCCTAGGCTCCATCGACTTAATTATTTTAGCATGAAATCTTCATTCCTATATAGATTAGTTTGTCCAACCCAGAAAACCTCATAAATCCTAATGTCCTTCAAGTCTTCTATAAATTATACACAGGTCTTATGAACCCAGTATTCCTATATCCACACAAGTTTTACACCTTATCCTAGGAGGAATTCCCAACCATTCTTCCAACCCTTGGACCGATCCTTCTGATTATCCCAAAGGATGGATTAATAATATTGTGGTTACAGATCAGGTATGCGTGCCTTCTAATCTGGAGCACATAGGCTATGAATCATAATACGAGCCTTCTCTACTATCCCAGTATTAGAAAAAAAGCCTCCAATAGAAACTTAGGTCGTTGAACAGTTGATATAATCTTTAAACCAAGAATGCGGTACATAGTTCGTAGGATTTAGAATATTAACATATTAAAAATGGACATAGCTATAAAAATGAAAATAGGTGATTTAGGGAAAGTGGAAATGATACTTAATCAAATATTTTTCTATACTATGAAGGGTGTTGTCTCAAATATCAAATTAATCATAACCGATGAAATTCATTATGTAATCAATCCTCTTGATGTCAATCTCATCAGTAGTTCCAATTCATTTGGTATCTATTGAACTTTCAAAATGACAGAAATCATCTTTTAAAAAAATTTCATTTTTGGTTTTTTATAAAAACAAATAGTCAAAAAATTCATTAAGGATCGCAAGTATAAACTTGGCATGCATGTATAATTCAGCACACATGTGTGGTGCCTCACGTATAGCACGCAACTAAAAAATTTACAGAATAAGTGCGGCGAAATTGAAGTGTCTAACTCAAAGAATAAATGTGTGCCGAGAGAGGAAATTTAAGAAGTCTCAAAGATTATCGTGGAATTGAAGTCGTTATATATATGTGATGCAAGTCACTCTGTGAGCTAGATTCGTTCCTGATGCAGACATGCATGACTAGTTTCTCAATGTTCATAACACGTGCGCTCCCCAGTACACTTTTCTTTCTCCTTCATTACATTTCCTTATTATAGGATCCTATTTTTATTTCGGATCCAACACATAGGGGGGGGGGAATTTGTTAACAATCCATTCCATCAAAGAGTCAAAAAATTTACAATTGGAACCCCTATATAATGAGAATGGGGAAATACATAAAGAAAATCAGGATGTGAAAAGGCATGTGTTTTGGGTTGCCCTAGTCAGACCTAAAGAGCATCATCGCATAACCTACTTGCATGCCACATAATGTCATGAATCCTACTTGCATGCCCAAATTCCTTTCACCCAAGGTCCCATATTTGCCTATAAATAGACCGTTGTGGCATCCATTTGATATATACGAATTTCTTTGGAGCCCAATACCTTCTCTGGTCTCTCTAGTGCTTCGCCCAAGTCTTCCTAAACGTTCAAGGTATTTCTTTAACACCATGAGTGGTGGATATAAATGATGATCATTATAATTAAGTTCTTTTAGTGTTTTAAATCTACGACACTTGCATGCATAAAATTCCTAACCTCTATAAATCATAAATATTTACAAGCCACCAATTCCATTTATATGAACTTGAGAACCCCACTTCTGGGAATACCTGTGAAAACTCTTCAAGGCTTCTGCCATGTCTCGCCCAAGTATTACCATACAAGTTGTTTGTCTCATAAGTGAATATCATGTCGCTCAATTCCACTTGCGCTCCCATACTTGTGTGCCCTTATCTACATGAGCGTTACTTTTTGATTCACATACTCTCATAAGTTTACAATCCATACAACCTTCATCAAATCCATTCATGGAATGACTTCTTCTTACTTGGATCCCTAATCTAAAATGGATTCTGTTGAGACATTCACCAAAACTTCTTAACGAATAAATACTTTGGGAAAGGGACATTAGAATTTCTCCTATTTGTTTTTTTATTTCCATTTCCAGAGGTTACCCACATTTTTTTATTAGGGAGTTAGGATGCGTGGATTGTCTGTGGCTTTTTATATCCAAAATCACATCGATGTTTCTCCTCGGAACAGTGTTAAGAAGTTATCAGTTTGGAGGAGGGTTTGGGTCCTAACCTATCCCTTCACAAAGAGACGTCCCCGAACCGCCAGTCTCTAGAAGGGAAGGTGTGGTTCACACTTTTTTTCCGATTGAATAAAAGGAGAAGTATTCCTCCCATACCAGGATCAATTATTGGGCAACCATCATGGTGTTATCCTATATATTTTCTTGCATGTGGTATAACCATTGCTCCTCCTTTATTCTTTGGTGCCAAATATCATAGGGGAGATGGGTGCATGGCGTTTTGTTACACTTTCCCTCTCTTGTTGGGCTTTGTCACTATGGGAAGCCCTCCTGGTGTAATCCCCTAACCTTTATCCCTTCCTCCTTACATTGGACCCTTTTATAGTGTAAATAGAATATTGGGAAGGATTTTCACCTTTCCCTCTTCCACAATCGCCTCACGCTTGTCCCCTCTCGCAGCCATAGGTGTGCCCCCTTCCATCAACAGAAGAAGAAAAGTGTGGATTCCATTGTTGAATTTTTTCCATTATCTTGTTTCTCAAACTGAGCATGACTCATGTGGGAATAGTGGTTTTTCATGGTCACAACATTTTCAAAATTGAATGAACTATGAGAACTATGATTCCCACCAAAACCAGAATACATAGGAAGCCTTCTCAGGGCCTGAGCTCACTGGATGTCCTCTTCCAAAATCCAAACCAAAATCCCCTAACCTGGGAATCTTCTTTAGGAATAAGCCATAATTAAATATGCAAATCACCAAGGAATAAATTTCAGGAAGTAATCCCAAACTCATTTCTCTCAAAGGACTATACTCTCTTATGAGTCTTGTAACACCCCAAGCTTCCATGATACTCTTCTCTTTCAATAATGCAATATCTTGCATTGTACGGAATTTCGAGATTCTAACACAATGTGACCAATAAAAATAGCCATTATGAATAGTAATACCCACTTTTTGAAATTATATATATATATTTTTATATATCAAAATGGACATCATTTTTGGATTCGGAATATCGAAATTATCCTATGTTGAATTTTTGGTATTTTTCTGAGAACTTCCAATTTTTTATGAATAGTGAAAAATACTTAAAAAAAACTTTTTTAATTAAAATAATTTATAGTTATAATTTATACTATTTAGTGGTTTTAAAGTATAATTAGAATATATTTTTACCATTTTATCCAATGGTGGTCATTATAATTAATTTCACTTTGAAATTGGACAAAAACAATTGTTATTCTTTTGATATATATTGTTTCTTAAAAACACGCTATTTGTTGTGACAGCGGGAACTAATTATAAATTTAATTAATGCAAATTATATGTTTGTAATTTTGTAAAATAGACATCATTTTTTAATTTTGAATATCAATTATAGCTTAGGGTGAAATTTTGGCATTGTTCTGAAAAAGTTCAATTTTTTATGAATAGTGAAACCACTCAGTGGTAGTTAAAAAACTAATTTTTCTTTTAAATGAAACTTTACCATTTCTGTGATATGATTTTCAAAATTCCGACATACATGGTTGTCATTAGGATGTAAAATGTGGTTCAATGAGATAAAAATAATTTTTTGGTGAATAGTAACTTTTGTGTTTAATTAATCGCGATTAAAGGTAATTAGTGAAAGTTAAGGGAAAAATGATATTATAAAAATATGAAAATACCCTTACACTTGTACTAATCTTATTGGATGAGTCATGTTTGGCCAATAAAATCCATGGGTCAACTTGGGGACCCCATGGAGCCACTTGGGTAAGAAAATGACATTAATAACTTTTTATTTAAAATAAAATAAAATCGACACAAACATGTGTTGTTTTACTAAAACAATTATTACATGGGGTTATATATGTTAAAATTTCGACTATAAATGTTAATTGGAAAGATAAAAAGATTTCCTACATCATGGTAATTTTTTTATAATTTTTTGGAATTAAATAAATAAATTTATTTATCACACCATGATGATGCAGTGATTACCTCATTAATGAACTTTCTAAATAAAATGAAAAGATAATGTAAAATATAAGACTTACACTTGTCAAAAACCTATTGGATGGGTAGATTTAAAACCCTTATCACATTATCCTATAAATATATAATTTTGGGACCTTTGAAATTCTAAAAGCACGTCATAATAATGTAACATTTCATTACATTCCAAGAGTGCCCCTCCTCTCCTCTTATAAAAGGCCCCCGCCACTACCACCTTATTCACACATTCAAGCCATTTTGATCGGCCAAACTCTGCCTAAATACTCTCCCAACTTCGATCTCTTACTCTTAGATGCCTCACTTTGGGCAGAAATATTCCCAAGGAATCCTTTGGCTCATATCAAAAAGAGTTACCCGATTTTAAGGTAATGTCTTCTCTTATGTTGTTTTGTATTATTTTGCTTCTCCAACCCCCTAAAATCTTTGTATTATTTTATTTTTTAACAGAACCAGTATATTCAATATAAAAGTATGTTGTTATGAGAATTATTTTATTTAAACTTACACACACCTTCGTCAAATGGTTAAAGAACATACTGTTTCTGTGGGTTGCGAATTACTGCCTCACGAAATGATGATTGTTCAATCTTCTTTTAACAGCTCTCATGGTGGCCATTATGATGAAACTATTTTCATAAATGATATATATTATGTTTATGTTATCCTTATGCTTCTGTATTTTTCATTTATGGCACAACTTTATGATTTCCATTATGGGTAAACGTGATAATTTCATTTTAGGAAGTGCGGACTACCGCCCCCTCAAAGTGATTTGAATCGTAAATGCCATATGTGGGATGTATAAAGGATTTAGTAAATGGTATTATACATTATATTATACTGGATTTATAGTATACCTTTATATAATTATAATTTCATTACATTAAATACGAAATATAAATGAAATTAGCATTCATGCGTACGTACAGCTTACCATCTCCATGAACGGTGCATTTCATTTCTTACCTGTAAATGTTATGTAATATTATAAATTCATGTATATACTGGATATATATGATATATATGATATCTAAATCATGAATATAATTCTTTATATAATGGATATTTTACCACATGAACAACTTGTAATTATAAGACGTTTATTTTTAAATCAAGTACCAAAGATCGAAAAAATGACCGTTATTAACTTAAATAATTACATAATGTTCATAACATGGTAATAAGTGATATAAAAGGAATAATGACCATGAAAAAGGTTCTTAAGAAAATAGAAATTAACTCTATTTTATTATTCCGGAGATTAAAGGACGATCGAGTCAAGTTGGACATGAGGTAAGGGAACTTCTTAACCCAATTTCTGTTCTTTTGGTTAATCTCCTACTTTCAAAATATGTCATCATATTATTTTGACCTATCCTATATTTGTACTTTCATTATGTGTACATATCGTGAATACACATAATAGAACTATTTTATTTAAAAAATTATCTTTTTAAGGGACTTCGTCTCAATCTCCATTCATTGAGGTATATTTTGTTTTATACACAAATTTCTTTTATACGGTGTATAATAACCTTTGACATTTACATTTATTCAAAAGGAATCTTTTTTATACGAAGCATTTTACTAAACGAAAAAAGGGAATGTTTTTTTTCATACGTATGTGGTGACAACTACTTCTCCACCGTCGTGACCGTTATTTGAGTTTCTTCTTCCACTACAAGCCATAACTTTTTTTAAATGAAAAATAATTACAATGTTTTAATTTTCTTTTATTTTGGTATTGAAAATGGTTTTGAAAATGTTTTTATTATATCAATGTGTTGTATTGATATCTTGTGATTGAAATGTGGAAATTTTATGTTTCCTTTATGCATGTTTTATGTGATATGATTATGTTATGGTTTATGATATGTTGAAACCTCTTCATATGAGGAATGCATTGGACATTATAAGTGATGGGTGGAGCCCGCTATAGCTCCTCGATGCATCGGTAGGTCTCATGAGACAAACTAGTGTCTTGGAACAAGGCCTTGAAAAAATCTTATTTGTAGTCTTGGAATGAGGCCTTGGCTACGTGGTTATCATAGTCTGAGATTATGCATTCCATCATTATGAAAGTGGTTATTGATATTGCATGTGATTATTCGACCAGTAGAATATCCATGTGAATAAGTAAATAGCATTATTTCATTTTAATTTTTCCATTTTATGTTGAAGTTCAAGTTTAAAAGGATTTTTTTAGTCATACATTGCCTTAAATGTTTATTTTTATTTATGAAAGCTTCTGCTATATTGTTATCCATACTGAGAATCTGAGCTCACCCCTTTCAATATTTTGTTTTTCTTAGGATGTGAATAAATATTTTTTGACTGACCTGCAGGGATAGTCTGAAGGGGATATTGGTGGGGACTATGGAGACTATGTTATTGTAGTTTTTCACTTTATGATGTAATGTAACATTTATGAATGTATCTAGTGTTTTCAAGGCTACTAAACTAATTGGCCTTTTGAGACTTGATCGTTTGTGATCATGCCAATGTTACGCAATAATGAACTAACTCTGGGTAACTGGGGTCGGGGCCTTACAAGGCTTATCGAACTATGTGGGTTTTGATTCCTATCTATATGGGATATGTAGGATGCCTTCTTGAGGTTCAATTCAAATACCTTTAATCAAACCTGTTCTACTTGGTCCATATTCTCAATAGGGTCTAATCCTACTTGGAAACACATATCCATTCCATGTTCCTTGGGCTGCTTCAGCATAAGTCCCACAAAAATGTTTTGACTACGCACCTTCGGCTTAGATGTCCAAACCACATGAAATTAAAGTGTACAACATGGTCCTTATCACGTGACCTTAAAAGGTATGATGTGTACCATTAATTGGCATTGAACTACAAGGGTTATAATTCATTTTACAAGGATATGTAGGTATCCCATTTTTTTGGGCATGATTCCAATATCAAACCAATCCTTTATCTCCATGGATGACAACAAATTCTAGAGTCCACACAGAGTGGCTTAAAAACAAGTATCATCATAATGATTATTAAAAGAATCTACAAGTTGTATATGGGAGGATACGATTTATAGGGAACCTCAAACACATATATATATCCCCATTAATGAAGAACCATGAATAAATAATGATGTTTTTAAACCATTCACATGTTAAATAAGGGATTGATAATTCAAACGGATACATAGGATATACTTCGTGAATTAATATGGATTCACTAATATAACATAAATTATAAAGAGTCTTGATGTAGAAAATAATTCCCCCCACAAAGGATGTGATGATACCAACCTCTGATCATCTCGACCAATGCTCGTTCTTATGTATCGTGGAGTTCAAACATAATGAACGCCTACCGTTAAAAAGCAGGTCCCATTTGTATAAAGATCTGTTGGAAGTTTCTAGTTCCATAAATAAATCTAATGGAAAACACCTGGAAGCAATAATTTTTAAAACTAGAATACAGGTTTCAAGGAACTACAAAAAAATCATATTAATATATTTTTTAAAATTCATTAATTGCATAGTGTCAAAAATGATACTATTTATTATTGATCAAAATAATGTTGTTTAAAAATATAATATATATATATTTAAAAATAATATAATTATGAAATTGTCTAAAATGTTCTAAATTATTCATTAATAGTATAATTAAAATAAAAAAAGTAAATATTTCATGCTTTTAATATTTAATAGTTCATTACCTTAGTAAAATTATAAAATAATAACGAAGGTTTAATTAAAAGGAAAATGATTAAATTGATAGAAAAACATGTATATAATATATTAGATCTTGAAATTACAACCTTATATCATATAATATTCTACAATATGAATTTTTTTTGATATTGAACCGGGATTAATTTTATTATTAATTAATTTTTTTTAGATTCCAAAAGTGCCCCTCATCTCAATTATAAAAGGGAACCTCTTCCCTCACTTATTCACATCAACATGATATTTCAATATTTTTTATCCCCAATCAATTTTACTTATCTACATATATATTTACATTCTAGATATTCTTCCCCTATGAAAATACCAACTCTGGTGCCTTTTAGAGGGGATCTAGGGTGAGCTCTCCGAAAAAGAGGTAATCTCCTCTACCAATTATTTCAAAATTATTTCTTCTAATACTTATTATAGATTCGTTTTTCATACTATAACTCATAAAATATAAAATAAACTATATAGAGAGATGTTATTATGATTATTGAACATTCATATTCCATCATTTATCTATATTATGAAAATTGAAATCAACACGCATGTGTACACATGACTTACCGTCTCCTTGTCATGGTGTAATATGTTTTTATCACCACATCACATGAATGGATATAACGATGGAGATATGAAATATATATTATTATTATAATAATATTTCAATTTTTTACAAAATATATACAACATCAAATTCCATACCATTTCAATGTTAATGTCATGATATCATTTCTTCTGTGTACGTATGACCAACCACCTCCATAACGTGATTTGATCCATTCTGTATTGTCACAATTAAGGAATTAATATATATATATATAATCAATAATATGGTATATATATATATATATTACCTTTAATTATTTACTAAATTTAAAAAATATTTTATGTGAAATAACAATAACATATTTGACAAAACATGTGAATAAAAATCAATTAGTTAACACCCAAAAGAATCTTTATAATATGATATTATTAAACATGTGTTAATACGATAATTTATGATATCATAAGTTTAAATATAGGTATTAAATATGTTAATAACATTATTTAATCCATTATATGAGAGTTTTAGATATGTATGACGGAAATCATGCATATGGTAAGGGTTAACATTGAAATCTCATTATTAATCAGCATTGCTTATAAGTATGTATTGGTTGGAACATGTTTATCATAAATATCTAGGTTTCATGTAAATATATTTCAATATATTCTTACTAATCATTATTAAATTTTTAATTATTTTTACCCATGTATGAATTTTTTTTAAATTGTTTGAATTTAATCTTTTGTCATTTTCATAATAAGGTACATTTTGACTTGTCTAGAAAAAGTATGAAAAATGTTATTTTAAATTATAGAAAATGAATGGAATTTTACACTTTAGAGAATAATTAATACCATTTATATTACATTGAAATATTTTATAGATTATTTTACATTAATTTTTTGTTTTTAAATGTCTCATAATTTGAAGAAAAGTAAATGATTTCTAATAAGAAATGATATTATCCTTAAGAAATGTTTTTAAAATAGAAAATCAAAATTTTTCATTTCTAAGATGAAATCATCTTATTTTACTCAAGCCTTTCTAAAAAATAATACAAATAATAGATTTATATTCATTATAAAAATGTAAAAAATTTATTCTGATTATATTTATGAAATCCATTACTCTTCCACGAGTAAAATGCATAATAAACCCACTTCTTTTCAAGGGTTATGCATTCTGAAAATGTTTATTAAAAATAAATATTTTCAACATGTTATGATATGATTACATGTTTATGACTCCCATTTAATATCTTTGGTTCTGATATGATTATTTTTTATCATCTGTATGTTTTCATTGTAATATTAGTTGGTCAAATATATCCCTCCAATGCATTGGTTAAATATTAATATCTCATTAGATATACATAAAGGAAATTTTCCCTTAAGATAGTTGTGGGAGTGAAACCTGAAAACCAATATGGTTTGGGATGTGAACCCATATTACTAAGATGGACTTGGAAGTGATGTCTTGACTTCCATGGAAATCGTTATTAGATTCTTATGTGTCTTACATAATTCCATGTTTTATTCCTACGTTATTATTTTATGGATCATGTTCATTATTTCTTAATGATTCATGTATTATGAAATTCCAATATTTATGACATGAGTCATGTTTATGATCGATGACATGAAGGTTATGACCATCTAATTTCATGATAATGATCTTATACCCTTATTATCATTATTATGTTTACAAATCTCCCATATTTAACCTTACTAAGAATCTGAGATCAGATTTTTTTGTAGTCCTTTTCAACTAGTTTATGATTATATATATTAAAATTGATGTGTCTATGAAGGTTTATAGTTATGAAGATCCAAGTGAGAGATAATGCAGCTCACTCATGTACCATTGTTTAGGTTTCTATGTTTCCAAAGGCACTAGACTAATATTATTTTTGGGCCTTTGTTGTTGTAATGTATTAATTAATTCCACAACTATAATTTAATGATTACATATGAAAAGTGAGGGTTTCTATTGTTGTTATTGGATAAAAATTTTATCTATCCTTTATAAAATAAGATTGTAAAACAAATTTGATAACCATAAATAAATGCCTATGTATAATTATAACGATAATGAGATGTATAAGAAAATGTAACTGAATTTTGGTTATGGATAGAGCAAGTGGTTTCCTAGAAATAAATCCTTATATAGATACGACAAGTTCATATGGATATAGAATAGATGAACATATGGGTAAAAACTCTAAGATGGTTATTTGGGCATGGCTAGTTGTAACATAGAACCCAACAATGGGTCTAGATGCACACTTGGTTTGACACTCCTCGGGGATATGATTTGGATATTCACAAACTCTTCATGAACCATTATAATAGATTTTAATATAATTTGAAAATTATTATCCTAATATGAACCTAACATGTTATAGATTAAGGAAGGTGACATTTTTTATTCAGCATATAAATGACCCTTCATTAATTTGTTTTACCTCACAAAAAAAATGTTTCTTAATCTATGGTTTTTGGTTTCAGTAAATGGATAGAACCATAAGGTATTGTGTAAATAGAAATTTTGATGGACAATGATACAATTTTTCCCCTGAGAAACCGATTTCTATGAGAGCTAGAATAAAAAATCTAATAGCAATGATCACATTAATTTATCATGATATGAATCATGTTGGACATAAAAATGAGAAATGGATGGAACAATATTATATTTATTATTTCATAAAGAAACATACAATTAATTTTAGTTGGTCTTCCAATCCACTTGTTTCTGAAAAAAGGATCAGCACTACTGAAAATATTTTCACTAGTGTCCAATGTTTAGATCATGAGAATTTTATTCTGGATGTGTATTGTTTAAAAGAAGCAGCAGACTAATGGTAGACTCTAATTAAGAATATGGGGAATCAAGATGAAATTGAATCAATGTATAGGGATCTGTTCAAGAACTTATTTTTCAATAATTACATTCCTTATATTCTTCATAACAAGATAGTGAAATATTTTCTTGAGTTATAGAAAAACCATGATGAATATTTCTGTACCTATGATGCGAATTTTCTGAGCCCTACAAGGTATGTTTTACAAATTATCATCCAACCAGAAATTAAAGTGGATAGGTTATTTTAGGGCTTATGGCCAAGTCTCATAAGTTCCTTCAACATAAGAGACATTAATATCTATAATGAGATTGTGTGATGTGAGATCAATGTTAAAATAGAGGCTATAGTCATGTACCAATCTCATGGTTTTTATAAGATGAAGAAGGTATACTTTAATGGGGAATATTAAAAACATAAAGTGAAAAATTGGACCTTTCCTCTATTCTCTTTGTGTGGGAAGTAGGATTAAGGAAATTTTCTTAAGGGGTATAATATGTGTTTCGTGTGTGGAAATGAAGGTCTTCAAGATTTTTGATTTCATAGTGATGTGAAAAGTCACAAAATAGTGAAAATGGAGAGAAGTGGAACATAATGCACATATCATAGTTTTGTGATTTAATATAAGGATAATGTGATTTATTTTATCCAATTACCAAACCTAATGGCTGCTGATGAAGATCGACATCAACAACCTCTTAATCTAAGGGAATATGTGAAATGTCATACGATCACATTTTCGGATGAGGGAAGTGATAAAAACATTTTGAATGGCACACTCATCGTCAACTATAGAATTGTTAATGTCTTATTTGATTTTTGATAAACCCACTCTTTCATATATAATGGATTTGATAGTGATGTTATGATTCCACACAAAGGACTAAATGTGGAATTAGTAGCGAAAATACCTAATGGTACAATCATTGCATCTCAAGTCATTGATTCCTCTATGGTTGAAGATTATAGGGATGTGTTACCTCGAAATCATTTCAATCTTCATATCGTTGAATTTTATGTCATCTATGGAATGGATTAGATTTTTCTAAATAAATCCCACATCAATCGTCAATGAATGAATGTTATGTTTGATCTTCCAAAACAACCTATGATCGTCTATCAATGTGATGATAAGTATATACTTCATATTGGGATTATATCCATTGTATGTGTATTAATTCCAATTCAGTAGGGATATTTATCTCAAATTTTTGGGGAGAAAATTTATATAGATTATTTGGACATTTTTAATAATTTCATGGATGTATTTCTTGAAGAACTGCCAAGTATTCCACAAAAACGTGAAGTCATGTTCCCTGTAGAGATCATATCTAGTTCTACACCAAATTAGAAGACCCCCTATAAAATGTTCCTAATTGAGTTGCAGGAATTGAAGAATAAACTCCACGAAAAACATCATATGTGATTCATTTTTCCATGTTTGTCATCTTGGGGTGTACAAGTTATTTTTGTGAGGATGAAATATGGATCAATGTGACTCTGGATTGATTATGGGTAGTTGAATAAGATATCAATCATTAAGAATGTATCATATTCCCTAAATTGATGATTTTTGTGCTCAAATGCGCGGAGATAAAAACTTTTCTATGATTAAACTACATTATTAAATCATAAATAGAGTTTCAAGAAAGGGGATATAACATATGTGAAATTATGTACAAGGTATGGTCACTATAAATCTATAACAATTCATTTTTATCATACTCAATCCCCTTATATATGTAGTTATTTGAAGAATAGACTAATTATAAATTACATTGTTCAATTTGAGGTAGTATTTATAGAAGATATTATAATCTATTGAAAGAAAATGTTAGAACAATGATATCACTTGTTAATTGTGCTAATGACCATAAAGAAGGATAAACAACATGAAAAATTCACACAGTGTGGATTTTTTCTGCAAAGGGATTCATTTTTTGAGTCACATAATCTCCAGAGAGGGTATTGAAGTTGATCCACCAATGGAATTATCATTACTATTTATTACTTAATTATAAGGGATTATGTAAGATTTTCCATATTAAGGATAAAAAAGATCTAATATTTATGGATTTTCAACGGATGGACCTAGAAATCTTGAATGAAGGCGATAAACCGTATCTTGATAAATTGAATGTTATGTCCTAAATCAATTTGAATATTAATTTGGTGAAGAAGGAAGATGAGGATTCACAAAAGAATCTTAGAAATTTTCTTGATTTTAACCATGATTATGATAGAATGATAATATTTAGGAACTGTGCCTGTGTTCCTTACATATGAGATTTGATGAGGGAGTTGTTAGTGGAAGCATAGAGCTCTTTATTACATATTCATCCTGGATGTATGAAGATGTATATAGAATTGAATTAATACATTTGGGTGGCTGAAATGAAGAGTGATATTATAGAGTTTGTATATTTATTCCCTATATGTCAGCAAGATTAGGAAGAATGAAAAAAAAATCAAAAGGGTTGTTGAATCCTTTACCCATACTAGAATAGAAATGATAGAATATGACCATGTATTTTATTCATTGGACTCCCTGAAACCTCAGAAGGGTTTAATTATATTTGGGTCATAGTTTATCTCCATAAAAGGTCAACACAATCCATTTAAATCAAATAATAATTCCCTCTGGGTCAACATTCCATTATATACATTAATGAAGTGGTAAGGTTCCAAGAAGTACCACATTCTATTGTATCTGACTGGGACCTTAGGATTACCTAAAAATTATGATGAAGTATTTATAAAACACTTGATAAGTAAATATATTTAGCTCTAAATATCATCATCTGATGGATGGATAGTTTGAAAGAACAATTCAAACCTTAGAAAATATGTTGAGATCCTGATCACTAGATTGTGTTAGTGGTTGGGATCAACACCTTCCTCTGGATGAGTTTTCTTACAACAATTGATTTCACTCAATCATTTTGATGGATAATTATGAAGCCCTATATGGGATGTAATTTAATTTTCCATCCTGATAGTATGAAGTTAGGGAAATACATCTATTGGGATAAGAGATCAGTGAGAAGGATAGATCCTTTCAGAAAATATCAAGGCAACACAATTTCAACAGAAGAGATTTGCGGATAACCGATGATGTGATCTATAATTTTAAGTAAGTGAGAAGGTGTTTCTATGAATTTATATATGGAAGAAGTTTATAAGGATTATAATGAACAGGAAATGATGCTCAACATATATCAGTCCATTTGAAATTATTGATTGTGTCCTGATAGAATCTTATTGCTTGGCACTTCCTCCATCTTTATGGCATCCTGCCCTTTTATTACATAACTTTTGATTACAATTTACATATAGAGGATCTTTAAAATCTATTGTCAGGGAAATCAGGAACATAATACATGAAAAAAAACATAAAAAATCCGTCTAATACACTTGTAAGTCTTCATCATAGGTTTATCCTATGTATAATTGTTGTATCTCATAACCAGGAGATAAACATAAAATGAAAGGGTGAGAAGAAGGACCAATAAGGAAAACATGGGAATCAGTTTACTTGTGAAATCAATATGAACATGATAAAAACATAAAGACACGAGTAATGGAAGTAGAGTAATTTCATAATGAAGAGAACATGAACCATAACATGAATATGTTGCTAAAACATTTAATTTATACATTCATAAACATATCACCAAGGTTCATCCCCAGGGTGTCTTAAAAATTACAAAGTTTATTCACCATGTTATCATGAAGCTTTTCATCTCAAGAGATTAAATTCTTTAGTCAATGTATTGGAGAACTATGAAGGTGCACCCTTAATATGTCTTTATTATCATGTGATCCACATATATCATAATTAAACATTTCATAAATAACACATACAAAATAAAATAAATGTGGTTCATTTCAAAATCGTGATGTTGTAAATGTTCTTAAAAACGTGGTCATTACGTCATTTATTACCCATGTAAAGGGAGTGAGGGTTATATGTGTGTCAATTACAGAATCAAATAAATCAATTTTATGTATTGAAGAATACATCTAGAAATAAAAATATATTTGGGTATTCCCATAATTAATAAAATATAATTGTTTGAAAAAAAGAGAGAGATTTGAGATGAAAATTATTTATCATAACGGCTATATAAAATGGTTTTAGAAAACATTATAAAAAGAGGGAACAATGGTAACCCAATCATTAATAACTTATAATAAATTATAAACATATAATAACATGTATATAATAACATGGTATTTAAATTTAAATAACATACCACATGAAAAGGAAACTTTAGAGGAAAGAGAATATGAAAATTCTTTAAAAAAACTGTGGTAGCCTAATGACGACACTTAAAAATTCATAAAATAAATTGCTGAGAGCAGAAACAGTGTCCCTTCATTTGAACCTGTAATGGAATGTTATAGGGATATAAAAGAACAAACCCCCAGATAATTAAATGGAATCTATAAGACATAACATAAAGGAAGTCAGGACTTAGAATAAAAGGGTGAACGGTTTCATCACCTTACAGAGAAACATCAAAATATTGAAGGTCAGAACCTTGTGAGGCTTGAGGGCACCTACGGTGGACTCCATGGGTATTAATAGAACAAAACATTGTTGAGGAGGATTTTGGAATAAAATAGATGAGCGAATGGCAAGGAATTTATAGGAAAATGAGGGAATAAATTATTAATTTCCATGGGACACCTCATCGGTGGTATTTGAAAAACCATGGTCTTGCCCATGGTATTTTCTCATGATATTGGACACATTGGAGACCTCATAACATATCATACTATTCACAAGTCGACCAGATTATTTACATCAATATTACATCATCAATGATGTCATTAAACACCCAAAACTCAAAACTCTATTTTTACAATTCTACAAAAAATCAATTGTTTCAGAAAAATCCCAAAAATTCACTCTAACCTAATATCGATGCCATGAATTCAAAAAATTAACATTAATTTATCAAAATAATTTTTTATTTATTTTTAATTTAAATTTTTTTATAAAATCATTATTTATTCCAAAAAAACATTAAAACTATAACTCATTTTGAAACACCTTATGAATGTAATAAAGGACCCATAAAATTATCACATTACCGTAAGATAATAATGTAACTAATTATGATTAAATTTTATGAAATTAATTTTTAATTTTTAATTATTAAATTAATTATAAAATTTTAAATAAAATATTTATGACATACCAAAATACAAAAACATAAATTATGATTGTTTTTTCTCTTTTAAGATGTCTATATTGTATTTATACATTCATATGGGATGTTTCTATTTTTTCGGTCGATTTACTATTCAGTATTATTAATACGGGTATGTTACTATTCATGCATTACAATTCACTAAAAATTATGTTTATATTATTAGACTCTAAATTTATGACTGAACACAACTTTAGAAGGCCATTTTTTGAAAATCAATTAACATTATTAATTATTTAAAGAAGATAATAAAATAATAAAATAATAAAATACACCTATTTTCCTAAATTAATTAATAATATACATCCTATATTTATCCAGACATTTGAAATTCACAAACATTACCACAATAAGAAATAAAAATTATATTTATATAAAAGGATTACAAAAAGTAGCTATATTCTCGTTACAAATCCCATTATAACATCAGAAAAGGACCTAAGTGTAAGGTGTGGTATGGTGATATAATATTGGGCTGGCTAAGATAACATTTCTCAAGTGGTGATTTTTATCAGCTTGAACATCTCCCTTATGTGATTTCATTCAAGAATCACATGTTGATGTTCGGCTTGATCTTCGTCCAAAGAAAAGACCAGTGATGCTAACTCCTTCCTAAGCTCCAACAGATGAGCTTCATATGGCATGTGTCTACAAGATTATTCCATTGACTCTTCTTTCGTTATTAATTAACCAAGATCATTTGAATTTATAAACAATAATTTTAACAATATGAATTTAGTTTCCAATGGTGATATTGACCAATGACCATATAACAGTCGGAACCCAATAGTCTCATTTAATTATACATAATTCATTAATTAAAGGATATAGTTTTGTTGATTATAAAATAAAATTACACACAAATTTAGGACATAAATATGAATAAAATTTTTGGGTTGTTACATTCATCCCCCCATAAGAAATTTTGTCCATGAAATTTTAACTCATACCCAATGAAGAGAAAAACTATGGGTACTTTTGCCTAATAGAATCCCCTGGTTCCCACGTGGCTTCCTCATTTTTGTGGTTCCTCTACAACACCTTAACAAGGTGAGTAGTATTTTTGTGTAGAATCTTTTCTCAATGATCCAAGATCTTCATTGGTTGCTCCTTATAAGAGAGGTCTTGTTACTATTTTTTCCACCATTGGATTTAGTATATCTGAAGGGTCCGATATGTACATCCTCAAGAGGGATATGTGGAAGACATCATGAACTTGTGCTAGGTTTGGAGGAAGTGAAAGTTGATAGGCCACTGCTCCTACGTGATCAATGATTTTATAGGTACAATGTACATAGGATGAGAATCCTTTTCTTCTTTAACCTCATGAATCAATTCCAAGTAGGAATTCGAAGAAAGTCTTTTTCAACAACATCAAACTCCAAGTCCCTTCGATGGTTGTCGGAGAAGATCTTCTGCCAACTCTGAGCAGCCTTAATGTGTTGCTAGATTTCATGGACTTTTTCTGTCATCTCTTGCACATGATCAGGCCCAAGATGCTTTCTCTCACCTGCCACATCCCTAAAAGTAGGAGTTCTACATCGATACCCTTGTAGAGCTTCATAGGGTAACATTTTAATGCTCGAGTAGAAACTGTTGTTGAAGGAGAACTCAAATAAAAAGGGATGTTGATCCATCCACCATTAAATTACATCGAGCATGTTCTCATCATATCCTCAAGTGTTTGAATAGTCCTTTCATATTGGCCATCAGTTTGGGGATGATAGGTCATACTAAAATTCAATTCAGTTCTTAGTGAATGTTTAAGACCTCCCCAGAATTTAGATGTGATCTATGGGTCACATTTATATAAAATATAAATTGGAACTCAATTTAGACTTACTACTTCCAGCCCATAAATTCGGGATTGTTGATCAAGAGCGAAATCTTCCCGAATGGAGATTAAATGGGTAGTCTTTGTGAGACCGTCCACAATAACACATATCACATTATTTCCTTTGGAAGTTCTCAGGAGACCAGTGATGCAACCCATAGTGATATTGTCCCACATCGATGCTAGTATGGGTAGTGTTAGGAATACCCCTTTAGGAAGTTTTCTCTCTTCCTTCACTAGCTAAAATACAATGCACCATGAAGTGTTTTAAAAAATCTTCCTTTTCATATTAACCCACCAATAATGATCACGAAGGTCGTTATATATTATTGTGCTTCCAGGATGTACAGAGAAAGTAAAACTATGAGCTTTATCCATTAGATCCTTCTTTATTTCTATAATAGATGAGACATATAGTCTTGTACAAAATTTTAGTACACCTTCTTGATCAATATTGATCTTAGGAAACTTCTCATCCTTCACAGCCTCAAACTTCTTCTGTAATAAAGGATCTTCTTTCTAAGAATTCTTGATCTTCTCTAGTAATGATGGTTGAGAAATCATTTGGGTTAGGGTTGATAATGCCACTTCCCTTATAATTCCCATGTCTAATTTCACCATGTCATTGATCAATGGATCTCTTTGAATTCCCATCATAGAATGAACAACTTGGTCATTCCTACATAATGCGTCTGTGAATTTTTTTGCTTTTTCGGGATGATAATGAATTGAACAAGCATAGTCATTGAGATGTTCCATCCATATCCTTTGTCTCGTGTTCAATTTCTTTTTTGTGAAACTATACTTAAAACATTGATGGTATGTGTATATATCACATTTCTCCCCATAAAGATAGTGCCTCCATATCTTCAGAGAAAAAACGACTGCAACCAGCTCCAAATCATACATAGGATAGTTCTTCTCATGAGTCTTTAACTATCGTGATAGATAGGACATGCACTTTTCATTTTTCATGACGATTCACCCAAACCCTTTCAGAGATGCATCGCTAAAAATAATGAATCCTTATCCAGTTGAGGGAAGAGTTAAAACGGTTACAGTAACCAATCTCTTCTTCAACTCTTGGAATCTTTCCTCTCACTCCATTGTCCAGATGGACTTGACCCCTTTTCTCATTAACATGGATAATGGATTAGAAATTATTGAAATGTTTTTCACAAACCTACTATAATATACAGCTAATTCAAGGAACCTAAGAATGGGAGTTGTTGTTGTAGGCTAAGGCCACTCCTATAAAACTTTTGTCATCGCATGGTCAACTGTGACTCCTTCATTGGTAACAATGTGCCCCTAGAAAGAAACATTTTGTAACCTGAATTCACATTTACTGATCTTTCCAAAATGCCTCTCCTTCTGTAGAGTTTGAAAAATAACCCTTAGTTGATCCTCATGCTCCTCGCGACATTTGGAATATATCAAAATATTATCAATAAAAACTACCACAATGTTATTTACGTAGTCCTTAAAGACTCTATTCATCATATCCACGAAAATATAGGTGCATTGGTCAGACAGAAATGCATAACAACATACTCATAATTCCAATATCTTGATCAGAAGGCTGTTTTTGGAATAACTACTTCCTTCTCCCTCAATTGGTGATTACCAGATCGAATGTCAATCTTATAGAAGAATTGATCCCCATGAAGTTGGTCAAATAAGTCATAAATTCACAGAAGAGGGTATTTTTTTCTTTACTTTGATCCCATTAAGTTCTCTATAATTAGTGCATATCTACATTGATCCATACTTCTTATTTACAAATAGAATAGGTGCTCCCCAAGGAGAGTCACTCAGTCAGATAAACCCCTTCTTCCAATGATCTTAGAGTTGTTTTTTTAAATTATTACATCTCCACATATGCCATCCTATATGGGGTATTTGATATTGGATGAGATCCAGTTAGGAGTTCATTATAGAACTCGACCTCCCTTTCTGTGAGAGGTCTAAGCATCACCTCTGGAAATACGTCAATGTATTCTGGGATGATGTGGACATTTTTTCTCCCCAAATATTAATTTTCCTTCTTCATCTTCACTGATCAACTACATAAAGAAAAATATGGGAGGTGCTTCTAGAAAATGATCATGTTGATATATCTCTTATTGGAAGATAACTATAGGTTCTCTATTCAAGACTACAGAGATTTCTTTACTTCTGCATTTGAATTTGGCATTATATGTTGAGATCCAGTCTTACAATAGTATAATTTGGAATTTCAGCATGCTAATGACTACTAAATTTGTGATAATATTGTCCTCACTAAAGTAAAAAACTAGTGTTTCTAAATACTAATGATACATGGATAATCCCAGTAGGGGTCTTGAATGATAACTCTATATTTAGAAAATCAGGGGTTGATTTCAAAGCCTTTGAAAACTTGGAGGAGAAAATGGAATGTGTAGAACCAGTAACAAAAAAGTACTTTCTATCTTTGGGAGAAGAACCAGAGTACCTAATACCACATCATTAAGAGCTTCAACATAATATATCGTGATAGAAAAAGAACGAACTATTTCTCTTGGCATTTTCTTAGCCTAATTGTGGTTCCCCTATACTGCCATCAGATTTGGACAGTGATTGGAAAAAGTGCCCAAGTTATCCACACTTAATGAACAGAACATCGGGTTAGGCATGCACCATCTTCCCATTGTCGTTAGTGTTTTTAAGTTGAGGTTTCACCTCACTAAAACAATTCCACACAATATGGACTTCTTTTCCACACTTGTAACATTTATCGCTCCAGAGCAGGTAGTTCTCCAAATGCATCTTTCAATATTTATTGCATGTGGGGCATTAAACTTGCTTGCATCCTCTTCCCTGATCAATGTTCTTACCTATGATATGATTTATTTATCTCTTCTTGTCGTTATATTTATTATACCATTGTGTCTCACCGAACTCCAGCTCAACGTTCATTGAACTATGAATGATATCCTCATAGCTATCATAGTCTCAGGTGGCAGGATTCTTCTGCAAATGAGGTCTCAGTCCACCGAAGAATCTATCAAAATTTCTATTTGTATCCATGAAAAAAATAGAGGTGTAACATTAAAGACTTTTGATGTTCATCTCATAGATTCTGATAGATTCATTCTCCTTCTTCTTCAGCTCGAGAAACTCATTCTCCATTATTGTTCTCATCGATCGAGGGAAATACTTATTAATGAATATTCTTCTAATGTCTTCCCACTGCATAGATTCAACATCAACTCTTGGCATTGTGTTTTGAATCAGTTCCCACCATTTATTAGCTTCTCCCTATAAGCGATAAAAATCCATGGTAACCTTCTCTTATTCAGAATATCGGAGCACATAAAAGATCTTCTTGATAGAGCTGATCGAATGTTCAGTATCAATGGGTTGGTAGATCCACAGAAGGTTAGTGGTCATTGATGCATAAAGGAATCAATATAATGTTGTTTCCTTCAGGGTGAGATAATTCTTTTATCTTGATTCAAGTAATTTCCTATAACATTAGTTAGTTAGTTCATCATTCGCATGAAATTTTATATTTCATCTTCCATCGGAAGGCCGTTAGTGTATGGTCCACTATTGTCACCATTTTCCGGGATCCTTATATTTCAAACCATATTTTAAAATACTAAAACCATAGTGAGAAACATATTTCATTGATGAATATTTTATCTATAACGGATTTTATGTATTAATACTTCTTTAAACCAGTACATTTCTATATAAATCATTTATAATGATTCATAAAATGATTATGATTAACCAAATATATCCCTCGGGAGTGTCGTTACCAAGAGTGCATCAATGACCATTTTCATGTACCAGAATACCCCGAGATAAGACTGAAACTACTTGCTGGACTTTTCATTCCTAGGTACCTCTGTACCAAAGCCACCTCTAACTGCTCGTATCTAGACAAGGATGTATTATCTTGATAAAGCACATACTCAATACTCAGCAAAATACCCGGAAGTTTTCCTGTATTTAAACTTTTATATAATATTATACCAAATGTTTTCATAGCCTAATTTCAATAAATAACTTAACTACCATTAGATACAAACTATGGAATCCTGCCTTTTTATAACATAGCTTTTCATTATATTTTACATACATAGGATCTTTAAAGTCTAGTGTCATGGAAATTAGGAACAGAATACATGAAAAATAAATAAAACATCCTTATAATACACTTTTATGGATTCATCATAGATTCATCCTAAGTATAATTAATGTATCTCATATCCTGGATACATAAATCAAAGGAAAGGGTGAGCATAAGGCCCAGTAAGGAAAACAAGGGAATCAGTTTACATGTGAAATCAATAAGAACTTGATAAAAATATATAGAAATTGGTAATGGAAGTAGATGAATTTCATAAGAAAAAGTACATGAACAATAAAATAAATATGTGGCTACAACATTTAATTTAGACATTCAGGAACATATCACCAAGGGTTATTCCCATTGTGTCATAAAATTTACCATGGTTATTCACCAAGGTATCGTGAAACTTGTCATCTCTAGAGATTAAATTCTTTACCCAATGCATTAGAGTGCTTTCAGGGTGTACCCTTAATATATAATTATTTTCATGTGACCCACAAAGATAAAAATAAAAACATTCATTGATAACCAATAGATAATAAAATAAATGGGTTTCATTTGTAAATCGCGACGTTTTAAAAGTTCATAAAAACATGATCATTACGTCATTTATAACCCACGGAAAGGGAGTGAGGGTTTTAGTTATGTCAATTACAGAATAAAATATATCAATTTTAGTTATTTTAGTATATTACATGAAATTAAAATATATTTGGGTATTCTAATTAATAAAACAATAGAATATTTTGGGAAAAAGACAGAGATTTGAGATGAAAATTCTGCAGTATAACAGCTATGTAACATGGTTTTAGAAAACATTAAAAGGAGAGGGTACAAGGGTAACCCACTCATAAATAACTTATAATACAGTATAAATAATTATTAATATAAATATAAGAACATGGTATGTAAATGTTTATGACATACTACATGAAAAGGAAACTTGAATGGAAAGAGAATATGTGAATTGTTTTTTACAAATCATTCTACAGCATAACGGCGTCACTTAAAATTTCATAAAATAAATTGATGAGAGTGGAGAGGGTCACCCTTAATTTGAAAATTTAATGGAATGTAGTAGGTATATACAATAACAAACCCTTTCATAATATAATGGAAACTAGAAGACATAACATAAAGGAAGTCATGACATAAAAGAAGAGGGTGAAAGGCTCCCTTACCTGGAAGAGTAACTTCGAAAGATTGAAGTACGGAACCTTGTGAGGCTTGAGGTCACCTGTGGAGGACTCCTTTGGAGTTAAAAGACAATAAATTATTTGAGGGAGATTTTTGAATGAAATGGATGTGTTAATGTATTGGTATTTATAAGAAAAATGAGGGAATAAATTATTAATTTCCAAGGGACACCTCATCGTTGGTATTGGAAAAACCATGGGATTTCCCATGGTATTTTCCCATGGTATTGGACACATGGGACAAATAATAACATATATTACTATTCAATAGTCGACCAGATTATTTACGTCATGATTACATCAACAATGATGTCATTAAATACTCGAAACTCAAAATTGTATATTTACTATTCACCGAAAAATCAACTGTTTCTGAAAAATCCCAAAAATTAACTGTAACCTAATATCGATGCTCCAAATTCAAAAATGAACTCCATTTTATGAAAATAATTTCATAAATATTTTTTATTTAATTTTTATATAAAATCATTATTTATTCCGAAAAAAACTACTTTAAAATTAAAACTCATTTTGTAACACCTTAAAAAAGTAATCAAGGTCCCATAAAATTATTATATAACCATAAGACAATAAAGTAAAAATTTATTATTAAATTTTATTAAAATAAATTTACATTTTCAATTATTAAATTAATTATTAAATTTTAAATAAAATATTTATGACATACAAAAATACCAAAACTTAAACTATGATAATTTTTTCAATTTTAAGATGTCTAAAATGTATTTCTACATTCATAGTCCATGTTTCTATTTTGTTGGTAAATTTAATATTAATTAATATCTATTACTATTTACTACAATTCATACATGTATGTTATTATTCATACATTACAATTCCCTAAATCTTTAGATGATCTAATTATCTTCTAAATTTCTAACTGAACACAACTATAGAAGACCATTTTTTGAAAATCAAATCACATTATTAATTATTTAAAGATAAAAAAATATTTTAAAATACCCCTTTCTTTCCTAAATTCATCAATAATATACATCCTATATTTATCTAGACATTTGAAATTCACAAACTTTACCATAATAAGTAATAACAATTTCATTTATATAAAAAGATTTTACCAAGTAGATAAGGTCTCATTACATAGCCCCATATAACACCGGATTAGGACCTAAGTGTACGATGTGCTATGGTGATTCAATCTTGGGGTGTCTCGGAAAACATTTCTCAAGTGGTGGATTATATTAGCTTGAACTTCTCCCTTATTTGATTCTGTTCAAGCTTCACATGTTGATTTTCGGCTTGGGCTTGGTTCAGAGGAAAGCCCATTTATGCTACCTCCTTTTCAAGCTCTGACAGATGGGATTCATATGTCCCGAGTCTACAAGATGATGGCATCAAATATTCTTTTCTGTATTAGTTAACCAAGATCATTTGAATTTATAAAAATAATTGTAATGTTAAGAATTTAGTTTCCAACGATCATATTAACAAATGGCCATATAACAGTCGAAACACAACAGTATCATTTAATTATAATCACTTAATTAATTAATGGATATAGTTTTGTTGATTTTAAAATAAAATAACACACAAATTTAGGAAATAAATATTATTAAAATCACTAGTGCAGAAAAAGTTATTTACGTCACCATTTATTACGTCGGTTATATATAACCGACATGAGAATCTGTGAAACGTGGTTTTTTACGTCGGCTATTTTATAACAGATGTAAAAAATTCGTTGAGTATATTTTTAAAATCGGTTATTTTAATAACCGACTTTACAAATTGCGTGTGTTCGGTTTTTACGTCGGTTATAAATTAACCGACGTTAAAAATCAAAGCGCGGGGGTTTTTTACGTCGGGTATATGATAACCGACGTAAAAAACAAAAGAAAGGGGGTTTGTTACGTCGGTTATAAAATAACCAATGTAAAAAATGAGATATCTACAAGTTTTTTACATTGGTTATAAAATAACCGACGTAAAAAACCAAAGCGCGGGGGTTTTTTTACGTCGGTTTTAAAATAACCGATGTTATAAATTTAAAAAATAGTTTTTAATGTAGGTTATTATATAACTGACGTTATAAAACATTTAAAAAATTAAAGCCCCGTGGACTGTCATTTACGATTATTTGATCGACAGTCCGCCGGCTCGTCTCTCTCGCACGGTAAACCCTAATCAGCTCGTCGATCGACCTGAGTTAAACTCATTTCAGCTTCATCATTTATCATCTTTACTTTCCTCGGATCTATCATCTCAACTCGAAACACTCAAGTAAGCCTTCCACGAATTTATTGCGTTCGTTTTTTTCCTGGATAGTCTATATTTATGTTTTGCGATTTTTTTTAGACTAGGTTAGATTCTTCCATTTCGAACCCTATTACATCTTTTTTAATATCGTTGGCACCGAACATTTGTTTTTATCAGCAGTGTCCTGTTTTTGTATTTCTTTATAAAACACATTTTTATATATTACCTTGCATGTAATGACTCAAAATCCTCATATGTTGGAAACATATTTGGGGTTATTTATTGAATGACTATGGCACGATTAAGGAAAGATTTGGAATATTTCCTGATCTGACCGGTTTGAATTTCATTATCAAAAAGAAATTTGAGGTATGGTTGATTCATCTATTCCTTTTATCCTATATTTCATTTAACGCTCAGGTTCATCAAACAATTTTGTAGTTGGATAACCAATAATGTTCATGTGATTAGAGAATTAAAATAAATTATCATCATATATAGTGAATCATCCTTGTTGAGTGTCTTATCATAGAATAGGAATCAATCATCCATATTGAAGATGTCATTTTTTTAGAAAACAAAAATCATTAATGTAAACCATTTATCATTCATTAATTGAACTAAAATAAATATTTACACATGAGTTATAATGGAAGATAATAAAATAAATATTTATCATTCACCCTCATAGAGTCTAATAAATCTATTATAAAACATTTTTTTCTTTAATTGAAAAAATTCACTTTTACCCACTTTGTATTTTTAGAAGACACTAAACTCCCTTATAATGTCACCCTTCTGGGAAGTATTAAACATCATTGCATCCCTTTAAAAAATCTAAATGTCACAGAAATATCGTGCATCCATTTTGTCATGTAGGACTATACTATAGATATGTATACCATTTATTATATTATTAGTTATGATAAACTTTATCATAACATCATTAATATATGTTTATAAAAATGGGAATATCACAATTCTCATGATTTTAGTTGAGAATAATGATAATGTTTTTTATAAATGATAATATATACATGGGTAATTTTACAAAAAGAATGTGAACTTGAATAATGAATGTTACTTATATGTATTTCACAAGATTTTTTGATTTTATGTCACAAAACTAATTGATGATCGAATACAAAAAATAGTTTCACCACCAACCAAAGTGAAACTAGTGTATTTTTCTATTTTAGAAATTTAGGATTCAATCAATGAGATTGTGATTTATTTATTTTATAGAGTTTCTGAATCAAGATACTAGATTCTATTTCAAATGGGTATTTGTTTGTTTTTTGATGTTTCACGATTTTATTTGATGTAGGTTTTTCTTTTTCATGGATTACTTCATAAAGTGGTCTCGGTTCTTTTGATTTTGTGTTACCGTTGACAACATCCCCCCTCAAAGACTATGATCTCTCATTGCCAGTTTTTCTCTAATTGTTCTCTCATACACCTTTTGGATTTGATGGTTTTCTACACACATATTTATTCAAATATTTAAGCTGCATTATATGCATTTTTTAGGATTATATTGTTGTTTTATGCCACTTTTTTATTATTCTATCCAATACTAAGACCTTTTCTAGTAAAAAAAATTTCATAAGAAATACGATTGGACTCTTCATCATATTTCATGAAACGTTTTTAACAATGTCAAGTTTCTTAAAAAAATATGTTATATCAAAGATGTGGAAACGGGTGGTGTCCAGGGGGGTGTCCATGGGGCTTGGTGGGTGTGAGTGGCTGTCCACGAGGGTGGGGCCCTATCCAGAGGTCTTTGGGGGTTGTTTGGGGCGTGGGGGGCTGTCTAGAGGGTTGGGGGTGTCCAGGGGGTGTTCAAGGGGTAGGGGTGGGATGTGGTGTCTATGAGGGGTGGGGGTGCTGTCTAGAGGGTTGGGGGCTGTCCGAAGGGTTGGGGGGTGTCCAGGGGTGGTCTAAGGGGGTGGGTGGGTGTGGGGGGCTGTCCAAGCGGGTGGTGGCCTGTCCAGAGGGTTTTGGGGGTTGTCCGGGGGGGGGGGGGGGGGTGGGGGTGATTCTCAGGTTTAATCCACTTTCTCCAATTTTCTATCATCTATATAGGCGGCATGGTTTTCTTTGATTCAATGAAATTGAAAACTATTATATCTAACTATATTTTGTTTTAAAAATAATATTCAAGAATATTTTCTTAAATACCCATATATTTGTTTTATATTTTAAATTGTTTTACATTCAAATTATGATTTTTTTCATATAAACATATATTTCTCTTATCTTAAAAATATATATTTTTTGTTGATATTTTTTATAGGTAATAGTGAGTTGAAGTTGGATTACGGCACATCGAATGAGCAATGAATTTGAGGAAGGTGTTGATGCCTTTTTGGAATTTGAAAAACGAAATGTTCCAAGTAGTGACTTTTTTTCTGTTCATGCCTGAAATGTTTGAATATGAAGAAGTTGAAAAGTAAAGAGATAAAAGATCATCTAATTTTTTATGGTTTTAATCCGAGTTACAGCCCTTGGATTTGGAATTGTGAAACTGGACAGAATTTCACCGATGACGATGATTCACATGATGGTAACTCCGATGGAATTGAAGAAATGATTCGCGATATTGTAGCAGAACAAATTGAGATAGAACCGACAGTTGCGTGTCTATATGGTGATGCTAAAAAACCATTATATCCTAGTTGTACATATTTTAAGGTTTTTTCAGTTCTGTTAAGATTTATTAACCTAAAGGCGAAACATGGATGGAGTGACAAAAGTTTTACAGAGCTCCTACAATTGATGAAAGACATTCTTCCAAAAGATAACGATCTTCCAGATTCACATTACAAAGCCACAGAAATATTATGCCCGATGGGATTGGGATACAAAAAAATACATGCCTTTCCGAATGACTACATTTTATATAGGAAGGAATATGAATTTCTGTCAGACTGTCCTAAATGTGGGACATCACGGTATAAGGTGAAAGAAAAATCACAGGCTGGTGTAGAGATTACAAACCTCCCTTTAAAGGTATTTTGGCATCTTCCTATAATTAATCGTTTCAAACGTTTATTTGCTAATTCACATGATGCAAAAAGGTCAATATGGCATACTGAAGAGCAGGTATGTGATGAAAAAATACGTCATCCAGCTGATTGTCCATAATGGATGAAAATTGATGCGCAGTATTCTACATTTGGATATGAAATTAGAAATCTCAGACTAGGGTTGTGCACAGATGGAATGAATCCATACCGAACCCTCAGTAGCACACATAGTTCATGGCCTATTTTATTAGTAATTTACAACCACTCTCTTGATGTTTGTATGAATCACAAATATTTCATGTTGAGTATAATGATCTCTAGTCCAAAGCAACCCGGTAATGATATTGATGTTTACAAGTCACCATTGATTGATGATTTGAAACTGTTATGGGCTGATGGTATTAGGGTGTATGATTCTTATAAAATGGAATATTTTCAACTACATGCAGTGCTTCTATTCACTATAAATTACTTCCCAGCGTATGGAAATTTGTCTGGATACAGTGTTAAAGGGCATAAACCAAGTCTAATTTGCGAACAACAGACGTCATATTGTCAATTGCATCATGGGAGGAAAACAGTGTACATAGGTCATTGAAAGTTTTTTCATATGGAACACCCTTATAGAAGACTAAAAAAGGCATTCAATGGCTCACAAGAATTTGATACTGCTCCAAAACCTTTATCCCCTGATCTGTATTTTGAAAGGGTGAAAAACCTTGATGTGACATTGGGAAGGACACAGAAATCTGGTAATGATAGACATATTTGGAAGAAAAGGTCAATTTTTTTGAGCTACCATATTGGAGGTATCATGATGTTAAACATAATATTGATGTCATGCACGTGGAGAAGAATATCAGTGAATCTTTGATTGGAACATTGTTAGATATTAAAGAAAATAATAAAGATGGGTTGAATGCAAGGTTAGACTAACTATCAATGGGAATACGTTTGGAGTTAGATCCCACTTCTAAAGGAAGATGAATATTTCTTCCCCCGACTTGTCATACATTATCGAAGAGGGAGAAAATTAGCTTCTATCAGTGTCTTCATGATACCAAAGTGCCTCAATGTTATTCTTCTAATGTAAAAACTTTTGTCTCATTGAAGGACTTGAAGTTGATAGGTATGAAATAACATTATTGTCACGTCATGATGCAACAAATTCTACCAGTTGCATTGCGTGGAATATTGCCCATTCGTGTCCGAGAGACTATAATGATGTTGTGTTATTTTTTCAATTAAATTTGTAACAAGGCGATTGATGTGAATGCTTTGAACATTTTGTAAGAGTATGCAATTTTTATACTTTGTCAATTAGAAATGTATTTTCCTCCAACATTTTTTGATATAATGGTGCATTTAACGATTCATCTGGTCCAAGAAATAAAGCTTTGCGGACCTGTATATCTTCGTTGGATGTATCCTTTAGAAAGTTATATGAAAATATTAAAGGGGTATGTTAAAAATCTATATCGTCCTGAAGCCTCCATTATTGAAAAGTATATTTTTGAGGAGGTAGAAGAGTTTTGTACGAGAAACTTGGCTGCGGCGCAACACATAGGTTTGCCTCCATCTCGCCATGAACGAGTTAATAATGAGGGAAAGGGGATTCGAGGCTTGAAAGTCAAATATTTGTCAGCTGAACAGATGAAGAAGTTAGAATCATACATCTTGAATAACATAGGTGATGCACAACCGTATATCACATTGCATATTAATGAGTTGAAATAATGTCATCCAAAGAAGAAAGAAATGTGGATTTTGAATGAGCACAACAAAACCTTTTTTTCATGGATTAAAAATACTTTTCTTGGTAGATATGATGTATCAGAGACATTAAAATGGATAGTGGGTGGTCCATGTTTAAATGTGATAACATGGTCCGATTATGACATTAATGGTTATACATTTCATATGAAAGCTCAGGACAAAAGAAGTGCAGTTCAGAATAGTGGTGTTTTGGTGTTTGAAGAAGCAATGAATTTTTCGAGTGATAAGGACAAAAACCCAATTTCTGCATCAAGTGCATATTATGGAGTGATTGAAGACATATGGGAGGTTGATTACATTAAAATTAATGTTCCCATTTTTATCTGTAAATGGTTTAACGGTAAAAACAGTGTCAGACACGATGAATTTGGAATGACACTTGTTAATCAGAATAGATTAGAAGACAGACCTGATTATTTTATAATGGAAACACATGCAAAACAAATTTTCTATGTAGTAGATGAATCAGATATGTAGTGGGCTGTATTTTTACAAGGGAAAAAACAATATGTTGGTGAGGATGAAATTGGTGAATATGCTGATTTATGTGAGATCCCTACATCCATGGAAATATTAACTGAACATAATGATGGTCATGTTGAAGACATAGTTTGTGCCATAAGGAATGATCACGATGAAGGAATTTGGGAAAAAAATCCATTTGTACATTCCTAAAATTACAGGTAACATATGTTTATTTCTTGTTTACATTTATTTTTTCCATAAATGTTAGATATTTTATGTTTTTTATTTATTAAAACATGTTTTAAAACAAAATAAGTATATGTTTTTGTTTTTTTTAAGTTTTTTTAGTTTACTTTATCATGTTTATAACCATTACATGAATTATATATCTATTATTTTTGTTCACTGACAATTACTTTACCATGTTTACCATGTTTACCAGGTTTACCATTTTTACCATGTTTACTATCTTGACCATCTTGACCATATTTACCATCTTTAGCATCTTTACCATTATTTAACATGCATACCATATTACCAATGTTTACTATTATGTAACATAGTAAACTTTTCTATTTTCTGATTACAGTAGTATTAAAATATTTGAATTTGTATATTTGTGAACTGATGTTTGTTTTTTTGATTTGAAGGATAATGACAGATCATTCAGATGATCAACCACATGATTCTAGAGAGGATCATATTGCTGGTCATACCTCTGGGGATGAACATTCACATGCTCCTATTACGACAAAGAGTTTAAAGGTTGGTAAACATGGGTGCACACATTTACCAAAATTATCACTTGCCCATACGCAGGATCAGAGGATAGTCGTTGAGTTTGATGATGATGATATTCCTAGAGGTCCGAATGCAAAAGATTTTAAGAGTTTTGTAGCAAATCATTCTATGAGCAAAGTAAGCATTCTATATGATGATTGGAGAAGTGTGGATAAAGTGATTATCTCTCAGTTGTGGGAGATGATTTTGGTAATATCTTTTGTCATTGTTTGACTATTCTTTTAATGTTTCTAGTATATATAATATGTTTAAACTCTTCTTTATCAGATGAGATTTGATATTCCTGACACTGGAGGAGTCAGGAAGAAATGCTTATCGTTGGCTGCTAGGAGATGGAGGGATTTCAAATCAACCCTCTCATCTGATTTTATTTATGTTTATAGGATTCATGATAATCCATGTCGTATATATCCTTTTATAGATGAAGACACATGGAGACAGTTTTTTGAAAGTAGAAGAAAAGAGTCATTTCGGGTAAGGGTAATGTAAACTTTTATAAACATTCTTATATAAATGATTTTATTAATGTTTTGTTAATGATTTAGTATTCTTAAATTACAACAAACAAGGAAATCTCATCAGGAGATCCAATCTAAAAATGTATACCCTCGTAGTTTATCTCGAGGAGGGTATACATTTTTGGAAGAACACATGATGACAGAAAAATTTCAACAAATAAGAGCTGAGTCTTCATGCTCTGGAGAGGTGGCCCCTCCATCCCCTCCATCTAGACGTGAAAAATGGAAGAGAGCTCGGAAGGGAAAAAAGGGCAATGTCTTTCAGAAAAATCGAGAATCGTAGCTGAGAGGATTGTATGATATCTATTTTATTTATTTAAGTTAACTATTTTCTTCATATAATTTCAATCATTACATAAATGTTCAATTAATTAATACAAGATACTCTTGAGGAGCAGAGTTAAGATGGGACATTTACTGCTACTGGGAGGGAAGATATTTTATTTAAAGCATTGGGAAGGCCTGAACATCCGAGTCATGTAAGAGGATATCCGGCAGGTGTATCGGTAAGAAATGTGTTTCCACGTTCTTCAACTTCTAAAATTGAGGGGGTTTAAAAAAATATAATCCTTGTAGGCTGATGTCCTAAATATTAATGTGACGATGGAGGACAAGATTAGAGAGTCGGTGCAGTCTATGTTTGCAGAAATGCAAAGACAATTTTAGACTGTAGCTCCCACTCCTCTACCTCCCCCTGCAGACCCCATTGTTCATCCTCCACCTCCGCCAGTAGCTCCCACTCCCCCACCTCAGCCTGCGGACCCCATTTTTTATCCTACGCCTACGCCGCAACTTCCTAATTATTGCGAGTTGTATGTTGTTGATTCTCAACATCATATAGTAGCATATGGGTTGGTATATTGTATAGGAGATATAGTTCATCATCAACAATTAGAGGTAGAGAATCAAAGGGTCACTGTACATGATATTATAGATAGATCAGCTAGGGTACACATACCTACAGATGAGGTGGCGACAGTTGGACAGAGTATCAGCCATTTTTTAATTTGGCCATCCAGACTTCTTCGACTCATTACCATAGAGGTATGAATGTTATATCTTTTATTTTATTTTTTATTAATGTTGTTTTATCATTTGAAAACTAATATATTTTTCAATTTTTTTTACAGGAATACTTCAAAGGTAAATAAATACTATATAGAAAACAACGAAGACAAATGGCTATGACATCAGATACAGATTCAAATGGTCTTGACAGATTGTCAAGATATTCAAATTTTTTGTTAGGTTCTTATGAGTTTCCAATGGAAGCTCATGTTTGTGGACGTGAAATAAGAGTGGGGATTATAAAAACTAATATCATAGAGCTTATTACTGGAGATAAGTTGGGCATCAACGTGGTGCACATTTTTTCCATGTAAGACTTAACACATTTTCCCTACGTTATATTTATTAAAAATGTATACTTATGTACGTTTTATTTTAGGTATCTTTATAAAATTTGTGAGAGGAATGAGCTGACATAAGTATATGGATTCATGGACACGCAATTGATTTCCCCTGAAGTATGTGCATTGAATGAGGAACAAAGAATGGTTTATATTTCTGAAAGATTTGAAAAGAATATAATCACACAATGTTGGATGATGCCTTTTTGTGAGAGGGATGAAACACATTTCTATAAAAGAGTTAATAATCATTTAACATAAAAAACCACTAATGTAAAATTTCTTTTATCAGTGATCATTAGATGTTAGGGGTTTTTTCCCAAGGGAGAAAGTCCTTTATTGGATATGTTATGTCCATGGTGATGTGCGTGAATGTTTTAAGAATATATTGGGAAATTATGTTTCAATTTCTCAATAGTTTTATATATTATAATGAATTTTAAATTTACCCCATTTGTATTATTTTCTAACAGTTCATGGGCCTACTTTCGAAAAAACACAAAGAAAAGAAGTGCAAAGATCAAATATGTAAATGCGAAGGTAAATATCCATTTATAATTTGTACTTTTTGATTTATTACATAAAAATAATATATTGAATTTACACTCATTCAAACAGAATTTTCATGAACAATAAGGCCTCATCAAATGAGGATATTATATGTTAAGATTTATGTATGAAATAACAACAACTGGGATAATTATGAATTTTGACCTGATACGATTTCCTCTTAAACTTTTCCATAATATTTCAATTTTTTTTATTCATTATACACGCTAACTACTTCCTTTTTCATTTGTAGCTTTTTAATGACCCTAAACCCTATACTGTTGAAGACACCAAACACTTACAAGAGGAGTGGTCAAATTATTTTACAGGTTTGATTGAATTTTAGTTTTTTGTAATGTAAAATGTAATTTTGAATATTGTCGTTGTAATTGTGTATTTGGTAGTTTTTTAGGATGGATTTAGCTTTTTTTGAAGTTGACAGTGTACGTTTTGAATGTTATATAAGTGAATGTTTAATTTTGCTCTGTTTTTTATTTTGGTTTACTTATGATGGTTTATCTGGTATGGATTTGGGTCTGTGGGGGAGGGGTTTCAAGGGTGTGGGGGTGTGTTCAGTGGGGTTGGGGGGTGTCCAGCAGTCTGAGGGGGCTGTCCGGTGGGGTGGGGGGACAATCCAGGGGGGTGGCAGGGCTGTCCAGTGGTGTGGGAAGGCGGTCCAGGGGTGTGGGAGTGCTGTCCAGGGGTGGGGGGTATACATGAGGGTGGAGGGGTTGTCCAGGGGTGTTTGGGGCTGTCCAGGGGTGTGGTGGGGGCTTTCAAGAGGGGTGAGGGGGTGAGGGGGTGCTGTTCAGGTGGGTTGGGGGTTGTCGAGGGGTGTTTGGGGCTGTCCAGGGGTCGGGGGGTGGTCCATGAGTGTGGTGGGGGATCCAATGGGGTGGGGGAGGGCTATCCAAGGGGTATACATGAGGGTGGGAGCTCCAATGGGGTAGGGGAGGGCTGTCCAGGGGGTATACATGAGGGTGAGGGCTCCGACGGGGTGGGGGAGGGCTGTCCATGGGGTATACATGAGGGTGGGGGCTGTCTAGGTGGTACGTTTTATATGTTATCAATGTACATGCTTAATTTTGATCTACTTCTGTTTTTGTGGTACAATTTCTTGATTTGTTTTCTGGTTGATTCTGGTGGAGAGCAGATAACTGCATTCAATTAAAAAAAATTGGTTTATCACATCTGTAATTTAATAACCGACATGATAAAAGGCCTGGGAAATGGTTTATCACGTCGGTTATTTAATAACCGACGTGATAAGAAGCTTGGAAAATGGTTTATCACGTCGGTTATTAAATAACCGACGTGATAAAAGGCCTGGAAAATGGTTTATCACGTCTGTTATTTAATAACCGATGTGATAAACCCCCTCCCCCCGGTTTATCATGCCAGTTATATAATCACCAACGTGATAAACCCCCCTAACCCTGGTTTATCACAGTGGTTATATAATAAACGACATGATAAACCCCCCCGGTTTATCATGTCGGTTATTTAATAACTGACGTGATAGACCATTTCCCCGTCCTTTTATCATGTCGGTTTTTTAATAACCGACGTGATAAACCATTTTCCAGGCCTTTTATCATGTCGGTTGTTAAATAACCGATGTGATAAACCCTTCCCATTTTATTTATCAAGTCGGTTCTAAAATAACCAACGTCATAAACATCACGATTTTATGTTTTTGATGTCATTTTTTAAATAACTGACGTAAAAAAAGTTATTTATAACGTCGCCCGTATTAACATCGGCTAGAAACCGACGTAAAAAATGAAAAATAACCGACGTAAAAAACGCTTTCTGCACTAGTGAATGTGCAGGTCGTTACAAACTATCTCTCAAGTCCATGATGTGTTCCATGTATCACTCCTAAGTAAGTAAATATTGTACCCTTCACATGTACTGAACTGAGAGGTCCTACCATTAGAGTAGGATATCTCTTACAAAGAACAACGATATTAAATTTAGGATCATATAGATTACATTTTCAGAAACATGTCCAATAACATAGTAAATGTTTTGTCGAGAAATCACCAGTAATAAGAAGATATATGGTAACTTGGGGAAATGATGAGAGAAAATCATCCTCATTTTTTGTATTAGAATGTTGATTTTCTAGGGAATAGTTCATTTTTAATTGGGGTAGAATGAAACACCCCAAGATTTTGTAAACTTTTTTTGAGTAAATTAAATTTCATTGATGTATTATGTTATAACCTACACCCAATTAAGCTTTCACTACACATGGAATCGGCTTAACTTGAATTGCACACAACAATAAGTCTCTATAAAACATCATTTTTAAAAAATATAATATCCTAGATCATAAATTAGTTTTTATGAAGGTTATTGACTAAATTACGAACATGTGAAACCTTTTGTTACCAATAATTTTGATACTAAAATATATTCCAATTAAATATAAATGAAATATATTCATTTTTATTTTTAAGCAGCCAAAGTTAATTTGTATCATTAAATTAAATTAATTACAATTACTGAATAATATCAATAATACATATATGTTATAAAAAAAATTTTATTAATCAAATAAATTTTATGGGCATAATATAAGAACCAAACCAATTTTATACATAAAAACCTATATTTTAAAAAATAAAAATTATCACAATTGAATGGAGAACCCATTTAAAATCCAAATTTTGACGATTTTGAATATTATATTTGAAAAAAATGAATTATTCTTTGAAATAGGTTTATAATAATTTAATTTTATTAAATATTTTGTATTTCTATTAAAAGTTTCATGTTGTGATGAATACTAAAAATTTATAAATTTAAATTGAAAATAACTCTTTTCATCAAAATAATTTATTCTGTTAGATTATAAATTTAGTTAGTTTTAAAGTATAACTGGATTATATTTATATAATTTAGTATAATTTAGGCCATTTAAAATAATTATGTATTTAATTTAGATAGTAAACTTTTTCATTATTTTGAATGTTTTAACTTTTAAATCTAATTTTCTCATTCGGACATATGATTAATTTTATATTAATTAATGAAACATCTATGTGATAAATTATGAAAATATTATACCATAATACTATTTAGTGGGTCCATATTATGTATATAGGTTTATTTTATTTTTTGCATCATGAATAATAACTATAATATATTTTATTAATATGGTAAAAATATAAATCAGTCAATTAAGGGTAAGAATAATATTATTAAATTACCATAAGACTTTTTTTAATATCACTGGATGATTATTTTTCAAACTAAATAATTATTGGGTAAAAATAGAATTTTTTTAAAATAAAATTGAATGTGATTAGGAAATTAAATGCATTTTATTTAAAGAAAAGTTAAATATCTCATTCTTAAATTTTAATAACTATATAATTTTTAATATATGGTTATATAGAAGCTATGTTTGAATATAAATATTTATTTTAAATTTAAAATGATTTTATTTATCATAGAATTTTATTTTTACTATGTAGGATATAAATTATTAACATTATGGTTTATTAAATTATGATGTAACAATTATTTAATAGATGAAAACCAATAGAATTATTCTAATTAAAATTATAATAAGAATTAAAAGACCAAAACCCATGACCAAATCATTTTTTAATATATATTGACCATATAATCCAAGGGTCAAATTATTAACCATTTGTATCCGCATGGAAAATATTTCGCTAGTTATAAAATTTTATATAAAGTGATTTTAATGTAGTCATATTCCTATTTTAATAAATTTAAAATTTTCATTATAGGAATTTCTAGAATCAATATTTTACTATAAATATTCCTTTAAACCCTAGATTAGTATTTATCATCATAATAAATTATTTTTAATTTTTTACCAAACAAATAATTATATTAAAAAATTGCACAAAACAGATCATATTATTATTATTTTAATGGAAATAACATAATAAGGTTATTAAAAACGATAAAATTGCTATATTTTTTTGATAATTAATAAGTAGAATAAATTGTATAGATGGTCCTCAGCCTATATGGATATAAAAAATATATTTTTTCTATGTTATCCACTTATCATGTTATTTTTAAAAAAAATGTGTATAATCGTGTCAAAATTGATAGTATTGATTATTTATCAAAATAATGTATTAGTTTAATTATAAAAAATAATAATTTATTTATTAAAATATATAATAATTTCTATATTTTCTAAAATGTTCTAAATTATTATTTTATTGTCTAATTTACATAAAATAAGTAAATATTCAATTCTATTGATGTCGATTAATGCCTTACCACAATGAATATTAATATAGAATAACCCATGGTTAATTAAAATGATAAGGATTCAGTTGATAGAAAAACATGACTAAAATTTATTGGTTGATGATATTAAAAGCTTACCACAAATAGGCGTGGAAAATATGATATTTATTAGGATTTTTGTGGGGTTTTATTTTATTAATATTTTTATAAAATTCCAAATGTTCCCTTAACATTAATTTTAAAAGGGAACCTCCTCCCTTACTTATTCAGTTCACATTGAGCCTTTAATATTAGTGATCTACTACCCACATAAATTTTAAACATCAATAGTAACATTATTTATGTTCTTATATTCTCATGAGACTAGTTCAAGTTCCTTGAAGAGGATATCTAGAGGGAGATCGTCGAAGAAGAGGTAATATCCTTTATCGATTATTTCAAACTAATTTCTTATTTTTCTTCCAATTAATTTTTTCCCATTATAAATAAGTAACTATAGTGTCATCTATATACTATGATGTTATTATTATTATTATTTAACAACTATATTCCACCTTTTATCCAACCTACAAAAAAATCATAACTCATGTGTATGTATGGCTTACCATCCCCATGTCATTGTGTAATCGGTTTTTTGTCACTAATTTACTTGGATGTGCATAATGATGAAAGTGTAAAATATAAATGATTATTATAATAAGATATTGAGTGTATAAAAAATATATACATCATCCAATTACATACCATTTTAAAATTAAAGGAATTATATTGTCACGCATGCATATGTATGGATAACCATCTCTACAACATGATGTGATTCATTCTCCATGATCAAAATTATAGGAATATTATATAAATGTATTGAATAAATAATATGATATATATTTCTATAATATAATTCTAAATATTAGAAAACTATATTAAATATGCATTTACTATAACTTATATGACCATATATGCATAAGAAACCGAAGTCGTTAACACCCAAAAAGAACCGTAATAATGAGATATTATTAAATCGGTGTTAACATGATCCTATATTATATTATAAATCTAAATATTATTCTATAATATGTTATTAACATTCATCAATCCATTATATGGGAGTTTTAGATACGTACGAATGAAATCATACATAAGTTAATGGTTATCCTTGCAATCTCATTTTTATTTTAGATTGTTTGTATGTATGTATATGCAAGGATATATTTACCACTCAAGTCCATGATTCATAAAAATGTATTTCAAAATATTTTTAATATAATATTACAATTTTTTGAATTCATTTATACCCATGTATTGAACAGTTGTTAATGAATGTTTCGTTAATTTCCTACAAATGTACTATTTGAATTTTCTAGAAAAAGTATGAGAAAAGATGTTTTTACATTATTCTGCATGAACAGATTTGTATGATTCTAGGAAGCCTTAATGAAATGAAGATTTGTATATCATATTACAAGGTTAATTATAAATAAATTTTTTTTTAAAAAATTTATTTCATTATAATAAAAGAAAATGATTTCAAAGAAGGAATGGTATTTAAATCATGAGATATTTTAAAAGGATAATTTCAAATTATTTCCCATCTAATAAGACATCGATTTTTTTAATAATGCATTAATGGGAAATAATACAAACATTTAAATCACATTATTTCTCTAAATGGAATATTTATATTGGAATGATATTTACAAAATCCCTTTGTCTTCCCCAAGTTATATTCTAATGAAACTGACATCTTTTCATGGGATATATTTGATGAAATGATTAAGAAACCTCTCTATTTTATACAAGTTATGATATTATTGCATTTTTATGATACCCATTTCATTTCATGGGTTATGATAGGATTTTTTGTTGTTGTATAATTATGTATGATATCATTATGTGATAGGTGGGACCTATATCTTCTCCAATCATTGGGTAAATTTTTTTATCTCATGAGAGATATATATAAAAGTGAATTTTTGCAATGGTCATGGAAGTGAACCATGACCAGCAAAATGGTTTGGGAAGTTAACCCATACTAACAATATGGCCTTGTATGCGATTTATTGACTAGCATGGAAATAATTATTGGATTCTAATGTGGGTTCCAGGGTTCTATGTTTTATTCCTCAATTATGATTTCATGGCTCATATTATTTATTTCCTTATGATTAATGTCTTATAAAATGCCAATAATTATTTAATTAGACCTATTTATGATCTTTTATAATAAGGTTAATATATTATAATTTCATGATCAAGTTTTCTTACCCTTATTTTCTTGATTATATTTACATATCTCCCTTTTTTACCCCTATTGGGAATCTAAGGTGACCACTTTTTATGACTTTCTTTCTCTCGGGTTATGTAAGTTTGTATTATAGTTATTTTTTCTAAGAATGATCCTTTTCAAGAAGAACCTAGTGGGTGATATTTTTGCTCACTTATGAACTGGTGTTAATGTTTTCATGTTTCAAAAGGCACTGGACTAAAATAGTACCTGGGATTTTGTTTATGTAATGTATTAAGTAATTCTAAGAAAAATAATGTAATGTTAATTTATGAAAATCAATGGTCTTTATATTACCTCCATGATAATTTTCAGATAAACATCCATAATTGAAAATTTTACACTTATTTCAAATTCAATTAAACTCATCTATTTTTATGTTTTTAGTCATAAATCATGATTTATGATTTGTTGTAATAATAATACTTCTACACATAGTTTTGATGTCATTATGTTTCTTAGAAGGTTAATAAATTTATTCTGTATCATTCTTATTTTTGACATGATATCTTCTGGTCTCATCCATTAAATAGTACCACAAAACCATTTTTAAGGGTGAAAATGAAATTATTATAGTAATCATTCAAATAATTATGTACATATAATTCAAATAAGCCCTAAATCATGACATGTTTTTCTCAATATATATATCGTTAGGTATATCCCATATTGTACATGTACATTACCAAATCATTTGGATATTATACATAGACATATCACCATGGTTATGACTAATGTTTTTTCGTCCTTCTTTCAAAAGGATAGCTAAACCTTTCTCTGATACAAACTATAGATACTCAATCTATTCATGTATAGATATTTCATTTAATTAAATTAATATTCAATAACTATTATAATGATATATACTATAATCATATAGGTATATCATATTTTAAAACATGAACACATAAACAACTGGTTTGAAAGAATATCCCATTATGTCCTTCATAAATAGAACACTTAATAAATATATCATTCCAAAAACAATTATTCATAACCCAGGGAATGGAAACACAATGAATTGTGGTATTAGATTCTTATTACATATGAATGATGGATAAATATGATTTCACATAATTATACCATGAACTAAAGTTTATTAGAACATGATCTTAACATTTCAAATTCATACCCAGTATATCATAGATCATAAACCTGAGTAATGGAAAAAATCATTACCTTTCATAAGACATGAGTCATAATGAAATCAAAGAACATGATCTCTAAGACTATAATATTGGTGTAAGAAAAGGAATTAAGGAATACAAATATTTAGAAAAAATCATATTTATGTTATTCATGGTTTCACTATGAAGAATATCATATTGAAATGGGTTTACTCTAAAAACCATCATAGTAGTCATTGTTCAGTCCCAAGACTATCATATTGGATATAGTCCATTATATAATGGGTTCACTCCAAATTACATTCAGGTTTACTTCTTGATATATCTATAATTACCTAATGAATTGGACTGAGATATAGGTCCCACCTCTCACATAATGAAAATCATACATATATATACTATAAGGTCATAAAACATTATTGATACCAGAACCAGTGAAAATAAATTTTGTTTATAAAAATTTAATCATTGAATAACCCAAGCATATGAAATGGGTTTCGTATACATTCCAACGTTTCATCATTGAAAACTCCCTGGAAAAAGAACAGATTTCATACACATATTATCATCATAAACATATTCCATACAAATAAAGAATAAGGATTGTATCCTTGTATCATATGTTATATCAATGGATTCTTTCTTTGTAATATAGAAACATTATTTAATGAAAATTAATAAATTTTGAGTAATATATCCTTAACATTTGAAAATAAAATCCACAAAATCACATCTTTTAGAAAATAAAATTGAAAATTTGTTCTTTGAAACAACACATAGAATGTTTTATAGGAATCATCATTGACTTGATTATACCTAATAGTGGTAACATTATTTTGTGCCGTATAAGTTAAAAAATAATTCATTGTTTACTTCTATAAAATTTCAATAAAAAATAATTAATTAATAAAATGGTAAGAAGTATTCATTGTTTTTTAAATAAATCATACTTTAATAAATATGAATTTCAAAAACAATAGGTTAATAATAAAAACAATAATTAAATTATTTTTAGAAAACATGTATATGGAATAAAAAGATTATTTAACTGAAGATATAATGAAAGATAAATTTCCTAAAAAACATATTTTCTATCTCAAGAGTACATCAGATGAGGAAAACGAAATATAAATATATATTTTCATAAAATAATAACTGGATAATAATATTAATGAGTTTACTAAGATATATATAATTAAATTTCATCATCACAAACATAATCATAAAAAATCTTGATAAACGATGAGACTGTAACATAAAACCCTAATCACTTCATTAACTCTTGAATCATAAGCCTAATAAAATAGAGAAACACAGATAGATACATAAGTCCTCATAATATTAATATAATAGATCACAATATTTATTTATGGGGTGTATATATACCAATAATTATAAATAATTTGTCAATATGAAATGTGACCCATAGAACTAAAAGTGAGAAAAAATCTCATAGCTCGTGTCTGACATCTTCGTAAGTGTTTGAACATGAAATATATAAAACAAATATTAATTATAAATATATTACATAAAAAAATAATTTATTTCATTTCATATATTATTTACTTATTTCCTTTATCAATCATTCCATAACAATTATTTATTAAAATCATTATTCCATTTGATAACTATTTTTTCTTTGTATGTATTGGTTATGTAGTTTGTTCCTTATGAATTGATCATCCTTACATAATTTTTTGACTGTTAATCCAAATAAAACTATCATATATTATAATTACAGACAATATAATTCCATCCATACGAGTACATATAGAAAAATAAATTACACCATTCAGGGAGACAGTAAACCGTATGTAATCATATATGTTTTATTCATTTTTCGACTGACATAACAGATGAAAGAAAACTATTAATTCAGAAGTAAATAATAATAATTATATATTTTAATTAATATATATTTATGAATTATATATGTATTATCATCCATGGATAACAGAAATGATATATGAATCACTTCACTTTGTGGCATTGGTAATCCACACATACGCACAAGTGATGTAATCGTTTCCCAAAAGATTGGGTGGTATTAATGTAAATACGATATTATAATTAAAAAAGAATAATTATGTCATTGTTATCATATATAAAAATGAATCCAATCATAATAATCATCTGTGAAATATGTTAATGGAAAAAGGATTGTATCTCTTTGTGGGGATGTTAAGTCGTACGTAACAACAAGCAGTACATTCACCTGCCATTTGATTTAAAAATAGTTAAGAAAGGTGGTATCATACTAATAATAAACATCCATGGTATTTATGATACTAATGTTTTTATTTTAATGAGAATATCATACTCGTTTAGTAGGAGAAAAAATATTTAATAATAATGTGAACAATTAATGCAATCACCAATTCTTTGAAACAACTCCTCTATATCTTCTTTTAAGGGCTCTAAAGTAGATCTTTTAAGAATAATGAAATCTATAAAATCTGTATATGATAATTTATAGGAAAAAATTACATATATTTTTTGATCTATAAGGCTCTATGTGCTGTAAAGAAGGGAAATTATGAGTTCCCTTTTATAAATGAGGGAGCGGAAGCCAAGAAATCTAATAAATGATTAAAATATATTAATTTTATTCTCAATAAAAATGGTTATAAATTCCCTATAAATGAGAAATGATTAAATATTAGAAATTAACTTATCCCGATTATTATTTTTAAAAAATATTATTATTGTATGTAATTTAATAATATTTCATTTATATATAATATCATTATTTCAAATTTCTACACTATTTATTTATTATATAATAAAAATATGCAATGAAAAGTTTTTAATCTGAAAATATAATTTAAAAATGACAATAATTTGTAATATTAATTATAAAAATGTTTTTAATACATTATCTAATTCAAATTTTATTAAATAAAAAAATTAATATCATTTATTATATATTTTTTATTAATAGTCAGTATACTATATCAAAATTACTTTAGTAGTTAAATAAATTATATAATTAATAAAATATACAAACAAAATTATATCAAGAAAATAATTTCGTTTTTTTAATATATAATCATAGATTCCTTTATAAAATTATTCTTTAATTCTATAGACACTGAAGATATATTCAAAACCAATAGAGTTAATGTTTGTAACATTCTTTCATTTAAATATTGCATGTGTCGTTTTCATTTGAATGATTCTATCAAAAAAATAAATTTCTAGAATATGGTGAGTATAATATTAATCCACACATTGAGAAATAAGTATGATTAATTTTTATCATGTTACCTGTTATTTTTAATATATATTAACCTGATTTAACCTTTACCGATGTGATTCATTTTACAATGGTTAGAATTCATTTTGAAAAAAATTAAAGGGAACTATTTAAAAAACTATAGCATCCAAAATCATAATTTAGAATCCATTTTATGATATTCAATACATATATGAGGATTATATTAAAATGAAAAATAATTTCACAAAATATGATGAAAATAACATCTTATAAAAACACTTATTTAAACATAATACAAGATTTATTTGTATCCCATGACTAGAAGAATATTTCATATATTATAAAACATTTAATTGGGTATATAATTTAAAAATTTATTTAAAATAAATAAAAAATAGAGATTAATTTAATTTAATATCATAAAACCACACTACCCGTATAAGATAAATTTTTAGGAAAAGGCATTTTCCTTGTTATCAATTGTTATAATACTAAATTAAAAAGAATAATTAATTCAATGAAAATCATTGGATAATTTAAAATATATGGGAACTAATTTTAATTTTAAACCCTAATAAAAATAATAGAACTTTTTTAAATCCCTAATCAAAAATAGACTTTTCAATAAATATATGAATTTTCACTATTCATCAGAAAATAAATATTTTTAAGAACATATAACACAAAAATACAATAATATTTTATATATGATGATTTAGATAATTATTTAAATTTATAAAATCATTTTTCTTAATTATCCAAAAATTCGTTATAATATATTGACACAAAATGACTTTTTTTAAGAAAATATAATTTTGAAAAACAAAACTACATTAATATTAATTGGGTGACTACATTTTAAAAATTTATCAATAAAATTTCTTTTTGTTGGAAATTTATATATATTTCATTAATTATTTAATTATCTTCATATCTATTAATTAACTGAAATGGTTATAAATTTCTAATTAATGAACAATATATATATAGTGTATCATGGTTTATCTAAACCTAGTGCTCAATATAACAAAAGTTATCGAGGAAATTAAATTTAATTGAAAAAATATATTTCATAAAATTTTGTGTTGTTACATGAATCAAGTGATAAATTTAATGAAAAATAGATGATAATAGAATATGGTGTGACCCTTAATGTTCTATAGTAACTAATCCATGCATAAATTGAAGATCATTTCAATGTTTTCTACTTTTATAATGTCACTACAGAAGAGATAATTTATTTAATTTTACAAATTAATTTCGATGAGTTTCTATACTATAATATCCCTTTATAATTGACTAATAATCAATGATAATTACTAAAAGTGTTGATTTATAAATCTATAATTCAAATGGTGTTGTGAAGGCTCATGTAATATATATTTTTAGATAGTTAGTTATTATGAACAAGGGGTTGTGAAATGTGTTTAATATGAAGAGGCTTATTATATAGGTTCAATTATTATTCCATGTCGTTATGGGTTCTAATATGTTAATTATGTGATGTTGGTATTTGATATATATTCTTTATGGTAAGGGATGGAATGGAATAATAATGGATATGAAAAGGTGTTTTGGGTAGTAACTAGAAGTGTTTTAAAATGTTATTTAACAGATCTATGATAAATGGAATAATATTTATGTTATCTTGTGATTATCACATCTTTGGGATATGAGATGAACATATTGTGATGATGTATTAATTTATTATAGTGGTCCCTCCTCCAAAATAGGGTTCTTATCCATGCCAACGCGGATCCTCCCCCACCATAGTCTGGGGGGATTCCCCTCATCCTATATACATCCCTACCTAGTTCTTACTACTCATAAACACACATTCCCATATTTCATTCCCATTGATCACTTTCATCCAAAAAAGTTTAAAATTACTTTGATGGATATTTTATTCCGACTACTTAGAATGAATTTTCAGAATCATCATTCCGTCTTTACTTCTCTCAAATATAACTATTCATTTCTCAGCACCCATTCATTGAGTTCTATGATAGATTTGTTAGAAAATAATATGATATATGGAATTATGATATAACAGTATTTCTATATTATCGTAATATTTTTGTCTAGTTTAATGAAAAATATAACCCATTTTTATGTGGCATCTGTCCTATAGTTATTCAATTTGGTTCTTATTTTTTCATATGATCCTTTAATTTTTATATGAATCACAACTCATAAATAATGGTTCATTAGGTGTGAATTCTAGTTACACCCCGGTTGTTTCAAAATACATCCACTCTAAATATAACTGATAACATTGATGGCTATTTTTAATAGATATATATATAACTATTAATTATAATTATTATTATCTTCATTGAATTTACATGTCATTATAATCATAAACAATAATTTTTATTAAAATCAATGTTTGAGTTATGTCATCATTTATTATGTTTGGGGAATATAACCAATATTTTTTCACAATAAATATCATCTTCTATATGTATGAATAATAGAGGTTCACAAGAATGAGGAATCGTATGTTCTCCTTGAAGAGTTTAATATTATTTTTATTTTAGTGGGAACTCTTATTCTTCTCATTTGATGTTTGATATAAATATTTCTAATATGAATACCATTAAACCAAATTAGAAAAATTATTATTCTGTTAATGGTTAATGTAAAAGTATAGTAGTTTATATGGTGACCCAAATTTAAATATTGATATAGAAAGTAGAACCCCTCATTCCTATTAAGTATCCTTATATCATTTTAATTGGATATAAGTTATAGTTTAAGAATAAAGGATTATGAGAGTCTTGTTATAGGCGAAGGCCACATGAATGTTGCAAAAAAAATATTTTTTCTAAATTTTACCCTTTGTGCCTAAGAAGGATCATTCTCATCTCTTATAAATGATGTATTGAGACCCAATATACCTCTCAATAATGGTCAAGGTTTTATGATGAAGTGGAACTACACTTATATGATCCAGAATACATTTCAGAATCATAAGGGGGACTACATGAAAGATCATTATAATGAGGTATAATAACTGTCAAGGTCAACATGTAAGATTGATATTTTTAAAGAAGTCAATTTTATACAATTAGATCAAAAACAAGAAACTAAAGGGCTCTTGGATGGTTTTTCAAAATCTAGTGAGGATCTCTAAGTGGAAGAACACAGAAAATATGTCTTCTATATATGTGAAGTGTATAACCAAGCATAAATTTTATTTTACACATGTGTTATAAATTATAAAAAGGTATTATGTTAACTATGTTGATACCTAATCATTAAAGGAGAAAACAATACTTTTAATTGATTATTCTACCCTTCCAATCAAACATTTTTAATAACATTGATAAAAGATCATCTTCCAAAGCATGATGAGGAATTAACATATAATGGGTTTCAAATGGAGTCCTCATGAATATTTATTTTAAACTCAATACCATAAACAAAGAATATCATTCATTATAATGAAGTTATAGTGGTAATTGAATTACATGTTAATCCTTATTTACATGAGGATAAAAAATGGATGATTTAAAAATATATAAGTATAACTATTATCATAGAACAATCATAATGTAATTATTTTAACAATTATATATTACTTTCTATATTTATAGAATAAAATATTTACACAATTGAATATATTAATACAATGGTTATGAGGGATGCACTATTTGAGGGAATAATGAAGAATGAAACTGGATGGAGTAAATTTACTATTATTTAGATAAGTCACCAGATATTTGATAATTATAATAATACAAGGTTATATTCGAATGGTCTAATATTTCAGCTTGAGGTTTATTTTCATTATTTTTTATGTTACTATTAAACCCTTAAAATTATATTTTTGAAAATGAATTTAAATTTATTTTGGTAGGACTCTCATATTATAAATGATGGAAAAATTGATTTATGAACATGATATTGAAAGATAATAAAAAATATATATTGGTCATATATATGTTTAAATGTGTAGAAATGGTTATTTATATAGTCATTATTTTCGGGTTCAAGGATGGTTATATTTTAGATTAAATGATGGGAGTCTCTAGGCATCATTGATGTAATTGTGTAATAAATAAGGTAATATATTTAAATTTTGTGCACTCCCATTATATGATTTTTCAGTGACTATATATCCTTGTATTTTATTTTGATTTCTATATACACCACTCTCGAGGAGAATAACCATAACGTTACATAAATTTCATGGTTTCTATTTGTATTCATCAATATCTAGAATTATAATTGGGGTATGGATTGTTTTCCACTATTATCAATTCTTCATTCAGGTATATGATATGTCAACATTGTTGGTGAGGTCCAGTTATGGGACAATTGGTGCTAATTTATAGGTGTCATGTAGTTTTTGTAGGTACTATTTTGTGTTGTCGTTCAATGATGGGCATTCAGGGATGGGGGAGAGAATAAGTATAACAACAATATGGTTCAATATTCCCTACTACAATTGATATACAGTGATATTGATGTGAATACAATGAGGTTATAATTCAAAAAGAATTATTGAAATATAAAGAGATATGGGATTTCCATGTATGATAAGTATGATGATATAGATGTGATGGTAGTATAAGAAATCATACAATGGAGTGTGAGAGAATGAAACTAAAGGGAAAGTGGTTTGGGGGTGATAAATATTAAATTCTTATAACATAGTATTCTAACATTCTATGTGATACATGGTCAGTGAGCCTTGTTTGACGATTGTAATATGTAGTTCACTATATATGTGATTTTTTGTTCTACTTATTTAATGAAATCATTAGATTTATTTACTCACATATGAACATGTGGTCCTATGAATAATCCTACACATTATACAAAATCTAATCACTCCAAAATATATAACCTATTTACCAGGTGATCCATTGGGAATTGGTGGCAAAACCTCACTAGATTAACTCGAAGCATAATGTTTTATATTTTTGTTACATACTATGATTTAATTGGTTCTATGTAAATAAAAACTATATGTCTTTTAATTTCAGGTATTGTGGGGTTTTTTATTGCGGTATCATGTTTTTATAATATTATGTAGTGATTATTTGTGGTTATCACCATTTCACATATTATTACCAACATAGGATGATGATAATGCTTCCCAGTTTGTGTTCCATAACCATGATGGTCTTTTACAACTTGATTCTTATGTGAGGAATGGTATGGGGGATAATCCATTTGATCATTTTCAAAATGGGAGTGGTATTGGTTGAGTGGGGGTCATGAAAACCATACTCACTAGAAAGAATCATTTGATAATTGGATTAAGAATTTTATAGATAGTGTTCTGGTGAGATAAAAACCTCTAAGACTTATTCAATAGTGTTATAAATTTTTCTCTTATATCGTGGTGAAACTATGAGGCTTTAGGTTTGAGTTGAAGTGGTGTGGTTAAATGAGCCTCTTATAAGTGATAAATGTGGAATTATTATAAATGTAAATTTCATACTATATACATGAATTAAAAATTCAATGAAATAAGTTTCAAAATCCATAATTAATCATAATAATACATGTTAAGGTTATATAAACATGTATCTAACTATTTTCAGATAATATTGTGTCATATTTTGTGACACTGCCTCTGTATTTAACAATTTTTCCACTTTTACCCTTATCTACAGAGACTTATTAGTACCTATTTAAATTATTTATAAATTTAATATTTAATAGGTATTATTACAATATTATGGATATGATAATTCATTATATTCTATTTTTTTTATTTAATTCAATTTAATGATGTTAATAATTATTTCAACATGACCAAACAAAATGAATTAAATAAATGTTTTAGAAATTCGTATTTCTAAGAACATGAATATTTATTTAATAAAAATGATATAAATATCATTGATACCAATGTTACTTGTTTATGATTAATAAACATTATTTTAATTATAATTTAATTGAATCTAAATCCGAGTGGACTATTTTGAATACTTAATTAATGAGAAATTATGAAAAACTATTTTATTAGAATAATATATAACATATGTTCTCGAAATAAAATAATAGGTTTCTAAATTCTATTTATTATCTTTAAGTCATTATTTTTTTTATAAAATACAGTTATGTTTTAATAAAAAGGTTCACAAAATTTTTTTCTTGGTTTTGTCCTAAAAGATACTATATATGAAAAATAATATTGTTTTTATGTTTCAAATAAATATAATCCTTTTCAGAAAATACCCAAAAATTTATCCTAAGTTAGTCCTTGTAGTTTTAATCCAATTTTTAAAATCATTCAATTATAGGAATATACCATAATTTTGGAATTGAAATTTTAAATGAATACATAATATATAATGACATCCTTATGTTACAGAAACATTAATTTTTAAATGTTACATGTTCAAAATATTATTTGATATCATTTGCTAATAAAATGAGTAATATATTTTTTTAATTGAATATAATAATATGAAAAATCCTTTTGAAGGGATCAATTGGTTTGAATATAAAAATGAAAAAAACATTTATTAGAAATTTTTACTGTTTTTAACAATAAATATTTTTTATCACATCCAAATAATTATTTATTTAATAACCATTAAAATATTAATTATTAATTCGTATTATAATATGTCTAATAAAAATTATAGTATTAATATGCATGTAATTTTAATAAATGTTTTTTAAATTAATATTTTAAATATATTATTACCATTTTAATGATTTTTTACGATTATTGTAACAATATTAATGGTATATCATAGTTCATTTTCAAAATGTATTAATATTGGCCTTTAATTTTTTAAAAATTAATCCCAGTTAATATTTTATTGTTGTTTAATGTGTTAAATTCTATTTATCATTGTATTAGTTTAGTTGAAAATCCATATTAATGTATAATGGTGTTACAGTCTACTTCTACAAATAAATTGAATTTTTAGAAATTTTATTTTATTCTCTAGTGAAAACATATAATGGTGTTATTAACATATTGCAGACTTATTATTTAATATAAAAATTTAAATAAAAATCACAATCATTCATAATAACAAAAAACCTATTTTTCATTCATAATGGGATAATATTTAGATTTTTATTTTTCACAACATTTTTCTCAGATATACCTTGTTATAAGGTATATTTTTTTTATTTGGAAATACATAACCCAGATTCATTTTCTAGATCCTATAATTATATGAATACTACTAGTAGAATTATTATAATAACAATTGATAAATATATTAATATAAATAATCAATCATAATTTTTTTATGCATTAGATCATTCTTTTAAACCAACTATACATTCGGATCCACTATAAATTCAAACTATATCTCTTTTTTGAACAAAATAATTATTAAAACACAATTAGGAACATTCATACAATATTTCATACTCATAAATAATAGGTACATAAGTTTTTATAAATATTATTATTCTTTAGATCCAAAAAATATATAGTCTCATATGAATTAATATAACATAATCATATATACTAAAAAAATAATATTAATTTCCAAAAAATAACATGTATTTCAATGTCATCAGATTAAATTCCAATCCCCACAGTTATATCATCATATATTTCTAAAAATTATTAACCATTTTTCCAAATTTGGAAGAACTACCTAGATAACAAATCACATACCAAACCTAAGGACAGTCGATACCTAAATCTTGTATTCATAAAAATACTACAATGATCTCAAAAAAAGACATCAATGACTATTTCATACAATCATTTATGAAACCAATATGGTATTTATTAATTTAAACATTTGGTCAACCATAAACAGGTTAACTCAGTATGTAATCCATAACACTTAAATTATATTAATCTATTAACTTTTAACTTCAAAATATATCAATACACAAAATTAGTACAAACTATGAATCCCTAGACCCACACTCATAGGGATAGAATTGAAAGCATATTTTTTCACAGTGAATTAGACACCAAAAGTGGAAATCCAAATTAAACAACAATATATATAATATAAATAAAATATATTTGTTTAATTTCTTACTGAAGAAATTTTTTGGTTTCCACATTTAGAGAATTATGAAAAAACTAACTGAGAACCCCATTATATTTCCAGTAAAATAGTAATTTCTTCCAATAAACTGATTAATATTTATTTTTTTATATGTCATAAACATTAAACTTATAATTTTCCAAAAATGATGTCAATATACACATATCTTGTGTAATATATTTCATCATAAAATGGGAAAAAGGAGACATATAGATAGAGTTTTCAAAAACCATGTAATGATTAACATAAACTATAATAAATCATGATCATAAGTGAGAACAATAGAAACATGTGGGTAGAAGAATATAATTAATATAGAAAAACACAATATCAGAAAATCTCACAAAAAAATTTATAATCTTGTGTCATCAATCATTTTATCTAGATTATTTCATAAACATGTAGATATAATTGGATAATGGAATGATAAGAATTTTGAAATAACATAAACTATGAAAAAATCATCATATACCATGGATCATTTCCAATAGAACATAAAATAGAGTAAATAATACCAAAGTAGATTGATATTAAACCATAGTCCCACACATGTAATAACAGAACATATAAATTGTTAAAAAAATATTTGGAGGGATATATAATTCTAGGACTATCCATTTGATCATAATAAAAAAAATTTATATGTGTATTACATAATAAAACATTAATAATTTTTTCAAAACAATTGTTACGTAGAGACTGTAATGGGTTTTGAAAATATTTACCCAAAAATGTTTCTTATGGAATATTGAGGAGGATGATAAATATAATTTTTATAGAATATCCCCATTACATAATATTAAAAATTAATAGATGATGACATAGATGGAAACCAATTATATATAATTACGGGGTTCGTAAAACAATACAATGGCATCATATACGAAGGGATGCAAAATGTGATTATTTGATACCAAAATTCCAATATACAAAAATAAAATCTAATGAAATAGTTTATATGGTAATACATGAAACATAACAACAATGTAGATAGATCTTGTAATTACTTACATAAGATGGTTAAAAATTTAGTAAAATAATATTCACTAAAAAATTGTGACTTGGTTGAATATAAAACATCTAAGACACTTCAATAATCTTTAAAAAATGTGAAAATAATGAGGATAGTATAATTAATTTAAAATTAATTCCATATATTTAATCCTTCAAAAAATTAATTTAAAAATATATAACACAGATTGGACATTTCTAAAAAACTAAACAAAAAATAGACTCTAAATTAAATTGGAATACATTTAAAAAAATAAGTGGATTATTTATTTATAAAATAAGTTATAAAGTATAGAAAATATATTAATATAGTAAATGGTTAAAATGATATTCATTTCAGAGATTGTAAATAATGAAAAAATTTACAATGCTAAAATCATAATATATATTCCATTATAAAAATGTCTAAATATTGTAAAATATATTGGGAAATGAACTCATTAAATCTTAAATAATATATATACGAACATATTTTAAGGAATATTATGAATATTGACATAGAAGTGTATGAATACTGATGGAAAATAAGTGATATTGTTGGTTCAACATATATGAAGGAATTCTATTTAATTATAAATATAATGGAATGTGAAAATATAGGAAGACACATCGGTATAACCAATTACCAAATCATAAGAGGATATGTGGGGTATTATAGATGAAGGAAAAATGTAATCTAATGAATGTTTAGTATCAAAAAATATATTTCAATGATATTTTTTAAAATAAACACGTCAGATGGTAAATTTTGATTTTGCATCGTATCAAAAATATAACATGACATGGAACATTTAACAAACATTATATAAAAATAATAATGAAAAAATATTTCCAAATTTATATATATACACCCTATTAAAATAATGTAAGTGAATTATATAAAACATAGTTAAGTGAAGAAAACATTAGATGAGAAACCATTATATATATCATTATGTTCGGATAACTAAGGATTTCTAATGATTTTTATGGAATTAAATTTTTAATCATTATAATATTAATAAGACACACATTGTAATTAAATCATTGGATATAATAACAAATGTACAGTTTAATGTTCAAGATTGAAATTTATTACTCACTAAATTTAAATTACGTTATGAAAACCCTTATGGACTTCTATAATAGATGAATGAAAACCACATGGTATGAGAGCCAGAAATAAAACATTAAAATTATATAAATGAAATTTGATTTATGATAAATGTGTTCAAGAGATAATATGTACATCATAAAAAATATGAGCCTGTGGATAATTGAAATATGTCTTATGGAATGAAAATTGAGATATAGAACCCTTAACTTGTATTTTATGATACTCTAATTAGCCCTATGATGATGAATAAGAGCCTGTGGAAAAGAAATAATTTATTACAAGACATTATTGTTATATATTTAATTTTCTAGAGTTCATTAATTATAATATTATATACATTTATTCTATAGTTTTTTGATATCATAGGTTATTTGGGGCTATTCAATCAATCTCTTGCAAACATCATTAGTATGTTGACCATTTGAAATGGTCTAATCAACTAATACCATAATCTCCACAGTTATGAAATAAATTCAAATTATGAATAATGTCTTAGTATGATCATTGAAATTTTTATAAATAAATATTATCATTTATGATTAATATTATTTATATAATGATATATTAATCTTCTTATAACCTTAATCATTTCAAGAAAATGAAAATATTTCCTTAAATCCTTTTTTTACAATTCATTCAAAATAGTGATTAAAATATTTTGGAACTCAATATATTTTTAGAAATAGATTAAAATTATGAATGATGTCTTGGTATGATCGTTGAAATTGGTATAAATAAATATTATCATTTATGATTAATATTATTTATATAATGATATATTAATCTTATTATATCCTTATTCATTTCATGAAAATGAAAATATTTCCTTAAATAATTTTTTTACAATTCATGCAATATAGTGATTAAAATTAACATATGTAATTCATGGTGTTGTTAACAAACTAAAATAAGAGTAGAGGTTTCCTTTATTGAATTTATGGTAGGAGAATAGATCATGGTTAAAAAATATAATAATAAAATTTTCATACATTAATTATAATAATTTAATTATATTATAATGGCTATAATAAACTTGTTGGACATAGAATAATAAATTTGTTATCAGAAACCGAGTAGGAGCTCTTACTTTATTCTATCAAATGGCCCCTGTGATAATTTGATTTGAGAAATAATGTAATCTATTTTGATGATAACTAAACCTCTTATGAATTAGTAAGATAGTTTTAATATAATCTATTAGATATTTAACTATCTAATATAATATATTTTTTAGGGGAAGTGGTGTGGTGAAGGGGTCCTTTTCTAAGTGATACAGGTGGTATATGTGTTAAAAAATTGTTCTTAGCATAAGAAAGAATGCTATGTTGATGTCAAGTGGATCAATATTATATAAATAATGAGATTTAGTAACTGTAACGTTATTGGCAACATCATTGACCAATATACTGATGTATATATGTGATATCTTGTGACTTTATCTCAAGATATAACACTTTTACGTCATTTTAGCAATTAGTAAAGTTAATAATTTTAGTCTTTAAAATTTAATCAAATTACCTAAAATTAAACTCTATAAAATTTTAATTTTTAAATATGATCTTTTATAATCTGAAACAATTTAATTTAATTATATTCACAAAGGTGATAAAATTTAATATCAATATAACTGAACATAAATAAATACAAACAATATGTAGAATAATGTAATTTAAGAATTAAAATTCTTATCTATGGCGTAAATATTTGACATAATTAATAGTAATTATATATCACTTCAAAGGATTTAAACATATGGGTTGTTCAGATAAAACCTATTCCAAAATCAAATAGCATCTTCTGAACACAAAATAAAAGGAAACATAACAAAAATTGATTTTTATTATAATACAGTATAACGTGGGTGAAAATATTTCAATACAATGATTTTATTTTAGTCATAATATTATTAAATGAACTATTATACTCATTAAATTAATATTTTTGAGAAAAATTATTCATAAATATTTATTTCATTCCTATATAATAATAATTTTTTAAATGTTATAGGATTTATAGAAATTGTAATTTGTAATATTCCTAAAAAAGTCAATTAATTTAGAAAAATCATAAATAATCCATAAAAAATGTAATGGTCAATCTAAAAAATATATCCATTTTATCAATTTAAAATAATAAAATTTTGTAATTTAACTCTAAACTGAAAAAATAAAACTAATTTAAATCAGTTTTTATTGAAGAAAAGTTAAAATGAAGTGTTCTTAATCATATTTCAATTAAATTACTAAGTAGATGTATTTTTATTTTCATGAAATTAAATATATTTATTTAAATATTCCATTAAAAATTGATACATTTTATAGATGATAAATATATAAAAAATTTCTTTAATATAATATCACATTTTCATTAATTAATTTTAATCACATCCCTCAAAATATGTATCCTATGACTATTAAGTATTCATTAATTTTTTGGAGTTCAAAAATAATAAAATTTATTATAATAAAATTATTTGAATTATTATACATTTTTTCATGAAAAATATTCTAAATTTTTTTATTATACTTGTATCAACATCGGTTTGTACTCTTCTAGATATTTTTATAATCATATGTCAAATTGTATTCTCATGAGGTAATTATGTTAATATTTCACTATTATATAATAAAGGATTTATTTTTTTTTAATTTATCATATATTTTAAGTTATTTTTCATAGAATTTAATTAATGGAAAACACAGACTAAATTTTTTTGGTGTTACATTCTACCCCCTTAAATAAATTACATCATCGCAATTTTAATTTCTATAACCAATGAAAATATATATTGCTGTTTTTAATGCTGTCAAATCTAATGATATAGTTTCATATTATAAATTTACCTCTCTACCATAAAAAATCGTTATAAAATCAATTTCTTTTATAATTATAAGGAATTTTATATCATTTATCACAACCATTTGTGATATGTAAACACAGTTATAATAATTAGGTGTTTCTAGAAAAATACTATTCAAACATCTGTTTTTTGACCATTTGACTGACCAAATAAAAATATTAGAATGGGTTTTATAATAATAGATAATCTAATTAATATCTAAAATCTATCATAAGTGTCTTCTCCATTGACAAATTAATTTCAACCCAAGATACATTTATTTATAATGTAGGGTCAAACTATTACAATTTCAATCTAGGAAACAATTATCTAAAAATTATCAGGATAATTTTAATTATATTTTTTTTCAAAAAAAATGAAACCTATGATAGTAGAAAAAAATATACATTACCACCTGAAAATAGATAATAAAAAAAATCAATATTAAATAGTCATATATAGGCAAAAAAATATATTAATTTTTTCCTAAAAAACATGAAACTTCTTAACATCAAATTATATTTTAATGCTCCTGGTTATGAATTCTTATATTTCAAATATTAGTTATCCCAATATCATAATTATTCATAATTACATCGATATTATATCATATAATTCTCCTAAATTTATTCTAAATAATCGAATTTTACAAATCCCATGAACCTACAAATATATCAAATTATGTTGTCAATCATATAAAATTTTTATAACATAAAAACTTTCATGGGTATACAAGGATTTAAAAATATGATCAACAATAAAATTATTGTCTCTTGATTGTATATTTATATATTTAAATATATAAATATGATAATATAATAATATATAATGATGTATAATCAATAATTTTTTATAAAATGAGATGCCCCCATCCATCACACAACTGAATATTATGAAAAAAAGCAAATATATAAGAACATTTTATGATGAAAAATAATATAACCTTAACAAAAACAACAAAAATTTCAATATTAGTAACATTTATTTTGTCTAATACATACCTATGACCTTTTATGTTTTATTATTTTATTAAATTATACGAAAACAATTAGCAAAGAGATATCATATCCTTACCATCAAATGGACATTTCACTCACCAAACAAAGGCTTATATATTTTACCACTTGTCTTAACCATTTCCCACAAAATTCTCCAAAAATGATAACAATCTGAAAATTTCACAAATAATTCACTTTTTAATAACATATGGAAAACAAAACATAATAATGGAGATATGAAATTTTTATTAACTGTTAAAATAAGAGATCACAGGTAAATATCATAAGGAATTAAAATATATTCCTTTTTGGAAAATCATAATTAAATATAAACATATCCTAAGGAAATCATACATTAAAAAATTGATCATATGCCATGAATCATAAAATATGTATTTTTTTCATAATAAAATATATATATCAAATCATCATTTCATCAAAATACTATTGAAAATAATTAAAACATGACAACATATGCATAAGTAAAGGATCAACATAAAGAAAAAATAATAGAGTAGATAAACTCCAGGAGTGTATTATATTTAATCCATATTACCAACCCTATTATCTCAATAGATATATATCATAATCAAATGAAAGGGTATTTAATTCTATAACAACTCATAAAATAATAATATTCAAATGAACATGTGTGCAACATAATGAAAAAATTATATTTTATTCTAATTATCATTGGTCCCTAAAGAAATGGGATTCACGATGATTTCTATCGAATATGATCATATTGCATCTAGATATATTAGATGAATATTATATTTAGAATATATCCCTAGAGATGAAAAGAAAATATTAACAGATGATGAAATATATGAAAATAGTTATTTTGGGAGATGGATTTAGTAATATATTCAAATGGTAACACATATAAGGGTATCAAGAATTAAACCCTATAATACAAGATATTCAATATCCTGAAATAAAAAATTTCACAAGCTATTTTTAGGGTATATGTGATTCATAATACCACAAAAATATGGATAATTTTGAATTTGATAGAAAATTAGAAGTGAAATTTTAAAAATAATTATCCTTATGCTTTTGTAACATGGTGGTAAAAAATAATATAAGTCATTTTTTGGTGAAGTTCACAGGGGTGAAATAATTAAATTGAATATGATAATTTTTGAATTATCCAACATATTGAATCATTGAAAATAAATAAATTTTGGGTATTAAATATGGAGTGAATGATAAAATATTCAATACTATAATTAAATATCTATACTTACCCTTCATAAAAATTAACCATATTTTTTAAACAAAATTTCACATAATAATAGAAGTAGTCCTTATAATTGAAAACATTAATACATGAATAAGATGATTCATTATAGCAAATAATTATAATTGATGGAAATTAATTCATGGAGTAAATGTATAAAATGTTTCTCTTTTCATAGTTTTTAAGATATATACTAAAATGAAGTGTGAAAAAAATTTCAATAATAATCAATAATAATAATTTTTTGTAAAATTTATTATAAAATGACCTTTAAAATCCAATATATATATATCATTACATCCATAAAAAATATAATGACTCTAAAAATAATGATAATGATTCCTCATGGAAAAGAGAGATATGATCAATTAACTGGAAGGTAAAAATTCAATTGGACAATGAATCAATGGGAAATAAAATTTATTCAGTTAATTATGTACCCGAAAAATAACAATAATATTATATCAATGTGTAGTATTGATATCTTGTGAAAATGGTTTTGAAAATGTTTTTATTATATCAATGTGTTGTATTGATATCTTGTGATTGAAATGTGGAAATTTTATGTTTCCTTTATGCATGTTTTATGTGATATGATTATGTTATGGTTTCTGATATGTTGAAACCTCTTAACATGAGGAATGCATTGGACTTAATAAGTGACGGGTGGAGCCCACTATAGCTCCTCGATGCATCGCTAGGTCTCATGAGACAAACTAGTGTCTTGGCACAAGGCCTTGAAAAAATCTTATTTGTAGTCTTGGCACGAGGCCTTGGCTACCTGGTTATGATAGTCTGGGATTATGCATTCCATCACTATGAAAGTGGTTATTGATATTGCATGTGATTATTAGACCAGTAGAATATCCATGTGAATAAGTAAATCACATTATTTCATTTTAATTTTGCCATTTTATGTTGAAGATAAAGTTTAAAAGGCTTTATTTAGTTATACATTGCCTTAAATGTTTATTTTTATTTATGAAAGCTTCTGCTATATTGTTATCCTTACTGAACATCTGAGCTCACCCCTTTCAATATTTTATTTTTCTAAGGATGTGAATAAATATTTTATGACTAACCTGCAGGGATAGTCCGAAGGGGATATGGGTGTGGACTATGGAGACTATGTTATTCTAGTTTTTCACTTTATGATGTAATGTAACATTTATGAATGTATCTAGTGTTTTCAAGGCTATTAAACTAATCGGTCTTTCGAGACTTGATCTTTTGTGATCATGCCAATTTTACACAATAATGCACTGACTCTGGGTAACTGGGGTTGGGGCCTTACAAGGTTTATCGAACTATGTGGGTTTTGATTCCCATCTATTTGGGATACGTAGGAAGCCTTCTTGAGGTTCAATCCAAATACCTTAAATCAAACCTATTCTCCTTGGTCCATATTCTCAATAGGGTCTAGTACTACTTGGAAACACATATCCATTCCATGTTCCTTGGGCTTCTTCAGCATAAGTCCCACACAATGTTTTGACTACGCACCTTCGGCTTAGATGTCCAAACCACATGACATTAAAGTGTACAGCATGGTCCTTATCACGTGACCATAAAAGGTACGATGTGTACCATTAATTGACATTGAACTACAAGGTTTATAATTCCTTTTACAAGGATATGTAGGTATCCCATTTTTTTGGTCATGATTCCAATATCAAACCAATCCTTCATCTCCATGGATGACAACAAATTCTAGAGTCCCCACAAAGTGGCTTAAAAACAAGTATCATCATAATGATGATTAAAAGAATCTACAAGTTGTATATGGGAGGATACAATTTATAGGGAACCTCAAACACATATAGATATCCCCATTAATGAAGAACCTTGAATAAATACTGATGATTTTAAACCATTCACATATTAAATACGGGATTGATAATTAAAATGGATACTTAGGATATACTTGGTGAATTAATATGGATTCACTAAAATAACATAAATTATAAAGAGTCTTGATGTAGAAAATAATTCCCCCCCAAAAGGATGTGATGATACCAACCTCTGATCATCTCGACCAATGCACTTTCTTATGTATCGTGGAGTTCAATCATAATGAACGCCTACCGTTAGAAAGCAGGTCCCATTTGTATAAAGAACTGTTGGAAGTTTCCGGTTCCATAAATAAATCTAATGGAAACCACCTGGAAGCAATGATTTTTAAAACTAGAAAACAGGTTTCAAGGAACTACAAAACAAATCATATTAATATATTTTTTAAAATTCATGAATTGCATAGTGTCAAAAATGATACTATTTATTATTTATCAAAATAATGTTTTTTTAAAATATAATATATATATATTTAAAAATAATATCATTATGGAATGGCCTAAAATGTTCTAAATTATTCATTTATAGTATAATTAAAATAAAATAAGTAAATATGTCATGCTTTTAATATATAATAGTTCATTACCTTAGTAAAATTATAAAATAATAACGAAGGTTTAATTAAAATGAAAATGTTTAAATTGATAGAAAAACATGTATATAATATATTAGTTCTTGAAATTACAACCTTATATCTTATAATATTCTACAATATGAATTTTTTTAGATATTGAACCTGGAATAATTTTATTATTAATTAATTTTTTTGGATTCCAAAAGTGCCCCTCACCTCAATTATAAACGGGAACCTCTTCCTTCACTTATTCTCTTCAACTTGAGATTTCAATATTTTTTATCCACAACCAATTTTACTTATCTATATACATATTTACACTATAGAGATTCTTCGCATATGAAAATACCAACTCTGGTGCCTTTTTGAGGGGATCTAGGGTGAGCTCTCCGAAAAAGAGGTAATCTCTTCTACCGATTATTTCAAAATTATTTCTTCTTATACTTCTTATAGATGCGTCTTTCCTACTATAACTCATAAAATATAATATAAACTATATAGAAATATGTTATTATGATTATTGAACATTCATATTCCACCATTTATCTATATTATGAAAATTGAAATCAACACGCGTGCGTACACATGACTTACCGTCTCCTTGTCATGGTGTAATATGTTTTTATCACCACATCACATGGATGGATATAATGATGGAAATATGAAATATATATGATTATTATAATAATATTTTAATTGTTTAAAAAATATATACAACTTCAAATTCCATACCATTTCAATGTTAATGTCATGATATAATTTCTTCTGCGTACGTACGACCAACCATCTCCATAACGTGATTTGATCCATTCTCTATTATCACAATTAAGGAATGAATATATATATTTATATAATCAATAATATGGTATATATATTACCTTTAATTATTTAGTAAATTTAAAAAATATTTTATGTGAAATAACAATATCATATTTGAAAAAACATGTTAATAAAAATCAATTAGTTAACACCCAAAAGAATCTTTATAATATGATATTATTAAACAGGTTTTAATATGATATTTTATGGAATCTTAAATTTAAATATAGGTTTTGAATATGTTAATAACATTATTTAATCCATTATATAATAGATTTAGATAAGTATGAAGGAAATCATGCATATGGTAAGGTCTAACATTTTAATCTCATTATTAATCAGCTTTGCTTATATGTATGTATTGGTTGGAACATGTTTATCATAAATATCTAGGTTTTATGTAAATATATTTCAATATATTATTAATAATCATCATTAAATTTTTCATTATTTTTACCCATGTATGAATTTTTGTTAAATTGTTTGAATGTAATCTTTTGTTAGTTTCCTAATAAGGTACATTTTGACTTTTCTAGAAAAAGTATGAAAAAATGTTATTTTAACTTATAGAACATGAATGGAATTTTAAACTTTAGATAATAATTAATACCTTTAATATTACATTGAAATATTTTATAGATTATTTTAAATTATGTTTTTGTTTTAAAATGTCTCTTAATTTTAAGAATAGTAAATTATTTGAAATAAGAAATGATATTATCCTCAAGAAATGTTTTTAAAATATAAAATAAAAAATTTCATTTCTAAGATGAAATCATCTTATTTTACTCAAGACTTTCTAAAAAATAATCCAAATAATAGATTTATATTTATTCTAAAATGTAAAAAATTTATTGTGGTTATATTTATGAAATCTATTACTCTTCCACGAGTAAAATGCATAAGAATCCCACTTCTTTTCAAGGGTTAAGCTTTGTGCAAATTTTTATTAAACATAAATATTTTCAACATGTTATGATATTATTACATGTTTATGACTCCCATTTAATATCTTGGGTTCTGATATGATTAATTTTTATCATCTGGATGTTTTCATTGTAATATTATTTGGACAAATATATCCCTCTAATGCATTGGTTAAATATTAATATCTCATTAGATATACATAAAGGAAATTTTCCCTTAAGATAGTTGTGGGAGTGAAACATGACTACCAATATGGTTTGGGATGTGAACCCATATTACTAAGATGGACTTGGAAGCGATGTCCTGACTTCCATGGAAATCGTTATTAGATTCTTATGTGTCTTACATAATTCCATGTTTTATTCCTATGTTATTATTTTATGGATCATGTTCATTATTTCTTAATTATTCGTGTATTATAAAATTCCAATATTTATGACATGATTCATGTTTATGATCGTTGACGTGAAGGTTATGACCATCTAATTTCATGATAATGATCTTATACCCTTATTATCATGATTATGTTTACAAATCTCCCATATTTAACCTTACTAAGAATCTGAGATCATATGTTTTTTGTGGTTCTTTTCAACTAGGTTATGATTATATATATTAATATTGATGTGTCTATGAAGTTTTATAGTTATGAAGATCCAAGTGAGAGATAATGAAGCTCACTCATGTACCAGTGTTTAGGTTTCTATGTTTCCAAAGGCACTAGACTAATATGATTTTTGGGCCTTTGTTGTTGTAATGTATTAAGTAATTCCACAACTGTAATTTAATGATTACATATGAAAAGTGATGGTTTCTATTGTTGTTATTGGATAAAATTATTATCTATACATTATAAAATAAGATCGTAAAACAAATTTGATAACCATAAAGAAATGTCTATGTATAATTATAATGATAATGAGATGTATAAGAAAATGTCACTGAATTTTGGCTATGGATAGAGCAAGTGGTTTACTAGAAATAAATCCTTATATAGATACTACAAGTTCATATGGATATAGAATAGATGAACATATGGGTAAAAACTCTAAGATGGTTATTTGGGCATGGCTAGCTGTAACATAGAACCCAACAATGGGTCTAGATGCACACCTGGTTTGACACTCCCAGGGGATATGATTTGGATATTTAGAAACTCTTCATGAACCATAATAATAGATTTAAATATAATTTGAAAAAGATTATCCTAAGATGAACCTAATGTGTTATAGATTAAGGAAGGTGACATTTTTTATTCAGCATATAAGTGGCCCTTAATTAATTTGTTTTACCTCAAAACAAAAAATGTTTCTTACTCTATGGATTTTGGTTTCAGTAAATCGATAGATCCATAAGGTATTGCGTAAATAGAAATTTTGATTGAAAATGATACAATTTTCCTCCTGAGAAACCGAATTCTATGATAGCTAGAATAAAAAATCTAATAGAAATGCTCACATTAATTTATCATGATTTGAATCATGTTGGACATAAAAATGAGAAATGGATGGAACAATATTATATTTCTTATTTCATAAAGAAACATACAATTAATTTTAGTTGGTCTTCCAATACACTTGTTTCTGAAAAAAGGATCAGCACTACTGAAAATATTTTCACTAGTCTCCAATGTTTAGATCATGAGAATTTTATTCTGGAGGTGTATTGGTTAAAATAAGCAGCAGACTAATGGTAGAATCTAATTAAGAATATGGGGAATCAAGATGAAATTGAATCAATGGATAGGGATCTATTCAAGAACTTATTTTTCAATAATTACATTCCTTATATTCTTCATAACAAGATGGTGAAATATTTTCTTGAGATAAAGAAAAAGGACAATGAATATTTCTGTACCTATGATGCGAATTTTCTCAGCCCTACAAGGTATGTTTTTCAAATTATCATCCAACCTGAAATTAAAGTGGATAGGTTATTTTAGGGCTTAAGGCCAACTCTCATAAGTTCCTTCGACATAAGAGACTTTAATAGCAATAATGAGATTGTGTGATGTGAAATCAATGTTGAAATAGAGGCTATATTCACGTACCAATCTCATGGTTTTTATAAGATGAGGACAGTATAATTTAATGGGGAATATAAAAAACATAAAGAGAAAAATTGGGCCTTTCCTCTATTCTCTTTGTGTGGGATATATGATTAAGTAAATTTTCTTAAGGGGTCTAATATGTGTTTCTTGTGTGGAAATGAAGGTCTTCAAGATTTTTGTTTTCATAGTGATGGGAAAAGTCACAAAATAGTGAAAATGGAGAGAAGTGGTACATAATGCACATATCATAGTTTTGTGCTTTATGTGTAAGGAGAATGTGATTTATTTTAACCAATTACCAAACCTAATGGATGCTGATGAAGATCGACATCAACAACCTCTTAATCCAAGAGATTATGTGTAATGTCATACGATCATATTTTCTGATGAGGGAAGTGATAACAACATTTTGAATGGCACACTCATCATCAACTATAGAATTGTTAATGTCTTATTTGATTCTGGATCAACCCACTCTTTCATATATAAAGTATTTGATAGGGATTTTATGATTCCACACAAAGGACTAAACGTGGAATTAGTAGAAAAAATACCTAATGGAACAATCATTACATCTCAAGTCATTGATTCCTCTATTGGTGAATATTATAGGAATGTGTTACCTCGAAATAATTTCAATCTTCATATCATTGAATTTTATGTCATCTATGGAATGGATTAGATTTTTCTAAATAAATCCCACATCAATCGTCAATGAATGAATGTTATGTTTGATGTTCCAAAACAACCTATGATCGTCTATCAATGTGATGATAAGTATTTACTTCATATTGTGATTATATCCAATGTATGTGTATTAATTCCAATTCATTAGAGATATTTATCTCAAATTTTTGGGGAGAAAATTTATATAGATTATTTGGATATTATTAATAATTTCATTGATGTATTTCTTGAAGAACTGCTAATTATTCCAAAAAAACGTGAAGACATGTTCCCTATAGAGATCATACCTAGTTCTACACCAAATTCGAAGACCCCCTATAAAATGTTCCAAATTGAGTTGCAAGAATTGAAGAATAAACTCCATGAAAAACATCATATGTGATTCATTTTTCCATGTTTTTCATCTTGGGGTGTACAAGTTCTTTTTGTGAGGATGAAATATGGATCAATGTGACTCTGGATTGATTATAGGTAGTTGAATAAGATATCAATAATTAAGAATGTATCATATTCCCCAAATTGATGATTTATATGTTCAAATGCGTGGAGATAAAAACTTTTCTATGATTAAACTACATTATTTAATCATAAATAGAGTTTCAAGAAAGGGGATATATCATATGTGAAATTATGTACACGGTATTGTTACTATAAATCTATAACAATTCATTTTTATCATACACAATCCCCTTATATATGTAGTTATTTGAAGAATAGACTGATTAGAAATTACATTGTTCAATTTGAGGTAGTATTTATAGAAGATATTATAATCTATTGAAAGAAAATGTTAGAACAATGATATCACTTGTTAATTGTGCTAATGACCATAAAGAGGGATAAACTACATGAAAAATTCCCAGTGTGGATTTTGTCTGCAAAGGGATAAATTTTTTGGGTCACATAATCTCAAGATAGGGTATCGAAGTTGATCCACCAATGGAATTATCATTACTATTTAATACTTAAGTAGAAGGGATCATGCTAGATTTTCCATATTTAGGATAAAAAAAGATCTAATATTTATGGATTTTCAACGGATGGACCTAGAAATCTTGAATGAAGGCGATAAACCGTATCTTGATCAATTGAATGTTATGTCCTAAATCAATTTGAATATTAATTTGGTGAAGAAGGAAGATGAGGTTTCACAAAAGAATATTAGAAATTTTCCTGAGTTTAACCATGATTATGATAGAATGATAATATTTAGGAACTGTGCCTGTGTTCCTTACATATGAGATTTGATGAGGGAGCTGTTAGTGGAAGCTTAGAGGTCTTTATTACATATTCATCCTAGATTTATGAAGATGTATATAGAATTGAATTAATACATTTGGGGGGTTGAAATGAAGAGAGATATTATAGAGTTCGTATATTTATTCCACATATGTCATCAAGATTAGGAAGAACGAAAAAAAATAAAAAGGTCTGTTGAATCCTTTACCCATACTAGAATAGAAATGATAGAATATGACCATGGATTTTATTCATTGGACTCCCTGAAACCTTAAAAGGGTTTAATTCTATTTGGGTTGTAGTTTATCTCCATGAAAGGTCAACACAATCCATTTATATCAAATAATAATTCCCTTTGGGTCAACTTTCCATGATATACATTAATGAAGTGGTAAGGTTCCAAGAAGTAGCACATTCTATTGTATCTGATTGGGACCTTAGGATTACCTAAAAATTATGATAAATTATTTATAAAACACTTGATAAGTAACTATATTTAGCTCTAAATATCATCATCTGATGGATGGATAGTCTGAAAGAACAATTCAAACCCTAGAAAATATGTTGAGATCCTGATCACTAGATTGTGTTGGTGGTTGGGATCAACACCTTCCTCTGGTTGAGTTTTCTTACAACAATAGATTTCACTCAATAATTTTGATGGATAATTATGAAGCCCTCCATGGGATGTAATTTAAAGTTCCATCCTGATAGTATGAAGTTAGGGAAATACATCTATTGGGATCAGAGATCACTGAGAAGGATAGATCCTTTCAGAAAATATCAAGGCAACACAATGTCAACAGAAGAGATTTGTTGAAAACTGATGATGTGATCTATAATTTTAAGTAAGTGAGAAGGTGTTTCTATGAATTTATATATGGAAGAAGTTTATAAGGATTAGAATGAAAGGGAAATGATACTCAACATATATCAGTCCCTTTGAAATTATTGATTGTATCCTGATAGAATCTTATCGCTTGTCACTTCCTCCATATTTATGGCATCCCACCCTTTTCTTACATAACCTTTGATTACAATTTTCATACAGAGGATCCTTAAAATCTATTTTCAGGGAAATCAGGAACATAATACATAAAAAAACATAAACATCCATCTAATACAATTGTAAGTCTTCATCATAGGTTTATCCTAAGTATAATTATTGTATCTCATAACCAGGAGACAAACATCAAATAAAAGGGTGAGCAGAAGGCCCAATAAGGAAAACATGGGAATCAGTTTACTTGTGAAATCAATAAGAACATGATAAAAACATAAAGGCATGAGAAATGGAAGTAGAGTAATTTCATAATTAAGATAACATGAACCATAACATGAATATGTGGCTAAAAAATTTAATTTATACATTCATAAACATATCACCAAGGTTCATCCCCATGGCGTCTTAAAAATTACAATGTTTATTCACCCTATTATCATGAAGCTTTTCATCTCTAGAGATTAACTTCTTTAGTCAATGTATTGGGGAACTATAAAGGTACTCCCTTAATATGTCTTTATTATCATGTGATCCACATATATAATAATCAAACATTTCATAAATAACACATAAAAAATAAAATAAATGGGGTTCATTTCAAAATCGTGATGTTGTAAATGTTCTTAAAAACATGGTCGTTACGTCATTTATTACCCATGTAAAGGGACTGAGGGTTATATGTATGTCAATTACAGAATCAAATAAATCAATTTTATGTATTGATGAATACATCTGGAAATAAAAATAGATTTGGGTATTCCCATAATTAATAAAATAGAATTTTTTGAAAAAGAGAGAGAGATTTGAGATGAAAATTATTTATCATATCGGCTATATAAAATGGTTTTAGAAAACATTAAAAAAAGAGGGAAGAATGGTAACCCACTCATTAATAACTTATAATAAATTATAAACATATAATAACATGTATATAATAACATGGTATTTAAATTTAAATAACATACCACATGAAAAGGAAACTTGAGAGGAAAGAGAATATGCAAATTCTTTTACAAAAACTGTGGTAGCCTAATGAGGTCACTTAAAAATTCATAAAATAAATTGTTGAGACCAGAAACAGTGTCCCTTCATTTGAACCAATAATGGAAAGTAGTATGGATATAAAAGAACAAACCCACAGATAATTAAATGGAATCTATAAGACATAACATAAAGGAAGTCATGACTTAGAATAAGAGGGTGAAAGGTTTCATCACCTTACAGAGAAACATCAAAATATTGAAGGTCAGAACCTTGTGAGGCTTGAGGGCACCTACGGTGGACTCCATGGGTAGTAATAGACCAGAAAATTATTGAGGAGGATTTTGGAATAAAATAGATGAGCGAATGGATAGGAATTTATAGGAAAAGTGAGGGAATAAATTATTAATTTCCATGGGAAACCTCATCGGTGGTATTTAAAAAACCATGGTCTTGCCCATGGTATTTTCTCATGCTATTGGACACATGGGACACCTCATAACATATCATACTATTCACAAGTCGACCAGATTATTTACATCAATATTACATCATCAATGATGTCATTAAACACCCAAAACTCAAAACTCTATTATTACAATTCTACGAAAATCAATTGTTTCAGAAAAATTCCAAAAATTCACTCTAACCTAATATCGATGCCCTGAATTCAAAAAATTAACACAAATTTATCAAAATAATTTTTTATTTATTTTTAATTTAAATTTTTTATAAAATCATTATTTATTCCAAAAATACAACTTTAAAACTATAAATCATTTTGAAACACCTTATGAATGTAATCAAGGACCCATAAAATTATCATATTACCGTAAGATAATAAAGTAAAAAATTATGATTAAATTTTATGAAATTACTTTTTGATTTTAAATTATTAAATTAATTATAAAATTTTAAATAAAATATTTATGACATACCAAAATACAAAAACATAAATTATGATTGTTTTTTTATCTTTTAAGATGTCTATATTGTATTTATACATTCATGGGGGATGTTTCTATTTTTTCGGTCGATTTACTATTCAATATTATTCATACGGGTATGTTACTATTCATACATTACAATTCACTAAAAATTGTGTTTATATTATTAGACTCTAAATTTATGACTGAACACAACTGTAGAAGACCATTTTTTAAAATCAATTCACATTATTAATTATTTAAGGAAGACAATAAAATAATAAAAAACCCATATTTTCCTAAATCCATTAATAATATACATCCTATATTTATCCAAACATTTGAAATTCACAAAAATTACCACAATAAGAAATAAAAATTATATTTATATAAAAGGATTACAAAAAGTAGCTAAATTCACGTTACAAATCCCATTATAACACCAGAAAAGGACCTAAGTATAAGGTGTGGTATGGTGATATAATATTGGGGTGGATAAGATAACATTTTCTGAGTGGTGATTTTTATCAGCTTGAACATCCCCCTTAAGTGATTTCGTTCAAGCATCGCATGTTGAAGTTCAGCTTGATCTTCGTCCAAAGAAAAGTCCAGTGATGCTAACTCCTTCCTAAGCTCCAACAGATGAGCTTCATATGGCATGTGTCTACAAGATTATTCCATTGACTCTTCTTTCGTTATTAATTAACCAAGATCATTTGAATTTATAAACAATAATTGTACCAATAAGAATTTAGTTTCTAATGGTGACATTGACCAATGACTATAGAACAGTCGAAACCCAATAGTCTCATTTAATTAAACATAATTAATTAATTAAAGGATATAGTTTTTTTGATTATAAAATAAAATTACACACAAATTTAGGAAATAAATATGAATAAAATTTTTGGGTTGTTACATTCATCCCCCCATAAGAAATTTTTTCCATGAAATTTTAACTTGTACCCAATTAAGAGAAAAACTATGGGTACTTTTACATAATAGAATCCCCTCGTTCCCATGTGGCTTACTCATTTTTGTGGTTCCTCTACAACACCGTAACAAGGTGAGTAGTATTGTTGTGTAGAATCTATTCTCAACAATCCAATATCTTCATTGGTTGCTCCTTATAAGAGAGGTCTTGTTACTATTTTTCCCACCACTAGATTTAGTACATCTGAAGGGTCCGATATGTACATCCCATGAGGGATATGTGGAAGACATCATGAACTTGTGCTAGGTTTGGAGAAAGTGAAAGTTGATAGGCCACTGCTCCTACGCGATCAATGATTTCATAGGGACAATGTACATAAGATGAGAATCCTTTTCTTCTTTAACCTCATGACTCTATTCCAAGTAGGAATTCGAAGAAAGACTTTGTCACCAACATCAAACTTCAAGTCCCTTCGATGGTTGTCGGAAAAGATCTTCTGCCAACTCTGAGAAGCCTTAATGTGTTGCTAGATTGCATGGACTTTTTTTGTCATCTGTTGCACATGATCAGGCCCAAGATGCTTTCTCTCACCTGCTACATCCCTGAAAGTGGGAGTTCTACATCGCTACCCATATAGAGCTTCATAGGGTAACATTTTAATGCTCGAGTAGAAACTGTTGTTGAAGGAGAACTCAAATAAAAATAGATGTTGATCCCATCCACCATTAAATTACATAAAGCATGTTCTCAGCATATCCTCAAGTGTTTGAATAGTCCTTTCATATTGGCCATCAGTTTGGGGATGATAGGTCGTACTGAAATTCAATTCAGTTCTTAGTGAATGTTTAAGACCTCCACATAATTTTGATGTGATACGTGGGTCACATTTATATAAAATAGAAAGTGGAACACAATTTAGACTTACCACTTCCATCCCATAAATTCGGGAATGTTGATCAAGAGAGAAATCTTCCCGAATGGAGATTAAATGGGTAGTCTTTGTGAGACGGTCCACAATAACACATATCACATTATTTCCTTTGGATGTTCTCAGGAGGACAGTGATGCAACCCATAGTGATATTGTCCCACATCGATGCTGGTATGGGTAGTGGTAGGAATACCCCTTTAGGAATTTTTCTCTCTTCATTCACTAGCTGAAATACAATGCACCATGAAGTGTTTTCAAAAATCTGCCTTTTCATATTAACCCACTAATAATGATCATGAAGGTCCTTATACATTATTGTGCTTCCAGGATGTACAGAGAAAGTAAAACTATGAGCTTCATCCATTATATCCTTCTTTATTTCTATAATAGATGATACATATAGTCTTGTATAATATTTTAGTACACCTTCTTGATCAATATTGATCTTAGGAAACTTATCATCCTTCACAACCTCAAACTTCATCTGTAATAAAGGATCTTCTTTCTAATAATTCTTGATCTTTTCTAGCAATGATGGTTGAGAAATCATTTGGGTTAAGGTTGATTGTGCCACTTAACTTATAATTCCCATGTCTAATTTCACCAAGTCATTGATCAAAGGATCTCTTTGAATTCCCATCATAGAATTAACAACTTGGTCATTCCTACATAATGCATCAGCGAATTTCTTTGCTCTTTCGGGATGATAATGAATTGAAGAAGCATTGTCATTGAGAATTTCCATCCATCTCCTTTGTCTCGTGTTAAATTTATTTTTTTTGAAAATATAATTAAAACATTGATGGTATGTGTATATATCACATTTCTCCCCATAAAGATAGTGCCTCCATATCTTCAGAGAAAAAATGACTGCAACCAGCTCCAAATCATACATAGGATAGTTCTGCTCATGAGTCTTTAACTTTCGTGATAGATAATACATGAACATTTCATTTTGCGTGATGATTCACCCAAACCCTTTCATAGATGCATCACTAAAAATAACAAATCCTTATCCACTTGAGGGAAGAGTTAAAACGGGTGCAGTAACCAATCTCTTCTTCAAATCTTGGAATCTTTCCTCTCACTCCATTGTCCAAATGAACTTGACCCCTTTTCTCGTTAACTTGGTTAATGGATTAGAAATTATTGAAATGTTTTTCACAACCCTACAATAATATACAACTAATTCAAGGAACCTATGAATGGGAGTTGTTATTGTAGGCTAAGGCCACTACTATAAAACTTTTGTCATCGCTTGGTCAACTATGATTCCTTCATTGGTAACAATGTTCCCCTGGAAAGAAACATTTTGTAACCTGAATTCACATTTACTGATCTTTCCAAAATGCCTCTCCTCCTGTAGATATTGCAAAATAACCCTTAGATGATCCTCATGCTCCTCGCGACATTTGGAATATATCAAAATATTATCAATAAAAACTACCACAATGTTATTTACATAGTCCTTAAAGACTCTCTTCATCATATCCATGAAAATATAGGTTCATTAGTCAGACGGAAGGGCATAACAACATACTAATAAATCCAATATCTTGATCAGAAGGCTATTTTTGGAATAACTACTTACTTCTCCCTCAATTGGTGACTACCAGATCGAATGTCAATCTTATAGAAGAATTGATCCCCATGAAGCTGGTCAAATAAGTCATCAATTCATGGAAGAGGGTATTTTTTCATTACTTTGATCCCATTATGTTCTCTATAATCAGTGCATATCCACATTGATTCATCCTTCTTATTTAAAAATAGAATAGGTGCTCCCCAAGGAGACTCACTTGGTCAGATAAACCCCTTCTCCCAAAGATCTTAGAGTTGTTTTTTAATTATTCCAGCTCCACATATTCCATCCTATATGGGGTATTTGATATTGGATGAGATCCAGTTAGGAGTTCATTATAGAACTCTACCTCCCTTTTTATGGGAGGTCTTAGCAACACCTATGGAAATACGTCAATGTATTCGGGGATGATGTTGACATTTTTTCTCCTCAAATATTAATTTTCCTTCTTCATCTTCACTGATCAACTCCATGAAGAAGAATATGGGAGGTTCTTGTAGAAAATGATCATGTTGATATATCTCTTATTGGAAGATTACTATAGGTTCTCTATTCAAGACTACAGAGATTTATTTACTTCTGCATTTGAATTTAGCATTATATGTTGAGAGCCAGTCTTACCATAGTATAATTTGGAATTTTAGCATGGTAATGACTACAAAATTTGTGATAATATTGTCCTTACTAAAGTAAAAAAACTAGTGTTTCTAAATACTAATGATACATGCATAATCCCAATATGGGTCTTGAATGATAACTCTACATTTAGAAAATCAGGGGTTGATTTTAATGCCTTTGAAAACTTGGAGGAGAAAATGGAATGTGTAGAACCAGTATCAAAAAAGTACTTTCTATCTTTGAGAGAAGAACCAGAGTACCTGCTACCACATCATCAAGAGCTTCATCATAATCTATCGTGATGGAAAGAGAAATAAATTTTTCTCTTGGCATTTTCTTAGCCTAATTGTGGTTCCCCTATACTGCCATTAGATTTGGACAGTGATTGGAAAAAGTGCCCAAGTTATCCACACTTAAGGAACAGAACATCAGGTTAGGCATGCACCATCTTCCCATTGTCGTTAGTGTTTTTAAGTTGAGGTTTCACCTCACTAAAACAATTCCACATAGTATGGACTTCTTTTCCACACTTGTAACATTTCTCGCTCCAGAGCAGGTAGTTCCCCAAATGCATCTTCCAATATTTATTGCACGTGGGACATTACACTTGCTTGCATACTCTTCCCTGATCAATGGTCTTACCTATGATATAGATTATTTATCTCTTCTTGTCGTTATATTAATTAGACCATTGTGTCTCACCGAACTCCAGCTCAACTTTCATTGCACTATGAATGATATCCTCATAGCTATCATAGTCTCAGGTTGCATGATTATTCTGCAAATGAGGTCTCAGTCCACCGAAGAATCTATCAAACATTCTATTTGTATCCATGAAAAAAATAGAGGTGTAACATGAAATCCTTTTGATGTTCATCTCATAGCTTCTGATAGATTCATTCTCCTTCTACTTCAGCTCGAGAAACTCCTTCTCCATTCTTGTTCTCATTGATCGATGGAAATACTTAGTAAAGAATATCCGTCTAATGTCTTCCCACTGCATAGATTCAACATCAACTCTTGGCATTGTGTTTTGAATCAGTTCCCACCATTTATTAGATTCTCTCTATAAGCGATAAAAATCCAGGCTAACCTTCTCTTGTTCAGAATATGGGAGTACATAAAAGATCTTCTTGATAGAGCTAATCGAATGTTCAGTATCAATGGGTTGGGAGATCCACTAAAGGTTAGTGGTCGTTGAAGCATAAAGGATTCAATAGAAAGTTGTTCCCTTCAGGGTGAGATCAGTATTTTATCTTGATTCAAGTAATTTCCTATAACATTAGTTAGTTAGTTCATCATTCGCATGAAATTTTATATTTTAACTTCCATCGGAGGGCCGTTAGTGTATGGTCCACTACTATCACCATTTTACTAGATCCTCCTATTTACAACCATATTTTAAAATAATAAAACCATAGTGAGAAACTTATTTCATTGATGAATCTTTTATCTATACATGATTTTATGTATTAATACTTCTTTAAACCATTACATTTCTATATAAATCATTTATAATGATTTATAAAAAGATTATGATTAACCAAATATATCCCTCGGGAGTGTCACTACCAAGAGTGCATCAAGGCCCATTTCATGTACCATGATACCCCGAGATATGACCGAAACTACTTGCCGGAGTTTTCATTCTAGGTACCTCTGTACCAAAGCCACCTCTAACTGCTCGTATCCAGACAAGGATGTATTATCATGATAAACCACATACTCAATACTCACCAAAATACCAGGAAGTTTTCCTATATTTAAACTTTTATATAAGATTGTACCAAATGTTTTCATAGCATAAATTCAATAAATAACTAAACTATCATTAGATACCAACTATGGAATCCTGCCTTTTTATAACATAGCTTTTCATTATATTTTTCATACAGAGGATCTTTAAAGTCTAATGACATGGAAATTAGGAACATAATAAATGAAAAAAACATAAAACATCCTTATAATACAATTTTAGGGATTCATCATATATTCATCCTAAGTATAATTAATTTATCTCATAACCTAGATACATAAATCAAAGGAAAGGGTGAGCAGAAGTCCCAGTAAGGAAAACAAGGGAATCAGTTTACATGTGAAATCAATAAGAACTTGATAAAAATATAATGAAATTGGTAATGGAAGTAGATGAATTTCATAAGAAAAAGTACATGAACAATAAAATAAATATGTGGCTACAACATTTAATTTAGACATTCAGGAACATATCACCAAGGGTTATCCCCATTGTGTCATAAAATTTACCATGGTTATTCACCAAGGTATCGTGAAACATGTCATCTCTAGAGATTAAATTCTTTACCCAATGCATTAGAGCGCATTCAGGGTGTACCCTTAATATATAATTATTTTCATGTGATCCACATAGATCAAAATAAAAACATTCATAGATAACCCATAGATAATAAAATAAATGGGTTTCATTTGTAAATCGCGACGTGTTAAAAGTTCATAAAACATGATCATTACGTCATTTATAACCCATGGAAATGGAGTGAGGGGTTTAGTTATGTAAATTACAGAAGAAAATATATCAATTTTATGTATTTTAGTATATTCTACTAAATGAAAATATATTTGGGTATTCTAATAAATAAAACAAGAGAATATTTTGAGAAAAAGAGAGATATTTGAGACGAAAATTCTGCAGCATAACGGCTATATAACATGGTTTTAGAAAACATTAAAAGAAGAGGGTACAAGGGTAACCCAGTCATAAATAACTTATAATACAGTATAAATAAAGAATAATATAAAGATAAGAACATGGTATGTAATTGTTTATGACATACTCCATGAAAAGGAAACTTGAAAGGAAAGGGAAGATGTGAATTGTTTTTTACAAATCATTCTACAACATAACGACGTCAATTAAAAATTCATAAAATAAATTGAAGAGATTGGAGAGGGTCACCCTTAATTTGAAAATTTAATGGAATTTAGTAGGTATATACAGTAACAAACCCTTTCATAATATAATGGAAACTAGAAGACATAACATAAAGGAAGTCATGACATAAAAGAAGAGGGTGAAAGGTTCCCTTACCTGGCAGAGTAACTTCGAAAGATTGAAGTACGGAACCTTGTGAGGATTGAGGTCACCTGTGGAGGACTCCATTGGATTTAAAAGACAATAAATTATTTTAGGGAGATTTTTTAATGAAATGGAAGTGGTAATGTATTGGTATTTATAATAAAAATGAGGGAATAAATTATTAATTTCCAAGGGACACCTCAACGGTGGTATTGGAAAAACCATGGGATTTCCCACGGTATTTGCCCATGGTATTGGCCACGTGGGACAAATAATAACATATATTACTATTCAATAGTCGATCAGATTATTTACGTCATTATTACATCAACAATTATGTCATTAAATACCCGAAACTCAAAACTGTATTTTTACTATTCACCGAAAAATCAATTGTTTCAGAAAAACCCAAAAAATTCACTCTAACCTAATATCGATGCTCCAAATTCAAAAATGAACTCCATTTTATGAAAATAATTTCATAAATATTTTTAATTTAATTTTTAAATAAAATCATTATTTATTCCGAAAAAAAAACAACTTTAAAATTAAAACTCATTTTGTAACACCTTAAAAAAGTAATCAAGGTCCCATGAAATTATTATATAACCATAAGACATTAAAGTAAAAATTTATTATTAAATTTTATTAAAATACATTTCCATTTTAAATTATTAAATTAATTATTAAATTGTAAATAAAAAATTAATGACATACAAAAATACCAGAACTTAAACTATGATCATTTTTTCACTTTTTAGACGTCTAAAATGTATTTCTACATTCATGGTCCATGTTTCTTTTTTGTTGGTCAATTTACTATTCATTAATATTTATTACTATTTACTACTATTCATACATGTATGTTATTATTCATACTTTATTATTCCCTAAATCTTTAGTTGATCTTATTATCCTCTAAATTTCTAACTGAAGACAACTGTAGAAGACCATTTTTTGAAAATGAAATCACATTATTAATTATTTAAAGATAAAAAAATATTTTAAAATACCCCTTTATTTCATAAATTCATCAATAATATACATCCCATATTTATCTAGACATTTTAAATTCACAAAATTTTCCATAATAAGTAATAACAATTTCATTTATATAAAAAGATTACACAAAGTAGATAAAGTCTCATTACATAGCCCCTTATAACACCGGATTAAGACCTAAGTGTACGGTGTGCTATGGTGATTCAATCTTGGGGTGGCTCAGAAAACATTTCTCGAGTGGTGGATTCTATTAGCTTGAACTTCTCCCTTATTTGATTCTGTTCAAACTTCACATGTTGTTGTTCGTCTTGGGCTTGGTTTAGAGGAAAGCCCATTTATGCTACCTCCTTTTCAATCTCTGACAGATGGGCTTCATATGTCCGTAGTCTACAAGATGATGGAATCAAATATTATTTTATGTATTAGTTAACCAAGATCATTTGAATTTATAAAAAATAATTGTAATGTTATGAATTTAGTTTCCAACGATCATATTGACAAATGGCCATCTAACAGTCGAAACACAACAGTATTATGTAATTATACTCACTTTATTAATTAATGGATATAGTTTTGTTGATTATAAAATAAAATAACACACAAATTTAGAAAATAAATATTATTAAAATCACTAGTGCAGAAAACGTTATTTACGTCACCATTTATTACATCGGTTATATATAACCGACATGAGAATCTGTGAAACGTGGTTTTTTACATCGATTATTTTATAACAGATGTAACAAATGCGTTGAGTAGCTTTTTAACATCGGTTATTTTAATAATCGACATTACAAATTGCGCGTGTTCGGTTTTTACGTCGGTTATAAATTAACCGATATTAAAAATAAAAGCACGGGGTTTTTTACGTCGGGTATATGATAACTGACGTAAAAAATGAGAAATGTAGGCATTTTTTACGTCGGTTATTTTATAACCGTCGTAAAAAACCAAAGGAAGGGGGGTTTGTTACGTCAGCTATAAAATAACCGATGAAAAAAATGAGATATCTACAAGTTTTTTACGTCGGTTATAAAATAACCGTCGTAAAAAACCAAAGCACGGGGGTTTTTTCACGTCGGTTTTAAAATAACCGACGTTATGAAACATTTAAAAATTTAAAGCCCTATGGACTGTCATTTACGATTATTCGATCGACAGTCCGCCGGCTCGTCTCTCTCACACGGTAAACCTAATCAGCACGTCGATCGACCTGCTTTAAACTCATTTCGGCTTCATCGTTTATCATCTTTACTCTCCTCGGATCTATCATCTCAACTCGCAACACTCAAGTAAGCCTTCCACGAATTTATTGTGTTCGTTTTTTTTTCGGATAGTCTATATTTATGTTTTTCAATTTTTTTGTTTAAACTAGGTTAGATTCTTCCATTTCGAACCCTATTACATCTTTTTGAATATCGTTGGCACCGAACATTCATTTTTATCATCAGTGTCTTGTTTTTGTATTTCATTATATTTTTTTTATATATTACCTTTCATTTAATGACTCAAAATCCTCATATGTTGGAAACATATTTGGGGTTATTTATTGAATGACTATGGCGTGATTAAGGAAAGATTCGGAATATTTCATGATCTGACCGGTTTGAATTTCATTATCAAAAAGAAATTTGAGGTATGGTTGATTCATCCATTCCTTTTATCCTATATTTCGTTTAACGCTCAGGTTCATCTAACAATTTTTTAGTTGGATAACCAATAATGTTTATGTGATTAGATAATTAAAAGAAATTATCATCATATATAGTGAATCATCCTTGTTGAGTGTATTATCATAGAATAAGAATCAATCATCCATATTAAAGATGTCATTTTTTTAGAAAACAAAAACCATTAATGTAAACCATTTATCATTCATTAATTGAACTAAAATAAATATTTACACATGAGTTATAATGGAATATAATAAAATAAATATTTATCATTCATCCTCACAGAGTCTAATAAATCTATGATAAACCATTTGTTTTCTTCAATTGAAGAAATTCACTTTTACCCACTTTGTATTTTTAGAAGACACTAAACTCCCTTATAATTTCAACCTTCTGGGAAGTATTAAACATCAGTATATCCCTTTAAAAAATCTAAATGTCACAGAAATATCGTGCATCCATTTTTTCTTATAGGACTCTACTATAGATAAGTATACCATTTTTTATATTATTAGTTATGATAAACTCTATCATAACATCATTGATATATGTTTATAAAAATGGGAATATCACAATTCTCAGGATTTTAGTTGAGAATAATGATAATGTTTTTTATTAATTATAATATAGACATGGGTAATTTTACAAAAAGAATGTGAACTTGAATAATGAATGTTACTTATATGTATTTCACGAGAATTTTTGATTTTATCTCACAAAACTAATTGATGATCGAATAAAACAAATAATTTCACCACCAACCAAAGTGAAACCAGTGTATTGTTCTATTTTAGAAATTCAGGATTCAATCAATGAGATTGTGATTGATTGATTTTTTAGAGTTTCTGAATCAAGATACTAGATTCTATTTCAAATGGTTATTTGTTTGTTTTTTAATGTTTCACGATTTTATTTGATGTAGGTTTTTCTTTTTCAGGGATTACTTCATAAAGTGGTCTCGGTTCATTTGATTTTGTGTTTCCATTGACACCATCCCCCCTCAATGACTATGATCTCTCATTGACAGTTTTTCTCTAATTGTTCTCTCACACACCTTTTGGATTTGATGGTTGATTACAAACATATTTATTCAAATATTTAAGCTGGATTATATGCATTTTTTAGGATTATATTGCTGTTTTAGGCCACTTTATTTATTATTCTATCCAATACTAATACCCTTTCTAGTAAAAAAAATTCATAAGAAATACGATTGGACTCTTAATCATATTTCATGAAACGTTTTTAATAATTTCACATTTAAAAAAAAATATGTTATATCAAAGATGTGGAAACGGGTGGTGTCCGGGGGGTGTCCAAGGGGCTAGGTGGGTGTGAGTGGCTGTCCACGGGGGTGGGGGCCTGTACAGAGGGCTTTGGGGGTTGTCCAGGGGTGGGGGGCTGTCCAGAGGGTTGGGGGGTGTCCAGGGGGGTGTTCAAGGGGTAGGGGTGGAGTGTGGTGTCCATGAGGGGTGGGGGGTGCTGTCTAGAGGGGTGGGGGCTGTCCGGAGGGTTGGGGGTGTCCAGGGGTGTTCCAGGGGGGTGGGTGGGTGTGGGGGGCTGTACAAGGGGGTGGGGGCCTGTCCAGAGGGTTTTGGGGGTTGTCCGGGGGGTGGGGGTGATTCTCAGGTTTACTCCATTTTCTCCAATTTTCTATCAACTATGTAGGCGGCATGGTTTTCTTTGATTCAATGAAGTTTAAAACTTTTATATCTAACTATATTTTGTTTTAAAAATAATATTCAAGCATATTTTCTTAAATCCTCATAGATTTGTTTTATATTTAAATTGTTTTAAATTCAAATTATGATTTTTTTCATATAATAATATATTTGTCTTATCTTAAAAATATATATTTTTTGTTGATATTTGTTATAGGTAATAATGAGTCGAAGTTGGATTATGGCACATCGAATGAGCAATGAATTTGAGGAAGGTGTTGACGCCTTTTTGGAATTCGAAAAACGAAATGTTCCATGTAGTGACATTTTTTATGTCCATGCCTGAAATGTTTGAATATAAAGAAGTTGAAAAGTAGAGAGATAAAAGATCATCTGATTTGTCATGGTTTTAATCCGAGTTACAGCCCTTGGATTTGGCATTGTGAAACTGGAAGGAATGTCACCGATTATGATGATTTGCAAGATGTTATCTTCGATGGAATTGAAGAATTGATTCACGATATTGTAGCAGAATAAATTGAGATAGAACCGACAGTTGCGCGTCTATATGGTGATTCTAAAAAACCATTATATCCTAGTTGTACAGATTTTACGGTTTTGTCGGCGGTGTTAAGATTGATTAACCTAAAAGTGAAACATGGATGGAGTGACCGAAGTTTTACAGAGCTCCTACAATTGATGAAATACATTCTTCCAAAAGATAACGATCTTCCAGATTCACATTACAAAGCCAGGAAAATATTATGCCCGATGGGATTGGGATACAAGAAAATACATGCCTGCCTGAATGACTGCATTATATATAGGAAGGGATATGAATTTCTGTCAGATTTTCCTAAATGTGGGACATCACGGTATAAGGTGGAAGAAAAATCATAGGCTAGTGTAGAGATTACAAAGCTCCCTTCAAAGGTAATTTGGTATCTTCCAATAATTAATCGTTTCAAATGTTTATTTGCTAATTCACATGATGAAAAAAGGTTAAGATGGCATACTGAAGAGCGGGTATGTGATGGAAAAATACGTCATCCAGCTGATTTTCCACAATGGAATAAAATTGATGTGCAGTATTCTACATTTGGAAATGAAATTAGAAATCTCAGACTAGGGTTGTGCACAGATGGAATGAATCCCCACCGAACCCTCAGTAGCACACAAAGTTCATGGCCTATTTTATTAGTAATTTACAACCTCTCTACTAATGTTTGTATGAAGCGAAAATATGTCATGTTGAGTATAACGATCTATGGTCCAAAGAAACCCGGTAATGATATTGATGTTTACATGTCACCGTTGATTGATGATTTGAAACTGTTATGGGCTGATGGTATTAGGGTGTATGATTATTACAAAATGGAATATTTTCAACTGCATGCAGTGCTTCTGTTCACTATAAATGACTTCTCGGGGTATGGAAATTTGCATGGATACAGTTTTAAAGGGCATAAAGCATGTCCAATTTGTGAACAACAGACGTCATATTGTCAATTGCATCATGGGAGGAAAACAGTGTACATGGGTCATCAAAAGTTTATGCCTATGGAAAAACCTTATAGAAGACTAAAAAAGGCATTCAATGGCTCACAAGAATTTGATACTTCTCCAAAACCTTTATCCCCTGATCTGTATTTTGAGAGGGTGAAAAACCTTGATGTGACATTGGGAAAGACATAGAAATTTGGTAATGATAGACATATTTGGATGAAAAGGTCAATTTATTTGAGCTACCATATTGGAGGTATCATGAAGTTAAACATAATATTGATGTCATGCACGTGGAGAAGAATATCTGCAATTATTTGATTGGAACATTGTTATATATTAAAGGAAAGACTAAAGATGGGTTGAATGCATGATTAGACTAACTATCAATGCGAATACGTTTGGAGTTAGCTCCCACATCTAAAGGAAGACGAACATTTCTTCCCCCGCCTTGTCATACATTATCTAAGAGGGAGAAAATTCGCTTCTGTCAGTGTCTTCATGATACCAAAGTGCCTCAAGGTTATTCTTATAATGTAAAAAAATTTGTCTAATTGAAGGACTTCAAGTTGATAGGTATGAAATCACATGATTTTCATGTCATGATGCAACAAATTCTACTAGTTTCATTGCATGGAATATTGCCCATTCGTGTCATAAAGACTATAATGAAGTTGTGTTATTTTTCAATTCAATTTGTAACAAGGCGATTGATGTGAATGCTTTGAACATTTTGGAAAAGGATGCAATTTTTATACTTTTTCAATTGGAAATGTATTTTCCTCCAACTTTTTTTGATATAATGGTGCATTTAATGATTCATCTGGTTCGAGAAATAAAGCTTTTTGGACCTGTATATCTTCGTTGGATGTATCCTTTTGAAAGGTATATGAAAATATTAAAGGGGTATGTGAAAAATCTATATCTTCCTGAAGCCTCCATTATTGAAAAGTATATTTCTGAGGAGGTAGAAGAGTTTTGTATAAGAAACTTGGAAGCGGTGCAACACATAGGTTTGCCTCCATCTCACCATGAACGAGTTAATAATGAGGGGAAGGGGATTCGAGGATTGAAAGTCAAATCATTGTTAGCTGAATAGATGAAGAAGTTAGAATCATACATCTTGAATAACATAGCTGATACTCAACTGTATATCACATTGCATATTAATGAGTTGAAACAATGTCATCCAAAGAAGAAAGAAATGTGGATTTTGAATGAGCACAACAAAACTTTTCTGTCAGGGATTAAAAAGACTTTGCTTGGTAGATCAGATGTATCAGAGACATTAAAATGGATAGTGGGTGGTCCATGATTAAATGTGATAACATGGTCCGATTATGACATTAATGGTTATACATTTCATACGAAAGCTCAGGACAACAGAAGTACAGTTCAAAATAGTGTGTATTGGTGTTTGCAGAAGCAATGCATTTTCTGAGTGCTAAGGACAAAACCCCAATTTCTGAATCAAGTGCATATTATGGAGTGATTGAAGACATATGGTAGGTGGATTACATTAAAATTAATGTTCCCGTTTTTAACTGTAAATGGTTTAACGGTAACAACAGTGTCAGACACGATGAATTTGGAATGACACTTGTTAATCAGAATAGATTAGAAGTCACACCTGATTCGTTTATAATGGCAACACATGTAAAATAAATTTTCTATGTAGTAGATCAATCAGATATGTAGTGGGCTATTTTTTTACAAGGTAAAAAACAATATGTTGGTTAGGTTGAAATTGGTGAATATGCTGATTTATGTGAGATACCTACTTCCATGGAAATATTAACCGAACATAATGATGGTCATGTTGAAGACATAGTTTGTGACATAAGGAATGATCACGACGAAGGAATTTGGGAAAACAATCAATTTGTACATTCCTAAAATTACAGGTAACATATGTTTATTTCTTGGTTACATTTATTTTTTCCATAAATGTTAGATATTGTATGTTTTTTATTTATTAAAACATGTTTTAAAACAAAATAAGTATATGTTTTTGTTTTTGTTTTTTTTATGTTTATTTATTTTACATTATCATGTTTATAACCATTACATGAATTATATATCTATTATTTTTGTTCACTGACAATTACATTACCATGTTTACCATGTTTACCAGGTTTACCATTTTTACTATCTTTACCAACTTGACCATCTTTACCATCTTTACCATCTTTACCATTGTTTAACATGCATACCATATTAACAATGTTTACTATTATGTAACTTAGTACACTTTTATATTTTCTGATTACAGTAGTATTAAAATATATGAATTTGTATATTTGTGAACTGACGTTTGTTTTTTTGATTTTAAGGATAATGGAAGATCATTCAGATGATCAACCACATGATTCTGGAGAGGAGCATATTGTTGGTCATACCTCTTGGGATGAACATTCACATGCTCCTATTATGACAAAGAGTTCAAAGGTTTGTAAACGTGGGTGCACACGTTTACCAAAATATCACTTGCTTGTATGCAGGATCAGAGGATAGTCATTGAGTTTGATGATGATGATATTCCTAGAGGTCCGAATGCAAAATATTTTAAGAGTTTTGTAGCAACTCAGGCTAAGAGCAAAGTAAGCATTCTATATGATGATTGGAGAAGTGTGGATAAAGCGATTATCTCTCAGTTTTGGGAGAAGATTTTGGTAAGATATTTTGTCATTGTTTGACTATTATTTTAATGTTTCTAGTATATATAATATGTTTAACCTCTTCTTTATCAGATGAGATTTGATATTCCTGACACTGGAGGAGTCAGGAAGAAATGCTTATCGTTGGCTGCCAGGAGATGGAGGGATTTCAAATCAACCCTCTCATTTGATTTCATTTATGTTCATAGGAGTCATGATAATCCATGTCGTATATATCCTTTTATAGATGAAGACACATGGAGACAGTTTTTTGAAAGTAGAAGAAAAGAGTCATTTCTGGTAAGGGAAATGTAAACTTTTATAAACATTCTTATATAAATGATTTTATTAATGTTTTGTTAATGATTTCGTATTCTTACATTACAGAAAACATGGAAAGATCATCAGGATATCCAATCTAAAAATTTATACCCTCATAGTTTATCTCGGGGAGGGTCTGCCTTTTTGGAAGAACACGTGATGACCGAAAAATTTCAACAACTAAGAGCTGAGTCTTCATGATCTGGAGAGGTGGCCCCTCCATCCCCTCCATCAAGACATGAAAAATGGAAGAGAGCTCGGAATGGAAAAAGGGCAATATCTTTCAGAAGAATCGAGAATCGTAGCTGAGAGGATTGTAAGATATCTATTTTATTTATTTAAGTTAACTATTTTCTTCATATAATTTCAATCATTACAGAAATGATGAATTAATTAATATTGGAATCTCTTGAGGAGCAGTGTTCAGAGGGGACATTTATAGCTACTGGGAGGGAAGATATTTTATTTGCAGCATTGGGAAGGCCCGAAGATCCTGGTCGTGTAAGAGGATATCCGGCATGTGTATCGGTAAGAAATGTGTTTCCACATTCTACAACTTCTAACATTGAGGGGGTTTAAAAAATAGAATCCTTGGAGGATGATGTTCATAATATTAATGTGACGATGGAGGACAAGATTAGAGAGTCGGTGCAGTCTATGTTTGCAGAAATGTAAAGACAATTTCAGACTGTAGCTCCCACTCTTCCACCTCCCCCTGCAGACCCCATTATTTATCCTCCACCTCTGCCAGTAGCTCCCACTCTCCCACCTCAGCCTGCGGACCCCATTTTCTATTCTACGCCTCCGCCGCAGCTTCCTAATTATTGCAAGTTGTATGTTGATGATTCTCAACATCATATAGTAACATATGGGTTGGTATATTGTATAGGAGATATAGTTCATCATCAACAATTAGAGGTAGAGAATCAGAGGGTCATTGTACATGATGTTATAGATAGATCAGCTAGGGTACCAATACCTACAGATCAGGTGGTGACAATTGGACAAAGTATCAGACATTTTTTAAATTGCCCATCCAGACTTCTTCGACTCATTACCATAGTGGTATGAATGTTATATCCTTTATTTTATTTTTTTACTAAAGTTGTTTTATAATTTTAAAACTAATATATTTTTCAATTTTTTTAACAGGAATACTTCAAATGTAAAGAAATACTGTATTGAAAACAACAAAGACAAATGGCTTTGACATCATATACAAATTCAAATGGTCTTGACAGATTCTTAAGATATTCACATTTTTTGTTGGGTTATTATGAGTTTCCAATGGAAGCTCATGTTTGTGGATGTGAAATAAGAGTGGGGATTATAAAAACGTATATCATGGAGCTTATTACTGAAGATAAGTTGGGCATCAACGTGGTGAAAATTTTTTCCATGTAAGACTTAACACCTTTTCCCTACGTTATATTTATTAAAAATGTATACTTAGGTATGTTTTGTATTAGGTATCTTCATAAAATTTGTGAGAGGAATGAGCTGACAGAAGTATATGGATTCTTGGACCCGCAATTGATTTCCCCTGAAGCATGTGCATTGAATGAGGAACAAAGAATGGTTTATATTTCTGAAAGATTTGAAAAGAATATAATCACACAATGTTGGATGATGCCTTTTTGTGAGAGGTATGAAACACATTTCTCTAAAAGAGTTAATTATATTTTAACATAAAACAACACTAATGAAAAATTTCTTTTATCAGTGATCACTGGATGTTAGGGGTTTTTTCCCAAGGGAGAAAGCACTTTATTGGATATGCTCTGTCTATGGTGATGTGCGGGAAAGTTTTAAGAATATATTGGAAAAGTAAGTTTCAATTTCTAAATAGTTTTATATATTATAATGAATTTTAAATTTACCCCATTCGTATTATTTTCTAACAGTTCATGGGCCTACATTTGAAAAAACACAAAGAAAAGAAGTTCAAAGATCAAATATTTAAATGCGAAGGTAAATATCAATTTATAATATGTACTTTTTGATTTATTACATAAAATTAATATATTGAATTTACACTCATTCAAATAGAATTTTCATGAACAATAAGGCCTCATCGAATGGGGGATATTATATGTTAAGATTTATGTATGAAATAACAAAAACTGGGAGAGTTGTGAATTTTGACCTGGTACGATTTCCTCTTAAAATTTTCCATAATATTTTAATTTGATTTATTCATTATACACGTTAACTACTTTCTGTTTCATTTGTAGCTTTTTGATGACCCTAAACCCTATACTGTTGAAGACATCAAACACTTACAAGAGGAGTGGTCAAATTATTTTACAGGTTTGATTGAATTTTAGTTGTTTGTAATGTAAAATGTAATTTAGAATATTGTCGTGGTAATTGTGTATTTGGTAGTTTTTTAGGTTGGATTTAGTTTTTTTTTTGAAGATGACAGTGTAAGTTTTGAATGTTATATAAGTGAATGTTTTATTTTGCTCTGCTTCTTATTTTGGTTTACTTATGATGGTTTTTCTGGTATGGATTTGGGTCTGTGGGGGAGGGGTTACAAGGGTGTGGGGGTGTGTTCAGTGGGGTTGGGGGTGTCCAGCAGTCTGGGAGGGATGTCCGGTGGGGTGGGGGGGACAATCCAGGGGGGTGGCAGGGCTGTCCAGGGGTGTGGGAAGGCGGTCCAGGGGTGTGGGAGTGCTGTCCAGGGGTGGGGGGGTATACATGAGGGTGGAGGGGTTGTCCAGGGGTGTGGTGGGGGCTATCATGTGGGGTGAGGGGGTGAGGGGATGCTGTTCAGGTGGGTGGGGAGTTGTCGAGGGGTGTTTGGGGCTGTCCGGGGGTCGGGGGGTAGTCCAGGAGTGTGGTGGGGGCTCCAATGGCGTGGGGGAGGGCTATCCAAGGGGTATATATGAGGGTGGGAGCACCAATGGGGTGGGGGAGGGCTGTCCAGGGGGTATACATGAGTGTGAGGGCTCCAACGGGGTGGGGGAGGGCTGTCCATGGGGTATACATGAGGGTGGGGGCTGTCTAGGGGATACGTTTTATATGTTATCAATGTACATGCTTAATTTTGATCTACTTCTATTTTTGTGGTACGATTTCTTGATTTGTTTTCTGCTTGATTCTGGTGGAGAGTAGATGACTGAATTCAATTTAAAAAAATGGGTTTATAACGTCGTTTATTTAATAACCGACATGATAAAAGGCCTGGGAAATGGTTTATCACGTCGTTTATTTAATAAACGGCATGATAAAAGGCCTGGAAAATGGTTTATCACGTCGGTTATTAAAAAACAGACGTGATAAAAGGCCGGGAAAATGCTTTATCAGTTCGATTATTTAATAACTGACGTGATAAACCCCCCCCCCCCCCCCCGGTTTATCACGGCAGTTTTATAATCACCGACGTGATAAACCCCCCTCACCCCAGTTTATCACAGCGGTTATATAATAACCGATGTGATAAACCCCCAGCCCCCCGGTTTATCACGTCGGTTGTTTAATAACCGATGTGATAAACCCCCCCCCCCCCCCCGTTTATCACGGCGGTTCTATAATAACTGATGTGATAAACCCCCCGCCCCCCGGTTTATCACGTCGGTTATTTAATAACCGACGTGATAGACCATTTCCCCATCCTTTTATCACGTCGGTTTGTTAATAACCGACGCGATAAACCATTTTCCATGCCTTTTATCACGTCGGTTGTTAAATAACCGACGTGATAAACCCTTCCCATTTTATTTATCACGTCGGTTCTAAAATAACCGACGTCATAAAAATCGCAATTTTATGCTTTTGACGTCATTTTTTAAATAACCGACGTCAAAAACGTTATTTATAACGTCACCCGTATTAACGTCGGCTAGAAACCGACGTAAAAAATGAAAAATAACTGACGTAAAAAACGTTTTCAGCACTAGTGAATGTGCAGGTGGTTACAAACTATCTCTGAAGTCCATGATGTGTTCCATTTATCACTCCTAAGGAATTAAATATTGTACCCTTCACATGTATTGAATTGAGAGGTCCTACCATTAGAGTAGGATATCTATTACAAAGAACAACGATATTAAATTTAGGATCATATAGATTACATTTTCAAAAACATGTCCACTAACATAGTAAATGTTTTGTGGAGAAATCAACATTAATAAGAAGATATATGGGAACATGGGGATATGATGAGGGAAAATCATCCTCATTTGTTTGTGTTAGAATGTTGAATTTCTAGGGAATAGTTCATTTTTAATTGGGGTAGAATGAAACACCCCATGATTTAGTAAACTTTTTTTGAGTAAATTAAATTTCATTGATGTATTATGTTGTAGGCTACACCCAATTGAGCTTTCACTACACATGGCATCGGCTTAACATGAATTACACACAAAAATAAGTCTCTATAAAACATCATTTTTAAAAAATATAATATCATAGATCATAAATTAGTTTTTATGAATATTATTAACTAAATTACAAACATGTGAAACCTTTTTTTACCAATAATTTTGAAACTAAAATATATTCCAATTAAATATAAATGAAATATATTCATTTTTATTTTTAAGCAGCCAAAGTTAATTTGTATTAATAAATTAATTAATTACAATTATTGAATAATATAAATAATACATATATGTTATACAAAAATTTATATTAATAAAATAAATTATATGGGCATAATATAAGAACCAAACCAATTTTATACATAAAAACCTATATTTTAAAAAATAAAATTTCTCACTATTGAATGAAGAACGCATTTAAAATCCAAATTTTGAGGATTTTGAATATTATATTTGAAAAAATTGAATTATTCTTTTAAATAGGTTTATAATAATTTAATTTTATTGAATATTTGGGGTTTCTATTAAAAGTTTCATGTTGTGATGAATAATAAAAATTTATAAATTTAAATTGAAAATAACTTTTTTCATCAAAATAATTTATTCTGTTAGATTATAAATTTGATTAGTTTTAAAGTATAACTGGATTATATTTATATAATTTAGTATAATTTAGGCCATTTAAATTATTTATGTATTTAATTTAGATATTAAAAATTTTCATTATTTTGAATGTTTTAACTTTTAAATCTCAATTTCTCATTCTGACATATGATTATTTTTATATTAATTAATGAAACATATATGTGATAAATTATGAAAATATTATACCATAATACTATTTAGTGGGTTCATATTATGTAAATAGGTTTATTTTATTTTTTCTATCATGAATAATAACTATAATAAATTTTATTAATATGGTAAAAATATAAATCAGTTAATTAAGGGTAAGAATAATATTATTAAATTACCATAAAACTTTTTTTAATATCATTGGATGATTATTTTTCAAACTAAATAATTATTGGGTAAATATAGAATTTTTTTTAATAAAATTGAATGTGATTAGGAAATTAAATGCATTTTATTTAAAGAAAAGTTAAATATCTCATTCATAAATTTTAATAACTATATAATTTTTATTATAGGGTTATATAGATGCAATGTTTGAATATAAATATTTATTTCAAATTTAAAATGATTTTATTTGTCATAGATTTTTATTTTTACTATTTAGTATATAAATTTTTAACTTTATGCTTTATGCAATTATGATTTAACAATTATTTAATAGATGAAAACCAATAGAATTATTCTAATTAAAATGATAATAAGGATTAAAAGACCAAAACACATGACCAAATTATTTTTTACTACATATTGACCATATAATCCAAGGGTCAAATTATTAACCATTTGTATCCACATGGAAAATATTTCGCTAGTTATAAAATTTTATATAAAGTGATTTTAATGTAGTCATATTCCTATTTTAAAATATATAAAATTTTCATTATAGGAATTTCTAGATTCTATATTTTACTATAAATATTCCTTTAAAACCTAGATTAGTCTTCATCGTCATAATAAATTATTTTTAATTTTTACCAAACAAATAATTATATTAAAAAATTGCACAAAACAGATCATATTATTATTTTATTAATGGAAATAACAAATTAAGTTTATTAAAAACATTAAAATTACTATGTTTTTTTGATAATTAATAAGTAGAATAAATTGTATAGATATTCCTCACCCCATATGGATATAAAAAAATATAATTTTTCTATATTATCCACTTACCTTGATATTTTTAAAAATAAATGTGTATAATCGTGTCAAAATTCATAGTATTGATTATTTATCAAAATAATGTATTAGTTTAATTATAAAAAATAATAATTTATTTATTAAAATATATAATAATTTCTATATTTTCTAAAATGTTCTAAATTATTATGTTATTGTCTAATTTACATAAAATAAGTAAATATTCAATTCTTTTGATGTTGATTAATGCATTACCATAGTGAATATTAATATAGAATAACCCAGGGTTAATTAAAATGATAAGGATTCAGTTGACAGAAATACATGACTAAAATTTATTGGTTGATGATATTAAAAGCTTACAACAAATATTCATGGAAAATATGATATTTATTAGGATTTTTGTGGGGTTTTATTTTATTAATTTTTTTTATAATATTCCAAATGTTCCCCTAACATTAATTTTAAAAGGGAACCTCCTCCCTTACTTATTCAGTTCACATTGAGCCTTTAATATTAGTGATCTACTACCCACATAAATTTTAATCATCAATATTAACATTATTGATGTTCTTATATTCTCATGTGACTAGTTTAAGTTCCTTGAAGAGGATATCTAGAGGGAGATCATCGAAGAAGAGGTAATATCCTTTATCGATTATTTCAAACTAATTTCTTATTTTACTTCCAATTAAATTTTTCCCACTATAAATAAGTAACTATAGTGTCATCTATATACTATGATGTTATTATTATTATTATTTAACATCTATATTCCACCTTTTATCCAGCCTATAAAAAGAAAATCACAACTCGTGCGTATGTATGGCTTACCGTCCCTATGTCGTTGTGTAATCGGTTTTTTTTCACTAATTTACATGGATGTGCATAATGATGGAAGAATTAAATATAAATGATTATTATAATAAGATATTTAGTGTATAAAAAATATATACATCGTCCAATTACATACCATTTTAAAATTAAAGGAATTATATTGTCCCACATGCATATGTATGGATAACCATCTCTACAACATGATGTGATTCATTCTCCATGATCAAAATTATAGGAAAATTATATAAATGTATTGAATAAATAATATGATAAATATTTCTATATTATTATTCTAAATATTAGAAAACTAAATTAAATGTGCATTTACTATAACTTATATGACCATATATGCATAAGAAACTGAAGTCGTTAACACCCAAAAAACGTAATAATGAGATATTATTAAATCGGTGTTAACATGATCCTATATTATATCATAAATGTAAATATTATTCTAGAATACGTTATAAACATTCATCAATCCATTATATGGGAGTTTTAGATATGTATAAATGAAATCATACATAATTTAATGGTTATCCTTGCAATCTCATTTTTTATTTTAGATTGTTTGTATGTATGTATATGCAAGGAAATATTTACCACTCAAGTCCATGATTCTTAAAAATGTATTTCAAAATATTTTTAATATAATATTACAATTTTTTGAATTCATTTATACCCATGTATTGAACAGTTGTTAATGAATGTTTTGTTAATTTCCTACCAATGTACTATTTGAATTTTCTAGAAAAAGTACGAGAAAAGATGTTTTTACCTTATTCCGCATGAACAGATTTGTATGATTCTAGGAAGCCTTAATGACATGAAGATTTATATATCATATTACAATGTTAATTATAAATAAAAATTTTTATTTTAAAATTTGTTTCATTATAATAAAATAAAATGATTTCAAAGAAGAAAGGGTATTTTCCTCATGAGATATTTTAAAAGGATAATTTCAAATTATTTCCCATCTAATAAGACATCGATTTTTTTAATAATGAATTAATGGGAAATAATACAAACATTTAAATCACATTATTTCCCTAAATGGAATATTGATATTGGAATGATATTTACAAAATCCCTTTGTCTTCCCCAAGTTATATTCTAACGAAACTGTCATCTTTTCATGGGATATATTTGATGAAATGATTAAGAAACCTCTCTATTTTCCACAAGTTATGATATTATTGAATTTTTATGATACCCATTTCATTTCATGGGTTATGATAGGATTTTTTGTTGTTGTATAATTATGTATGATATCATTATGTGATATGTGGGACCTATATCTTATCCAATCATTGGGTAAATTTTTTTATCTCATGAGATATATATATAAAAGTAAATTTTTCCAATGGTCATGGAAGTGAACCATGACCACGAAAAAGGTTTGGGAAGTGAACCCATACTTATTATATGGCCTTGTATGTGATTTATTGACTAGAATGGAAATAATTATTGGATTATAATGTGGGTTCCAGGGTTCTATGATTTATTCCTCTATTATGATTTCATGGATCATATTCTTTATTTCCTTATGATTAATGTCTTATAAAATGCCAATAATTATTTAATTATACCTATTTATGATCTTTTATAAGAAGGGTAATATATTATAATTTCATAATCATGTTTTCTTACCCTTATTCTCTTGATTATATTTACATATCTCCCTTTTTTACCCTTATTGGGAATCTAAAATGACTAGTTTTTATGCCTTTCTTTCTCTCAGGTTATGTAAATTTGTATTATAGTTATTTTTTCTAAGAATGTTCCTTTTCAAGAAGAACCTAGTGGGTGATAATTTAGCTCACTTATTAACTGGTGTTAATGTTTTCATGTTGCAAAAGGCACTGGACTAAAATAGTATTTGGGATTTTGTTTATCTAATGTATTAAGTAATTCTGAAAAAAATAATGTAATGTTAATTTATGAAAATAAAGGGTCTTTATATTACCTCCATGATAATTTTCAGATAAACATCCATAAATGAAAATTTTACACTTATTTTACATTCAATTAAACTCATCTATTTTTATGTTTTTAGTCATAAATCATGATATATGATTTGTTGTAATAATAATACTTCTACACGTAGTTACGATGTCATTATGTTTCTTAGAAGGTATATAAATTTATTATGTATCATTCTTATTGTTGTCATGATATCTTCTGGTATAATCCATTAAATAGTTCCAAAAAACCATTTTTAAGGGTGAAAATGAAATTATTATAGTAATCTTTCAAATAATTATGTACATATAATTCAAATAAGCCCTAAAACATGACATGTTTTTCACAATATATATATCCTTAGGTCTATCCCATATTGTACATGTACATTATCAAATCATTTGGATATTATACATACTTAGACATATCACCATGGTTATGACTAATGTTTTCTCATCCTTCTTTCAAAAGGATAGCTAAACCATTCTCTGATACAAACTATAGATAGTCAATCAATTCATGTATAGATATTTCATTTAATTAAATTAATATTCAATAACTGTTATATTGATATATACTAGAATCATATAGGTATATCATATTTGAAAACTTGAACACATAAACAACTCGTTTGAAATAATCTCCCATTATGTCCTTCATAAATAGAACACTTAATAAATATATCACTCCAAAAACAATTATTCATAACCCAGGGAATGGAAACATAATGAATTGTGGTATTAGATTCTTATTACATTTTAATGATGGATAAATATGATGTTACATAATTATACCATGAACTAATGTTTATTAGAACATGATCTTAATATTTCAAATTCATACCCAGTATATCATAGATCATAAACCTGAGTAATGGAAAAAATCATTACCTTTCATAAGACATGAGTCATAATGAAATCAAAGAACATGATCTCTAAGACTATAATATTGGTGTAAGAATAGGAATTAGGGACTACACATATGTAGAAAAAATCATATTTATGTTATTCAAGGTTTCACTATGAAGAATATCATATTGAATTGGGTTCACTCTAAAAACCGTCATAGTAGTCATTGTCCAGTCCCAAGACTATCGTATTGGACATAGTCCCTTATATAATGGGTTCACTTTCCATTATATTCATGTTTATTTCCTGATATATCTATAATTACCTAAGGAATTGGACTGAGATATTGGTCCCACCTCTCACATAATGAAAATAATACATATATATACTATAAGGTCATAAAACATTATTGATATCAGAACCAGTGAAAATAAATTTTGGTTATAAAAATTTAATCATTGAATAACCCAAGCATATGAAACGGGTTTTATATACATTCCCTCATTTCATCATTGAAAACCCCATGAAAAAAGAACAGATTTCATACACATATTATCATCATAAACATAAGCCTTACAAATAAAGAATATGGATTGTATCCTTGTATCATATGTTATATCAATGTATACTTTCTTTGTAACATAGAAACATTATATAATGAACATTAATAAATTTTGAGTAAAATATCCTTAACATTTGAAAACAACATCCACAAAATCACATCTTTTAAAAAATATAATTCACAATTTTTTCTTTGAAACAACACATAGAATGTTTTATAGTAATCATCATTGACTTGATTATACCTGATAGTGGTAACATTATTTTGTGCCGTATAAGTTAAAAAATCATTCCTTGTTTACTTCTATAAAATTTCAATAAAAAATAATTAATTAATAAAATGGTAAGAAATATTCATTTTTTTAAATAAATCATACTTTAATAAATATTAATTTCAAAAACAATAGTTTAATAATAAAAACACTAATTAAATTATTTTTAGAAAACATGTATATCAAAGAAAAAGTTTATTTAACTGAATATATAATGAAAGATAAATTTCCTAAAAAACATATTTTCTATCTCAAGACTACATAAGATGAGGAAAACGAAATATAAATATCTATTCTCACAAAATAATAACTGGTTAATAATATTAATGAGTTTACTAAGATATATATAATTAAATTTCATCATCACAAACATAATCATAAAAATTCGTGATAAACAATGAGACTGTAACATAAATCCCTAATCGCTTCATTAACTCTTGAATCATAAGCCCGATAAAATAGAGAACCACAAATAGATACATAAGTCCTCATAATATTAATATAATATATCACAATATTTATTTATGGGTTGTATATATACCAATCATTATAAATAATTTGTCAATATGAAATGTGACCCATAGAACTAAAAGTGAGAAAAAAATCTCATAGCTCGTGTCTGACATCTTTGTAAGTGTTTGAACATGAAATATATATAATAATGATTAATTATAAATATATTAAATAAAAAAAATAATTTATTTCATTTCATATATTATTTACTTATTTCCTTTATCACTCATTCCATAACAATTACTTATTAAAATCAATATTCTATTTGATAGCTATTTTTTCCTTGTATGTATTGGTTATGTAGTTGGTTCCTTATGAATTGATCATCGTTACATAATCCGTTGACTGTTAATCCAAATAAAACTATCATATATTAGAATTACATACAATATAATTCCATCCATAAAATTATATATAGAAAAATAAATTACACCATTCAGGGAGACGGTAAACCGTATGTATACATATATGTTTTATTCATTTTTCGACTGACAGAACAGATGAAAGAAAACTATTTATTCAGAAGTAAATAATAATTATTATATATTTTAATTAATATATATTTATGAATTATATATGTATTATCATCCATGAATAATAGAAATGATATATTAATCACTTCACTTTTTGGCAGTGGTAATCCACACATACACACAAGCGATGTAATCGTTTCCCAACAGATTAGGTGGTATTAAGGTAAATACGATATTATAATTAAAAAATAATAATTATGTCATTGTTATCATATATAACAATGAAACCAATCATAATAATCATCTGTGAAATATGTTGATGGAAAATGGATTGTCTCTCTTTGTGGGGATGTTTACACGTACGTAACAACAAGCAGTACATTCACCTCCCATTTGATTTAAAAATAGTTAAGAAATGTGGTATCATACTAATAATAAACATTCGTGGTATTTATGATACTCATATTTTTATTTTAAGGAGAATATAATACTCTTTTAATAGGAGAAAAAAGATTTAATAAGAATTTGAAAAATTAATGCGATCACCAATTCATTGAAACAACTCCTCTATATCTTCTTTTAAGGGCTCTCGAGTAGATCTTTTGAGAATAATGAAATCTATAAAATCTGTATATGGGAATGTATAGGAAAAAATTACATATATTTTTTGATCTATAAGGCTCTATGTGGTGTAAATAAGGGAAATTATGAGTTCCCTTTTATAAATGAGGGAGCGGAAGCCAAGAAATTTTATAAATGATTAAAATATATTAATTTTATTCTTAATAAAAATAGTTATAAATTCCCTATAAATGAGAAATGATTAAATATTAGAAATTAACTTATCCCGATTATTATTATTTTAAAATATTGTTATTATATGTAATTTAATAAAATTTCATTTACATATAATATCATTATTTCGAATTTCGAATCTATTTATTTATTATATAAAAAAATATGCAATGAGAAGTTTTTAAACTGAAAATATACTTTAAAAATGACAATAATTTGTAATATTAATTATAAAAATGTTTTTAATACATTATCTAATTCAAATTTTATTAAATAAAAAAATTAATATCATTTATTATATATTTTTATTAATAGTTAATATACTATATCAAAATTTCTTTAGTAGTTAAATTAATTATATAATTAATAAAATATACAAACAAAATTATATCAAGAAAAAATTTCGTTTTTTTTAATATAATCATAGATTACTTTATAAAATTATTCATTAATTCTATAGACACTGAAGATATATTCAAAACCAATAGAGTTAATGTTTGTAACATTCTTTCATTTAAATATTACATGTGTCATTTTCATTTGAATGATTCTATCAAAAAAATAAATTTCTAGAATATGGTGAATATAATATTAATCCACATATCAAGAAATAAGTATGATTAATTTTTACCATGTTACCTGTTATTTTTAATATATATTAACCTGATTTAACCTTTACCGATGTGATAAATTTAACAATGGTTAGAATTCATTTTGAAAAAAATTAAAGGGAACTAATTAAAAAACTATAACATCCAAAATCATAATTTAGAATCCATTTTATGATATTCAATACATATATGAGGATTATATTAATATGAAAAATAATTTCACAAAATATGATGAAAATAAAATCTTTTAAAACTACTTATTTAAACATAATACAAGATTTATTTGTATCCCATGACTTGAAAAATATTTCATATATTATAAAACATTTAATTGGGTATATAATTTAAAAATTTATTTAAAATAAATCACAAATAGAGATTAATTTAATTTAATATCATAAAAACACACTGCTCGTATAAGATAAATTTTTAGGATAACACCTTTTCCTCGTTATCAATTGTTATAATACGAAATTAAAACCAATAATTAATTAAATGAAAATCATTGGATAATTTAAAATATATGGGAACTAATATTAATTTTAAACCCTAATAAAAATAATAGAACTTTTTTAAGTCCCTAATCAAAAATAGAGTTTTCAATAAATATATGAATTTTCACTATTCATCAGAAAATAAATATTTTTAGAAAATTATAACACAAAAATCCAATAATATTTTATATATGATGATTTAGATAATTATTTAAATTTATAAAATCATTTTTCTTAATAATCCAAAAATTCTTCATAATATATTGACACAAGAGGACCTTTTTTAAGAAAATATAATTTTGAAAAACAAAATTACATTGATATTAATTGGGTGATTACATTTTAAAAATTTATTAATAAAATTTCTTTTTGTTGGAAATTTATATATATTTCATAAATTATTTAATTCTCTTCATATCTATCAATTAACTGATATGGTTATAACGTTCTAATTAAAGAATAGTATATTAATAGTGTATCATGGTTTATCTAAACCTAGTGCTCAATGTAAGAAAAGTTATCGAGGATATTAAATTTAATTGAAAAAATATATTTCATAAAATATTGTGTTACATGAATCAAGTGATAAATGTAATGAAAAATAGATGATAATAGAATATGGTGTGAACCTTAATGTTATATAGTAACTAATACATGCATAAATTGAAGATCATTTCAATGTTTTTTACTTATATAATGTCATTACAGAAGAGAAAATTAATTTAATTTTACAAATTAATTTCGATGAATTTCTATATTATAATATCCCTTTATAATTGACTAATAATCAATGATAATTACTAAAAGTGTTGATTTATAAATCTATAATTCAAATGGTGTTGTGAAGGCTCATGTAATATATATTTTTAGATAGTTAGTTATTATAAGGCCCCAGCCTTAAACCTTACTTAATCTTGAGTTATTACAAGATTACACATTGAGGATCTTTTCGGGTTTAGAGTTTTAGATAATTAGATCAGAAAACTTTCATTACATTCCACATATAAACAAATTGGTTACATAAATATAGTATTCTTCTTTCCCATCAATGGAAACATATTTAAAATAAAACATGGATTCTTTTTTACATTTCCTTGACACTATCATCATATCATGTACCTTTCCCTTGACCTGTGAAAAACATTTCAAAAAAAAACGTGGGATGAGCATAAAAAGCTCAGTAAGGGATATAAAAATATGGAAAGGAAACATGGGTACATATATACATAATAATGAAATCATAGTTTACCCATAAAAAATAATCACTTTAACATACCTCATCAAATCATGAATAAATCACAGAAATCATAAGACATAACGGTAACTTGAGGCATTCATAACATTCTTACAAAGGGAGTAACCCTCTTGGTTACGTTTAGAATACCCATCATAGTATATTCCCTAAATCTGTTCAGAGAAACCTTAACGTTTCACTCCCTCGCATTACCTAATGCATTGGAGAGCTATATCGGGCTCACCCACCCTTAGTCTATCACGGAACCACCCGTCTTCATAATAATTCCCAAGAACCTCAACATAATCGTATCATGTAAAACATGCATAAAGGAAACATGACATTTCCACCTTTCAATCACAAGATATCAATACAACACATTTATATAAAAACATTATGAAAACCATTTCCAATAGAAAAATAAAAGAAATGTAAAACATGGTATTTATTTTTCTTTAAAAAAAGGTATGGCTTGTAGAGGAAGCTGAAACTCAAATAATGGTCACGGCGGCGGAGAAGTCATTGTCGCCACATACGTACGAAAAAAAAACATTCCCTTTTGTCATTTAGTAAATGCTTCGTATAAAAAATATTTCTTTTGAATAAACATAAAATTCAAAGGGGTTTATACACCGTATAAAAAAGGTTGTGTATAAAACAAAATATGCCTCAATGAAAAGGGATTGAGACGAAGTCCCATACCGTGGGTCCGACTTGACTCAGTTATTCTTTAATCTCATGAATAATAAACTTGAGTTAATTTCAACTTTCTTAAGAACCTTTTTCAAGTTCATTATTCCTTTTATACCACTTATTGCCATGTCATGAACACTATGTAATTATTTAAGTTAATAACGGTCGTTTTAACGATCATTGGTACTTGAGTCAAAAATAAACCCTTTATAATTACAAGTTGTTCATGTATCCATTATATCTAGAATGGTATTCATGATGTAGATATCATACTTTTCATATATATCCTGTACATGCATGCATTTATAATATTACATAATCATTTAGATGTAAGAAATGAAATGCACCGTTCATGGAGACGGAAAGCCGTATGTACACATGAACGCTACTTTCATTTCTACTTCGTATTTTATAGAATGGAATCATAATGATATAAAGGTATATTATAATTCCAGTATAATATCATATATAATATCATAGTTCCATCCTTTATACGTCCCACATATGGTATTTAACGAATCAAATCACTTTGAGGGGGCGGTAGTCCGCACTTCCTTAAATGAAGATATCGCGTTTACCCATAATGGAAACAATAATGGTATGCCCAAAATGAAAAATACAGAATCATAAGGAAAACATAAACATGTTATATATCATATATAAATATAGTGACATCTTAATGTCCACATTTGAAGGTGTTAAAAGAATGTTGAACAATCATCGTTTCGGGAGGCATAAATTCACCCTCCACGGAAACAGTATGTCCTTTGACCATTAGATGTAGGTGTGTGTATGTGTAGCTAGAATAATTCTTATAACAACATCCTAGTATATTGAGGATACTGGATTTTTTACAAAAGAAATGAATAAAAATAGTTTAGGGGGTTCAAGAAGAAAAATAAAACAAAAGGACTCAAAAGAAGACATTACCTTAAAATCGGGTAACTCTCTTAGATTTGAGCTCAAAGGCTTCCTTGGGAAGACTTCTGCCAAAAGTGAGGCTTCAAGGAGTAATCGAGGGATGTGGAGAGCCAAAATGGGCAGGGTTTGGCCGATCCAAAGGCTTTGGGAGTGTGGGTAAGGAGGTAGAGGTGGGGGGCTTTTATAAGAGGAGAGGAGGGGAACTCTTGGAAGGTAAAGAAAAATCACTTTATTTTAAAATGGTATTCGGATTTAAGAGGTCCCACATTGATCTGTTTCGAGTATAAGGTGATAAGGGTTCGAAATCCACCCATCCAATTGGTTTTGGCCATGTGTAGGTCTTATATTTTACATTATCATTCCATTTTATTTAAATCGTTAAATAATGAGGTCATCGTTGCATCATCATGATGTCATAAATAATTTAATTTATTTAAAGTCTAAAAATTATAAAACAAAATACTATGATGTAGTAAATATTTTTAGCTTTCCAATGATTATTAATAATCAAAAATAATACTTGTATAACCCCATGTAAAAATTGTTTTAGTAAAACATATCATGTTTCTGTCATTTTTACTTTTACATTAAATAAAAAGGAATTTATGTCATTTTCTAACCAAAGTGGATCCATGGGGTCCCCAAGTTGACCCATGGATTTTCTTGGTCGGCCATGACACATCCAATGAGGGTATGACATGTGTCAATCTCATCTCATTTTATTAAAGCAATATTTTTACCTTAAACTACACTAATTTTCTCTAATCGTGATTAAGAACTTAAGAGTTACTATTCACCAAAAAATTATTTTAATCTCATTGAACCACATTTTACTTCTTAATGAAAACCGTGTATGTCGGATTTTTGAAATTCAAAACACAGAAGTGGTAAAATTTCATTTAAACGAAATATAAGTTTTTATAAGTACCACTTAGTGGTTTCACTATTCATCAAAAATTGAAGTTTTTCAAAAAAATACCAAAAATTCACCCTAAGCTATATTTGATATTCCGAATTCAAAAATGGAGTCTATTTTACAAAATTCAAAACATATAAGTCGCATTAATTAATTTAATAATTAATTCCCACTGTCATGACAAATGACGTGTTTTTATGAAACAATAAGTATCAAAAGATTGACACCAGTTTAAGTCCAATTTCAAAGTGAAATTGATTCCAATGACCACTATTGGATTAAATGGTAAAAATATATTCTAATTTCACTTCAAAACCAATTCAAAAGATAATCTAATCATATAAATAAATTAGATTAAAAAGCAGTTTTGATGTAAAATGCCGTATTTTTCACTATTCATTAAAAATTGAACATTGTCTGAGAAATACCAAAAATTCACACAAAGTAAATTTTGATGTCCCAATAATAAAGAATAAGTTTATTTTGAAAAATATAGCTTATAAAATTTTCAACAGATTGATTTAAAAAAGGGTTTTCCATCAAAAGGCAGTAAAACAATCTTTTAAGAATATTAGTGTATTACATGCATAAGATTGTATTTATTTTCCTTTTAAACCTCTAAAACAATATCTTAATCATTAATAGACATAGATAAAAATATCTACTATTCATTACTTACTTGGGATGTTAGAATTAATATGCATAAGGGGTTGTGAAATGTGTTTAATATGAAGAGGCTTATTATATAGGTTCAATTATTATTTTAAGTCGTTATGGGTTCTAATATGTTAATTATGTGATGTTGGGATTTGATATATATTATTTATGGTAAGGTATGGAATGGAATAATAATGGATATTAAAATGTGTTTTAAGTTGTAACTAGAAGTGTTTTAAATGTAATTTATCAAATCTATGATAAATGGAATAATATTTATGTTATCTTGTGATTATCACATCTTTGGGATATGAGAAGAACACATTTTGATGATGTATTAATTGATTATAGTGGTCCCTCCTCCAAAATAGGGTTCTTATAAATGCCAATGCGGCTCCTCCCCCACCATAGTCTGGGGGGATTCCCCTCATCCTATATACATCCCTACCTAGTTCTTACTACTCATAAACACACATTCCCATATTTCATTACCATTGATCACATTCATCCAAAAAAGTTTAAAATAAATTTGATGGATATTTTATTCTGACTGCTTAGAATGAATTTTTAGAATCATCATACCATCTTTACTTCTCTCAAATATAACTATTCATTTTTCAGCACCCATTCATTGAGTTCTATGATAGATTTGTTAGAAAATAATATGATATATGGAAGTATGATATAATAGTATTTCTATATTATCGTAATATTGTTGTCTAGTTTGATGAAAATATGACCCATTTTTATGTGGCATCGGTCCTATAATTATTCAATTTGGATCATATTTTTTCATATGCTCCTTTAATATTTATATGAATCACAACTCATAAATAATGTTTCTTTGGGTGTAAATTCTAGTTATACCCCTAGTGTTTCAAAATACATCCACTCTAAATATAACTGATAGCATTGATGGATATTTTTTAATAGATATAAATATAACTCTTAATTATAATTATTATCATCTTCATTGAAATCACATGTCAGTATAATCATAAACAACAATTTTTATTAAAATCAATGTTTGAGTTATGTCATCATTGATTATGTTTGGGGAATATAACCAATATTTTTTCACAATAAATATCATCTTCCATATGTATGAATAATAGAGGTTCACATGAAAGAGGAATTGTATGTTCTCCTTGAAGAGTTTTATATGATTTTTATTTTAGTGGGAACTCCTATTCTTCTCATTTGATGTTTGATATAAATATTTCTAATATGAATACCATTAGACCAAAATAGAAATATTATTATTCTATTAATGATTAATGTAAGAGTATAGTAGTTCATATGGTGACCCAAATTGAAAAATTGATATATAAACTAGCACCCCTAATTCCTAGTAAGTGTCCTTATATCATTTTAATTGGATATAAGTTATAGACTAAGAATAAAGTATTATGAGAGTCTTGTTATAGGCAAAGGCCACATGAATGTTTCTAAAAAATATTTTTTATAAATTTGACCCTTTGTGGCTAAGAAGGACCATTCTCTTCTCTTATAAATGATGTATTTTGACCCAATATAACTCTCAATAATGGTCAAGGTTTTATGATGAAGTGGAACTACACTTATATTATCAAGAATACATTTCAGAATCATAAGGGGGACTACATGAAAGATCATTATAATGAGGTATAATGACTGTCAAGGTCTATATGTAAGATTGATATTTTTAAGGAAGTCAATTTTATACAATTAGATCAAAAACAAGAAACTAAAGGTCTCTTGGATGGTTTTTCAAAATCTAGTGAGGATCTCTAAGTGGAAGAACACATAAAATATGTCTTCTATATATGTGAAGTGGATAACCAAGCATCAATGTTATTTTACACAGGTGCTATAAATTTTAAAAAGAGATTATGTTAACTATGATGATACCTAATCATTAAAAGAGAAAACAATACTTTTAATGGATTATTCTACCCTTCCAATCAAACATTTTTAATTACATTGATAAAATATCATCTTACAATGCATGATGAGGAATTAACATATAATGGGTTTCAAATTGAGTTCTCATGAATATTTATTTTAAACTCAATACCTTAAACAGAGAATATCATTCATTATAATGAAGTTATAGTGGTAATTGAATTACATGTTAATCCTTATTTATATGAGGATAAAAAAGGATGATTTCAAAATATATAAGTATAACTATTATCCAAGTACAATCATAATGAAATTATTTTAACAATTATATATTACTTTCTATATTTATAGAATAAAATATTAACACATTTGAATATATTAATACAATGGTTATGAGGGATGCACTATTTGATGGAATAATGAAGAATTAAACTGGATGGAGTAAATTTACTATTATTTTGATAAGTCACCATATATGTGATAATTATAATAATACAAGGTTATATTCGAATGGTCTAATATTTCACGTTGAGGTTTATTTTCATTATTTTTTTATTTTAATATTAAACCCTTAAAATTATATTTTTGAAAATGAATTTAAATTTATTTTGGTAGGAATCTCATATTATAAATGATGGAAAAATTGATTTATGAACATGAGATTGAATGATAATAAAAAATATAGAGTGGTCATATATATGTTTAAATGTGTAGAAATGGTTATTTATATAGTCATTATATTCGGGTTCAAGGATGGTTATATTTTAGATGAAATTATGGGAGTCTCTAGGCATCATTGATGTAATTGTATAATAAATAAGGTAATATATTTAAATTTTTTGCACTCCCATTATATGATTTTTCAGTGACTATATATCCTTGTATTTTATTTTGATTTCTATATACACCACTCTCGAGAAGAATAACCATAACGTTACAGAAATTTCATGGTTTCTATTTGTATTCATAAATATCTAGGATTATAATTGGGGGATGGATTGTTTTCCACTATTATCTATTCTTCCTTCAGGTATATGATATGTCAACATTGTTGGTGAGGTCCAGTAATGGGACAATCGGTGCTAATTTATAGGTGTCATGTACTTTGTGTAGGTACTATGTTGTGTTGTCGTTCAATGATGGGCATGCAGGGTTGGGGGAGAGAATAAGTATAATAACAATTAGGTTCAAGATTCCCTACAGCAATAGATATACATTGATATTGATGTGAATACAATGAGGTTATAATTCAAAAATAATTGTTGAAATATAAAGAGATATGGGATTTCCATGTATGATAAGTATGATGATATAGATGTGATGGGAGTATAAGAAATCATACAGTGGAGTGTGAGAGAATGAAACTAATGTGAAAGTGGTTTGGGGGTGATAAATATTAAATTCTTATAACATAGTATTCTAACATTCTATGTGATACATGGTCAGTGAGCCTTGGTTGACGATTGTAATATGTAGTTCACTATATATGTGATTTTTTGTTCTACTTATTTAATGAAATCGTTAGATTTATTTACTCACATATGAACATGAGGTCCTAAGAATAATCCTACACATTATACAAAATCTAATCACTCCAAAATATATAACCTATTTACCAGGTGATCCATTGGGAATTGGTGGCAAAACTTGACTAGATTAACTCGGATCATAAAGTTTTATATTTTTGTTACATCCTATGATTCAATTGGTTCTATGTTAATAAAAACTATATGTCATTTAATTTCATGTATTGTGGGGTTTTTTATTTTAGTGTCATGTTTTTATAATATTATGTAGTGATTATTTGTGGTTATCACCTTTTCACATATTATTACCAAATATGTTGATGATAATGCATCCCAGTTTGTGTTCCATAACCATGTTGGTCTTTTAAAACTTGATTCTTATGTGAGGAATGGTATGGGGGATAATCCATTTGATCATTTTCAAAATGGGAGTGGTATTGGTTGAGTGGGGGTCATGAAAACCATACTCACTAGATAGAATAATTTGATAATTGGATTAAGAATTTTATAGATAGTATTCTGGTGAGATAAAAACCTTTAAGACTTATTTAATAGTGTTAGAAATTTTTCTCTTATATCGTGGTGAAACTATGATGCTTTAGGTTTGAGTTGAAGTGCGGTGGTTAAATGAGCCTCTTATAAGTGATAACTGTGGAATTTTTATAAATGTAAATTTCATACTATATACATGAATTAAAAATTCAATGAAATAGGTTTCAAAATCCATAATTAATCATAATAATACATGTTAAGGTTATATAAACATGTATCTAACTATTTTCAGATAATACTGTGTGATATTTTATGACACTGCCTCTGTATTTAACAATTTTTCCACTTTTACCCTTATCTACAGAGACTTAGTAGTACCTATTTAAATTATTTATAAATTTAATATTTAATAGATCTTATTACAATATTATGGATATGATAATTCATTATATTCGATTTGTTTTATTTAATTCAATTTAATGATGTTAATAATTATCTCAACATGACTATACATAATGAATTAAATAAATGTTTTAGAAATATATATTTCTAAGAACATGAATATTTATTTAATAAAAATGATATAAATATCATTGATACCAATGTTACTTTTTTATTATTAATAAACATTATTTTAATTATAATTTAATTGAATCTAAATCCGAGTGGACTATTTTGAATACTTAATTAATGAGAAATTATGAAAAACTATTTTATTAGAATAATATATAACATATGTTCCTGAAATAAAATAATAGGTTTCTAAATTATATTTATTATCATTAATCCATTATTTTTTTTATTAAATATAGTTATGTTTTAATAAAAAGGTTCACATAATTTTTTTTCTTGGTTTTTCCCTAAAAGATACTATATATGAAAAATAATATTGTTTTTATGTTTCAAATAAATATAATCCTTTTCAGAAAATACCCAAAAATTTATCCTAAGTTAGTTCTAGTAGCTTAAATCCAATTTTGAAAATCATTCAATTATATGAATATACCATAATTTTGGAATTGAAATTTTAAATGAATACATAATATATAATGACATCCTTATGTTACAGAAACATTAATTTTTAAATGTTACATGTTCAAAATGTTATTTGATATCATTTACTAATGAAATTAGTAATATATATTTTTATTTGAATATAATAATATGAAATATCCTTTTAAAGGGATCAATTAGTGTGAATATAAAAATGAAAAAAACATTTATTAAAAAAATTTACCATTTTTTACAATAAATATTTTTTATCACATCCAAATAATAATTTATTTAATAACCATTAAAATATTAATTATTAATTCGTATTATAATATTTTTAATAAAAATTATAGTATTAATATGCATGTAATCTTAATAAATGTTTTTTAAATTAATATTTTAAATATATTATTACCATTTTAATGATTTTTTACGATTATTGTAACATTATTAATGATATATCACAGTTCATTTTAAAAATGTATTAATATTGACCTTTAATTTTTAAAAAATTAATCACAGTTAATATTTTTTTTTGTTTAATGTGTTTAATTCTATTTATCATTGTATTAGTTTAGTTGAAAATCTATATTAATGTATAATGGTGTTACAGTCTACTTCTACAAATAAATTGAATTTATAGAAATTTTATTTTATTCTCTAGTGAAAACATATAATGGTGTTATTAACATATTGTAGAATTATTATCTAATATAAAAATTTAAATAAACATCACAATCATTCATAATAAAAAAAACCAATTTTTCATTCATAATGGGATAATATTTAGATTTTTATTTTTCACAACATTTTTCTCAGATATACCTTATTATAAGGTATATTTTTTTATTTGGAAATACATAACCTCGAATCATTTTCTAGATCCTATAATTATATGAATACTACTACAAGAATGATTATAATAACAATTGATAAATATATTAATATGAATAATCAATCATAATTTTTTATCCATTAGATCATTCTTTTAAACAAACTATACATTCAGATCCACTATAAATTCAAACTATATCTCTTTTTTGAACAAAATAATTATCAAAACACAATTAGGAACATTCCTACAATATTTCATACTCATAAATAATAGGTACATAAGTTTTTATAAATATTATTATTCTTTAGATCCAAAAAATATATAGTCTCATATGAATTAATATAACATAATCATATATACTCAAAAAATAATATAAATTTCCAAAAAATAACATGTATTTCAATGTCATCAGATTAAATTCCAATCCACACAGTTGTATCATCTTATATTCCAAAAAATTATTAACAATTTTTCCAAATTTGGAAGAACTACCTAGATAACATATCACATACCAAACCTAAGGACAATCAATACCAAAATCTTGTATTCATAAAAATACTACAATGATCTCAAAAAAGAGACATCAATGACCATTTCATACAATCATTTATGAAAGCAATATGGTATTTATTAATTTAAACATTTGGTCAACCATAAACAGGTTAACTCAGTATGTAATCTATAACACTTAAATTATATTAATCTATTAACTTTTAACTTCTAAAGAAATAAATACCGAAAATTAGTACAAACTATGAATCCCTCTACCCACACTCTTAGGGATAGAACTGAAAGCATATTTTTTTCATAGTGAATTAGATACCAAAAGTGGAAATCCAAATTACACAACAATATATATAATATAAATAAAATATATTTGTTTAATTTCTTATTGAAGAAATTTTTTTGTTTCCATATTTAGAGAATTATGAAAAAATTAACTGAGAACCAAATTATATTTCCCGTAAAATAGTAATTTCTTCCAATAAACTGAGTAATATTTATTTTTTTATATGTCATAAACATTTAACTTATAATTTTCCAAAAATGATGACAATATACACATATCTCCTGTAATAAATTTCATCATAAAATGGGAAAAAGGAGACATATAGATAGAGTTTTCAAAAACCATGTAATGATTAACATAAATTATAATAAATCATGATCATAAGTGAGAACAATAGAAACATGTGGGTAGAAGAATATAATTAATATAGAAGAACGCAATATCAGAAAATCTCACAATAAATTTAAGAATCTTGTGTCATCAATCATTTTATCTAGATTATTTCATAAACATGTAGATATAATTGGATCATGGAATGATAAGAATTTTGAAATAACATAAACTATGAAACACTCATCATATACCATGGATCATTTCCAATAGAACATAAAATAGAGTAAATAATACCAAAGTATATTGATATTAAACCATAGTCCCACACATGTAATAACAGGACATATTAATTGTTAAAAAAATATTTGGAGGGATATATAATTCTAGGACTATACATTTGATCATAATAAAAAAAATTTATATGTGTACTACATAAGAAAACATTAATAATTTTTTCAAAACAATAGTTACATTGAGACTGTAATGGGTTTCGAAAATATTTATACAACAACTTTTCTTATGGAATATTTCGGAGGATGATAAATATAATTTTTATAGAATATCCCCATTATATAATATTAAAAATTAATAGATGATGACATAGATGGAAACCAATTATATATAATTACGGGGTTCGTAAAACTATAGAATGGCATCATATAAGAAGGGATGAAAAATATGATTATTTGATACCAAAATTCCAATATACAAAAATAAAATCTAATGAAATAGTTTATATGGTAATACATGAAACATAACACCAATGTAGATAGATCTTGTAATTACTTACATAAGATGGTTAAAAATTTAGTAAAATAATATTCACTAAAAATTTGTGACTTGGTTGAATATAAAACATCTAAGACACTTCAATAATATTTAAAAAATGTTAAAATAATGAGGATAGTTAAATTAATTTAAAATTAATTCCATATATGCAATCCTTAAAAAAATTAATTTAAAAATACATAACGTAGATTGGAAATTTCAAAAAAAAACTAAACAAAAAATAGACTCTAAATTAAATTAGAATGCATTTAAAAAAATAAGTGGATGATTTCTTTAGAAAATAAGTTATAAAGTACAGAAAATATATTAATATAGTAAATTGTTAAAATGATATTCATTTCACAGATTGTAAATAATGAAAAAAATTTCAATGCTAAAATCATAATATATATTCCATTATAAAAATGTGTAAATATTGTAAAATATATTGGGAAAAGAACTCATGAAATATTAAAAAATATATATATGAACATATTTTATGGAATACTATGAATATTGACATAGAAGTGTATGAATACTGATGGAAAATAAGTGATATTGTTGGTTCAACATATATGAATGAATTCTATTTAATTATAAATATAATGGAATGTGAAAATATAGGAAGACACAACGGTATAACAAATTACCAAATCATAAGAGGATATGTGGGGTATTATAGATGAAGGAAAAATGTAATCTAATGAATGTTTAGTATAAAAAAATATATTTCAATGATATTTTTGAAAATAAACACGTAAGATGGTAAATTTTGATTTAGCATCGTATAAAAAATATAAGATGACATGGAACATTTAACAAACATTATATAAAAATAATAATGAAAAAATATTTCCAAATTTATGTATATACACCCTATTAAAATAATGTAAGTGAATTATATAAAACATAGTTAAGTGAAGAAAACATTAGATGAGAAACCATTATATATATCATTATGTTCGGATAATTAAGGATTTCTAATGATTTTTATGGAATTAAATTTTTAATCATTATAATATTAATAAGACACACATTGTAATTAAATCATTGGATAAAATAACAAATGTACAGTTTAATGTTCAAGATTGAAATTTATTGCTCACTAAATTTAAATTACGTTATGAAAACCCTTATGGACTTCTATAATAGATGAATGAAAACCACATGGTATGAGAGCCTGAAATAAAACATTAAAATTATATAAATGAAATTTGATTTCTGGTAAATGTGTTCAAGAGATAATATGTACATCATAAAAAATATGAGTCTGTGGATAATTGAAATATGTCATATGGAATGAAAATTGAGATATAGAACCCTTAACTTGTATTTTATGATACTCTAATTAGCCCTATGATGATGAATAAGAGCCTGTGGAAAAGAAATAATTTATTACAAGACATTATTGTTATATATTTAATTTTCTAGAGTTCATTAATTATAATATTATATACATTTATTCTATAGTTTTTTGATATCATAGGTTATTTGGGGTTATTCAATCAATCTCTTGCAAACATCATTAGTATGTTGACCATTTTAAATGGTCTAATCAACTAATACCATAATCTCCACAGTTATGAAATAAATTCAAATTATGAATAATTTCTTAGTATGATCGTTGAAATTTTTATAAATAAATATTATCATTTATGATTAATATTATTTATATAATGATATATTAATATTCTTTTAACCTTAATCATTTCATGAAAATGAAAATATTTCCTTAAATCCTTTTTTTACAATTCATTCAAAATAGTGATTAAAATATTTTGGAACTCAATATATTTTTAGAAATAGATTAAAATTATGAATGATGTCTTGGTATGATCGTTGAAATTGGTATAAATAAATATTATCATTTATGATTAATATTATTAATATAATGATATATTAATCTTATTATATCCTTAATCATTTCATGAAAATGAAAATATTTCCTTAAATAATTTTTTTACAATTCATGCAATATAGTCATTAAAATTAACATATGTAATTCATGGTGTTGTTAAAAAACTAAAATAAGAGTAGAAGTTTCCTTTATTGAATTTATGGAAGGAAAATAGATCATGGTTAAACAACATAATAATAAAATTTTCATACATTAATTATAATAATTTAATTATATTATAATGGCTATAATAAACTTGTTGGACATAAGATAATAAATTCGTTATCAGAAACCGAGTAGGAGCTCTTACTTTATTCTATCAGATGGCCCCTGTGATAATTTGATTTGAGAAATAATGTAATCTATTTTGATGATAACTAAACCTCTTCTGAATTAGTAAGATAGTTTTAATATAATCTATTAGATATTTAACTATCTAATATAATATATGTTTTAGGGGAAGTGGTGTGGTGAAGGGGTCCTTTTCTAAGTGATACAGGTGGTATATGTTTTACAAAATTGTTCTTAGCATAAAAAAGAATGCTATGTTGAAGTCAAGTGGATCAATATTATATAAATAATGAGATTTAGTTATTTTAAGGTTATTGGAAACATCATTGACCAATATAATGGTGTATATATGTGATATCTTGTGACTTTATCTCAAGATATAACACTTTTACGTCATTTTAGCCTTTAGTAAAGTTAATAATTTTAGTCTTTAAAATTTAAGAAAATTACCTAAAATTAAACTCTATAAAATTTTAAATTTTAATTATGATATTTTATAATCTGAAACAATTTAATTTAATTATATTCACAATGGTGATAATATTTAATATCAATATAACTGAACATAAATGAATACAAACAATATGTAGAATATTTTAATTTAAGAACTAAAATTCTTATCTATGGCGTAAATATTTTACATAATTAATAGTAATTATATATCACTTCGAAGGATTTAAAAATATGGGTTATTCGGATAAAACCCATTCCAAAATCAAATATCATCTTTTGAACACAAAATAAAAGGAAACATAACAAAAATTGATTTTTATTATAATACAGTATAACTTAGGTGAAAATATTTCAATACTATGATTTTATTTTAGTCATAATATTATTAAATGAATTATTATACTCATTAAATTAATATTTTTGAGAAAAATTTTTCATAAATATTTATTTCATTCCTGTATAATAATAATTTTTTAAATGTTATAGGATTTATAGAAATTGAAATTTGTAATATTCCTAAAAAAGTCAATTAATTTAGAAAAATCATAAATAATCCTTCAAAAAAAATGTAATGGTCAATCCAAAAAATATATCCATTTTATCAATTTAAAATAATCAAATTTTGTAATTTAACTGTAAACCGAAAAAATAAAACTAATTTAAAACAGTTTTTATTGATGAAAAATTAAGATGAAGTGTTATTAATCATATTTAAATTCAATTACTAAGTAGATGTATTTTTATTTTCATGAAATTAAATATATTTATTTAAATATTCTACTAAAAATTGATAAATTTTATAGATGATAAATATATAAAAAATTTCTTTAATATAATATCACATTTTCTTTAATTAATTTTAATCACATCCCACAAAATATGTATCCTATGACTATTAAGTATTCATTAATTTTTCGGAGTTCAAAAATAATAAGATTTATTATAATAAAATGATTTGAATTATTATACATTTTTTCATGAAAAATATTCTAAAAAATTTTATTATACTTTTATCAACATCGGTTTTTACTCTTCTAGATATTTTTATAATCATATGTCACATTGTATTCTCAATGAGGTAATTATGTTAATATTTAACTGTTATATAATAAAGGATTGATTTTTTTTAAATTTTTCGTATGTTTTAATTTATTTTTCATAGAATTTAGTTAACGGAAAACACAGACTAAAATATTGTGGTGTTACATTCTACCCCCTTAAATAAATTACATCCTCACAATTTTAATTTCTATAACTAATGAAAATATATATTGGTGTTTTTAATGTTGTCAAATCTAATGATATATTTTCAGATTATAAATTTACAGCCCTACCATAAAAAATAATTAGAAAATCAATTTATTTTATAATTATAAGGAATTTTATTTGATTTATCACAACCATTTGTGATATGTAAACACAGTTACAATATTTAGGTGTTTCTAGAAAAATACTATTCAAACATCAGTTTTTTGACCATTTGACTGACCAAATAAAAATATAAGAATGGGTTTTATAATAATAGATAATCCAATTAATATCGAAAATCTATCATAAGTGTCTTCTCCATTGAAAAATTAATTTCAACCCAAGATACATTTATTTATAATGTAAGGTCAAACTATTACAATTTCAATCTAGGAAACAATTATCTAAAAATTATCAAGAAAATTTTAATGATATTTTTTTCCAAAAAAATGAAACCTATGATAGTAGAAAAAAATATACATTACCGCCTGAAAATATATAATAAAATACAAATCAATATTACATAGTCATATATAGAAAAAAAATATATTAATCTTTTCCTAAAAAACATGAAACTTCTTAACATCAAATTATATTTTAATGCTCCTGGTTATGAATTCTTATATTTTAAATATTAGTTATCCCAATATCATAATTATTCATAATTGCATCGATATTATATCATATAATTCTCCTAAATTTATTCTAAATAATCGGATTTTATAAATCCCAATAACCTACAAATATATCAAATTATGTTGTTAATCATATAAAATTTTTATAACATAAAAACTTTCATGGGTATACAAGGCTTAAAAAATATGATCAACAATAAAATTATTGTCTCTTGATTGTATGTTTATATATTTAAATATATAAATATGATAATATCATAATATATAATGATGTATAACCAATAAATTTTTATAAAATAAGATGCCCCCATCCATCACACAACTGAATCTTATGAAAAAAACAAATATATAAGAACATTTAATGATGCAAAATAATATAACCTTAACAAAAACAAAAAAGAAACAATATTAGTAACATTTATTTAGTTTAATACATACCTATGACCTTTTATGTTTTATTATTTTAGTAAATTATACGAAAACAATTAGCAAAGAGATATCATACGCTTACCATCAAATGGCCATTTCACTCACCAAACAAAGGATTACATATTTTACCACTTGCCTTAACCATTTCCCACAAAATTCTCCAAAAATGATAACAATCTGAAAATTTCACAAATAATTCACTTTTTAATAACATATGGAAAACAAAACATAATAATAGAGATATGAAATTTTTATTAACTGTTAAAATAAGAGATCACAGGTAAATATCATAAGGAATTAAAATATATTATTTTTTTGGAAAATCATGATTAAATATAAACACATCCTAAGGAAATCATACATTAAAAAATTTATCATATGCCATGAATGATAAAATATGTATTTTTTTCATAATAAAATATATATCAAATCATCATTTCATAAAATTACTATTGAAAATTATTAAAAGATAACAACATATGCATAAGTAAAGGATCGACATAAATAAAAAATAATAGAGTAGATAAATTCCCAGAGTGTATTATATTTAATCTATATTATCAAACCTATTATCTCAATAGATATATATCATAACCAAATGAAAGGGAAATTTATTTAATTCCATAACAACTCATAAGAACATAATATTCAAATGAACATGTGTACAACATAATGAAAAAATTATATTTTATTCTAATTATCATTGGTCCCTAAAGAAATGGGATTCACAATGATTTCTATAGAATATGATCATATTGCATCTAGATATATTATATGAATATTATATTTAGAATATATCCCTAGTGATGAAAAGGAAATATTAACAGATGATAAAATATATGAAAATAGTTATTTTGGGAGATGGATGTAGTAATATATTCAAATGGTATCACATATAAGGGTATCAAGAATTAAACCCTATAATACAAGATATTCAATATCCTGAAATAAAAAACTTCACAAGCTATTTTTAGGGTATATGTGGATCATAATACCACGAAAATTTGGATAATTTTGAATTTTATAGAAAAGTAGAAGTGAAATTTTTTAAAAAAAATTATCCTTATTATTTTGTAACATGGTGTTAAAAAATATTATAAGTCATTTATTGGTGAGGTTCACAGGGGTGAAATAATTAAATTGAATATGATAATTTTTTAATTATCCAACATATTGAATCATTGAAAATAAATAAATTTTGGGTATTAAATATGGAGTGAATGATAGAAATATTCACTACTGTAATGAAATATCTATACTTACCCTTCATAAAAATTAACCATATTTTTTAAACAAAATTTCACATAATAAAGGAAATAGTCATTATAATTGAAAAACATTAATACATGAATAGGAAGCTTCATTATAGAAAATAATTATAATTGATGGGAAATTAATTCATGTAGTAAATGTAAAAAATGATTCTCCTTTCATAGTTTTTAAAATATATACTAAAATGAAATGTGAAAAAAATGGAAATAATAATCAATAATAATCATTTTTTGTAAAATGTATTATAAAATGACCTTTAAAATCCAATATATATATATAATTACATCCATAAAAAATATAATGACTCTGAATATAATGATAATGATTCCTCATGGAAAAGAGAGATAAGATCAGTTAACTGGAAGGTAAAAATTCAATTGGACAATGACTCAATGGGAAATAAAATTTATTCAATTAATTATGTACCCGACAAATAACAATAATTTTATTATATTTATAATTATTTATAGTGAAATGGAAAAAATCACCCTTAATAGATGTATAATATATTGTACCTCAAAACAAATGTTTGATTGAAAAATAAATCATTATGGATTTCACAGCCTTTAATTAAAATGAATTTTATAAAATAACATGAAATGAAACATAAAATATCACAAGAAAATAATCATTTTATAATTTTTATACAAGGTATTATATCCACCATATAAAATAATTTATGTTTCAAAAAATATATCATTGATTGTAATTTGATATGGGTAACCCCTAATTCCTTAAAAAAATCAAGTTATAATCCCTTGAAAGTGTATTTATGAGAAATATATATAAATCAAAGAAATGTAACATGTAATAAATTAAAGTAAAATATTTTTTGGGGGAGGATAAAAAATAGAAATTTTAGGTTCAACTACAAATATTATTACTCTATGAATGTATGTTTTGTTAACAATAACCCTTACAAATATTAGATTTATATGTACAATAATCACATGTAAATATATTATAAAATATAAATTTTAACCACATTAAAAATGGATTATTTATGACAAAATAATGAAATGTGTAGTAAGTACATAAACACAATGAATAATATATGTAGAATAGTAAATTTCTCTTAAGTAATGTAAATTGATACAAAGAACATTTACCATCGATTTCCACATAGCACGGTTCACTCTAATATCCAATATGATACAATTATACTAATTAACCATTTAATTATGAAATAATTTTTTTATGTTTCATTTTATGTTGTCAAATTAATATAGCATGTAATTTATTTAATGTATAGTTTGTTTCTCACATCAGGGATATCAGATTGTTTGATCAAATTTTGTAAAACTACATAGATATGATGAACATATTAAAAAGTGTTGCCAAATTGATCCATTATATAATTAAATTTATAGTTATATATATTTTTTATTTGTATAGTATCATAATATATATAATTATTAATTCATAATAAAAATATATTAATATACTAAATTATGTATCTGTATTCTTATTAAGGGCGGTAAAATCACTCTGATAATTTATGGTTAATATAATTATTTTAAGATTAAATTTATATTTCAATAATTTTAATGAGTATATAAATAAATTATTCAGTCCTTTAATCCATTTTTTGTTCTAGTAATATAAGTAGGTGGTTAAATATAAAATATATCATTAATGGTATTGGTGAATTCTCTATCATTGGAATAACATATTGATTTTTTGAATTATGGAAGTTATATAGTTTGGTGTTATTACCTTAACATTATAACACATCAATATACAACTAAAAATGATTTAATTTTATTACAATGTGTATAATATATATGTGAGCAGTATAAGAATAAAATAAAAATTTGAATGGATTAATGAGTTATTACCTTACTCATTGTGATAAATTTTTACATAATTGGATTAATACATTGAAAAGTGGCCTTTTGATAAGTCCAAAAACACTAGGATGAGAATATAAGAATTGATAGAGGGTTTGTGACTTTTTATCAAATCTATGATGTGATATGTTTCATGGAAATTTCTGTAGTGAATGGTTCATTTTATATGTGAGAGTGGTGTCATTACTATAAATATTAATATCATTATATAGAAATGAATATCATATTCAAGGAAAATTATATAAAATTGATAACTAGTCATGATTAGATTAATCAAGGCCATTCAATCCCTCTTAAACACATTTTTAGAAACTTATTTTGATTTATCATGAAATTAACTATTGATATAATAGTTTGACCTCATTTCAGAATTTATCGTGGTTATTAATTTTTTTCTCCATAAATAAAATTTATATTAATAAAATTATAATTTATGTTATTTGATATTTTTTAATATTCTAATTTCAAATATCATGTAATATTTTTTTAATTAAATAATTAAAAGGGATAAAAATTATTCATTATTATATGTTTATAGAAAATAATTAAATCACTTTTTTAAAAAATTATATATTTATCCCCACAATTTTTTGTTTAGACCAAACATTATGAATTACATTAACATAAATGGAATGTTTCTGTTTGTGATTATATAAAAGTGTTGTATTAGGATATTAAAAAGAGTATAAATGAATAATATCTTTTTAATTCATAATTAAAAGGGATATTGTAAGGTCCTAGATCTATGTAGTCAGATTCTATGCGTGTTTCGGATGCTCATGGTGCTCATAGGAGGCCTATATTTAGTATGGAGTGGTTCAACTTCTAAAATATAGAATCTAGGATAATATGTGATGTTTTAGGGGGTTCCCCATCATGTATGTAAATACCATAGGTTGTTAAGGATGGTTCATGGGGTTCTTCATGATGAATATAAATGCAAGATAAAATGATTCGACGAAACACATATTTTAGTGTGATCAAAAGCCTAATGATAACATGATTTCAAAGATTCACATGGCGTGTAAATCTCCTATGTAATGTGTTTATAAAAGGTGTAGCACTCTGGTTTTTATAAAAAAACGGATTCCCTATCCACTAAAAGGAATAAAATTACAAGTTTATCATGTGTTTGGGGATTCCTTCAATGGGGATCGATTCTTGGCTTTCGGTCATTGATATGTGGTGATATTAGGTACGCTATAAATTTTTTTGTGGTTTATTGATCTTATTTTAACCTTTTCTCCATTCCATGAAATGGAAGATAATTTCCACGTATTCTAACGGGGATTTCAGTGTTGTTTGTTGGTGAAGTTGTTCTATGTCGTCCTAGAATGGGTGTATCTTCTCGAGACAAAGGTGATAGGGATCTGTATCCTTGGTTTTCCCTCATGCGATGAATATTTATGGATTCCTGGTTGGGGATTCATTTCTACTATTTTATTTTACACATAATCAAAAACTAAGAATGGTTTATACCTTTGAATTTAAATTTAGATAAATTAATAATTTATTTGACCAAATTAATAATGTATTGGTTAGTGATCATATGTTGGTACATTATACCATTATAGTGGGTTTCCTCTTATTTCTCTTGATACTGTGATTACCATTCGATTATTTTTTATCATGTTTTAATTCTTAGTGTTGTATTTAGAAATTTCTAACATACATATAGATGGAATAAATTGGTATTTAATTGGATTAAGAATAATTAAAGAAGATGCATGTTCTAATATTGTGTTTTTTATAATTTGATGTTGATCAAATTGATGCAAGTATTCATTTTAATTGAATTGTTTATTCCACTAGATGATGAAATTGGTTACTGAACCTGATGCATGATAATTTTTGTTGATAATAAAAAAAATAATGTAAATTGAGAATGGTATATCTCTATTTTTTTAAAACTGGTCTAAATTCTAAGCGAATGATTATCCTTTAATCGATTGATATAAATTGTTTCCTTGGGTTTCTTCTAGTTATAACTTATGAATAATGAACCATTTAATTCATGATGGAATAAGAATTTTTTTGGATAAATATATTTCCTAAGGTTTGATTTTACAATCTACTTGAGAAGGATGAGTGCGTTGATTTTTGAGACACTAGAGATCATTTATGTGTGAAGGATAGAGGAATTTTTTTGATGGCCTAGTTACTATGTTGTATATTCTCTATTTGTCTTTTAATTTTGCGATGTACTCAAGATATGATCTTTGTTATATTATAATGATATATCAGATTCTGGGATGGGTGCGGTGGTATATTGTGGGGAATCCAAAACGTGTTATGTGCCTGATATGTCTAATAATGGGATTGATGAGGTGATATGGGGAAGGGATACCTTAAAAATGTTGTAGTAGTTGATTCCAGTGATGGCGGGATGTATTGGGATATGTACGATGGTGTTAGGGGGAACCTAAGGTGATGGACTGGGTTGATTTATGTCTTACTCATTTTTATAATGCTGAGTGGTGGTTTTCTTTTTTATGAATATATTTTATGACCGATTTCTAGGTTTATGGTTTTATTCGCATTCTATTCCCCACTATCTAAGACAATTTTTCTAAAATGGAAGATGAGAGTCTGACTGATGTTAGCTGGATTTGATTATAATACTAGGATATTCTAATAGTGTTTTTGTGATATATATTCTATCATATACATTCAATGATTTCAAATTCTAAAATGGGATGGTGTTTTCCCCAACAGCTGCATGGGATGATGGATGCCTGACGATGCCCTGTATCCCAGCTCTCTTCTCCTTGCAGTTTATTTTTCTTTTATTCATGGTGGTTAATTTACCCAACTATTTACATAGATTGATGTGACAGATTTTGGTTACTTCACACACATGTATTAGAAAATCTATTATCCAATGTAAAATTATATGTATGATAGGTACATATTATAATGGATTTAGGTACCTACTTAGAGTATGGGCTATAATTATTTGAGGTATAATAACTGATATATGATTCACATCACATATGCTATGTTGGATCCCATAAACTACATGGTTACTATATCTACTGATGTGATATGGGATGATGGGATATTGTGATACAAGAGGTTCATGAATTGCTAACTTTCCCTCATGTCATTTGATTGGATTAAATGGGGAGAGAGATTTATCAGGACATGCAGCGTTGGGGATGAGTGGAGAAACATTGGGGAACAGGAGTATGGGTGTCCTTGATATTTCATTATTATTTTATATGTCATCTTGTATGTGATATATGGACAGAGTTATCCATGGTGATGCTGAGAACATAGTAATACTTTTTAAGCGATGGGTAAGTATAAATATAGTTCAATGTGTTTTACTATGATTTTATTATATTTCACATGAGAGTCTACGGGGAGGATTCTAATGAGTATCTTTTTTGTTCCCCCTATGTATATATAAATAGTATTACAGCTCTTCTAGAGAAGTATAGTGAACGGGCTGGATATTACGAGCCTATTTTTTTGCATGAGCTGTTTGGGATTAGTGGCCATTGTCGTCTTTAACATTTTTAGTACTTATGGTTTCCATTTCAGTTTTTTTTATACTATAAATAATTACCTAATTTCACTTCATATATATATATATATGTCTTATTGGGAGTTCTTTGGGGTATCATTCTTATCGTTATCTTCTGCATGTTTCTCTTAGAGGGCAATGTCCTCTATTTTCATGTTTATTTTACCACCGGTCCTAGTTTCCATCATGAGGCCTACTAGAGGCCATAATCATGAGGTCACCATTTCCCTTTATCTTGTTGTGATATCATTGTAGAGTGGGGGTTGTGAAAAGGTGGTAACCAAGATCCATGTTGATGGTGATTACAGATTTTGGAGTTAGGAATATGTTTGGTCGCATGGTTTAGTAAAGATATATTGTCTTCATAATTGATTGATTGACGTAAATATGGGAGACTGATTAATAAATTGGTATTTTGGGGCCTGTATGACCTGATACACATTATTTTGAGTACACTGTGGCTACTAAATTAAGTGATACATGTTGTACGGTAGAGACCATGGAATGGATCATACATCATTCTTCCTTGTGCATGGGTTTTAAATCGGTAGACCTTGTGCTAGGTTAAAACATTAGAGAAGGTATAAATTAATAAATTATTTAATGTCAAATATTCCATATTCGAGGTTTGAGATATATAACTATTTTTTATTTTTTGAGCATGGATCTAGGTCAATGTCCACATCAAGTTCGCACAGAAGGTGTTCTATATGTATTTCTAGTATATCACTTTAATATGGAGGTCGATGATGATGATATATAGAAGAGGATATTATAAGTGATTTAGAAAACGAGTCTGAATAATTATAGTGGTTTTTAAATATTTTAATGGAATAATGGTTTGAGGAGGTTGTGATAGCTTTTAGTTAGATGCCTTCTTGGAAGGAGAACTAGGTTACATTGGATTTGATGATGTTATGTGGACCAATGATCCAATGGTGACTCCTTCTCTTTGTGGATCATGATGAGTCATAAGTCACATTAGGGAGGCTTTGATACTAGTTCCAAGAATAGTATCTTTTTTTAACTTGAAGGATTCTAGTTTCCTGGATCTACCTACCCCTTGGATAGGGAGTCCCTTTATATAATAGTTTAGGATACTTTTCAATAACCCTGTGCAATATTCTTAATACCAATTTCTATATGATGATTCATTAGTGAAAAATTTTGAGAAGGATTTGATTGTAGATATCTACCTCCATGTAACCCTATTTATGCTGATGAGGTATTTTTATGTGCTGACAAGAGTGGATGTTATTTTTTGGAAATTATATGGAGCTAGATTTTCATGAGAGTGGAGTCATATGGTTTTATAAATAATCATAGTTATTGTTCAGGGTTCCCAGTTGTCAGTAAATAATCGCTATTAGTTATTCAAAGTTATGTACTAGCCCGCCTCATCTCATTTATCTAGGGGAGGCTTCTGTCAAACCTATGAGAAGGTAATATGTGTTTGTTATTCTTTTGGATCCAAGGTCATTTCTAGAAGTTCTTCCAAAACTTTAAGATCATTCAACTTGTGAAAAGTGATCCACTTTTGGTTCCTCTATTACGGATGTTTCATGTGATGTATTTTTAATAGGGTTCAATAGTTTGGGATCATCATAGAGGAGATAAAATTGGCTGATGGTAGCAATGATATTATCCTCATCATAAAAGAAGAGAGAGAATCCAAGGATATAGATGTTAGATTGGTTAGTTAGGATATGGTTTAAGATGTGGTAAGCATCTTTCTTCAGTGCTTCTAGTGCCATCAGTTCCAGAGGTGATTGAAGGTACTCAATTAATTTTTTCCTATGTGGGTTCATGGTTTATTTGATTCAAAAGTGTCACATTAATTTATATCACCAACAAACATCCATTTTTTGGTACATGAGGTATAGAGGATTCTTGTTCCACTGGCCTTGACTATGCTAGTTGGAGGTCAAGAAGACTTATAAAAAGTATTTATAGACTATGAGAAAGTTCTTGTTAAGAACCACTCATAGGGAGATTTCGTATATTTACAAAAAAAATTATGATATCATACTGAGAATGTATTGGTTTTATATGATACATGATATTGTGGTTTTATTCAGGAGGATGATTATGTTTTATGATGCTGATGGAGATAAAATGTTGTTTTTTTTTGAAAATATAGAACCTCATATGGGTAAGAGGCATGTTTTGCCTTTGTCATATTTGATGGATGGGTGATGTTGAGTTCATTGGTGGTTCTGAAGTCTGAGTTTTATTGTGTAATGGAAGTGTACCCTAATGTCATTTCATAAAAGGTTTTTTAATCACCCCCTTGTTGGGTGATAAATTTCGGAATCAAGATACATCGATTATCTTCATGCTTCCATATCAAATGGATTATGGTTAGTTTAGAGTGATAGAGGTATATATCAGTGATCAATTGTAGTGATGTTTTTGTGGCTGAGTGTCTCACCTTGGTGTGCACCTATTTTTAATTTCAAATGTTGATGGATGTTTTTGTATTTGTATAGATTATAATTTCTTGATCTATGTAACAGTGAATAACTACTACCTTATTTTGGGGATTAATGACTTATTAGATCTACTGAAGGAAGAATGTATTATCTTGAAGAATAATTCGCATTCATGATTTCATCAGATGTAGGTGAATAATGAGGAAATTTTTAAGACTTCTTTCCATTTTCATCATTTTCATTTTGAGTTTTTATATCCTTCAATGGGACAGATGCTCCATCTATGTTCATGGGGATGGTGAAGATAGTGTTTGGAGTGTTCTGAAATATGTTCATCATGGTTTTCATCAAAAACATCCTTGTATACCCTATGTCTATGGAGGATCTTGTAGATTATTTGACTTTTATTCTTGGATTTCCTTGTGATGAACTTCTAATCAGGATGGTGTTAATGTGTATGTTTTAGGATTTTTATGTTTGTTTCATGGGGAATGATGGGTCCTAGTGGGGAGTAGCTATAGATACATTGATGATAGATGTAATTGTGTCTTGGGAAGCCCCCAAGACTATGGAAAAGGATCGTAATTTCTTCAGTATTGTAAGATATTAAAGGAGTATCATAGTTCATTTATCTTAGTTTATAACTCCTATGACATATTTTACAAGAAAGTATATGACATTTTTATATAATGAACAGTTTTGGATAGATTTTGAGTACCTAAACGAGATGTCATCCAGTTCTCTAGTCCATTTTTCCCCTTGAATGAGTTCTATTTTATGATTTATTTATTTCTTTTCATTTTGGGTTATGATGTGTTCTGATGAAGTTCATATCAGTTGTTTCTAATGGGACATGGAATATAAATACTAATGAGTGTAAATATTTCATCCATGATTTGGATTTTCCATAAGTTGTGTTTTCCTTGAATCTGTGGAAATATTACCTCATCAGATATAATTTTGTGGTTCTTAGTGATCATAATATTTTAATTTATGTCTTCCCCCGACATGACATAAACATACATCGGTGTTAGTGGATGACATTCATGCATGATTAAGAGTTGGAGATTTCTTATACACAGGGGATGAAAAATATTATGGAGATTTTTATTGGTGGGAAATTATGTAGTGATGTCATGCAGGAATGTAGAGATTCTTTGAAGATGATGGAAGAACACATAGTTATTCTTCTCGGTATGGGGGAGTAGGGGGATGATATTTTCTTTTATAAATGATAGTCCACCAATATTTGGTGTAGAATATAGAGGATTCCTTTTTAGGGGATTATGAGGTGGCAGTTTTGTGGTTTGATTATATTTCTTTACATTCCCTTGATTGTGGGTTTGAGGATGGAACATAGTGGGTGTTGTTCTAGGGATGGATTTTTTTACCTTTATAAATGTGTGGTATTTGTTTTATTATGAGTCCCTAAGCTAACAGTTAGTGGTATATCCCAATGTGAATAGAATATTTAAATCATTATATATTCTTTTTTGGTGGACTTGGATAAAAACTATAGTTTCAGAGTTTGTTTCTTGATATTTGGTATTCTATAAGGTAATGGTCGAGAACCATGTTTTCCGTTTCCTACTCTTGTCATTAGATATTCCCCAATGGAAATGGAATGACATCTCAAGGGGCTTCATTATTATTTTACCTCGAGCTCAGGGATTCTATAATGATATATAGGTGATAGTAGAGAATTTTATTAAATAAATATACTTTATAGTGATCAGGGACTTGAGATTAGAATATGTTTTTTTCCAGTTAGTATTTTGAGGAGGTGGTATGACATCACAATGTCCTGTGGATGATCATCTTTGATCAAGATACAAATTTTACATTGATGATAACTAGAGATTCCCAGTGCTGTGTTTTCTCTCAGTAATTCTATATTAATTCTTTATCTACAAACAAATGGCCAGATATAGTAGACCATCCAGACTCTTTAAAACATATTGAACTCTTTTGGCCGGAATTTTAGATGTTCAAGGTTGATTTAACATCCCTTTCTTGATTTTTCAGGTAATAACATTTTACACTACAAACTTATTATGGAACTATTTTATGATTTATAAGCCTAACATTTTCATTTTTTGTGATGGAATGTAGTTGGAGAAGTAATAATTATTTAGTGTAATTGGTAAAAAATATTTATGAGATGGTTTCAGTAATTCACTATAGTATAAAGGCATAATAGGATCATTATAAATTCTATGTTGATCATAGGAGGTGTCTAATGGATGATTATGTTGGTGATCATGTGTTCTTGAACATGTCTCCTCATCGGGGACAGTAATGGTTTGGTCATTGGAGTAATTTTTCTCCCAGTTTGTTCTCCCTTCCGAGGTGTTGTCCTATGTTAGAGTGGTTACATATTACATTGAACATCCAATCATTGATGAGCTACAAGCATGATGTTTTTCACATGCCTCAAATCAATTTATATATTCATGACAACTATCAATTAATCTATTAGAGAGATAATGATGTTGATGATGATGTGGTATTCGAGGATCTATGTACTGAGATTCAGTATCGTTAAGATGAGGTTGTTTGTGGGCGTTTTATTCCCATAGTTCATTTATTATGGTGGCATAGTGGTATGAGTGTGATTACCTATGAATTTATGTTTCATATATGTGACTAATAACCTGTGATTTTTTATGTTTATCTATTTCTTGTGACAATTTAGTTTTGTATATATCAATGTTTTTGGATTATAAGATTGTTTCATATTATTTATTTTTTTGAATTTATGATTTTTTATGATGTATAGACCCATGATAGTGTTTAGGTTCTAGTTTTTTTCTATTTCATGGTCTCACACTCTTACTATGATGAGTTGGATAATCTCTTATGGTGGAACTATATTTGAGGGTTGTCTCATGGGGTGGAAATCATAACAACCCCTTTTTCTATCTTGTTTGGTTTTGGATTTTGAAATTTGTGAATTGTTTTCTATGTATCTAGTATAAGGTCCCATATCAACGTAGTCTTAACCATTCCATGTTTCTGAATCTCATTTTCCTCACAGGACTCATGTAGTGATTATTGGGGGGGGGGGGTTGACTACAAAAATATGGAAGTTGAGAGAATACACGATGTGTAATAGGTATTCATGTCAGGTATGTGAATCTCATATCTTGATAATAATTGTTTAGGGGGATCTTCATGATGTGTATTGACAAAATATTATGGTCATTGATGTGATGATTGTTTTGGTCAGATATGAATCCCAATAACTCCATAACGTGTAAGATTTATATGCCATGAAAATCCATTGTTCAGTGAATTTATAAAAGGATAAACACATAGTTTTTTCATAAATATCTTATGGCCCTCTTGACACCAGATGATCCAACAAAATTCTAATATTTTTTTTGGGATTCCATTCATTGGGAACAAGTTTTTTCTTCCAATCTTTAATCAATGGTGATCTTTGTTATTTTATACATTTATTCTTGTAGTAAATTGATATAATTCATGCCATTTCATATTTCTATGAGATAGCAGATCATATCCCATGTTTTTAATTGGATTTTCTTGGTTTGTTTCATTCAGCTGTGTTGTGGAGTCCATGGTAATGTGATGCTTCTTGTGGGATATGTGATAAGAATCCACAATGTTCACCCATTCTCGTGCAAATAATTTTTATGCCTTTGAGTTATGGTATTCATCGCATCTCATTTATTTGAAATTAAATTGTAAATTGATCAGCAATTAGGCCTTTAGATGGAAATATAATTTACCTAATAATTAGTTTAATCATATTAATATTTAATTGGATAGTGATGAAATGGAAATGCTTTATACCATTATAGCAGGTTTACTATTTATTTCTTGGTATTGTGATATTAATTATATTATTTTTTATCATGTTAATATGTTTTGATTAATATCATTAAACTTATAAAGAACATAAATTTATAAATAACTTATAATTAGTTGTCTAAAAAATTATTAAAGAAGAGTCATGTTATAATTTAGTGTTTTTCAAAGTTTTATTTTGATTAAAATGATAATTTTAAACATGTTTAATTGAATTCGTTATTCTATTGGAAGATTAAATTGACTAATTAACACGAATAATGATATTTTTTGTTGATAGTAAAAAAAGGCATGTTAATTGTTAATGGAACATCTCTATGTTTATTGAAACCACACTAAATTCTGAGAACATGTTTTACATTTGATAGCTTGATATAGATTTATGATGTTGGTTTCCCCTAGTTGGAACCTGTGAATAATGTATGAGTTAATTCAGGATTTAATACGAACATGCTATTTCATGAAGAAATTTTCTAGGTGTTGTGTTTTCTTTCTTCTTGATTAGGCTAAGTGAATTGAGTTTGGATCTCTGAGAACTCATTTATGTGTGAAGGCTTAATTCCTTTTATTGAGGTATCATTTTACCCTGTATATATTATTTCTTATAACTTATTATTTATTGATGTTATCTATAATAAATTTTAGGGATATAATCCTGATACAGCTGGTCCTGGGATAATGAGTTGATAAGGGGTGGGGATGTTGAATGTTTTATGATCCTGATATAGTTGAAACTTGGATATTGAGTTGATGTATTAATGGGAGGCTTGGATGATGTGGTAGTAATTATTTCTTGTGATGATGAGATGCATCTAGATATGAATGTGCATATGATGGATGCGACTTGAGGAGATTTAATAGGTTAAATATTGGATTAATCTTTGATTTGATGTTAAGAGATGATATTCTCATTTATGAATCTGTTTGATGGTCAATGGATGGGTTGCTTGTCTTATCTTAATTCCATTCCCACTTATTAAGGAAGTTGGATGTTCTGGGTTTCACTATTTTCTTTTGTGGAAGATTAGAATGGTTTTAATAGATTTCATGGTTTATGGAATAATGATAAAAATCAATAAATATTTCATAACCCATGGGGTTGGTGTTTATGGAATGAAAATGTTGAAATAATGTTAATAATATTAAAACCAACTGCTAGAATTGTATTATGTTTGGAGGGAATTGGCATTACATTGATAATTAATAGAATGTAACATGAAATAATTTTAATTTCTTGTTAATGGATAATTAATTAATTAACATAAGTTTAATTTTTAATGAAAATATTGAATTTAAGAAATCCCTATAAATTCTTGTATGTGATTGGATATTTAGCCTTAGTAATGGAAGCCATCAGTTAGAGTGGTGTTAGTTGTAGTTGATTCTAAGACATGGTTATCTCCATAGTGTGGTTTCATGATATATTATATCATGTATATTATATTACTTCCTATTATAGCACACCCCTTTTGGTTAGGGAATCTAACCCCCAGTTGACTAAGGAAGGTTGTTTTCCCCAACATCCTGGTGGAAGGATGGATAAAAGACTGCCCTATCTATCGTATATCACTTTTTTTGGAATTTACATGTGTTGATAAGTCTAGCCATGTATGTTTCTATATGGATTTGATTTCATATTTTCCTTTGTAACACATGTATTATAGGATTTTGTACACAAATGATTATTATAGTTATGAATTTTTAAGGATTTAATGGATTGATGTACTTAATCGGAGTATGGGTAATAATGGATTGAGGTATAATATATTACGAATAATACACACCATATAGGATATAGTGGATCCGGAAAACTACTGGTTTACTATATATGGGGATGTGATTCATGAGTTGCTTATTGTGACGCCTTTCCTAGGTGTCGTTGTGTTGGATTGCTTTTGGAGAGAGATGGATCTGAACCTATGAAGTTGTTTAAGAGTGTAAATCAATGGGGATGAGGGAGCAGGGTTCCCATGATGTTTCATTATTATATTATACTCTATCTCTTATTAGATACATTGTGATATTTAGCCATGGTGAAGATGGTAACATAGTATACCCATATAGGTGATGAGTTTGTTTCACTATTGTTCACTTTTCTTTAATGTTTTTTCATTGTCTTTTACATTAGAAGATATGTGGAGGATCCTATTGGGTAAAAAATTACACTCAACCTATGTATATATAATTTTTTTTCAGTTCATCCAGAGAATGTTGATTATTGTGGTGGATATGACTAGCTCGTGGTTTTGAAGGAGTTTTTTGGGCATCATAGTCCCTACCATCTTTTCTATTGTTGTTTGCTTGAATTCCCTCTAATATTTTATATTAATTTATAGAATTTCATGTTTTAAAATGGGATATATATATATATAATTATATATTTTTGTGTGTGTGTGTTTGAGATGGTGTTGTTTGGTGTAACAGTCTTATCTCTCTATTCTGCATGTTTCTGATATAGGGTAATGCCTCCCATATGCATGATTATTATTACCTAAGTTCTAATCACCAATAAGGGGCCTCCTAAATGTATGACTCAAATAATCACCATCTCCATTCCCTCATTGCGGTATCTTTGTGCAGACTGGGTTGTCGCAAATATGACCAAAATAGTTTATATAACAATAAAATATAACATAGGTTCCAAAATATGAATAATAGGTTTCTAAATTATAAGCATTGTTTTCAAATAAATTATATTACTATAAAATATAAATTTTGTTGGAATAATGTTTTATAATTAATTATATGATGATTTTATCATCACCATTTCATATAGTTTATTATATTTGTAAAACATATATTTTTTAATATTCACCCATAAATAAATATTTTATAAAAAAATAAAAAAGTTCATCAAAATTTTATAAAGACTTGTTATATAGAAACATAAATATAATTTTAATAATTATAATTATATAATTTTGGAATTAAATATTAAATACAAATATAAAAGAAATTGAAAAAACAGTTTTTATTAAAAAATTAATTCTCAAAAATTAATTCTAAAAAATTAATATTTAATATTAATTAATAATTAAACAAATATTATATTGTTTATAATAAAAAATATTTTATAACAATCTCTTGAGATTGATCAATTTTCTATAAGATAAAAATACCATAAGATGTTATTCAAAAAATTATCCATTTTATTATCAATTAATTGTAATCACATCACATGAATTATTTATCTTTCAACCATTGATTATTTATGAATTAATTTTTATTAGAAAACATTAAATTAAAAAATATTTTTTTTTTCGAAATTAGATAAAATTTTTTTATAATAAATTATTTTATTCAATAGTAATATTTTCATTTAGAATATGTTTAACACTGAAAGTAATTCTATTAATTATATTTCACATTTCATTCTCAGGATTAATTATTATTCTTCATGATTGATAATAAAATATATCATGGATCATTTTTTTATTATTTCATCTCATATATGAAATTTAGTATATTATTTATTTTTATGAAGTCAAAAAATATAATCGTATGGTGTTTCACCTATCGCACTCTGGGTACTCAAGAATCCACCATGACAGTTGACTCAAACCTACTTCATCTATTATTAGAATTGTTTGATAATCCATTGAAAAAAAAACAGTTATATCTGTGAGTCATCACGACTCATAAATTTAAATTTCATGATATATGATGTTCCACAATAATGAAAGCATTGTGGAATAATGTTTCATATGGTGAAAGATATAGCACTAGAACAATTAAATTTTAAATGATGTATTTCTAGGTGAACAATTAGTTAGTAAAATAACTATAATGCTTAATGACGTATCACCCGATTAATGAAATTTTTTTAATACTTATAAGGGTGAATGTTTTATTTAATGGGAATTTTATATCCTCATAATACTATAAATTTTGAATTATGTGTCACTAGGAAATAATATGTCAAAAAATAATATTTTGAATTATATCGCTCAAGGGGAATAAGGTATGAACCTCACCACTCAAAGGGTTAATTATTTATTACATGTTGAATGATGTATCACTATAATATTTTAATGGGACAATGTTATATTTTTAATTTAATATATAGAGTTAATGATATGTCCAAAATTAATCCACAAGGGTCAATGACCTAAAACTAACTTAATACCTATAAGTTTCACTGGTACCAAACATATGGTTAAATGTAAATTTGTATCTTAATAAAAAATATTGAATAATAAAACAATAACTCAAATGAAATGGTTATTAAGTCAAAATATAATCATAAAATATTTCTCAATATCTAATAACCATATGTGTTGATATATTCAATAAAAAAATATAGTCATTGTGAATGATTCATCACGATAAGAATTTTTACAACCATACTATGTTCCTTGATAAGTTTTCAGGACCATGACATTTTATGCATTAAAATCAAATACCAATATCTTAATTTACTTGATATTTTTTAAATGTAATCCAACATAAAAAAATTTAAAATTTCTATCCTATATGAATCCTTTTTTATTCTATGGACCCATATGAAATGAAATTTTTCAATGAATCCAAACTAATTCATGAGTTTCTATAATAAAATAACACAAATGGTAACTATAAAAGGCTCACAAATTACAATAGGTTTAGATAAAAACCATTATTGCACTATTAGATATGTTTCTTCTTCAATATTAGGGAGACATAGTGACTGAAATACTTGTTTTAAAACATAATGTATAAAGGACATATCATGGTCAAGGTAGAAATAATAGACAACTCATCAATCAATAAATCCACACTATATCCCATTTGAGGTCATCCTTATACAGATACATATTCCCAAATCCCATTCACTATATAGGAATGAAAATAAGTAGGATTACCTCAATCAATCATTATAGCTATGAATCACATATATAAAATGTAATGGTACATACCTTTTTGACCCATTACGTTGTGTTATTTGGGTTTTTGGTGTGTCGACAGATGTTTGGAGGAGAACCATTTAGTGTTAGAGATGAATTAATAATTAGAGGATGATCTTGTAGCATGGATATATATCGTACATGATATAGGTATCCTTAGTGGCATAGAAGTGGCCTTGAGGAATTTAGTATTGATTTGATATGATTTTTTTATCTATTCAACTATTTAACTAGATATAGATGTGAGAATAGTTGTGATGGGGACTCTCTAGTGGCAGGATTTTGATATCTATCTTGATTTAGAGGTGGCTGAAATTTAGTGTACCAGTCATTTCATATCCTCATCAAAGTTAAATATGGTCAAGATTAGAATTGTGATGTGGGTTTGGGAATCTATTTTTTCTATAAGTAATTTCATCATCTCACATGGTTTTTCACATTAATTTTGTGGAAAATTAATTATTATTAAATTGTTGGGGGGTTTTAACTATGAAAAAATTAAAATATATGGGTTTTAAAGTTAAAATCTTATTTAAAAATCACCATTATTAGGAATTTTCTATCTTCAATTAGATGACATTTGTTCAACCTTAAGAGGAATTTCACTTCCATTTCTAATGTATTTGATCCCAAGGTTAAATAGATTGGTTCTTGAAGATATTATTTGATATTCCTTAAATACCTATCACTTTTTTATTCATTCTTAATCAAGAGAAGACAAATTTTGTAGAATGGATCATATGGGAGATCCTGTGGGTAAATCCTGCTGTGGATTTTGTGTCATGGGTTTTATGATACCTTCTTTGTGATTTCTTAAGTGATCCATGATGTGTGATTATCAAATTATTATTTTGATCATGTGGAGTGATTTGAAATTTTTTATTTGATATATGGGATCCTTATTCAATCATTTTTATATCTATTTTTTGGAATTAGTATTCATAAGTTTCCATTTAATGGAAGGTAATAACTAATTGATAAAATATAAGGAATAAGATAAAATTGAATTGAATGGGATTTGTGTATTCACATTTTTCTATCAATTTTATGTTATTTTGATCATTGTTCACTCCATTAAATTTGATAAACTATTGTGACATGTGAAGTGGATGTTATGAACTATTCAATCCTTATATTTTACATTTTTAATACCCACACAATAAAATAATAAGAACATATATATAGTCAATGAAATAGTTTTTTTTGAATTTGTGAATTATTGTGAAAATACCCATGAATAATAATAGGAATTGTAAAAAATTCCAAATTTAAGTCAAATTATAGTAGTTATTAATGTTGGTTTTTCTGTTATAACTATTTCTGTTATTTATATGTTTTTTCATTTTGATATGTGTGTGGATTATGAGGTAATGATGGTGACAAGATCCATTATGAAATATATTAAGGAAGTGTGACTATGGTAGGACTGGCATGGTATATGTTGAGGGATGCTTTGTGGTTATTTATTAATTGATATTGATATATATTGATTGAGCTATTATAATGATGATGGGATGAGATGTTTTATTTTTCTTTTGACATGAATAGTCATTTCTATTGTGGAATGTTTTTTTGTTTCCTGATAAATATGGTATTTGGTTTTTAAGGAAAAAAAAATTTATTGTGTTTTAATTAAATGATTCTGAAATATAATTATGTGGGTTACAATTCATTCAATGAATTTAATGATAAATGAATTAATATAATGAAATATACAACATCATAATTAAATACACTATGTTCATGATAGTGTTTTTTGAATAATGTTTTATTTTAATTGGTATTAAATTGAACGAGCTTTGTAAATTATAAAAATTGGAATGTTTTCTAATCAATAAATTAAAAGGGGATATTCATGATGTACTATAGTTATTTTCTATAGTTATTTTCATTTACTTGTTCTGGAAATTATTAGTAGATGTCATGGGGTGAAGTAGTATTATTTTATTCTATTCTAGTGTTGTTGTTGTGAATCCTTATCCATGGTATTATTTGTTACTATTAAATATATAATTTTTCTGTTGCATATATATATACCCCACATGAGTTGATTTGTTCTTTCTAACTCCTGAATGGGTGTTTTTGTTATATGTTTTTACCCACTATCTATTTGGTAGTAAATATGAAGTGTTTGTGTTTTCAAATATATAGAGATGATGGCCTATTTTGAGTTCATACATAGAGAAGATGGATTAATTCGTGGTCATTCTAAGAGATGATATCTTAGTAAGTGGTGATTCCTAGAAATAATTGATCACTTATTGGTGATTCATAGTGAGGAAAGATATGTTGTTGGTGACCCTTAATTATGTTATATTCTGGGTTTGTGGTATCAATTTACATGATTTGTGGTGGGGGAAATTCATGGCTAGAGGAGGTCACAAGTATTACATATCACATGTTCATAATACACTACGTCCCTGAATATGACATTAATGGATGATAGTTAAGCTATAGATATTTATATATTTTTTGGGGAAGTTATTTTTTCCCTCCATGAAATATATTATTTTATTCCATCAACATAACATCATTTAAGTATATGGGAGAAACCATTATTATAATATTTGAATGATTATCACATAATTGAAGATAGTAAATGAAGAAGAAATGTTAATGTAATATGTAAAGAGTATTACCTATTGTTTTTAAAAAAACATTTAGATCCCCTTTTAATGACCATATGGTATGTTTTTAAGGGATATTATATCCTTTAGAAAATGGATATGTATTTTGGGGAGTGGTTTTGGTAGGGTTTAGTTGAGATAAATGGAACATGATGTTTGAATATGGAGGGGATAATGTGCCATTGTATAAGTGAGTTGAGTTGGACACTTTTTATTTTTTAATGGCTAAAAATATTACAATAATTAATTAATAAATGGTTCAAAAAATAATCTTATTCATTATTAAAAGGGTTATGGTATAACTAAACTTAACCAATATGATTTATTATAGTTTTAATCTCAAATTAACCATATACAATTTATTCTAATACCCAGGAAACTCATTTTAGCTTAATATTTGAAAATAAATTTTTACTAATTTTACTATTCCAAAAAATAAAAAATGATTGTTAAATCATTAAATAAATTTACATTCATATAATATATTTTTAAACCATTTTGTTAAATTCAATTTCTACAAGGGGTGGAATTAAATTACAAAATAAACACACAATACATAAAAAAATGTTTTTTCTGGAAATGAATTTTTCTTGCATAAGATGATCTTATATTAACAATATGACTTGAAAAAAATCATTATATGAATATTAATTAAAATATTTACATATATAATCTATAAATTTCATTTAAATTATTTTTCATTTTAGATTGGTTTAATTAATAAAAATTGTAAAATTTGAATCATGTTAATATATTTTTTTGAAAAACACCGCTTTTAACTCCAAATGATCATACCATTGATTATATAAAATTTATAATCAATAAATTGTTAATTATTTATTTTATAACTAATTTTTATAAATATAATTATTAATTGATAAATAATTTATTTTAAATTTATCATTATGTCCTTTATGTAAGTAAAAATTAAAAAAATTTCATTCTAGACTTATTTGGACCTAATAAGTTCAAAATAAATATTTATACTAACCATTTATGATTACATTGAATTAAATTATATGAATTTAATTTGTTCTATAGTTTTAGGAAAATTAAATATTTACATCTTTTAATTGAATATTGGTTGTTATATTTGTCTTTTTATTAAAATTTTCATCTGCAGTATTTTTATGGATATTACATTCTAAACAAATGTGCATGGTTATTATTTCTACCATCCTCATGGTCCCATGTTACGTCTGTATTTTTAATATTTCTACAAAGTACCTTTTCTTATATAGTTTCCTATTTACCCAACATGTGTTCCCTAGTATGAACAATATATATAGGCTATTGACAATAAGATAGATCAGGATCTAATTATATTTCTTCTGATGTAATCACATATGTTGGGTATGGAATATACATAAATAAAAATGATAAATTTAACTAATCATTTACATTAGACATGAATAGAATAATTTATATATATATTAATCCACAACCTTATTTTTTTCTGAATTTCCAAAGGTCTGATGTGCCATGGGTACTTTTTCTATTCAAACTAAACCCTATAACACCCTTCCATGAGATGGTTTCCAGAAAACATGATATCCCACATGAAATTAAAATTTTTTCCTCCGATTATATACATATATATTTTTCAATCTAGAGCTACTTTAATATGGTTTTGAATATTTTTTAGCTTCATCATTGTCTCCTCAAAATGTTTTGGGCCTTTAATATTAAAATACCTATCTTCATCCCATCATGTTTGTGTGCAACTTCTCTTTCCATATAAGGCATTATATATTGAAATTTGAATACTTCAATAGAATTTATTTTTTTAACGAATCTAAAAAAATGAAAATAATGATCTATAAATCATATAATGTACTGTGATAATGAAATCAATATGTGTTATTGTTTTTGAATAATACTCTCATCATATCCATGAGATTGATAATGAATGGTGGTGCTAAAATGATTCTCATCCTCAGGATACATATAAACATTTTTCTACAATTAAAACATAAATCCTGGATCATGATCTGAAAAAATTGAAATAGGTTTTAAATAATGCATTCTAAATTCCGTAATATAGAACCATGTGAGTAATTTATATAATAAGTCTTCTCTATTAGTGAAGACATTTGATGATTTCGTAAGGTGATCAATAATAACCCATATTGAATTATTATTTTTAAGGGTCTTAGGAAAAATAGTGAAAATGTTGATATTATTTTCATCCCATTTTAAAATATAATAGGTAGAGGTTTTATTATTCTTCTATGATGAAGTTTGTTAGCCTTAACCAATTAAAAAAACAAGTATCTTGATACCCAATTTCCAATTTACTACTTCATAATATAACACCAAAATATTCCATTAATTCCATTTACATATTGGTGTTTCAACGATGTATGTAGAAATTTTAACTATGATAATCATCAAACAATTAGGATTTTTATCTCAGGTATATATAGAACGCATAATGACGTTCCTAATTCTTGGACACCGCCTTCATAAACAAATTCTTCCAATATCTTATTATTCATGGTTATATATTTATATTAAAAACACATATCATATATATTGAGAACAATTTATATTCTACATTAAATATTTTGGGAGAATAATTCGATAATGATGTGATATGTTCCCTTCGTTAACAATTCCCATATCCAACTTTATTAAATCATAAACATATGGTACCATAAATCAAACTTTTAGTTATGGATCCATGATCATTTCTACCTAATGAATCTACTACCTTATTTTCCATCCATTGGTGGTATCGTAATCAGAAATCATATTCCAGAATAATCTCGAGCCATCACTATTTCCTCATATTGAGATCATCAATGAAAATAGTTATGTTAAAATTTTATGAACTTAGTGTATCCCACATAATTTCACTTAAAGATATTGACTTTATATATTCCAAAAAAGTATAGATTATATTTATAGATCATTATCTGTATATTCATATTCATGAGTAATCAACTGTTGTGATTCATATGTGATAACTATTTCATTTTTTCTAAGGACACCACCAAGTCCCCTTAAGCATCAATGTGTTTTATAAATCCATCCATTACTAATGGAATATTCTATATCAAATCATTGACCAGTTTTCACGTCAAATATTTCATATATTCTTAATTATCATTCATATATATGAAATCAACCCCTTTACATGTAATCATGGTTAATGAGTTATCCAATCAGGTAAAATTTTGAATAAATCATCAAATGTATGATGCTCATCCAAGGTAACTATGTATCTTAGTTGCGGTTTTTAGTGTTGGACTTTATATTAATGTCTTTATCATCATAGGTTAAAATAGTATTCTATCATTAGAGAAAAATTGTATTTTAAGTGAAACAATAGGAAGCAAGAATTCACAATTACCAAATTTTCCATTTTAAATTTTTCTTCAAAGAGTACGAGGAGTGTTTTGAAAGTAATTCTAATGTTCTTCATATATTTTAGAGTAAAAAATATATCTTCAATAAATAACTCAAGAAATATTCAATATATTACATGAATACTATAATTAGTAGATCTATAAAAATATTGGCTCTATTTGTTAATCTATATGGAATTACTATAAAATAGTAATGTCAATACTTCATGATTTGTTTTTCATTAGATGAACAACCTTCTTTCTGAATTGTTGATGATACCCAAAAAAAGGTCAATATTGAAAAAATTGAGTTCCTTGAGATTGATCTCATAATTCATCAATATGGGGAATATGATACCCTCATTTCATAGTAATGTAATTTATTACCCATTAAAAAAAACAATGCACATAGATTCATATTTCTTGATAACAAAGAGAATAATGATCTGTAAAGGGAAACACTAGGGAAGGAAAATAAATTTTCACACAAATCATGTAATTGTTTCTTAAATTCCAATAATTCCATAGGGTCCATTATATAAGGAAACTTTAATATATGCCTCATACAAATGTATAAAAAAATGTAAAACTCAACATTTTTTTCTAAGGGATCTATACACAATTCTCTTGGAAACAAATCACTATATTACTATACAATACACACACGTTTAATTTGAATGTTAAAATTACCACCCATAGATGTTTTTTTATATTATTATATAAGAATATTATTAATAAGAGCTACTAGAGGTGTATTTTGGCACAACCCATATAAAAATGTCACCCCTCTAAGGTAATGAATTCTGCATATTCAACATGGATTGAAATATCCTACTCGGGGAAATAAACATTTTCCATTATATATTGATATAAAATACATACCAAAGATTATATAAAAGTTATAAATATATATAATAATCATGAATTGAAATAGGATACATCCATATGTCATAATGGAAATTAACTAACACATCATTCTTGTGATAATACAACCACTTTGAGTCTTGACTAACTACTCCCTTTTTATGGTGCTAGAGAAGTATTATATTTTATCTGAAAACATGGATGATAAAATAGAGTGTGATGATGAAGAGTCAAGTAATTAATTAGGTAAATTTTAATTAATTGTTAATGCATTTACCTCAACATACTTAATAAATTCAACCTTATCTATAGTGATCTCATAATCATAGCCTCATACTGTTGGACTCTTTAATGGTTGGATCCTGTGTTGCTTAGGGAATTTTTGTGAATAATATTCCATTTTTATATAGTTGAAGCACTAGATAATAATGGGTTTGTTCTTCCCCTTTCATTCACATGATCCTTATTTCTATACTTATACAAAATCCCATACTCTTAATGCATTTTCTGTGTTATCACATTCCATACATTTTACATTATGGAAATTACTTCATCACCTTGATATATTTTTTGACATGTTCCTAAATCATAGTTCACTTCCAACCCATTCATATATTTGTATCATAGAACAATATTAGATAATTAATACACCTTTTTTATAGCACAAAATACTCTTTATTGTGTGTTGGAAAAATATTAGATACGAGTATCCTTAAGTGGAATGTATTAATATCATCATTGAAATGGTAAATTTATTTTTCAAAATCATTTCTATAATCTATAGCATACCCATATTGTCTATTAATGATATCCTCATAGTAGGTATAACTATCTTCTACTTTTTATGGAATATTAAGGATCTTTTGCATTATTTATTCTTGTTTCACATGAGGGAAATATTTTCCGCACAATGTTTATTTAATTGGTCTACATTTCCATATGTTCCAAATATTCATAATAACTTGTATTATAGATCAACTACCAACATTGATCTGTATGAACATTAAGAAAATATACTAACAACATGTCAATTCCCATTTGTAACTTTTTAAGAAAAATAATATTTTTAAGCGACATATTTCCATGCTCATCTACCACAGGGATGGTAGTTACACTAAAAGAAAGAGGAATGTGTAGAGTGATATAATCTATTACTGGTATATCAGGTCTTGGAACATCATGTAGCCATATATGTGTACGATTATTAGTCATAACCCAGGTTATTAACCATAATATTACAATGATTTTATCATCTCCAACAATAGTTGTATTGGAATTATTAGTATGGAAATCGATATATTGTCCATGAGTATTGATATCATTATTTCTAATAGGATCCATTTATAAAAATTGTCCTAAATTTTATATCCTCAACAAAATTAAATTTTAATTCATTGCATATAATTATTATAAGGCATATTATAAACAGAAAATTCATACATAGACAATCTTATAATACTAAAACTAATTTGTTTAGGGATATCCTGAAATCATAATAAAATCATATATTTCTCAATGGATCATAAAAAATGTGAATTAACCAATTATATCTTTTAGAGTGTCAAAAATGGTTCATAGTCAGGTTCCAATCACAATGAACTAGAATAATGGCCGATATATATTCAACGAACTCTTTTAAGGGTTATATAGCCTATATGAAATTTTCTTAAAAAAATGTATACATATAGAGTCCAAATAGAGACATTTTACTTGTCAGATAGATAATAAATATATTACCAAAAAATTAGATATTTTCCTAATATTAGAATATATCCCCAAAGTTAGTCAATGGGGTATGTTCTCTAATCAATGAATATAATAAATATAGTTCCCCTCATTTTTTCTATGTATCCTTTGATACCAATTATAACAACCCCAACTCCTATAAGCCAAAGAAGATAAATATTTTTTATCTTAGAATCATATGCAAGGAATGGCATCACCATAATATATCAATTTTGCATTCTAGATGAACTAAATATAAACAAAATTCTCATTTTGAATTGGAAATGAAATATAAAATATTGATGAAGTAAATATTATGTATCTATAATACCCAATCTTATATTCCTTCTACATATATTGAGAAAAGGGCACAAAATAAGGGTGACCTAAAATACTCTATAGGGTTTCCTATAGTGGAATATATGTTCGGTAAATGAGGAATAATCAATATTGTATGGTAAATAACAAAAAAATTATTCTATTTAATCATTAAGTTCGACAGAAAATGAATCCATGTATTATATTTCTGAAATAATCTCCTTTATAATATTGACCAAATTACCAATGAAGTAAATGCAAATTGTCATATGTCAGAATAATGGCCTTCGGATATGATATACCCAAATATAGTATGATATAAATCAAAACACCATTTAATATGGTTATCTATCATTTTTGTCTAAGAGACATGTCGATGCATTGGGGGGATATGTAATTCAAGGTCCCACCCACCTCTATATTTCCAATGCATTCCTCTTATATTGAACGGTCATCTAAATTCATAGAAATTATTTCTTATTAAAATAATTTTGATTTGAGTAAATAATACAGAATATCATTACATCCATAGTTAATCGAATAACTTTCACAGTAAAACACCACATGTAGAAATTGTATATTTTTTAGAAAATTACAATATACATTACTACACATTTTCCGTGAAAGATGATCATAATTAATTAGATGTTAAAATAAATATTTACTGACCAAAAGTATTATAAGAGATAAAATATGACCACCAATTCATCTGAAATATAGGCTTTTTAATAAAGTTAATAATTATAGATAATAGAAGAAATGGAATAAAAGATTAAAATAACTATTCATTATTTCATTTTATTTGTAAAACCAAGGAAATATTTTATAGAATTTAAATATTTTTACATAGTTATGATGGTGATAAAAAATATGTTATGGTTTTATACATTAAAAAAGTACTTTTGAATATTTATGAGGAAATTTGAAAATGAATGTTTTTGAAAATATTTATTATATTATCTTAAAACCCTATAAAAATTCCTGGATAACAGTATATATCAGGAAAATATCATCATATTGAATTAAATTTTTTTTGTAAAACATTACTGATAAATATAGACTTTGAAGGAAAATACAGGAGATCAAAAATAGAAAAAAATATTGGATTTTAATTTAAAAATATAATTGATTGTTTCAAGTGTAAAAGAGATGAAAAAAATTCAAAAGACTTGGAATCATCTTAAATATATTTATTTTATGAAAATATATTCTTTTTATTAATGATATATTATAATATTCTCTCGAGGAAAATTATAAGCAACATGGAAAAATTGATATGGTTAAATGAATTTTTTCCTCTATGTTAAATTTTAAATTATATCCCCGGGAAAGAGTAATTTAGAATTAAAAAATTAGTTATAAATAAAAATAATTTATTAATTATAAATACATAAATTTGGAAATATATACACCACATAAAATAAAAAATTTGAATAATACCAAATATTCCTCAATGTGGTTGCAATTTAGATGAATTCCATGTCCTCACACTTTTAATTAGTTGATCATATTTTAGCCACATATATAATAAATTTAATTCAATTATAATTACATAAAAGATAAAAATATATATTTATAATATTATTTATGACCTACTTATATAATATTATCACCAATTTGATTAAAAACATCATTTATTATCATTGTTTCTGGTGTTAACTACATTGTTTTCATGATGGTATTGATTAAAAAATTATACTCTTTTTTCCATGATCATGGTTATATCAACTATAGAATTTTTAAAAATATATTAACCCCTAATATACTCAAAATATTGTTATTTTTTAATAATCTGTAAATTATGAATAAGAAAAATGATTGTAATCTTTTCATAGAGGCGGTAGTTCAAATATAGAGAAGTGTGATGTTATAATTTTTTAATTGGCCATGAGGTAAGAAAGATGATGATATATTATATATGTACTATCATTAATTTTTGACATGTATCATATATATTCATTCAATATATAATTAGGTAAATTTATGTGGGGTGGTAAAGGGATACAAATTATGTCGGTTCTTGATGATATAGTCCACCGTACAGAAGATTCGTGGTTTGGTTTCAAATTTGATAGAGAAAAATATAGATAAATTTTATTAGATCATAATAAGAACATATCTGTATATGGTAGATAATATTTTTATTATATTGTAATGTTTTTGATATAATTTAAGACCAAATTAGAATTTAAATAATGATATTTAGGGAAGAATATCACATGTTGAACAATTATAAAGATAGAAAGGAGATATTTTTGGATGTTTTTCTCGAAATAAATGTCTTAAGAGGGGTTACATTGTGACAGGAGAAGGTATCCATTTATAAGTGAGGTGAGTGACACACATTTAATTTTTCTATGTTTTAAAACATTACAAAATAATATTCTTGAACAATGTAACCCAAATGACACATATTACATTTTGATAAGGTTATGTAATAAATAATCCCTGTAAATTGGGTGTATAATTTTTTTAGGTTATTTTAACACATACCTTTATAGACTAAACATCTGGTAATCCTATTTTATCCAAAACAATGTAACAAAATTTTTCCTCTTTTAATTGATATATTGAAAAAAATGAGATTTTATTCAATTAAATATTTTAATATTATCTTTACAAATATTTAAAGCATTTTATAAAATTTCATTCTAATAAGTTGAATAAATGAATTTGAAAATAATTCCACAAAATTTTGGGAAAACCGTTATGATAAAAATGTAATTTTCAAGAATAAGATCATCTAAAATTAACAACATGATTAGTAGTCATAATTTTTAGAATTATATTTCTTATATTGACATATATATTGTATTAATTTAATTTAAATCATTTATTATTATATATAACATTAATTATTTAAAATCGAGAAAACATTATGCATGTAAAAAATATTTTTTTTTTGAAAAAATTATATTTATTATACCATATTATATGGTTAATATTTTTATCAAATTGATAATAAATACATGTTTATAAATATATTAAAATATATTAATATAAAAAAGTGGTAATAGTTAAATAGAAAAATTTAAATTATACATAAAATCATATTTCTAATTGAAAAATTATATAATTAAATCTAGCTTTAATTTGACCTAGTATGTTAAAAATAAACATTCATCCTATCAAATTATAACGTTCTTTACATATCCAAATTTGTTATATTACAGTGCAATATATCAAATACCTCACCTCTTTATAATACAGAATATGCCTCGGGGATGGTGGGAACTATAACCCAAATTATCTACCCTAGTGAAACATTACAAAATAAATAATTCAACTGGTGTTATCTATAACCAAAAATATGAAGAAATGATATTCCCAAACTGTTATCCAGATCATAACTCATAAAAAATTTAGTAAAGTTGGATGAAAATGAAATCTTATTCAGTAATAACTAACATTTAATGTAAGGATATATCTCTTAGAATTAATATATCAAATAAATTCCACATACATGTAATTCACATATCATAAACAATTTGATACACATGAATATTAATAGAATTATAATAATTAATGGACAATTTAAATAATGTGAATCCCTATTTTTATCTTTTCAAACATTATTCAATATTAAAAAAGATTATAAATATGTATTCCTAAAATTTATTATCAATTAAAAATTTAATAAAATTATTATAAAATTATATTATTTAATTAAATAAATTTTCTATATATTCTTCCACTTTTGAAAACCATAAAAATTAACATATTTCTATGTTCAAGTAGTCGGTTAGTATAGGCAGGAATCAAAAAGAATAGTGTGAGGTTGTTCTAAAATGGAGATCCATTATGATTTGTAAAATGATATTAGTGGTTACGAAATAGGGAATATATACATGAAGTTAATAGAACCTTATCATTCAGCTAAATTCATCATAAAGACAAATATTTATCTTAATTAAAATACATTCCACCATATGTCTCATATTGGATATAACTCAAACACAAAATATCTTGAAATCAATGTATTGAAGAAATGCACAACTTCATCATATTTAAATTCACCTTGTGAATACATCATTACATACACCCCGCATTTTTAGAAAAAAAAAATTAAATATTTTATTAAATATTTTGTAATATATTTTACATCATTTACAAAATAAAGTATTTATCATCTTAATGAATCTTACATATAACCTTACACAGGATTTTTTTATCATTATGGATTATAGTCAATCGTAACACTTTTCCAAAATTTGGATGAATAACTCCGAAATAAACATACATATGAGTAAATGAATTTTAATAATTTGCCATCATATCATAGTAACACTTATTTATAGAGTGATAATTTAAAATGAATCTCAATATCCTTTTAAAATGACAATATGACTATCATATATAGATTATTTTTAAATCTTTTACAAAATCAGCAACTCAATAATTTCAATATTATTCACTAATATTATTTAAAACCAACCGAAATCTAATATTGAATTTGAAAAAAACAGTAAATAAACTTCAATAATAATATATATAATTCCAATTTTTATCTAAAAATTAAGATAACCTTACTGTACACAATTTTTATATACTTTCTTAATAAACATCATCAAATATAAAAACACCATCCATCTATCTTATTCATGTAACATTTTTATTCACAATATTGTAATTATTAGGATGGATCATCCTAGTTATAATTATCAAAATAATTATGGGGATATAGTATCAAAAAATCATTACCCTCCAAAGAACTCTTCTCAGATCATCAACATTGTGTAATGTTTTTTAACCAGTTCATAACATAATTCTTCAAGAATGAGATATTTTATCCATCAAACTTTTTTTTTGAATCCTTGGTAGAATATTAGTCAATTTGATTTATTTAAAGTAACTCAATACCATTAATATATATGAAATTTACTAAATAATTGTCATATAAAATAAATAAACATCATTTTTCCTATGAATAATAATATAACATCAATTTACCTTCATTTTAAATTATTCGGGGTATCACCAAAGGTGACCCAAACATTACATTCTTAAATATATCATTATTTTAGAAGAATATTCAGTACATTCTATAATTACTCACACCCCATAACCATAAAGGATTATTTTATTTAGAGTCAATATACATAATGAACATGTTAAACGATAGTTCTTCAATAACTCCCATGATGATATTCAGTCAAAACCCAATTCTTAATCATACGTACTTAAAACTCTTCACCAAAACCTGGTGAAAGGAAACATCATAAATGGTGATATCAAGTTCTCACAAAGGGTAAAAAACGAAGATATAAATCAATTATCAAATTTAATCGTATAGTAAGGATAATGGTATGATAAAATTATCCTACCAATTGAAAACCATACCCCCATAATTCATAAATCATAATCATGGCCTAAGGATTTGGTAGACCGTAAGATATGAATCATATGAGAATACAATATCATGATCCATGTTTTTATAAAATACAAATTGTAAAATATAATAGAGAGTTTAATAAAATGTGTAGGAAAATCATAATTATATAAATAATATGTAATTTCTACTTATAATTAAATTCATCACATGGTAGGATTAGGATAACCAACCATTTAACTACTTTAGGTGTGGAATAACCTGTAATGGCCCGGACCTCCCTGGTCCATTACTTTGTGAAAATGTGGTGTTGGAGGTGTTCCAGGAGGTCAAGGTGACTTATCCCCCAGCTGCTGCCTAATGGTAGCTCGGTCTACCGGTAGCTGTTGTCTACCGGTAGCTGCTGCCTACCGGTAGTTCGGTCTACCAGTAGCTGTTGCCTACCGGTAGCCTCCGCTTACCAGTAGCTCGGTCTACCGGTAGCTGCTGCCTACCGGTAGCCGCCGCTTACCCGTAGCTCGGTGTACCGGTAGCCGCATCCTACTGGTAGCTGGGTTTACCGGTAGTCGCGGCGTACTGATAGCTCGGTATACTTGTAGCCGCAGTCTAGCAGTTGCTCGGCTAACACTTTTCCAAATTTCTGGTTCTGGGAACAGTGTTTCTAGTTTTATGAACAGTATCGGTAGGTGAACAGTGTTTCTATCGGTGAGGTTCTATCGGTGGACTTCTATCGGTGAGGTTCAGTGAACAGTGTTTCTATCGGTGAGGTTCAGTGAACAGTGTTTCTATCGGTGAGGTTCAGTGAACAGTGTTTCTATCGTTGAGGGTCTATCGGTGGACTTCTATCGGTGAGGTTCAGTGAACAGTGTTTCTATCGGTGAGGTTCAGTGAACAGTGTTTCTATCGGTGAGGTTCTATCGGTGGACTTCTATCGGTAGACTTGAACAATGTTTCTATCGGTGAGGTACTATCGGTGGACTTCTATCGGTAGACTTGAACAGTGTTTCTATCGGTGAGGTTCTATCGGTGGACTTCTATTGGTAGACTTGAACAGTGTTTCTATCGGTGAGGTCCTATCGGTGGACTTCTATCGGTAGACTTGAACAGTGTTTCTATCGGTGAGGTTCTATCGGTGGACTTCTATCGGTAGACTAGAACAGTGTTTCCAGAATCCTAAGAGCTACCGATTCCATACTTTTCCAAATTTCACGAATGAACAGTATTTCCAGAATCCTAAGAGCTACCGATTCCATACATTTCCAAATTTCACAAATGAACAGAGTTTCCAGACTTCATGAGAGCTACCGATCCCATACTTTGCCAAATTTCACGAATGAACAGTGTTTCCAGAATCTTAAGAGCTACGGATTCCATACATTGCCAAATTTCACGAATGAACAGTGTTTCCAGAATCCTAAGAGCTACGGATTCCATACTTTTCCAAATTTCACGAATGAACAGTGTTTCCAGACTTCATGAGAGCTACTGATCCCATACTTTGCCATATTTTACGAATGAACAGTGTTTCCAGAATCCTAAGAGCTATCGATTCCATACTTTGCCAAATTTAGAGTATGTGAACAGTGTTTCCAACTTCATAAATTTGAGGTTTTCTTTGACGTAAAATACTTTTAAAACCTTATTTTAAAGACTTTAAGACCAATTCAAAGGCCATAAATCCTATATTAATTATTCCTATGGCCGGGATTTTTTTTACTTGGTCAAACCGCGTGGGTTAATGCGATCCGTTTTTTAATGGAGAATAAGTCGGATCTTAAACCGTCGCCTCTAAATTTTTTTAAAAGGTAAGATATATCATTCTTCATTGTTCTTCCTCCTGGTTCTCATCTGCAAGATGCTAGAACCTTTCAATCCTTTACGTAGGAGTTGCACAATCAATCTTTACTCCTAGGATTGGTTCTGCTCTGTTTTGGATGCAACCGAGCCGTGTCGATCAATCTTCGATATAAGGTATGTTTTATCATCGTTCCTTCAGGGATCACCTTCTCTTGTTCTCCCTTCCATATTACCATGTAATCTCCATGGTTCTAATGGGGTTTGGTTGGTTGGTACTTACTGTGGCATCCTTGGGTGGATGGAGTTGTCGCGAGAGAAGGATTGTGGCCCGTTGTGTGGATAAAGGAAGTCATGAACTCTTAAAGGTAGGGGATTCGTGGCTTCTCTAGTGATTTATGTGCAACTGTAGAATTAGCATGATTTAACCCTTTAGATCACAATGAAATTGACCTAATTAAATACTTGAACTGGATTAAAATAATTGGTTGATCGCATGTTGTTGCTTTGTACCATGATAACGGTTTGCCTCATGTTTTCCTAGATAGAGTGATATCTATGATTTTCTTTAATTAGTTTCTCGTTCATGATGGAAATTGATAAAGAACGTAAAGTTGGAATTATTTGTTAAATAATTGGCTAAAGATATAGAGGCATGTTAAAAAATCTGTTAATTCAAGATGGATTAAAGAACTATTAGTTCGATAATTTCAAAAGGGTTCTGAGTTACCCGCTTGCTTGTAAGGCTGAATGCGTTGTGGTTTGGAGCTCTGAGTGCTCATCTTGTATGAAGGCTGAATGCCTTGTTAAAGGGACGAGAGCCCATTTTGTGATCTTTTATTTCCTGCTGCTTGTGATTTGATGTGAGCCTGGATGGCTGTTGTGATATGTGGAGGAATGGGGACTTGTGGTTGTGGCAGTGGATGACGCCTAGTGTGGCAAGATGCATTGTTTTATGCATGTGGGTGTCAGGGAGGACACCAAGGATGATGGTATGAGATGAATGTGATGGTTTGATGTTGGTGGTTTGGTTTGGTTGTTTATCTGCTTTACTTTTCCCCACTACTCAAGGCAGCTGGTCTTGCTTACCCTCTTTCCGAAGGAGGCGAAGACACATGGGGTATGCCACGTGCTTTCCGTGTTTATCCTCTCGATGGAGGATGGGTTTATGCTCTTGCTATAGGTGGCAAAGACTCGACGGGTAGTATATCTACTCACCATGTTGATCCCTTTGTGTTTAGTAGAATAGGATGCTTTTATAGAATGCTTGGGAAAATGGGGAAGGTAATTCCATAATGAAAGTTTGTTTAAATGGTGATAATCCACGGGGATGGAGAAACTGGAATTTAATAGTGATGTGAATCCTAAAAAGGAGCAGTTTTTGAATGTGATTCCAATTTAGTTTAATGTGGTAAATTTTTCATGGTTAATTAATGTTTAAAGAATTAATTAACGTACAGTGGAACTAATAAAATGAGAATGGAGTAATCTAATAAAGCTCTTCAAATGGTTGTGTGCTTATAGGATACCTAGTCTTCGAAGTAGCAGCCTAGAGTCTGAGAGACGTTAGCTGCAGTTGTGCCTATGACTAGGTAATGCCAATAGTGTGGTTGTGAGTTATATATATTCTTTACTTTTGTGTTTCTATACGCTACTCCACCCTGTCAGTAAGGGCAACCGACACCCCGGGGATTCTGAGCCATGGGGAAGTGTTTTCCCCAACATTCTGATGGGAGGTTGAATGGCTGACTACCCCCTTTGGCCCCGCTCTCTTCTCTTGGTAGATACTTGTGCCATGAGGCAAGCGGTTAGTTACCCCATATATGTGTGTAGAGGGCTGTAATGGCTTGTGTTTATTCACAGGCATATATTCTGGATATAGTATCCTATGGACTACTATAGGTGTAACGTGTATAGATTGTGATGGCTTGAGGATCCTTACTCGGAGTATGGGCTATAATGGCTTGAGGTATTATACCCGACGTATGATACACGTTATGCGAGCTGTGGTGGCTCCCAGAAACTACCTGGTTACCTTTGGTTGTGAGGACGGTGTGGTGTGTCGCCCATGTGTCTGCGGGCAAGCCTATGTGGTGCACGAGGTGCAGATTGTGGAGCTTAGCCCAGGTGTCTGCGGGCAAGCCTTTGGAGAGAGATGCACAGGATGTATGTCGTTGGGGAAAAGCGGAAAACCATTGGGGAAGTAGTAGCGGGGTACCCTTGATATTCATTACTATATTCTATATTCATGTATGCGTTACTTGGTGAGAGTAGCCATGGTGAGGTTGGGAACTTATTATACTGGTTTAGGTAACGAGTTAGTTTCACTTGTTATTCACTGGGCTTTAGCATGATTTCTTTACTTTTGCACGAGAGGCTTGCGGAGGATCCTACTGAGTATACTTTTATTCTCACCCTATGTATATATAAACTGTTTTTCAGGTCACTTGGAGCAGGTTGGAGGTCAAGCTGGTAACTTCTAGCGTGTGGTTGGAGGAGGAGTTGTTCGGGCTTGTGGTCGCTGTCGTTTTACTTTATTTTGGGTACTTTTAGTTTTCCCTTTCAGTTGTAGTACTTTTGCATGACATTTCATATATGTACCTGGGTTTCTTTTATATTTCAGTTATGAGTTGGAGTTGGTTGGAGTCTATTCTATCTCTCTCTTATGCATGTGTTCTCTTAGAGGGTAATGCCTTCCATTTGTGTGTGTATTATACCCTCGGTGCTAGTCGCAAACCCGGGGCCTTCTGGAGGCGGGACTCGGGGGTCATTATCTCCCTTCTCACATTGCCGGCCCAGGAGGGGTACACTTTGTGGGGAGGGGGTCGTGACAGAGTGGTATCAGAGGTCTGGTTGAGGGATAGGATGGAGTTTGGAGTTAGCCATAGGTGAGGATGCATGGGATGGTAGGGCTACAGTGTCACTCATGATTAGAAAGTGGGGTAAACACTGGAGACCGGTAGAGACATAAGCGTTTAGGGCCCCATATGGTCTGTTGCACAGACCTTTAAGCTTACGATGGCTACTAATCAAAGTGATACCAGTTGCAGGGTAGAGACCTAGGAAAGGATCATGCATCATTATTCTTTACGCTTGTGTTTCAATGGGTAGACCTTGGGATAGGTATCCTAAAAAAAATTAAACAAAACAATTAATTAATTAATGTTGAATCTTCCATATTCTAGGCTTAGGAGCTCTAACAGTTGTTATTTTACAGGTATGGCTTCAGGTCGACGTCCTCGTCAGGTTTGCGCAGAAGATGCCCAGTAGGCTGTTCCAGCAGATCACCGCCGAGTAGAGGTTGACGAAGATGACACTTGGAGGAAGACACTTCAAGAGTTTCCGCGCCAGAGTCTACAGAAGTACGAGGGATCCGTTTTAGATGCAGTCACAGAAGACTGGTTGGAGGAGATCGAGATAGGCTTCAGTTCGATTCGTGCTCGGAAGGAACACTGGGTGTCCTTGGTTGTTACGATGCTGCATGGAGCAGCGAGGCAGTGGTGGTTCTTGTTCCCCGGGGATCGTGAGGAGTCAGAAATCTCATGGGAGGAGTTTCGAGACAGGTTTAGATTCGAGTTTCTTTCTTCGACTGCGAAGGCGTCCAGTCGCCAGGAGCTTTTTATCCTTCGATAGGGGAGCTCCAGTGTTCGAGAGTTTGGAATCCGTTTCAGGAACCATCTACAATATGCTTCAGACCTGTTACCAGATGATGAGGCCAGGGCGAGGCATTTCGAGGAGGCTTTGTGTCCAGAGATCCAGCGCCAGGTCACCCCATTTATGCTAATGACATATCTTGAGGTGCTGGCGAGGGAAGAGGTTGTTGATAGGACTTTGGCCAGGACTGGATTGTCACGAGAGGGGAATCTTCATGATTACTCACAAAGCAGAGCTGTGGTCCGGGGTTCCCGTTTTTCAGGATAGAAGAGTTTCCGTTCACCTGGGGGTAGGTCCCAGCCCTTCCCATCTCGTTTCTCCAGAGGCAGCAACTCTCAGACCTATGCCAAGGGATCAGGCGCTTGTTTTTTTGTGTGGTGGTCGTGGTCATCAGCAGCGGGAGTGCCCGACTTTTCAGAGCAGTCATCGTGCACCTGGCGCTCCACTCCAGGTTCCTCTGTTGAGGAAGTTCCAGCCGAGGCAGCAACAGCAGGTTTCACCATCTATAGATCACCAGAGGGTAGATGGAGCAGGCATAGGATAGCCCCATGACGCTCCCCGTCCTCAGAGAGCAGAGCGCGGCCATGGTGGTGGTCTTCATCAGGGTCAGAGAGGCCGTAGAGGAGGTCGTGGTCAGCTTCATGCTCTAGCGTTACCAGCCCCAGGTGAGCCAGATGTCATTCGAGGTACCCTTTGCCTGTTTTCTACCTTGGTGTATGCCTTGTTTGATTCAGGAGAAAAAAACTCATTCATATCACCTACCCTTGTCCATGCTTTGGGACTTTAGGTAGAGAGGCTTCCAGTGCCCTTGGCGTTGACTACGCCAGTTGGAGGTCGAGCTAGCTTGTTTGAAGTTTGTAGAGACTGTGAGCTAGTGTTGGGGAAACACCGATCTTGGGGATATTTCCTATGTTTGCGAATACAACCATATGATGTCATACATGGCATGGATTGGTTGTATTCGGTGCAGGATGTTGTGGATTGCTACAGGAAGAAGGTCGTTTTCTTTGATGAAGATGGAGAGAAACTGGTGTTTTTTGGTGAGAGAGATCCTCAGATTAGTCATAAACGAGTTCCTTCCTTATCATCCATGATGGTTGGGATGATGCTGAGTTCTTCAGAGGTTCAACAGTTGGTGTTTCCTATGGGTCGTGGAGGAGTACCCTGACATCTTTCCAGAAGAGGTTGTATCCTTACCCCCTCGACGAGAGATCGAGTTTGGGATCGAGCTACAGCCAGGAGCGTCTCCTATCTCTATGTCTCTGTATAGGATGGCCCCTTCTGAGCTACGATAGCTACGTATTCCGCTCGACGGTCTGTTGCAGTGTGGTTTTGTTCGGCCAAGTGTGCCACCGTGGGGTGCACCAGTTTTGTTTGTGAAAAAGGCTGATGGCAGTTTGTGGTTGTGCGTCGATTATCATCTGTTAAACAAAGTGACAATAAAGAACCGCTATCCTCTCCCGCGGATTGATGACCTATTCGATCAACTGAAGGGTGCAAGTTGTTTCTCAAAGATAGACTTGCGGTCATGATATCATCATATGCGTGTGAAGGATGAGGATATCCCGAAGACTGCTTTCCGCTGTCGTCATGGGCATTATGAGTTTGTTGTAATGTCATTCGGCGTGACGAATTCTCCAGCTGTTTTCATGGGGTTGATGAATTATATGTTCCGTGAATTCATGGACAAGTTTTTTGTGGTTTTCATCGACGACATCCTTGTGTACTCCACATCTGAAGAGGAGCATGCAGAGCATCTACGATCTGTTTTGGGAGTTCTTCGCCAATATCAGTTGTTTGGGAAGTTGTCCAAGTGTGAGTTCTGGGCTCGAGAAGTTCGTTTCTTGGGACAAGTTGTGTCCCAATAGGGAGTAGCTGTGGATCCTTCGAAGATAGAAGCAGTGGTGTCTTGGCCAGCCCCCCAGACCGTGTCAGAGGTGCGAAGTTTCCTTGGTCTCGCAGGCTATTATAGGAGGTTTGTAGCTAATTTCTCCCGAGTTGTGACTCCTCTGACAGCTTTGACTAGGAAGGATCAAGCGTTAATATGGACTGATCAGTGTCAGACAGCTTTCGAGTATCTAAAGGAGAATTTGGTAAGTGCTCCAGTCCTTTGTCTTCCAGCGGAGGGAGTCCAGTTTGATTTTTTCTGTGATGCTTCACATCTGGGGCTAGGCTGTGTTCTCATGCATCAGAGGTCAGTTGTTTCTTATGGGTCTCAGCAGTTGCGTCCCCATGAATGCAACTATGCCACCCATGATCTTGAGTTGGCTGCCGTGGTGTTTTCTCTAAAGTTGTGGAGACATTACCTCATTGGTGAGCACTTTTTGGTTTTCACCGATCATAAGAGTTTGATGTATGTTTTCTCCCAACGTGACTTGAACTTGAGGCAGCGTCGGTGGATGGAGTTCTTGTAGGAATAAGACTTTGAAATATCGTATACACCTGGAAAAGGGAATGTTGTAGCTGACGCACTAAGCCAAAAGATATGTAATGATTTTGTGCGTGAATCTGGTGATTCTTGGAGAGTGATGGAAGAGATATCAGCTTTGCATCTTCATATGGGAGAATTTGGGGGTAGAGGTTGTCTTTTCCAGATGACGGTGCAGTCATCCCTGATGCAGAAGGTGGAAGAGTCTCAGTTGGGTGACCTAGAGGTGGACGTTTGGAGAGACAGAGTTGTATGTGGTGAGGCCCATGATGGTTGGTCAGAGGATGAACAACACCGAGTGTTGTATCATTGAAGGATTTTTGTTCGCTTGGCGATGCGCGAGACAGTTCTCCGAGAGTTCCATAGTTCACCCTTGGTGGTACATCCTGGTGTGACGAAGATGTACCGATCCTTGAGGAGTCAGTTTTGGTGGCCTGGGCTGAAACGTACGGTTGCTGAGTGTGTGTCTCGATGTTTAGTATGCCAGAAGGTGAAGGCCGAACACCATGTTCCCGGTGGTCTTCTCCATCACTTAGAGATTCCTCAGTGGAAGTGGGAGGACATCTCGATGGACTTTGTTACAGGTTTACCTCGAGCTCCGGGAGTACATGATGCTATATGGGTGGTAGTGGATCATTTAACAAAGTCGGCCCATTTCATAGCGATCAAGGAGTCGAGCTCAGTGGAAGTCTTGTCAAGGCAGTATCTAGAGGAGGTGGTGAGACTCCATGGAGTACCTAGGACGATCATTTCTGATCGAGATCCTCGTTTTACCTCCAGGGTGTGGAGAGGTCTCCAGCATGCTTTTGGTTCTCAATTATGCCTTAGCACTACTTTTCATCCTCAAACGGATGGTCAGACAGAGCGAACCATCCAGACTCTTGAAGACATGTTGCGCTCTTGTGTTCTTGATTTTGGAGGTTCATGGGTGAAGCACTTACCCTTGGTAGAGTTCGCTTACAATAATAGTTTTAACTCTACTATCGGTATGGCGCCGTTTGAAGCCTTGTATGGCCGGCCATGCCATTCTCCGTTGTGCTGGACTGGGGTTGGAGAGTCAGCAATTCTCGGACCAGAACTAGTGCAGAATACAACAGCGATGGTTCAGGTGATTCGTGAGAGGATGAAGACAGCACAGGATCGTCAGAAATCATATACTGATCAAAGAAGGAGACCCTTAGAGTTTAATGTTAGGGATCATGTGTTTCTAAAGGTGACTCCCCGCCGTGGGCAGCGAAGGTTTGGTCGTGGAAGTAAGCTTTCTCCCCGGTTTGTTGGGCCTTTCGAGGTGTTGGCTCATGTTGGAGCTGTGGCATATCGAGTAGCACTTCCCCCTCAGATGAGTCGGATACATGATGTTTTCCATGTATCACAGCTCCATCGTTATCTTCATGATGAATCTCATGTTATCGATTGGGGAGAGATCGATATTGACGATGATGCAACCTTCGAGGAGCGACCTGTGGAGATCCAAGACCACAAGGAGAAGGTGTTGCGTGGGCGTTCTATCCCCTTAGTTCGTGTCTTGTGGTGACACGGTGGCATGGAGGAGAGTACCTGGGAGCATGAGTCACAGATACGTGCTCAGTACCCAGAGTTGTTTAATGTTTAACTCTTTTCATATAATGACATTTCCTTTATGGTTAGACTTTTCATGTTTTATTTATGTACCTTTGATGTGATGTTATGTTTGAATTGTTTGGTTATGGATTGTTTTTTTTCATAATCTCGGATGTCGTCGTTTTTTTCCAGCTTTTGAACAACTCATGGTGGTTTTCCCCTGTGAGGTATCTTATGGGGTGGTTGTTCGGACCCCTCTTTTCTTCTGGGATGGTTTTTAATTCTCAAGGACGAGAATGTTTTGAGAGGTATCTAATGTAATGGCCCGGACCTCCCTGGTCCATTACTTTGTGAAAATGTGGTGTTGGAGGTGTTCCGGGAGGTCAAGGTGACTAATCCCCCAGCTGCTGCCTACCGGTAGCTCGGTCTACCGGTAGCTGATGTCTACCGGTAGCTGCTACCTACCGGTAGCTCGGTCTACCAGTAGCTGCTGCCTACCGGTAGCCGCCGCTTACCAGTAGCTCGGTATACCGGTAGCTGCTGCCTACCGGTAGCCGCCGCTTACCCGTAGCTCGGTCTACCGGTAGCCGCATCCTATCAGTAACTGGGATTACCGGTAGTCGCGGCATACTGATAGCTCAGTATACTGGTAGCCGCAGTCTAGCAGTAGCTCGGCTAACACTTTGCCAAATTTCTAGTTCTGGGAACAGTGTTTCCAGTTTTATGAATAGTATCGGTAGGTGAACAGTGTTTCTATCGGTGAGGGTCTATCGGTGAGGTTCAGGGAACAGTGTTTCTATCGGTGAGGTTCAGTGAACAGTGTTTCTATCGGTGAGGTTCTATCAGTGGACTTCTATCGGTAGACTTGAACAGTGTTTCTATCAGTGAGGTTCTATCGGTGTACTTCTATCGGTAGACTTGAATAGTGTTTCTATCGGTGAGGTTCTATCGGTGGACTTCTATAGGTAGACTTGAACAGTGTTTCTATCGGTGAGGTCCTATTGGTGGACTTCTATCGGTAGACTTGAATAGTGTTTCTATCGGTGAGGTTCTATCGGTGGACTTCTATCGGTAGACTAGAGCAGTGTTTCCAGAATCCTAAGAGCTACCGATTCCATAATTTTCCAAATTTCACGAGTGAACAGTATTTCCAGAATCCTAAGATCTACCGATTCCATACTTTACCAAATTTCACAAATGAATAGTGTTTCCAGACTTCATGAGAGCTACCGATCCCATACTTTGCCAAATTTCACGAATGAACAGTGTTTCCAGAATCCTAAGAGCTACTGATTCCATACTTTTCCAAATTTCACGAATGAACAGTGTTTCCAGAATCCTAAGAGCTACGGATTCCATATTTTGCCAAATTTCACGAATGAACAGTGTTTCCAGACTTCATGAGAGCTACTGATCCCATACTTTGCCAAATTTCACGAATGAACAGTGTTTCCAGAATCCTAAGAGCTACCGATTCCATACATTTCCAAATTTTGAGTATGTGAACAGTGTTTCAGGCTTCGTAAATTTGACGTTTTCTTTGACGTAAAATACTTTTAAAACCTTATTTTAATGACTTTAAGACTGATTCAATGGCCATAAATTCTATATTAATTATTCCTAAGGCCGGGATGTTTTTTACTTGGTCAAACCGCGTGGGTTTATGTGATCCATTTTTAATGGAGATTAAATCGGATCTTAAACCGTCGCCTCTCTAAATTTTTTTAAAAGGAACGAGATATCATTCTTCATTGTTCTTCCTCCTGGTTCTCATCTACAAGATGCTAGAACCTTTCAATCCTTTCCGTAGGAGTTTCACAATCAATCTTTACTCCTAGGATTGGTTCTGCTCTGTTTTGGATGCAACTGAGCCATGTCGATAAATCTTCGATATAAGGTATGTTTTATCATCGTTCCTTTAGGGATCACCTTATCTTGTTCTCCCTTCTATATTACCATGTAATATCCATGTTTCTAATGGGTTTTGGTTGGTTGGGACTTACTGTGGCATCCTTGGGTGGATGCAGTTGTCACGAGAGAAGGATTGTGGCCCATTGTGTGGATAAAGGAAGTCAAGAACTCTTCAAGGTAGGGGATTCGTGGCTTCTCTAGTTATTTATGTGCAATTGTAGAATTATCATGATTTAACCCTTTGGATCACAAAGAAATTGACCTAATTAAATACTTTAACCGGATTAAAAGAATTGGTTGATAGCATGTTGTTGCTCTGTATCGTGATAACGGTTTGCATCATGTTTTCCTAGATAGAGTGATATCTATGATTTTCTTTAATTAGTTGCTTGTTTATGATGGAAATTGATAAAGAACATAAATCCGGAATTATTTGTTAAATAATTGGATAAAGATAAAGAGGCATGTTAATGAATCTGTTAATTCAAGATCGATTAAAGAACTATTAGTTCGATAATTTCAAAAGGGTTCTGAGTTACCCGCTTGCTTGTAAGGCTGAATGCCTTGTGGTTTGGAGCTCTGAGTGCTCATCTTGTATGAAGGCTGAATGCCTTGTTAAAGGGCCGAGAGCCCATTTTGTGATCTTTGATTTCCTGCTTCTTGTGATTTAATGTAAGCCTGGATGGCTGTTGTGATATGTGGAGGCATGGGGACTTGTGGTTGTGGCAGCGGATGACGCCTAGTGTGGAAAGATGCATCGGTTTATGCATGTGGGTGTCGGGGAGGACACCAAGGATGATGGTATGAGATGAATGTGATGGTTTGATGTTGGTGGTTTGGTTTGGTTGTTTATCTGCTTTACTTTTCCCCACTGCTCAAGGCAGCTAGTCTTGCTTACCCTCTTTCCGAAGGAGGCGAAGACACGCGGGGTATGCCACGTGATTTCCGTGTTTAACCTCTCGATGAAGGATGGGTCTATTCTCTTGCTATAGGCGGAAAAGACTCGACGGGTAGTTTATCTACTCACCGTGTTAAGCCCTATGTGTTTAGTAGCATATGATGCTTTTCTGGAATGCTTGGGAATATGGGGAAGGTAATTCCATAATGAAAGTTTGTTTAAATGGTGATAATCCATGGGGATGGAGAAACTGGAATTTAATAGTGATGTGAATCCTAAAAAGGAGCAGTTTTTGAATGTGATACCAATTTAGTTTAATGTGGGAAATTGTTCGTGGTTAATTAATGTTTAAAGAATTAATTAACGTACAGTTGAACTGATAAAATGAGAATGGAGTAATCTAATAAAGCTCTTCAAATGGTTGTGTGCTTATAGGATACCTAGTCTTAGAAGTAGCATCCTGGAGTCTGAGTAATGTTAGCTGTAGTTGTGCCTATGACTAGGTAATGCCCATAGTGTGGTTGTGAGTTATATATATTCTATACTTTTGTGTTTCTATACGCTACTCCACCCTGTCGGTAAGGGCAACCGACACCCTGGGGATTCTGAGCCCTGGGGAGGTGTTTCCCCAAGATTCTGATGGGAGGTTCAATGGCTGACTACCCCCTTTGGCCCCGCTCTCTTCTCTTGGTAGATACTTGTGCCATGAGGAAAGCGGTTAGTGACCCCATATATGTGTGTAGAGGGCTGTAATGGCTTGTGGTTATTCACACGCATATATTCTGGATATAGTATCCTATGGACTACTATAGGTGTAACGTGTATAGGCATGGATGGATTGAGGATCCTTACTCGGAGTATGGGCTGTAATGGCTTGAGGTATTATACCCGACGTATGATACGAGTTATGCGAGCTGCGGTGGCTCCCAGAAACTACCTGGTTACCTTTGGTTGTGAGGACGGTGTGGTACTTCGCCCAGGTGTCTGCGGGCAAGCCTATGTGGTGCACGAGGTGCAGATTGTGGAGCTTAGCCCAGGTGTCTGCGGGAAAGCCTTTGGAGAGAGATGCACAGGACGTATGTCGTTTGGGAAAAGAGGAAAACCAGTGGGGAAGTAGTAGTGGGGTACCCTTGATATTCTTTACTATATGCTATATTCTTGTATGCGTTACTTGGTGAGAGTAGCCATGGTGAGGTTGGGAACATAGTATACCTGTTTAGGTAATGAGTTAGTTTCACTTGTTGTTCACTGGGCTTTAGCATGATTTCTTTACTTTTGCACGAGAGTCTTGGGGAGGATCCTACTGATTATACTGTTATACTCACCCTATGTATATATAAACTATTTTTCGGGTCACTTGGAGCAGGTTAGAGGTCAAGCTGGTTACTTCTAGTGTGTGGTTGGAGGAGGAGCTGTTCGGGCTTGTGGTCGCTGTCGTTTTACTTTCTTTTGGGTACTTTTAGTTTTCCCTTTCAGTTTTAGTACTTTTGCATGACATTTCATATATGTACTTTGGTTTCTTTTATATTTCAGTTATGAGTTGGAGTTGGTTGGAGTCTATTCTATCTCTCTCTTCTACATGTGTTCTCTTAGAGGGTAATGCCTCCCATTTGTGTGTGTATTATACCCTCAGTACTAGTCGCCAACCCGGGGCCTACTGGAGGCGGGACTCGGGGGTCATTATCTCCCTTCTCACATTGCCGGCCCAGGAGGGGTACACTTTGTGGGGAGGGGGTCGTGACATAACCTATCTTGTAACCCTTTTCAGTACTGAGATATCCACTCATATACCCATTGATATCATAAAAATAATTATTAAATAATTAATTTGAGGAATATAATGGAACCACCCACCACATAATCATAAGCCATTCTGACATATTCTTCAAGATCTTGAAAACACTTATCATTTCATCATATCATAATCCATGGAAATGAAAATGTTTATCATTGTTATCTAATTATCATAATCATGAACCATCAGTTAAATTAATAAATTTTGTATCATTATATCACATCCACAATGATGCATAGATTACAATAATGAATGTTTTCATTGATGAAAGTATTTTAATTGATTATTGGAACATTTTTTCATGAGATTATCATTTACATTTTGTAGTCACAAATGTAATATATAAACCATTCAAAAATTATTAGGGAAAAATATTCTTTAAATAAACCATGTAGACTTTTAAATCAACATCCAAATACATTTTTTAATAATATCTAGAAAATTCAATCATGTGGTATATATTAAAATAAAAATTCTATTCAACCTGTTGGTAGAAAATACACCCTTCAGTAAAAATAGAAATAATCCTTTTAATAATATTAATGGAAAGTAAAAAATATGTAAAAATGAAATTAATCATCATTTTATGAAAAAAAAATTAAAATTTATTTTAATGAAAATTATGACTTTGATGAAAATTATTCTTAACATAATAGAAAAACAATATAATTTTTCTTTAAAATTATTATGTCATACTTCTAATTATATATTGATCTGAAAATTAAAGAAAAAAATGTATTCCCAATAAATTAATAGTAGAATGAAAGGAAAAAATGTTTTTAGAGATATATTATACAACCTCTATATAGTAAATTTAGTTATAAAATGTAATAGTAAACAAATTATATTAATAAAAAAAAATAATTACCTCAAGTTTGACTTTCTTCAGACTTAATATAACCTAAATTATAATAAATTTAATTTTACCATACTTTTTTGGAAGAAAAATAATCATACATATAATATAATATGTTTTTTAACTCTAACAACTTATCACCCATTCACTATCATTGATTTTTTAAATTTACTAGTTTGTGTGATAATTTTTTTGATACTCATGTATCTTTATATTTGGATTTTATGGTCCTTGGAACATGATCATGGTTACATAGTATAAAAAAATTAAAAAAAATGGTATAAATATCATATATATTCATTATTTACATATTTATAACAAACCATATAAATTTGAGATATAAAAATGAATGGAACTATTAAAGGGGTGGTAGTGAATATGAATGCATGAATGTGGTTATAATTTACTAAAATAATGATGTAAATAAAGGAACATAATATTTTTTATTCCAAAATCCCAATTATATCATAAATATCAAATAATTTTTTTAAAATATAATATAATATCCATCAATGGGAGGTGGACAACATGGAGTGGTAGTCTGTACATATGCATGATCGATACTCAAATTTCCCATTTAATGAAGAAAATATTGAAAATGGATGTCAAATAATAATAATAAAACATTATTATTTTTTATCAAACTAGATTAAATATTTTCTATCGATACAATATACGTTTGGGATGTATAAGAGTGAATTAACTTCTAATGGGTGAGATTATACAATTATTTATTCTTTGGGAGACCTCCTTTAGATAACAACTTAAGGATTCATAAGGGGGTCTTACGAGAAGGTAAGAGGTTCATAAATAATGTGATGGAAGATAGAAATGTGTTATGGTTTGTCATGGATGATCTAGAAGGATTAAACATTTGGAATATGGGAGGAGGTGATGTGGCAATTTAAAAAAAGGAGATGAAACACTTGGAATTACATAAAAATTGTAAATATAATTAATATATTCATCATGTTTATTAATTAAAAATTTAAAAGGATTTAAGAATAGAGATTATATTTTTTTATAACAATGTAAAATAAAATATTAACATGTTTTTTAAACTATATTTTTAACTACTTTCATAACCCATTATATTATTTTCCGTTGTAAAACATTTTTTAGTCGTTAAGGGCCATATTAAACATCTATGGTACCTAATGTTTCATAGATAGTCCATTGATAAAATTTCAACCCATTTATCATTACCCTTATCCTATTCTAATATTTTTTAATTTCTAAATATTTTTTGATATATTATTTTACATAAAATAACATTAATGCAATTTTCAGACAATTTATTTAATTTATCATTATACCCATCATGATTAAAATAGATATCAAATATAAACTACATAACCAAAAATTATAAATTATTTAGAACCATAAAATTTTTGTAAAAACATCATCAAACAAAAAATATTTCTTTTGATGTTTCTAAAATCAATTAATAGATTTTATCTACACTATGCAGTATCACTGATTCAGTGTTTCACAATCATTTAAAATAATTATTCTATCAGAAAAAAATTCAAAAATAATTATTAAAATTAAAAATAATTTTCAAATATTAAAAATTACATTTCATAATCATTTGAAAATATTTTTTATACCCATTACAACATATGATACAAAATTAAATCAAGAGCCTAAAATTTTGTATTTATATGTGACCTAAAATATTTTACATGTCAGAATCAATGGAAAGAGGATGGAAAATTCCACATTTTTTAATCTTTTATGGATTTGGATTAAAAAAACCCATCCAATATGAAAAATTATTTTTTATAGAAATTATAAAATTTTAACTCATTGTTTTATAGCAGAATTAATATTATCAATGTAAAACAAATTTTCTTTTGGTACTATTCATAATTACCAAAAATAAAATTGTAATATTTAAAAAATATGATTATAATTATTCAATATATCTAATCCATTTTAAACTATTAAATTTATTTACGATGAAAAAAGTAATTTTGATGTAATTGTGTAAATTTTAATGGAAAACTGTTTTTAGAAAATTGTAATTATAACTGAAAAAAATCGACTTACTCCAAAATCAGGCATAATTTATATTCCTTTATACATAATTTTATTATATAAAATTAAAGGAGACTTATGAAATGTTAGGATAAAATAAAAATAATTATACTTTTAAATTAATTAATTAAATGAAAATAAATTATATTTTCCAAAAAAACAATCAATTTTTTACTAATAACTAAAAAATAAATATTTTCAAAACCATCTCAAAAAACAACTCCATAATAATATTAAAATGATGATTTTTAAATTAAAATTAGTTTCATTGACCAAAAATTTTATTTTTTTTAAAATTAATCATAAATTATTCACATAAAATGTAATAAAAATCATTATTCATGAGAACATATTTTTGATGCATAATATTAATTTATTAAAATTTAATACATATTAATAATGAAATAACCAATAAATTTTAACTAAATGAAACATTGATACTATTTTTAATTTTATTATTCATTTTCATTATTCTAATTTTATAGTTATTTTTTAAATCTCATATATAAATATAATTTTTACTTTATGTTTTTTCTCTTAATGCTCAATGTTACTTTTTAAAGGGGCTACTGATATTATTATTATTATTTTTAATATAGTATTGGTGTTAAATTCTCCATCATTTATTTAAATATCATCAACATAATTTTTTTATCTAGATAATGATGGTTAAAAAAATAGAATAACATTTTGTTGAAAACCCACATCATTCAAAGGATTAAATAGCATTTAATTGAAATAGGGAATTGGGAATCATTGATGATACCTAAAATAACACATAACTAGGTTCCCAATGAAATATAATATAAGAAACAAGTTAAAACATTGATATATAAAAAAAATATAACTTCAAGAAATTAATTTGGAATGACAGAGAACTTGTTATTAGGAATGTTAATTCCCCAAAAATATCACTTAGTGTGTTGTTGTAACATCCCAACTGGGGTTCCATGCAATAGTTCCCCGATCCGGTTCAACACATGACCTCAAGCGCTCTTCCACTTATTCTAGAGGCTATTGACTAGCAATGAGGATCTAGAAAGTTATTCATGGGGAGACTATACCATCATTTTTCATAGTATAATACCAACATAAATAAATAAGAAAATGAGGAATCATATAAAACTAGAAAAATAATAATGTCACAAGATTTACAAACTCGAATTATAATAGTCAACTGAATGGTAAATCATTCTATTAAAATATTAGAATCATGTGTCTATAATGAAACTGAATGTAAAGACACTACGACTCCCAAACGGGTCCAGAACAATGTTAGGTTCCCTCCTCCAAGCTCCATCCCCAATTAGCCACCTATCCCAGGGCCTTTCCAATTATATAGAATTACAAAAATACAACCTATTCAAGTACCAATCTGGAAATCAGAAGATGGTGTGAGTACAAATCTATAGAACACCACTAATGGGGTCTTAAGCTAGTCAAATAAAAGGACAGTTCATGCAGTTCTATAAGGAAATAAGTAAAATTATTTAAAAAACAGTTTATCACATTTTTATCTATTCTTATCTAACTACACTAACTCCAAGGTTTCCAAGGATACACATACTTCAATACTAGAAACATATCATAATATATTCCAATGTTTTCTCTAGGTTATACCATATCTTAATACCTACTTCTATCTGAATCTCAATGTATTCAAGGTGCTATGATATCTCAATATCTGATTCGACACATGTCAGATTTCGAATATTGTCACGTGAGGCTATAACCTGGAGTGCCATTATTTTTATTCATTAATTTCTCATTTATCAGACATAATGACGAAGTTAAGAACATACCGAAGGTAATTAAGATTACCCTGATACCATTATTACACCTCAATAGAATTACCATGTTCCTATTCACATGACTCATAAGCATAATGACCATGTCACCATGTATACATCTCAACTAAGAATGACCATGTTCCCATTCCCTTTACTCATATTATGATGACCATATTACAAATTGCACTTCTCAATTTAGGATGAACATGTACCCATTATTTAAAACATAATTAATTTTCCAATTAATTATCCACCCCAACCCCGTTATTAATTCAACAATTAGTTAAACACATCCAAACCAATAGTTAACCCAACAATAAACTAAATACCAAAATCCCGTTAATTAAATCATTAAAAAATTAACCAACACCACAAATCCTCTCCCATAATTAATTATCAATTACTAAATATCTCATTTTAACACTAAAATATTCCAATTTTATCCTATATTTAATTATCTAGATCATAATCTCAAAAAACATAATTAATTCCCAATTAATTATCTCAACTTCACCAATTCAATTTCTCATAATTAATTTCCCAATTAATTATCTCGATTACCACCCTTACATCTTATAAAAAATTTTCCCCAAATTAATTATCTAATAGGGGGTACTTTAGCCCCATGATTAATTCCCAAAATAATCACATATTTCAACAACACAATAATAACTCAATTGGTCAATCTAATTAACCCAATTCAGTGAAATCAATGGCCAAATGGTGATATAAATTCTAAAATCTTGCATATACATATCAAATTCAAGAATATAGAGAGTACATATAGACCACCTATCAAGATTCATTGATGGATGTTTCCCTATGTAAATCCCTAAAATCCAAGCAACATAATGACATTGATATGTGTTCCAGATCTAAATCCCAGAACAAAATCATGATTAAAGACATCAAGATATCATAAATATAGATCTAGATCCTCAATAATAGATGAATATCTCACCACATAGGATTAGATCAAAAGAATCATAGGATATATTCCATGAAAAGATCATGTAAAGAGAGAAGAAAGAATGGGGAACGCTTCCGGAAGAAATCCACCTACCGGGAGAGGAGTTGATATCTAATTCCGGCTTTGAAAATCAATGAATGGTGTTTTTAAGGATGTGAAATCCCTCCATATCTATGTTAGAACCTTAAATTATGAATAGGAATGTAAATTACTATGTTAGGTCTACATAGGAGGTAAACAAGTCATATAATTATGAAACAAGTGAGATACAACATTTTAGGATCTCACAGTCATGCCTCACATAGTTTAGTCACATGGTTATAAAATAAATGCACTAACCATGTGATAGGAACTACTTCAAAGGGGAACTATACATGGATACCTCACATGACCTCTCATTCTTTTCTTTAATCATGTTAAAGCTACAACCTCAATGACCAGAGGTCACACAACTTCTCCTAGGATGCCGCACTATTTGTACAAAATGTGCACCAACAGTGAACATACAATTTTCCCCAAAGATTTCATAGACATCACCAAAATTAACCCAATACATAACATCCATAAATGGTTCATATATAAAATAAAGTACCTGAAATTGTGCATGTAATAACTCCAAAAATAGTGGGAATCTTATAAAATCCCAACGTTAAAAAATATGGTCCTCGAGATACACATGATAGCCTCTCTAATATTCTGAGGTAATAATATTGGGCCATTGATCCCTCATATCTGCTTCTATTTCCCATTTTTACATGCACAAGTCTATGTTTCCATAACACACAAACTAACAGTATAGTCCTTCCATGAAACACTTTCTCATTGTGATCCAACACATGTATCTGATGCTCCTCAATGGACGCATCTATCTCAATATCAACCTCATTCACATCGATCACATTAGAAGGGATAGGATGATACCACTGGTGTTTTTATACAAGAAAAACATAATGCAAATCACTATATCTCTATGGAAGAGCCAATCAGTACGTCGTCGGCCTGATTCTCTAAACTATCTCAAAAAGTACAACAACCCTAGGAACCAACATACCATGCCTTTGTATCCTACAATGATTCTATAGAGACAAATTCTTGACATACAAGGATGTTAAATCATTTTAGATTAATATTCAATATGTTACAATAATAAATTCTAGAAGATCGTAATATTTTAGTGTGTTTGGAAACATGGAAACAAAATCTACTATATCGGTGAAAGATATTTCAACATCTCTGATAATGACCTCCACCATTATTACTTCAAACAAGAACCCTTCTTCATAACATGGGGAAATGAATCATATTAATGGGGTGAGCTAAAATTATCAGAAAGGGAATGTAATTAAGATATGTATTCATAATCACGAGCATAATGGTATGATAACATGATCATGAAAATAGAATGTCATACCCTACATAAAAAATATTCTATAAATGAATCTTGGGATAAATAATGGATGTTGATAAGACATGAATCATAAGGAAATATATTACATAGGTCTAGAAATCCTAACATAGGATTAAAACATACAATTGTGCTAGACCCATAAGCATATACTGATTTCCATAGTAGTCAAGGGATCACTACCAAGACAGTCTTAGTAGTATGAATTCACATCTATATACAATCTTATTTATCATGGTTCACTTACATGACTATCTTAGTAGCATGAGTTTACTCCTCACACAACATTAGTAGTCATGGTTCACTCCCATGGACATCATAGTACTCAATGTTCACTCCCAATACCATCTTCATTTATCTCATGAGATATAAATATTTACTCAATTTATTGGAGGCATATATATGTCACATTCGTACCATAATTGAATCATACATACATAAATAGCAAGATCACAAATGATAACATAATAACCCTATAAATTAAATTTCAATCATAAATTCATAATCATATCATAACCTGTAGAAAAGATACAGGTTTCATAATCATTTAATAAAATGAATAACCCATGAAAAGAATAGGTTTTCTTAAACACCATGCCATTAAAAAATAAATTATTTGAAGAAAGTATATGAATGGTATTCTTGCACTATAAAAACGTATGTCATCATAACTTGGGAATTATTTTGAAATATCACTAGTAAAATTAATTTTACAAATAAATAACCTTTTAAAACATAAATCATTTTCAAAAACCATTTTATTGAAAACACATTTACATCATATAAAGGATTCATGAATATTAATTAAAATACATATTGAGGAAATTATATTGTCTTTGCGGAAATAGTTTTATTTTCATAATAGGTCATGAAATTTTTCAAAGAATACTTTTTATTTAAAAACTTAAGATGTAATCATTTAGGGTAATAATCAAGGAAATAAGTTTTTATGAAAGATTAAAAATCCGTTCATTCCATATATGTTATAAGAAAACATTCTTCTTTTACTTTTACTCGAAAATTCAAAAAGCACATTGATTGGAAAGAAAAATGTTTCCATTCAAATCGTGTAGTAAAAATTCAAAATGGGTAAAAATTTCATTAAAAATCCATAGGAGTATAATAAAACATTTTATGAATTTCATTAGACAACATGGACATGGTTTATTAATATTACCCAACAGAGACTTAAAAGGAAACAAACAAAAATATGGAATAGATTGTAAAATCACATTATACTCAATAGAATCATTTGACACATGTAAAAATAAAATTATATTAAAATAAAAATATCATAATATTCTCGATAAGACTCATAAAATACATTCATGGGTATTATACATACCCTGTAGAAGAAACATGTAGTGTATGAGGCATGTGTCTCAAAAAATTAAATGAGAGACCAATATAACACCTTATATAAAACCATAAAAATAATTCATTTTGAGATAATTATAATTATATTAATTAGAGTAATATAATTTTATTTATAACCCTTGATATACATACAAGTAAATATATAATATAATACCAAGATTACTAAAGTGGAGAAAGGATTAATTCTTTAAACATTCAAAGCTTCTCTTTTCACTTTGAAAAATTAAATAACATTTCCAATATCATAAATATAATCATTAAATACCATAATGATAAATATAGTAATGGTATAAAATATAATAGAAGAATTAAATACACCATCCACAAGAAGCATGGAGTGAACAGGACTTCTATCTCATGAAAATTAGAAGTGAGACGAATCCCCTTACGTTACGTTGGAAACTCTCTATATGTATCTAAAACCCATATATAATAGTTTTAAACATATTTTTAAATTATACAAGAATAATAATAATAATATATATTATATAATATATTATTCATTTATGGATTTATAATGCGCATTTATTAATAATTTTCATGTTAAATCAACATTTCAGGTAATAATCGCTTTCTTTATCATATGTGTTCTGACTTGTTAGTTTTGATCGTATTACGTAGATCATGATTTAATTACATCCAGAATGTATAACACTATTTTTATATCATTTATATTCATAATATAAATATATTATATAGAGTTATATATGAAATTAAAAACACTGTTCATGGAGACGATATGTCTTATGTATGCATGAACGTTGTTTCCATTTTCTTATTTTGTTGACTGAAAATAATTGAAGGGTATATATGTACACACAAATATATATATATATATATATTATTATATAATATTTTTCATACTTTTTAATAATATATATTTATATGTATATATTTTAATCATCCTTGAATGGTTATTGTGGAAGATGCATCTCATCACGTCGTGTAAACGGTAAGCCGCACGTGTGCATGAGTGATGATTACATTAAATATTTATAAATATTATAGATGGAATATGAATTATAAAGAAGGAATATATTTTAATCATTAATATTAATAGAATTTATATTCATTTTCATAACAATATAAATAATGTATACATGAAAAACAGTTTACACCACGAAGTGAAGACGGTAAGTCGTATGAACACACCCACGGTGATATTGTTGTTTGTAGGATGGGTAAAATTAAGAATATGGTTTTACCATAATCATAATAACATATAATAATATATTTTATGCTGGATTTATTTATTTATTGGGGAAACAAAATAGAATTAAGAAATAGTAGAAGAAAACTCATTTGAAAGGGGTGAAAATGATTACCTCTATTTGGGTATCACCTTTTGATTTGTAAAAAACTAATATTTAGGATGGATTTAGGACCGAAGTGTGGACTAGAAAATCTATTGAGGGATGTTTTGAGAGAAAAAATGTAGGGTTTGGATGATCCATATTTCTTTAGATGTGTCAATTAAGGTGAATGGGAAGTTCTTTATTTAAGAGAGGGGAGGAGAAATTTAAGAAACACTTAAAATATCAAATTAATGTCATTTAATTTTCAATTTAAAATGAATAAAAAGTGAGTTTATTCTAGGATTATATTATTATGGGTCTCATTATCATTTTATATTAAAATTTTTACACTTTAATGTTAAAAAAATTAATCTTATTGTCTGGATTCAACCGTTATATAGGCAATTTAACTTTTACTATGACAATATTAATTTTTATACAATAGGATTTATATATTTACAATAAAAATCCAAAATAACTATAATTGGATCATTTATGGTATATTTAGTAATATCCATGTTATTTGGATGATCCTTATATTTTTATGGATTATATAACATTTAACACAATTTTATTATTTTTAAAGTATCATTATTATCAATTTTGATACTATTGATTATTTTCATTTTTAAAATATATATAACACACATTATAACATCTGTCCAATACATCAAATATGTCACTAATATGTATACAGTTTATATAATATTATTGTATATCCTTAATTATGTCAAATTATATTTATTTTAATATTTTTCATATCATTTATTTGATATCTTAATTAATTAAACTATAACTACATTATTATTGTACAAGAATTTAATTATGTTATATATTCTCTAAAAATTAAAAATAAATTATATTGATGAATATAAATCTATTATATTTCATATTATTTATTATAGTATAATTTATATTTTTTAAAAACCTATATAAAATATTAATCTTTTACAAAATTGTGAATATGACACGTTTAACTTTTCTTGAAATAAAATATAATAAATGTGGTAATCTTACAAATGTGAATAAAAAAGGATCATATTTTCGACATATTGTTTATTTGGGAAGAAATTAATATGTATCTCATAAATTTGGACAAATTTTTGGGTTAATATATGTTATTATAATATTATTTTTCACTTTAATTACCCTATTTACTTTTAAAGGATGAAATAAAATTCAAAATTTTCTATTCTAAAAAACAAAAAAAAAATTGGTCCTATATGAACAAAATTTTCCTACATAATACAACCAAGAAGTTCTATTTTCAAAATTTAATTCATAGAATTATTAAAATTACATTTCTTGTTAATCTTGTAAATGTTGCAAGAAGGTGTATATGAGAGACTTTCAAAAGCTCAATAATTTTTTACATCTAATTATATTATAAAAATGATTCAAATGTCCTAAATTTTATAAATATATTAATTACAAATCTATTATGACAATAAAATTAATCTAAATTTAAAAATATTATTTAGAAGAAAAATTATATTCTTAACAAATATGCAACATTTTTCACTATTCTTCAATAATTAAATCATTTCATAAAAATGAAAGTGTTTTACCCTAATATAATTTTGGTGTTATGAATTAAAAAATTAAGATTATTTTATCATATTTAATTTACAAATGATTCTGAAGATAATTTCATTATTAAAAGCAGTTCATTCAAGAAAATAATGTTTTTAACAAAGAATGACTTTACTAAAATTCTTATCTTTCATTATCTGTATGTTTTATTTATATAAAACAACTGTAGAAAATATTTGTATTCATATTACTATGTATAATATAAATGTTATGATTATATAATTTAATTTTATTTATATTTATATATATACATTTCATATAAACTCAGTTTTGTGTCCATAGTAATCCATGTTGGTGTTTCTTATAGCGCAAGCCATGTTGGTACTGTGTGTAGCACAAGAAAAGTTAGTAATGTATGTGAAAGTAATGTTTGTAATTGTGTTTAAATATATATTTATATAAATAACTATTTAAAGTGTTTTGTGAAATGAAAATTACCAAAAAGTTAAAATAATTCAAAAAAACATATCACAAAATCTAGGTGTGTTACATTCTACCGCCCTTGAAATGAATTTCTCCCTCAAAATTCATATGGGATGTAAAATGTTTAATACTATATATTTTCATTCATAAAATCCCACATAATAAAAATTTATACTAAAACATCTTTTAAAAAGAAGAATTTGGAACGATAATAGTTACCTAATGTAACATATAGCTGAGCTTTCAAGTAAGAGAACATAGGTTGGGAGTGAAGACAGGACACGAAGGAAAATGATAAATATGTTTAGGGAGTGATTGAGGTCATCAATAAAAAACATGAAAATGATAAAAATAAATTTTAGGGCCTTGAATTCATAAATCCACTACGATCTAGAAGCTGTTGGTTAAACAAAATATAAGGTATTAAGAAAATTTTTGTTTGAATAACTTTCAAAACGTTGAGTAAATCAAGATTAATTTAGGTAAACATAATTACATTCTATATTTTTTCTTTGGAAAAAATTATAATACATCCATTACCTCTGGGAATGAATGTACATATGTTATCTTTGATGATTAAGTCACAAAAATACGTTTTTAACAGATCTTCAGGCCCATAAAAGAATAAAAAGTCTAACTATTTTTCTCAATAAAAAAAATCAATAAGCATTAATCTATAAAAATAAAAGTAACATTACATGTTCAACAATAATAATTATTCATCAAAAATAATTAAACATTAACCAAGATTTCATGTTGGCCAGTGGTTGGCTTGCAACCCATGTCGTTCGTCGGTCATGGGTTCAACACCCACAGCATTGTTGGACATGATTGGTTATCACCCAACATACACGATGTCCTTATTTTAAAACCATACTAATATAATATTTATGTTTAATCAAATAAAAACATGGTAACTCAGTTATTATCATTTTAACTAATGTTTTCATCATAAATCTAGTGCAAAAACACTTCCTCTAAAGTTTAACTTAAACTTTTCACTAGCATTTATTTTAATAAACCGTCTCATAGATGTGAAAAAAATCTAAAACATTACAAAGAGTGTCAAAAAATCAGATTACCATTTATTCCCTTGTATATCACAACGTAACTCTTGGTGTTTACATTCCAAACATTTGAATATTGTCATAATATATTCTCTTGAAAAATGGTAACAACATAAATTAACATATATCATTTGGTAAAACATGTTTGCTTTCATTTTTTAGATGGATACTAAATATATTCCTTAAATAAAAGAATTTGTAAACTTCATCCATTAAAACATATTATACCTTGACAAAAATTCCTTATTTATTTCCAATGTAATTTTTATCATCCAATTTAATAATTCATATCAAACAAATCATTATCTATACAACATTATTATTACATAAAGAGCATATTAATTGTTATCTTTCCCATAATCATAATTTCACTATCCCATATTTAGTCCATCATATCCATTCAATATATTTATGTAAATCCACAGTGAAAAATAGATAATCTAATCTATCCTTATATATTTCATAAAAATTACATCAATAATTCCTTTTCAATTATTGGCATGGAAAAGGTCCTTCCTTGACATAGAAGTAAAATCTTAGGTCAGGTCATTGAGTTGGGTAATGCCCATGTTCTCCATAGATAATCCATGGAACTCCATGAAATCTGGTCACTCAATGATCCATTTCCCACACAAATAACATCTTACCCTCTGTTTTAGGTATTCCTCAACATTCTAAATTTTCAGTTCTTATTGACATGTAGAAAGCATAATATTCTATACCATGTGATTCATACCAAGTGAACATTCATAAAATCCCATATTTTTTTTATTTTACGACTTAGGAATACCACAAATATTCACCTTGTTACTCATATATCTCGATAGATACTTAAGTATAATCATTATATCCTTCTCTCTAGTAATTACAAAATTTCGTTGTCCACATTCCCCAATTTGTTCTTCAGTTTCAATGATAACCCATTTCCTTCTAGTTACCGCCATTTACTAAAACCAGAAAGTATAGTGTAATAAATAATTATAATAATGAGGAACCACATAATAATAAAAGTCCCTTAGATGATATCAATCTTACGAAACCATCTTTAATATCAGACACCATATCATCACCCTTAGTTATTCATAGCCAACTTCTCTTATAATCCTTTATAATAAGTCATGAAGAGTTTATGAATTTTCAAGGCATATCCCCTAGGAGTTTCATGACTGGTGTGCAGCAAGGCCTCTTGTCATGTACCGAATTATCTCATGTCAAGCCAAGAACATCTTTTCAGATTTGATGCTATGTGATACATATGGGTCAGAGTCACATCCACATTTTGTATATATATCGGGATGTAGTTATAGGATAATAATTACTCTTTCATTTACCAAAATTCCAATACATTTCCGTAAACATTAACTCATCTTTATACTCTCCTTAAGGATATCCATATTCATATCCTTATAAATATCACATGGGATCTCACAAAACATTATGCATCCTTATTTCCAAAGGTCGACTAAAATATTCCTCTAATAACAACAATATTGACCCAATAATTACATTCATGTATATTAGATAATTTTAGATGAATATTTATTATATTACAATAATACATTTCTGAGGACCACAATAGTTTAGTGCCTTTGGAAACAAGTAAACAAAATCTACTATCCTGGTGAAATATCTTTCAATATATCCAACAATGATCTCCACCTTTATTACTTCCACCTAAAACCATTTTGCGTAACCTTGGGAAAGGAAACATAAGAAATTGGTGAGATCAAATGCTAAGTAAGGGTAAGAAAAAGAGATATGTAAAGATAATAATGATCATAACGATATGAAAATATGGTCATGAAAATAGAAGATGATTCCCTGTATAATAATGATTATATACATGAATCATGTCATAAATAATGGTAGTTCATAAAACAATAATCATTAGGAAATAAATAACATCGGTCAATAATGCCTTAAATTGGAATAAAACATGGAATTATGGCAGACACATAACTATATATGAATTTATATAGTAGACATGTCTATCACTTGCAAGACCATCTTAGTAGTATGGGTTCACTCCCAATACAATATTTGGAGCCATGATTTACTACCATGTCCATCTTAGTAGCTTGATTTCACTTCTTATACCATCTTTGTAGTCATGGTTAACTAACATGGACATCTTATTAGTAAATGATAAGTCCAAAGACCATATTAATTTGTCTACTATGATATTAATCTTTACCCAATGCATTTGATGGTGATATTACTCCCACCCATCTCATAATTAAATCATACTTACATGTGATGAAATATCATAAACAATTGAATCATAACCCATGAAGGAAAATGGGAATCATAAAGGTGTATTCAAGTCACAACATGTGGAAAATAAATAGGTTTATTAATCATTAAATAAAAATCATATCCTATGAAAATAAGAGTGTTTCTTAATCATCATACCATCAAAACAAAAGCAATTCAGATAAATAATGGGAATTGTATTCATGAACTATAACAGTGTGTGTATTCATATGTGGGAAATAAAAATGAAAGGTCACATAGAATATGAATTTTCATTATAATATTTTTTTAAACATTAAAAACTTAATATAACTTTTCATTGAAACCACAATGAAATAATATAAAGGAATCATGAAGATCATTTAAAACAGTTTTGGGGAAAATATTCTTTCCTTACTGAAATAGTTTCATTTTAATAAAATTTCATACACTTGTTAAAGGAATAAATTTAATTTTATACTAAACATGTATGATTTAAGGTACAGCTTCAATAAAATATGGTTATTTGAAATCATAAAAATGTTTTCATGTCGTATGAGTTAAAATAGAACATTCTTCTCGTACTTTAATAGAAAAGTCAAAATGTAATTTTTTTGGAAAAGGAATTAAATATTCATTTATAACCATGTAGTAAAAAGTAATAAATGGGTAAAAATGACAGTAAACCTACATATTATAATACTAAACCATTTTATCAAAATATTTTTAGAAAACATTTACATGAATGATAAATATTAACTAATAAAGATTTAAAATGAAAATATCCCAAATATGAAATTGATTGTGAAATCACATTACAATTAATAGAATCGTATTCCCCATTTAAAGAAAGTAAATTATATGAATATTACGATATCATAATATTCTTGATAAGACTCCTAAAAAACATCCATGTGAAATATATACATCATGAAGAAGAAACATGTAGTGTATGAGGCATGCGTTTCAAATATATAAAGGTGGGACAAAAATAACCCCTTACATAAAACCTTAAAATGATTAATTTTGAAAACATTTGAAAGAAATTAAAAATATTCATCATATTTTATTTATAATAATTTATATAAATATAAATAAATATTTATGGTAACACCAATAAAATTGAAATGGTGAAAGGATTAATTCTTTAAACATTTAATGCCTCCCATACATCATTGAAAATTTTAATAATATTTGAAATATAACAAAATGAATATTAAATTCCAATTAATATAAACAAATTGATGATTTAAAATGTAACAATAGATGTAAATACACAACAAACAAGAAACTGGTTGTGAACATGTCTTATTTCTCACAAAAATTAAAAGTGAGACAGATTTCCCTTACCATAAGTCTGATACTCTTCATATGTGTCTGAAAATCATGTATATTGGATTTAAAATTATTATTCAATTATAAATGAATAATAATATTATTTATGAAATCATATATGATTCTTTTATTGTTTTATATTACTCATTTATTAATAATTTTCCATTTAAAACAATATTTCAGGTAATAATCACTTTCTTTATCATACATGTTTTGACTTGTAATTCTTGGTCATATTACATAGATCATGATTTTAATACATAAATAATGTATAACATGATTTATATATAATATATATTCTGAATATATATATATATATATATAATAGAGATATATATGAAGTGGAATATATTGTAAATGGATATGGTAGACCATATGTACGAATTAACACGGTTTCAGTTTTCTTAACGTATTGAATGGAAGTAAGTGAATGAGATATATGTATATATATATATTATTATAGTAGAATAATTATATCATATAATATATACTTATTAATAATTTTTATTTTTTATAATCATCCTTGAATGATGAATGTGGATGTTGAATCTTGTCGCGTCGTGGAGACGGTAAGCCATACATACACATGAGCAATGATATCGTTTAATATTGGTAAAGGGTAGGGAATTTGATGGAACATAATTATACAGAAAAAATAGTATGTAATATTTATTATTTAAAACCTTTATATTCATCTTCAAAACCTTATAAATATTTTATATATGAAAAACAGTTTACACCACAACGCGGAGACGATAAGTCGTACGAATACATGCATGCAGATTTTGTTTTTCATATGATAGTTAAAAGGAGGAATATGTTTGTTCCATAATAATACATACATCACATGATATATTATATTTGGGATTTATTACATTTGTATTTTAAAAAATATAAATTAGATGTATAAGAAGAAAATAACATTCAAATATGTTATAAAACAATTACCTCTTCTTGGAGTATCTCCTTTTTGATTTGTATGAAAAAACTAGATAGGATGGATTTAGGACCGAATTATGTCATCCAGGATGTTGTGGGGGTGTTGGTAGTGAAAATGGGAAGATATTGTCTGATTAATGGGGATTTAAAGGTGTTAATTAAAGAGATGGGGATGTTTTTTTCTATAAGAGGGGGGAGGAGAACTTTAGGAATCTCTTAAAATATTAAATTAATTTTAAATAACATTTAATTAAAAATGGATCAAAAGTAAATTTAATCTAGTATGAGAAGATTATAGGTCTAAATGTCATCAAAATATTAATATTATATATGTTTAGGTTGTAACATTGACTTTATAGTTTGTCTTTAACCTGTAGTTAAAAAATTATCTTTTACCGTGACAACATGTATTTTCAATCAATATGGTTAATATAGTTACAATAAAATTTTAAAATAATCCCAATTGGATCATTTATGAAATATTTGAAAATATCCATGTAATTTGGGGAAAAAATTTATTTTTTGTAATTTTATAACATTTAATACAATATAATTTAGTTCAAAGTATTATTTATATCAATTTTAATAATATTCAATATTTTCATTCTCAAAAATATCAAACCATCATGATAACTTCAATAAAATAATTTCAATATGTCACTAACATGTTTATGTTATCTATAAAATTCATGGATGTTATTAATTTAGTCAAATTATGATTATTTTTATATTTATAATATCAATTATTTGACATTTATATTAAATAAATAATAATTGTATCATTATTGTACAATACATTAATTATAATACATATTCATCAAAAAAAATTAATTATCATGATGAAGATAAACTTCTTATATTTAAAATGTATAATTATAGTTTAATATATCTTTTGTATGAACCTATAATTAAAAATATTTTTTTAATAAATTTTGAATAAGACACTATCAACTCTTATTTAATTTAAATATAATAAATGTCATAATCTAACACTAGTGTCTTAAAAAGGAGCATATTTTATGCCTATGTTTGATTTGGGTTAGAAAAAAATATCAAATGAAATTAGGACATGTGATAGGGTACTTTTATATTATTAAAATATTTGTTAACTTTAATTAACCTGTTTACTTTTAACCAAGGTAAATAAAATACAAATTGTTACTATTTACCAAAAAATATATTCTATTAGGGAAAATTTTTCATAAAAAATACTACCATGTATGTCTATTTTTGAAATTCAATTCCCATAAGCGGTAAAATTGCATTTTTTGCTAATCCCGAAAATTTGACTAAAGGTGGGTAAAAGTGGCATTTGAAGGACCGATAATTTTGAATATCTAATTATATTTAAAAAATGATTCTAGTGAACTAAATTGGATTAATATATTGATTAATTTATTTTATGACTTTTGAATAAATTTATATTTAAAATAATTATTCAAATGAGAAATTCATTTTTTAAATATTATGTAGTATTTTTCACTACTCATAAAAAATTGAAACATTTTGGAAAAATACCAATGAATCCCCCTAAGAAAATTTAGACATTTTGAATTCTAAAATGAAGTTTATTTTATCATATATAATTTCTATGTGTACCTGGAATTACATTCATTATTAGATGTGGTTCATTCATGAAAATGTTTTTTTAATCATAAAATGGCTTTCCCAAAAATCATATATTTAATTATGAATATGTTTTATTTATATAAATCATATGTAGAAAATATTAATATTAATATAACTATGTTCAACTTTCGGATATAATTATGTAATATAATCAATTATTTATTTAATGTTGTTCTATAGAAACTCAGTGTTGCATGAATGGTACACCAAGTTAGTGTTTCTTATAGTGCAAGCCAGGTTGGTATTGAAATAGCACAAGACAAGTCAATATTTTGTGTGAATGAAATGTATGAAATTTTGTTTTAATATATATATATATATATAACTATTTCATTTCTCAAAAAAATATATATAACTATTTCATGTGTTTCATGAAATGAAAAATAACAATTAGAAAAAATAATTAAAAAAATAATTATTCAGAAAATCTCTAGGTGTTATCGACCCAACCTAGGTAACACCCAATAGAATACATGATCACCCTCCATAAACTCTAGGGGTCATATATTTCTTTCAATATATGACATATATCTACGCTAGGACATAGCCCTTTATTTTCGAATCAATTATACCTTCTCGGATGTGTCCTGCATGGGACTCAGTCCCAAATACTCTGAATCACCAACCACCATCTAGCATAGCGGTGATCTTCATAGACTACCATAAAGAACCTCATTTGGTGCCATCTATATAGTTCCCTAATAAGAGTTGTTATAGGATAACTATACTAAAGACAAGTGCTTTTCCCAAGATCCACCGAAGTCAAGAACACATGCTTGTAGCATATCATCATGCACCTATATAGTATGTTCCAACATCCTATCTATCGGTGGGTGTAAATACATACTCAATAATACCTTGTTCCAAGAACTTTAGGAAAGGCCTCCTAGATGCGTGAAGTGAAGCGTGTATCATGGTATGAAACTACATTTTGTGGCACTCCATTCCAACAAATTATCTCCCTAATGAACAGTTTTCCTAGCTATTATCCTGTAAAGGATTCACTTATATTTATGAAATGTGCTATTTTAGTTATTCAATACATAATGAACATAATATAATCATTATTCCTAGGCATCTTTTGGAGACCCATCACAAAATATATAGTCACATCATCCCACATCCATTCCGGAATAGGTAACAATTTTGGTAAAACTACATGTCGTTGATGCTTTTCCTTCACATTCTTATAGGAGATGCATCTTTTTCAAAACCCAACTATCTCCTTTTTCTTTCTTGGACCCCAAAACTAGAGTTTTATGTAAAATTGTATTTTTGATACACCTATATGCACCAAAAAAATTTGGAAATAAATTCCAACATGAAATCCTCTCCCATGCTCTTAGGTACCAAAACTCGATTCATCACACATAATATATAATCTTCATATATCTACCAATTTGAAGATGTCTCCCTACCTTCAACGCATTCCATCAATGTTGTGCTCTGTAGTTCCTCATACTTTATATCTCTTATCCGTATCAAAAGTTTAGACTCCACTGTAATTGAATCCAGATTCATTTTCTTCTGACTCTCATGAACGACCACATTTATTTCAGTCAGTAAGGTCATCATATTCTACTCTACAATAGACAACTGAACCATTCGAGTATGTGTTTTTCTGATCAAGGAATTAACTACAATATTTTCCTTCCCATGAATATATTCCAATTCAAAATATAAAGACTAAATATACTCAACCCATCCACACTACCAAAGATTCCAATAATGATGTGAAATGATATTCTTCATGTTCTTATGATTTGTATTGACAGTAAATTTTATCAGAAAAGATAGATTCATCAATACTTAAGAGTATAAACCACTACTACCAACATGAGTTCTTTATTTAAGAAATTTTGTTCATGAGGCCTCAATTATGGATACCCATGCTCCACAACTTGATCTCCCTACATCATCAAATCTAGAAGTCCTGTCTTAGAAGCAGTATAATAAATCATATACTCATCACCTGACTCATGTAGGATCAAAATTGGTTTCAATTTCAAGCACTTATTCAACTATTGAAAAACTATATCACAAGCCTGTTACCATTAAATCATTATTAATTCGTTGGTAAAGCCCAAAAGAGGTACTGGAAAACTAGAAAATTATATTATGAATCTCCTGTAATATCCAGCTATTCCTAGGAAGCTCCTAATATCAAAAAAAATTATTGCACTGCTCCCAATAAACTAATGCTAGAACCTTATCTTAGTCTACTAACACAATTTCATCTAAGATGGTGTTCCCCATGAAGTGTACCTAATCAATCCCAATCTGACACTTAAATAGCATGGTGTATAAACGTCTCTCTAATAGTGTACTTAGGATGATATAATGATGTTGGAAATGATCGTCATGAGTCTTAGACAACAACAAGATGTTAGCCACAAACACAACCATAAACAGACCTAGATTTAGATGAACGATCCTACTCATCAAATCCATAAACACTACTGGTGTATTTTTTTAACCCAAATGGAGTTACGGAAAACACATAAAGGCCATACCTTCTTCTGAAAGTTGTCCTTAGTAAATCTGAAGTTCGTACTGTCAACTTATGATATGCTAATCTCAAATAAATCTTCATGAACAAACAAAATCCCTTAAATTGGTCAAACAGATCATTGATACATGAAATACGATATCAGTTCTTCACATTCATTTTGTCCATCTTTTGGTAATCGACATATAAGCACAAAATCCCATCATATCTCTTTACAAACAAAATAGGTGATCCCCAAGGCAACGTACCTGGACTGTTAAATCCCATATCCTCCAACTCCTCCAACTGAGTTTAAAGCTCTTGAAGTTCTCTATATTATGTTCTTTAAGTTGGAATAGATACTTGCTTAGACCCCAAAATGAGCTCAAGAGTGAATTCCCCATCTCTCTCAGGAAGTATCCAAGAAAATTCTTTATGAAATACATCCTGAAATAGTTCCACTACTCAAAGAAGGATATATTTCCTCACACACACATCATCAAATAAAAGGATGAAAACATGGGTTGTGCACAATCCAAGTTTCCAAGTAATTGGCCCTTCCTAGCCCACCTATATATCCCACTCTCCGAGAAGAATATATCGGTCACCCTTTGGAGACCCAGATGTCACTATCATATAGTAACAGTCAATGAGGGATTGGTATTTGACAAGCCAGTCCATAGCCATAATTAGGTTCAAACCCATCATATCATGAACATATAAATCCCATATTAAATGAAATTCCTCGAAATTTAGTGAACATCCCTTGAGAAGATAGATATCTCTAGAATTTACTCCTAATGATGTATCTATATTCATTACCACACTCACAAAATGCACTGTCAGGATCAAACCCTAAACATGTTTTGTAGATATATTGGAATGATAGAAACTCATATCAAACAGGTCACTAGATAATGTAGAATCTACAAGAATACTACCTCTCACATTGTATGGTATTTCCATGATATCCACAAGTATATGTTTTACTTAATGTAACTGTGTTTCCTCTCTTCCCTTTGATGATGTATGACTCCCCTAAGTAACACCACTCTACGGATGTAAAAGATCCTACATAGAAGCATCATGTCCACTCCCTATACCCCCACCACTAGTAGAAATCCAACATCCTTCTCTATTTGGTGTATAAGATCCTCTTCCCATATTATTCCACTACCGATATTATCCTTCAGTGCCACTCTATCTCTATGGCCTGTAGAATTTCGGTATAAGTCCCATATTACTGCAAGATCGACAATGTACTGGTGGTTGGAAACAATTTCGACGATAGTTTCCCTACCCAAAACATTGATGAAAGATCACCCCAATAAGATCATGTCCCGCAATCCCTCATGTTTCTATATTAATATTCCCATTTACATAGTTAATGTATTCATAATGGTTCTTCATTCTCTTGAGTTCTCACCCACAACTCATCTAGTAACCACTACATACATGTCATTGGAATCCCCCATCAAGTTGTATTCAACTATGGGATCCTAATTCACCACATCTGTAAACTTCTTTCACCTGAATATATTCACCTGTGACATAATATAACACTTAGTTCCATCCTATAAACGTTTTACCATTGCTGCCTCATCTCCAATGAAATATTGGGAAAATAATTGCAAATATATGTACCATAGAACATTTTCTATCACCAACGTAGTCCCCTATTTTGGATGCATGAACTCTGTAGCTTTTTATTGTTCTAGCATCCATGGGTAAAAGTGTCCCATGAAGCTCTCCAAGATGTTCTTCCAGGATATACTTTTAGTCTTCCTAGTTCACACCTAAATATCCATCCAGAGCTTCACTGATCCCTATAGCATAAAATTAGACTACATGAACCTCCTCCAAGCAAGAGTCTATAAATTGGAATGTATTGTCTCTATGGAATCAATCCATAATTCAGTTCCCTCATGTCGACCCTCTCTAGTAAACGTCGAAGGGTGTTGCAACAGAAACTCCCTTCTCAGTAGAGACCCAATTTTCACAACCCACCCTTGGTCACCTTCCGTGGATTTCATGAACCGAGCGATGTTCTCTTGAAAATGACCCCCTTCATCTTCTGGTGGCAAGATCGAAATATCATGTTCTATAACTGGAAAACCAGTCCTTGGCATTCCCCTCAGTTCTCCACTCAACAAAGTGTCATGGAGGCACAATCTCAAAATGGTCAAACACATTTCTCAAGTGTAATAACACATCCTTAAAACATTTATTTAAGATTAAATAATCATAAGAAGTATTTTTCCCCACCACGTGACACCATCAAAACTGATTCAATGTCACTACCTTTATCCATCCTAACCCAAGGATTTGGTTAACAAGGTATACACACTATCACAATCATGTTTCTCATTAAACACCCAAATATTATCATTTTTAATAATTATAAAATCCAACTCAATTAATGTTTGGAATCATTTTTTTAATTTTAATATCATAAATAGGGAAAATGGTTCAATTTTATCAACATACCCATAAACTTTTTTAACATGAATGACTAAAAGGATGAATTTCACAATATACCATAGTGCCTAAAATGATGCATGTTGACTCAACTCTCATGAAATTATAGGCCATGAATCAATACTAAAAAATTATCAAAAAAATAATCACATCACACCACAAGTTCAACACCAAAGGTGTACTAACATTCAAATGTAACAATAAACAAAAATAACAACAATCCACCCTTGAGTACTTTGGTTTTTCCCAATACATGGGTTTGCAACTCCCTTGAACAATCTCATTACCAATACCGAAATCATCTTAGTATCTTATCAACCTATCCAAAAATAATAAGGCAAAATAAAAAGAAAGAAAACTAGACCTGTGATACCACTTTATAATATCTTGACCTGGGTGCCACACAACGGTGCCCCGAGCCAGTTCACCACATGATATAAAACAGGCCACCCTGTACTCTAGAGGTTTCCAACTATCATCAAGGGTATAGTAAGGCATTAATTGTGTTAATATAAAATCATTTATAATAGTAAAATACCAGTAGAAGTATATCAGAAAAAGAGGAATCATATACAACTAGGAAATTACTCATGTTAGAAGATAACTAAACATGAAATGAAATACTTGACTGAAATGGAAAAAGTGTTATACTAATATAATTGTCACGTGTATAAAATTAAACTAAAATTAAAGAAACTATGACTCCACAAATGGGTCAAAAACCATGCTTGATTCCCTCCACCAATATCCATCCCCAATCAACCACCTATCTCGAGGCTTGTTCCATTATCGAGTCCTGATACAATATAATATATTCATGTACCGATTAGGAATTCCAAATATGGTGTGAGTAAAACTCATTAGGAAACCATAAACATGATCTAAAACAAGTCCAATCAAAAAATATTTGATGTGTTTCTATAAGTAAATAAGTAAAATGAAATAACAAATAGTTTATCGCATTTTCATTTATTCTTATCTAACTACATTAACTTTAGGGTTTCCAAGGATACCTAGACCTCAATAATAACTTCATATCATAATAAAGCCTAAATTCTTCCCTTGGTAATACCATATTTTAATACATGCTTCTAGAGAAAGCTCAATGTTTTCAATGTTCCATGATATCTAAATAAAAGATTCGACTCACGTTAGAGTTCTACTATTGTTGTGTGAGGCCATAACTCGATGTTCCATTATTTAAATTATTTAATTTCTCATTTATAATCCACAATGAAAAATTTACCAATTTCCAAAACATAAGTAAGAAGTACATGTAATCATTCTTACCCCTCAATATAATGGCCATGTTCTTATTCCCATTACACATAGGAATAATGAAAATGTTTCCATGTATACTTGTAAATTTAGAATGACTATATTCTTATTATCTTTACTCATATGTATGATTACCTTGTAACCATTTGTACTTCTAAATTTATAATGGAAATGTTCCGATTCTCTATCACATAATTTATTTAACAATTAATTATCCACCCCAATACCATCAATAATTCAACTATTAGTTAAACATATCAAAACCAATAGTTAACACAATAATTAAAAAAATGCCTCAAGCCCATTAATTAATCCATTAATCAATAAACCCACACCACAACTCCACTAAAATAACTAATTTTCCAGATTTGATTATCTCAATCTGAATCTAAAATCATCTTAATTAATCCCAAAATTTATTATCTAGATCATAATCTCAAATCAGATAATTATTTCACAATTAAGTATCTCATCTTAGCTAATTCGATATCTCTTAATTAATTTCCAAATTAGTTATCTATATTTCCACCTCTATCTATTAAAATCAATTTTTCTCCAATTAATTACCTAATAGGAAATCCCCTTCATCCTATATTGAATTTCCCAATTAATCACATATTTTAAAAAAACATCAATATCTTAATTGGTTAATCTAATTAACCCAATTCGACGATATAAAATGTTAAAGGATTCAATCAATTATACAATATTGAAAATACATATCAAATCCATGATTATTGAAATTATATTTACACCACAAACCTCTATTCATTGATGGATGTTTTCCCATATGAAATCGAAAAAATTTGAGCTTCACACCGATATTTATATGAGTTCCGGTAATAATCCCTAAAACAAAATCAAGATAAAAAAACATCAATATCTCAAGAAACTTGATCTAGATCAATATCCACAATTTTAGATCAAGATATCACCACATAGGTTGTATACAAGGAATCATGGGATATCATACATGAAAATGTTATGGAATGATAGAATAAATAATGGGGTAAGCATTAGGATGAAATCGACTTATGGGGAGAAGAGAATATCTTCAATTAAAGATTTAAAAAAATAAGAACTATGTTTATAACACCTTGGAATCCCCCCAGGTCAATGGAAGAACCTTACATTGCCCATAAGAAAGTAAAATCATATTTTAGTGCCGCATAAGAGGTGGAACATGTCATTAAAGGTCGAGAATGAGTGACATATATAATTTTAGGAACTCATTATTGGACCCCACATGGTTTATATGTGTGGTTTAAAACCCATTCACAAAACGTGAATTATCCACTTATTCAAGGAAAAATTTGTGTGGCTCCATAACATATACTCTTAACCAATTATTTAATCATTCCTATGGTACTTTGTCGATGTCCAGTGATTTTAGAGTTTCTCCTAGGAAGCCTTTGGTTTTGTACAAACTGTACACCAACTATACCAAACTTCTTTTCTCTAAAACATTCTTAAACATCACCCAAATTCACCACAATACATTACTCACATCAAGTTGCATAAGTAAAAATAAAATGTAAAAGTAATCATGCACAAAATAACTATAAAAATGGTCACGGTCATAGAGGTGTGAAAAAAACCATAAATTATTCAGAAATAATTTCATGAACAAAAATATTTTCAATTTTCAAATCCATATTACAATATTTGAGATACTTTCATTACATTAAATATAAAAACATATGTATAAAATATTTCATTACTTCCATATACAATATATCATCCATTGGTGGTGCAAATAAATTAGTTTCCACCTATTTTAATCCCATATTACAATAATTAGTGAAGAATTTGAATTTTTCAGGCCTTAATAAAAAAGATAAACATAAAATAGATTATTATATGTAGAACATGATGAAAATAGATTCCTCTTATACAAATACATATATATATTTAGTTTATCCAGCCATGAAATAGTTAATACAAGAAAATAAAACTAATATTAATAAACTATCAATTTAAATATTATTCTCATATACTTCTTTTGTAATATCACATAGATCTATATATTACTTTAAACAAATAGGTAAATTCATGATCTCCCCAAAGTATACTAAACTATTATTCAATACCTAAATATTTAAAATAATATACAAGGAATTTCATAAATAAATTTATCAATAATCTGGAAACTACGTAAAGTAATACATTGATATTCTATTATTTTAAGACATGAAAATAACCTGAATTACTATAAAACCCAATAAAAACATATATACATCTAATAATTTTCTCTATAAATATTCCTCATATATGATCACATCAATAAAATGTATTCCAAAAGTCATAAATGAAATATACATGATCAACAATAACATAATTCTCATTATGATCAAATCACTAATAAATTTCATGGTCACCAATACTATAAAAAATAATTTATCATTATAAATAAAATATTTATATAGAAAAAAAATTATTATCTCGACATCCATAACATATAAAATATTTTCTATTCCTTAATCAATTGTTTTCAGAAAATATCACCTTACCAAAAAGTCAATTCTCATGGTTTTCTGTACTAGTAAACATTTTTATTAAAATACATAATAAAAACTATTTAAAAAAATAAATAGATATTTTATTATTCTTATAACATTTATATAATTAATATGACTCTTCATCATTATGATTCTTAAATTCAAATATTAAAAAAATTCAATCATTCCACTTTTATTTAGAAATGTTAACCATGCTTTATCATCTTATATCATAATTCTTGTTTCCTACAATATTAAGTGCATAACATTTTTTAAGATACATCATCCTAAATTGAATCATGTTTCTCACTTTTAATTTAAAAATAATATAAATTTAATTTACATAATTTAAATTTTATTCATGGTCACACCATAATCAATAATAAAAAATTTCCTTGTACAACCTTGTTGATCACTTTGAAGAGATTATCCCCTAGAACGTCAATTTGAATAATTCCCTAAATATTCAAATTTATACCATTTAACCATAAAGGTTATATTATTACCATTATTTTCATTAACAAAAAATTAATATTTATCTCCAATTTACTAATTTATTCCCTTATTTTAAAAACCTAAAAAACACTCCTATTCATTTTCTGAATTCCTTGGGCTAATTCAATACACATTTTGGATATGATAGAAATTCAATCTTATTTACTCAATGTTCCTAATAACATAAAATTTTATAAAAACTATTTATCTCATACTATTTAAGTTAGGATACTCACCATGGTTTAAGTTGTTAATCAAAAATCAAGATATTTGGTTTGGAATTAAAACATTATGTTTTAACTCCAACTTCTTAACTGATTAGTTTCACATTAAATTTTTTTCAGTCTCGATTACATAAATTTTTATCTTTGTTACTCCCTCTTCTAAACATTTATTAAAAACTTAATATATTATGTTAGAAAAATAATAATATTGATAAATCATATAATCAGTAATAATCATTCCTAGGATGTCTAAATCATGACAAATTCTTTTAATTCTATGACAACATAGGTTTAACTTAAGCCATCCATGGTATTTTTCTATCAAAATAATTCATAATGGAACATAATTAAAATTCAAAATAACCCAATAACATCATTTTAGAGTATTTCACAAGGTTTTTAGTTTTACTCCCACTCAATGAGGATCAGAGATGATCAAGTTAATATTAAAGCATCCCCCTTTCTATTTTCTACCACTATGTGTATTAGTGGAATTCAAATCCACATTCTAGTATATTTTCATGGAATTATTTTATAGGGATAACATGAAATCATTATTTTAACAAAGGTTCTGTTTTTATCATATAATTATTGTTTTACCCATTGTTTTCAAAAAACATCTCTCATACCAATCATAAAAAAATTATTAAACCCCACTTTTGTACCAATTAATGCAGTCCAAAAATATCATTAATAAATATTACATAATTACTTAAGAATATAAATTAAATTAAACTATTATTAATTCCCTATAATTTTAAAGGATTATTTTTTTATAGAAAATGTATGTAAACAACAAATTTCATAGAATATTTTAAACATAAACCATAGATTTCTTCTGACATAGAATAGTTCTCATTCACACACTACATAAAATAATTATTTATTATCTAGGGAAATTAACATCAGAAATAGTGAGAATAAGTTCTTACTAAGAGTAAATATTAGAGATATTAATAAATAATGATATATAATAATAAAATGATTATAATTATATTAGAACATGATATTAACATTTGAAAGTCATACAAAAAAATTCATTGATCATAATCACGACTAATGATTATGTAGATCAGAAAACATGAATCATAAAATTATCATATATCATGATCCATATGATTATAAAATAATAAAAATAAGATGTCATGGCTACTGGCCTATGTTTTTTGGCATAATAAAAGTCATTGAAATGTTATGTCAAGGATACCCAAAAAGATATTTTTCAAAAGTTAATATTGGGATAACCACCCATGTAGTTACTTAAATATTTGGATAACCACTAGTGTACCATTTTTTAGGAATAGTATAAACTCTCATATACACATTTATAACATAAAAACTATTCATTAAATATTTTTTTTAATGGATATTATTGACATATTCAACAAATAATCATAGTCCATTTATGTATTCCACATGATCATGAAAAACATTATCTCTCCATCTTAGGTATAACAATAAAATGGAAAATGGATTTCCTTAATATATCATAATCATAATCATAAATGACCCATAGAAGAAATAAATATCAAATCATCAGATAATACACTAGTGAATAATAGGAAACATCAAGGGATATTTTCATTGATGAAAATACATTTAAAATATCATTGGAACATTTCTTCAAGAAAGAACCTTACAATTTTGAATTAACATATTTAAAATCTAAAAATTTATATAATATTAGTGAAAAAATTATTTGGAATGAATAATTGAAAAAAGTAATTAATTATTCAAATAAATTAGTTTTCATGTTCGAAGAATAGTCTTTCGAGCGATATATGATAAAAAGGATCATATCCATGACTTTGGTCAAAAGTAACTCATTCATTAAACTACAAGAAGATTTATTTTAATATTTTTTATAAAATTTAAAATATTATAAAATGACTTTTATATATCATATTAAAATAGTAAAAACATTATTAAAAAATATTTAATGAAATTCTCAAAAGGAAAGAAAAATACTCTCTTCCAAATAAAAAATATGATGGAATTCCAGAAAAACATTAATTCATATATTTGTATACATTTGGAGTAATGGAAATTAAAAAAAATGATTAAAATAATAATCATTCGGATAAGAAAATATATTAAATTTTTCTGAGATATGTTATATAATTTCCTTATCATAAATTTATTCATATATTATCATTGTAAAAATTGATTTTGTAACCTAGTAACCTTAACCGATGTTCAATTTTCATTGTAATAACTATATCCTATTGTATAAAAAATATAAATATATTTTAATTATATAGTTAAACCAAATTAAGATTTATAATACAATACATGGTTTAGAGATAACAACATTTCACACACCCATTATCAATTCATTATTACAATCAACATTTTATGTGATAATTATTTTCATCATGTGTGTTTTGATTTGGTTGTTATGTCCCTAGTATATTGATAATAGTTCCTTAATATCCATAATTATAATCATGAAATAAATATCATATATATTCATTATATAAAACATTATGACATTACATCAAAGGTAGATATAGAAAAAGGAATTACACCATTCCTGGATATGGTAGCATATAAGTTTGTACGACCATTATATTAATTATATAATGAATGAATAATGAGTGAAAAATAATATTGTATAACTAAAGAAAAAAATTGACAATTAATGTAATATATATTAACTAAATCAATTTTCATATCCCTTAAGGAGAGGCTGTAATGGAAAATGAACCATATCTCTATGTAGAGATGGTTCCCCACTTGTATACTAAAGATGATCTTTCATTTCCCAATTGTCAGAAAGGAGGGGGAAATTGTGGAACCATAATAATAATTAAAAATAGTATATTTATGATACTAGTTTAATTATTTAATTATGTATAAAATAAATATAGAGGAATTATAATAGGAAATAAACATTTAAAGAGTAATGTAGGATGATAACCTCTAGTTTTAGAGAATACCACTGGATTACACTTTTATCCATTAAAGGAAGGTCATAAGGGATGAAAATAAGATCAATATCTAAGGAGAGAATGATATGAGGGTGTCAGGGATGATACTTTTTGATCTACAAGGTTCATAAAGTCTTAATAAGGATTTATATATGGTGACCATTTATAAGTGCGGAGAGGTCACATTTGAAACTACTTACATAATTTAAGTATCTTTAATGTATTTCTAAAGTATAATTCTTGAAAATGGACATTGATATTAATAAAAATATTATAAAAATTATCATCATCAAATTCAATTTATAAAGTTATTTGTGAAATTGTAATCCTTATTCTTTGGATGTAACCCATTTTTACCCTTTTTAACATTAGCCATGTTAGCATTTTTTTTATCATTTAAGGGTAATAAATTTACCTATAAGGTGAAAATGTTATCAATAATGTTATATAGATAGAACATTAGACCATTTAAAATAAAAACTACCATATTAAATGATTTATTTATTTTTAAATCATTTAAAAAAATATTATTTAACAAAAAATATCATTAAATTCATTTTTGGGGAAATTAAGAAAATTTTAATTTCAAATAATAAGGATTAAAATGAATATTGAATATCAATTATTTAACAAATAATTATATATTATAATTAATCAAAAAATTCATTTAACATAATAAATAATCTAAAAAATATTTCATTTATTATTTTTAAAATCTTTTAAATGATTTTTTATACATTAGGAACAAATATTGAGTTAGATATTAGTAATAATTTAAGTAAATTATACCATCAAAAAAGATTAAATTAAATTTAACATCATAAAAATAATTTATCAATTTTAAAATAACTATTTATATTTATTCATGACTTATTTTTTTCCACTGTGACTACATATATTTCAAACCAGAATTAAAATTTTTGTGTTTTGTATTTATGATTTTTTTAAAAGAATGTAATAATCAACATTAAGTAGAAATAAATATATATATTTTCATATCTAGGATGGATTTTTAAGAACAAAATCACCTAATAGGATAAATTTTTGTGTTATGATGATTTTAAATCCATACCCTATAGTTTTAACCTAGTTTTACCTTTACCAAGGTGAAAAACCTTTACCATGACATCCATTCAAAATGACAAAAAATAAATAGGATCTATTTATCAAATATAATTCATATAATTTAAAATATAAAATATTTTTTTTATTTAATTTCCTTGAGTAGTAAAAGAAATTTTAATATAAATATGTTCATCTCAATGGAAACATATTTTTAGAAAAAAAGTGTTTTTAATCATAAAAATAAAATTATAAAAAAATAAAGTATAATTCCAATTCCTATATAATTAATTTTATTATTAAATATTAATTTAAAATTATGTTCTTCTAAGATCAAAATAAAAAATATATATTTATATTAATGTAATTAATCAAAATATATGACATTTTTATAAAAATTAATATCATAACAATAAAATTAAAAATTGTTCCTTTAAAATAAATATTAAAATTAAACAGAAATTAATAATTAAATGATGATTAATAAATTTATATTTATTTTACAAAATAAAATTCCAAATTTTCATTGAAATTATTCACAATTTCAATTGACAAATTGAAATAAAACCCATTTTTGAAGGAAAAAAATATTTGAGGTATAAATTGAATTTTCTAAAAATGGACTTATTATTTATTATGATTTAATCACTATATTTTCAATATATAAGTCATTCATAAATATTTATTAAATTATGTTTTGTAATTTTTATAACAACATTTTAATTTTTATATTACAATAGTGATATTTAAATAATAATTTCAAAATATACCACGTTTATCAGAAAGATCGATTTTTTTGTTATGCATGTTTTCGAGAAAATTATTTATTTAAAATAATTTTTTGGGTTTTTTAAATACCTAATTTATTTTTTACTGCTTATTAAATAAAAGAAATAAATTGTATCCAACATGACGAAACTTACAACGTTATACTAAAAGGTATTCTGAAATATTCTTATGAGGCCTCAGAACAACACACTGTGATTCTATGCTCAAAGACTCATATATTAGAGAGTCACTTTGATATTCATTGGAAAATGTAATATATAACCATCCATAATTACAAAATTTATAAAATAATTTAATATCTTAATTCTGAATGATCTTTTCACATATAAAGATTTAGATAATTTGAAAACATCATAATCTAATAAATCCCAATTTCATTGTATAAATCCAACATTTTTCCCATATATATAATAAACCAACACATCTGGAATGTGTCTACCGTGACTCCAATAAATTCATCCACATGTTTTATATAATTAAACATGTCACGTGTACAAATTTTCATTATAACATAATGTAATGGAAATAAAATAAGTGGGTATATCCAATTCTCAGTAATGGAAAACATCCAACATAATAAATCATCATTCTAACATGGAATACATGTTATGGAAGGAATATATAAACAATATAAATCCATTATAAACATTATATTTGGATAATTATATATCCATGACCATAAAGTAAAACATGTACATAAAAAATAATGATCTCATACTGATGGAATTCATAATTAGAGACATTAGAAAACCAATTTTCATTGAATAATTCCAGGACACATTAATTAGTATTAAGACCACTGTCAAGACATATTTTCATATGAGTAATCCATACACCAAATACAAAAACTTGTTTTCGACTCATAAGACTAGTTGATAAATCATGGGGATATAAAACTTTGGTCGCCAAATATCATCAAGTTATGTATAATACATTAACCATATGAGACATCAATACCTTTCATATCATTACCTAAATACCCTATTACTTAATAAAATATCAAATTTTAAATGAGACATATAGAAATCAAATACATTACCTACCTCTGTTAATAGTCAATAATAAAAAATTATTCCTATACATTTCCACATGAAAATAGAATTTCATACATTTTATGTGAAATCCATCCAATATGAGTTATGTTAAATGTGATTTTCACACCATATAGAGTAATAGATATATATAAAAGATAATACTAGAATGACATTATCACAACCCAAGTCATATAGAAAGGGGATGGTTTCAATAGAACATATCCGACAAAGATGGAAATTTATTCCAAATGATTTATATAGTAGGAATGTATATCCATATAAGAAAATGATATAATACCATGTTATATAATAAATATACATAATGTACCCAACTTATGTGAAATATGTTCCAAGAACAATCAAAATAAAATAAATGAAAAGTTTGTTTCAAAAAATAGTCACTATGGGGTGAATAAATAAATTAATAGCTATATTAATAAGTGTAAATGTTTTGGATAGTAAATACTATGAAATAAATAATGTTAAAATTCATGTTTCTAGGTAGAAAATACACCAAGAAAAGGGGTAGTGGTTCTTAACATGTGACATTTCAATTAGTTAGAATTGAGATGATGAAATATTTTACAGCTCGGGGGACACATTAATCAATACCATTGATTGATATAGTGTCTAATTGAACAAAAAATTCCAATATTGATTTATTAGTCATTATGTTTTCTGTTAAATATTTATTATATAATATATATAAATTAAATTAGGTATATCATACAAATATTTTATCATAGAGAGGAATTTAAGAAGAAAACCTCTTCCTTATTTAAAAATATTCATTAATTATAAAAAAATAAATTGAATAAATAAATTAAATAGATTAAATACGCGACCAATATAATTATTAATTATTTTAAACATTAATAATCCTAAATTTATATGATTATATAAACATAAATATTATTTAGTAATTACCTATTTTAAACATTAGTTGTATGTAATCATTTCCATTTTGAACTACTTTTGTAAAATACGTGTTGGTATCTATTCACATTTTGAAGTGAATAACAATTATAACTTCTATAATAATGTAATATATGTCTCAAAATATTTTCTAAATCTATAAATTCATTTCATGTTAGATTTTGTTATGAACCATGAAGAGGAAATTGACAATGATAATGTTTCAGTGATTCATATTAAATGAAAAGTGTTATCTTAAGTAGAGAGTTAAATGTTGAATTAAACTCGAAAAAAATTATATTCAACTAATTATATTATAATATATATGTAATTATGTTATCATATTCATACATGACATAAATTTATAGTATTTTTTATTTTTCTGTTTAAACTGACACAAACGTGATCCCACAATGACTAATTGATGATTATATAATGTTTTTGTTGTAATATCATTATAATATAAGAATAATGAACTTATTTAGTGTTTATTAGTGTGATATGTTTGTATTATTACTTTTTATTATGGTAATATAATTCACATAAAGTCATTATTTATAAAAATGATATCATTTTCCTCTTAGTTCACTCATTTTAAAATATTTTAATAATAATAATAATAATTTTTTGATCATACCAGTAATAGGTTCCATAATTTTCCCATAAAAACATCGATATATAACAAATAAACATATTTATCCATTAATTCAAGCCTTATAGAAATTTTTATGGTGATAATGATAAATGAAACACATTGTGTAATAGATGTGGTATTGCACACAACACATGAAAAACTATTTTGTTTTCTTAATTGATTTGGTAAATGAATAAACACTGATAATAATATTAATATGTCAAATTAAAGTATATAAAATATTTTGGATAATTACATAATATGGAATAGAATAAATTTAATGAATAAAATTATTGAGAAATGTCGAGTAGTTGATAATACTCAATTCATGGACTTTAATTTTCCTGGGTTATCTCCTCATATATGAAGTCCTTATACTATATAATGGATACTAGAATACATTAAAATTTTGATAGGTTTATTGGATTATAAATATTTAATATTTTAGAGAGAAATTATAATGATTTGTAACACCCCAATCTTCCACAGTACGGTTCTCTTTGAATAATACAGTAGTGTGTGTTGTACGCAACTTCGAGTTCTAACACACTACAAACAATCAAACTAGCCGTGATGAATAGTAATACCAACTTTTTGAAATTTTATAAATTCCATCTTTCAAAATGTACTTCATTTTTTGATTCAGAATATCGATATTAGCTTAGAGTGAATTTTTGGTATTTTTCTGGAAACATTCAATTTTTGATGAATAGTGAAAAACATTAAGTTATAGTTTCAAATGGATTTTTTATTTAAATAATTATTTATTTTATTTAAATTAATTTTAGGTCAAAATATATACATAATACCTATATAATTTCAATGTAATTTATTGGAGGTAGTTTAAAATAATTTTAGATATATAAAATTTTATTGAACTTTTCACTGTCTTTTACCCACCTCCAAGGAGAATTTGTAAATTTACAAAAAAACGTAATTTCATAGATTATGTGAGTGTAATTTCGAAAATCCAAGAGACATGGTTAATATCAAAGAGTAAAATGTTTTTCAATAAGATAAAAATAATTTTTGGTGAATTGTAAATTTTTACTTTTATTTACCACGGTTAAAAGTAAATAGGGTAATTAAGGGTAAAAATAATAATATTATTGCCCTAACACATGTCCTAATTCTATTGTCTCAGTATAATTAGAACAAAAAAACCTTATGAATTAAATATGAACCTCTTTGGTCCACTTGGAATGGATTAGGACATTTATTATTATTTAATTCAAAGAAGAGTTAAAAGAGCTAAAATCAATTTTTAATAACTAAAACATTTTTAATATAGGGTTATACATAATATAAATTCGATTATAAATATTCATTAGTAATAAAAAAATATTTCCTATATAATGGTATTTTATTTATAATTTTTAGACATTAAATAATTTAATTTATTTATGACACAATGGTGATGTAGTAATTACCTAATTAATGAAATATTAAAATAATTGATATTATAAATATCCATGATATTTTTTAATTTCTAGTTTCATATTAAAAAATGATCCATCAACTGCAACTCACAACTAGCCTCCCAGATATCTTACACCTATGTATTCCTATTCAGGATGTTAGATACTTCATTTCCATTTTGGGTTCCTATGAAATCCAAATTTTAAAGGACTACATATACTCTAGCTACCTGTAGTGCCTAATATTAAATTCAAGATGAGTGGGTATAAATTTTAGGCTTTTTTGGTCCATGAAAACAATTAATTTATGTGCTAGTTATAGGCACATCATAATTTTTCCTAACCTTATCCTTGAATAACCACAATAAAAAATATAACATCTATAACAATTTGGATGAATTCTGACCGACATTGAAGTTAGTCACCATTTTAAATTCTAAAATACATTCTCATAAGTATCAGACTAGAAGAGCTTCACACCGATTTTAGTAAATATAGTATATAATGCTAAAAGGTGGAAGATTTCATAAATTAAATATCTTTAATAGAAATCTATCACACACAAAAACTATGTATATCAAAGACATTATTGAGCTCCTCCAATGAAACCAATGTACTCACCTTCTCTAGATGAATATATACTACTGTTTTTTTAATAATACGACCCTCCCAAGAGAAACTCATCACTCCAAAAGTGGAATTTGATGAACATATAATATAAATGGTTCTTAGTCATAGAATTCGTCATGGTATCAATATATTTGGATTGACCATGTGGGGTATGATAGTACACAAATATTTCATCCATAGTGACTACAACAATTGAAACCAGATATAGGTGAAACCCCCATATCATTAAATCAATAAAAATGGAGGGAGCATTCATAAGACCGAATTACCTAACTCGATACTATTATAAGCTGTATATACCATTGAGAATTGTAAATTCCATGTATGATGGTATAACAATAACTTTATGGTATAATAACTCTAAATTGATATTATAGAAATAGGTTACCCAACAGAGATGGTCAATGAGGTCATCTGTATGGAGTAGTGGATATCTATTCTTTACTTTATCCTAGTTCATCTATAGAAAATCCACACAAAACCTGAGGGTACCATCTACCTTCTTAAAAAAGTATGCGATAACACCATGGAGATGTATTATGATATATGAAACCTTTTTATTCCATTTATTCTCACTACTTCTGGAGTTCCTAGATCTCTGTAGGTAACATCCTATAGGATGGAATGGACACTACTGCTACTCCTAAAACTATCTCAATAGTGATTTATTCTTCCCACATAGGTGAAAAAATAAAAGTACTTAAGGAATAAATACCTGAAATGATTCACATTTGAGGGAATTCCCTATACAACATTCCAAAATCTCTCATAAATATAATATCTATATAGGCTACCATTCAACCCATCATATGACGGGCCATCCAGATTGACTTTCCTGGACATCCCATTCTCCCTTATGAATTTTATAACTTTCATATAGTGATGTAAAGGACAAAATATAGTTAAAGAAATCCACATGGGTGTGGAAAGGTACAATCCATTCCATTCTAATAATTAATTCAACATTTCACATCTTGAGAGAAAAGAAATTTCATATGAATAAATTCCCACCTATCTCAAGGGGGAATTCTACACACTAGAATTTTATCTCAAATAAAACATGTAATCGTAAGTTGATATTCATCATACAATTTAATAAATCCTTTTACAGTCCAATACATTCCATAATTTTATTAGTTATAAATGAGAGTGATGATCCTGTATCAAATAAATCATAAAATAATTTAGACGCTAGTAGAATATTTCCAATAATAGTAGAAGAATCAGAAATATTCTCCTTCGGTGTAGGATATACTATAAATATATGGCCTGATCTATGGCCCTGAGATGAAACTTACTAACCTAGGTCATTCTACTATGATGGTGACAATACTATGAGGTCTGACTACCCCACCCATCACCACATTCTCATTATGATTTTCTAGTAGTGGAATAGATACCAACTTGAACTGAACTATTTAATATTGTATCAGAATGTCGTTTCGGAACAAAGTATTTCTCAATTCATAGAGGAGGGAATGTTTGGAAAAAAACTGAAGGTTCCCAATCCTGCTGTAAGATGGACACTCAGTCAGGTTCCTCACAATTGGGGGTTTCTTATGTATTACTATAAAACAATAGTGACACACAATATAGTTTTCAGTGAATTTAATCTAGCTGGAACTGTTCCAGTGTTCACCCTTGAATCCACATTTCCTACCACTGGTCAATCAGTCACCCTGTCTTGAATTTGAACGATCTGAGCTCACATTTCCAGCTACTGTTATATTCCTCTCACTATTGGGGGCCTAGTTTTATATCCACGATATAATTGTTATCTAGTAAGCATTCACTAATAATCAGATAGTGTACACAAGCCCATTATTTAAATTTCTTGTTGTCATCAAATCATCACTAATATGTATCACTAGAAAATGTTGATGCTTGGTAAAACAAGATGAATATTTCATTACAGATATAGTTTCAAAATGTAGGTATAAAAACTATTTTATGTGATATGGTCTCAATGTTTTCATGGAAAATAAATCATAATGGGATATTTGAAATCCCACCCACTCAATACCCTGACGATGTCGTACCTATGTGATGGCATCCCACTAATGTTTAGTTGAACATAGAATCATGTGGTTGGATATCAGGACTGAAAGGTTTTGTCGCACACGCTCACAAAAATATTTGTGATTTTACAAAGTGAAGCACAATTTCTAAACTAGGTCATTCTCTCAAGGAGGAATTGAATTAAACAACCATTAATATTCATGAAATAAAAAAACAAACAAGAGAAAACAAATTAAACACAAGAATGAGGTTGGTTTAGTGACTTTTAGTCAATAAACTAAACAAAAAACAAGAAGGAAAAATCAATGACACAGTTTCATTGAGAACTCATATATGAGAAGACGTAGTCAATACAATCTACCACCTTCATAATTCATTTATCATTATCCCATATGATTGGAATTTTTTCATTTTTGAACCCCTAACCTAGTCAACCCCTGAACCCTATGAAAATTAATGTGAACACAAATATTTTAAAAATGAGCCTTAGGCTAACTTTGTGACATTAAATTTCATTACAAATCATTTACTTTGATCCAAAATATTACTTATGTTTAGTGAACAATTAGTGTAACATCACCTCCCTCTAAAGTAGAAATAATTGTGTTTTTGGATGAGACTTGAACCATGCAATTCTATCCCAAGATGATTGTATTTTTTGATTGATGTTTCACTCATAAGATTGGAAAAAACTTCAACCATGCAGTCATGTGCAAGTCAATAGAGTTACATAGAAGTTAAAAATAATTTATCTAATAACAATTAATGAATTACAGTATGTTTATATATTCAAAATAAATTAATTAAGTGAGTATTAAATAGATCAACTTTGAATTAAATCACTCTTCCATGGGTGGAGTTCTCATCGTGGAGATGATTTTCATATGCAATGTATTGAAAGTGAATATCCCAACATCTTCTCCACTCTTAGTTTCCATCAACATGTATAAAAATAAGAAGATGAAAAGAGAATAATACAAAAAAATAATTGAAGGAAAATTCATGTTATAAGCCTAAAAGAAAATAACAACATTGTAGTGGAAGGATAATAGATCCTTCTTGGAAGAGTTCATTTAAAAATGACATACTACTCTCATGATGTTAGAGATTTTCCTAGGAGACACCCATATAAACCCACCTTTCCAAACCCTCTACCAATAGAGTGAAAATGTTATTTAAATAGTGTCTGGGAGGGCTAGGGTTACCAATAAATTTATGTGTGAAAAACAAATCCATCTAAATATGTTAACCGCAATTTCACCAAATATTTTACATCAATAACCTGTGACTTATCTATACTTATAGAAGGATGAATTCAGTGGAATTTCTTCCTGTGGGTTCCCTCTTAATTGGGGCCCATTCCAATAATTTATGAAGAAGATGCAGCCAAAATATTTAAGTAATCCATGGTGGCGAGTCAAGTCCAACTTTGCTTTCATGTCCCATTTAGCCCACAAAAATTCAAGATCCAGCTATATAGTCCTGAATTGAATTTTTAGTTTATTATGTTATGAAAACATTTACAAAATATTATGTTCAAATAATAAAACTACAATTATTTATGTTTGAAATACTGTTGTTTATTTTTAAAGGGTAAAACTGGTATTTTTATCTAATTTTCAAATGAATGATATAATCCCAAATATTTTCTTAATACACATATTTAACAAAATGTTGGGAATTTATATCATTTATTATCAACAAAATATTCACCAGATTTGTGTTTTATCAACACCGCCACACTTATCCTTTGGCACTCCTAGGAATAACCTCATATCATGTATTTGAAAAAATTGTGATAAGATATGTGTGTTAATATTTATCAATCCACATTTTAAATATTGGAAAAGTATGCATCCCATAAATAATCAAAATCAATAAATTTTAAATTAATTTTCTCAAAAATTGTGTTAAAAAATATAATGGGATTTAAAACACTAATCATAGAAAAACAAGTCATGGTATATCTTTCCACTAATTCCTTATGTGTGTGTGTGCCTACAATTACATGCTCATAAATCCACCCATTATTTAGAATTTTCATGTCAAGTAAAACAACTCTTTTTTACAAAGTTTAATTCAAAAAAGATGTTCTACATTCTTTGGAAATTGAATTTCATGACCTGCTCAGATAGTCCTTCCCAAAAGACAATACATAAGCTCTAGACATAGATATTACTATATGTCCTATATTTTATCCATCCCGTAATTTATTTTTTAATGTTTTTTGTTTTTTGGGCCGTACAATAGTCGAATAACAGGTACACATGGATAGGTCAATTTGGTACAGTAATGAAATAGATCTGAAGTGAAACTAATTTATGGATCCAGTAATAAATTATTTTACAAAAATTGACTATACCTAAAATTGAGTAAGATAATTTTAACAAACCATGGTTGAGTGAAAATTTGTGTGTAAAGATCAATGAAACAATTTACCATGAACAAATATACAAAACAATGATCTCTACATCGAAAAGTGTTTATAATGACACAACCAATGACATCATCGATGACGTTAATTTTTATAAAAAAACCTTTATGATGAAATCTTAAGCTTGATTATCATTGTACAAATGAATTTTGAAATCATGAATCTTTTATATGTTCCACATGATAATGTTACATGATATCTTTGTTTTTTATTTCTGTTTTTTTTTAATTTTAACCAAAAGCCTAAAAAACACACACGAAAATACATAAATGGGAATCTGAAATATCTACCGCAAAAATGATTTCCCTTTCCCCTCACATGAAATATTTCATTTCCCTAAATGTGATCTTATGAAATTATATGCACACATGAAATGAACATTTTTAAATAGGATAAAGAATATAAAAGTAAAATGCTTTGTAATAGCCTGATATTCTCATTAATAATGGGGTCGTGTAGTGTGATGAAATCAACAACATTAGTATGAAGTCCCTCTTTGTATTTCATCAATAATTTCCAATTGATTGTAATTCTAATTATATTATAAAATTTTGTGATCTCCAATATAAAATATTTAAAAACATTCGATTCAATATAAGGAATTAACCATCAGGAGCACATGTTACTGGGTGAATTCCATCATTGGCCAAATACATGTTGGATTTCATTATTCTTCAATATGAACTGTTCCCTGAATTCCATTGGGTGATGAAATATTTCCCAAGAACAATATGAAATGTGGAAATACTGATGGGGGTCTTGTATGTTGTCATATAATCCCACACTGATTAATCCAGGCTCTTACTCCAATCCTTCATATTTGGCTTCACGGTTTTCACCAAAATTTTATTCAACTCATTTTTTGAAACCTCATCCTGGACATTTGTTTTGGGGATGTATGGTGTTTATGTTTTTTTTCCCATATATCCTAAAGTGGGAAGCTAAATACCAATTACATATGTGTGTCCCATGGTCACTGATTATAGCTTTTGGAACTCCAAACCTGCTAAAAATTCATGTTTTGACAAAGTCCATGACAACCTAAGAATAATCAGTACTAGTGTCTTTATCCTCAACCCATTTACTCACAAATTCATTAAGAACCAAAATATAGAAAAAATGAAATTAACTAAGAAAAGGACCCATTAAATCAATTCCCATACATCAAAGATCACATAGAATAATATGGGTTGTTGGGTAATCTCATGTCTCCTATAATTGAAACTTGTTTATTGGAAACAAGATAATGACATACAAAAAACATGATCATCATGGAATAAGATAGGATAATATACTCCAGATTCTCATACATTACTATATATTATATTGGGTCCAATGTGTCCTCAACATTAGATTTTATGGCCAAAATTTAGAATAGAGTCAAGATTATGATTAGAAACAAACCTCCAAATAACATGTTCACCACACTTGTACCAGAGGTATGGATTATCCCAAACAAAAAATAATTACTCACTCATTATCATTTGAAATTGTTGTTTCATTGTTTTTTTTTTGGAACTTTAGAGGCAACAAGCTAGTTAACTAAATCAGAATAACAAAGATGTGTACCTGATATGGAATAAAGATTCTCATTAGGGAAAGTATCCCAAAGTGGTGTCCGGTCCAATGTGTCAGCCTCTAATATGTCATTAAGCCTACTCATGTTGTATGATATTATTTTTTCTAAACCCATATAATATTTTTTCTCAATATGGAATTCTAAAAGAGGAAACATCCATTAGATAAGTCCAAACTTTGTATCTGGAATCTTCCAGAGGTAACTCAGAGAGGTATGGTAAACAAACTACAACATTAGAGCCAAATAAATATGAACATAATATATCTAACTAAAATATGATATAAAGAAATTATTTTTTCATGGTTGTGTAGTTTCATTGGGCCGAATCCAATTTACTCAAATAATAGGCAATCACATGTGAACGTCCCTCAACCCACTATGATAAGACGGATCCAACAGGAATGTTGGAGGCATCATACATCAAATCAAATGGAATTTCCCACTATGGGGGTTGTATGATCAATGTAGTGGTCATAAACTATTTTATACCATCAAAGGAAGTCATACAAAAATCATCAAACACCAAATCAGAATCCTTTGATGTAATTGAGAAATAAGAAGAAAAATCTTAGTAAAATCATTGATGAAGTACCGAGAGAATTTTGTATGACCTAGGAAAAAATCAAACATAATACACACATTAAAGGAAGGGTATGGATGAAATAATTTCTAAATTAGATCTATCATCCTCTATCCCATGTTTTGACACTACATTCCCCGATTTAATCCCATTATCTTCCATGAAATGACAATATTCAATGTTTTATACCATATTCATCTTAATAAAATGATTCAACATCTTTCCCAAAATATATATATATATTCTTCAATTGAAGATCCATAAAATTTAATGTCATCAATGAAACCTCCATGCTGGTCTCAATGAAAACTGAACAAATAATCACCATGAATATCTGGAAGGTACCTAGCGCATTACAAAGTCCAAATGGAATCCTCCGGTAGGAAAATGTGTCGAACATACAATTGAATATTGTCTTACATTGATCCTCTAGTGTAATAGAAACCTGAAAAATATCCATAAAAATCCATCCATGAAACAATATCATGTTTTTTCCGCTGGTCTACCATGAATTTTATCAAAAAATTGTAGGGGGAATGGTCCTTGGGAGTGGGATGATTTTTTTCCCTATAATCAGTACACACATGCCAACTGTTTTGTACCCCCATGGAAAATACCTCCTCATTGGAATTTTTAACAATAGTAAAACCACTCTTCTAAAGCACAACATGAATTTGACTTACCCACTATGAATTTGAAAAAGGATAAATTATAATTTCCTCAAGAAAATTTTCAATTTTTTTAACAACTTCCATAAGGGCTGTACTAATTCTCCTTTGTGTATACCTAACGGATTTAGCCACATCCGCCAAATTAATCCTATGCATGAAAATTGGGTGGCTAATAACTAATATGTCATCCAAGATCTAGCTGATTTCCCTGATGTTCTCCCTCAAAATATTTAAAAAAATTCATTACATTCAAAAGAGTGATTTTTAGCAATGATAACTGATATTTTATCACCACTAAACATGTATGGTTATTTTTGATTCGATGGTAATGAATTGAGTTCGAGTGTAGGGGGTGATGTTTGGATGGATAAATTGATGGAACTGAAATATGTGCACGATGAACATTAGTATTAGAATGTACTTCATCAAAATCATAGAATAAGTCATCAAATCCATCTGCATACTCAAAATCCATCCCATAATCATAGTTCACATGATCAATATCAGAATATGAATCGGTCTCAAAATCTATTCTAAGATATCATTGTGCATTATAAACTGGTGTGTAAGTGCTCATAGACATTAAAATAGAACCAATGCACATAATATCCCTAAGAATAAGAAAATAAAAATTTATGGGGTTTTTATTTGGTGGTACAAAATGGCAGATAAAAAATGTTGAGTGTTCCTCTAAGGGGTAATTCATGGATTCAAAAACATTAAATATCACAACTTCATCTCCAAATTCCATTTCAAGTGTAATATATTGGACATTAATGATCAGTTTTTATGTTTTGAGGAAGGTCTACCTAATATAATGGGAGCATGGGAACTTACCTGATCACATTCCATGCACTTATAAATCTACTGCAAAGATCATGTCTCTTACCGAAACAAGTATATCCTCACAGACTCCCTCAAGATAGGTAATAACTCTATTCACCAACTATACCTCTACTCTCAACTTCATAAATTCATGGACCTATAAATACAAGAATACATGGTGAAGCATCACATTTATGGAATCTCTCAAATCATAAAAAGTATCGGAAATCTAAAACTCCCATATAGATCAAGGTTTGGTGAATATCTAGGGATCATTGTACTTTGTTTGAATTTCTAGAATTAGTAAAATGATTGTTGTCACATTCCATCAAAGAGTTATCCTCTCATTTCCCATGATCCCACTCTGATCAGTACAATGTTATTTTAAGAATTTTTCATTCCTAGGTATTTTAATAAAGGATTCGTGTAAATGGATTTTGATCTTCACATTAATGAATGTATACAAAACCTCTTTTTTCATCTCCTCTTTAGCCATTTTTTTGGGTTGAACAACTCTATTAGGAAAAGAAATCGGTTTAGGTGGAAAATAATCAATCTTTTTCGTACCTTTATCTTTCTCCTTGGGTTTCTCATCATTTGGTGTGGAATAGGGTTTCTCTAGGGCTGAGGTGTGTCTTAGTTGAATGGTAGGTGCATAAGAATTAGTTTTTTTCATATTTCTTCTCAATGGGATGGCACTAATATTCGCATTTGGATTTAGAGTAGGTTCGGAAAAAATATTTCAAGAGTTCTTACATACTTGTTCAAGGAGGGAGGTGGAAATCTGGCTCATTTGGGTCTTCAACTGCCACAGGTCCTAACATTCACACTTCAGCTCCTTATAATAATTAAGAATAATTTGTTTCAAAAGAACATCAGTACTAGAATCATAAATTGGTTTATAATTACCTTATTATTGAATTATTGATTCTTTGGCATCAAATCACCTTGGGGTTGTTGGAAACCCTGTTGGTATGGTGTGGGGTGCTCGATTTTTTTTGAAAAGGGAGTCGTTCTTATTGTCCAGAGCCATTCCTCATGTCTGATTTATCCTTATTCCCTTGGTTGTATGTTAGTGAAAATTTATCATACATCTTTTGGGGATATTGAAATTGTTGTTGCTGATATGGTCTCCCAGAAAATACTATCGCACAATCCTATGTCTCGTGTAATTGGAGAAAATAATCAGTTAGGTGGTCTGTTTCAGTGATAATCCCACAAGGTCACATGGGAGAGGGTTAGGATGTCTTCTGATCCAAAGCAATCTGCCTCACTATCCCAAAACGTCTCCCGGGGCCTGTATCGTGACTACCCCAAGCCCACCTTCTATAGGCCAGGGGCTTGCGACTCGATCCAAAGGTGTAAATCCCTGAACTGGGAAGGCATTGCCTTTAAAACTGTAAACAAACACATCAGAGTACACAACTGGAAGTAAAACACTAGTAAAACTTTATAAAAAAGAGTGCGGTGAATGTAAACGGGCCGGAAATACAAGCCCAACAGTAAAGTACAGGTACAACTAAAATCAAGTCAAACTGAAAAAAATTAAAGCAGCTACTAGGTCATCCCCTAGGGTTCCAACGTGAAGGGTAGGTACAGATGGCCTCCTCAGCACTCCAAGTCCGTCTATCTGTTCCGTGTACCATCTCGCTGAGTGGTCCAACTCTGGTTACCATCTATTCCAACTACTCTCTACCTCAGTCAGTGATGTTCATCATCTGCAACCAACACAACGAAGTGCGGGCATATCCTGTGCAGGGGTGAGTATAACGATAATATGTAGGGACCCCGAGACCCTCAAGGTCTCACAAATTACAAAAAGTATAAAACAAAAAATAGGAAAACAACGAATAATCACTACTTTGGTATATGCCCATACATTTACCTAAGTTATCTATTAACCCATCTCAATCATGAGGAAGACACAAAAGTCATTGACTCAACTCAAACCAGGATTTCATTCTAGGGGTAGTAACATGTAACACTCCCAATAAAACTGCTGAAACCTTGGCTGCTGGTGTACTATTTCTCTATAAAGTATTCTGGGACTACCACGTCACACAGAGGTGATTTCCACTATCCTAGACTGTTGTGGTACTTATCATGTCGAGTATTGAGGGTCTGCTGGGTCACATAGAGGCGCTCCCCAATACGGGTCTGCCGCGTCACACAGAGGTGCTCCCCCTCATAGCCTGCTAAGGTACTCCTCATGTCAAGTACCATGGGTCCACCACATCACATAGAGGCGCTTCCCATGGTGGGTTTTCTGCGCCATAAAGTGGCGCTTCCCACTGGGTTTGTTGAAACTCTCTGAGTCGAAAGATTAGCAGTCGTCAGGTCTCAGACAGCTACTAGGTCTTCTTACATAGCTCAGTCATCTATGGGAGGATCTGATCCACGAGCTACAGGTCAATAATCCAACTTTCATGAAGTCCCAAGTAGATGTATCTCAAAGGTCCGCCTCGTCATATGGGTCTCAACACAATAGACGGTTCGTCAATTGGACGCCTGGTCTGTGAGTTATTGGCATTTCCGTCCCGAGGGACCGGTTGGATTTTAGGTTCAAACCAACCCAAACATACCCCAACTATATCAAAACCTCAACTGGGGTATTCCAAATGATCCTTCTCTCTTACATATTTTAGTCTCCATAGACGGTTCGTCGATCGGGCACTCGTAGCCCAATTTATGATCGAATAGATGTATTCGGGAAAAACGGGTTCGGACTGTGGTCTGGCCCTGTCCACGGGTCCGACCCTATCTGCAGGTCTGACCTGATCCATGGGTCCGACCCCAAATGAGTGGGAGGTCCTACCCAAAGGTGGACTGACTCGAGCGGGCGGCCCGGCTCGAGGGCGGCCAGGCAGAGTGGGCTGCCCGCGCTGGCTCCAGCCCGCGCCGGGTCCCGCCCGCGCTGGGTCCGGCCCGGCGGCCTGATGGCTAGAAGGGTCCACCTAAGCCACATCCATAGGGATACCATGAACCCCATGGATACCCCGAATGGAAACTCCATTCAGGTGGGAGCCAAACTGTCACAAAGTGATGTTGGTCCAGCTCAAACGGGACCAAACGAGGTCCCGCTCACTCCAGTTGGCCGAGTAGCAATCCACTCCGCACCGCCAACGGCCAGCCCAATTCCAACCATCTCGGCCCCTCCATCGCGATGTGACTATGTGGAGGTTCTACTCCCTCGCGAGTCATAGTGGCACCATTCCCCTCTTTCATGGCCCGCCTTGGCTGCGGCTCTCCTCCTCTATGCAGTGCGCCGGTGCCGCACCCTTCTGCCACGGACCTGCTTGGCCGCGTCCCCCTTCTCCTCCACAAGGTCCTGCGGTGTCGCACCCTTTCGGAAACCCGGTGGCCTTGGGCCTCCGGTTTCTTTAAAGTCAGCCCATCACCGACTGCTATTACTCCACCGCGGTCCATCGGCCATAGTCCCCTCCTCTGACAGTATTGTTACACCGCCACCATCGTCATCAAGGGAAGAAAAATAGGGGGGGCTCGGGTTGTGTTTGTTTGGCCCATGACCTCCGTGTTAGGGTGGTAACAATCAGTCTCAAAGAGAACAACCAACGATTAAGAATTGACGGTAAAACTCAATCATAAAACAAACCCCAGCTCGAACATTGTTCATTGACGAAGATGCAGAAATCGAACGTCGATTCGTCATTCACTGCATTCATCACGCTCTCCCAAATCAAGATTTTGCGTCGAAAAGTGTTCAGGGTAGAAGAACGGGGAAGAAGTGTCATTGAAATTCTTCGTTTTCATCATTGGAGAGTTTTTATCCTCCCCAAGCTCCACCAAAAGAATGTTGCCATCCAAAAATAATGGGTTAAGCAAAACCATTATTTAATAGTTGGACAAAATATTCAAAAGATTTCAAATTAATGAATTAATGTTCCATTAATTAATTTGTGTGGTTTGGCACATTTATGAGGGAAGTTCAATGGTTTCCCCCACTTATGGAGAGTTCAAGGGGTTTAAACCCCATGTGGTCCCCATCTCTTAAATTTCTAATGGTTGTTTAGACCTCGGGTGGGCCCCACCACCATAACATCTTGTGGGGGTTATGGTGTTGTGGCCCCCACCTCTCACATCCTCTTGGAGGTTTCAACCACCAAATAAATAAAAATAATCTAACACATTATTTTTATTTAATTTTATTAAAAACCCAAAATCTATCTTCCATTCTCAAACAACTACCGTCAACGTGAATGTCTTTTTAAGCAAATAAAGGCGTTGTGAGTTCAACGGTGCCCTCAGATTTCAATTCCAATCACCGGTTAAAAAGATATAAAATCATGCTCGTATGTTTACTGAACGTACCTGTACAAAACTTCATAAATTGATTCCGGGCACACCGGGCCTCGGAATCAGGCGCCGTAAATTTTTGTGTACTCGTAAAAATCCAATTAATTTAAAACAAATCCATGGAATTTTCAGTTCTTTACACTCTCAACACCTTAGAGCTGTAATTCCGCACAAGCTACAACTTGAACTATGGAAACAAATGGGGGTACTATGCAGGAATCTGAGCCTCCCGCTCCAATGTGCTCCCTTAGAGGTTATCGTACTTCCAGGGAACACGCACCAAAGGTATCAACCATCCATGTAGGACCCGCTCCTGTCGATTCTCAATCACCACTGGAACCTCCGAGAAAGTCTCCCTGTCATCGATATCCCGCTCTCCATGGTCGATGATGTGGAAGGTTCATGTACGTATCTCCTCAGCTGAGCTACGTTGAAGACGTCGTGCACCTGGTGCAACTGAGGTGGAAGAACTAAGCGGTAAGCCACCTTTTTTACTCTGCTGAGGACTTGGAATGGTCTGATGAACTTCAGAGACAACTTGTCACCTCAGCCAAATATCTGTAGACCTCATTGAGGTGAGACCCATAGAAAGATGTGGTCGCCATCCTCGAACTCCAGAGGTCTCCGTATTTTGTCAGCATACGACTTTTTCCTACTATGTGCAGTCTTCATCTGCTCCTGGATGATCTTCACCTTTTCCGTGGTAGCCCGTACCATCTCTAGTACCTCTAGTACTGACTACCCTGGGTCTATCTAGCATAGTGGTGATTATGAAGGTCAACCATACGAGGACTCAAAATGTGCCATACAAATGGTGGAGTGATAGCTGTTTTTGTGTGAAAACTCCACAAAAGGAAAGAGATCCCCCAAGCTGTGACAGATGTCGAAGACACATGTGAGAAGAATGTCCTCAAGGGTCTGAATGGTCCGCTCAGTCTTGCCATCTGTCTGAGGATGGAAGGCAGTGCTCAGATGTAGTTGGGTCTCGAAAGACTCCTGCAACCCCATCCACAGTCAGGAATTAAACTATGCTTCACGTTCGAAGACAAAAGAAGAATGTACTCAATGCAAACGCACAATCTCTTGTACATAGAGGTGTCCTAAGCTCTCTATTGAGCCCTGGTCTCTGATCGGTTGGAAGTGGGCTGACAAGGGTTGTCGGTCAATGATCACACATATCGAATCGTGACTCCTGGATGTATGTGGAAGGCCTGTCACGAAGTCCATGGATATCCCATCCCACTTCCAATCTGGGACCTCTAAGGGCTGAACCAAGATTGCTGGTACCTGGTGCTCCGCCTCCAATTGCTGAAAAGTGAGGCTACGTGAGACAAACTCAACTATTTTCTTCTTCATACGTGGCCCCCAATGCTGGCGTCGATGGTCATGGTACATCTTCTCCACACCTGGATGTACCGCTAGAGGGGAAGTTTGGAACTCCCTCAAAACTTCCTCCCGAAGTGAAACTGGTACCAAGGTATATCCTCTAAAGAGAATGATGTGCACCCCACCTTCTGAAAATCCATCCATAGCTTGCCCTGTGGATATCTGAGCAGTCCTGTCTCACAGTCATCATCTCCACGTTATGACTCCCCGACTCGCTGAAGAAGTAGAGGAGTCACAATAAGATACTATAGAAAGGCTGGTTCATCCCTATCCACAAAGGATATCTATAATGCATCCAACTTCTATTTCACCTCTCCTAAAAGTTGTATACTAGATCTCCTACTGAGCGCATCTGCAACAACGTTCCCCTTCCTATGAGTATATACTATCTCGAAGTCATAGTCATGGAGGAACTCAAGACAATGACATTGTCTCATGTTCTGCTCCATCTGAGAGAAGATATACCAGAGAATCTTGTGATCAGAGTATATGGTAAAACGTTTTCTCATTAGATAGTGTTGCCACATCTTCAAGGAGAAGACCACTCCTACTAACTCCAGGTCATGGGTAGTGTAGTTCTGCTTGTGCTATCTCAGATACCGAGAACCATACGTGATCACAGATCTCTCCTTCATCAGTACAAACCTGAGTCTTATCCATGATGCGTCGTAGTAGACTACGTACCCTACGCCTTCCTCTAGAATCCTTAAAATGGTGGCACTAGTCAGTATCTGCCTCAGCTCTTGAAATCTCTAATAACATCTCTCCAACCACACGAAGGGTTTCCCCTTCTTCGACAAGGCTGATAGTGGTGCTGCAACTCTGGAGAAGTCTAGAATTAACCTCTGGTAGTACCCAGCCAATCCCAGGAAACATTGTACCTCCGTCACACTCCTAGGTGGATCCCAAAAAACTACCACCTCAATCTTTGTTGGATCCAATGCATCTCCATCCTCTGAGATGATGTGTCCCATGAAGTGAACCTCTAGAATCCAAAATTGGAACTTCGAGAGATTACCATAAATCTGGTGCTCTCAGAGTGGGTCCAGTACTACTTGAAAATGGTAGGCATGCTCCTCCTCAGTAGTCGAGTAGATCAGAATGTCATCGATGAAGAATATGATAATGCGATCTAGGTATGGCGGGAAGATCCTATTCATGAGACACATGAACAATAATGGATCATTGGTTACGTTGAATGGCATATCCATGACCACATAGTGGTCGTACCGACAGCTGAAGTCCTTCTTCTGGACATCCTTGTCTCAAACTCTGAGCTGGTGATAGCCTGATATGAGGTCTATCATAGAGATCCACTGTTCTCCCTTCAGCTGGTCAAAGAGGTCATCAATCCTCATTAGTGAGTACTTGTTCATTACAGCCACCTTGTTTGTGCAACGGAAATCGAAACAAAGCCTCAAGCTCCCATCCGCCTTCTTGGCGAACAGAATCGGGGATGCCTAGGGAGAAACACTGGGCTAGATGAATCACTTTCCCTGAAAGTCCTCCAGCTATACGAGCTTCTCACGAAGCTCAGCGGGAGCCATCCGATATGCTGAAGTAGATATTGGTGTCGTCATGGGGTGAAGTTCAATGTAGAAGTCCACATCTCTATGAGTAGGTAGTCCTGTAACATCGTCAGGGAAAACATCCACGTACTGATCCACTAATATAGTATAAGTCGGACTCTCCCCATCAACTGCTCTGAGGGTAAGGCAAGCCAACTAGTGAGTGATCTGCTACACCCTTCTCCGAGTAAGGTCGTCCTATGCTGCAAAGATTCCCTTCGCACCAGTGAAGGTAAACCTTATTCCATCTGTGCAGACACATGACAATTTTCTCCTAATACAGTCAATCAGAGCATGAATTGTAGATAACCAGTCCATACCCATGATGATGTCGTTAGTCCTCAATGCCACTACAAGGAGATCCCAGCAGAAGATATTGCCTATTAAAGTAAGCTCACACTTCCGGAACCAGTGCGTAATCATCGAGTCTTCTCCCATAGGAGTCTCCAGCCCTAAGGATCGAGATAATGGCTCTGTCGGAATCTACATGCTCCGTATGAGGGAAGTGGCTATGAAAGAATGACTAGCACTTGTGTCTATAAGTACTGCCTCTAGGGTGGAGTAGAAACATATCATACCTCGAATCATCTCCGGAGCACCATGGTCATATGTCTCAGCTTCCTGAAGCTGAGATCTCCCCTATCTCCCTTCTCCATGTGGTCGGGGTGGACCTCCTGGTGGTGGTGGCAGTAGCACCTCAAAACATCATCCACTGCCATCTGCTCGATCATCTCCTCTTCCATGTCCACATGCGCCTTGTGGACCGCCTTGATCGAACCACTGCCTCTTCCTAGGAGGTCCCTCAACTATCAATTGATCATCTAAACGTCGGGTCAGATAGTCACGAGCCACGTGTCCATGCCTGCCGCATAAGTAACACTACCTACTCTTGGAATGTAAGTCACTAACATGAGTGCCCCTCACAATAGATCATGTGTCCTGTGGTCGCCCACCCATGGGTCTAGTCCTCTTGGACCACTGTGTCATCTGTCTACTGCCAGCTACAGATGTCTCTGCTGAATGTTGACTAGTAGTGGGTCCCACTACTAGAGACTACTCAGCAAGGAAACCCTCTACTAGGAGGTCTCTCTCTAACACCCCCGCCTGTATTGGGATGTTGAGGGAGATCATCGATGCCCTGATCTCTTGCCTGAGCCCCTGATCGAAGGTGCGAGACCTGAAGAATGGGTCTCGTACCATATATGGGGAGTAGCGCAAGAGGTCAGTGATCCTCAATGAGTACTATGCTACGGTCATGCTGCCCTTTTGCAGATGAAGTAGCTCCAATATTCGTACCGCTCATAGGATCGCTGGAACGATCTCCGCCCGAAATAGGCTCTCAAAGTCTGTCCAGAGTAGTGTCTCCTCGTCGTGCACCTGGAGCATCAGACCCCACCATCTTCCTACTTTTTCATGAAGGAAACTCAAAACAAGGATCACCATGAGGTGTGATGGTGTCCCTACCATCCTGGAGACTCTCACCACAGCCTCCAGCCATTCTGCATCTACATGTGTGTCAGTCTCTCCCCGGAACCTTGGTGGCCTCTTGTGCTGGAACTCATAAAACACGCTCAAGCGGTGTGCATCGTCTACTGCTGGGACTGGTGGCATCAGTGGCCCAACGGAATGTGGTACCGCTGGTGCCTCTGCTGGTAAAAGGCACTGAACTGAGGCCTCGTCGCTCGGTGGGTATCAGAGTGTACGACTCTCGAGGCTCTATGGGGAGGCATCCTGAAAGAACAGATGTGACACAGTCAAAAGGATATACCTGGTTAGATAAACTGATTGATCTGACTTATGAAAAAATTTAAAGACTCGCACGCAATCTTTTTTTCATTCTCTAAGTCGAAAATCAGCAGTCAGGGTCCTGGTGTATGGATATGTCGGCCGCCCGCAACAACACTAGATTCCCTAAACTGAAAACCACACTTAGTACCATTAACACTATTTCTTCATAGAAAAGTCTAATCAGAGTCCTATGTTCTGTGATAGAATCGACTCCTCTGATACCAATTTGTCACAACCCATCCCCCAGGGCCCGTATCTTGACTACCCCAACCCCGCCTTCTATAGGCCAGAGGCTGGCGACTAGCATCAAAGGCGTAAATCCTTAAATTGGGAAGGAATTTCCTTTAAAACTGTAAACTAATTCATCAGGGTACAAAACTGGAAGTAAAAGACTAGTAAAACTATATACAAAAGAGAGTTCTGAATGTTAAGGGGACGGAAATACATGCCTAACCATAAAGTACCACTACAACTGAAAGAAAGTACAACTGAAGAAAAGTAATGCAGCTGCTTGGTTGTCCTCTAGGGTTCCTACCTGAAGGGTAGGTACAAATGGCCTCCTCAGCACTCTATGTCCATCTGTCCACTCTGTGTACCATCTCATCTAGTGGTCCACCTCTGGGTACAATCCAGTCCTGCTACTCTCTACCTCAGTCAGAGCTTTTTGTCATCTATAACCAATACAACAAGGTGCGGGCATAGCCCGTGCAGGGGTGAGTATAACGATACTCAGTAGGGGCCCCAAGACCCTCATGGTCGCACAAATTTCAACAAGGATAAACCAAACAGTAGGAAAACAATAGATAACCATTACTTAGGTATATGCTCATACACATACCTATGTAATATATTAACCCATCTCAATCATGAGGAAAACACAAAAGGTCATTGACTCATCTCAAACCAGGATTTCATTCTAGGGTGTAGTAACATGTAACACTCCTAGTCCAACTGTCGAAACCTTGGCTACTGGTGTACTCTTCCTCTATAGAGTATTGTGTTCATGTCGCGTCACATAGAGGCACATCCCACTATCCTGGACTACTGTGGTACTCCTCCTATCGAGTACCGTGCACTACCACAAAACTGGGCAAGGCATGCGCCTTCCTTTATCAGCGCAAACAGTAAAGCGCTGATAAAGGGATTATTTATCAGTGCTAAAAAAGCACTGATAAAGTTTTTATTTTTCAGCGCTTTTAATTTTAGCGCTGATAAATACACCATTTATCAGCGCTTTTTACTAGCTCTGATAATGGCTCACGTGGATTTGTTAAAAACCCGTGGGTCCTCTTCCTCCTCCCTGCACCCGGTCAAGCTCTCGCGGAAGCCCTCCTCTGCGCCGCTGCCGCCGCTGCCACTGCCTCCTCCTCCTCCGCCGCGGCCGCCGCCTCCTCCCTCTCCTACTCCTTCTCCTCCTCCTCTGGTCGCCGCCTCCTCCTCCTCCGGCCTCCTCCTCCTCCTCCTCCTCCTCCTCCACCGCGGCCTCGTCCTCCTCCTCCTCCACCGGCGGTTCCTCCTCCTCCTCCTAGTCCGCGTCCTCATCCTCCTCCTCCTCCATCGGCGCCTCCTCCTCCTCTGCCTACTCCACTACCTCCTCCTCCTCCTCCTCCTCCGCTGCCTCTGCTGCCTCCGACTTGCCTCCACCCTGCCTTCGCGCTGCATCCGCGCTGCCTCCGGTGCCTCCGCTATCGACACCTCTTTATCCTCCGCCACCGGGTCCTCCTCCTTAAGGTGACTCAAATTTAATTTTCTTGAATTAATTATGTTTGGAATGGGTAAGTGTTTGGCCAACTATTCTTCGTGTTGAATCTTCAGTTTCCATGGGTGGTTTGGGATTGTGGTTATCTTTTGATCTTGACTATGGGTTGTTTTTATGATTTCCCACTACTTCATTAGATTTATTTAGTTATTCTTATGTTTTGGTGTTTTCATTTGGTTCATGTATCTCTTTATCTCCACCCGAACGATTATCTTATGGCTATTAATTTTGAGATGGGTTTGAGGAAATATATCAGATTTATTCTTATTGTTCTAAGTCTACCAACCTATTTTTAGGTGTTTCCCAAGGTATTGATGTGAGAGGGAATCATCGATCACCGACAACCACCTTCTCAATCAAGGGTTGTGTGACCACACCCCACCACGAGTCCACCCTCCATGATCAAACCCATAAAGCTCACACCCCACTTCGGACACACTCAGCACAAGCGGAATCTTTCGTGAACCAGACCCATTACACGCCATCCCTTCCCAAACCACGTCTTCCGTGGACCAAATTCTTTGCGAGCCTCACCCTAATTGAGAATTTCCAATGCATACAAATCCTTCGTGAACAAATCCTTCATGATCCGATACTTGCACGAGGCAACACCTTCACGATCCAAGATAATGTTGATCTCCTCTGCAAAAACCACCCCGTGCATTCGAATCCTTCACGAGAAAACCCCTTAACAATCCCACCCCTTTCGCATACGAAACTCCTCAATGTGACCAACACTTTCCTGTGCAAACCAGAGTAAACACCCTTGCACGAACCGAGACCCCTACACCCGCATAAATTCCCACTCGCAAACAAAGATCCATTGTGCGAACTGAAACCCTGCGCAAACCTGCCCCAACGCGAACAAACTCCACTATGCGAACCAAGACCCAGCACGAACCAGACCCTACACGAACCAGACCCTACAAAAACAAGCTCCACTGCCCGAACCAAAAACACAGCACGAACATGCCCCTACGTGATCACTTCCATAGCAAACCACTACTTTGAAATCCCGGCGTGAACCACACCCTTGCCATCTCACCCATCACAGACCGGCCTCTATGCATTTACAACCACCACGCATAAGAACCTTCGTGATCCTCTTCCTTCATGAACTATTACCTTTGGTCCCTTTATTCGTGTTAACCATAAACAGAGGACACACTCACAATTTCCACCCTTCACGATCAGAACAACACACTCCAAAAAAAGATTCACGAGTAGTATCTCTATCATAAATTGTATGATCATTTGTATATGTATGAGTAGTATCTCTATAAATTAATTCTTTCATTTAAATACTAATCTAAAATCTTGATTTTAAATTTAATTTTATAAATTAATTCATTCATTTAAATACTAATTTACAAAAATATAAAATAATATTATATGATCTTATTTATGTTAGAAAATAGCAATTATGGATTAGCCCTAATTAATCAATGATTCAAGATATAAGATTATAATATGTCATAAAATGATAGTTGTACACACAATAACATGAATCTTTTATGTGTCTATTATTTATATTGAATAATGACATTTCTTTACTTCAAAAGACAAATGGAGACATACTTATCTCTTTCTACCTAGTTGTTCATAATTATGTCACACACACAAAAACCACTTGATAGAGCAATGGTTTAAATAGGATTTTATAAATGAGGATATAATGACATTTCATTAACTAAATATTATATGATTTAATCCATCGTGTATCATTAAAATGAAATTCAATGTTTAATATTCACTAATACGTGGTATACGAAATATCAATGCATTAAACCATGAATGCAGAGTAACCCAAAAACCAATGAATTGATGTATTTAATTAATATGTCATATTAATTGTATCTTATTAAAGGCACATAATTTAGATTTAACATCCCCCACTTGGGTTGCATTGATAAATTAATAGACATATTAAGAAATCCAAACAAGCGCATCAATTAAAATAAAGCACATTATATCCCAAAATTTGACACATTAACACCACAAATACAATTTATGATAGAGATACTACTCATACATATACAAATGATCATATAAACAACAATGGATAAAGAATCACGTAACTAAAGGGATACTACTCTTGGTGGGGTGTGGTAACACAACCCTTGATTGGGTTCTGTTACTTACTCTTAACAGAAGATTCCATGTCTTTTATGGAGATTGTGATCTATAACCATGGAGGGTATGACAAGTTGCTTCTATGTTATGGTTCATATCATGTCATTTTTCCAAGGTTTTCCATGGCAATAGGATGCTCAAAAGATCGATTTTTAAAGTCGATATGGAAATTTAATGTATTTATGAATTCCATTTGGGATCACCAATGCTCTATCTATTTCATGGAACTGATGAACTAGATCTTTAATATCATTCTAGACACCTCCATTTTCGTTTTTTTAGAATACTTCTTGGTGTATTACAATATATAGGAGGAGTACTTCGATAATCTGGAGGTTGTTTTGGGTGTTTTTATATAGCTTTGTCTTTATTACAATATTATAAATTCCCCATATTTTGTTTAAGAAGTATTGTTTCATGGTCACATTATTTCCTTGGAAGGAGTTCTAGGTTATCCAGAAAAGGGTCAAGAAGTCATTTCTCCTCTAACCTATATACTCATCCTATGGATTTCAAATAGGATGAATATAAATAAAGAATGGATGAATGCTAATCGGTTGACAAAAGAGTATGAAGATGGCGTGAAAGAATTTATCAAGTTTGCAAAAGATCATGCATGCGAATCTTCTCAAATCCTTTGTCCGTGTTTACGCTGTTGTTATTCAAAACAAATTAGTCCAGATGAGTTGGAAGTACACTTGATCTGTCACGGAATAGATCAAAGTTATACATGTTGGAATAAACATAGGGAAACAACGAATGTAAGTAGTGACTAGGGTGACACTGCGTTTTATGGATCATCTGATATGATTACAAACATGAACAATGAAGATGACCGTATGGAGGATGTGATTACAGATATGAATGATGATGAAGATCGTATTGAGAAAATGACAAGGAACTTCGAAGATGAACTTCCTGATTGCCCAAAATTGTTTGAGAAGTTAAAAAGTTGTGCAAAGACTCCATTGTATGCTGGTTGCACTAAATATACAACATTTTCAGCCGTAATGAAGCTGTATAATTTGAAAGCAGATAATGGGTGGAGTGACGACAGTTTTACGAAAATACTTTCCCTCTTGAATGACATGCTCCCATAAGACAATGAGCTCCCGAGCCGAACATACGATGCCAAACGAATGCTACGCTCTATGGGTATGATCTCTGAAAGAATACACGCCTTCCTGAATGATTTTATACTATTTCTCAAGGACATCAAATCACTTAAAGAATGCCCAAAGTGTGGTGCTTCTCGATACAAGAAAGATGAATCTAATCCTACTAAAGTTTTATTGTACTTTGCAATAATTCCAAGGGTTAGACGCCTATATTGAAGTGAGGAGACTGCAGAACAATTAAAATTGCATGAAGATAAAAGAATTAAAGATGGGATACTACGTCACCCGGCAGACTCTCCTCAGTGGAAGAGAATCGATCATGAGTATCCTGAATTTGGAAAAGAGTCGAGAATCCTTCGTCCTGCGTTATCTACAGATGGAGTGAATCCTTTTGGTTTTCAAAGAAACAGTCACAGTACATGGCCGGTTATGTTGATAAATTATAACTTACCACCGTGGTTATGCATGAAACGAAAATACATCATGTTATCTATGCTTATATCAGGACCAAAACAACTGGGTAATTATATTGATGTTTTTAGCTCAATTGATCGAAGATTTGAAATTATTTTGGGATTCAGGTGTTACATTGTATGATTCTTATAGAAAGGAAGATTTCACTTTGAGAGTCATGTTGTATGGGACGATAAATGACTTCCCTTCTTATAGAAATTTTTCAGGATATAGCATTAAATAAACTCAAGGCTGTCCCGTTTGCGATGAAGGTACACAATCAATTAGGTTGAAACATTCATCGAAAACTGTGTTTCTAGGACATTGCAGATTTCTACCGCGACGACATAAGTACCGTTCTTGGAAGACATCATTCGATGGAAGTTCAGAAGAACATACAACACTGTCTCCACTAACAGGTGATCAGTTGTTTGATAAAGTTAAAAATGTGGACACTACTTTTGGTAAACCGGCTTCGAAAAACCATACGAAAATCGGTTGGAAAAAGAGATCAATTTTTTTTTGAATTACAATACTGGAATTGTCTGTATGTAAGACATTTTATTGATATTATTCATGTAGAAAAAAAATGTATTTAACAGTGTTATTGGCACGTTTCTAAATACATCTGGAAAAAAAAAAGATGGAATTATGGGTAGGATGGACATGGTTGAGATGGGAATACGAGAAGAGTTGGCACCAGTGAAGGGTGAAAAATGAACATTTCTTCCTCCTGCTGCTTACACTCTTTCCAGGCAGGAGAGATATCAGTTTTGCAACTTCTTGAATGACGTAATGGTTCCAGAGGGGTATTCGTCAAATATCAGTAACCTTGTGTCAATGAGCGACTTGAAGTTAAATGGTCTGAAATCACATGCCTGTCATGTTTTGATGCAAAATCTCATTCCAATTGCTTTAAGTTGCATTTTTTCCAAGAATGTCTGCCATACATTAATGAAACTGTGTTTCTTCTTCAAATCTATATGCAGAAAAGTTATAGACCCGGCGAAATTGCCAGCTATGGAAAAAGAAATTGCCGTCATATTATGTGAATTAGAAATGTTATTCCTGCCTTCATTTTTTGATATAATAGTTCATTTGATGGTCCACTTGGTGAGAGAGATTAGACTGTGTGGTCCTGTACATTACAGATGGATGTACCCCATTGAACGGTATACGAATATTTTGAAAGGGTATGTCAAAAATCGAAGTCGGCCAGAGGGTTGTATTGAAAAGCGATATATTGTTGAGGAAGCCGTTGAATTCTGTACCGAATACTTGTCTGGTGTGGAAAGAATTGTCTTACCGAAATCTCGTCACACTGCGCGGCTTGAGGGTGAAGGAATTTCTGGAAGAAAGGTTGTCACAATCAATATTACAGATCGGGAGCAGGCCCACCTTTATGTTTTGCATAACAGTTTCTACGTTGACCCATATGTTGAAATCCACAAATAAATTCTTAGGAATTTGAATCCATCAAGGGTTGAAAAATTGATATCAGATACTCATAATCGACAGTTTATAGGCTGGTTTCGAGATCATATCATTAAGAAGTCAGATGAAAATCAAAATTAACTTTCGGAACGGCTTCGATGGCTAGCCGGAGGACCAAGTGTGTATGCATTATCTTACAATGATTATGTAGTTAATGGTTATACATTTTATACTAATTAACATGATGAAGACAGTACCATGCAAAATAGTGGGGTTACACTTGTGGCTGAAGCGATGCATGTTTCTGGTGCTAAGGACAGAAATCCAATTTATGTGAATATGTCATAATTTGGCATCATCAAACAAATATGGGAGTTGGATTATACGGAATTTCAAGTTCCAATATTTCAATGCAAGTCGGTTGATAACAGGAGTGCTGTTAAAATAGATGATTTGGGATTCGTGAAAGTTGATTTCAGTAAGGAAGGGGAGAAAGACGAACCATTTATAATGGCATCACAGGCAGTGCAAGTATTTTATGTTCTAGATCCCACAAACCGAAACTGGTCAATTGTTCTGTTATCGACCAAAACAGCTGAAGGGTCAGATGAAAATTCAACTGAAGATGACCCTTTCATTGGGACTTCGCAATAATTTTGCAGTGGTCCCAATGTAGACGACATTTTGTATGTCAGAGGAGACCACAATGAAGGGATATGGATAGTTGATTGAGGGGTCAAATCCCTTCAGCCTTTAAAAAAAGGGAGTTCAATAATCAGGTTATTGATTTTTATTGTAATATAGATTGTGTTACATTATGTTATTATCTATTCACTGCTGCTTTTATGTGATCTAAATTAAATTTTAAACAAGTTCTGCAGATAATGACTTCTTCACCTGCTGATGCACCCAATCCCGAGACACAACACGTCTCTCAACCTGTTGCAGCTGGTCCCACTGCTAAGAGACAACAGGTATCTCAACCTATTGCAGCTGGTCCCACTACTGACGTACAACATGTGTCTCAACCTGTTGCAGCTGGTGTCAGTGCTGATGCTAGCGCTTCGGAGAAACATAATGATGATGCAGAAACTGAGGAAGTGGTAGGCGATGAAACCCCAGCGAAACAAAAAAAAATAGGTGCGCCGTTGTTTGACAGTTTTAGCAAAAATCCTTAAGGCAAGAGAAAAAGGAATCAAATTTTTGGTGGGATGGAATAAGTTAGGCCAGCATGTAAACCCCAACAAATCCATGTTTATTAGCTACATTGGAATCGTCAGTCGACAATGCGTGCCGATTGACGTAGAGTCGTGGCACCAGGTTGTCAGCGGGTTGAAAACATTAATGTGGGAAGAGATTACGGTAACATTACAATATCATCTATTTAATTTATTAATAAAAAATAAAATATTGAAATATTGACTAACCCTTCATCATCTCTTGCAGAGTGGATTTATAGTAGATGTTTCGCACAAAGAATATTTTTTCAGACTGGCAGGAAGGATTCATAGAGGTTTTCGCATCATTTTAACGAAACATCATCTGAAAGATTCCGAAGGGAAAATCAAGCCGCACCCACCTCCTCTTTATGCACACTTGATATCCCAAAGAACGTGGGATGCGTTTTGCAACCGTCATACGGAACAGAATTTTCAGGTATATTGTGTTTTGTTACACGTTGTGTAACGTTGCTTGTATTAATCACGTTGATTGATAGGATTTTATTTATGAAACAGAAACTGAGTGCTGAAAATAAAGAACGGTCAGAAAAACCAGTGTACCCCTACCGTAAAGCAAGGTTGGGGTACGCTTCAATTGAAAAACAATTCGTATGTATTTTAAAAGTACTGTAATAAATTTATGTGACATAAAATAACACTGTAACCATGTTTTTCTGTTTATATGCAGATTAATGAAGAAAAATTTCAAGTCACTTCCATTCCACGCCATGTGCTATGGAAGGAGGCTCTTGTTAATAAAGAGGGGAAACTAATAGCTGAAAACACACAAAAAGTGTGGGAAACATGTGTAAGTATGACATAATATAAACTTGTTTTGCATTAAATTGCTATTACATAATGATGCTTACTTATTTTTTTCATATTTTCAATTTGACATAGTCAGAGGAATCAACAACACCCGCATCGGATGCAGACATACATTCAACTGCCTTGAAACAGCCAGAACAGTATGGCCGCATCAGAGGTGTGGGTTTTGGGGTGTCACCCCGGACATATTTTCCAAAAAAAAAACATGAGGATGAACAAACTAAAGAATTTCATGTAATGAGAGATAAAGTAGCTACCCTTGAAGAACTAATCCAATCTCAGGGAAAGATGCTAACGAGTTTGATGGAGGAGAGGTGAAGAGAACAAACAACTCATGAACAACCCCCGCGAGAAGATCCACCCCTCACTGGCTTTGAGGCGAGCCATTCCCCTCAAAGAACTGACTTAACTAAGGTAATGAATGTTATAATATTCATTTTTGTGAGATGTGAATCATAGACACTGATACCTTTCATGTAATGATATTATGCAGGGAGAAAATGACTGTGATTTATATCTGTCAACTCCCACCCATCGCCTTATAGCGAGGGCTACGGTGTTTAATATGCAGAATGACACGCTACAATCCAGACCACTTCCAACCGGTCATGTCAAAGTGTCGATTAACATAGCTCATGAGCTGAGCGCCGAGCTACCCATGCCAAATGATGATGACGACATTCATACGGTGGAAAAAGCTGTTGGAACATTCGTTGCATGGCTGTCGAATCTTGTAAAAAAACATGTCGAGCAGGAGGTATTCATTTCCAGTTCATTTTTCAAGAAGAACCTTTAACATTAAATTAGAAAATGGCTGAACTGATGAATGTTATTACAAAAGGATAAAATGGAGAAGCTAAAACAAAAGAGCGGCTCCAACATTGGATCAACCAACCGATCAAAACGATCTACTGAGAGCGCGTTCACCCCGCCCATTCTATATCCACATTTAATATCATTGCAAGCTCATGTGGATACGAAAATGAAAGATGGAAAGAGTCATACAATTGTTTGTGAAAAAGATATGTACGGAGAGGAAACAATAGATTTCGTTAGTGCAGACGTTGTTTCTGAGATCATCACATACGACTGGCTAGGCGCCTCAGTTATAAATGTATACATGAGGTATGTTTTCATGATTTGATTTTACAGAAGCTGATATACATTGATAATTATGGATAAATACATCTCATATTTATCATAGGCGTATATATAAAAAACAAATTGAAGGTATTTTCCCATGAATAAATATTTGGACTCGTTAGTCCTCACACAATTTCTACACAACGAACAGAAATAGATTCTAATTTTCAGACTGAATTGATGTCAAATCTGCCCAGAACATTTCAAAGAAGAATTACGACTGACATGATATTTTTAATACCAAAGATGCAAGGGTAAAACTCTACATTTTAATCATATCAATTATATTTTCATTTTTATCAGTACTTATTTCTTTTTGTGTTTTTAGGGAACATTGGATGCTCATTGCAGTCAATTTGGATACTCCAAAGATTTATTTTCTAGATTCACTGCATAGATATCCAACTAACCGACCACAGATGATGGCGATTTTCAATTTTTAATACACTAGATCCAACATTTTAGAACTAAATATCTAGTTATATAATTTATATTATCTTTTAATGAAGATTTTTTTATGATAGGGCGGTGTATGAATATCGTCTAAAGGCTGGAATGAATCCAGGGCGTAAGGACGACAATGCCCACAAGATCTAAAAATGGAGAAGTATCTGGGTATATATAATTATATTCCACTATCCAAATACATATCAAAACAAATTACTTATTTTTCTCGATGTTTCTGCGGTGTCCGAAACAAACAAATGACAAGGACTGCGGTTATTATGTTTGTAAATTTATGAAAGAGATCGTATTCCATGGACAAACTAGCATCCCTGAAGAGGTATTATTGAAAATAATTACTACTTTATTTAAAATAATTATTAATCATTTGTGTATTTATATTTATTCAGTACTACTATGACTGTCGCAAAAACATTTATTCAGAAGATGATATAAATTTCTTTAGAAACGATTGGGCATCGTACCTGATGGAAGAATGTAAACAAATAGGACAATGAAGGTGAATTCCTAATACTTATTTTATCTTTATATGGTCATTGATATCTCCCTTTAAACTTATTGAGAATCTATGATCTCCTTTTCTTATGATTCATATCCTTAGATTAGTGAATTCCTACTACTTAGTTTGAAAATGACATAAACTTTGGAAAACAACACCAATGACATACGGCAAACTGAGAAAACACGTTCCGATTGTTTTGATACTTTAGGACAATGATCCATGAGTCAATTTTGACGTGTACGAATCGACCACACCTCAATCCGACACATGGTGTGACCGGTATGGCTAAAAGTGTCTGATATCAGTTTCAAATTGAGATAAACTTTGGAAAACAACACCAATGACATACGTCAAACCGAGAAAACGTGTTCGGACTGTTTTGATACGTTAGGACAACGATCCATGATTATTTTGTGACGTGTACGAATCGACCACACCTCAATCCGACGCACGGTGTGACCGGTATGGATAAAAGTGTCTGATATCAGTTTCAAATTGAGATAAACTTTGGAAAACAACTCCAATGACATACGCCAAACCGAGAAAAAGAGTTCATATTGTTTTGATACTTTAGGAAAACGATCCACGAGTCATTTTTGACGTTTACAAATCGACCGCACCTCAATCCGACGCACGGTGTGACCGGTATGGCTCAAAGTGTCTGATATCAGTTTCAAATTGAGATAAACTTTGGAAAACAACGACAATGACATACGCCAAACCGAGAAAATGCGTTCGTATTGTTTTGATACTTTAGGAAAATGATCCAAGAGTCATTTGTGACATGTACGAATTGATCGCACCTCAATCCGATGCACGGTGTAACCGGTATGGCTAAAAGTGTCTGATATCAGTTTAAAATTGAGATAAACTTTGGAAAACTACACCAATGACATACGGAAAACCGAGCAAACGCGTTCGGATTGTTTTGAAATGATACATGAGTCATTTGTGACTTGTACGAATCGACCGCACCTCAATCCGACGCATGGTGTGACCGGTATGGATAAAAGTGTCTGATATCAGTTTCAAATTGAGATAAACTTTGGAAAACAACACCAATGACATACGCCAAACTGAGAAAACGCATTTGGATTGTTTTGATACTTTATTACAACGATCCTCGAGTCATTTTTGACGTGTACGAATCGACGACACCTCAATCCGACGCACGGTGTGATCGGTATGGATAAAATTGTCTGATATCAGTTTCAAATTGAGATAATCTTTGGAAAACAACACCAATGTCATATGGAAAACTGAGCAAACACGTTCGGATTGTTTTGATACTTTAGGACAAAGATACAGGGGTCATTTGTGATGTGTATGAATCGACCGCACCTCAATCCGACACACGGTGTGACAGGTATGGATAAAAGTGTCTGATATCAGTTTTCAAATTGAGATAAACATTGGAAAACAACACCAATGACATACGCCAAACCAAGAAAACGTGTTCGGATTGTTTTGATACTTTAGTACAACGATCCGGGAGTCATTTGTGACGTGTACGAATCCACCTCACCTCAATCCGACACATGGTGTGACATGTATGGCTAAAAGTGTCTGATATCAGTTTCAAATTGAGATAAACATTGGAAAACAACACCAATGACATACGACAAACTGAGCAAATGCATTCGGATTGATTTTATACTTTAGGAAAACGATCCGCGGGTCATTTTTGACGTGTACGAATTGACCACACCTCAATCTGATGCACGGTGTGACCGGTATGGCTAAAAGTGTCTGATATCAGTTTCAAATTGAGATAAACATTGGAAAACAACCACAATGACATACGCAAAACCGAGAATACGCGTTTGGATTGTTTTGATACGTTATGAAAACGATCGGAAAGTCATTTGTGACGTGTACGAATCGACCACACCTCAATATAATGCACGGTGTGACCGGTATGGATAAAAGTGTCTGATATCAGTTTCAAATTGAGATAAACTTTGGAAAACAACACCAATGACATACGCCAAACCAAGCAACCGCATTCGGATTGTTTTGATACTTTAGGAAAACGATCCACGAGTCATTTGTGACGTGTAAGAATCGACCGCATCTCAATCCGACACACGGTGTGACCGGTATGGCTAAAAGTGTCTGATATCAGTTTCAAATTGAGATAGACATTGGAAAACAATACCAATGACATACGGAAAACCGAGAAAACGCGTTCGGATTGTTTTGATAGTTAGGAGAACGATCCATGAGTCATTTGTGATGTGTACGAATCGACTGCACCTCAATCTGACGCACGACGTGACCAGTATGACTAAAATTGTCTGATATCAGTTTCAAATAGAGATAGACTTTGGAAAACAACACCAATTACATATTCCAAACCAAGCAAACGCATTCATATTGTTTTGATACTTTAGAACAATGATCCACGAGTCATTTGTGACGTGTACGAATTGACCGCACCTCAATCTGACGCACGGCGTGACCGGTATGGCTAAAAGTCTCTGATATCAGTTTCAAATTGAAATAAACTTTGGAAAACAACACCAATGACATACGCCAAACCGAGCAAACATGTTCGTATTGTTTTGATACTTTAGGAAAATGATCCGCGAGTCATTTGTGACGTGAACGAATCGACCGCACCTCAATCTGACGCACTGTGTGACCGGTATGGCTAAAATTGTCTGATATCAGTTTCAAATTGAGATAAACTTTGGAAAACAACACCAATGACATACGCCAAACCAAGAAAACGCATTTGGATTGTTTTGATACTTTAGGACAATGATCCATGAGTCATTGGTGACGTGTACGAATCGACCACACCTCAATCCGACGCACGACGTGACTGGTATGATTAAAAGTGTCTGATATCAGTTTAAAATTGAGATAGACTTTGGAAAACAACACCAATGACATACGGCAAACCGATCAAATGCGTTCGGATTGTTTTTATACTTTAGGAAAAAGATCCACGAGTCATTTGTGATGTGCGCGAATCGACCGCACCTCAATTTGACACACGACGTGACCAGTATGACTAAAAGTGTCTGATATCAGTTTCAAATTGAGATAGACTTTTGAAAAAAACACCAATGACATACGCCAAACCAAGAAAACGCGTTCGGATTGTTTTGATACTTTAGGAAAACGATCCACGAGTCATTTGTGACGTGTACGAATCGACCACACCTCAATCTGATGCACGGCGTGACTGGTATGGCTAAAAGTGTCTGATATCAGTTTCAAATTGAGATAATCTTTCGAAAACAACACCAATGACATACGCCGAACCGAGAAAATGAGTTCGAATTGTTTTGATACTTTATGACAACGATCCGCGAGTCATTTGTGATGTGGATGGATCGACCGCACCTCAATCCGACGCACAGTGTGACTGGTATGGCTAAAAGTGTCTGATATCAGTTTCAAATTGAGATAAACATTGGAAAACAACACCAATGACATACGCCAAACTAAGCAAACACATTTGGATTGTTTTTATAATTTAGGACAGCAATCCACGAGTCATTTGTGACGTGTATGAATCGACCACACCTCAATCCGACGCACGACATGACCGGTATGACTAAAAGTGTCTAATATCAGTTTCAAATTGAGATAGACTTTGGAAAACAACACCAATGACATACGCCAAACATATTGATTTTACATTATTCCCTTTAATTGTTATGAAAATGAAAACTTTTGAGTTTAAAATTTCATATTTTAGTTTCACATTTCCATATTAATGTATTCTTTCATATTACTATTTTAATTTCTTTCATTACAGCATTACTAACATAATATTTGTTTTCTTATATAGGTGAATTTTTTTCCTTGAGTTCGGATGCTTTGTTCGGAAACAAATACCGTCGAGAGCGGATCAGGGATATCAAAGGATGAAACATGAATGTTTATAACTGTTGTTGAATAATTGTAAATGTAACCATGTAAAACAATGTTTGAAATGTATATAGTAATGTCTTTTTTTGTATTCATGATGTTAAGTAAATGTATATACCATTGTCGGTCAAAATATTGGGTGCGGGTGCTATGGTGTGTAGGTGTGCATGTGCTACTTTGTGCAGGTATTCAGGTGTGCAGGTAATGTTTTTTTGGTGCAGGCGATGGGGCCTTTATCAGCGCTCCGTCAAGTGCCGATATAGGAGACCTTTATCAGTGCTAAAAGAAGTGCTGATAAAGGGGTCCTTTATCAGCGCTCCGAGAAGCGCTGATATAGGGGACCTTTATCAGCGCTAAGAGAAGCGCTGATAAAGGCGGTCCTTTATCAGTGCTTATGTGAGCGCTGATAAAGGTCCCCTATATCAGCTCTTCTCAGAGCGCTGATAAAGGGGACCCCCCTTTATCTACGCCGGCATTAACAGCGCTTTTCTAGTACTGTTAATGCCGGTTTTTAGTGCTGAGAAAGGCCCAGGTTGTAGTAGTGGTGGGTCTGCTGGGTCCCAGAGTGGTGCTCCCCACTGTGGGTCTGCCGAGTCATACAGATGTGATACCCCTCATAGCCTGCTAAGGTACATGTCCTATCAAGTACCATGGGTCTGCCATGTCACATAGAGGGTCTCCCCACTGTGGGTCTGCCGCGTCACACAGAGGCGCTTCCCATTGGGCTAGTCGAAACACTCTGAGTCGAAAGGTCCGCAATTGTCCGGTCTTAGCCACCTACTAGGTCTTTGTACTCCGATCACTCTTCTCCGGGAGGATCCGCTCCATGAGCTAAAGTTTCATACTCCAACTGTCACGAAGTCCCATGTTGAAGTATCGTAATGGTCCGCCTCGTCATATGGGTATCAACGCAATAGATGTCGCATCAATCGAACGCCCGGTCTGTGAGTTATTGGCATTTATGTCCCGGGGGACCGGTTGGATTTTAGGATCAAAACAACCTAACCATAACCCAAATATGTCCAAACCTCAAGTGTGGTATGCCAAAATAACCATCTCACTCTAATATTTTCGTCGTCGCAGATGATTCGCCGATCGGACACTCGTAGCCCATGTTATGGGCGAATAGGTGTATTCGGGTCAAATGGGTTTGGAATGGGGTCCGACCCGGTCCGCGGGTCCGACCTGATCCGTGGGTCCGACCCAGTCCTTTGGTCCGACTTGGCCCGAGGGGGCGACACGGAGGTTCTCTCCAGGTCCGGCCCACGCAGGGTCCAGCATGGAGGCCCGACGGCTTGTGGGGTCCACCTAAGCTGTGTCCAGGGGTGATACTATGATCCCCCTGGAGATCCCGAATGGAAAAACCGTTTGGGTGGGAGCCAAACTACCACAAAGTGGCGCCAGTCTAGCTCACGTGAGAACCAATGGGGTCCCGCTCCTCCCGGCTGGCCGAGCGGCCTACCACTCCGCACCATCGGCAGCCGGCCCCACGCTGGCCGTCTTGGCTCCTCTACCTCACAGCGACGGCGCCATAGTTTTGCTCCTCCACGCGGTGCACCGGAGTAACACCCCTCCACCGCGGCTCACCCTGGCCGCGACTCTCATCCTCTGCGCGGCGCGACTGCGTCGTGCCCTTCCTCCACGGTCTGTCTTGACCGAGACCCCTTCTCCACTACGCGGCACGGCGGTGCGGCGCCCTTTCGGTGACCTGGTGGTTCTGCGCCACCAGTTTCTTCATGGTTGGCCCTTCTCCAGCAGCCGTTGCTCCGCCGCAGTCCGTTGACCGTAGTCCTCTCCTCTGGCGGTATTGTTGCACCTCCACTGTCATCATCAAGGAATGAAGAACAGAGGGGGGTCGGTCCAGGTTTTTTTGGCCCGCGCCCTCCGTGTTAGGGTGGTAACAATTGGCCTCAATGAGAACAAACATCAAAGAATAACGGAGGGTAAAACTCAATCATAAAACATCCCCTACCACGAACGTTGTTCGTTAATGACATTGCGGAAAGCGATCGTTTATTCATCGTTATCCATGTTCTTCATACACTCCCAAATAAAGCTCGTGCGTCAAAAAGTGTTCGGGGTAGAAGACAGGGGAAGAAGTGTCACTAGTGTTCTTCGCGTTCTTCATTGGAGAGTTCTTCTCCTCCCCATGCTCCACCAAAAGAATGTTGCCAACCAAAAATAACGGGTTAAGCTAAACCATTATTTTATTGTTGGCCAAAATATTTAAAAGATTTCAAATTAATAAATTAATGTTCTGTGAATTAATTTGTGTGGTTTGAAACATTTATGAGGGAAGTTCAAGGGTTTCCCCCACTTATGGAAGGTTAAAGTGGTTTAAAGTCAGTGTGGTCCCCACCTCTTTAATTTCTAAGAGATTTTTAGACCTTGGGTGGGCCCCACCACCATAACCTCTCATGGTATGTTATGGTGTGGTGGCCCCCACCTCTAAACTCCTCTTGGAAGTTTTAACCAACAAATAAATAAAAATAAGCTAACAATTTTTTTATTTAATTTTATTAAAAACCAAAAATCTAGCTTCCATTTTCGAACAACTGCCATCGAGGTGAATGTATTTTTAAGAACATACTGGCGCTGTGAGTTCAATGGTGCCCTCTGATTTCAATTCCGAGCACTGGTTCCAAATATATAAAATCTAGCTCGAACGTTTACATAACATAACAAAACAAAACTTTAGAAATTGATTCCGGGCACACCGAGCCTCGGAATCAAGGGCCGTAAATTTTCACAGACTAATAAAAATCCAATGAATTTAAAACAAAATCCACAGAATTTATGGGTATTTACACTCACAATTGTGGTTAGTTCTTCCAAATTGGTATCAATGATATGATTTTCAAAAGAATATGGACTTACCAAATATACTACCACGATATGTGGTGTACCTCGATCACCAAATTGTTGGGAGTTTTGTGTCATCTTGTCGATCAATGTGTGTGAAGCTACTGGTGTTTTTTTTTCCAAAAATTCTCCTCTAGTTGCGTCATCCACCCTTCTTCACTACTTCGGTTTTACGCCTTCATAGATGTACTGGATGAGAAGTTTTTCGCTAAAATGGTGTTGTGGGCCTCTAGTACACAACTTCTTGAATCACTCCTGGTACTCATAAATTGACTCCCCTTGTGCTTTCATGATCCCTGATATCTCCTTTCGAGTAGATGTGAGCCTCAATGCTTGAAAAATATCTACAAGAAAAGATATTTCAAATCATTCAAACATGGTACATATTCTGGTTGTAAATAATACATCTAATCCTTTGTAGATTCATCAACTAAAAATGCTATTGATCTTAGTTTGATTTGATCTTTATATATATTTTCTAGTTTCATTTTGGAGCAAACCACATTGAATTCATTAAGGTGTTTGTTTGGGTACAGACCATATAATAAATGAAACATTGGAAGGAGGTGAATTAATCCATATTACAACTAAATGTCTGATTTGAGAGTTGGATATGCAATTCACGTAGGTTGATAATTAATTTTAATGTGTGTCGAAATATCTAACAGGTCTATTTAGTTCATTGATATTATTTCCAGCCATTGGATCTCGTTTAATATTTGTTTCAGATAGGTATCCGATTTAAAAATTACTAGAGTGGAGGAGTTCCATAGTTAGGTAAATATTGACACTTCCCATCGACCATGATTGTATGATTTAGTCCCGAAGGATGAATTCAATTTCATTGTTTAGGTAAATGAGATCCTCGTGGTGGGATTGTGTCATAAGTAATAGAAAATAGTGAAAAATGCAGTGGACACCAATATCATTAATTGAGGTTTTAGTTGATGGTATGAAAAACAATAGGTGGTAAAGAAGTAACTAAAAAGGAAAGGGAGTAGAATAAAATAAAGAAATTAGCAAAAATAAAAAAAGAACATACCTAATCTTGGTTGATTAAATAACATTCTTCCCTTGAAACGATGTCAATTTGAAAGGGACTGTCGTGTACACTCTCAGAAATATTTTTGATTTTACAAAGTGATACACATCGGCTAACTTAGGTCATCATCCCAAGGGGAAATTTAATTAAACAAACATTAATAAGCCTTAATGAAAAAGAACATAAGTGAAAACAAATGAAACACAAGATGGGGGTGATTTTTTAATGACTTTTAGATAATAAACTGAACAACAATGAGCATTCAAATAATCAATTTCTTTTAAAAAACTAATATATTAATATGCAGTTGATCTGATCTACAACATTCACCATTCATTTAATATTTTCCCGTATTATTATAATTTTTTCAATTATGATCCTCTAACATTGTCAACCCCCGAACCCTGTGGAAATAAACACCAACACAAATATATGAAATATGAGCCCGATGTTAGCTTAAGGACATCCAATTGAAGCAACCTATATTGATTGTGATACCAAAGCTAACATATGGTATGTGTAAAATTATATAATCATATCTTCCATGGAATGGATAAATAATTGATTTTGGGGAGGAGACATGAATACTGAAATTCTATCCCATGTTGATTGGATTTTGTGATTGAGGTTTCACTCATAAAATTGACAGAAGTTTGACAACAAAGTCAAGAGGAAGTCGATCGAGTTACATAGAAATTAAAAAACAATTAATAAATAAAAATTTATTAATTAAAATATGTTTATGGATTCAAAATAAATAAATTAAAGGGGTAAGGACTATATTAACTATGAACAAAATCAATCTTTCATGGAAAAAGTCGTAATCATGGAGACATTTATCAAATACACTAGATTGAATGGAAAATAGCCAATCTCATCTCCACTCATAGATTCCAAAACCATGAATAAAAATAAAAATAAGAAAATAAAATAACATATTAAATTAATTGAATAAAAATTCAAGTTTCAAGTAGAAATGAAAATAAATACAAAATGGAGGAGGGATATGAGAACTTGATTATAAGATTTATCTTTACAATACCTTACCACTTCGTAGAAGTTAGAGAAGTTCCCATGAAACACACCTTCTTTTAAACCTTCCCAATGCCACTACCCTCCATCCTAGAGAGTGAAAATTGCATTTAAATGGAGTTTTGGAGGGCTAGGGTTACAAAACATTTTTAAGTGTGAAAGGGAAATCGGGCCAAATATTTTAATACAACATTCACCACATAATTGATCTCTAAAAATGTGAAGTAGATGTTATTACAGAATGGTTGTGTGTGATTATCTACTTTCTAGAGATCGCCTCAATATTTGGCCCCATTCCTAGCATTTATAACGATGATATGGCCCAAATATTGAAATAATATTCAATATGATGAGTCCAGTATATCTTTGATTTCATGGCCCATTTTTTCCACCAGAATGAGTGATCCAACTCCAATGTCCATAATTGTATTTATATCCCATTATTTTTGGAACGCATTTACGAAATACTATGTTAAAATTATTCAAATAATGTTATATATGTTCGAAATAATATATTGATTTTTTAAAGGGTAAAACAACGATTTTCATCAAATTTTCAAATGAATGATCTAATCCAAAATATTTTTAAAATAAACATATTTAAAACAATGTCAATAGATTATATCAATAATTTTAAATAAAATATTCAACAAAATTTTGTTTTTTAATGACCCTCCTCTCTAGAGGCGTATTAAAATTCACAATGGTCATTTACATGGACTTTAGATATGATTTTTCAGTATGTTGTCCTCCATCCCTGAAAAAATGTTGGTGGGTAAATTTTTTTGAATTAATACATAATATATTACACATTAGGGCCAACTCATAGAGTTTACTCTATAGACTGTATGAAGAATAATAAACTATCTAGAAACTAAGGATCAGTTCTTAGTGGTAGATCAATGGGTGGTTCATTATGTGGCATTATAGGAGGTAATTTTGGTTTCTTATACCGCACCACCTCCAAGATCATTATTGTTGCTACCATATAGGTGTATGAATAGAGTATGCTGGGGGTTCGTAGTTGTAAAACTTCCATACACACATATATGATATTATTTAACATCAGGAGATAATAAATCATGAAAGAAGGAATGGATATGTAAAATCCTTCCTATTAATGAGTCAAACATCTCTTCCAAATCCCATGTCCAGGTCTATGGGATAAAAGTGATCATGATAGACCATAGGAGTTACAACCTACTACTCACTAATAAGGGAATGTCATGATCAAGGCTCACATAACACAGTAATGATCTTAGTATATGGAAATTCAATTGAAAGGTATAGAGGAAAAAACCATTTGTTTTTCAATTAGAATTCTCATTTGGAGATAACAGTTTTCATTTAATATTTTAAATTTATTTATGTTCATTATTATTTATATGCATATAGATATAACAATAAACAAAGATATGTGACCATTCTAAATTTATAGAGGCCCATACTCTTTATAAATTGTAATTGGCACAATAATTTACTATGACCAGACCTCTACATTTAGAATCAGAACGTGACACTTCATGTATATTGATATGATTTAATGAACTAAATTTTGCAGTTTATAGAACTAGACTATTCATAAATTTAAATTGGAATTTAATAATCAATCCATCTAATGTTTCAATCAAATGTACTAATTGTTTATTGGTCAAACATAGAATAATTGGTCAATTAATGTTTCATTAATGATGAATGAGGGAAAACACCATTTATGTTGATGTTGTAACATTAATTAATCTAATTATATTACCCCTATAAGAAAAATTATAACAATTCCATATATATATATATATATATCCAGGAACTAACTACAAACAATATTAAATGTGTTTAAAAATTAATTTTGGCATTGAAAAATGAATGGAATATATATATCCTAAAGTGATTGTATTTATACATGAAAAGGAACCTCCATTCAATACCCGACTAAGGGAGATATCCCAATGATAATAATATCGACAATTATAATTTTGTCTCAATACATGTGTGTCACCAAATAGTAAATCAAACAAACTTTAATAGGCACAAACCAGAACACTAATATCCCATCCCATGTAATTTGGGTTTCTGATGTACATGGGGTAGCTACATCTTGGAATAAGCCCATCACTAAATACCGATACATCCTAGAATAATATATAATAAAAAATAGTAATTCAAAGGAAAAAAATAATCCTCTGATACCACATTGTAGCATCCCACCACAGAATCCAATTTCCAATTACATGATACGGTATGCCACAAGACCTCAAGTGAACCCCCTTATATGATAGAGGCTTTTGACTTGTATTGAGGGTCTAGGGTATGTCCATGGAAGAGAATATTTCCTCATGAGTCGATGTGTTTCAAAATAGTAAATAATAAATTTGAATCAATAGAAGAAATAATAAACAACCATCAACAAAATTCTAAACATACATCCAATAAATAAAAATACGGAATCTAAATCATAAATAGATTCAAAATGATGTTGATGATGATGTCATATAGCTATAAAAAATGAAGTACATGGGATATAGAGGATTCAGGAATAGACCACATTCTACATAAAAATTAAAAAATACAAAAAGCGTCCAATACATTCATCATGAGAATAGGCTCGGTCCTCTGTATCCATACTGTATCCTAGTACAAAAAATAAAGCATCATAAGCTAAATTATTCCCTATATATATTCCTGTAATCATGATGAGTTATCATGTACCATGGGTGTCACGAGTAGGGTTTATGAGATACTCAATTCGCCACCACAAACAATGTTTATAAATATCTACTCTCTACATATAAAATTAGTATTGTTCGAATAGTAATAAATGTAATGAAATAAATAAATAAATTTAGAAGATTATGTTCCTCATGGGATAACCATATAACACTTATTTCATTGGTTGAAACAAGATGTATTCTATCTAATGTCAACCTTTATAGCTAATAAAATAATCTCATAGTGGGTAATCAAATTTTATAAATCAATACTATAGTGATCCCAAGAATGTTATTTGGAATGTCAGATATGTCATTTGATATAATAAATTATCATTCTCAGAATTACTTACAAGTAATCTCCTGATATTAAATAAGTGGAATCCTAGTCCCCTCCAAGGAAAACCATATAAAGGAACACAAGTGTTACACCATGTGCACAATTAATACTCAATAATACTGAAGACCATTCGGGGAGATCCATAAATGGAATCCCATGTATCACTCACAGGATGGTGTGATGATAATAACCTCTGATCTTGTCCTTGGTATCTCACATAGGGGACCAAATATATCTCAAATAATAGTATAACCATCATGATACAACATCTAATCCACATTTTCTCCATTAGAGAACTGGTACCACTCATAATGATGTAAGAATCCACCCTGTGAGCCCATCTAAGGCATACCGATATCGCTCCTTATGTATTTATATCTTATTAAAAAAAATATAATTCAAGATGATCACATCAAATGTGATACATAAATTGAATCTGAAATATCACTCATAGAATGAAATATAGTTATGTTTACTATCCAAAATTCAATACTTATTAATATTCATTCATTTCATAGCATATGAACCATGTTTTCCAATTATTTTAATTCATGAAATTCAAGATAGATCATAAAGTAGGGGCCAAACACATGGACACACATCATTATTAATTCATTCCACTTTCCAATGCATTTATTATGGGGAAAATACACATAAAAGGGATCTTAAACAATTTAATGTAAAGGAAATCTAGGCCCTTATATAAATTCACACCCATAGGGGTGGATCTCCTCAAGGTGATCAAAAAAGGATTTGATTTGATTCTTGATAGGACCTTATTAGTCACAAAAATTCATTCAATTCAATTTAGTATACATTTTTAGAGGTGTCTCTAGACAATTTTCGTGCATCAAACAATGATTCCTGATATAAAATCTACTATAATTGAGGGGAAAGGACTAGACAACCTACTGTAGCTTCGTAATATTCTCATAATCCACTGTCGTCATATGAAAATTATATATAATGAGGGAATTTGTAAGAACTGATCAATGACATGAAAATAGGCAATATGATCTCACCCCAAGATAATATATAAGATGGGAAGAAAAAAAATAATAAAATAAGAAAGTGTATTAGGGGACTTACCATTGAAGACCCGACACACCTAATGGTGAAGAAAATAGTGTTTGGATGGGGGAATACATGATAACCCTATCACGGATTTAGATAGAATTATCACATTAGGGATGGGTTTTCTAAGCCGGAGAAATGGGGATGAAGAGGAAATGATAATTGAAACCATCTTTAAGGGAAAACAGTAATTTACCCCTCTAATATGATGTCACATGTTTTGGACATAAGCTTGGACAAACTATACACCAATAGAGTACCCAAGACTTCCCAAAGAACCCACATGAACATGCGAGCCACATGTTTTGGCTAACCACGTGAATCCCATGAGAAATGGCTCGGTCAAATGTCTAAATCATTAATAAGGGAATTTTATCTTGGTTCACATTATTAATTCAAACATGGTAGCCTCTTAATATGAAATATGTTACCCACATTATTGAGTCAAACTATTTTCACTGACTATGTGCTAACCATACGACTCAATAGGCATCCTAAAATTCCAGATCATCGAGCATTGAATGAGCCATAGACTCTCTGAGACAACTCCTTAGACATTAAATTCAATCATTTACATGAAATAAGAGGTGTCAAATAGTAACATATGTGCCTATACCACTCCCAAAATATGAATCATTTAAAACAGAATGTGTGGTTAACTAACTTACATTAATCATTGGGTGAAAAATGGATTCCTGATATAGAAATCCATGGATAGACTAAGACTTCCAATGAATGATATTAATACTTGAGAGATAGTTGGGTTCTATAATTAGGGTTCCTTTGATGGAAGTATAGGTTAAAATTGTTATATTTATCCTAGGGAGATTTAGGGATTCTTGATATTTAATTCTTTGGATGGGCTTATTGGGTAGTGAGATCATATCATAGTTGACTAATACATACATCCTCAAATTTACTAATAAAATGAAAATTTTAATCCTTATATGGATATCATTATATATATTTATGTTCCTTGGGTATTCTATGGGTCAATATGATGAGCGTTAATTGTGGAAGCTTGTTATTATAGAAATGGTCCCATTTTTCTACCTTTCCAATATTATGTTCATAAACATTCTATTTCAGGCCAAAGAATGTATAATTGGGAAGGAGTCCTTTGAGGAACCATGGAATGACTTGAGTACATATATAATTTATGGAATTGTTGATTACATCATCACACTACTATGTTTTATTTTCATAGAATAGATAGTTATAGACACCATAGGTGGTGGCCCACTGATTTTTACTTACACATTTTTAAATACATATTTGGGAACCCATATTGAATACATGTATATTTTTTGGGACCAAGAAAATCACCCTAATATGGATGATTGATTTTTATTTGGGTGGGATCATGATAGAAAATGACTGAGCTACTAATGACGAGTACCAAGGGATAGTTTTGATTCCTTGTGATTTTGTTATACATGTGTCATATATCATCCTTATTAAATATATACTTGTTGTATTATGGCATAGACATGACATATTTTCTATGTGATAACCATTTAATATCCATATATGATTCTTATCCTATAGATTATTTTTGTTTTTCTTCTTATTTCATATAATATTTCTAATTCTATACTCACTAATGATCCAAGGGGTATGTCGTCCACATCAAACAATCATTACAACATCACTCCTAGCAGGTAACCTATAGAATATGGGGAGGTGAACTAGATGCTCTTCGTCCAGCTAGATTATGGAAACATTTTAATGTATCCCTTGATGGGATTTTCCAAAGTATTATCATATGTTTATTTTCATTTAATTAATATTTTGGGACCATAGAATGAAGACTAGGATCTTACCAAGACATGGTAAATTATTTTTTTAATGAAATTTTTTCAAAGGAGATGATTTTTGTTCATAGTGCTTACTATTATGGTTGATTATTATTTCACCATGGGTGATTATTTTACTTAAATTTGTTATTGATTTATATATATATGACATTTACCTCTCATGTTAGTAAGGAAATAGATGTTTTGTGTTCATGCATCATTATAGGAACATAGGAATTCTCATTCCCTGCATATTTCAAGACATATAGAATTTATTTATTGACTTCTAGATATGTCTTAGTTGTGCCTTGTGTGATTATGTTCCATGTTTATCTATACACAATGTTAGTTATATTATTTTTCATTCCTATCAGTATACCATGTTAGGGTGATCATTAGTGTGCACATCTATATACCATTCTTTAGTGATTACTACCCATAATGACAATGTTACTTAATAATTTGATAGAATGACTTTTTTTAGTTATGATATATGACTGGTAATTAATGTTTCTACATCCACCTAACTATTATTTCCTAGTATGTCATGATGGTTTCACCTTATTTGACCAGTTACGAAAGGTTTACTACCACGAACCATTGTTATCATGGGATGTAACATTAGTAGTTGATATTAAAAGAGTACAAATATAAATTTATAATGTTTTGAGTCTTTTATAAATTGTAAATGGTGATCCATATAATCAACCAATAATATATGTATTGGTTTCTATTTTAAAACCCAATGTATGAAACAAGTTCAATGTACATGAATTTCAATTGCATCTTATAAAGGCTTTCATGTTTATAATTTGGGAGTAGTGATTCATCTAGTTAGAAGATTATTTAGAAACAAAATCCATTGAATTATGATTGTTAAATTAAATGCCTTTAAATTATTAACAAATTATCTTGAGTGAAATTATTAAATGTTAAGGAATAGATTTTTTGACTAATTTGAGTTACAACTAATAGAATAATATTAAATTACTTGCCAATTAAAAAAAATTAATTTAATGTTCCCATATAAAGTGGGAATGATATTTGGTATAAATGTGTTTTTATAAGATTCACTCTTCCCTTATAAGTGAGTTTTATCATTTTCATTTTTATAAGTTAACCCTGCATAGGGAGTGTTAAAATTATTCTAAATTTAAATTTATATGTTGTGTATTTAAATGGAATTCCAATTTTAATTTATTGATAATTCACTCCATAGATTTAGAATAGTTTCCTATATATCTTATCCGAGGTTGAAATTATTGGACCATTTTATGTCTCCATTGTCATTATTCTCCATAGTATTTGATGCCTTATGGGCATCCTTATGTTTAATGGAATGGTTATTTTATGTATTATCAGACACTTATATTATGTTACTTATAAATTTCTAGCAGAATCCAATTGAACCATTCCCCATTAAATTATATAAAACCTTATATCTACTATAGATATTTGTTTATACGAGGATTTAGTTAAATTAAAATCAAATTACCACCCATCGGTTGTTTTCCTCTATAGTCTAAAAATGAAATCTTATTTAAATAAGGTTGTTGTTAGAACATTTGGGTAAATACCAAATGGTAAATACAAAATTATAATAATTTTCATAATGACGTATGTACCCTACTAAATAAAGTTCATAGTATATTTTTCATTTAAAACTAGTACATGATATCCATTATACTAGAGTATTTTTAAATATTGTAATAAATGAGAATCATAAAATTAAATAAAATGAAAAATTTTGTAGGTTTTTATAGAATGTATACTAATTTTTTAAATTTTAAATGATTCTTCGATATTTTTGGTGAATATGAATGTGAGTGTTTCTAAGGATCTCTAATGATTTTCTCATATGATGCATTGGACCTAGAGGTTAGGTGGTATGTACTAGTATCCTTTTTGGGAAAGAAATTTTTTAGGGTCGATTCCTAGTTTAAGGGGATATCTTGGAAGATGTAGCACCAACATAATATAAATAATTTAAAATTTTTTATAAAGGGTTTTTGAAATGAGGTGTCTTTCTTAATTTGTTTTTAATGAGTTTTAATCATAGAATATCAAAACAACACCCCATATAATTATGTGGTTGTTTGGTATGTTATATCTCAATGGGGTATTCAGTATGTGGATATTCAGTGTGTGTTAGCTTCTTATCCTTTAACATATATATCATGACCTTATATGGAGAATTTTTTTATGAGGAAACAAAGAGAGGATCAGGGCCTTATAACATGATTCAAGGAATTTTATTTTATTATTCTTATGTTCATCGGTTTTGACCCCTATATATTGATGATATCCTTGTTAGACAATAGTTTTTCCTATTTTATAGATATTTCTAAGTCATGTTAGAAGATTTTATATGGATTCACTTATTTTTTATAAGATTCTCATTTGAGAGACACTATGAGTAGGTGATAGACCATGGGATAGATAGATTTTACATTGACACTAATATTTCCGCAATGTTACTTAATAGAAGTGATATTAGTTTTACTTGCCTTTTTAGACTGATTCATGGAGGGTTATTGTGTTTTGTGTTGTTGACATGATTATGTATTCAGTTTTTTTATAAAGAAACTACAGTACTTGTATATAGAGACTACAAATAATGGGAATGAATATCCAATTGCCTGGATTAGTTTATTAGATGCTTCATGTTTGAAACTATAATTTATGAAATTACTCCATGATGTGGTAGATTGTATTATGAGTCATAACATAGGTGGCGTACATGATTGTGAAGATGAGTTACATGGTTACTCATTGTGTGTATTTAATGACATTATATATAGCATGATCTACATGATCATTTTAATTGATTATTCATTAGAACATGAGTTAGGTCTTGAACCGTGTAGTATCGGATGTAAAACCATTGGGTATGGAATGTCTGGTTTGTTCACATTGCATGTGAGATATGTTTATAATTGAATGAAAGTGAGAGGCCGGTTGTAGGATAAGGATTAATGGTTTCAAATATTATTCTTTGAACAGGGAGACTCAAATCATTGATAATAATTTATCAAAATTACAAGTAATGTGGGATAATTTTAAAATAAAATGGTTGTTTTGAAAAGATTAACCCACTAGATTGACCAGGACATGAATGGTTATGATACGTGATGTTTGGTGTCAATTATGGAAAATACATCATGGTTATTGTGAATATGGATTGGGGAAGTGATAGACCCCTATTGGTGGAATCCTAGTTTACTAAAAGTATATAGCCGATCATTGTAAATATATTAACATTGAATCATGTATAAAGAGATATAATCAACTATACAATGATTTATCAATATAAATATATTTCATAGTATAATGATAGGACTCCCTTGGAGTTGGGCTCGAGGAGTGGATGGAGGATTCCATGTTGTGCATAGTGAGACATTAGTAATTTATGGTTCATTACCCTTATTATGTTTCATGTTTGAGGAACAACATGGTAAAAATTCTTGGGATATGGGAATGTTTGATGTATGTTTTTTCCATTAGCACTCAACATGAGTTTTTTTATCCATGCCAGTCACTATGTTGAGGGTAGGGGCAATGATAATCAGTAACTATTTTTTGGTATTATTACATGGGTTCTCTTAAGGTGGGGAGTAAGATATCTGTCATTTTTAGGAAGTCATCATGTGATGGGGGTCTCAATATCTCTTGAGTGGTCAATGGATTGTCGCATCATCTCTTATATAATATTGGAGAAATTTAGTAATGTACATCTTGAATTCATGGTATATTCTTGGTAATTTAAAAATTGTACTTTCCATGAATATTTTTATAGGCATGTATCTCAATGTAGGAATGGTTATCCTGAGTAACACTAGGATTCTTGAGTAGAAATACTCTAGAAGGACTCAGGGAAACACATGTATTTATTAAAATGATCGATAGGTGAGATACCACCTTTGGGCTTTGTTAGTGTTTTTGATGTATGAAATTTTTGGAAATGCACTATTTATAAATTGGTAAACTATAGAGGATAAACTACCTTGGATAATAATCTCCAGATCCAATACAATGTTCTTAATGATAACCTAAACTTTCAGTCCATCTCAATTGTTATTTTTCTTGTGATTATTAACAAAAATTATAGGTATTCGGTGATAAAATGCATCACGCAAAATGTTAGGATGATATTGGTGATGTCTAAAGGCCAACCCCGAATTTTCAATGAAAATATTATGTGAAATTTATAATTCGGGTTGAATGGAATTTGTCTATTTGGTTAAATTGCGAATCATTTTAATAGTGACTGTAAGTCACTAAGGATGTGATTTCTTACAATATCCTATGGTGGAAATACCTTGACGTGGAATTGGATGTCCATGATTGAACCTATGGTTTTAATATAAAATGAATATTTAAAAAATGAGTTGAAAATGTTATGTTGTCTTGGGTTAGATAGACTTTGGTAAGGGTTTTCATTATTTTTCTTAGATTTTTTGAGTGTTGTCTCTAGTTTTGGAAGTCTAGATAATGTATGTTTTAGAATGAAACGTGGAGGTGTGTTGGATGTTCAAAAACACCAAAAACCCTTTTTAGTGGGAATCCAAAATCTCATTAGTTATGATGATGCTTCATTATTCACATATGATTGTTAAATATGAGATGTTATTTGCTGGGAATGTTGTAATGTCTAATGTTATGGGTAATTGATTTTTGTCATGTAAATTTTAAATTTTAATTAATTTTGTGGGAGATAATATAAATGGTTCTTCAAAGTGGAATTAGGAATTATATGACAATCAAAAGTTAAAATTTTAAAGAGTTTTTAAGGAAAGAAATTTGGTTGGTTGTTCAGATATATTTATAAAGAATTGGGAAAAAATGATCTATTTTGGGATAAATGGACATGGGTATATATTTGGGGCATAATTAGTGTTAACCCTTCATCCCCAACTATTTGGACTATTTTGAAATGAAAATATCTTGATTATACAGGAGACACGCTAGGGGGAACCATAAAACATGGTGTAGTTTTACAATGGAGATACACATGTTTGAAATATGGTCTACCTGGTCATGAACAACCACTATTATGGGATAGGGAGTGCGAGTAAAGTAACATTACAGTATTGGAACATTTATGGATTCCAATTTGAGTAATCAATGAATCTTGTATTGACAATGATAGTGGCTCTCTATTATTGGTTAATGAATTTCCTAATCATGCTACCTAACTGTTCACATCTTTAATGGGGAGATTTACAATATTACCCATTCTATCTTAAAGGTGTTTCCACCCCTTTTGTACTTCTATTTCATACACAAAACCCCCATTAGTTCTGGGATTTCTCCCTCTCACTCTTCTCTAACAATATGGGTATCTTCTTTATAAAGATATGGAATCACAAATCTTATATTATTTTGGATAGTCATTGGTTACTCTATGATTCTTGTTCCTTATTTTCTTTGTTTCTCATTATATATAGGATGTCATTTCTATGTGAGATCAGATTTCCTAATTTCAGTTTGTTTTTATATTCATTTAATTGGTCCCCATTTAAGTCAAATCAAATCTATATAATTGAATGTGAAGAATCCCAATCATGAGGTAGGTTTCCTGGATTCATTTCCCTTAAATTTGTTTCCATTTATGAAATGCATAGTTATGGAACATGTTTTAATTTCCTCAAATTTCCCATGAAACAAATTATTCCATAAATAGTCCACCTAGACCCTGTTGCACATGCTTTGATACCCTTATTAATGGATGGCAGTTAACAACCTCAACTATAAAATGGATGGAGGTTTTAATTTCCACACATTTCATATGTTATTTATTTAGAATTAAAATGGAACGAACGAATTGTCAGGTGGAATGGGTATTACATGTATTTACTAACTACATATAAATGGTAAGTCTTAAAGGCATTAAATTTAATAGACTTGTGATAATGAAATTAAAATACTATTTCCCTTTTATTTATATATTTTCATTAATGAATGAATTTAGTTTTTCTAAATTATACTTTATGAATGTGAATAGTTAGACGTTGTCACATTGATCATGTTATATTATGAATTATTTCCATGTATATATGGAATTTAGTCATGTTTTAATGGTAGAACCAAATTACTTTACACTTCAAGGAAATCATGAATCAGGTAATAAGCTATTTCAGTAATTATAAACTGATATTGATATTTATCAAGACCAAGTTTTGATTATTAAATGTAATTTTCCATCTTATTCTATTATGCGTTGAGTTACACTTGGGTTCCTTATTTAAAATAAATTTTTCTGGTATAGAGGTTATATCGTTTATATTACTCCTGGGTGATACTTGGGATCCATATATGGAATTCCGTTGAAGGTATCAGAGGATAAATTAGTGATATTACACCTTGAGTGATACATGGGTTCCTCGTGGAATATTATTTGGATAGGCACATTGTTTAAATGAATTATACCAATCCTTTGATGATACATAGGTTCTTGATACTTACCTAAGAAGTGATCATTGGTAAAATTAATGATATTACACCATGAGTGATACTTGGGATCCTTGTACGGAATCCCTTCTAAAAGAATAGTGGTTAAATATGTTTTATTAATCCTTGGTAGATACTTGGATTCTAAATACATAATTCCATGGAGGGTCAAAAAGGATAGTGATATCATGTAAAACTTGAATAATAATTTCATCATCAAAACTACTAAATAATAATGCAATAAAATTTTTAGGTCCTTATATAGAAATCATTATATAAATGTATGCCTTGTTTTATTATTGGGTCTACATTATTAGAATTACACATGGACACCTGGTCTTGTTTCCATGGTTCCTATTTTTCTACCATATTATTCTTATGTTTAAATACATTCTGTCATAGGATGAATTAAGCATGATCCCCCTCGGGTCCGTTGAGGAACCTTGGCCTAAAATTATTGAATTTATAATTTATGACATTATTAATTATACCTACATACTTATTTTTTCTATATTAAGAGACTTGGTAGTTATAAGAACCAAAGGGAGTGTCTTACTGATTATTTCTCACAACCTGTTCAGGATGTCATTCTGTACCCACATAGAATACTTGTATACGGTTTGGGATTAGAGAATGTGCCAAACAATGGATGATTTATTTCAATTATGATGGGATCTTATAGCATATTACAGATCAAGTTCTTCAGAGTCCCATGAGATCATTTTGGTTCGTTTCCCCCTTTCTATACATGTACTACATGCCTTCTTACTACTGCACATGGTTGTTCCAATTTTTAATTGTCATAGAATCATTTGTATTTCATACTCATTTATTGTATCTTCTTGATTATTGTCACATGGATGATTTATCATCCACTACTTATGGAATTTATAAGTTTTTTAATATACTAAATGGATATCAGGAGGGTATATCCTCCACTCTGTACTAACAATAGACACTCCCTTATAGTAAGCATCATACAATGTATAAGGAGGGGAGCTTTAGGACCTAGTCTAATTTTATAGGGAGACCATGTTAGTTTATCCTAAATCGGGATGTTTCAAAATGTTTTTGATAAATTTTGGGGGAATGGGTATCCATGTTTTCTTAATAGTATTAAATGTGATGGTAAATTTTTTTAGTTATTTATTCGTATATGGTTTTTGTTATTAATAGTATGAAACATAAGGTTATTTTGTTAATACAATTTGAAAATCAATTTTCAGAGGATAATAAATTTAATTATTTATTTCAAATATTAATGTGTCTATCAAATCAATCGTACAAATTTAGATTTAGTATTTTCTTTGGATTATATCATGAAAATGAAAATGGAGAATTTATGTCTTAAAGAACTCTTAAGCCTAATTTCATGATTCATGACAATATTAAGAATTACCTCATATAATATCATTGGTAATAAGAATTGAAATTTCAATGACGCAATTTATTTAGTGGGTATAATTTGAAAATTTTATATTTTTATATGTATTTCAATAAAAATAATATTTTTATAATATATGATATATACAAATTCATTTGAGAAATCATTCCTTCATCTAATGGATGTTTTAAAAAAACGATGTATTTTTAAAATACTTAATTTGGATGAATGGTATCAATAGAAGGTAAAAATAAAACTCAAGGATTTATTTGTAAAACAATTTATTAACATCAAATATGTTATCAAGGGATTATAAGGATTGATAGTTTAATGATTCATAAATAAAAAAAATGATTCTTTTAAAATAATGTTTTTAATTTATATTATATGTAGTTTAATTAATAAATATATATTTATTTTTTGAAATTTGAATTTCATAAAATGAACTTAATTTTTTATTTTATAATGTCATAATTATCCTACGGTGAGTTTTTTAGATATTCCAGAAATCTTGGATTTGTAGTTATATAGTGAAAGATACCATTTTTAAAATACCGGAATTTTTTTTCACGAACCATCCTCTGGGGACCATGCTGTGACTTCCCCAAACCTTCCTTCCATAGGTTAGGGGCTAGTGACTAGCACCAAAAAAAACATATTCCCTAAAATCGGGAAGGCATTGCCTTTTTAACCTGTAAACACACACAACCAAGAAAACATCAAGATACAAACAAAAGTAAACTGTATAGTAAAATGGTGCGTACAGAAAGAAAAAGTGGTCAGAACACATGCCCAACTGGATAGTACAAGAAAACTAGAATGTACACGTAAACTGGAACAACTCATGTGAACAGTTGTCAATGATCCTACCTGAAGGGTTGGTACAGCTCTCAAACGGTTGTCCATATGGTACGCCTCGTCTAATGTCCACCTCCGTGTAACCTCCAGTCCTACTACCCTCAGCATCAATCAATGTTGTTTTTCATCTACACTAAACCCAACAAGGTGCGGGCATAACCCGTGCAGGGGTTAGTATAACGATACTCAGTAGGGTCACCAAGACCCTTGAAGGTCTCAAACAATCTACAATGGATAACCACAAAGCATTAAAACAAATAACAACCCTACTTAGGTATATTCCCATACATATACCTAAGTTATTTAGAAAACCCATCTCAATCATGAGGAAACACAAGGCCCAACTCAAAATACAGTGCTCAACAGTCCCATGAATGAAATAATACCATGAAGGTAACACCAAAAAGGTTTGTACCATAATGGTAACACTGTAACACCCTGAGATTTTACGAGAAATATTTTTTTGTCTTATTATATTCATAACACCAAAGGAATCTTTCACAACACACAATACTGATTTGGCTTGCATTACACACAATCGCGACCTTCCTCGATAGCGTGTGTAATACGCAATACCGGGTTTTACTAAACAATGATATGTTATTATGGACTAGCTGTTATGAATATTATTAATTACATTTTGAATTTTATAACATTATTATTCATCTTACACATTTTATAGAACATGGTAAGAGAACAAAATAATTTTTTTGGGTAAAATAAGTATTTTTCAAAAAATGCAGTTTTGCCACCTTTTGATGGAGCACCCACATTAAATCTAGTTTTTGACATATTTATAAGTTCAATTTGAAAAAATAAAATTCTTCTTTGGAATCAGTATATAAAAATTTACTTTGTCTAAATTTTTGATATTTTTCTGATAACTTTCATATTTTGATGAATAGTAAAAATATGCTAATTTTTAATTAAAAACAACATTTTTCATTGAGATAATTTATATGTTTAAATTATAATATTGAATGGTTTTAAAGTATAAATAGAATATATTTTTACCATTTAATATAATATATTTCATTATATTTAATTTCACATTGAATTCATCGGTAAAAATATTTCAATCTTTGGCAATGTTTTAACATCTAAAACCCGTTTTCTTAACAACGAGATTAATTTTAAATTAATTACTGCAAATTTTGTGTTTTGAATTTTGAAAAATGGATTCCATATTTGGAATAAATGGGTCCAAATTATGTTAATAGGATAATTTTTATTTTTGGGCATTATGAATTGTAACTACTGTAAATTTTATTTACCACATTTAAAGGTAAATCGAGTAATTAAGGGTAAATATAAGATTATAATATTACCCTAACACCTGGAAAATCCTATTGGATGACTAAAAGTAGACCCATATCAACTAAGTGTCGGATTAGATTCATTTAATGGAATTTTGTCAATGAAAATAATTTAATTATTATTAAAACCAAAGAAAGTGACAACATGTCACTTTCTTAAATCTTATAAGTATAATAATTTTAATTTAGTGATAAACTCAATGAAACATAGAACATGAATAGTATCTAGAAAGATAATAAAATTATATACATCATATGAATTTATTTAAAATTTTAAGGGATTAAATAATTATCATTAATTATGACACAATAGTGATGTTGAAATTATTTTATTAATTAAAATATCAAATAAATGGTATTAAAAATATTAAAATAAATATTATATGAACTATTTAATGTGATACACTACTTTTCATGATACATATGACATTTTATGAATCTATTAAAGCTTTTAGTATGAACATATTCTCTGTATATATTTTATTTAAATTCAAATAAATGAATGGTGTCAAAATTGACACTATTGTTATTTTATAAAAATAAAATATTATAATTTTTTTAAAAAATCAAAGATATATATAAAAAGTATAAATTAAAATTTATTTGGTCTAAAATTTCATAAAGTATAAAATTATGGAAAATTCACAACACATATGTAATTATTTATCATATTTTAAAATTTAGAATATTATTAGCAAAAATAAAATTAAATTGATAAATAAGGATAAATCAAGTTGATAATGTTTAAAATAAATTCCTAACATGTCTAAATTTTATTGGTTGATGAGAGCACAACCCTATCTCATCTAATATTTGGATATGATTCATTTTAGAAGTTTTATGTGGGGTTGGGATTTAATATAAACTAATATTTCTTATATTTATAATGGTGCCCCTCTCCTACCTTATAAAAGGTCACCTCCTCCCTCTCCTCCTCACACCGATTTGATCTTTAAAGATCAGAAAACCCCTGACCATTTCACTTCCCCACTCCCCTATAAACATCCCATAAGTCCTGGTCTTCTTTCAAAGAACTATTTTAGTGCCCTAAGAGGAGGTCTCAAAGAGGCGCCTCAAAGAAGAGTTAATGTCCGTTACCGATTCTTTCAACTTTATTTCTTCTTTCTACTTATACTTCTTTAGTTGTTTCATTATAAAGTAATAACATCAGTATAAATCATATACTTATATGTTATTATATGTATGAAAAAACTCTATTTCACCATTTATCCATCCTATGGAAAACGAAATCACCGCGCGTGCGTACGTATGGAATACCGTCTCCACGCCGTCGTGTAATATATTTTCCACCACCACCTTACTTGGAAGGGTATAATGGTGTAAATAATTACTATATATGATTATTTTAAAGTGATATTGATTCTGAAATAGTATACATACACTCCAATACAATTCCACAATCATGGGAACGATATCATCGCTCCTGTGTACATACGGAATACCGTCTCCACGATGTGATGCGACTTGTTCTACATGATCATTATTGCATAATGATTATATAAATGAATTTAATGAATAAATATTATATATAATACACTAATACCATTATGGATGTTAGGTGTCTATAACCTAAAAATAGTAATATGAATTTATTCTACAAAACACACATACGAACAGAAAGCAATAAACACCTGAATAACAATTAGCAATGAAATATTACTAAAAAAAGCTAAGAAAATGACCATATATGAAATCATAAAAATAATTATGATTCCAGAATAAGTCAATTAAATTATTTAAATCATTATTCAGGAGGTTCGGACACTTACAAAGCAAATCGGACCTAAGGTAAGGGAAAATCTCACAATCTCATTTTTTTTATCTGATATTGTTTATACTTCAGAATTTATTGGGGAATATTTATCATCCACATACATGTTTCCTCAATATGTAATATTATTTACATCCACCTACAATTTTTTAAATCCAATTTTACCCTTCTTTGAGTTCTTAGTAAAAAATATGAAAGGAATGTTTTGTCATTTTTCATATGAGGTAATTTTTGACTTTTCCAGCCAAAGTACGAGAAGAATGTTTTTTTAACTTATACGGCTTGAATGGATTTTTATGATTTCAGAGAACATTATTTCCATGAATCTTCCTTTAAACGTTTTCAATTTTATTTTTAGTCAAAATATTTTAGTTTAAAATTATAAGACATTTTAATAAAAGAAAATGATTTTGAGGTTGAAAGGATATTTTCATCAAAATGGAGTTCAAGCGTTTTATCAAAATTATTTTCCATCTAAGATAATATAGGGTTATGATTATATCCCTATTTTTACATTTATTTGTCTATTTTATGATGGAAATAATTTTATGATTTCCTTTTATCTTATATATATTATGTTATGATGGCATGACGTTTAAGAATCCCATTTTTATTACATGGGTTATGCTATGATGTATGATTTGTGATTTTGTGGCACACATAAGAATGGTATAATTATGAGATGGGTGGGACCTATATCTCCCTCCAATGAATTGGGTAAAGATTTATATCTCATGAGATAGACATGGCTGGAATGACAGATTAAACCGGTTCAGTGAAACAGGACTGAAACAAGGTGTGAACTCGGTTCAAAAAAGGATTTTGTCCGCTAAGATAGTCTTGGAAATGAGTCTTGACTACTAAGTAATGATTTCTTTGATTATGTGTGTATTCCGCAATGCTTCATTTTTTAAGTTATGATTATTGGAATTACATTTCACTTCTATGATTTATCCTATGTTATGATCTCTTTTGCAGGATAAGATTTTCAAAATGTTATGTTCTTATAAATATGATTTGTTTGATATTTCTTTTGTTTACCCTTACTGAGAACTTGAGCTCACCCTTTTGTATGTTTTCTTTTCCCCAGGTCAGGAAGAAGGATATTAAGTAGGATATTCCTAAAAGGGACTCTAGACATGATGAAATAAATGGGAGACAACATAGATGATTTATGACCCAGTTGTTTATGTTTCCAAATTTCTAAAGACACTATAACTATACGGTCCTTTCATGGTTTTGTTATATGTTGTAATAATTATGCTTCCATTTTGAAGTAATAACCATGTATGTAAAGTATGGGTCATTATAGTTGGTATCAGAGAGAGGTTAGTCAACCATTGGAAGCTAGGATGTGAAAGCCTTAGTAAAAAACCTAAGGATATGTCTAAACATAAAACACAATCATAGTTTTTTAGAAATGGCCATGAAAAACCGATGATAAGACCTTAAGTGTGAAACTTAATTCATGAATATGTGGTTTTCCTATTATAATTAGTGTTGCTTACACAATTCTTCTTCGTTTTAGTCAATGGATGGAACCCGAAGGAACCGTGTTAATGCGGACTGCGACGGGAAATGCAATGATTGTCCCCCTGAGCAACCAAACATTATGGGAGCTGGAATGCAGAATCTTGTAGCCATGCTCACACAACTTTCTCAAGCTATTAATCATGCAGGACTTACAAACAAGCAAAAGAAGAAGCAACATTCTGTTGAATCCTTCATGAGGCAGCTTCCACCTTCATTCAGTGGGTCTTCTGATCCATTAGTGGCTAAACAATGGATCAGTACCACTGAAAATATATTTTCAGTTCTTCAATGTTCTGAACATGATAAAGTCATCTTAGTAGTGTATAGTTTGGAAGGTGATTCTGATCAATGGTGGAATCTTATTAAGAATACGAGGCAAAGTGATAAAATTGAGGCCATGGAATGGGACGAGTTCAAGAACTTATTTTTCAATAAGTATTTCCCTTATATTCTTCGAACAAAGATGGAGACATCATTTCTTGAACTGAAGAAAAAGTTTGATGAATCCGTTGGTACCTACGAATAAAATGTTACATGACTTGCAAGGTATGCTTCCAGAATTATTATCCAACCTGAGAGTAATATCAATCGATTATTTAGTGGCTTAGAACAAAGTCTTCAAAGGGCGTTAGCCATAAGGGACTTCAATAGTTATGAGGGAATTGTTCTATGTGCTCTCATGGTTGAGATGGAGATTGGTGTAACCAATCAGTCCCCTGGGTTTGATAAGAAGAAGGAAATTGAATTCAAAGGAAAATCTAAAGACCACGCTGAAAAGAAGATGAGTTTTCCCTTATGCTCAATGTGTGGAAAGAAACATGGAGGAAATATTTGAAAGGGGAAAAGAAAATGTTATAAGTGTGGAAAAGAAGGTCATCGGGCAATTGAATGTCGAAATAATGGGAATAAGATGTATAATGATGCAAACAAAGAATGGGATACATAGAATGAACCTATAACACTTCAATGTTTCATGTGCAAGGAGATGGGGCATTATTCCAATCAATGCCCAAATCCAAGGGTTGATGATGATGATCGACCTCAACAAACTCTTAAAGCCAAAGACAAAGGAAAGTCACATGCAATTACTCTCGGTGATGTGGAGTACGAGAACGAAGTTGTGAGAGGTACACTTACCATCCACTCTAAAGTAGAAAATGTTTTATTTGATTCTGGATCCACCACCTCTTTTATTTCTGAAGAATTTTCTAAGGGTATCACCATATTACCTCAACAATTAGATGTTGAGTTGGCTGTGACAACACCTAATGGCACAACAGTTGCATCAAAAGTTTACATTTCTTCTCTGATTGAAGTTTGTGGGAAATTGCTTCCTGTAAATCATGTGATACTTCCTATAGTGGAATTTTATGTGATTCTTGGCATGGATTGGCTTTCTTTATATGGAGCTCATATCAATTTCCAAAGAAGGGAAGTCACATTTCATATTCTAGATCAATCTATGATCTTCTATCGATGCAAGGATAGACATAACCTTCCAGTGGAAATTTCTTCGATCTTATGTGTCTTGATTCCACTAAATGGAGGTTATTTATCTCAAATGGTTGGAGAGAAACTCAGGATTAATAATATTCCCATTGTATGGGAATTTTATGATTTCTTTCTGGAGGAATTTCCAGGTATTCCACCAAATCTTGAAGTTGAGTTTTCAATAGAACTCGTACCGAGAGATTTGCCTATTTCAAAGACACCTTATAGAATGGCCCCAATTGAGTTGAAAGAATTGAATAAGCAACTCCAAGACAATCTTAATAAAGGATTCATACACCCTAAAGCATCACCTTGGGGAGAACCTGTTCTGTTTTTTAAGAAGAAAGATGGATCAATGAGACTCTTCATTGATTATTGAGAAAATAACAAGATCACTATCATGAACAAATATCCTCTCCCATGAATTGATGACCTATTTGACCAACTACGCAGAGCTCAATACTTTTCCAAGATTGATCTTCGTTCAGGGTATCATCAATTAAGGTTCAAAAGGGAGGATATACCAAAGACGGCTTTCCGTACAGGGTTTGGACACTATGAATTTATAGTGATTCCATTTGGACTTACTATTTCCCCTGCTATCTTCATGGATCTGATTAATAGGGTCTTTAGAGACTATCTTGTTAAGTATGTGGTAGTCTTTATAGATGATATTCTTTTCTATTCAAAGAGAAAGGAAGAACATGAGGATCACTTGAGAATTGTATTAAAGACCCTTATAAAGTAGAAGCTTTATATCAAATTTTCCAAGTGGGAATTTTGGCTTCCAAAAGTTTCATTTTTTGATCACATAATCTCAAAAGATGGGATATCTGTGGATCCAACAAAAATAGAGGTTATCGAAAGATGGTCGAGACCAACAACAATAACTGACATCCGATGTTTTCGTGGTTTGGCTGGATGTTACCGATGTTTTGTGAAATATTTTTCAAGGGTATCTAACCCACTCCCCAAGTTGACTTAGAAAGGAGTTAAGTTTGTTTGGATGAAGTAATGTGAAGATAATTTCAAAGAGCTAAAAAGATGGCCAGCTAGTGAACCTGTGCTCACACTACCTTGCAGTGGAGAAAGGTTTTTGATCTATAGTGATGCATCCAATAAGGGACCGGGGTGTGTTCTAATGCAAAATGATATGGTTATTGCTTATGCCTTATGATAGTTGAAAATCCATGAGCAAAATTACCCAACTCATTATTTGGAGTTAGCTGTGGTAATCTTTGCATTAAATATTTGGAGGCATTACCTTTATGGTGAAAGGTGTGATATTTATACTGATCATAAAAGTTTAAAGTATATGTTCACTCAAAAGGAGCTGAATATGCGTCAAAGAAGATGGTTGGAGCTGATTAAGGATTATGACTGATCAATTCATTACCACCCTAGGAAATCAACCAAGGTAGTAGACGCATTAAGTCGACATGACCATGCTAGCTTATCCATGATGAGGATCACAAAAGATCCAATATTTCTAGATTTACAAAGGATGGATCTTGGAATTATAGTGGAAAGGGAAAAATCTTATCTTTCTCAAATGAATGTTCAACCATCTATACACGTGAAGATTAAATAGGAACAGAAAGAATATGTAGAGTTACAAAAGAATGTGAGAAATGTTCCTGAATTCAACCTTGATTGTGATGGGATAATAAGGCTCGGGAATCAGGTTTGTGTTCCTCCCATCCCAGAATTAAAGAAGGAGCTACTGGATGAGGCTCATAGTTCTTCATTTTCTATTCATCCTGGAAGTACAAAGATGTATAGGGACCTGAAAGTGTACTTCTGGTGGGATGGCATGAAAAGAGATGTTTCTGAATATGTCTCTCGATGCTTGGTTTGTCATCAAGTTAAAGATAAGAGACAAAAGTCTACAGGGATGTTACAACCATTACCCATACTATAATGGAAAGGGGAAAACATAACTATGGACTTTGTCCCTAGAATTCCTAAACCATCCAAAGGCAATAATGCTATCTAGGTTATAGTTGATCGTCTTACGAAGTCGACACACTTCATTGCTATTAGAGAATATTTTCACTTGATTATCTTGCCAGGATATATGTAAAATAAGTGTTAAGATTGCATGGAGTACCACTTTCCATTATATCTGATCGTGATCTGAGGTTTACCTCGAAATTCTGGTGAAGTCTTCAGCATGCTCTAGATACAGAGTTGAGTTTCAATACTACTTACCATCATCAGACAGACGGTCAGTCTGAGAGGACAATTCAAACTCTAGAAGACATGTTGACAGATTTCTCAATGGATTTCAAAGGTGGTTGGGATCAACACGTATCGTTGGTGGAATTTTCTTATAATAATAGCTTTCACTCCAATATTCAGATGGATCCTTATGAATCCCTCAATGGAAAGAAATGATGAACTCCAACTTGCTGGGATGAAGTTGCGGAAAGAAAGCTATTAGGAACTGATCTTGTTGATGAGATGGCAGAAAAGGTCAGATCTATTCAACATCACATAAGAGCATCTCAGAGTCGATGGAAAAACTATGCTGAAAACCGAAGAAAAGACCTAGAGTTTGAAGTGGGTGATAAACTGTTCTTACGAATATCTCTATGGAAGAGGGTCATGAGATTGGGAAAGAAGGGAATGTTGATCCCTAGATATATCGGTCCTTTTGAAATTTTGGATCGTGTTGGGATGTAGCTTAACGATTGGCGCTTCCACCGAATCTATCTCAAGTTCATGATGTGTTCCATGTATCTCTCCTGAGAAAGTACATACCTGATCCTTCACATGTACTCAGCTCAGAAGTTGTACCATTGGAGCAAGATCTTTCTTATGCAGAACAACCGATAGAGATTCTAGATCGTAGCGGAAAAGTCCTATAGAACAAGATCACTCGCTTGGTGAATGTTTTATGTAGGAACCACCAATTAGAAGAAGCTACATGGGAACTTGAGGATATGATGAGGGAGAGGTATCTTCATCTGTTCGTAAGGAAGTGACACATTTCGAGGGCGAAATTCATTTTAAGGGGGGTAGAATGTAACACCTTGAGATTTTATGAGAAATATGTTATTTATGTCTTATGTTATACGCAACACCAAAGGAATCTTTCACAACACACAATACTGACTTGGCTTGCATTACACTCAATCACGACCTTCCTTGATAGCATGTGTAATACACAATACTGGGTTTCACTAAACAACGATATATTATTATGGACTATACGTTATAAATATAATAAACTAAATTTGGAATTTTATAACATTATTATTCATCTTACAGATTTTCTAGAACATGGTAAGAGAACAAAATAAATTATATGGGTAAAATAAGTATTATTCAAAAAATGCATTTTTGCCACCTTTTGATGGCACACCCACATTAAATCTTTTTTTTGACATGTTTATAAGTTAAATTTGACAAAATTTAATTCTTAATTGTAATCAGGATATAAAAATTTACTTTGGATAAATTTGTGATATTTTTCTGATAACATTCATATTTTGATGAATAGTAAAAATACGCTAATTTTTAATTAAAAACAATGTTTTTCATTGAGATAATTTAGATGGTTAAATTCTTATATTGAATGGTTTTAAAGTATAAATTGAATATATTATTATCATTTAATATAATATATGTCATTAGCATTAATTTCACATTGAATTCATAGGTAAAAACATTTCAATCTTTGGCAATGTTTTAACTTCTAAAACCCATTCTCTTAAAAAAAGGATTAATTTTAAATTAATTACTGAAACTTATGTGTTTTGAATTTCAAAAAATGGATATCATATTTGGAATCATTGGGTCCAAATTATGTTAATAGGCTAACTTTTATTTTTGGTCATTATGAATAGTAAATACGGTAAATTTTAATCACCATAGTTAAAGGCAAATCTGGTAATTAAGAGTAAATATAAGATTATAAAATTACCCTAACACCTACCAAAATCCTATTGGATGACTAAAAGTCGACCCATATCACCTAAGGGTCTGATTATATTCATTTAATGGACTTTCTTACATGAAAATAATTTAATTTTATTAAAACCAAAGAAAGTGACAACATGTCACTTTCTTAAATCTTATAAGTATAATAATTTTAATTTAGTGATAAAATTAATGAAACTTCAAACATTAATAGTATTCAGAAATCTAATACAATTATCTAAGTCATATGAATTAATTTATAATATTTAAGGATTAAATAATTATCATTAATTTTGACACAATAGTGATGTTGAAATTATTTTATTAATTAAAATCTCAAAGAAATGGTTTTAAAAGTTTTAAAATAAATATTATATGAACTATTTAATGTTCTCCACTAATTTTATAGATACATATGACATTTTATGAATCTATTAAAGCTTTTAGTTCGAACATATCTTCTATATATTGTTTATTTAAATTCAAATAAATGAATAGTGTAAAAATTGATACTATTGTTATTTTATAAAAATAACATATTATAAAATTGATTAAAAATCCCAAAAATATTTAAAAATTATAAATTAAAATTTATATGCTCGAAAATGTCATAAAGTGTCAAATTATGAAGATTTCAAAATACATATGTATTTATTTATAATAATTTAAAATTTCGAATATTATTACCAAAAATAAAATTAAATTGATAAATAAGGATAAATCAAGTTGATAATGTTTAAAATAAATTCCTAACATGTATAAATTTTATTGTTTGATTGTATTACAACCCTATCACATCTAACCTTCGGATATGAGTCATTTTGGAGGTTTTTTAGTGGGGTTGGGATTTAATATAAACTAATATTTCTTATATTTCCAAAGGTGCCCATCTCCTCCCTTTTAAATGGGAACCTCCTCCCTCTCTTCCTCACACCAATTTGAGCCTTCAAGCTCGGCCAAACCCTTCCCATTTCACTTCCCCACTTCTCTAGAAACATTCTAGAAGTCCTGGTATTCTTCAATGACCAAGATTAGTGCCCTAAGATGAGGTCTCAAAGAGGCGCCTCAAAGAAGAGGTAATGTCCGTTACCGATTCTTTCAACTTTATTTATTATTCTACTTATTATTATTTAGTTGTTTCATTATGAAGTAATAAAATATGTATAAATCATATACTGATATTTTATTATAAGTATTAAACAACCCTATTTCACAATCTATCCATCCTACAAAAAAAGAAATCACCGCGCGTGCGTACGTACGGAATACCGTCTCCACGCCATGGTGTAATCTATTTTCCACCACCACCATACATGGATGGGTATAATGGTGTAAATAATGAATATATATGATTATTTTAAAGTGATATTGATTATGAAATAGTATACATACACTCCAATACAATTCCACAATCATGGTAATGATATCATCGCTCGTGTGTACGTACGGAATACCGTCTCCACGATGTGATGCGACTCATTCTACATGATATTCATTGCATAATGATTATATAAATGAATTGAATGAATAAATATGATATATATTACACTAATAACATTCTGGAAATTAGGTTTCTATAACCTAAAAAGAGGAATAAGAATTTATTCGACAAAACACACATACAAACTGAAAGCAATAAACACCCGAATAACAAGTAGCAATGAAATATTACTAATAAAAAGCTAAGAGAATGACAATATATGAAATCAGAAAAATAATTATGATTCTGTAATAAGTCAATGACATTATTTAAATCATTATACATGGGGTTCGGACACTTACGAAGCAAATCAGACCTAAGGTAAGGGAAAATCTCACAATCTCATTTTTTTATCCGAGATTGTTTATACTTCAGAATATACTGGGGAATATTTATCATCGACATCCATGTTTCCTAAATATGTAATATTGTTTCCATCCACCAACAATTTTTTAAATCCAATTTTACCCTTCGGTGAGTTTTTAGTAAAATATATGGAAGGAATCTTTTGTCGTTTTTCGTACGATGTATTTTTTAAATTTTTCGGACAAAGTATGAGAATAATGTTTTTCTTAACTTATAGAGCTTGAATGGATTTTTATGATTTCAGAGAACATTATTTTCATGAATCTTCCTTTACACTTTTTCAAGTTTATTTTTAATCAACTTCTTTTATTTTAAAATTATATATCATTTTAAGAAAGGAAAATGTTTTTGAGGTAGAAAGGATATTTTCCTCAATAATGGAGTTGAAGTGTTTTATCCAAATTATTTTCCATCTAAGATAATATAGGGTTCTGTTTATATCCCTATTTTTACATTGATTTTATTATGTTATAATGGAATTAATTATATGATGTCGTTTTATCTTATATGGATTATGATATGATGGCATGACGTTTATGAATCCCATTTTTATTACATGGGTTATGCTATGATGTATGATTTATGATTTTGTGGAACACATAAGAATGGTATCATTATGAGATGGGTGGGACCTATATATCCCTCCAATTAATTGGGTAAATATGTATATCTCATGAGATAGACATGGCTGGAACGGCAGGTTAAACCTGTTCAGTGAAACAGGACTGAAACGAGGAGTGAACTCAGTTCATAAAAGGACTTTGTCAGCTAATATAGTCTTGGAAATGAGTCTTGACTACTATGAAATGATTTTCTATGATTATGTGTGTATTACAAAAAGATTCATGTTTTAATTTATGATTAATGGAATTACATTTCGCTTCTATGATTTATCTTATGTTATGATCTCTTTTGCAGGATAACATTTTCAAATTGTTATGTTCTTATAAATATGATATGTTTGATATTTCTTTTGTTTACCCTTACTGAGCATTTGATCTCACCCTTTTGTATGTTTTCTTTTACATAGGTCAGGAAGAAGGATATTAAGTAGAATATTCCAAAAAGGGACTCTAGATATGATGAAATAAATGGGAGACAACATAGATGATTTATGAACTAGTTGTTTATGTTTCCCAGTTTCTAAAGACACTATACCTATACAGTCCTTTCATGGTTTTGTTATATGTTGTAATAATTATTCTTCAATTTTGAAGTAATAACCATGTATGTAAACAATGGGTCGTTATAGTTGGTATCAGAGAGAGGTTAGTTATCTTTTTGGAAACTAGGATGTGAAATCCTTAGTAAGAAACCTAAGGATATGTCTAAGCATAGAACACAATCTTAGTGTTTTAGAAATGGCCATGAACAACCTATGATAAGACCTTAAGTGTGAAATTTTATTCTAGATTATGTGGTTTTCCTATTATAATTAGTGTTTCTCACACTATTATTCTTGGTTTTAGTCAATGGCTGGTACCCGAAGGAACCATGTTAATGCGGAATGCGAACGGAAATGAAATGATTGTCCCCCTGAGAAACCAAATGTTATGGGAGATGGAATGCGGAATCTTGTATCCATGCTCACACAACTTTCTCAAGCTATGAATCATGATGGACTTCTAAAAAAGAGAAGGAGTGAGAAACATTCTATTGAATCCTTCATGAGGCAGCGTCCACCTTCATTTAGTGGGTCTTCTGATCCATTAGTGGCTGAACAATGGATCAGTACCAGTGAAAAGATATTTTCAGTTCTTCAATGTTATGAACATGATAAATTCATCTTAGCAGTGTATCTTTTGCAAGGTAATGCTGATCAATGGTGGAATCTTAATAAGAATACGAGGCAAAGGGATGAAGTTGAGTCCATGGAATGGGATGAGTTCAAGAACTTATTTTTCAATAAGTATTTCCCTCGTATTCTTCGAACAAAGATAGATAAAGTGTTTCTTGAACTGATGCAAAAGGATGATGAATCCATTGGTACCTACGAAGCAAATTTTACAAGACATGCAAGGTACGCTTCCAGAATTATTATCCAACCTGAGAGTAAGATCGATTGATTCTTTAGTGGCTTAAAACCAAGTCTTCTAAGGGCATTATCCATAAGAGACTTCAATAGTTATGAGGAAATTTTTCGATGTGCTCTCAAGGTTGAGATGGATATTGGTGTAACCCATCAGTCACATGGGTTTGATAAGAAGAGGAAAATGGAATTAAAAGGAAAATCTAAAGACCACACTGAAAAGAAGATGAGTTTTCTCTTATGCTAGAAGTGTGGAAGGAAACATGGAGGAAATTGTATTAAGGGTACATGCAAATGTTATAAGTGTGGAAAAGAAGGTCATCGGGAAATTGAATGTCGAAATAATGGGAAGAAGATGTCTAATGATGCAAACAAAGGAAGGGATACACAGAATGAACCTATTACACTTCAATGTTTCAAGTTCAAGGAGATGGGGCATTATTCCAATAAATTCCCAAATACAAGGGTTGATGATGATGATCGATGTCAACAAACTCTTTAGGACAAAGAAAAAGGAAAGTCACATGTAATTACTATCGGCAATGTGGAGTATGACAACGAAGTGGTGAGAGGTACACTTACCATCCACTCTAAAGTAGCAAATGTTTTATTTGATTCTGGATCCACCCACTCTTCAATTTATGAAGAATTTTCTAAGGGTATCACCCTATAACCTCAACAATTAGATGTTGAGTTGGCTGTGACAACTTCTAATGGCACAACAATCGCATCAAAAGTTCACAATTCTTCTCCGATTGAAGTTTGTGGGAAAGTGCTTTTTGAAATTCTTGTGATCCTTCCTATAGTGGAATTTGATGTGATTTTTGGTATGTATTGGCTTTCTTTATATGGAGCTCATATCAATTTCCATAGAAGGGAAGTCACATTTCATATTCCAAATCAATCTATGATCGTCTATCGATGCAAGGATGAACGTAACCTTCCCGTGGAAATTTCTTCAATCTTCTGAGTCTTGATTCCACTAAATGAATGTTATTTATCTCAAATTGTTGGAGATAAACTCACAATTAATAATATTCCCATTGTACGATAATTTGATAATATCTTTCTGGAGGAATTTCAATATCTTCCACCAAATTGTGAAGTTGAGTTTTCAATAGAACTCATACCGGGAGCCTTGCCTATTTAAAAAACACCTTATAGAATGGCCCCAATTGAGTTTTAGTAATTGAAGAAGGAACTCCAAGAGAATCTTGATAAAGGATTCATATGCCCGAGTGCATCACCTTGGGGAGCACCTGTTCTGTTTGTTTAGAAGAAAGATGGATCAATGAGACTCTGCATTGATTATCGAGAACATAACAAGATCACTATCAAGAAAAAATATCCTCTCCCACGCATTGATGACCTATTTGACCAACTACGTAGAGCTCAATACTTTTCCAAGATTGATCTTCATTCAGAGTATCATCAATTAAGGATCAAAAGGGAGTATATAACAAAGACGGCATTCCGTATAAGGTATGGACACTATGAATTTATAGTGATTCCATTTGGTCTTTTTAATTCTCCTTCTATCTTCATGGATCTGATGAATAGAGTCTTTAGAGACTATCTAGATCAGTTTGTGATAGTCTTTATAGATGATATTCTTGTCCATTCAATGAGAAAGGAAGAACATGAAGATCACTTGATAATTGTATTACAGACCTTAAGAAAGGAGAAAATTTATGCCAAATTTACCAAGTGTGAATTTTGACTTCAAAATGTTGCATTTTTGGGTCACATAATCTCAAAAGAGGGGATATCTATAGATCAAGCAAAAATGGAGGTTATCGAACGATGGTTGAGACCAACAACAGTAACTGAGATCCAAAGTTTTCTTGGTTTGGATGGATATTACCGATGTTTTGTGAAATATTTTTCAATTTTATCTAACCCACTCTCCAAGTTGACTCGGAAAGGAGTTAATTTTGTTTTGATGGAGGAATGTGAAGATAATTTCAAAGAGCTAAAAAGAAGGTTAGACAGTGCACCTGTGATCACACAACCTTGAAGTGGAGAATGGTTTGTGATCTACAGTGATGCATCCAAGAAGGTACTGGGTTGTGTTCTCATGAAAAATGATATGGTGAAAGCATATGCCTCACGACAGTAGAAAATCCATGAGCAAAATTACCCAACTCAGGATTTGGAGTTAGCTACAGTAATATTTGCATTATAGATTTGGAGGCATTACCTTTATGGTGAAAGGAGTGATATTTATAATGATCATAAAATCATAATGTATATTTTTACACAAAAGGAGCTGAATATGCATCAAAGAAGATGGTTGGAGCTGATTAAGGACTACGACTGCACAATTAATTACCACACGAGGAAAGAAAATAAGGTAGCAGACACATTAAGTCAAAAATACCATGCTACCTTATCCATGATGAGGATCACAAAATATCCAATATTTATGGATTTACAAAGGATGGATCTTGGAATTATAATGAAAGGGAAAAATATTATCTTTCTCAAATGAATGTTCAACCATCTATACACTTGAATATTAAAGAGGAATAGAAAGAAGATGTAGAGTTATAAAAGAAGGTGAGAAATGTTCTTGAATTCAAACTTGATTGTGATGTGATAATAAGGTTCAGGAGTCGGGTTTGTGTTCCTCCCATCCCAGAATTAAAGACGGAGATAGTGGATGAGGCTCATAGTTCTTCATTTTCTATTCATCCTGGAAGTACAAAGATGTATAGGGACCTGAAAGAGTACTTCTAGTGGGATGGCATGAAAAGTGATGTTGTTGAATATGTCTCTCGATGCTTGGTTTGTCAGCAAGATAAAGCTGAGATAAAAATGTCTAATGGGATGTTACAACCATTAACCATACCAGAATGGAAATGGGAAAACATCACTATGGACATTGTCACTAGACTTCCTATAACATCTAAAGGCAATAATTCTATCTGGGTTATATTTGATCATCTTACGAAGTCGGCACACTTCATTTCTATTAGAGAAGATTTTTCTCTTGATCAGCTTTCAAGGATATATGTAAAGAAGTGGTAATATTGCATGGAGTACAACTTTCTATTATATCTGATCGGAATCCAAGGTTTACCTCGAAATTCTGGAGAATTCTTCAGCATGATCTAGATACAGAGTTGAGTTTCAACACTACTTACCATCCTCAGACAGACGGTCAGTCTGAGAGGAAAATTCAACCTCTAGAAGACATGTTGAGAGCTTGCTCTATGGATTTAAAAGGTGGTTGGTATCAACACCTATCTTTTGTGGATTTTTCTTATAATAATATCTTTCACTCCAGTATTCAGATGGCTACTTATGAAGCCCTCTATGGAAAGAAATGTAGAACTTCAACATTCTAGGATGAAGTTGGGGAAAGAAAGCTATTAGGACTTGATCTTATTGATGAGATTCCAAAAAAGGTCAGATCTATTCAACAACACATAAGAGAAGCTCAGAGTCGAAAGAAAAGTTATGCCGACAACCGAAGAAAAGACCTAGAGTTTGAAGTGGGTGATAAAGTGTTCTTACGAATATCTCCCTGGAAGAGGGTCATGAGATTTGGAAAGCAGGGAAAGTTGAGCCCTAGATATATCGATCCTTTTGAAATTCTGGATCGTGTTGGGAAGGTAGCTTACTAATTGGCGCTTCCACCGAATCTATCTCAAGTTCATGACGTGTTCCATGTATCTCTCCTGAGAAAGTACATACCTGATCCTTCACATGTACTCCGCTCAGAAGTTATACCGCTGGAGCAAGATCTTTCTTAGGAAGAACAACCGATAGATATTCTGGATCATAGCGAAAAATTCCTAAGGAACAAGACCACTCTTTTGTTGAATGTTTTATGGAGGAACCACCAATTAGAGGAATCTCCATGGGAACTTGAGTATATGATAAAGGAGAGGTGTCTTCATCTGTTTGTAATGAAGTGACGAATTTCGAGGGAGAAATTCATTTTAAGGGGGGTAGAATGTAACACCCTAAGATTTTATGAAAAATATTTTTTTATGTCTTATGTTATATGCAACACCAAAGGAATCATTCCCAAAACACAATACTGACTTTGCTTGCATTACACGCAATCACGACCTTCCTCGATAGCGTGTGTAATACGCAGTACCGGGTTTCACTAAACAATGATATGTTATTATGGATTAGCCGTTATGAATATTATTAACTACATTTTGAATTTAATAACATTATTATTCATCTTACAAATTTTCTAGAACATGGTAAGAAAACAAAATAAATATTTTGGGTAAAATACGTATTTTTCAAAAAATGCAGTTTTGCCACCTTTTGATGGCACACCCACAATAAATCTAGTTTTTGAAATGTTTATAAGTTCAATTTGACAAAATAAAATTCTTCTTTGGAATCAGGATATATAAATTTACTTTGGATAAATTTTTGATATTTTTCTGATAACTTTCATATTTTGATGAATAGTAAAAATACGCTAATTTTTAATTAAAGACAACTTTTTTCATTGAGATAATTTATATGGTAAAAATATAATATTGAATGGTTTTAAAGTATAAATAGAATATATTTTTACCATTTAATATAATATATGTCATTATCATTAATTTCACATTGAATTCATAGGTAAAAATATTTCAATCTTTGGCAATGTTTGAACTTCTAAAACCCGTTTTCTTAACAACGAGATTAATTTTAAAGTAATTACTACAACTTATGTGTTTTGAATTTTAAAAAATGGATTCCATATTTGTAATCAATGGGTCCAAATTATGTTAATAGGACAGAAAGTTTTTGGGCATTATGAATAGTAACTACGGTAAATTTTATTTACCTTAGTTAAAGCTAAATCGGGTAATTAAGGGTAAATATAAGTTTATAAAATTACCCTAAAACCTGCCAAAATCATATTGGATGATTAAAAGTAGACCCATATCACCTAAGGGTCGGATTATATTCATTTAATGGACTTTTTTCCCTGAAAATAATTTAATTATTATTAAAACCAAAGAATGTGACAACATGTCAATTTCTTAAATCTTATAAGTATAATAATTTTAATTTAGTGATAAACTTAATGAAACATCGAAAATAAATTATATCTAGAAATATAATACAATTATATACATCATATTAATTTATTTAAAATTTTTATGGATTAAATAATTATCATTAATTATGACACAATAGTGATGTTGAAATTATTTTATTAATTAAAATATCAAATAAATGGTTTTAAAAATATTAAAATAATTAATATATGAACTATTTAATGTGAAACACTTATTTCCTAGATACATATGACATTTTATAAATCTATTAAAGTGTTTAGTTCGAACATATCTTCTGTATATAATTTATTTAAATTCAAATAAATGAATAGTGTCAAAATTGACACTATTGTTATTTTATAAAAATAAAATATTATAAAATTGTTTAAAAATCACAGATATATTTAAAAAGTATAAATTAAAATTTATATGGTCTAAAATTTCATAAAGTGTCAAATTATAAAAAATTAACAACACATATGTAATTATTTAAAATAATTTGAAATTTAGAATATTATTACCACAAATAAAATTAAATTGATAAATAAGGATAAATCAAGTTGATAATGTTTAAAATAAATTTCTAACATGTCTAAATTTTTTTGGTTGATGATATTACAACCCTATCACATCTAATATTAGGATATGAGTCATTTTGGAAGTTTTTATGTGGGGTTTGGATTTAATATAAACTAATATTTCTTATATTTCCAAAGGTGCCCCTCTCCTCCCTTATAAAAGGGCAGCACCTCCCTCCCTCTCCTCACACCAATTTGAGCCTTAAAGATCGGCCAAACCCTGCCCATTTCACTTCCCCACTTCCCTAGAAACATCTTATAAGTCCTGGTCTTCTTCAAAGACCAATTTTAGAGCCATAAGAGAAGGTCTCAAAGAGGCGCCTCAAAGAAGAGGTAATGCCTGTTACCGATTGTTTCAAATTTATTTCTTCTTCTACTTCTTATTCTTTAGTTGTTTCATTATGAAGTAATAAAATCAGTATAAATCATATAATGATATGTTATTATACGTATGAAACAAACATATTTCACCATCTATCCATCCTACGGAAAACGAAATCACCGCGCGTGCGTACGTACGGAATACCGTCTCCACATCGTGGTGTAATCTATTTTCCACCACCACCTTACTTGGATGGGTATAATGGTCTAAATAATGACTATATATGATTATTGTAAAGTGATATTGATTCTAAAATAGTACACATACAGTCCAATACAATTCCACAATTATGGGAACGATATCATCGCTCGTGCGTACGTACAGAATACTGTCTCCACGATGTGATGTGACTCATTCTACATGATCTTAATTGAATAATGATATTATAAATTAATTGAATGAATAAATATGATATATATTACACTAATACCATTCTGGAAATGAGGTTTCTATAACCTAAAAATTGGAATAAGAATTTATTCTACAAAACACACATACGAACAGAAAGCAATAAACACCTGAATAACAAGTGGAAATGAAATATTACTAATAAGAAGTTAAGAAAATGACCATATATGAAATCATAAAAATAATTATTATTATTGAAAAAGTCAATGACATTATTTAAATCATTATACAGGAGGTTCGGCCACATACAAAGCAAATCGGACCTAATATAAGGGAAAATCTCACAATCTCATTTTTTATCCGAGATTGTTTATACTTCAGACTTTACTGGGGAATATTTATCATCCACATCCATGTTTCCTCAATATGTAATATTTTTTCCATCCACCTAAAATTTCTTAAATCCAATTTTACTTTTTGGTGAGTTTTTAGTAAAAGATATGAATGGAATCTGTTGATGTTTTTCATATGAGGTACTTTTTGACTTTTCCGACCAAACTACGAGAAGAATGTTTTTTTAACTTATACGGCTTGAATGAATTTTTATGATTTCAGAGAACATTATTTCCATGAATATTCATTTAAAAGATTTCAAAGTTATTTTTAATGAACTTCCTTTAGTTTAAAATTCTATGAGATTTTAAGAAAGGAAAATGTTTTTGAGGTAGAAAGTATATTTTACTCAAGAAAGGAGTTCAAGAGTTTTATCAAAATTATTTTCCATGTAAGATAATATAGTGTTATGTTTCTATCCTTATTTTTACATTGATTTGATTATGTTATTATGGAATTAATTTTATGACGTCCTTTTATCTTATATAGATTATGTTATGATGGCATGATGTTTAAGAATCCCATTTTTATTACAAGGGTTATGCTATGATGTATCATTTATGATTTTGTGGAACACTTAAGAATGGTATAATTATGAGATGGGTGGGACCTATATATCCCTCCAATTAATTGGGTAAAGATTTATATCTCATGGGATAAACATTGCTGGAACGGCAGGTTAAACCGGTTCAGTGAAACAAGACTGAAACGAGGAGTGAATTCGGTTCAGAAAAGGACTTTGTCTGCTAAGATAGTCTTGTAAATGAGTCTTGAATACTAATAAATTATTTTATATGATTATGTGTGTATGTCACAAAGCATCATGTTTTAAGTTATGATTATTGGAATTAAATTTCACTTTTATGATTTATCCTTTGTTATGATCTCTTTTGCAGGATAAGATTTTCAAAATGTTATTTCTTATCAATATGATATGTTTGATATTTCTTTTGTTTACCCTTACTGAGAATTTGAGCTCACCCTTTTGTATGTTTTATTTTTCCTAGGCCAGGAAGAAGGATATTAAGTAGGATATTCCAAAAAGGGACTCTAGATATGATGAAATAAATGGGAGACAACATAGATGATCTATGAACCAGATGTTTTTGTTTCCCAGTTTCTAAAGACACTGTACCTATACAGTCCTTTCATGGTTTGGTTATATGTTGTAATAATTATGCTTCAATTTTGATGTAATAACCATGTATGTAAAGTATGGGTTGTTAAAAAAACTGCACAGAATAATACCACAAATGTATCACCACGAAGGTAAGTACCACAAAGGTAACACCACACAGAAGAATATCACAAAGGTATCACCACAAATGTATGCATCAAAAAGGTATGCAACATAGATTATTACCACAGAGGTAAATACTCAGCTCACATCATTTATAACATAGGTGAGGTAATAAAGATGATTACATGTAACTACTGAATCATCTTACTCTATTAAGAGGTAGACACACGTAGGATCCTAAATCACCAGACCAACATATGATCCTAGCACAGCAGACCCACGTAGGATCATAGAGTAGTCCCATGTGGATTTCCTAGATCTGTCAATGTGTGTCTCTCAAACATAGACCCATGTAGGTTCCCAATGCACAGACCCACATAAGATCCATTTATCATGTTACAGCCAGCCACCGGGTTTGCACACTAAGCTCACATGATTCCAGGAGGGTCCGCTTCTCAATCCATATGTCAATACTCCAACTACTATGAAGTCTCATGAAGAAGTATACCAAAGGGACAATATGTGATGGGGGCCTCAATGCAATAGACAGTGCGTCAATCGGACGCACAGTCTGTATGTTATAGGCCTTTTAGTCCCGAGGGCCTTATTGGATTCGAGTTCAATAAAACCCAACCATTCCAAAACTTTATCCATAGCTCGTGTGGGGTATACTAAACGGACTGTCTCGATCCATGGTTTTTGGCAGTGCGAATGGATCTTCAAACTGACACCCATAGTTCAAGTTATGGCTGAAAGAGCCAAAAGGGTCGAAGTTGGTCCAGGTCTGGTCTGACCCGGCCAGACCCGAGTCTGGCCCAAGGTTCGACCCGGCCTGCTGGTTCCATCCCAGACCACTAGTTCTGTCTAGATTCTTTGGGTGGCCCCTAATGGGCGAACACTGGGAGGCCCTCGAGGTGACCAGCGATGGGCGGCCCGCAGCTAGACAGACAACCTACCCTCCTCCGTAGCGCGGTCGTGAGCCGCGCCACCACCAGTGGCCTGTAGCGATCCGATTACCATCCTTCGCCGCTGCCGCCTCATGTCGCGGATCCTACATGCCGGTGGCACAGATGTGTGCTGCCACCTCCCCTTCATGCGGCTGGTCACGCGCTGGCCACCGCCTGTGCTCTATCACGCCCGACGGGCCGCGAACCACCACCGGCGGCATTGTTGCACCGCCGCCGCTCCCGAGTCCCTCCGGCGCCAGTCGCCAGTACCAGTCGACCTCCTCCTCCATCGCAAAGAATGCATCAAAAACCGCAACGGTTACGTGGTGGCTGGTCTATGTTCAATTGGCTTGGACCCACCACGTTAGAGAAGTAGAAAGCTGCTAAGGGGGAGAGATTCAATGTAAAAGTAATTAACTTAGATCAATCAAATCACACCCCTACCTTGCTGTTCATTGTAGGAGTCGAGAGGTATAAGAAGAAGTCATTGAAGAACGTCATCATTTGTGGCTTCCGCAAAGTGCATCCAATCTAGGCTAGGGGTCGGTTCCTTGTTCTTCGTTGGAGAGGACGTTCATCATTGGAGGAAGAGTTTCTCCAAATTTCACCCCTTTTCAAACAATTTTCCCATGGAAAATATGAGCCAAAAAATTAAAATAGGTTTATCAAATTAATTTACATTATCACAATTAAAGTTGGCACAAATAAATAGCACAATTAATTAATTGGATAGTTGAGAGGTTTTCCCCCATTAAGAGGGGTTCATGTGGTCCCCACCACCATGAATTAAAATTGGGAGGTTTCTCTAGCTCGGGTGGTCCCCACCTCAATAATTTCAAAAGATATGTTTCCAAAATAAAATTATATGTTTATTATTTTATATTTATTATTCCATGAGAAATTGAAAAACTATCTTCCATCCTTGACCTACTATGGTCATGGTGAAGGTCTTTTTAAGAGAATATTGGAAATGAGAGTTTGATGGTGTCATCATATTTCAATTCTAAGAACCAGTTCAAATGTTTTAAAAACATTCTCGCACGTTTTCTAAACATAATTAAAAAAGTTCAGAAATTCATTCATGGCACTCCGGGCCTCGGAATAATGCGCCATCAGTTTTCACAGACTAATACAATTCCCATATAATAAAAAAATACATGAAATTTCTGGGTCTTTAAATTCTCCCCACCTTAGGGATTTTCATCTTCGAAATCCACATTACCAAAACTAGGAAAATAAGTGTGGGTACTGAGCATGAATATGAGCCTGCCGCTCCCATGTTCTCTCTTGGAGGATCTTATTCTTCCAACGTACACGCACCAAAGGTATCGATCACCCTTGATGGAATCCCTTCTGTTGATCCTCAATATTTACCAGAACACCCTTAAACGTCACCCCATCATTGATGCCCAGCTTTCCCTAGTCAATGATGTGTCAAGGGTCATGCACGTATCTCCTCAACTGGAATATGTGGAAAAATTCGTGCACCCGGTGCAGCTGAGGTGGAAGAGTTAACCAATAATCGACCTTACCAACACTATTGAGGACCCGAAAAGGTCTGATAAACCTCGTAGATAACTTGCCTCCCTGGCCACATCTCTAAAAACCTCATCGAGGTGAGACGTGTAGAAAGATGTGGTCACCATCCTTGAACTCCAGAGGTCCCTATCTCCTACCATAATAAGGCTTATTCATGATTTGTGCAGTCTTCATCCACTCCTAGAAGATCATCACATTCTCCATGGTAGCCTGTACCATCTATTGTTCCATAAGTACTAACTCCCCTAGGTCAGTCCAACATAAAGGAGATCTGCAAGGTCGGCCATACAGAGCCACGAAAGGTGCCACCCTAATGGTGGAGTGATAGTTATTGTTGTATCAAAACTCCACCAAGGGAAGGTGATCCTCCCAACAGCATCCGAAGTTGAGGACGCAAGCACACAACATTTCCTCGAGGGTCTGAATGGTTCACATAGTCTGTCCATCAATCTGAGGATGGAAGGTAGTGCTCAAATGAAGATATGTCACTAAAGCTTCTTAAAACCCCTTCCATAGACAAGATGTTAAACGTGAATCACGATCATAGACAATCGTAGAGGGTACTCCATGTAGCCACACAATCTCTTGCACATAGAGGTTTCCCAAGCTCTCTACTGAACCATGCTCTATGATCGGTATGATGTGGGCCAACATGGTGAGTCGGTCGACGATCACCTAAATAGAATTGTGACCCTTGTATGTACGTGGAATTCTTGTAACGAAGTCCATGGATATCCCTTCCCACTTCCACTCTGGGACCTCCAAAGGTTGAACTAACCATGTTGTTACCTGATGTTCATTCTTTACTTGCTAACACGTGAGGTACCCAGAGACAAACTCATCTACTTCGTTCTTCATTCCTGGACACCATTGCTATTGTCATAGATCCTAGTACATCTTTTCCACTCCTAGATGTACGACTAGAGGAGATGTGTGGAACACCCACAATACTTTCTCCGGAATCAACAATCGTACCATGGTACGTCCTCTAAAAACTGTGACATGCTCCCCACGTTCAGAAAATATATCAGGTTCCCGCACTGAGGATATCTGAACAAGTCTGGCCATGCAATCAGTTTCCCCAAGCTATGGCTCCCTGACTAACTGAAGAAGTGGGGGAGTGACTATATGAGACAAAAGAAAAGATGCTCCATGTCATTCTGCGAAGGAGATCCGTAAGGCGGCCAGCTGCTCTGTCGTCTGATCTAGCAGCTCTATACAAGATCTTCTACTGAGTGCATCTGCTACAATGTTCCCCTTCCTAGGAGTATATATTATCTCGAAGTCATATTCTTTGAAGAGATCGAGCCAATGTCAATTTATTAGGCTCAGGTCCTTCTGAGAGAAGATATAAATGAGACTCTTGTGGTCCAAGTAGATTGTAAAACGTTCACCCATCAAGTAATTCTCCCACGTGTTCAAGGTTAAGACCAATACTACTAAATCAAGGTCATGGGTAGTGTAGTTCTGATCATGCTATCTCAGCTGTCAAGAACCATATGTGATAACTGCACACTCTTTCATTAGGACACATTCGAGCTCGGTCCCTAATGCTTCGCAGTAAACTACGTACCCAACACCCTCCTATGGAAGCCTCATGATGGGGGCAATAGTCAGCCTCTGCCTCTTCTCCTGAATACTCTGCTGGAATATCTCCAACCACATGAAGGGTTTCCCCTTCTTCTTCAATGCTGATAATGGTTCGACAAATCTAGAGATATCTGGTACAATCCTCTGGAAGTATCCGGCCAAACCCAGGAAACTTTGTACCTCTATCACACTCCTGGGTGGCTCTCAAGCATGTACCGCCTCAATCATTACTGGATCCAACGCAACTCTAGAATCCTCAATCAATTTTCACAGACTTGTAAAATTCACATATAATTTAAAAAAACATTACATGTAATTTCCTTGTCTTTAAATTCTCCCCACATCAGGGCTTTCCATCCTTGAAATCCACATTTCAAAATCTAGGAAAAGAAGTGGGGGTACTGAGCACGAATCTGAGCCTACCACTCCTATCTGCACTCTTGGAGGTTCCCATGTGCCAACATACACACACCAAAGGTATTAATCACCCATGAAGTAATCTCACATGTCAATCCTCAATCTCCATCGGAACCTCTATAAACATCACCCCATTGTTGATTTCCAACTCACCCCAGTCAATGATGTGTGAAGGGCCATGCACGTTGCTCCTCAGTTGGGATACGTGGAAGACATCATGCACCCAGTGCAGCTAAGGTGGAAGAGATAAGCTATAATCCACCTCTACAACTCTGCTGAGGACCTGAAAAGGTCCTATGAACCTCGAAGATAACTTGCTACTCAGACGAAATCTCCACAAACCTCTCCGAGGTAAGACCCATAGAAAGATGTGGTCACCATCCTCGGACTCCAGTGGTCTCCATCACTAATCAGCATAAGAGTTCTGCCTGCTCTGTGCATTCTTCATCCTCTCATAGATGATCTAAACCTTCTTCTGCGTGACATAGTGGAGGGAAGGAAAACCACAAATAATGGAATCAACTATAGTTAGATATATGCTCATACATAAACCAAAGATATTAAGATATTCTTCCCTCATGTATGAGATGTGTATATCTTAATAACTTTGGTTAATGTTTGAGCATATATCAAAGTAGAGTTGATGTCTTTATTTGTGGTTTTCCTTCACGCCTCTATGTGACGTGGTAGAACGATGGGGGGGAGTGCATATGTGTAACATAGCAGACCCATGGTACTCGATAGGAGAAGTGCCTCAGCAGTCCAAGGTTAGAGGGAGGCGCCTCTGGATGATGCAACATGCCCACTATACTTGATAGAGGGGAGTTCTACAGTATGTGAGGCATTCGATGTTGTGACTGAGGATGTTACTTATTACTACCCCTAGAATAAAACCTTATGTGAGCTGATTCTTTACCGCAATGGTAATCATCTGTGTGGAGTACCATTTTGATGCATACCTTCACGGTGATAACTTTTTTGGAATTCTTCTGTATGGAATTAATTTTGTGGTACATACCTTTATGGTTATACCTTTTTTATATTCTTCTATGTGGAATTACCTATTTGGTTCTTACCTTTGTAGTGTTACCTTCATGGTATTCTTTCCTTCATGGGATAGTTGGGCTTGGGATTTTGAGTTTGACATTATGTTTCCTCATGATTGAGATGGGTTAACTGGAAAACATAGGTATATGTATGGGCATATAACTAATTAGGGTTGTCAGTAGTTTTAATTATTTTTGGTTTATACATTTTGGATTTTGTGAGACCTTCAAGAGTCTCAGTGTCCCTATTGAGTATCGTTATACTCACCCATGCACGGGCTATGCTCGCATCTTATTGTGTTTTGAGAAGACGATGGACAACATTGATCAAGGATGAAGTTACCAGGACTGGAGGTAACTTGGAGGTGGACATTAGGTGAGGCACACTACAATAAATATCGTTCGAGCGCTATAACTGCCCTTCAGGTAGGATCCTCGGTGGGTGTTCACAGGAGCTGTTTCAGTTTACTTGTACTTCCTAGTTTTCTTGTACTTTCCAGTTGGGCGTGTATTCTGGCCCATTTTCCATTCTATACACACCCTATTTACTATAATGTTTACTTGTGTTCGTTTCTTGATGTGTGCTTGGTTGTGTGTGTTTACAAGTTATACTTCCAATGTCTTCCTGGTTTTAGGGAATACACCTCTCGGAGCAAGTCGTCAGCCCCTTGCCTGTGGAATGCATGATTGGGGTAGTCACGTCACGGGCCCATGGGGATAGGTCCTGAAATATTGGTATTATAGAGAGGTTTTTCTAGCTCAGGTGGTCCCCACCTCAATAATTTCAAAAGAGAGGGTTCAAAAGAAAAATAAAATGTTAATTATTTTATTTTTATTCTTCCACGAAAAAACTGAAAAACTATCTTCCACTATTGACCAACAATGGTGGAGATGAAGGTCTCTTTAAGAGAATATCGGCACTGCGAGTTTAACAGTGTCCTCATATTTCAATTCCGAGCACATGTTCACAAGTTATAATAACCCACTCCCACATTTACTGAATGTACAAAAAACAATGTTCAGAAATTCATTCCAGGCACTCCAGGCCTCAGAATCATGCCTTGTCAGTTTTCGCAGACTTGTAAAATTCCTATATAATTTAAAAAAATACATGGAATTTCTAGGTCTTTACATTATCCCAACCTTAGGGATTTGCGTCCCTAAAATACACATTACAATAATAATGAAAACAAGTCGGTGTACTAAACATGAATATGGTCCTTCTACTCACATGTGCTCTCCTGGAGGTTCCTGTGCTACCAATGTAAAATCACCAAAGGGATCGATTGAACCTGAAGGACCCTCTATTGTCAATCCTCAATCTCCACATGAATATCCATAAACGTCTCTCCATCATCGATGTCTAGTTCTCCCCAGTAAATGATTTGTGAAGGGTAATGAACGTATATCCTTAGCTGGGATATGTGGAAGACGTCGTGCACCTGGTGCATTTGCGGTGGAAGAGCTAAGTGGTAAGACACCTCGCCAACTCTGCTAAGGACTTGAAAGGGTCGATGAACCTCATAGGTAACTTGCCGCCCTCTCCATATCTCCGAAAACCATGTCGAGGTGAGACCCTTAGAAAGACATGGTCACCATCCTCAATCTCCAGTGGTCACCATCTCCTGTCAGCATAAGACTTCTGCCTGCTTTGTGCAGTCTTTATCTGCTCCAAGATGATCTCCTCCTTCTACTGCATCACATAGAGAAGCGAAGGAAAACCACAATGAAAGACATCAAAAATACTTAGATATATTTTCATACATACACCCAATTTATTAATAAACTATTTCCTAATTTATGAGATGTGTATATCTTAATAATTTAGGGGTATGTATGGGCATATATCTAAGTATATTTGATGTCTTTTTGTGGTTTTCCTTCATGCCTCTATGTGACGCGATAGACCCACAGTTGGGAGCGCCTCTGTGTGATGCGGCAGACCCACAATACTCGACAGGAGGAGTACCTTAGTAGTCGAAAGATAATGGGAAGCACCTCTATGTGACGCGACATATCCACTATACCCGATAGAGGATAAGTTCTCCAGGAGATGAGGCGTTCGATGTTGTGACTGGAGATGTTACATGTTACTACCCCAATAATAAAACTTGATGTGAGATGAGTCTTAACCTGTGTGGTAGTCATCATTGTGCCATACCTTTGTGATGCATACCATCATGGTGATCCCTTTTGTGGTATTCTTTTGTGTGGAATTACCTTTGTGTTACATACATTAGTGGTGATAACTTTGTGGTATTCTTATTTGTGGTGTTACATATGGGGTACTTACTGTTGTGGTGTTACCTTCGTGCTATTCCTTCCTTCGTGGGATAGTTGAGCTTGGACTTTTGAGTTGGGCCTTGTGTTCCCTCATGATTGATATGGGTTTACTCGACAACTTAGGTATATGTATGTGTATATACCTAAGTAGTATTTTCAGTTATTTTCATGCATTATGGCATATCCTTTGGGATTTTTTGAGATCTTCAAGTGTCTCTGTGTCCCTAATGAGTATTGTTATACTCACCCCTACATGGGTTACACTCGCAGCTTGTTGTGTTTGGTGGAGATGACAGACATCATTGATCGAGGCTGATAGTACCAGGATATGAGGTAGCTCAGAGGTGGACATGAGACGACGCATACTGTAGTGACGACCGTTAGAGTGATGTACCTACCCTTCATGTAGGATCCTTGGTAGGTGTTAAATGAAGCTTTTAATGTTTAATTGTACATCACAATTTTCTTGTACATTCCAGTTGGGCTTATATTCTGGCCGGTTTTTCTTTCTATACACACCTTGTTTACAATACAGTTTACTTGTGTTCTTATCTTATTGTGTGCTTGGTTGTGTGTGTTTACAGGTTATAAATTCAATTCCTTCCTGGTTTTAGGGAATACGCCTTTCGGTGCTAGTCATCATCCCCAGGCCTACGGATGGTGGGCTTGGGGTAGTCACCGAATAGGCCTCGGGGGAAGGGTCATGAAAAATTGGTATCATAGGGAGGTTTCTCTATCTCAGGTGATCCCCACATCCATAATTCTAAAACAGAGGCTTCAAACTAATATTATAAAGTTAATTATTTAATTTTTCTCCTTCCATGAAAAAGTGAAAACTATCTTTCACCCTCGACCTACTGCGTTTGAGTTGAAGGTCTCCTTGAGAGAGTATTGGTGTTGTGCGTTCAACGGTGTCCTCGGATTTCAATTCCAACCATCGGTTCAAATGTTATAAAAACCCGCTCACATGTTTTCTAAACATACTGAAAAAAAGGTCATAAATTCATTTCAGGCACTCCGGGCCTCGGAATCATGGACTGTCAATTTTTGCAGGCTCATAAAATTCCAATATAATTAAAAATATTAAATGGTATTTTGGGGTCTTTACATTTTTTACATCATTATGATATAATTTTTAATTAAAAAACATGAATCCCTATTCCCTAAAAAAATAATTTACTGAGAAAAAAATTTATGTAAAAATATATTAGGAATTTTGACATATATGCATGACTTTTTAGAATATAATTTATATTTTGTTCTGATACAAATAGATTTTTGTCATTTTACATTAATTATGTATTCGGTAGGTTCCATTCCTGTTTGAATTGGTTTAAAAATAAAATAACTCTAATTTTTTAACAATAAACGGTTAAATTACATAGAAATAAATTATATACATGATTTTGTTTTAAATATGACTAATCTGTTAAAAAGAATTTCTCTAGAAACATTTTTTGTTTTGTTTGGTTCACTTTTATGAAAATCTTTTTTAAATCCTCAAGAAATTGAATTTTAATTTTTTTTAAATATTTAGAAATATATTATTCAATTTATGTAATCAGGCCAATAAATTTTTGAGTCTTAGAAATTATTTACCTAGGTAAAATTCACCCATGATGGTAATGGCTAAAGGAAGGTAAAATTATTAAATCAATGGTTAAATCATAAAATAACAAAAATTGATTTCATTAAAAGAGCTATAAAGGTTTTATATACCTCCCAATTATAAAATATAAATTTGTATTCATATTGTATCCAATTTCTTTGATATTGACATTACCATTTTATATTATGAAGATTGTATTTCAAAAAATGGCACTCCCCTCACTGATAAAATGTTCAAACCTTCACCACATTATACCCATAGAAAAAAATTAATCTCCACATAGTACTATATATTTTCTTCCATAAAAATTATCTAAAACATTCATTATATTTTTTTCCAATTAATATGTCTAAAACCTCTCATTTTCAGGATGTCCTTAAAATGGAGATTCCAACCCTTTACATAAGACACATATTCTGTTTGATCATTATTCATTATATTCATTATATAGCTCTTATAGAATCATATTTATCACCTTAATAAGATTATTTTAAAAGTATTTGTTTTATGAAAAATTTATATTATCATAATAAAATAGCATGTTCGTGCTTATTCAACTACCATAATGTGTTCGTGTTTTTTTGTTCTACCACCTCCTCTAACATTATTATATTTTTTAACAAATTAATTGATAACCAAAAATAAATAAATAAAATTAATAGAAATAGTTATGGATTTAATATTTTTTTATAATTAAAGAGAGGTAATATTCACATTTATATGTAGTAATAAATTCATGTCTCCTTTTATGTGAATAATCCCTAATAGGATTATGTCTATGTGTTACATGAGAACTCTCAACATATATTACATGAACTGGAAAATGGAATCTATAAATATATCAAATTAATTATTACGTTAGGATAAAATTTATTGAGGTGATGAAATCATAAATTCAAGGACATGAATCGCCATTACGAAAAATAAAGGGGACATATAATTGTTAAAACTCAAATGTTGATTTTCAATATAGAAAATTACATATTTGTAAAAAATAAATATAAATAGATGTTATAATGTAATATAACAATTTAAATGTTTCACATTCATATGAATAATTAACCAGAATTTATTATATAGGAATCTTATTGATTTTATAACTAAGAGGAAGTATGAGGTAAGGGGTTTTTTTCAATTTCCATTTCAGAAGATAATTTTCAAAATATGGACCTATTATTATTTAACATCATGTAATTATTTTAAATTGAAATATTTTTTCATAAATCACATTTTTTTTCAGGTGTTTCAAAATTATTATTCATGTTATATTTTACTGTCTTATTGATTCATTACCAAGCACTTACGCAAATTCTTGACTCTATTTACCTTCATTGAGTTACTTCCTTCCTTCATTGATTTTCTTTATCTATTATCCCTCGAACAATGACCAAAAAATGTATAATGTTTTTTTCAATTAATATTATATTAATATATATTTATTTTACATATTCCCTTTAATGATATCTTATTTATTCTTGTTCTATAATCTTTGAAATACTTTTTCAACTTAATTTCCATTCAATTGGATAAATTTCATACTATGCACCTATTTTCATTTATATGGTGTATATAATTTCTCTTTGACATATTATATCTTGAGTAACCTTAACTTTAATTTATCTAAACACCATTCTTATGTTATATCATTCAAATAGTGTTTGAATTTTAAAATTTAATAATGGATTAATTTTATATTATTTCCTTAAACGTTTTGATGAATTTTAGTGAATTATGTTTTCTATAAATTCATATTATTAATAATATTTCAAGAATTTTATAAACTATGTTTCAAATAAATATTAATTTAATTTTCACGTATAAAATAATTTTAAATTTTTTTTCAAAAGAAATCTTTTCAAAATATTCTATTTAGGTTCTTTTTAAACTTTTTATATTGTTTTTTATTGAATATTTTTAAATTATTACCATTTCCTTTTATTTTAAACAATTATATTTATTAATATTTAAAAATATTCATTTCAATGTTATATTTTTTCTAATAAAATCACATTAAATTTCTTCTCTTATTTTTCCATATTTTAAAAATATTCCAAATGGATGGGATATTTCTTTTTTATTTGTCAAGTTTTATTTAAAATGTTTTTAAAAATGTTTTTTGCATCTATATTAATATCTATTGCTGATTTTTATGATTCACTAGCAATATAATCTAATGATTTCATACACAATCATACTTTTGATGTATTATGATGATATTTTATGGAAGTTGTCAGGAATCTCATATCTTTTATATTAGTTGATTATGTTGTGAAGTAATTACATAATTTTTGATATTACGGTGGCACACATATTAATGGTATATCATTATGAAATATTTGGGCCATGTATAGTCATCCAATTCATTTGATAATGATGTATATATTTCATGAGACAATTATGGTAAATGCATTTTGACTCTCAGTCCAATATGGTAAATCGATACAGATAATTGATCCACTATGATATGCGAAAAAAGTGGGGATTACAAGTCCACTATTTTTTATTGGTATTGGTAGTTAATGTTGACATATTATATGGTTTCTATTATTATGTTTGTATCACATATATATGATATAACATACATATATGTTATATTTTTATGGATCCAAATTATTTACATGTATTATACTAAAATAAATATAACCAGACCAGTGATATTTGATCAATGTAATAAAGGGTGTTATTTTCAATCATTATGTTACTACAACATGTTTTTTCTCTCAAAATCATATTCCCATATTATTCTCACATATGACCATCAATTGGTACCTCCTATGTTTATTTTTACTAAGTATTTGTGATCACCCATAATTTTTTTATATTTCCCCTAGCTATGAAGAATGATTTTTAATTAGGTATGTTAATAAGGGTTTAATTTGGGAAGCATTTCATGAGTTACATTGAAGACATATAGTAAAACAATTAATCTTTCTAGTTTTAGGAAAAAATGTAATTTAGGTGAGAAATATATGTATTTTCTTACTTATTTATACAAAATCTAATACTAAACGTTCTTGGGAATGAATGTGACTCAATATTTTTTTTGAAATTGTAATTTTAGATGTTTTTTGGGTTTCTTCAGTTAGTATAAGAGAGATAATGTGTAGATTATGTGTTTTCAACCGAATATGGGAGTGTGCATATTGGGAATATCATTTTCTAAACATTGTGGAGTAGTTTATGTATTTATTTTATAAATAGTTTGTAAAAAATTCCTTGTGTAGTGGTATGATGTTCCGGATAAAGTTAAAACCTTTTTTAATTTATTTCTATTTTTTATAGTTGATGTAACCATTGGAGTTTTATTTTTATGGATTCATACAAATGATCTATTTCAAAAGGGTTTCAATATAAAAATTAAATCACCATAGAGAGAACCTATATTTTTTATGAATAAGATGGATCATAGTCGGGGGATGTGTGTAGATTTCTGATTGTTGAGATGAGTGATAGTTGGGAACTGTTATCCCCTCCCATGAATTGATGATTTGTTTTTTTAGATTAAGTGATCTATATATTTTTTAATAATTGACATGTGATTTATAGGTCATTTTTTATGGTATATGATCATGTTTTTTGAAATTCTTCCTTTAGATGGATATATAAGATTTTAGAGTCCCTATTGACATAGATAGTAGTTGTGAATGAACCATCCATTGTGAGGGGATAATGAAGATAATATTCTTTGTGTTCTTGGAAAAAATCATGTTGTTGTTCATAGATTTTATCCTAGTCTATTAGTGGATGTAATAGAATAAATCTATGAATATGAGACCTATTTTAGTGATTCGTTGATGATATTAACTATTTTTATTGATTTCTCATTTTTTTAGAGTTATAGGGTTTACTTACATAGGTATGTCATGCCTCAAATTGTTATGGATTTTTATCCCTTATAGATTGAAGAGGTTTTAAATTATGTATTACATACTAATTATGACGTGGTTTGATGTTAACTTGGTCATATAGATAATTTTAGGAGGTTTATATCATATTTCTATTAGATAAAATTTAAATTGAAACTCATAAATAGTAATGAAACATCTTGTTTATAGAAGCAGTTTTGTTAGGAAAATTACGAGTACCTAAAAGAGATTGTAATTTGTGCTCTTATCCATCCCTTTCTAGTATAGAGGGTTATTCTCAAGATCTTTTTTATTCCTATTTTATTGTTTTTGTTTTTTTTTGGATAAAATTGTTCATAGTGGTATCATATAGGTCTCAAATGTTATATAACAAAATATATTTTTAGGAAACCTGTAGTCATTAAAAGGACATGGTGGAGTTTTCCATGAGGTTATGATGAAAATATATAATTATAAAAAATTTATCTTTGTTGATAATAAGAGTCTAGGCTATATCTTTTCTCTGAAATATTTAATTTTTTTCAAAGGTAGAGAAATAATTTATAAAGAAATTTGGGTTAAAGTTATCATGTACTCGATGGAATGATAATGTAATTATTTATGCACTAAATATAAATATGTATTGTGAAGTATCTTTTGAGGTTTGATATGAGTGGAGTTTGATAGTTAAAATTTGGAAACATTGTTTAGGTATAGGGAATTTTAGTAGTATATATTTTTAGTATTATAAAATGGTGTACTCCCCCTTATTTCAACAGATAGAGGAGACCCTACTAAGAGACCATGACGTAGAGTTCTGGAGAGATATCCTCATTATTTAGTATGAAAAATATATGTTTATTAAGGATTGTTAAAATCATTTGTTGTTCTATATAAATTAGTTAATTTCATAGAATTTGAGAGGGGTGGTTTTATGTGGTAATTATATAGAACATATGGTAGTTCATCCTTGTATCACATTGTAGTATTAATCTCTTAAAGAAATTTCTAGTGTAATAATAATTTGAATATGATGACATATGAAATAAATAATTTTTAAAAGTATTAAAATAAATGAAACAAAAACCGTACAATTATCAAAGCTCATGTAAAATATAATAATCATCAATAGACAATATAACATGTAAAAGAATAAATTGTGTCACTATAATGGGATTGTTGAAATGGTTTGTACAATAACATCATGAGATAACTAAACGTCCATTATAATATTAAAAAATCATTGAGACATGAGTTCCCCAACACAATCATCATATCTAACCACCTCTCTAAAATAAAACATGGTCACCATCAAGATGAAATAATGCTCCCAACATGAAACTATGAAAACCACAATTCCAATACACACACCCTAATATGTGTATGTATGATTTTTTAAATTGTCTTTTAGGAATCACTAGTGAATGATTATATGTAATTCCATTTACAATTCATTATATAAATTCTTGTTTGAATTTCAATTTTTTAAAAACACTTTAATTACACTAAATAAAAAACATATCAACAAACCTAATTATCCCTTAAAAAAATAAAAAAAACATCGATGAAAGGAAATGAGTTCTAAGAATTACATTGAAAATTTATTTTCATGAGAAGTAAATAAATTAAAATATTAATAGAAGGTTTATATAGAAGTTAAAATACCTGCCTTTATGTTTTACTTACAATGAATTATGATATTTTAGATGAAAAAATTTTCAATTACACCAAATTATAATAATAAAAAATGAATAAACACATTGGAATTCATTAAAAAGAAAAATATAAAGTTAAATCATTCTATGCTTAAAAATATCATAAATTAAAAATTATAAATCAATCATCTGTAATTAAATAAGGAAGGTTAAAATCCTCAATGATGTAGAAATAAATTATTGACATATAGAAAATATCCGAAAAATATTAACAATAAATAAAATTTTAAAATAATTGATATAACCAAATAGAGACCATAAGATAATAGAAATACTGTAATGAAAATATTGTGAACCACATTAGATTCTAAGGAGGTAAACCATAACAATATAAGCATACATATGATAGATGAAGGGGATGCCTTTGTAAAATTTAATCCAAAAACAATTGGTGGAAGACAATAAACATGGAATTAATCATGTGGAACAATGGTTTGAAAAAACTATGTGCTACATACAAGATTTATATAATTGTGTGTAGGATAGTCTATGTGTAGTCCCACAATGATCTACTGTGATTCTCAAAATGGGGATAACAAAATTTATCCCTTATCAATGGAATTCAATGAACTGGCATAGTCTCTTGTCAGGATAATATAAATGAAGTCCCCTAAGTAGGATAATCTATTAACGGAGTGAGATATGAGACTTAGTTCCCACTTATGAACCTGAGGTTTCCAACAAGTCCTATACGAAACCATTATCCTCACATAATCACCATGTTTACATAGTTCAAAAAACAATTCCATACATGTTTGAAATGTTATAAGGAAATTTTTATCAAGATCCAAATTGTCCTTATAATTTAACTCTTAAACTCATTATATGAAGTATTTCTTTGACTATAAATTTAATATAAACCACATTTTAATTGAATTTAAGATCATAAATTAAATCAAAATATACAATTTAATTCATAAAAGGACCACACAATAATTAAATTGTAATTAAATTTATTAATAAAATAATATAAATTCATAAGTACCATAATATCATAATATAAATACGTTAAATATCAATAATTTGTTAATCACAACCAAAAAATCCATTAAATTTGGAAACAATCCCTTTGTTCATGTAGTAACATATTTTAAAAACACTTAAATTTGTTATTGAATTATAAATACCCCAAATGTTGACCATTTTCAATGAAAAACCTCTGAGAATATTTTATGAACACATATAATATATGAAAAAAATATTCTAGGTTTATAATGTTTATAAAAATGATGAACAATTATCTTTATATAAAACTACAAACAATAATTGTGAATTTTCACTATTAATTAAAAAAAATTATATCAAATATTTCCCTTAATGAAAAATGATTTTAAAAATACTATGCAGTATATGGTATTCTATTTAAATAATATAATAAAAAATTCATATACCTATATTTTAAATTAACAAGAAACCTTCTAATAAAAAAGTGGAAAGATAAAAGAAAAATATGCACAGCCAAGTAATTATAAAACTCTTGGTTTACTCAAATACTAAACTAGTTATTCACCCAAGACCTATACACCCAGATCGGGTGATACAAACACATTATTTAATTATTGTATTTTACACAACTATTAGAAAAAAAATTAATCATTCGTTGTTTAAATTTCAATAAACAATGTTGATTCAACTTTAAACCTAATACTTTTTGGTTAAATGTATTATATAATTAGGAATAACATTTAACAAAACTCATATCCATCTCATCTAATTGATATTTAACCCACTATTCCTTCAATTTTGCTTCCACATTTCCTCATCAACATTTTCCACAAATAATTTCCCCACATAATACTAATATAGTGAAATTACACATAATAAATATCATTATAACCAGTGGAAATGGAAACGTATGAAGTTTGAGCTCAAATTCAATATAAGTATATAAATAATTGATATCAATCAATGATCTAATGTGAGTATAAGACTATAATTTATATATTAAAACATACATATAACATTGAAATGGAATAAAGAAAACATACATAATAAAAAATTTATCATAATCTTCAGTTGTACCTTGAATATTTACAAAATATTTGAGTAGGATGGTAAAACTATGATTCCAAAATCATGTTCAATTAAGACATTTCATGTAAAAAATTTGACTTCCTAGCTCAATAATTTCGCTGGGAAATATCATAAGGTTTAATTAATGAAAATGAAAAATGAGGAATGGTACTTGGGACATCATAATCATATCACTCTTTACATAACCTCTAATATAACCTATATAATAGTAAAGCATCACGTGTTAATTAAAAATAAATTTATCCATATAATAAATCGTTAACCAGTGCATTTGAGAGATATATCAGACCCAAATTGTTACTCTATGACAAAGTCATTTTCTACATCTAGTGTTTTAAAATACATCACGTGTGGAAATTCTTATGAAGGACTTTAAAGAATAATTGAGGGCCTCCTATTGGTACCAGTGGCACGACGTGGATGTCTGCGGTGAGGACTCTTTGGGCGGTCTACTGGTTTGGTGTTTCATGCTGGTTTGGTGGGTTCTGGCGGTTGACTTCGCCGACTTTTTTGTGGGTTGGGGCTGAGGTGATCGACGTTGCAGTGCTTGCTGCCTGTGGAGGTTCTATATCCATCTTGTTCTTTCGGTCGCCTTGGTGGTACACCGACTCTGTATTTTCAACAACATTAATATTTCTCAACGGTGAGGTTACTGGTTTTCTCGATGAGGACATATATCTGGTTCTTTCGGGTGATGATGACGTACTATGCGATGATAGTGGTGATGGAAGTGATGCGACGTTGGTGATGATGGTGTTAGGTTTGCAATGTGATTATGGAAACTAGGTAACGTGGATGGCTCGATATGATGGTTGTTTGAAATTGAAATTTTTAAAATTTTCATCTGGAGCAGTGTTTGGCTTGCACGTGACGTTGCTGGCTGGTTCGTGGGAGGCGGGAAGGTATTGCTGTTTGAAATTTTTGAATTTTGAAATATGTATGGTGAAATTTTCTTTATTCTATATGAATGTTGCTGTATGGTTCCCACTATTGCTCAAAGTGGATTTTTAATAAAATAAAAAATGAATTTGGAGGAGGAATAACCCATTTCCTCCAACATTCCCCATAAAAAATTACTAATACAGGGTTACATCCCTTAATAATATTTCAGACCATGAAATTTTAACGTTTATGGAGATAACTATGCAGGATGTGTGTGTATAAGCCCATTAGAACACCAAAAAAATTAAATTAACATAAATTAAAATAGTTTATAAAACAATTTCCATGGAATTAAGGTAAATACATGAAAAATCAATATATTGTTTAGTAATCATGCGTTAATCAAGAATCCATAAACCCTATCTCAAACTGCATCAACACCTCACTAAATAGAACAATTCATTAAATAGTTAAATACCCATATAAAACCTTTATAGAACATTTCAATACCTAAAATCAAGGAAAAGTGACTCACTCATATGTTAAAGAGTGATAATCTATATCACATCATGGTTATTCCCTTCAGCCCGATGGTTAATATACCTTACACACCCAACACAATGGAACTCTACTATTTCATAAGGGAATTTCTATCGGTATAATGTACTAAATTTCAATCTCATAAACCCATTAAAATGGTACTTAGTCATTTCCAGAGCAGTCAAATGTGAATGATTCATACTATAACAAAAATTGCACATGAAACAATTGGTTATCAATCATTTCACCCCTTCTCTCCCTCTAAGGGGCTAGCTAGTAAACCTATATAATATTGGTCATCATTATTTTTGAATAAGAGTAACCACAATTTATTTTCACACCCACATAGATGAAATAACATATAAGTCTCAAGAATGACAAATACATAAGTAATCAAGTGAAGCACACACACCAACAAGCAAGATCTCACATGCCAAACATCTACCCACTTACGTATCACATCCTAAAAAATATCATGGGTTACACATTAACCCACCCGAATATGATAATAAAAAAATTAATTATAATAACCTAAATAGAAATTAATTCCACCCTCATGAATATTTATTCCCCAATCCAAAGAATAACCACACAGATCATCAATTATGTGACACCCCAGACCCTATATCCAAGTTTTGGTTTCTTAATCACGTTAATTTTATACTCACTTTGATACCAAGTGTAAAATATTTGATACAACCATCAATTATTATAAAATTAATAATAATTATTTCATCTCATACATCATAAGGATATTTTCTGGATTAGAGACATAGATAACTATGAAAAAGGAATAACTATCTAATCATATGTTATTTACATCAAATATAACATTTTTTCTTTATATATGATATATATAATCCATAATGTGTCCTTAAATATACCATAAATTATATCATACATGTTATCCTTCTGAAAATGTATCATGTACTATTTTATTCATAAAATTGTGAATGGAAACATATGAAATGGGTTAGATCAAATTCTCATTAATGGATATATATAACTAATGTTGTCAAAAATATAAGCATAATATGTTATGTATAAATAATCTTAATAATTTCATATTAAACTAATAATAAGATAATATTATATCCATGAAAATTAATTAAATCATTGATATCAATAATAATAATTCCCTAATGAAGGAATGTTTAATTTTTTAGAATAAAAACATAATGTCTAGGCCATACTCTCAAACTCAATACTTTTATGTGGAGAGGTATACACTAAAACCAAATATGTTTTGTATCATGTGACATATCGATATATGAGGGTGATATATAATATTGTCCCACACCCATCACTTGTTTATGTCCAGTTCATTCATAGTATGAGTTAATTATAAATTTCATTAAATTCGCTATGGAACCACATACCAATAAAAAATAGATATATATATATATATATATATGTTGAAAAATATATAATTTTATTATATAATCCATAAGAATTAGTTGTCAATAATCATCATGAAAATTATCACATTTCCACATGTTTATTAAATGAAAAACATGGTAATTAACCATCTATAGATAGAAGGAAGATAGTAAGACAATATATTTTCAACACTCTAATGATGATATATATTGGATTTAAAATATATAAAAATCAAATCATTTTCCCAATTTCAAAAGAATAAAATAATCTCTATGTTAGCATCATCAAATATTAATTATGTATAATGTGATGTTCTCGCCATATAAAACAACAAGTATATGGTTATTTCAATAATGGAATAACGTGGTCATAATACATCTATATATTGAATTTGGATAGTTTTAAAAGTAAAAAATTATAATATAATGACATAAGAAAATAATGATTTTTACATATATGAGAAACATCCCTCCAAAAAAATTATTGAATGATAAAATAGAATAACGGTTCATAAATTGCATTTTTTGGTAAAATTTGTTCATTCCACTAAAATATAAGTATTTATTATAGTATAAATAGTGAAACATAACCCCTAATAGGGTTAAATGAATTTAATATTAAATGGAAAATGGAATTGATAACATATAAATAAATTTTAGAGATCATTTTCAATATTGACATAAAAGAGTATGTACCATGTCACAAAAAAAAGTATTTCAAAATGTATAGTGAAAATTCACAAAAAATTAATACTTATATAAATAAATTTAAATAATAATATATTGATAATATATAATTATTATCATATAGAAATATTGTTTCGAATAAAAAAAAATGAATTTAAAAGGACTACTAATTTTAATATTTTTAAGAATACATTTTTTCAAAACAAAAACTTTTATACAAGAGTAATAAAAATTTCATTGTACTAAAAAATTAATTTATCAGTGATAAATAAACTGCACCATATAAAAAATATTAGTGGTGGAAAATAAATCATGGAATAAAATGTTTCTTGATAAAACATTTTAACTCAATGAAAGAGATTTTTGTAACCAATTTTCTTTCATGGGAAAAGTATTCCATGACTTGAGAAAACAAATTCGAAGGGTTTGTGTGCTAGGTTTTTATATCTCAGGAATAAATGGGGGTATAATGCAAAGTACATGTTATGTGTAAAATTTACACATTATATATGAAATATGTTCAACATTTTTATATTTACCTAATGAATTAATGTTTACCTACAAAAAATATACTTCCTGAGAAACACTAAATCTGAAGGTTCTTTAATAAGGTTACATGATGTATATTTATTTATAAAATAAAATATATATATAATAAAAAATACATATTCATGGAGAGTGAATTTATAAAAAAATGAAAACATGGTGAATAAAATGTATTCTTTCAAAAAAATCTGAACTGAGACCAAGAAACCCATTATGCCTTTAGAAACTATCAAATCAAAACCACTTTAATGAAGTGGATGGTTATTGAACTTAAAATATCATGATTAGAATGTAATACATAATATAATATCTCAATAAATTTCTATAAACATTACATAATGAAATTAGTTTTGAAATACCAATATTTTCTCAAAGAGAGAAATTTTTGATGAAAACCCCTCAACATATATTATGGATTACTAGAATGTTCTATGAAATTATTTTTAATTTCAATAACTATCATAATAAATTATATAAAAACCATAATATTAATATTATACCCTTTTATTATTATTTTGTAACCGTATATTATAAAACATATTACCTGATTGTATTTTACTTTTTGTTTTTATTTGTTGAGTCATTTGGACATGTGTTTCATAAACATTTCTCAAAGTCAAGATCAATTCACAGTCAGTTATTTGAATTTCGTTATATCATGATTATTTATAGTTATTTAATATATATTAAAAATAATTTGTAATGGTTTAATTTTATTCTATGTTTTTGTAATTATGATCCATGAAGAGAAATCGATGGCAAGTTACTCTCAAAATTTTTTAATGAAACCATTTGATATATTAATTACATGATTAGATTTTAAAATAACACATATATATTCACTAAATATATTAAAGACTCTATTAAAACATGCTTTTTTAATTATAATAAATTCAATAATAATTTATTATATAATTAATTTATCTTCTTTTACATAGCTGGTTAAGTCGACTGTTGGGTCTACTAGGTCGAATACCCTGAGAGCGGGGGGGGGGGGGGGGGGGGTAAATTAAGGTATGAAAATTTAATACATTCTCACAATTGGATCTTCTTTAATTCTTAGAAAAAACTCAATTCTATCTTCCTCACATAGAAATATACGATTTGATATGAAATCATGCACATAACACAATGCTTATTACTTGGTTCAGTCTCACTCGGTAGATCCAAGGAGCATACAACGACAATGTGCCGATGTACCAAATTCATTAAGTCTCACTTCCAACAATGAGTACAATGTTCAGGCTTGATCTTCTATACCCATTCTCACTACCTTTACAAGGCTTAGGGTTTTCTCACTACATTTCCAAGGATGAAACCCTATGCCTCTTTCTTTGGATCACTACTGGTGGAAAGTGTCATCGACTTCCTCTTCCTTCGCCCATTGCTTTGGAAAAGAATCCACACATAGTTTTTAGAATTATAGGACAAACAATGTTTATGTGGATGTAGGTCCCATAATTTTCATGAATTCATGCATCCTCAACTATTTTTATATGCTCTGTTGATGTATCTTTTTCACCTATAGATGAATTATACCTTATCGAGTATTTATAGGTAGAGGAAAATCCTTTCACAAACTGATTTGAATCTTTTTCAAGCATCCTTAGGGGTTTCTCGAACCACCGGCCTCATCCAAGAACTGTGTACAGGTAATGGTACGCAGAACACCTAGTCTGCATACTACTACCTCTTCCACAAACCTCCTATGTCTGCAGACTGTTATCGCCTCCGTATATTGGTGCCTTTGTTATGCCTCTGCAAACAACCATGTGTCCGTGGACTGTTCTCTATTTGTGAACTGTATTCTCTTTCATGTATTGGATCTCCCCCTTTGAATACCACTCGCAGAACCCTCTTTCTCACATATCTGATATTCCTCTTCCATGTACCTAGTCAACTACTTCAGCATACCGTGTTCTTTGTGGTTTTAATTTCTCCTCAATATCCTTCTACATAATTTCTTCCATGCGAACCATTTCAAACATCGCAGAATTCTTCCTTGCGAACCTCCTTTGGACATTGCCGAAATCATAGAACAAAAATATTTTCTTTAATTATATTCATTCTCAATGATAAGCGGTGGGATTTTCAATTCTCCTATAGACAAATATACATGTGAAATCTGCTTATGTAATATTTACTGAATCTTCAATTTAGCCTATGCCGCATACTGATCCCTCTACCACTGTGAACCGCGAAGCACCTACAAACTATTTTTTCTATCAATTCCATGTACTGCCTTTGTTACTATAATGTCAATATCCTTCACTAATGCTATGATATCTGCATACCGCACCACCTTCCACCGCAAACCATTTTCGGTTTCACGAACTGCTCCGGCATACAGTTTCCCCCACTGTGCATACCATTCTTGGAACATGGTACATAGAACATGAATTGTGGTACATGGTTCTCATCCTTTTCTATTTTTATTCAATGTTCTTCATATAGTTTATTCCTATTAATAAATCCTTTCTTTTCCAACATAAAACTCTAGATTTGGAGGTCCAAAATTTTTGCAAACATTGAGAAACTATGCAACATTAAAAACCATTCTTCATCAAACACACACCATACTCATTTGAAATCATTTGGCTTTTTCAACAAACACAATCACAGAAAATATATTCTAAGGGGACACCTTGAGGGGTTTTTTCCCATCAAAACAAAATGCCAACATGTCATAATGATTAATGGCTAAGGGGATAAATTTAGAAAATGTTAATGTGAAATATAATAAATCATAAAAATGAAATAAAAATTATATATAATAAATAAATTCATTCTAATTATCATCAATTATATTTGGTGATGCCAAATAAAATCAATCACTTATGGAATTAGTAGTCTGCATGTACGCAAGCTTAACAATCACATTTCATAATGAAACAATTGACTGATGTTGTATAAAAAACAAACCATTAAGAATTTTATTTTTTTCATATAAAACATATTTATTTTAAAAATTCATTCTTGATACCATACCTAAGAGGTGATGATAAATATTGATACACATTACATTGTGATGGTGGTAATCCACACATATTGACAATCAATTTTTGGTTTTCCCTTATAGGATGGAATGGAATGAATAATTTTTATTTAATTAATATAATTAAATTAAATTATTTATAATTATATAATTACATTCATTTATATAGATACGTCTTGTATCGTAATAATTACTAAATAAACATAATTAATATGTTCATACCCTGGTAGGGGATTTGAAAATTTTCAAGGAAATCACCATTAAAATAAAGTAATTGTAAAAAATAATAGTTTGTATATAATTTTTTATGTGAGGGAGGGTTCTTGGAAGAGATATATTAGAGAGGATTAATTAAAAGTTATAATTTAATGTTGGTATTGAAGGGGACATAGTGTTAGCTTTTTATAAGTGAAGAGAATGGCACATTTGGAACCATAGTAAACATTATCAATTATGTGATGTAACTTGTCCATGTTCAATGGCTACAAAATTGAAAAAAAGTAGAGTGTAAATAGCTTATTGGTATAAAATCAACAAATCCACTCATTTGGAGGAGAATTTTGAGTGTTTTAATGTTATTTATTATATTTTTTATCTTTTACACTAATTTAATTTTATCTTTGTAATTACTTGGAAAACATGGTAATTAATTTTAATGAAATAATTAACAATTATACCATTTCCTAATGTTATCCTTTTGTTTTTTTAAAAAATAAAATCATTTTATCTAATATAATTTATATAGTTTTGAAAATTAATTCTAATGATTAGATCCAATAATGGGTAAAAATAATTTTTAGAAAAAAGTGTGATTTTGATAGTGTAAAATTTATTAGTAATACATAGTTATAACAATAATATATTATAGTTTGTTTTAAATTAAATAAAAAACATGTTAATTCCATGTAATGTAGAAATTGAATCCCACTATGGAAATAATTGATTCAAATAAAAGGCCAAGAATAATATTTTTAAAAAATTATCATTTAAATTTTGTTCTAAAAATTATGGTCAAAATATTTTTAATATCAAGGAATATATTAATATAACTACACAATATTTTTTTAAATATTTTTTTCAAGTTAATTTAATATATTTGATACTTTTATTTTCATAGGACAGTGAATATAACTTGTGTTATAAGAAACAACCATGTTGTTCTTTATTTATAAGGAAAAAACAAGTCATGTTATTGCTAAATGATACACTTAGGTTAGCATATGGTATACGAAACAAAACTCTATGATTTTTTATTCAATATTTCGAGTTGTATTGATAGCTTACGTAAAAGAAAAAACTTTGCTTTACCAAAAAACAATATATTATTAAAATATTATAATATAATATAATAAGATTAATCCTTGATGCTAAATTACTATTTAATACTATTATTTACTATCCTGTTAAAATATAGGGTTTATAAGATGAATTTATTATTTACCAGTGACTCATAAATGAATATATATAAAAATTTAATTTGAGGAAATATTTTTAATTATAATCTTAAAAAGTTATTTTGTCTTTAAAAATAAAATTTATTAAATTTATTTATTTGTGATAGTGAAATATATATATTATAAATTCAATAAAATATTTTTGATGTCTATCCAATATTGTAACACCCCAAGCATCCACGGTACGCTTCTAATTGAATAATACAATAGCGTGTGTTGTACGTAACTTCAGGTTCTAACACACCACAGCCAATCAAACTAGCTGTTATGAATAGTAATACAATTTTTTGGAAATTTTATAAATTTTTTATTTCAAAATGGACTTTATTTTTGGATTTGGAATATCAAAATTAGCTTAGGGTGAAGTTTTGGTATTTTTTTGAAAACATTAAATTTTCGATGAATAGTGAAAAACACATAGTTTTTTTTAAAACCGATTTTTTAAATAATTATTTATTTTATTTAAATTTATTTTATCTCAAAATAGATACATAATACCTATATATGTTCAATGTAATTCATTGGATCCATTTTATAATAATTTTAGATATATAAAAATTTTATTGTACTTTTTACCATCTTTTACCGTTCTCCTAGAAGCATTTTCAAATTTACATAAAACTTAATTTTACCACTTCTGTGAGTTGAATTTTAAAAATCCGAGTGATACGGTTGATATCATTAAGTAAAATTTTGTTCAATAAGTTGAAAATATTTTTTGGTGAATAGTAACTTTTTACTTATATTTACAACGGTTAAAAGTAAATAGTGTATTTATGGTTAAAAATGATATTATTATTATCCTAAAACATGTCCTAATTCTATTGGATAAGTTTAATTCAACCAAAAACAACCTTAGGAATAAAATATGATCCTTAAGATCCACTTGGATTAGATTACAGCATTTATTATTATTTAATTGATAGAAGAGTTAAAAGTGTTAAATTAAAACTTTTATAACGAAACAATTTTTAACATAGGGTTACACATAAGATAAATTCGACTAAAAATATTAATTATAAAGATAAATAAATTTCCTACATTATGGTATTTTATTTATATTTTTTAGGAATTAAATAATTTATTTTATTTATGACATAATGATGGCGCAGTAATTACCTAATTAATCTAAAATTAAAATAATTGATATTATAAATATCCAAATAAATGTAATTTGAGACTTTTTATGAATTAAAATAATTTTATAGGTTAATATGACATGTTATTGTTGGTTATATTAATATTTTTTAAAGTAATAACACAATTATAAATTTAGAAAAAACAAAATACCAAATAGTGTTAAAATTGACACAAAAGAATTTTTAAAACAAATATTATATTATTAATTTTTATTCTATTCCTAATAATATATGGTTTGGAAAAAGGTCTTAAATAATATTATATATGACATTAATGAACAACCTTTGGTTCGTTTGGAATTTTATAGTAAGTTTATTACCAATTTAATATAAAAATACAAAGAGACATGGTAAATGTCAAACTATTTAATTTAGAGTTCAATCTAAATGATAAGGTTAACATAGTGACCCAAACCTGTCTAAAACCTATTGGTTGAGTGGTTTTAGACCCATCCCCTACTTATCTTTTAAATAATTTTTTTTGGAGCCATTAAAAACCGAAAATGGTTTTATTATAAAATAATATTTCTAGCATTTCCTAAGGTACCCCTCAGCCCTCTTATAAAATGGAACTCCCCCTTCTCTCTAATTAATACCATAAAATCCATTTTTCTCGGCCAAAACATGACTAAATACCCTCTAAAATGTCTTAACTTCATCCTAGATTTCTTACATTAGTCAGAAAGCCAACCTAAGGAGCCCTTTTGATCAAATCAAAGGGAAGAACCCGAAGAAGAGGTAAATATTTCATCACATCTTTCATGTTTCATTCTTTTTCCGCATCCCCTCTCTATTTTTTTCCATTATAAAATAATAACTCAAGTATCTTCTATATACATAGATTTTATTATAAATATGGTACAACCATATTCATTATTCAATCCATCCTTTGAATGACATGTCACCATACATGTGTACATACGGCTTGCCGTCTCCACATCGTGGTGTAATTAATATTCAATACATTATTATTTGGATGCGTATAATAATGATGTGTAATTGATGTAAATAATAAATATAATATGTTAATGATTCTGTATATATTATATCCCATCAAATTATATATTATTTTAACAACAAAATAATGATATTGTCACTCGTGCGTACGTACGGATTACCGTCACCACGAACGCGATGAGATTCATTCCCCATCATATCCATTCAAGACTAATTTTCATTAGATTAATAAAAATAAATTTTAAAGACTTAATATCATTAAAAATATTAATAAGATACATCCTATCCAAAACAAACCTTAATTACGTAACAAATCTTGTAAAGGAAAATGAATCAGTTAACACCTGAAATGACGATAATACTAAGATATTATTAACAAATCAATGTTCAAAGATCATATATGATATCAAATTAATGCAAATGATTCTTTTATAATTTAATAACAATTATTTCACCATTATACAAGATTTTAACCTACCCTCGACCAAGTAAAATACAAGGTAAGGGTTAATTTCACAATCTCTTTATTATCAGTTGTTGTTTTTACATAAGTATCTACTAGGACATATTTATCATCCACATCCATGTTTCTTAAAAATTTATTTCAAAACATTTTTTATATATACTAGACTATGGGTTAATGTCATTTATACAATTGTTGTACTCTTTATAAAAGGGTTATAAAGGAATCTTTAAGTCATTTTCCGAACAATGTACTTTATGACTTTTTTGACAAAATTAATGTAAGAATGTTTTTTATCTTATACGGAGGGTGCAGCTATTTTCCGCCATTATAACATCATCTAAGCTTACCATACAATATTATGAGAATATTTTCAAATATAAATGTTTTCTTTTATAATTACGTGACTTTAAAATTATTTCAAAATAGAAGGAGATATTTCTCTAAAAAGGTTTTGATTTCATCTATGTGAACATCCTTTTATGGATTTTAAGTTTGTTTGAATTTGATTTAATATGATACAAAACATGCATATTGTATTGAAGGTTTTGTGATATGTTTGACTTTGGATGTGTGATTTCATACCATTCAAGGTTAATGGATAAATTATTGACATTTCGTATGCCAGTTTTAATATGAATGTTTATGTTATGTTTAAACCTTTTCATATGAGGAATGCATTGGACATAGTAAGCGACGAGTGGATCCCGCTATAGCTCAATGATTCATTGGTAGGTCTCATGAGACAAACAAGTGTCTTCTCACAAGGCCTTGAAAAACTTTTATTTGAACTCTTCGCCTAATTCCATGACTATGTGGTTATGAAAGTCTGGCATTATGCATTCCATCATTATGAAAGTGGATATTGATATTGCATGTGATTATTCGAGTAGTAGAATATAAAAGGGAGTATGTAAATGGAATTATTATTATTTATATTTTCCATATTATGATGCAAATTATGTTTAAAAGGATTTTTTAGTTTTATACATTTACTTAAATGTTTATGCTTATTTTTGAAAGTTCCCACTATATTGTTATTCTTTCTGAGCATTTGAGCTCAGCCCATTCTTTGTTTTATTTTTCCCAGGATGCGAAAAGGTATATTAGGACTGACATTCAGGGATAGTCTATGGAATCATTGTGTTTTCTATAAAATCAATGTTTTTGTAGTTTTTCATTTTATGATGTAATTTAAACCTTATAATTGTATCTAGTACTTCCAAGAATACTAAACTAATCGGTCATTCAAGACATGATATTTTGTGGTCATGAAAATGATACGTAATAATGCACCGAATCTGGGCTTCTGGGGTCAGGGCATTATAGTTAGTATCAGAGGAAGTTTAGTTCTAACCTTGGAATCTAGATTTAGGTAAACTCTAATAAGAGAACATTACCCTAAGATAGAATTTTAGGATTAGTATTGAAGAACATCCTAGAATTTTGGTCTTATAGAGATTTTGTGAGTTTTACAAGAAATAAAACCATGTCTGGATACGATCAGGTAGAGGCGGCTCTGGCATAGATGTATCTAGTGGTAAAACCCAAAAACATCACTTTGAGCTAGACTTGCATGAGAACTGGTGCACGAAAATGGGCCTTGCTGCACTCTTGGTTACGACACTCCTGGGGGATATGCTTAGGATAATTCTAATTTTCATTACAAACCATTATGGAAGGGTTTATGAGTATATAATTTCTCAAAGAAAACATTTTTTGGAATATGTATTATATCCATAAACTGTTCAGTTTATGTTAAGTGTTTTAAAAGTTATGAATTATGTATTTCGATTCATAAAATAATCTAGTTTATTCCATTTTTAGGAATGGTGCCTATGGAAGGAATGTAAACCGTATCAATGCATGCACTCCATGTAGGTATTTCCCTCCTTATCAAGATAATTATATTGGAGCTAGTGATACAACTTGTGCTGATATGCTTTTCACTATATTGGGACAACTCACTCAGGTTTTGAATAATAACCTTACACATATGGAGTACCCTGATCCGTAGTGCGGAGGATGAATGTTAGATCGCTTAATGAGGAAAAAACCACCAAAATTCAATGGGGGGTACAAATCCACTAGAATCTGAGTAATGGATTAATTCCTTAGAGAAAATATTCCATACCTTGGGGAGAAGCGAAAGGGAAAACATTTTCATGGCAGTTTACCGCCTCACTGGAGATGCGGATCAATGGTGTTCATTAATTCAAAACAAAAAGGAAGATTATGAAGTATAAAATATGTAATGGAGGGATTTTAATGAATTTTTCGTACAAAAATACTTTCCCCAGGAGCATCAAGTAGATATGGAAAGGCAATTTCTGAGTCTGAGGCAAAAGGAGGATGAGAATGTCGAAAAGTATGAAGCTATCATTACAAGGTTTGAGAGACATGCTGCAGATTGTATTCATAACCCAAGAAATAATATTTATCATTTCTTTGATGAGTTATAACCATTTCTCAATCGAGCATTATTCTCCCAATCCTTATCTTCATAAGAAAATATTGTCTCATGTGCTATCAAGACAGAAAATTAATTCCTTATGTCTTACGACTTTAAAGAAAATAAAGAGAAGAATAGTTCTACTAAACACTGTGGAAATGGTAATAAGGGGAAGAAGGGAAGAGTTTATTATCAATCCTGCAGTAAATGTGTGATGAAACACCCTGGTACTTGCCTGTAGGGAATGAGTGTCTGTTACAAGTGTGGTGAAAAAGGCCACCATGTTCATTATTGCAAGGGGAAGAACGAGTATGTTGTTGTCGAATGCTACAATTGTAGATAAAGGGGGAATTATGAAAATGAATGTATTATGCATCATGTGATATTACCTTAGAAAATGACAAGGGATCAAGTCCAAGCTTATGTTATCACTACTGCTGAGGTTGAAGCTCCAAAAGACATAGTGGAAGGTAATATAAAGGTTTCTCAAGTTTATCCAATGATTAATTTGATTCTGGATCATCGACATATTTCATATCATCCCAGTTAGCTATTAAAATTAGATATTTTCAATTTGAATTAACAAGGGAGTTGTCAGTAAAAACACCTAACGAAAGTATCATTGCAACAATGTTTCGTGAATCAGTCCCCATAAGGGCATTTAAATGTTCTATATCTGCTGATCTTATCATCTTACCCATGATTTAATTTGATAAAATCATTAGTATGGATTGGATTTCGGACCATGATGTGCGAATTTATTGTAAGAAAAAGGATGTTACAATTTTTTATGATGAAAAGGAGTACATTATATTTAGAGCAGAAATGTCACCACCTAATTCTTATCTATATCCACCCCCAGTAGCTCAACTAAATTCAATTATTGAGGAGGAAGAGAATGAAATAACTGTGAGGGAGGAATGGAATGTTCAAATAGAGGATGTACCTATTGTGAAAGAATATGTTGATGGGTTTCCAGATGATTTACATGGACATACTCCAGAATGAGAAATTGATTTTACATTGATTTAATTCCTAGATCAAGGCCCATATCGAAGATCCCCTATAGAATGGCCACTTTGGAATTAGTGTAACTAATGAAAAATGTAGAGGAATTGAGTAATAAAGGGTATATTTTCCCTATTTTTTCTCCACGGGGAGCACCTGTCATTTTTGTTAAGAAGAAAGATGGATCCATGAGGTTGTGTAATGAATATAGGGAGATAAATTCTATAACAATAAAAAAAAGTATCCCCTACATCACAGTGATGATTTATTTGACCAAATTCATCGAGATCAATACATTTCAAAGAATGGCCTTTAATCTAGATATCATCAGTTGTGTGTGACGAAGGAATACATTCTGAAAATAGTATTTAGAAACAGGTACAGGCATTACGTGTTTATAGTAATGCATTTTTGATTTACTAATGCACCCTATGTCTTCATTTATCTAATGAATAGAATTTTCAAGGAATATCTTGATGAAATTTTAGTGGTATTTATTGATGATATCTTTGTATACTCCAAAAGATACGAAGATCATTAAAATCAGTTGTTCATTATCCTAAAGACTCATAGAAGACATGAATTATATGGGAAGTGTAGGAAGTGTTAATTCTAGCTTCAGGAGATTTATTTTCATGGGCATATCTTCTCTAAGGATGGAATCTCCGTTCATTCTTCTAAAACACAAGAAATCCAATAATGGCCAGCACCGACAAGTATAACTGAGGTATGAGATTTTATTGGTTTAGTAGGTTATTATCAATGTTTTGTCTAGAATATTTCACGACTGGTTAACCCATTAACCAAGATCACACGTGAAGGGGTTAAATTTGTTTTTAAAAAATAATGCGAATAATGTTTTCAGGAATTGAAGATAATATTAGTCAATGCTTCTATATTGACTCTACCATCTAGGAATGATGTGTTTGTTATTTATAGTAATGATTTAATGAAATCACTAGGTTGTGTACTTATGCATAATGATAAGGTTATTTCCAATGCATCACTAATGATAAAAACTCATGAGAAAAACTATCTTACTCATGATCTTGAGTTAGCAGTTGTAATATTTTCTTTGAATATTTCAAGACACTATCTATATGGTGAAAATTGTGAGATTTATACTGATCACAAGATTTTGAGGTATATTTTTTCATAGAAAGAACTAAACATGAGGAAAAGGAGATGACTTGAACTACTCAAGGATTATTATTTCACTACACAACACCACACGGGGAAGGAAAATAAGGTGGAAGATGCTTTGAGTAGAAAGGATCATGGAGTTTTGAACAAGATGATAGTTGAAAATGATCTTATATACATGGATCTAGTAATGATGGATATGGGAATCACCATGGAAGGTGAAAAATCAATACCTTTTCAAATGGTTTCCAAACCATTTTTACTAGAAAGTAAATAGAGTTCTCAGACCGATGATGATTATTTTCAAAAAAAGATTAAAACTGTGGACGATGGTAGATTGAGTGACTTTGTAAATAGATATGGAATTTTGAAATTTGATAAGAGACTTTTTGTGCCTGATATACCTAATCTAAAAAGAGAATTCTTGGATGATGATCATAGGTCTAATTTTTCTACACACAATGGGATCACCAAAACGTATAGTGATTGGGAGAATCATTTTTGGTGGGACAACATGAAGAGGGAGATCTCTGATTTAGTGTCAAGATGTATGGTTTTTGAACAAGTGAAAGCTAGAAGACAACATCCTAGAGGAGTCTTGCATCCTCTTGACATACCTGAGTGGAAATGGGATAATATCATGATGGACTTTTTCATGGGACTAACAAAGACTCCGATAAGGAATGATGCAATATGGGTCATTGTTGATCATCTTACCAAGTAACCACATTTTATTGCTATAATAGAAGATTTACCACTTGAATGTTTAGAAATAAAACATATTAATGAAGTTGTAAGACTTCATGGAGTACCACTATTGATTGTTTCTGATCGTGATCCACGTTTTACATCAAGACTATTGAAAAGTTTTCAGAAAGCCCTGGATACTGAGCTACGTTTGAGTACTCCCTACCACCCCCAAATTGATGGAACATCATAATAGAATATTCAAACCTTAGAAGACATTTTGAGATCTTGCTCACATGAATTTCAAGGTATTTGAGATCAATATTTACCTGTGGTATAATTTTCCTATAGAAATAGCTTCCATTCAAGTATTCAGATGGCACCATAGAAGTGTTATACAGAATGAGATGTCACACACCAACCTGTTCGGATGATGTTAGAAAAAGAAATATCATAGTCACAGAACTTGTCGAGGAAATGATGGAAAAGGTGAAGGTAATCCAAAACCACATCAAAGCAGCTCAAAGTTGGTAGAAGAGCTATACTGATAACCGAAGGAAGAATTTTGAATTTCAGGTATGGGATCATGTCTTCTAGAAGGTATCTCAATGGAATTGTGTTATACATTTCATTATGAAGGGAAACTTTAGTCCCAGGTACATCGGACCTTTCAAAATTATACAACGAATTGGGGCTATAGCATACCATTTGGGAATGCTGCCAAGTCTCTCCAAAGTTCACAATGTATTCCACGTATCACTGTGGATAAAATACATGCCTGACCCAACACATGTACTTTACTATGAGGAATTAGAACTTGAACCCAATATTTCTTATTGCGAAGAACCTGTCAAGGTTCTTGATACAAGATAACAAGGGTTGAGAAACCGGACAACTCGTCTGGTAAAATAATTATGGAGAAACCATAAGATGGAAGAGGCAAAGTGGGAACCTGAGGAACTTGTGATGAAGAACCACCCGAATCTATTTATGAAGTAATATTCCAGAAATCTTGAGGATTAAATTATTTTGAGGGTAGAATGTAACAATCCAAGATTCCACAGTACACTTCTCTTGCAATAATACAATTGAGTGTGTTGTACGCAACTTCAAGTTCTAACACACCACAACCAATCAAACTAGCCGTTATGAATAGTAATACCAACTTTTTTAAATTTTATAAATTTTATCTTCCAAAATGGACTTCATTTTTGGTTTTGGAATATCGAAATTATCTTAGGGTGATATTTTGGTATTTTTCTGAAAACATTCAATTTTTGATGAATAGTGAAAAACACTAAGTTATAGTTCAAAAATGAATTTTTTATTTAAATATTTGTTTATAGTATTTAAATTTATTTTAGGTCAAAATAGATACATAACACCTATATATGTTCAATTTAATTTATTGGAGTCCGTTTATAATAATTTGAGACATATAAAGAGTTTATTGAACTTTTTACCGTCTTTTACCCACCTCCTAGGAATATTTGCAAATTTACATAAAACATAATTTTACCACATCTGTGAGTTCAATTTCAAAAATCCAAGAGACACGGTTGATATCAATAATTAAAAAAATGGTTCAATAAGATTAAAATAAATTTTTCTGAATAGTAACTTCTTACTTTTATTTACCGCGATTAAAAGTAAATATGGGATTTAACGGTAAATATGATATTATTATTACCCTAACATATGTCATAATTGTAGACGCCGGAAAAGTCCGTTGTTCCCAAACGAAGCTCCGGATGCGGAAAGCGAGGTCATATTTGGAGTCAGAAGCACGTTTCGGAAGGCCTGGAGGCCTTGCACGGAATTTTGGAGGCCCGCGCGCAAAGTTGAAGTGCAGCGCGCAATCCTCCCGGGATGCGCGCAATGCGCCGGGCCGGCGCGCAATTTTGCGCGCCCGCGGTCCGCATGACTCCCTTGCGCGACGGGGCCCCGTTTCCACGCCCGCAAAGGAAATTCCGCGCCCGCGCCATTAAATGTGCGCCGGCGGCGAGATTCCGCGCCCGGGGTTGCCTATAAATACAAGGTGACCGCCAATGTTTTGATGGTTGCCGGAATTCGAAGGGTCGCTCGTGCGCGCAATCCAACCCCCTCCGCGCGCGATGCCGATCTTCAGGTAACCTCCTTTCTTTCGCGCAAGCAAGCCTCGGGGTTCGCCTTCGCGCGTAACCCCTTTGGCTCCTTTCCTTTGACTAACTCCTCACCCGAAGGCCTTCGCGCGCAACAGAAGCCTCTTGCGCGCAATTGCCCCCCCCCCCGGGTGCTCGCAATCCAGCCTGATTGCGCGCACCCCCTTACTAAAGTGGCCATTCGTTAAAGAATGGGTCGTTGCCCCCGCGCGCTATCAGAGGACCGGTGTGCGCAATCTCCATCTTCCGCGCGCAAGGCGCTGGCCCAATTGCGCGCCAGCCCGCCCATTTGTGCGCCGACCCGCGGTATTGCGCGCCAAGCTCCTCTTTTGCGCACAAACCGCCAGGGTCTCCCCCTTTGACCCCCTGAGGGTACCCACCTGCGTGGCGCCCGATGATCTTCATCACGGGTTCCCGCACCGTGCGTTGTCTTCCCGTGCGGCCCTCCAGGCTCACGCGAAGTGACACGGACCCATCGACGGCACTATCTCGTCTGCGCCGCAAGACGTTAAACTGCCACGCGTTTCGTCCAACATGACGTTAAACTGTACTTCGTCCGCGCTGCAAGACGTTAAACTGCCACACGTTTCGTCCAACATGACGTTAAACTGTACTTCGTCCGCGCTGCAAGACGTTAAACTGCCACGCGTTTCGTCCAACATGACATTAAACTGTAATTCGTCCACGCTGCAAGACGTTAAACTGCCACGCGTTTCGTCCAACATGACGTTAAACTGTACGTCGTCCACGCTGCAAGACGTTAAACTGCCACGCGTTTTGTCCAACATGACGTTAAACTGTACCTCGTCCGCGCTGCAAGACGTTAAACTGCCACGCGTTTCATCCAACATGACGTTAAACTGTACTTCGTCTGCACTGCAAGACGTTAAACTGCCACGCGTTTCGTCCAACATGACGTTAAACTGTACTTCGTCCGCGCTGCAAGACGTTTAACTGCCAAGCATCCACGTCCGCGCTGCAAGACGTTAAACTGCCAAGCATCCACGTCTGCGCTGCAAGACGTTAAACTGCCAAGTGCTTCGTCCAACATGACGTTAAACTGTACATCGTCCAACATGATGTTAAACTGTACTTCTTCCGCGCTGCAGGACGTTAAACTGCCAAGCATCCACGTCCGCGCGACAAGACGTTAAACTGCCAAGCATCTTCGTCCTCAACACACGACGTTAAACTGTACTTCGTCTGGCAAGACGTTAAACCGTCCGCATCACCCGATCTTGTGCCCCGCACGCAGGGTCCCCCCCGGTTTGGATGTGGCCCCCACCCGCTCATCTCTACAGGGATGTCGGGATTTCCCCTCTTTAGGGGCGATTTATTGGAGTGGCCTTCGCCCATGGGGGTTGGGTATTACAAACCCCTAGTTCCTTGTGGGGGACTGCACATGTGTATCTCCATTGTGCTTCCCCACTGCCGAAGCCAGTAGAGGGCGTGACAGGGATCAAGGTCTCTCACCTCCGGCCCGAGTCCCTCTCCAACTGAGTTTTGCCTCACTCGGGATGCCTCAGTGCGTAAGTCCTGACAGAATGAACTACATGGACTTTGATCCCTGTCTCCTAAACAGGGTACGTAGGAAGCCTCCCTGAGGTTCAAGCCCACCACCTGGTCGTCCCGGTCGTATCCACGTCAGTTCGTCCATCAGTGGACCCCTCCCGGGTTCACATTCGCGTCGATTCACCTATGAATATGCTCTTGTGGGGGACTGCACATGTGTATCTCCATTGCGCTTCCCCACTGCCTTTTTCTATTTCTCTTTTCAGCATCCAGCATGACGTGAAACTATGATCCACCCGGTCGTTCCATCCCCCTCTGTGTGAGGTGGTTCGGTTCAATCCTCCGCCCGGCAGCCTCGACCTCCTCGTGAGTCGGCTTGCCAACGTCCAGCATGACGTTAAACTGTATATCCGAACTACGCTGACTTTGATCCGTGCTAACGCGCGGTACGTAGGAAGCCCCTACGGGGTCCAAGCTCTTCACTCCATCATCCATCCTGACCCTTACCCAGGCCGCCACATCCCGGTGGGGTCATGCCACTCCATTCCACTCCACTTCACTCAGGAAGCCGCCCATGTGCTGGCCCCATCGTCGGAGGTTCCCCGCAGGGGGTTCTGTCATCTGATCCACTCCTCGTGTTGATCAGTCCGATGTCGTCCCCGCTGGACGTTAAACTCGCGGCATACCCCGTGTTAAACATGGGAAGCTGAGGAAAACCTCAGGTAACGCAGTTCCCCGTACCCAGTGCGGGATGCCTCAGGCCATCACGCCTTCGAGAAGCCCTATTAGGGACAGAAGGCAGACATGCAGAGCCGCAGCGTTAAGACACGCCCCCAACACCCGGAGCTACCCGGTCTCCTCACCGCAGGTTGCTACCCCGACCAGACTCCTTGGAGCGTCCGGGCGGAAGCAGCGTAATTAACCGGTGTCCATAGAGATATGGCGCTGGGAACGAGATTCACGAACATTCTTAAATCTATGAGGGAGACCCGGATTAGGCGACGAGTTCCGAGGAGACGTCCACGGAAGGAGGAGCCGACATCCCATCATCCCGGTTTCGATCAAGGAGAAGACTTCCCTGAATAAGGGATAGATGCCGCCCGCCTTTGGAAAGCGGGACTAAGGGGCCACAAGCCGCGCTCCCATCCCCTTGGGTCGACGGGCGCACGCGCGAAAGCGTCCTGGCGGAACAGCGTTGGAACAGAAACACGACGCACATCCGCACCGGAACAGAAAAATGGTGAACCCGACGTGAATCTCTTCTCCTCAATACGAAGACCGATGGCTTTCAGAGGTGTTGGAAGACCAGCATGTTGCCCGGCCGAGCATTCAGCACTGGGGCACGAAGCCCGCCAGGGGCTGGGGAAGGGAAATCGGGCACTCCGTCTCACGACGTCGATGGCCTGGGTCCCCCCCACGGAAGGCGTCGTGGCACTAACGGTTGGTTGTCGATTCCTTTTCCTGTCAGTGTTAACGGGTTCTTCTCCCTGCTTTCAGGAATCAGGTCGCCCGATCCAGCACCTGATCGCCGCCCGCCCACGGGCGCAGGGGTAGGGGAAACACCGACGCGGCTACTCCGCGCAGTCCCACCTGTTCCACTACCGTCCCAGCAGCCGCAACTGCGGGGCAACCACGCCCTCTCTCCCCCTCAAAGGTCATCCAGAGAAGGGTGATCAACAACTTGGTGCGGAGATATGAGGAAGAGGGAGTCATCCACACCAGGGACATGGCTCGCCAAGACCTTGAGGAAGCTGCACCTCGCCACCAACGCCGCCCCTGAGGGCCGCGTAGGGAGGCACCGCTGCCTACCTCGACGTCCAACCGCTTCGGGAGTTTATCCTCGGAACGCTCTGACAGCTCCTTCCCCTATGCAGATGAGGTGGAAGATGTCCGGGACCACCCTATCCGAGATTCGCTCCAGGGATCCGCGATAAGGGCTCCTGCCAGGTCACGTCGACACCGCTGCCCGGCTTCTCAAGTCGAAGACCGGGCTCTCCACCTACCTGCGCCGCTAATCCCGACTCGTCTGTCCCGACGCCAATGTCGGGCACGAGCGAAAGAAGATGCCCACCTTGGGGCCCTAGCAACAGCGGCCGTGTTGGCCCAAGCCACTTCTGGCTCCAGTCACCATGCCCCTGCGCATCCTGAGCAGGGGCACTTCTATGCCCGACCTGGATCGAGGCCCCGACCGCCCCAAAGGCAGGTTGGGTTGACTCTCCCGGTTGCTGGTACAGGTAACAGCCATCGCGGACCACCTCGCGGTAGCGCTATTCACCAGCAGGGTCTACTCCGTGTGGCCGATCCAAGAGGCATGGGTCATCCCACCTTCGGATCCCGGCTCGGAGGCCTTCCCGGAATCATCTCTCCCCGCGTCCCCTTTGATATCTGTCCCGGTGCTCCTCGCACCTTGGTTTCCAGTCCTCTTGGCCCCAGAACCGGTGCGGCCGGAGGACGCCAGGACAGAGATCAGCCATGCCCCGAAGAACCACCCAGGGGCAGGAAGGCGAGGCGTCGACGTCGAGGGAGGAATTTTAGGGAATTTCGGACAGAGATCCGACCGGTTTGTTTCTCTGATACAGAGGCGGAGTACGATTCGGCGACAGAGCCCTCCCCCCGATCCCGCCAGTCAGGGGAAGGGGTAGGAATGCGGCACGTCAGCCTCGTACTCCCCGAGAGTGAGATCGATGTGATCTCCGATTCTCTCCGAAGGTATATCCGGAGTAGCGAGGGCCTGGTAGACCCCCAAGGATCAAGCATGCAGTTGGTACCGGCCCCTCCGGAAGCGCCTTCTGCCTCGATCGGAGAAGCCGGAGACTTTTTCTGGGGACCGATGGTCGAACCACGATCTAGTGCACCCTCGGCGAGCACCGACGCTACGGTAGGATGTTCGCTCGACGGCCCGTCCTATCGTGATGTGGTAGCTGGGGCACCACCACCCTCAAAGGGCAGCCCGTGATATGGAGGCCAATCGGCCTGCTCGCCGTATTCACCGCCGGCCAGCCCATCGGCCCGGCGGCCCGCCTCGGCACCACTGCCGGTTCCCCGTCCATTCCCAGTCGTTGAAGAGGACCAAGAAGACCTGGGTCCCGAGTTTGAGTCGTGGAGCTTCTGGACCGTCCTTGCAGAGGGCCACTTCCCTGAGAAGTTTTGGCCAGTCGCAGGACCAGACTTTGATGCACCCGAATCACTCACCCCGGATGAGTTCGAATGCTTCCTCCGAACTCTCCGGGAGACTCACTCCCGTATTCACCACCTACAAATGCCATATCCCGGGAGTCAAGTGCACCTGGAGGATATTGGTGAGTAGTGCCGTCAGATTGACCTGGCCACGCTCCCCGCGGTTCGGCACCCCGGGTCATTTGGGCACCACGAGGCCCTCCAACAATGATGTGTTGAGTGTTTTCAAGTACACCGCAAGGTTATCGAGGAAGCCACCCCCACGTGTATATCCGTGGATGGGGTAGTACGCTGCCCTACGCTTCAGTGCGATTCGCCGACAGCCCGATTCACTGGGTGGCCCTGAGGGTACATCCCCAGGGATGGAGACGGTCAATATGGCTGACCTGTCGGGAGAGGGGAACGACTTGGAACTTCTCGACGGGGGCTCTCCCCCCGAAGACAAGCCATTGTTGGATCCATAGGTGAGAGTTACTCGTCACCAGAGGAACCTCCTGGGTCTCCCCACGCCCACTGAAGCACTGACGTTGAGCCGAAACGTCAGCAAAGGTAAAGAGCACGGCGGGGCTATAAAGCCCGCCGACCCATCTGCCTCCATGAAGAGGGCAGAGGAGGTTCCCGAAAAGGCCACGCTACATCAACAGCTCGCTGAGCAGAAGAAGCTGGATGACCAGCTCCTCGCCGAGCGCGCTGCAGAGCAGCGGCCTGACTACGGTGATCCTAGGCCAGGACAGCAGGGACAGGAACAACCACTCCTCGACGAGACTCTCCCGGGCAACCGTGATTACGCCGTGTTTTCCGACAGAGGAGAGGCCATTGCCTATGGCAAGAGGGCGCGGTATGTTTCACCACACCCTCCCGAGCGGCGTGGCTACCTGAGAGACCCCGCTCGGATTACTCCCGCTGCCCCAGGGGCCGCTCCGCCCGCCATCCCACGAGCTGCCGAGTTCGACGACCCGGTCGACGACCCGATTGAAGGGCCATGCAACGTGCTTGTTGTTAGAGATCCTCGCCAGGACTGGAACCCATGTCCGGACGATCCGATGGCGGCACTCATCGCCCGCTTGGAAGCCTTGGAGACTCGGCAAGTGGCGATCCCACCGGACGGCAAGCCATACCCAGCATGGGTGGATGACATGCTGGAACCTCCGGGATTCGGGAACCCCACTTTCGCCCCCTTCAATGGGACTGGAGATCTGCCACAGCATTTGGCCCATTTCAACTCGAGGTGCGGGCCTATGTTGGGAACTCCGGCGCAGCAGGAGGCCGCTAAGCTTCACTGCTTTGTCCAGACACTGGAAGGGCCAGCATTTGTCTGGTACAGCCAGCTCCCCGTCGGGTCGATAACTAGCTGGGAGGACCTTCGTAGACAGTTCCTCTATCAGTTCAGTTACATGACCCGGAAGACGAGTATCGTAGACCTCTTCAAGTGCAAGCAAAGGCCTGATGAGCGAGTCACAGATTTCATCGCCCGATGGAAGGGTCTCACGTATTCCCCTGACATGCCATTGAATCAGGAGCAGTTGCTGACAATGTGCGTCGGGAACGTCAAGACCTAGCTGGTCCCTTCCTTGATCACTCAGAATTACCCCGGAGGGTTCAGGGACTTCTCAGACAAAGCTCAACGTCTTGTGGAAGCCCTGCAACATGCCAGTCAAGAACACCCGCTGCCTCCTATGATTCCTGCAAGGAGAGTCAGCAGGGCTGAGCCCGCTGCTGTTGCCCAGATAGAGGACCCTAGGCCGTTGGAGCTGCTACCGGCGAGGCCAGCTCCACAGCCTCACAGGAATCCGCCTCCACGGGCTCAGTTCCTGGCCCAGCAGCGGCAGGCCCAGAACCGGCCAACCCCTTCGCGTAATGTACCTCCACAACCCAGGTGAGATAATCAGGGTCCACCTCCTTGGCAGGCCCCTCCAGCCCCTCGTCAAGACCACTCTCCTAGGGGCCCGCGATACCTGACTTACTCATTTCATGAGGATCAGGTCCCCAGTTATTTCCGGAGCGCCCTGGAGCAGAGGATTGTGCGACTGCCTGAGTGTTGGAGGCCAGAGGAGGCACATCTCACGGATAACCCCCGCTACTGCCCTTACCATCGGGCCCTGGGACACACCATCCGGCGGTGCTACGTGTTTAAGGATTGGCTCCAAGACCAGATTAACAACAATGTAATCAGGTTGGGCCCAGCTCCAGCACAAGTGGCGGGTGTGTTCGTGGGAACAGATGACGATAGTGGCGACAAGGACGAATGGCAGCTGGTCTCCGACCGCGGATCCCAGAAGTATAATAACTGGATGGCCCGCAAGACGATCATTCGCGCCCATGGAATCATCCGTGCGCGCTTGAATCAGCCTGAGCCCCCAGAATCTGCGGGTGCTGCTTCGGCATCGTCGTCCCAGCCTGCCTCATCCGAGAAGAGAAAACGGTGGCGGGGCAAGAAGGAAGAGCGCGCCCCGCCAGTTCCGCCACTATCCCGCACTCTCGGCGATTTCATGCCCCCGGAGATGGGGATCCCTCCACGGATCCGCCCGGCGATGAATGATTCGTCCGATGACAGTGTTGGGTACGCTTCGGTTAATACCGTCGAGCTGGTAAATCCCTTTTCGGTTCCCGACGTTGAAGAACACCAGGTGGACCTCCCTAGTGTCCCCGGTCGTCGCCACCATCGGAGGAACCTCAAAAACAGGAGTCGCTGGGGCACATCAGTTGGTACCTCCAGCCAAGACGTGCACGCCACTGAGACTAGGCAGCAGGCCCAAAACCGAGCTCAGCGCGCGCAGCCCCCCCATCCGGGGATGACGGATTAGCCTCCGCCACTGTTTGTGGTGTGGGACCGAGCAGAACCGCCTCAGCCGCACCGCGACCAGCTCCGTCTTGCCACGAGTCCATCCCGGCCTCCTGGCTCCAGTACGGTGACCACTTCCCGGGCTGCAACCAGTGAACAGCGAGATGCGCCAAGTACCAGTCGGCCTCCGGTCCAACCGGCAAGGCCCGTCATGCCTCCAACTGCAGAGCAACCTCCTGCAACCAGGGGCTCGCGCTTGGGAAGAAAGTATGATGTCCTGAAGCACTTGGCCGACATCCCAGCAAGGCTCTCCATCCTTGAGGCTCTGCGCCTGTCACCTGAGATGCGCGAGGCGCTCGCCGAAGCCCTGAAGAGCCCCCTCCTGTTTGAGACGGAGGTTGCGGCTGCAGAGGCCTTTCACGCCGAAACGATTGAGGACGCCGAATGTCAGGCAGTTATCTCGTTCTCTGGTGAGGATGAAGACCCTCCTATACAGGGGCACATTCGTCCGCTGTATGTCACTGGCCAGTTCAATGGCCTTGATGTCCGGCGCTGTCTTGTCGACACGGGGTCTGGGATTAACCTGATTCCAACTCGGACGCTCCGGAGATTGGGGTTGTCTGAGGATGACTTGATCCCCTCCGACCTCAGGATCCAGGGGTACGACCGCACCGAGCAAACTCCGGTCGGCAAGATATGTTAGAAGACCCAGTTCGGTGACCTGGTTGCCAACACCGAATTCATGGTAGTCTCTCAGGACACTTCGTATAACGCATTGATGGGCAGGCCATGGCTCCACCTTCATGCGGCGGTTCCCTAATCATACCACCAATGCCTTAAATACTCCCTCAATGGTCGAGTAGGCGTGCTTCAGGGAGATGCCTCTCCTTTTGCCTCATGTGAAGCCCGCTATCTGGACGCGGACTATTACAAGAGCAAGGATAAGCAGATCCTGGAAGGTGAGGTTGAGCCTGTCACTATTGTAAGTGATCCCTGGGCAAGTTTGGATGACGCTTACGTCCTCCTGATCCATCGGTTGGACGTATCCATGGTCTCGACGGCCTGTGAGTCTCCTGATGAGATGACCGCGACCGCCCATTCCAGCACCAGCGGCTCAGCAGGATCTGGTATCCCCAATGCAGTTTCCAACGCAGTCTCTCCCGTGGATGATTCCCCCCCCCCCCCCGAGTGGAGAGGACGTGGAAGACGCACCCCCAGCCTTTGAGGAGGGCGTCTCCGCCACGGTCGATGAGTTAGTACAGGTGAACCTTGGAACCGAGGCAGATCCAAGACCCACATTGGTCAGTGCCTCCATGCCCTCTGAGGAGCGGCAGCAGTACGTGGACTTTCTCAGATAGCACTGTGATGTGTTCGCTTGGTCTCCCGGCGAACCATCGCGGGATCAAGCAGCCTCCCAGGAAGATGCACCCATTCCACAGTGCCATGGTTGAGGCCGAAGTTGAAAAGCTTATTAAAGCCAACTTCGTGAGGGAAGTGCAGTACCCCAGATGGCTGGCCAACATTGTGCCGGCCAGGAAGAAGAACGGGCAGATCAGAGTCTGTATCGACTTCCGTGATCTCAACCGCCATTGTCTGAAGGATGACTTTCCCCTTCCAGTGACAGAGCTGTTGATTGATGCCACGGCAGGGTTCCAAGACCTCTCCTTCATGGATGGATACGCCGGATACAACCAAATCCGGATGGCCCCTGAGGATGAGGAGTTCACTGCCTTCAGGGCCCCCCAAGGTATCTTTTGTTACCGGGTCATGCCCTTCGGCCTGAAGAATGCAGGTTCCACCTATCAACGGGCGATGCACCACATATTCAATCCAATCCTCGGCACACTGGTGGAATGCTACGTCGACAACTTGGTGGTCAAATCGCGCCAGCGTCAGGACCATCTCAAAGATCTTGAGAAAGTGTTCGGCTTCCTCCGGTCTCGCTGCCTGAAGATGAACCCGTTGAAGCATTCCATCGTGGTCACCTCCGGGATGTTTCTTGGCTTTGTGATAAGATACCGGGGTATTGAGATCGACCCAGAAAAGATCAGGGCGATTAGCCAGATTCCTCCCCTAGGTAACATCCGAGAACTACAAGGGTTCCAAGGCCACTTAGCCTATATACGCCGATTCAACGCGAATCTGGCCGGAAAGTGTAAGCCCTTTTCCTGGCTCATGAAGAAAGGTGCCACCTATGTATGGGATAAGGAGTGTCAGACCGCTTTGGAGGAAATAAAGCAGTACCTGCTTCAACCTCCGGTTCTGATGCCGCCTGTATCCGGGAAGCCGCTGGTCCTTTATGTGACCGCCCTGGAACGGTCCCTTGGTGCCCTTCTCGCCCAGAAGAACAACGAGGGAACAGAGAATAGCCTCTATTACCTCAGTCACATGCTCCTCCATGCGGAAGTTAGGTATTCCCCCATCGAGAAGAGCTTCCTGGCGCTCGTATTTGCCGTACAGAAATTACGGCACTACTTGCAGCACCACGAGGTACAGTTGGTTTCTCGGGTAGACCCGTTGAAATATATCCTGAGCCGGCCTATGTTGACTGGCCATCTAGCGCGGTGGGCTGTGATTCTCCAGCAGTTCGACATCAGGTATGTGTCTCAGAAGGCCATCAAAGGGCAAGCATTGGCGGACTTTCTGGCTGCCACCCAACCTCCGCGGGTCAGCCGCTGGATCTAGGCTTTCCTGATGAGGCCGTTCTCTCAGTCGATCGTGCCGATCCATGCTGGAAGATGCACTTTGACGGTGCCTCTTGGAGCCCCACCGGTAGAAGACTCGATAATCCGAAGCTCAATAGAGTGGGCCTAGGTATCGTCTTCATTACCCCGGAGCAAGCCATGCTGCTATACTCTTTCCTGTTGTCAGAGGGCTGTACCAACAATGAGGCGGAATACCTTGCCCTCATCACTGGCCTCGAGTTAGCTCTCGAGATCGACGTGCCCCATCTGTGTGTGAAAGGGGACTCCGAGATGGTCGTTAAGTAGATCAATGGCGACTATGTTGTCAGGAAGCCAGAACTTATGCCATTGCTAGAGTGCACCCTCCTTCTGATGGCCCAGTTCCCTTCTCGGCCAGAAATTGTCCATATTCCCCTGTCGCAGAACGGTCGAGCAGATGATTTGGCCAGCCTTGCTGCGTCACTCGCAGAGCCTGAACAGGATAACCTGATCATCCGCGTGACGCACCGCAGACTCATCACTCCCGTTATCCCGGAGGGAGATCGCGGCCCATCGGTAAGTAATCTCACCACGGTTGCCCCTGTGCCCGAAGCCCTGAATACCCCAGATATGGCAGTCGAATCAGCCCCTGATTGGAGGACGCCTTTGGTTGAGTACCTCCAACATGGCATTCTCCCATCGGATCGGGCCGAGCGCGAGCGAGTTCGACGCCGCGCATCACAGTTTGTCTTCCAGAGCAGTCCCGGCCTGGAGCAGATCCTCTATAGACGCGGATTTGATGGTGTTCTCCTCCGTTGCCTTCAGGGAGTTGAGATCCCACGAGTCATGAAAGAGTTTCATGCTGGTTCATGTGGTGCCCATCAGACTGGGCCGAAGTTGTCCCACCAGATTCGGAGATTGGGATACTTCTGGCCCTCCATGATCCATGACTGCATCGAGTATGCCAGGAAGTGCCATGCATGCCAGGTTCATGCGAACTTTGTGCATCGGCCGCTGGAGCCTCTCCATACCACCATGAATTCTTGGCCCTTTGCAGTCTGAGGGCTGGACATTGTGGGACCTTACCTGCTGGTGACAGCTCGCCAGTGCCGGTTCATTCTGACCGCCACGGACTTCTTCTCCAAATGGGAAGAGGCGATTCCGCTCAGAGAGGTCAAATCCTGTTCTATCGCTGACTTCGTGACCTCCAACATCATTTATCGATTTGGAGTGCCTCACGCTATCCTCACGGATAACGGAGCCAACTTCCGAGCAGCCGAGTTGAAGAAGTTGTACGCCAAGTACAAAATTCGCTTGAACCATACATCTCGCTATCATGCGCAGGCGAATGGACATATTGAGGCATTAGACAAAACCCTCTCTAACATTCTGCAAAAGATGGTTGGTCAGAACAAGAAGAGTTGGCCGGACAAGCTCCCCAACGCCCTCTGGGCTTATCGGACGACGACTCGCAATTCCACCCAGATGACCCCTTATTCCCTGGTGTATGGAGCTGAGTCCGTCCTGCCCATCGAGATCCAGTTACCATCCTTGCGCACTGCGGTCTACGACCAGCAAGCGCCGGACAGAGCTGCTGAAGCCCGTCTAGTCGAGTTGGAAGCACTGGATGAGAATAGGCTTCGCGCTATGCACAACTTGGAGAGGCATCAAAGAAGAATGGCTCGAGCTTTCAATAAGAAGGTTCTCCGCCATTCCTTCCTGTAGGGTGACCTAGTATTGGCCCTAAGAGCACCAATGATCCCTGGCAGGAAGCCGCCCAAGTTGGAGCCCATGTGGGAGGGTCCTTTTGTCATCCACAAGGTCTATCCCAATGGCGTGTACTCCCTAGCGACTATGGATGGTGAGCGTGTCACTCCTCCCACCAACGCTAGGTTCCTCAAGCAGTACTTTGCCTAAGCGTCCATCGTCCCGCATGACGTTAAATTGCCGTTCGTCCCGCATGACGTTAAACTGCAATTCGTCCCGCATGACGTTAAACTGCACTTTGTCCCGCATGACGTTAAACTACAGTTCGTCCCGCATGACGTTAAACTGCAGTTCGTCCCGCATGACGTTAAACTTCACTTCGTCCCGCATGACGTTAAACTGCACTTCGTCCCGCATGACGTTAAATTGCACTTCGTCCCACATGACGTTAAACTGCACCTCGTCCCGCATGACGCTAAACTGCACCACGTCCGAGCTACAAGACGTTAAATTGTTCAGCATTCGTCCCACATGACGCTAAACTGCACCTCAAGAACTACGTGTGGCTTGATTCCCATCCTTATGGGATACGTAGGACCGCCTGAACATTCATGTTTCAGGCCCAGCCCCATCCTTCGGGAATTTCCATCCCATCTCGGGCCCTTGGCCCAGTTGCCTCTGGGTATGCGGCGTATGGTGTGAACGCGAGGCTATGCCCTCATTAACGTCAGTTTGCTCGCCACGCTGTACGCCCCCCACGTTTGGGGATACCTTCCGCTCCCCCCTTTCTTTTTTTGTCCTGCATGACGTTAAACTGCACTTCAAGAACTATGTGCGTCTTGATTCCCATCCTTATGGGATACGTAGGACCGCATGAAAATTCATGTTTCAGGCCCAGCCCCATTTCCCGGGAATCTTTATCCCGCGTTGGGCCTTTGGCCCATGTTCCCTTCCTTTTTGTGCGAGGCATATTACGTGAGCGGGGGATTATGTCCTCATTCACGTCGGTCTACTGGCCGCGCCGTACGCCTCCCTTGTGTGTGGGACTACCTCACACCCCTCATCGTCCTGCATGACGTTAAACTGCCTCTCAAGAACTACGTACGGCTTGATTCCCATCCTTATGGGATACGTAGGACCGCCTGGACGTTTGTGTTTCAGGTCCAGCCCCGTCTCTTGGTTGATCACAAGGATCTGCCGTCTTTTGGTTGCTCTTAGGGTGAGTCCTCCGACCCTTTCCGGTGATCTGTTAACATGTTTTGGGTACTCCGGTCTATGAACTGTAGTGTCGGATTCAATCCCAACAAGTCATGTGTTGCTTGTCGGTCCTCGCGCTTCCTCTAGTTCGGGCCTTCCTGGGCAGCAAATCGATATGAATCCTGCGCTTGAGCGGTTGATGCTCGTTTGCTTGCCTCAGCCTAGGCTGACGCGATCGGATGTTGTGTTGCGAATATGGTCAGCGACATCCTTGATCGCCATGTCGGCTCTTTCAGGCTCTGAACATTGGTTGAGCAGTCCTCATCACACTCCGCCTCTGTGCGTTGTAGTGGAATCTCGACACTCTCTCTCGTTATACTGACCTTCAGTACACCTCTACACGTTAGGCAGGCCAACCAGGGTAATGGTGTCTTTCGAGGCTCCCACGATCTGAGCACCAAGGATATATGCTGATGTCCTCCCTAAGGGCCATGTGTAGCTAGACCCTCGTCCCCATGAGGAGGAAGGAGTCGCCCGAACAATCGCGTTCTGGGCCCAGCATAGCTGGAGGCTAGCATCTCTGCCCCTCGGTTGATAGACATGTGCAGGGCCCTATCCCAGGATCCTTCTCCTGGAATTGTGCATGACCGCAGGGCTGGGATGTGTCCCCACCTCCACTGGGTCTGCCGTGTCGCAATAAGCGGATTCCTCCATGGTCCGAACCACACGACCTTAAACTGTGTTGCCTGGTCTTACCACACGACCGTAAACTGTGATCGTCTTGGCCGCGCGACGAGAAACGACACTGCATCGTGATGTTCTCCTCAGGGGACACTCACGTTGGGCGCTGGTTAATAACCACGCCATTTATCAATGCCTTTCATGGCTTGATTATTGTGGCGACGCTAGGGATTTCTTAATCACAGGCATGTCGCTGCACAAAGAAAAACCATCCAACTTTAAGGACAGACAAGAAATATCAAATACCGCTTCTTCTGGGTGCGAGGGCCAGACCCGCACCCCTCCCCGCGCTGGTGCCCGATTGTGTTGCGCCGTGCTTCAAGAACTACGTGTGGCTTGATTCCAATCCTTATGGGATACGTAGGAACGCCCGGATGTTTGAAACTTCGGGTCCAGCCCCCCACCTCTTAGAGATTCACCCTTCTCTGGGGAATCCGCCGCCTTCGGGTCACCCTCAAGGCGTGTCCCTCCACCACTTGCAGTGGTCCACCGGTGTCAAGAGTACTCTGTTCTATTGCCAGGAGGGTCAGGTTCAGCTTGGCCAGGTTCCTTCCACTTTCCAGGTTTCGTTCTCCCCTTCATTCGGACCCATCGCCTACGTCCTGGGTGGAACCCCCGTGAGCGGTCTGGATACAATGCCTCAGTGCTCTCCCACCGACTCGGGCTGGTGCCCCCAAGTGCCTCGGGCAGCAAATCGATATGAATCCTGCGCTTGAGCGGTTGATGCTCGTTTGCTGCCTCATTCCATCAACGGTCAGTGCGATATTGATGCTTCTTTTCCGCCACGGTCGGCAGTACTCCCATCTCGTTACGCCGGTGCCCCCAGTCCTTGAGTGAATGACCGCATGATTCACATTACGTTTTCCACCTCCCACTCTGACCAGGCGAAACCTCGACACTCTTGACACTATCCCTCAGTGCATCTTTGCATATCCAGGGGATAGGACCACGATGTGGTGTACTTTGAGGTTCTTATGGTCCGAGCTCTAAGACCTTAAACTAAGATCTGCCCCTATGGTCCGAGCTCTACAACCTTAAACTAAGATCTCCCTAAACGGGGTTCTACGTCCCGCATGACGTTAAAACTGCACTCTCAGAACTACGTGTGGCTTGATCTCCAGCCTGATGGAGTACGTAGGAACGCCCGGGCATCTCGACTCGGGTCCAGCCTCAGGGATCGCTAAGTCCCCGCCCCTCCTCGTCACCGGCCGTCTGGCCTGGCTTCTGGTAGAGTGGTGCGTTTGTGATGTTCTCCCCGATTCAGCTTGGGATGCCCCATTGCAATGATGGGAAGAGGCAGTTTCCTCGTCAAAGAGGTTCTGTCTGAGAATTGGGGTGATTCACGGCCAGATTAGTGCATCTGCCTAATACGCTTTCCCCACGGTGGCGCAATTTTGGGAGTGTTAGATTCTGTCCGAACAAATCATCACTTCGCCCCACGCTTCGCATGCCCTTTTGATCCGGATTTCCACCCTTGTGCCTGAAGGAACCCCCAAAGCGGTATTGATGATGACATGTGATCCGCCTCCTGCAATATGAATGATGACCTTTGGTCCGTCTATTGCAGTAGTATGGTCGATTGATCCATTGTCCGCTTGCCGTCTTGGGCATTTCCTGGAAGGCCGACCGTCGCGGATTTCTGAATTTGGGACACGCGATTCACCCTTTCTCATTTCTCTATGTTCGGATAAAATCTCAACGCCCCTAGCGTTGTCCCGCTCGTGTGTCGGAACAAGTTGGGGGGATGGTACATTGATTAGGTCTGAGGTCTCCTTTCCTAGGAATGACCTCCCTCTTTTCTTTAGAAATCCAGGCCCAATTGTGGATGCCTGAAGCTTGGTTAAAACTCCCGCAAGACAATGAATTGTGGTTGAGCATGTTAAGCCAAAAGATGCAGATAAATATGTTGATTCATACAAATGGATCGAAGTATTGAGTAGCGGAAGCAAAATGTTCTGGGAATGGAAAAAACAAATCCCCTAGGGATTAGCGTGGTGAATGAGTCTTTCCAACGCCGCTACCCTTTGGATGGCGGCCTCCAGAGCTGCTTCTCGCTCTCTGCATGCCCTCTCTTCGTCGGCGGTCGCAGCACGCAGCTCGCCGATCCTGGACTGTGCACGCTCCCGCTCGACTTGAAGTGTGACCATCTGGTGGCCCGCCTCCGTCAGCTATACCTGGGCGTCAACCAGCTGGGCCGTTAATTGTTCCACAAGCTCAGTGCACACTGCGAAGAAGGCCTCCTTCTCTGCCGCCTGCCCTTCGAGGCGCCGGACATCCTGCTCCGCCACGAGGAGCGCCCGCGTGCTCTCCGACATGTCCCGACATTGTGCGACGTCGGCACGCCGGCGGCTCTCGCGCATCTTTTCGGCCATGAAATCATGGACCGTCAGATGAAGGCGTCGAGAATCAGCTCCCCCGGCACACAGGAAGCGCAGCCAGGTTTGAAGCGATCCCATGCGCCCCAGCCACTCCGATGAGGGTCGCTTGAGAAAGCGCTGGATGCACTTCCACACCCTACGGCGCGTTATCCGGCTCTCCTCGACTGCCTCCGTGTCCGAGTCGTCCATCTCCTCGGGGTCGGTAGGCCGGTAAGTAGGGAAGGCAGCCAGCAGGTCTGCTGCGGGGTCCGCCCCTGGGATGTCCTCACAGGGGATAGGTTCCCCTACATCTGGGCGACCTTCTTCTCCCACCCCAGCGGCGTTGACACCCTCGTCAGCCCCCGACCTCTCACTACGGGAAAAATGGGTATTTGCGACGGGTTATTTGCGACGGGAATAAATCCTGTCGCAAATAGTCCCGTTAAAAACTTATTTACGACGGGGGTCTTTACCCGTCGCAAATAAGTAGTCTTTTGCGACGGGATAGGCTTCCCCGTCGCAAATAGTTTTCCCGCGATTTGGCGCCAAATCGCGGGACAACTATTTGCGACGGGGAAGCCTATCCCGTCACAAATAGTTTTCCCGGGCTTTGGCGCCAAATCCGGGGAAAACTATTTGCGACGGGGAAGCCTTTCCCCGTCGCAAATAACCGGCGGCGGTAAAAGGTATTTGCGACGGGAAAGTATTCCCGTCGCAAATAACTGGCGGCGGTAAAAGGTATTTGCGACGGGAAAGTATTCCCGTCGCAAATAGTATGTTATTTGCGACGGGTCCCGTCGCAAATAACTATTTACCGGTTGACCGTAATAAATGCGGACGAAGGTATTTGCGACGGTGCCCGTCGCAAATGGACCCGTCGCTAATAATCTAACCTATAAATACCCCCATCCGTTTTTCTCAAATCATTCTCATTCTCCACCTACTTCTGCTCTAAAATTTCTATTTCTAAATTTGAGTTTTTGTTCAGTTTAATTTTTTTCTTCGGAGCTGTTATTAAAGTTTTGAAGAACGATCAGAGCTCATCAATTTTCAAGGTATTTATGTTCATTTTAATTTAATATTTATTTTTAATTTTGTATTAATTTCAATTATTTTTGATTAGTTGTAATTTAATTATGTTTATATTGTTTTCTTACTTAATAAATTTAAATTATTAGTATTGTTCATAGTTAATGGTAATTAGGAATAATTTTTAATAATTTTTAATAATTAAGAATAAATATTAATAATTAGTAATAATTACCAATAATTAGTAATAATTAGTAATAATTAGTAATAATAATTAGTAATAATTACCAATAATTAGTAATAACTAGGAATAATTAGTAATAATTAGTAATAATTAACAATAAATAGTAATAATTAGTAATAATTAACAATAAATAGTAATAATTACCTATAATTTGGAATAATTACCAATAATTAACAATAATTAGTAATAATTAGTAATAATTGCCAATAATTGCCAATAATTACCAATAATTGCAAATAATTAGGAATAATTAGGAATAATTAGGAATAATTAGGAATAATTAGTAATAATTAGTAATAATTAGGAATAATTAGTAATAATTAGGAATAATTAGTAATAATTAGGAATAATTAGTAATAATTAGAAATAATTAGTAATAATTATCAATAATTAGTAATAATTACCAATAATTAGTAATAATTACCAATAATTAGCAATAATTAGCAATAATTAGTAATAATTAGCAATAATTAGGAATAATTAGCAATAATTAGGAATAATTACCAATAATTAGGAATAATTACCTATAATTTGGAATAATTACCAATAATTTGGAATAATTACCAATAATTTGGAATAATTACCAATAATTAACAATAATTAGTAATAATTTGTAATAATTATCAATAATTTGTAATAATTAGGAATAATTAGTAATAATTAGTAATAATTAGTAATAATTAGGAATAATTAGTAATAATTAGGAATAATTATCAATAATTACCAATAATTTGTAATAATTAGTAATAATTACCAATAATTACCAATAATTGCCAATAATTAGTAATAATTATCAATAATTGCAAATAATTAGGAATAATTGCAAATAATTAGGAATAATTAGTAATAATTAGGAATAATTAGGAATAATTAGTAATAATTAGTAATAATTAGTAATAATTAGGAATAATTGGTAATAATTACCAATAATTGCAAATAATTGCAAATAATTAGGAATAATTAGTAATAATTAGTAATAATTAGGAATAATTAGTAATAATTAGGAATAATTAGCAATAATTATCAATAATTAGTAATAATTAGGAATAATTAGAATAATTATCAATAATTAGCAATAATTACCAATAATTAGTAATAATTACCGATAATTAGCAATAATTAGTAATAATTAGCAATAATTAGGAATAATTAGCAATAATTAAGAATAATTAGGAATAATTAGGAATAATTAGGAATAATTACCTATAATTTGGAATAATTACCAATAATTTGGAATAATTACCAATAATTTGGAATAATTACCAATAATTAACAATAATTAGTAATAATTTGTAATAATTACCAATAATTTGTAATAATTAGGAATAATTAGTAATAATTAGTAATAATTAGGAATAATTAGTAATAATTAGGAATAATTAGTAATAATTAGGAATAATTAGTAATAATTAGGAATAATTACTAATAATTAGGAATAATTACCAATAATTACCAATAATTTGTAATAATTACCAATAATTACCAATAATGATCGTCAGCATCACATCGTGGTCAGTATTATTTGTTTTCAAGTTTAAAAATTAACTGCATATAATATATTCACAATTTTAATTTTAAATTGCAACTATAGGAGTCATATGAGGCTGCAGCGGCACAGGCCCGGCCTGAGAGTCAGGCGGAGTCATCAGATCAGACCACTGCCCGTCAGTTTGATGAGGCGGCATGGATGCAGGCCACCCAGTATGCCTTCGAGAAGGGCCGGGTAGTTGGTATCAGCTCTCGACTGACTCCCGGATATTATTATGGCAGTGCTGCGATGTCGGCGTCCAGCTCGAGAGGAGCTCGTGCATCTTCTTCTACACAGTATGAGGAGCAGTTGCGATCTCAGACTGCACAGATAGAGAGTCTCCGACAGGAGCAGGAGCAGATGTGTCAGCAGCATGAGGAGGAGCGTCGACGCCAGCAGCAGCTGTACGAGGAGCAGACGAGTCGGTGGCAGCAGCAGCATCAGGAGCAGATGGAGTACATGCGCCGACTCACTCATGCTTTAGGGATGGAGTTTCCTCCACCACCATCTGCAGATCCCCCACCTCCCCCCCTCCCCCCTCCTACAGATTAGAGTTTGTATTTCTATTATAAAATTTGTGAAATCAAAATATTTTTTTTTCTATTTGTAGTTTCTGTCTCATTATAAAATATTTATAATATTATATTTTTAAATAACAATATTAATATGAATAATAATAATATTTATATTTTATAATATTAAATTTTATATATATATTAAAATTTTATTTATATAATAAAATTTTATATATATATTAAAATTTTATAATATTATATTTTAATTATTTATTTGTAATACTTGAATTATTTTAATATTTGAATGTAAAATAATTCTATTATTTTTATATTAATTAAAATAACTTATTAATATTTTTTTATTTACGAATTATAATTATAATATTATTATATTAATTAAATTATTTATTAATATTCTATTATTTTTATTTTTGAATTATAATTCTACTATTATTATAGTAATTAAAATAATTTATTATTTTCATTTGTAAATTATAATTCTATTATTATATTAATTAAAATAATTTATTAATAATTTATTTTTTTTATTTTTTTTATAGTATTTGCGACGGGATACTATGCCCGTCGCAAATACTAGTATTATTAATAGTTTTTTATTTTTTTTAAAAGAGTATTTGCGACGGGTCCCGGTTCCCGTCGCAAATACTAGTATTATTAATTTTTTTTATTTTTTTAAAAAAGAGTTTTTGCGACGGAACCGTCGCAATAACTGTTTAAAAAGTTTTTTACAAAAATACGGAATACTATTTGCGACGGGGAGAATGCCCGTCGCAAACAAAGGCTTTAGCGACGGTCCCGTCGCAAATAAGTTTAGTTGCGACGGCGTTTTCAGCAACGGGCTATTTGCGACGGGATCCCGTCGCAAATACCTGCTTTTCTAGTACTGTCTCTCCGATGGCAGCACCGCCGGCGTCCGCTGCCCCCTGATCAGCAGTTGTTGGGGCCGGCTCGGTGTGGGAAGTCTGTTTAGAAGTAGGCGGCATGTCTGCCACTGGTCCACTCGTGGATGGCCCGGGTTCGGCAGCCTGACGAGCCTCCAGTATTGAGATCACTGCGCAGGGCATGCCGTGGTTAGTCACGGATCGTCAACGGAAAGCACCGACAGTAAAGTAAGGAGACTTACGGGAATCCAGAGCGTCATCTTCCACTGTCCCGGCCGCCGCAGGAGCAATTCCAGCGGGGGACCCTTCGGCTCTTGTCAATTCAATGATGGGTGTCTAGCCCCCGCCTTGTCCTGCTGGCGCCTCTCCTACTCCTACTGAGGATGCCTGACCAACATCCGTGCACTCATGAGAAAGGTGGAGAAATGGGTTAGAAGCTGCATAAGAGAATGGATGAAGCAGGTTGAGTAGGGATAGAAGCGGACCTCGAGGAGCTCAGTGATATCAATATTGCCAGAGCCGGCCACCTCACCGCTCTCCCGCAGGCTCCCCGGATGGGACCTTCCCTCAGAGCCTTCATCCTCCCCCGTCTCCTCCTCTTCCTCGGAGTCGTCGTTACTGTCATCTTCCTCCGGCGGCATCTGTTCTGGAGTAGGCTCTAGACCGAGCATCTCCTTCACCAGAAGGGACGGCTCCGCACGCTGACCACGTTGGCGCGCGTACTCATCCATGGCCGTCAGATACGCATACCGCCAGTGTAAGTTCACCCTTTCGGCGACCTGAAGGCGCCCGACCTCTGGGAGATGGATTCCTTCTCTGGTTATCTTCTGCCAGATGGTTTCGGTCCCCAGCGACTGCCGCAGGGTCATCCAGGCGGACCACAGCGCTGGGAAGACTGCATCGTGGGAGGGTTCGAGCAGACGCCTTATCTGCTTCCCGGGCCGCTCCCCGACCACCGCATGTGCCCCCTCTCTGGGCGATGAAGTCGTGGCGGCAGCCTGCAATGTGCCCACCGCCGAAGTCCCTGCCCGCGCCGGCTCCGCTGCTTGGCGCGCCTCCGTTCTCCCCTGCGTAACGGCGCCTCGCCTCCTTCCTTGACGCCCGGTCTCCACATGGGAGACCTCGAGCCGCCGGACTGGTTTCCGTAGAAGCCCTTCGGGGAACGCGATGGCCCAGTGTTCGTCGTACTCGGTTGCCAAGCCTGCGTCGACCCCGGTAGGAGGGAGAGTGATGACGTCGCCAGAGCCGAAAGCGGCGAACATTAGCCACATCTGGCGAAGGACGCAAGGGTTCGTCTCCTCCCGGACAGTAGTGAATACCCTCTTCGGCATCCATTGAAGGCACCCGAACTGCCTGGTGAACCGGGTTGGCACGTAGGGCTCGCAGATCACCTTCCCATCAATCCGAGCCACGAGCACCCCGCCCCGCACGCTCAGGAAGTATTCGTGCTGCTCCAGCGGACCCTGTCCATTGTCGATCATCTGGCCAACGTGAGTGGGGAACGGGCCAAAGTTGAAATTGGCGTGATTTCCAATCCGAATCCTCACGCCCTCCTCATTTAGGGTCATCGGAGAGACCCTCGCGATGTTCAGTAGGGAGGGTCGCAGGCCATTGCCCGGAGGAATGACGGCGTTTGGAAACGTGTACCCACCGAGGTGAGCAGCCACCCAGCCATGGAAGAATTGAAAGGGCCCACAGACCCTTCGTGGTGACCCCCCTCGTGAGATGCGTCCCAGGATGATATACAGCTTAGCCAGCACTGGGACCCCGAGGTTGTATCTTTTGTTGGCGGCCATGGCGCCCGCCATCGCCAGTGTCGCCGGGCGGACGCCCATCCTCGCGTCCCGCACTGGCAGGAGCCACCCACTCAGAAAGGCGGCCAGGAACGCCGCGTATCGGACATTTGGTTCCCGGGCCACGATGACGCGGTACCCCCATGAGCGGTAGTCTCCCGTCTCTAGGACCCGCCAGTACGACCCGTTTCGGCTCCTCTGAGCCGCGGTCGGGCACCGCTTCCCCCTGCCTGGCATCTTGACCGCTGGGTCATGCTCCAAGAACTGGTTGAACCACTCCTTGTAGGATATGTCCTTGTGGAATTCTTTGACCCCGAGCCGCTCCGTGGCAGGTCCAGTAGAAGCCATGTCAGGATGGGAGTCCGTGACCTGTCGCCCCAGGTGTTCCTCGGAGGCAGGAACGCATCGTATTGGTAACCCTCCAGTGGGATACCTCCGATGCAGTGGATGTCCCAGAGACCGATGCTGACCTCCCCATGGTGAAGATGGAAGGTGTTGGTATCCGGGGACCAGAGGGTGAACAGCTCCGGCCCGAGCTCGGGTTGCTGGTAGAAGTGGAACTGTGACGTCCACACCGCCTCAAACAGGCCGATGTACCGCAGCTCCTCCGCGATGTGATCGCAGGTGTGGCGTACCCAGAACGCCCATGCCCACTCACTGGTGAAATTGCCCCCAGACCGCAAGTCCCAGTCCTTCAGCCAGCCCTTGGTGTCGTCGGTGACACTCTGGTGATACGTGCTCGAGTAGAGGGCTGGAGAGTTCTCCGCAGCAGGCTCACTCCCGGCGATGGTTCGCGTCCTCGGGTTCAGGACGTAGACATCTAAGTGCCTGGTCTCCCTGGCAGGATTCCCATTGTTGGTGATGTTATAGCGGGGAAGCTCATCCTCCCGAGTCACCCAGGTCCGCGGCGCATCAACCTCGATCCCTGGCACCAGAACCTCATCCAGGATGCAGTAGTTCCAGAGTGGCAGGTTGTCCGACAGCGGATATGTCTTCTGGGCCGACGTCAGCAGATCGAACAAGGATTTATTGTTGGAAACAATCTCCATGGCTCCGTAGACCTCCTCGTTCGCCGCCATCTCAGCTCTGCGAATGGCGGCATCCCCCTCATTCACTTGATTCACGGCCATCTTAGAAGCTCCGGGAGTCGTGTGGGTTAAGGGATGAGGCATGCGGAATCGGAAGAGGCTGGTAGAGAAGTTTGGGAGTTGGCGCGTAATCCTAGTGGACGACGCGCAATTGGGAAGTCTGTTGCGTAAAACCCCGGGTGTTCGCGCAAAAACAGGCCGAAACCCGGATGGGTTTGCGCGACGAACAGGTGAATTTCGCGCCGGCAACGGCAATTTCGCGAACGAGAGCTTGGAAGCTTGTCGCACGGAATGCCTGTGTACGGTACGGGGGACCCAGGGCCCCTATTTATAGGAGAGGCCGGGTGTCCGCGCTGTGCGGAAAGCGCTTTGCACGACCCCGACAGCAAATTTCGCGCCCGACGCCCTTTTTGCGCGCTACAGTCCCGCGCCACCCAGAACTTCGGCATTCCGGTGTCTCCCTCGGAACCCAATCGTTGCGACCTCTCGCCGATCAGATTCCGAGGGGGGGATTTTGTAGACGCCCGAAAAGTCCGTTGTTCCCAAACGAAGCTCCGGATGCGGAAAGCGAGGTCATATTTGGAGTCAGAAGCACGTTTTGGAAGGCCCGGAAGCCTTGCGCGGAATTTTGGAGGCCCGCGCGCAAAGTTGAAGTCCAGCGCGCAATCCTCCCGGGATGCGCGCAATGCGCCGGGACGGCGCGCAATTTTGCGCGCCCGCGGCCCGCGCAACTCCCTTGCGCCCCGGGGCCCCGTTTCCGCGCCCGCAAAGGAAATTCCGCGCCCGCGCCATGAATTGCGCGCCGGCGGCGAGATTCCGCGCTCGGGGTTGCCTATAAATTCAAGGCGACCCCCAACGTTTTGATGGTTGCCAGAATTCGAAGGGTCGCTCGTGCGCGCAATCCAACGCCCTCCGCGCGCGATGCCGATCTTCAGGTAACCTCCTTTCTTTCTCGCAAGCAAGCCTCGGGGTTCGCCTTCGCGCGTAACCGATTTGGCTCCTTTCCTTTGACTAACTCCTCACCCGAAGGCCTTCGCGCGCAAAAGAAGCCTCTTGCGCGCAATTTCACCCCCGGGTGCACGCAATCCAGCCCGATTGCGCGCACCCCCCTTACTAAAGTGGCCAATCGTTAAAGAATGGGTCGTTTCCCCCGCGCGCTATCAGAGACCCGGTGCGCGCAATCTCCATCTTCCGCGCACAAAGCGCTGGCCCAATTGCGCGCCAGCCCGCCCAATTGCGCGCCGACCCGCGGTATTGCGCGCCAAGCTCCTCTTTTGCGCGCAAACCGCCACGGTCGCCCCCTTTGACCCCTTGAGGGTACCCGCCTGCGTGGCGCCTGATGATCTTCATCCCGGGTGCCCGCACCGTGCGTTGTCTTCCCGTGCGGCCCTCCAGGCTCGCACGAATTGACACGGACCCATCGATAGCACTATCTCGTCCGTGCCGAAAGACGTTAAACTGCCACGCGTTTCGTCCAACATGACGTTAAACGGTACTTCGTCCGCGCTGCAAGACGTTAAACTGCCACGTGTTTCGTCCAACATGACGTTAAACAGTACTTCGTCCGCGCTGCAAGACGTTAAACTGCCACGCGTTTCGTCCAACATGACGTTAAACTGTACTTCGTCCGCGCTGCAAGACGTTAAACTGCCACGCGTTTCGTCCAACATGACGTTAAACTGTACGTCGTCCGCGCTGCAAGACGTTAAACTGCCATGTGTTTCGTCCAACATGACGTTAAACTGTACCTCGTCCGCGCTGCAAGACGTTAAACTGCCACGCGTTTCGTCCAACATGACGTTAAACTGTACTCCGTCCGCGCTGCAAGACGTTAAACTGCCACGCGTTTCGTCCAACATGACGTTAAACTGTACTTCGTCCGCGCTGCAAGACGTTAAACTGCCAATAATCCACGTCCGCGCTGCAAGACGTTAAACTGCCAAGCATCCAAGTCCGTGCTGCAAGACGTTAAACTGCCAAGTGCTTCGTCCAACATGACGTTAAACTGTACATCGTCCAACATGACGTTAAACTGTACTTCGTCCACGCTGAAGGACGTTAAACTGCCAAGCATCCACGTCTGCGCGACAAGACGTTAAACTGCCAAGCATCTTCGTCCTCAACACACGACGTTAAACTGTAATTAGTCCAGCAAGACGTTAAACAGTCTGCATCACCCGATCCCGTGCCCCACACGCAGGGTCCCCCCGGTTTTGGATGTGGCCCCCACCCGCTCATCTCTGCAGGGATGTCGGGATTTCCCCTCGTTAGGGGCGATTTATTGGAGTGGCCTTCACCCATGGGGGTAGGGTATTACAAACCCCTAGTTCCTTGTGGGGGACTGCACATGTGTTTCTCCATTGTGCTTCCCCACTGCCAAAGCCAGTAGAGGGCGTGACAGGGATCGAGGTCTCTCACCTCCGGCCCGAGTCCCTCTCCAACTGAGTTTTGCCTCACTCGGGCTGCCTCAGTGCGTAAGTCCTGACAGAATGAACTACGTGGACTTTGATCCCTGTCTCCTAAACAGGGTACGTAGGAAGCCTCCCTGAGGTTCAAGCCCACCACCTGGTCGTCTCGTTCGTATCCACGTCGGTTCGTCCATCAGTGGACCCCTCCCGGGTTCACATTCGCGTCGATTCACCTATGAATCCGCTTTTGTGGGGGACTGCACATGTGTATCTCCATTGCGCTTCCCCACTGCCTTTTTCTATTTCTCTTTTCAGCGTCCAGCATGACGTGAAACTGTGATCCAACCGGCCGTTCCATCCCCCTCTGTGTGAGGTGGTTCGGTTCAATCCTCCGCCCGACGACCTCGACCTCCTCGTGAGTCGGCTTGCCAACGTCCAGCATGCCGTTAAACTCTATATCTGAACTATGCTGACTTTGATCCGCGCTAACGCGCGGTACGTAGGAAGCCCCTACGGGGTCCAAGATCTTCACTCCATCATCCATCCTGACCCTTACCCGGGCCGCCACATCTCGGTGGGGTCATGCCACTCCATTCCACTCCACTTCACTCGAGAAGCCGCCCATGTGCTGGCCCCAACGTCGGAGGTTCCCCGCAGGGGGTTCTGTCATCTGATCCACTCCTCGTGTTGATCAGTCCGATGCCGTCCCCGCTGGACGTTAAACTGGCGGCATACCTCGTGTTAAACATGGGAAGCTGAGGAAAACCTCAGGTAACGCAGTTCCCCGTACCCAGCACGGGATGCCTCAGGCCATCACGCCTTCGAGAATCCCTATTTGGGACGGAAGGCAGACATGCAGAGCCGCAGTGTTAAGACACGCCCCCAACACCCGGAGCTACCCGGTCTCCTCACCGCAGGTTGCTGCCCCGACCAGACTCCTTGGAGCATCCGGGCGGAAGCAGCGTAATTAATTGGTGTCCATAGAGATATGGCACCGGGAACGAGATTCACGAACATTCTTAAATCTATGAGGGAGACCCGGATTAGGCGACGAGTTCCGAGGAGACGTCCACGGAAGGAGGAGCCGACATCCCATCATCCCGGTTTCGATCAAGGAGCAGACGTCCCAAAATAAGGGACGGATGCCGCCCGCCTTTGGAAAGCGGGACTGCGGGGCCACAAGCCGCGCTACCATCCCCTCGGGTCGACGGGCGCACGTGCGAACGCGTCCTTGCGGAACAGCGTCTGAACAGAAACCCGACGCACATCCGCACCGGAACAATAATTCTATTTAATGAGTGGCCCGAAGGCCTTCTTTTTTAGTTTTATTATGGATAAAAATATGATCTTTTAGGTTCAGTTGGTTTAGATTAGAACAGTTATTATTTTTTAATTCAATAAAGATTTAAAAGTGTTAAATTCAAAGTTTAATAACTAAACCATTTTTAATATAGGGTTACACATAAGATTAATTCGACTATAAATATTCATTAAAAATATAAAAAAATTCCCTATACAATGGTATTTTATTTATATTTTATAGACATTATAAAAATTAATTTATTTATTAAACAATGGTGAAGCAGTAATTACAAAATTAATGAAATATTAAAATAATTGATATTATAAATATACAAATAAATTTCATTTGAGACTTTTTATGAATTACACTTATTTTATAGGTTAATATGACATGTTAGGGTTGGTTAGATGAATTTTTTTCGAAGTAATAATGCACTTATAAATGTAGAAAAAAATAACAAAAAGTGTCAAAATGACATAAAAGAGATTCTAAAACAAATATTATATTATTAATTGGTATTTTATTCCTAAAAATATAATGTTAAGAAAAATGTCTTAAATAATAATATATATGTCATTAATGAAATAATTGAGGTTCACATGGATGTTTATTGTATGTTCATTAACCATATAATATAAAAATACAAAGAGACACGGTAAATGTCAAACTATTAAATTAAGAGTTAAATCTAAAGGATAAGGTTAATATAGTTACCTAAACCTATCTAAAACCTATTTGTTGAGTGTTTTTCGACCCATAACCAAATTTTCATTTAAATAGTTCTTTTTGGAGCCATTTGAAACCGAAAATTATTTTATTATGAAATAATATTTCTATCTTTTCATAAGGTGCCCCTCACCCCTCTTAAAAAAGGGCACTCCCTCTCCTCTCTAATTTACACCTTCAAAGCAATTTGGATCGAACAAACCCCACCCAAATACCGTATAAACTATCCTACCATCATCCTAGAGGCCTTACTTTAGTCATAAATCCAACCTATATAGCCCTTTTGATCAAATCAAAAGGAAGAACCCGAAGAAGAGGTAATATTTCATCACCTCTTTTAAGTTCAATTCTTCTTCCACTTCCCATTTCGTTGTTGTTTCCAATATGAAATAATAACTCCAGTGTCATCTATATACTTTTATGTTGATATAATTATGGTAAAACTATATTCATTATTCTATCCATCCATTGAATGACATGTCACCATACGTGCGTACGTACAGCTTATCATCACCACGTCGTGGTGTAATTGTTATTCAACACAATATTATTTGGGTGGGTATAATAATGATATGTAATAGATGTAAATAATAAATATAAAATGATAATAATTCTATATATATTATATACCATCCAATTATATATTATTTTAATATCAAAATAATGATTCTGTTGCTCGTGCGTACGTACGAATTACAGACTCCATGAACGTGATGAAATTCTTTCCCAATCGTATCCATTCAAGAATTATTTTCATTCGGTGATTAAACAAAATGTTTAAAGACTTAATATCATTATGAATATGAATAAGATACATCTTATCCATAACAAACATCACTTATGTAACAAATTATATAAAGGAAAACTAATCAATTAACACCCGAAATGACGATAATATTAAGATATTATTAACAAAGCAATGTTAAAAGATCATATATGATATCATATTAATGTATATGATTCTTGTATAATTTAATAACAATTATTTCACCATTATAAAGGATGTTAATATAACCTTTACCAAGGAAAAGTACAAGGTAAGGGTTAATTTCACGATCTTCTTATTAATCGAGGTTGTTTTTAGGTAAGTATCTACTATGACATCTTTATCATCCACATCCATGTTTCTTAAAAATGAATTTCAAAACATTTTTACTATTTACAAGACTATGGGTTAAGTACATTTATAACCTTATTTTAATTTTAATAAAATGGTTTTAAAGGAATATTTTTTTTCATTTTCCAAACAAGGTACTTTACGACCTTTTCTAAAATATTATGGTACGAATGTTTTTTTAACATAAATGGTGAGTGCGGATATTTTCTACCGTTATAACATCCTAGAATATTCCCTTAAAAGCTTCTAAAAATATTTTTGAATATTAATGTTTTATTTTTTCAATAAATGACCTTTAAATGATTTCAAAATAAAAAGATATATTTCTCTAAAATGGATTTTATTTCATCTATGTTAATATCCATTGATGGATTTTAAGTTTTTTTGAAGTTGATTTATTATGATACAAAACTTCGATATTGTATTGATGGTTTTTTGATATTTTCGACGATGGATGTGTTATTTCATACCATTCATGGATTATGGATAAATTATTGACATTTCTTATGCCAGTTTTAATACGAATGTTTATGTTATGTTTACACCTTTTCATATGAGGAATGCATTGGACTTAGTAAGTGACGGGTGGAGGCAGCTATAGCTCATCGAGGCATCGGTAGATCTTAATGAGACAAACTAGTGTCTTGTCACGAGGCCCTAACAATATCTTATTGGTAGTCTTGGTACAAGGCCTTGACTATGTGGTTATGAAGGTCTGGCATTATGCATTCCATCATTATGAATGTGGCTATTGATATTTCTTGTGATTATTCGACTAGTAGAATATCCATGTGAGTAAGTAAATGGAATTATTTTGATTTATATTTCCCATATTATGATGACGTTTGTGTTGAAAATTATTTTTTTTAGTTTTATACATTTCCTTAAATGTGTATGCTTATTTATGAAATTATTTTCTATATTGTTAACCTTACTAAGCATTTGAGCTCACCCCTTTCTATGTTTTAATTTTTCCAGGATGTGAAAAAATATATATTATGACTAACCTGTAGGGATAGTCTATGAAATATTAGTGTTTTCAATGGAAATAATGTTGTTGTAGTTTTCCATTTTATGAAGTAATGTAAACCTTATGAATGTATCAAGTACTTCCAAAGCTACTAACCTAATCGGTATTTAGGTATTTGATATTTTGTGATCATGAAAATGATATTTAATAATGCACAATTTGTAGGCTACTAGGGTCGGGGCTTTAAAAATAATTTTTATAGTCATAAGATAAGAACCAACCCATTCTATATATAAAAGCCAATATTTTTTAAATGGACAATATTATTTCATTTTAATGTAGAAGCCATTTATAATATAATTTTCAAAACTTGTATAATTTTAGTATGAGAAAATATTCTTCTATTTGGAGGATGAATATGAAAATTTTCTTTTATTTTAATTTTTTCCCTTTTTCAGGGATGTTTTATTCTTTGTTGAATAGTGAAAAATATTGCATCTTAGTTTAAAACTTCATTTTTATCTAATTTAATTATACAGTTCAATTATATTTTGATTATGTTTTAAATTATAATTGAAAATAATTTATATAATTTATACCAATTTAAGTCATTTGAATCAATTTCACATTAAATTTAGGTATAAAAATATAACAAAATATTGGACGGTTTTACTTTAAAAACCATCTTTGTCGTTTCACCTGTGAGATTAGAATTACACATAAAATATTTCAGATATTTGAATTGAATTTTAAAAAATTTACATAAAATGATTAAATATGTTTGATATTTTTAGTATAATGATATTGACACAGTTTTTTACCAAAAAGATTGGTAAAAGAAATTAAAATTAATTTCACTGGTTAAGTGTAAATTTGGTAATTAAGGGTAGAAATATTATTATAAGCGTTATAGAAGTACACTTACCTTTTCCCAAATTTTATATGAAGTGTTAGTGTCAACAAAATTCATATTTGAGAAAAAAATTTGGCCCATTTCATCCACTTGTGTGACTTTAAGACTTTTATAGTATTTTATTTTATTAAATGTCCAATATATCTTACTCATGTTTTTAATCAGTATTATATTTTTTATATATGGTTATAAATTATATTTATTAAACTATAAAATGCATTTGGAGATATAAAATGATCATCTACATTATGATAATTTATTTTTAGCTTTTAGGAAATAAATAATTAACATAATGCCAAACATAATGATGATGTAGTAATTGTTCAATTAATAGGAATATGTACTAAAAGTTTTTAAAAATATTAAAATTAATATAATATAAAATAATTAACATCATCCTATAATTTTATATATTCCATATAAATATTAGGGATGTATTAATGGTGTATTTTTGATGTTATATTGTTTATTAATATTTTTTAAAAAGTAATGTAATTAGTAGTCTCAAAACCAAAATTATGATTTTTTTGAGTAAATAATATTTTATTAATTGATATAAACTTATTTAAAATATTAAATTTATCCCAAATATTTACATTACTCTTAATATTTCACACATGACTACTTTATGTTTCATTTGTAAATTTACAGTAACTATATTAACCATTAATCAATAAAAACACATGTTGTCACAGTAAGAGTTAAAGCGATTAAATAAGGGTCAATGCCAAAAGAAAAGGGCAAGAATGTTACCTGAACAATTATAAAAATAATTATATAATCATTATTAGACTATTATTACCTTAATATATAATTTTATTTGGGTAGTAGACATATTTTCATGAAATTATGTTATATATTATTTTAATAAACTATATTTATAAAATGTCACTCATTTTGTATTTCATATAATTTATATTTCCACATTGGAAAAAATGATTATATGAACCAAAATTAATGTATAAATTTATATTAATGATATTATGTTCACAATATAATTTTATTTTGAATTTACAAAATTTATATAATTAACATAAATTATTTTTGAATGCTTGACCATTAATTATTGTATTAATAAGGAAATAAAATAATTATTTTTAAAATTATTTATATTGATATATCAAGGATGATTTAATGTTTAAATGAGTTTTATAGATCTATATGATATAATATAGTTGTTTTAAATAATTACATTCAAATTCCCACTTTGTCTTCTTTAATTGAAAGTCAACTTAAAAGAATAGTTTCAAATTTGACAATAATGATATTTTGTTGAATAAATAAATTATTAAATTATTTAAAAATCATTAATATGTCAAATAAAAAAAAATTAATAATACATGATCTAAAATTTGGTAAAATAATAATTTATAGGCCATTTGGTACTCTTGGGACCAATAATAGTAATATTATATTTTAATATTTTGACGAGTTCTAAAAGTGCCTCTCAACTCAATTATAAAATCTCACCTCCTCCCTTAGTTATACACATCACATTGAGGGTTCATGTTTGACTAACCTATTCGAATTTCCATTTTCAACCTCCCAAGACACATTCTATCAGTTATTCACTTACAAAAGGACCATCGATAGATTCCCCTAGGTGAAATCTAAAGAAGTCATTCGGAAGAAGATGTAATTGCTCTAACTGATCATTATCCTTTTATACTCTTCTATACATCCACTAAATAAATTGTATATATCCTAAATAATATTTTCAGAATCATAAATACTGTAAAAATTTATTATGATTATGATCACAACATTATATATCCCTTTTCCCTTTATACAGTTAAAAATGAAGGCATCACTCTATTGTGTGTACGACTTACCATCTTCACATAGAAATAGTATTCATTTGACATCACAATATTTTATGAGTGAGAATTATTATGGGTTTAATATTTATATATTATATTTAGGATATATTTATAAATCATAAATTTTAATATCATCTTAATCCTTTTTCCATACATTTAATATTTTAGGAAAATAATAACATTGCTCGTGTGTACATATGGAATACTATCTCCATGATATGATATTATTCATTATTCAACTATGTTTTACATGGATGGTAATAAGTATAAATTTTATGAATATATATTATTTATATGAAATAAAATGTATTCTATAATGATAATATATCTTATACATTCATTTCATTGAACCATTGTAGAAAATGAATATAACGTTCATGCATACGTACGTCCTACCATCTCCATGAATGATTTATTTTATATTCAATATTATATTTAATGCATCACCATGAATAAATATATAATGAATAAATATATATGATATTTATATCATGGATATAATTATATGGAGGGTTAAATCATGATCTATGTAAGAATATTAAGGATAACATGTCAAAAGATGAAAGAAAAATAAAGTTGATATTCCCAAAAAAATAACATTGAAATTGAATTATTAAATAAAGGGTAATATTTTGGAATATTTAAATCATATTTAATATATATATATATGTGTGTGTGTGTGAATATTTGTTTTCTTATAATTAACTTATATTAATTATACTGGATGTTTTAATGTGGGCGAAAGATGTCATTAATTAAGGTAATGGATTTCGATATAACTTTTATTTTCCATGTGATACAAGAAATGATCACCACTTATTTCATATATGTTAATTATATACTAAATATTAATGTATTTTATGAGTCTTAACCTAAAATTTATGGTTATTTACATATCCGTTTGTTGATCTCTCTTTCATTTGGTTTACGGTTAAAAATTTACCAAAGCCATATGGTGATTTTTTTATAAATTGGCCTTCATTGAGATACATGTTATTGTATGCACCTATGTTATTTTAAGATTTATATATATTTTCCATTGACATGTAGTATCATGAATATCTTTACATTCTTGATATTATAATTTTCATATAATTTTTTCCTTTCTCTTTGGTTGAAAATATATGTTCTTTCTAAATCAATGTTTTTAACAAATATTTTAGAAGTGTTTTAGATGATCTTTTCTGTATTTTCAAAGACAAGCATTTAAACGTCGGTTAAAATATTTATCAAATATTAATTTATAAATTTTTGAGGTTATTTTCAATGGAATAGTTTTAATAAATGATTTATTTTTTAAGAATAAATTTTCCAATAAGAAAATATATTATAATTTAGAAATATTTTTAAAAAACATTATATGTAAGACGACATCTATTGGTGATACTCAAACCTTATTGGTAATTTTATCCAAGGTTCCATTCTATTTTTTTATTTTAATTTCTTATTTTATATTGGAATAACATTCCTAAACCCCATTTCACTTTACCAAGTAAAATTTTTGTGAAATTATTTTCTAATTCATGGGTTATATATATATCAAACCCGCTTATTTTAATGGTTAATTTTGTTATAAATGATTATGAAACATGTCTATTTTCCATAGGCTATGATAATATTACATGTTTATTATACCTTTTTCATTTCGTAGGTTATGTTATGATGAATTTCTAGGATCTCATGTCACACATATATATGATTTCATTATGGGATGAGTGGGATATATATATATATATATATATATATATATATATATATATCCCTTCAATGCATTGGGTAATGATATATATATCATGTTATATACTTAAAGGGCCTTTTCTGCTAAGATGGTCTTAGAAGTGGACCATGACTGTGAATATGGTTATGGTATTGAACCATGTGTTGGAACCATGGTCTTCTATGCATGATTTGGAGTATGGTTTCTGGTTTTTGTCAATCCTAAGTGGAAGTTCATAATGTGTACCAGCTATGAGATCTTACAGTTCAAGCACACAATAGTATTGAAGGTGGCGACGTTTCCCAGTGTTTGCCAAATTTTTTGGCCTAAAAATCAACAAATGGAGAAAAGTGTTTTTGGAAAAGAGACTTGCGCACCGTGTACTTAAAGGAGAGTAAACTTGAGCACCATATGTTTTTCAAGATCAAAACATGGGAAAATGGAAAATGGATAAGGGCTAGGCAAGTTTTGGGCTGGTCGTGCAAGTGACCTGCGTGCCGTGAAGAGACATGCTCGCTGATGCCTAGGAGGATTGGAAACTTGCACGTCTAGTGTTTTTCAATATTATAACATCAAAATATGGAAAAGGAAAGAAGGTCGCGAAATTATTTGTGTGGTCGTGCAAGTGATTAGCGCGACAGAGGCTAGGGAGGCTGAGCTATGCGCCGGAACCTGCGCGCCGAGGGAAGACTTGCATGCCACCACGCAGGGGGTCCAGTTTTCCTATAAATAGAGGACCACCCCTCCTCATTTGGAATGAAGTTCGAGACTTATAGATTTTTCAAGAACTCATCATGCAAGTGGTTGAGTCGCGCAAGTGGTTGTTGGGTCGCGTAAGTAGAGGCTGCGCGCCAGCTGTTGGTTGCACGTCCAAAGTGGTTTGGGATTTAGAGGTACTGAGTCGCGCAAGTTTGGAGTTCAAAGAGGCAGTGTCGCACAAGTTTTTTGGAGTCACATGCGCGCCGAGTTTTTTTACCACGCAAGTGAATTGCGCGCCATTCCTGAAACTTGCATGCCGGAGCTTGGAGAAGCGTGACAGGGTTGTTAAAGTACATCCATCCTTTTGAAGCTACACAGAAGCAGGAGGATCATCCGGTACCCTCAGCACAAAGTGAGATTCTTCTTCAGGTGAGAGGTGTACTTCAACAAAGCATCTACATACAACAAGGGATTCATTATTATACAATGATGAAGAGAATTACACGTCTATAAACTGAGTGTGGCTCACCAAGGGCAGTGAGCCAGGTGGAGTCAACAGGAGTGACCCAAGGGAAGTAGTGAGCTATCCCTGAACCTTTGTAAAGGCAGTGAGCATGGGACAGAGTGATTGTGCCTGAACCTCTATAATCAACAGCTAGTGAAGATTAGTGGAATTTGGTACGACCGACAACTTGTCGGCGTATGCTCCTTGGATGTATCCCTTAGTGGTGAACCATGTAAAAAGTGTTGCGTATTCTCTATGAATGTGAATGTTTTATATCTGATCATATTCATCATAAAGGTTCAACAAGTTCCTACCAACGTGGGAACAAGATCCATCACATTAAAAGAAAAATTTGTCACCCTGATTCACCCCTCCCCTCTCAGGGTGTCCTGGGGTCCATCACCATGATCACTGAGATGGTTATGGGAGTAAACCCTGACTACCAAGATAATATTGGTAGTGAACCCATAAAAATAATATGGACTTGGAATAAATTCCATTAATATCATGGAAACTATTTTTATATGCTTATGTGTCTTCCACGATTCTATGTCTTATTCCATGTTTTTTTCATGGAGTATGCAATTTATTTAAAGATGATTCATTTCTTAAGAACTACTAATATATATGAAATGATTCTTGTTTATGATCATTGGAATGTAGGGTATGATCTGATGTTATCATAATTTGGTTCTCCTTCCCTTGTGATCATGATTATTTTTATGTGTCTTCATTATTTACCTTTCTGAGCATCTGAGATCATAAATTTTTTATGTTTCACTTTCCCCAGGTTATGATGATATGTATTATGTTTGATGTATCTAAAAAGGGTTCTAGTCTAAAAGAACCTAATGGGAGATAATATAGATCACTTATGTACTAGTGTTTATGTTTCCAGGTTTCTAAAGGAAATAAACAAAAATAGTCTCTTGGAATGTGTTCCTGTAATGTATGAAATATTACGAAAAAAGGTTGTAACATCGGAGAATGAAATTTCATGAATCTTTATATTTGGTATCATAGTAAATCATTAGTCAACATTTTGAAACTAGGATGAGAAAACATTAATTAGATCCCAATAGTTATTTATAAGGATTTGTATATAGGGTTCACTAAGGATATGTCTAAGGATAAGTTAATTATTGGTAAAATGTCAAAGAATATTGATAAAGTATTGAGTAAATTGTTTCCTATAATGACATCCTTATCTGGATACTAAAAGTGGATGTTGATCAGAAACTGGTATACTTTTGTGTGATAACTTTGAAATGGTGTGCCAGTACTGCCTTGAGTGTAACCTGGTACATGATAGTGGGACTTGGGGCAGACCTAGTTTGACACTCCTTGGGGATATTGATTGGAAATAAAATAAAACATTAGGAACCATAATGAGGGAACTACATTGAAGTTGGAAAAAAATAAACTAGGATAAATCTACTATGTCATAGATTATGGAAGGTGTCAAAATTTACAAATCATAAATTTGGTTTTTCATTATAATGTGGTTCCCCACTATAATAATGTTTTATAACTTAAAGCATTCTGATTTTAGTTAATAGAGGGACCCAGAAGTGACTAGGTAAACATTGAATGTGATGGAAAATTTATGTACGATAAGTCAAAAGGTATGGTCCCTAGAGTAAAGGATGTTGGGATTACGCTTTGTCAGTATTCACAGATCATGATTAACAACAAGTACCTTAACCAACTCTTAGACTATCCAATGATAAAAAAAGTAGTTCACTGATAGTTGGAGTAATGGAGACTATTATGGAAAGGAGATTCAATTTCAATTGTGTCAATAATGTGGGAACAATATCCTAATTGAATTTTTTAGAGGAACAAGAATATATTTTGACTATTAAAATGAAGGACACACTGCAACTAACTATAAATGAAAAATGAGGGGTTCAGTTAATAAAAATGATGGGAATATTGGACTCCCAAGGACCTCATTAAATTTTAATTTCTTTAAGTGAGGAATTAATGGTAATTATCCAAATTGATGTACCAAATGGAAACCTAATGATGATAATCAATAAGGTGGTACGATAAATAGTTATCTTGGTGATGATGATGACACTACAGAGGAAATGTGAAAGGAATGAGGCATCAAGTAAGAAGATGAGGTATCCTTGTTGTGATTTATGAATGATTTTTAATAATAAAATGTTTTTTATTACATGGATTCCCAAATTATGTTATATGAATGGTGAAAAATAAATTGATTGTTTTGTTTATCTATTTCTCACATGATTTACATGTTTATGTTGAATGTTTCTGCTGGACTGGAAATGTGATTTATTAGCAAGGTGAAATTTTGACAATTTAAAGATACCCCTTAATATGTCCATTATTGTTAAGTTATTTTTTTGGACAATGTTATTTTTTATATGAACAATTAAATTAGAAGGTACTCATTTCCTTCGAACTGATTAAGGATTTATTTAGAATTGGTTTATTCTATCATGGATAATGTTTAATGCTTTTTAGACATAAGGAATATATCCAATATACATTAGAATAAAGATAAATTATTTTTTCTGTAAGGATTTAGGGAAATTTATATTATTACTTTGTTTTAATAATATTTGATGAAGGTATTCACATGTTCAGAATGTGAAAACCATGAGAAACCATAACATATATGTCAGATAAATTATAAGTAAATTTAGTTCCCTTAATTATAATGTATTGTTCTTCAATTTTTCATAAATGATATAAGATTAACCATTTATGGAGTTTATTATGTTATAATTCAGATGAAATTTTTTACAATAAGGTTTTTATCATCATATTAGGATTTATGAATATTATATAGCTTTTGATTACATTTTTTGTTGATAAAGATAGTTATAATGACTAATCATTCTATTCTTAAATCACATGATCTGTAACTGTTTAAGAATGAAAAATTATCCTTTTGTAAAATTTGATCAAGAAGAAACTAATGGTGATGATTTAAATGAATAAAGTATGTATTTATTATTAAGAAAACTATTCCACTATAGAGAAAGGATCTTGAAGCAACAAATTTTGTCATACTTATTTGTTTTCTAATGAGTAATATGTCCCCTTAGATCATCATAGATTTATAAATTTCTGATTTTTAACTTCCCCTGGTCATGTTCTCTATCAATATCTGTTAGAATCAGACATTTATATTTCTATTCCATGTCCTTTCATTCACTTCCCAAATATTTTTCCTATATGGAAATCTAGTTGTGAGTTACTCTGGGTAACATTATGTTTCTAAAATTCATTTTTAAAAGGGAGTTTTAGGACTCATTTTTATGATGTATATTTCAATAAAAGAAACATTATATAATTAAAACATTGATAATTAATTCAAATATCAATGGAAAAATTCAATTTAAGGGTCTTACAATGTAACACCATAATATTTTGTGAAATGTTTTTTTTGAGTTAATTTAATCATTTTGATACATTTAATTTCACACGACATTGAATATAAATTGGGTTATATGAAAGAACCAAGTTATTGTTTCTTTATTTAGAACACCTAGTAAACATTGAACTACATTAAACAATTATATTATCTTTTTGATTACAAAAAAATTTTATTGTCTTGTGTTACACACAATGATGAGTTCTTTCGATAGTTTTCATTACACACAAGATATTAATTTAATGAAAACAATATATTATTAAAATATTATTATTTAATATAATAATATATAACCTATAAACTAAATCAGTATTCAATACTTTTATTGACTACAAAAATAATATATAGGTATTATAAGATCAATTTATTATTTACCAGTTACTTATAAATGAAATTATATATAAATTTAATTTAAAGGTAGTATTTTTACATTTATTCTCCCAATGAAATTTTAATGTAATAAATTAAAAATAGTATTTTTTTTGTATTATATTAATTAAATATATATTTTATATATTATATAAAATATTTTTTTTATTTATAGAATATTTTTTATAGGCATAAGATATCAACTATCCCAATTCATTGCATGAAAACCTATATTTTTTTATAAAAAAAATCACATTTTAATGGAGAACACATTATATATATATATTTTTACGTTTTAATTATTTACCTATGAAAGAAATTCATTTTTGAAAGTGATATATCAAAATTTACATTGGTTTATTTTTTGATATTTTTATGAGAATTTTCATTTTTCTTGAATTGAAAAAAATATTGCATCTTAGTTCAATGGTTTATTTTAATCTAACATATTTATATAAGTAAATAATATTTTTATATAGTTATAAAGTATAATTACCCTAATTTTTTTATCACTTATACCAATATAGTTAATTGGAAACCATTTCACATTAAATTAATATTTAAAAACTTTGTAAACATTTATACGTTTTTTACATTAAAAACCTACTTTGTCATCTCATCTATGGGAAAAAAATTATACTTAATTTTTACACCTATTTGAATTAATTTTTAAAAAATAAAATAAACGGTTTTAATCATAATTAAATTTTCAATCTAATTAAATAAATTTTTTTTCACCCAAATTTATTAGTAAATGTAATTAAATTTAATTCTAGGGGTTAAGGGTAACAGGAGTAATTAAGGGTTGAAATAATATTATCAAAATTTTAAAATTACACTAAAACTTGTTGTAATTTTATTTGAAGGGTTATTGTATATAGAAATAATATTTGGGGTGATTTTATGACCTCTTGGAACCACTAGGATGACTTTAAAGCTTTTATATTATTTTATTTTTCGGAAAGAAAAATATGTCTTACCCTTGTTTCTAATAAGTATTAAAAAATTTATATATGGTTATAAATAATATATATTTAACTATAAATATTAATTAGAAAGATAAAATTTTCATATTAATCATTGTAGTTTATTCTTAATTTTATAGGAAAAAATTATTAACATAAATGTTTACACAACGATGATGATGTAATTGTTTAATTAATGGAAATAAAATCTAAATGTTATTATTAATATTAAAATAAATATAATTTTATGTAATTAATATCATCCATGAATTTTATTTAATATATAGATATATTAGGGATGTATATTTTTGTGGTTATATTGTGTATTTATATTTTTTAAAAAGTGAGGAAGTGAATAGTGTCAAAATTGACATTTATGATATTTTTGAATAAGAAATATTTTATTAAATGATATAAAGTTCAAAAAATATAAACGTAAAAAACTGATTTAGATAAGGTTTCAATGGTCATCCATGAATCGTTTAATACTCTTCTAACAATTTATTGAAACTATTTAAACCATTAAGGAATAAAAATACATGTTGTCATGATAAGAGATAAAAGGATTAAATAAGGGATAAATCCAAAAGATAAGGGCAATAATGCAAGATAAACTTGTCTTCTAATTATAGGATGAATGTAATTTGATCCGTATAACCTTATGGTAGAATTTTCTTTGTCTAATATACATTTGTTCATGAAAATTACTTATATATTATTTAAATAAATGATTGTTACAAAATGTCACTCTCTTTGTAATTAATATCATTTAAGGGTCCACGTTGGGATAAAATAAATATTTGAATGAGCTTAATTTTTTATTTTGAATTTTTATACATCCCAGGCCTTAGAAATGGATCCTACATATCCCCGCTATGGCGGGAATCAGAGTTCTCATAGTTCATTAGTGGGGACATACGCCTATGGTGGCCCTCAAGGGTTTGTCTCAAAGGGGGTTACGGTCCTCTGAGGGGATCAACACGGGGCATACTCCATGGATCATACTTGGTTTAAGAGACAATAAGGGAAGTTTATGTAATGGTAATTTTGAAGCTTATTTGGAGGAATAATCCTTAGGAGTATTCCCTTTGAGGGGAATGGTATCCCATGTCATGGATGATATGGAATGGAGCTTGGGCCATTGAAATTCCTCCTATATATCTATGTTATGGTTGTAATCGAAGATCTTATAGATCATTTATGAGTACCTACACCTATAGTGGCCCATAAATTTCTGTCTCGCAAAGGACTATGACCCTTTTAGAGGATGATGTTGCGGATTCATCCTAAGGTGGATACCTCATTAAAGAGACAATAATGGTTATTTAACTCATAGTTATTTGGAAGTTACATTTTTGTCTTACACATGGGGAGGATTCCCTGATTTCTTTGGTTATGATTCGAGCTTATTCATGAGGAGGAGGGTCGATAAGCTCGGTCCCAAGGTGGGAATCCTAAGTATCATAATTAGAGATGGAATCAGTGTTATCATAGTTCTTTAGGTGGCATGTATTGTGTGAATGGTGTTATCATCATTATATTGAATGCCAATGTTAGTCATGATCAGTTTAAGAAACAAGGGGAAACCAAATATCCAAAAGACCACACACTTCTCATCCTCATCTGGTGGAAGAGGATGAAGTGAAAATGGGATTGAATGAGTGTACATGTAATGACCCGACCCCAGATGCCCGGAGTCGGTGCCTTATTACATTACATTGGCATGAATACAATAAAGTCATATCCCAAAGGAAAAAATAGTTTATTATATTTGGAAATCAAGATATACATAAGTTCAACATTAAAACATGAAATGAAAACTACATTAAATTTCCATTTGTAAGATCCACCACTCTAATATTACTCCTCAATGTCAATTATAATATACCTCATCTTGCCCTAGAAATAATGAAACATAATAAGGGGTGTGATCAGATGAACATTAAGGGTATAAAATACAGCAGATGATATCATAAACCTAAAAATCAGGCATGGTGAATAATTAAAAACACTTTCCATTAAAAAAATAATCTAGAACACATTATGGAAGGAATATGACCTGAGTAAACATTTTAATGATAAATAATAATCATGGGTATTATACTAGTAAAATAACCATATGAACTATGAATTTATAGATTCATAGTTATGGAAATGCATAAGTTGGGAATTCTGAAACATACTGTCAAGGCCTCATCCAGGAAATCTAAAAATGATTAAGGCCTCAGCCAAAAGCATATATAAAAATGTACATGGACTCACCCATGTCCATATCTATTCATCTCATAATACCTAACGATGCATAAAGGGGATATATTGGGCCCCACCTATCACATAATAAGTCTGATTCGTTCCTCATATGAATAGGGATAAGTATAAAAAACATATACATTCTTACTGAAACTAACAAATGAAATGTAAATAACTTTTCTCGAACATTATTAATAAACACTAACTATTCCGAATAAACTGGTGAATGGATTTAAGATAGAACAATCATAGTCTAAATAATAATAAACCATTAATTTAAATATTTTATTTTACATTCAAAATTATTAATCCCCATAATACATAATAACCAACAAGTGTGCTGAAACAGATGAAGATACTCTTATAAAATCATCAAGTAATTCTTGATATAAATACTATTTTACTTTGGAAAGAAGAGTTATTTTCGATAAGTATTTCTATAAATCCATGAACGATTTATGATATTATTTTCATAACAAAATATGTGATTTAATAATGATAATGTTTTCTAAAAACATATTATTCAGTGACCTTGAAAATATATATCAATTTGAGAAATTCCATTGAATTCGGATTGTATTTCCGAAATAATTTTGAATGTTAATTTTAAATCATCTAACTCCAATAAAATAAATAAGGATTATGGTTTGTTAACATATATAGAACGTTTTAATGGAATTAATGTGGATTACATATGTAACATCACAAGTAAGTAATGAATAATAGATATTTTTATCTATGTCAATTAGTGAATTAGATAGTGTTTTAGAGGCTTAAAATGAAAATAAATCCAATCTTAAGAATGGAATACACTAATATTTTTAAAAGATTGTTTTACTGCATTTTGATGGAAAACCATTTTTAAATATATCTTTTGACAATTTTATAAGATATTTTTGTCAAAATAAACATATTCTTTAATGAATAGTGAAAAATACTGCATTTTACATCAAAACTGCTCTATAATCTAATTTATTTATATGATTAGATTATATTTTGAAATGGTTATAAAGTTAAATTAGAATATATTTTTACCATTTAATCCAATGGTGGTCATTAGGATTAATTTCACATTGGAATTGGGCATAAACTAATGCCAAACTTTTCATAGATATTGTTTCAAAAAAACCCGCTATTTGTTTTGACAACGAGAATTATTTTTAAATCAATTATTTCAATTTCTGTGTTTGGAATTTGGTAAAATGGATTACATATTTAGAATCAGAAGGCCTAAATTATTTAATCAATACACTTTTGTTTTTGGACATTATGAATAGTAACGACGGTAATTATCTTTAATTATCTAGATTAATGAGTAATCGGGTAGTTAAGGATAATAAAATAATATCATAATAAAACAAATGACACCAAAATCTGTCCTAATTCTACCGGTTGTCTCATGGACGACCATGGGATGTTTTGTGCCAAACTTGGGGACCCCATGGAATCACTTTTGTGGAAGGTGACTTGTTATCTTTTTATTTTTTTTAAAGAAAGTAAATATAACAACAATGTATCACCTGATTAAAACCTTTTTTATTTTGTCTACATAGATGCTATTTTAGACTATAAATATTCCGTTGAAATATAAATATATTTCCTACATTATAGTATTTTTTTCATAATTTTTAGACTTCAAATAAATTAAATTATTTATGACATCATGATGATGCAGTGATTACCTCATTAATAAAGGATTTAAAAAAATGAAATGATATTGTAAAATCTATGAACTAAACATGTGAAAACCCTATTGGATGGGTGGATTTCGAACCCTTATCACCTTACCCTAGAATTATATCAATGTGGGACCTTTTGAATCTGAAACTCATTTTAAAATAAAGTAACATTTCTTTACTTTCCAATAGTGCCCCTCCTCTCCTCTTATAAAAGGCCCCCACCTCTACCTCCATACCCACACATCAAAAGCCTTTGGCTCGGCCAACCCCTACCCATTTTGTCTCTACACTTCCCTCTCTTACTCCTTGAAGCCTCACTTTGGGAAGAAGTCTTCCCAAGTAAGCCTTTGAGCTCAAACCAAAGGGAGTTACCCGATTTTAAGGTAATGTCTTCACTTGAGTCCTTTTGTTTTATTTTGATTCTCCAACCCCCTAAACTCTTTTTATTATTTTCTTTTGTAACAACTCCAGTATCTTCAATATACTAGGATGTTTTTATAAGAAGGATTCGAGCTACACTTACACACACCTAAATCTAATGGTTAAAGAACATACTGTTTTTGTGGATGGTGAATTTATGCCTCCCAAAACGATGATTGTTCAACATTCTTTTAACACTTTGAAAGGTGGCCATTAAGATGACAATATATTTATATATGATATGTAATATTTTTATGTTTTCCTTAAGCTTCTTTATTTTTCATTTTGGTCATACCTTTATGGTTTCCATTATGGGTAAACGCGATATCTTCATTTTAGGAAGTGCGGACTACAGCCCCCTCAAAGTGATTTGATTCGTTAATACCATATGTGGGACGTATAAAGGATGGAGTTATGATATTATTTATGATATTACACCGGAATGTTAATATACCTATATATCATTATTATTCCATTATATAAAAATACGAAATAGAAATGAAAGTAGCGTTCATGCGTACGTACGGATTACCGTCTCCATGAATGGTGCATTTCATTTATTACCTCTAAATGATAATGTAATATTATAAATGCATGAATTTACTGGATATATATGACTTATATGATATCTACATCATGAATACCTTTCTGGATATAATGTATACATGAACAACTTGTAATTGTAAAGGGTTTATTTTTGACTCAAGTACCAATGATCGTTAAAATGACCGTTATTAACATAAATATTTACATAGTGTTCATGACATGCAAATAAGTGATATAAAAGGAATAATGAACTTGAAAATGGTTTTCAAACAAGTATAAATTAACTCAAGTTTATTATTCAGGAGATTAAAGAATGACCGAGTCATGTCGGACCCGAGCTATGGGACTTCGTCTCAATCTCCATTCATTGAGGAATATTTTTTTTTATACACAACCTTCTTTTATACGGTGTATAAACCCCTTTGAATTTTACGTTTATTCAAAAGGAATATTTTTTATACGAAGAATTTACTAAATGACAAAAGGGATTGTTTTTGTTGTACGTATGCGGATACAACGACTTCTCCGCCGCCATGACCATTATTTGAGTTTCGGCTTCCTCTACAAGCCATAACTTTTTTTAAAAGAAAAATTAATACCATGTTTTAATTTTCTTTTAATTTGGTATTGAAAATGGTTTACATAGTGTTTTTATATCAATGTGTTGTATTGATATCTTATTATTGAAAGGTGGAAATGTTATGTTTCATTTATGTATGTTTTATGTGATACAATTATGTTGAGGATCTTGGGCATTATTATGAAGATGGGTGGTTCCGTGATAAACTAAGGGCGGGTGAGCCCAATATAGCTCTCTAATGCATTGGGTAACATGAAGGAGTGAAACTTTAAGGTTTTTCCGAAGAGTTTTACGGAATATACTGTGATGGGTATTCCAAAAATAACCAAGAGTGTTACTCCCTACGTAAGAATGTTATGAATTCCTCAAGTTACCTTTATGGCTTATGATTTCTATGATTTATTCATGATTTTATGAGGTATGTTAAAGTTCTTATGTTTTATGGGTAATGTATGATTTCATTCTTATGTATATATGTACCCATGTTTCCTCTCCATATTTTTATATCCCTTACTGAGCTTTTTATGCTCATCCCAAGTTTTTGAAATGTTTTTCACAGGTCAAGGGAAAGGTACATTATATGATGATAGTGTCAAGGAAGTGTCAATAATGAATCCATGCTTTATTTTAAATTTGTTTCCATTGATGGGAAAAATGAATACTATCTTTATGTAACCACTTTGTTTATATGTGGAATGTAATGCATGTTTTGTGATCTAATTCTATAATACTATAAACCCAAAAAGATACTCAATGTGTAATCTTGTAATAACACAAGATTAAGTAAGGTTTAAGGCTGGGGCCTGATAGTTGGTATCAAAGGTCGGTTTAGATAACTTTAGGAGTTAGAATTCAATTAAATGATTATCCAAAAATATTTTTTTTTGATATAGCATTTTAATATTACCATGCTGCTTCGCCTAAGATATTTATGTGATAAGAATGGTTTTCCATAGAGGAAACAAAGAATCTTTTCTAGGAAGGCATACAGAGTATAATGACCTTTCGAATCAGCAACCAGAGATAGTCAGAATCAGAATTGATTAGTTTATTACACTGATGGCTCAGTTGAATCAGATGATAAATGGTGGTTGTGTTTATTGATGATATTTTGGTGTTTTCTAAAAGTAAAGAGAAGAATGAAAGACATTTAAGGGTTATTTTGAAAAACTTGAAAGAAAATAAATTTTATGGGAAATTCAGCAAGTGTGAGTTTTGGTTGCAAAAAATATCTTTCCTTGGCCATATTGTTTCTAAAGATGGGATAACCGTTGATCATGCAAAATAAAAGGTTGTTGAAGAATGGCCAGGACCCACAATGTAACAGAGATTCGTATTTTACGTGGTTTGGTAGGCTATTACTGAAGGTTTGTAAGAAATGTTTCACGGTTATCTAGTCCCATGACCAAGCTAACTCGGAAGGGTGTTATGTTTATCTGGACAAAAGAATGTGATGATTGTTTTCAGGAATTGAAAAGAAGATAGGTGAATGCTCCAGTTTTGGCACTTCCTTCCAGGAATGGTGAGTTTGTTATATACAGTGATGCTTTATTGAAAGGACTTGGTTGTGCCCTAATGCAGAATGATCAGGTAATTGATTATGCTTCACGACAGTTGAAAACTCATGAGGTAAATTACCCTACACATGATTTGGAATTAGCTGCTGTTTTTTTCGCTTTAAAAATTTGGAGGCATCATTTGTATGGAGTAAAGTGTGAAATATATACAGATCACAAAAGTTTAAAGTATATATTCAATCAGAAAGCGTTAAACATGAGACAGAGGAGATGGCTGGAATTAATCAAGGATTATAATTGTACAATTCATTACCATCCAGGAAAAGCAAATAAAGTGGATGATGCTTTGAGTCGAAAAAGTAATGCTTCATTAGAAATGTTGCGTTTGGAACGTTATCTTTTGGTTAAGGATTTTATGAACTTTGGAATAGAAGTTGTTGGTGCAGGATGTTCTTCTGTTTTGTTTCAGGTATCAGTGAAATCTTCTCTATCAGACAGAATCTAGAAAGCACAGAAGCAAGACAGTGAGTTTCAGAAAAAGGTAGAGATGGTTCAGAAAGGTATGTTTCCTGAATTCAACATTGATAATGATTGATTTTTGAGATTTGGGAAGAGATTGTGTGTGCCTTGTGATTCACAGTTCAATAGAGAGTTGTTATGTGAAGCTCATAGTTCTCCGTTTTCAGTTCATCCTAGCAGTACTAATATGTACAGAGATCTACGGGAGTATTACTGGTGGGATGGAATGAAAAGAGATATTGCTAATTTTACTGTGAAGTGTTTGACTTGTCAACAGGTTAAAGCAGAGCGACAGTTTCTGAAAGGGATGCTTCAGCCTTTACCAGTGCCAGAGTGGAAATGGGAGAATATATCGATTTACTTTGTTGTGGGATTTTCAAAGACCCCTCGAGGTAATAATGCAATCTGGGTTATTGTTGATCGCTTGACTAAATCTGCTCATTTCCTTGCTATACGAGATACATTTTCCCTAGATCAACTTTCCCATTTGTATATTAAGGAGATAGTCAGGTTTCATGGAGTTCCCCTCTCCATTGTATCTGACCGTGATCCCAGGTTCACTTCTAACTTTTGGAAAAGCCTTTAGAAGTCATTGGGTACTGAATTAAATTTTAGTAAAACTTTTCATCCTCAATCAGATGGGCAGTCGGAACGAAAAATTCAGACCTTGGAGGATAGGCTACAAGATTGTTCGATGGACTATCAGGGATGTTGGGACCAACATCTTTCTTTGGTTGAGTTTTCATAGAATAATAGTTTTCATTCCAGTATACAGATGGCACCATTTCAGGCATTATTTGGGAAGCAGTGTCGAACTCCATCTTTTTGTGATGAAGTGGGTGAAAGAAAGATGATGGGACCAGAATTGGTAGAAGAGTTGGCAGAAAATGTTCAGCTGATACAAAAACACATGATAATAGCTCAGAGCAGGCAGAAGAGTTATGCGGACAACAGGAGGAAGGATCTATCTTTTGAGGTAGGTGATCATGTTTTTCTCAAATTCTCACCATGGAAAAGTGTGATCCGATTTGGTATGAAAGGAAAGCTGTGTCCAAGGTTCATTGGACCATATGAAATTCTGGAGAGAGTTGGATCAGTTGCATACCGGGAGGCTTTACCTCCAAGTTTATCTCAGGTACACAATGTTTTTCACGTTTTGATGTTGAGAATGTATATGCCAGATCCATCTCATGTTTTGAGTCCAGAGGTAGTTCAGCTGGAAGAGAACCAATCTTATGAGGAAAAAACGGTCCAGATTCTTGACCACAGGGAGCAAGTGTTACGGAATAAGGTGATTAATCCAGTAATGGTTTTTTGGAAAAACCACATGATGGAAGAGGCAACATGGGAATCTGAAAATGCAATGAGGGATAAGTACCCCCATTTATTCGATATGTAAATAAATTGTGGGGACGCAATTTTCTAATGGGGGGAAGGATGTAACATCCCAACTAAGTAATGAATAATAGATATTTTTATCTATGTCTATTAATGAATTAGATAGTGTTTTAGAGGCTTAAAATGAAAATAAATCCAATCTTAAGCATGGAATACACAAATATTTTTAAAAGATTGTTTTATTGTCTTTTGATGGAAAACCATTTTTAAATATATCTTTTGATAATTTTATAATCTATGTTTGTCAAAATAAACTTATTCTTTATGATTGGGACATCAAAATATACTTTGTGTGAATTTTTGGTATTTTTCTGACAATGTTCATTTTTTAATGAATAGTGAAAAATACTGCATTTTACATCAAAACAGTTTTTTAATCTAATTTATTTATATGATTATATTATCTTTTGAATTGGTTTCAAAGTGAAATTAGAATATATTTTTACCATTTAATCCAATGGTGGTCATTAGGATTAATTTCACTTTGGAATTGGGCATAAACTAATGACAAACTTTTCATAGATATTGTTTCAAAAAAACCCGCTATTTGTTTTGACAACGGGGATTATTTTTAAATCAATTATTGAAATTTATGTGTTTGTAATTTGGTAAAATGGATTAAATATTTTTAATCAGAATTTCAAAATTATGTAATCAAGACTCTTTTGTTTTTGGACATTATCAATAGTAACGACGGTAATTATCTTTAATTATCATGATTAATGAGTAATCTGGTAGTTAAGGATAATAAAATAATATCATAATAAAAAAATGACACCAAAATGTGTCTTAATTCTACTGGTTGTCTCATGGCAGACCATTGGATGTTTTTTTCCAAACTTGGGGACCCCATGGAATCACTTTTGTGGAAAGTGACTTGTTACCTTTTTATTTGTTTTTAAAGAAAGTAAATATAACAAGAATGTATCACCTGATTAAAACATTTTTAATTTTGTCAACATAGATGATATTGTAGACTAAAAATATTCATTGGAAATCTAAAAATAATAACTACATCATGTTATTTTTTTCATAATTTTTAGACTTTAAATAAATTAAATTATTTATGACATCATGATGATGCAACGATTACCTCATTAATAAAGGATTTAAATAAAATGAAATGATAATTTAAAATATATGACCTACACATGTCCAAATCCTATTGTATGGGTGGATTTCGAACCCTTATCATCTTACCCTAGAATTATATTTATGTGGGACCTTTTGAATCTGAAACTCATTTTAAAATAAAGTAACATTTCTCTAATTTCCAAGAGTGCCCCTCCTCTCCTCTTATAAAAGGCCCCCAACTCTACCTCCTTACCCACACTTCCAAAGCCTTTGGCTAAGCCAACACCTTCCTATTTTGTCTCTCCACTTCCCTATCTTACTCCTTGAAGCCTCACTTTGGGAAGAAGTCTTCCCAAGGAAGCCTTTGAGCTCAAACCAAAGGGAGTTACCCGATTTTATGGTAATGTCTTTACTTTAGTCCTTTTGTTTTATTTTGATTCTCCAACCCCATAACTCTTTTTATTCAGTTCATTTGTAACAACTTCAGTATCTTCAATATACTAGGATGTTGTTATAAGAAGTATTCGAGCTGCACATACACACACCTACATCTAATGGTTAAATAACATACTATTTCTGTGGATGGTGAATTTATGCATCCCGAAACTATGATTGATCAACATTCTTTTAACACCTTCAAAGGTGGCCATTAAGATGACACTATATTTATATATGATATATGATATGTTTATGTTTTCCTTATGATTATTTATTTTTCATTTTGGTCATACCTTTATGGTTTCCATTATGGGTAAACATGATATCTTCATTTAAGGAAGTGCGGACTACCGCCCCCTCAAAGTGATTTGATTCGTTAATACCATATGTGGGACGTATAAAGGATGGAGTTATGATATTATATATGATATTAAACTGGAATTATAATATACATTTATATCATTATGATTCCATTCTATAAAAATATGAAATAGAAATGAAAGTAGCGTTCACGCGTACGTACAGCTTACCGTCTCAATGAATGGTGCATTTCATTTCTTACCTCTAAATGATTATTTAATATTATAAATGCATGAATTTAGTGGATATATATGACATATATGATATCTAATTCATGAATACCATTCTGGATATAATGGATACATGAACAACTTGTAATTATAAAGGGTTTTTTTTTACTCAAGTACCAATGATCGTTAAAACGACCGTTATTAACCTAAATAATTACGTAGTGTTCATGACATGGAAATAAGTGATATAAAATGAATAATGAACTTGAAAAAGGTTCTTAAACAAGTATAAATTAACTCAAGTTTATTATTCAAGAGATTAAAGAAAGATCGAGACATGTCGGACCCGAGGTATGGGACTTCGTCTCAATCTCCTTTCATTGAGGCATATTTTGTTTTATACACAAACTTCTTTTATACGGTGTATAAACCCATTTGACTTTTATGTTTATTCAAAAGGAATATTTTTTATACGAAGCGTTTACTAAACGACAAAAGGGAATGTTTTTGTCGTATGTATGCGGCGACAATGACTTCTCCGCCGCCGTGACCATTATTTGAGTTTCGACTTCCTCTACAAGCCATACATTTTTTTAATAGAAAAATAAATACCATGTTTTACATTTCTTTAATTTTGGTATTGAAAATGGTTTACATAATGTTTTTATATCAATGTGTTGTATTGATTTCTTGTGATTGAAAGGTGTAAATGTTATGTTTCCTTTATGTATGTTTTATGTGATATGATTATGTTGAGGATCTTGGGAATTATTATGAAGATGGGTGGTTTCGTGATAAACTAAGGGCGGGTGAGCCCGATATAGCTCTCCAATGAATTGGGTAATGTGAAGGAGTGAAACTTTAAGGTTTCTCCGAAGAGATTTAGGGAATATACAGTGATGGGTATTCCAAATGTAACCAAGAGGGTAACTCCCTACGTAAGAATGTTATGAATGCCTCAAGTTACCTTTATGTCTTATGATTTCCATGATATATTCATGATTTTATGAGGTATGTTAAAGTGATTATGTTTTATGGGTAAAGTATGATTTCATTCTTATGTATATATGTACCCATGTTTCCTTTCTATATTTTTATATCCCTTATTGAGCATTTTATGCTCATCCCAAGTTTTTGAAATGTTTTTCACAGGTCAAGGGAAAGGTACATGATATGATGATAGTGTCAAGGAAGTGTCAAGAATGAATCCATGTTTTATTTTAAATATGCTTCCATTGATGGAAAAAATGAATACTATCTTTATGTAACCACTTTGTTTATATGTGGAATGTAATGACTGTTTTATGATCTAATTCTCTAAAACTCTAAACCCGAAAAGATCCTCAATGTGTTATCTTGTAATAACTCAAGATTAAGTAAGGTTTAAGGCTGGGGCCTTATAATATAAGAATAATTAAGAATTTAATTTGGATTAATAGAGTAAATGAGCAACCTGGAAGAAAATTGAAGTTCGAGTAGAAAACCCTTTCCTTATGTCTGAAGGTGTTCCTCACTTGAACATAATTACCTAAATAATAAAATTTATTATAATATATTATTTATATGATAACCTCATCTATATATATTTGATTTATTATAACCTTATTATGTTTATTCATTGACTTCTAATGGGCTAATATATTCAATGACATTGTTTGGGAGCGTTTTCTTCTTTGGTTTTCAGGATCGGTTTACTTATATTTATGTATGTATAAATATGTAGAATAATAATGGTTGTACACAATATAACTATTATTTTATTAGTAAACAAACATAAGATTACATGGTTATAATATTTACTTGTTTTTAGTGTCAAGATGAATCATTAAATAAAAATATGAGGACAATTGTTGGGGTTAATTGGCGGGGTTTTTCACAATGAAGCCATTTTGATTTATAAAATATTATCATGTCTAAAAAAGGATTCCAGAACCTTAAATAATTTATAATTAATATATTATTGTCTTTTCAACAATAAAAATTGTTTCATGACCAGAATTGAATATGAATGTATAGATTGAAAACGCGTCATCCTTGAATGTGATAACTTTACTCATATAAGATTGTGTACTCATTTATAGTATTAAAGAAGTGGAAATGAGAGATGATGAAGAATTATTACAATATCATAAAACAATTCAAGTACATGTAAGGTACCAAAGTTATCATAACATTTTTATGAAAGGGTGTGATGATAGAAAAATAAAATAAAGGGATTTGAAATAAATTAAACGAGACGAGTAATTTACCTCTTGATTTTATCTTCCTAGAGAGCCACAATAGGGTAACACTTTTTGTCTTTTTATTAGACCAAGGGCTGATGGACGTGGGGGAGGATCCAAGGAGGATATTTAGGAAGACTTTCGACATGTTTAAATGATTTATAGGATTGACAAGAAGAGGGAGCGAGGTAGGGTTTTATATAGCGGAGAAGAGGAGTGATATTTGATTATCTTATGAATTATTTTATTATTTTTCCCAAGAAAAGAAATAGTATTGGGTCTAGTGACCAAGAATAGAAATATGTTCTTGTGATTATAAAACAATTTCCACATACATTATCCATGACTCATTCATGATGTATAAATTCACTTAATTAGCATTTTCTATAAATTATCACAAATTCCAAGTATTTCAGAAAAATAAAAAAATTTCAACCTATATATTTTTTAATGTGTAGATTAAAAAAATTAAATACATCTTATAAAAATAATTTTCTAAATAATATTAATTTAATTTTTAAAAAAATTATTATCTCATTGAAAAATACAATTAAAATTTATAAATGATTTAATAATACATTCAAAAATTAACTAAGGTATTATTAAATTATAATAAAAGTATAGAAAAAAAATATTAATTTAGGAATAAATTTTATTAAAATATATATTCTTTTAAATTAAATTTTTTAATTTAAAATTAAAATTAAATATATAATACTCACAAACAAACTAACAAAAAATGATTAATTATTAAAATACTCTATTTCATTTATTAGGTGTCTAAATTTTATTTATACATTCATGGGTGAGTTTATTATTGAAAAGGGTCATATTACTATTAATAATGTTATGATACTATTAATAAAGGACATGTTACTATTCAAAATAATGTATTTTGATCTTATAAGAGTCTAAATATCTGTCTAAATGGAACCGTGTATGTCTGTTTTTCAAAATTGAAATCATAGGGGTGATAAAATTATGTTAACTGGCAGGGTTATTAAAAAGTAGTTTTTTTTAGAGACTATTTGTTTCATGCATTAAATATTATCTTTATTTTTGAAAACCGTGAGGTATTACATTCTCCCCTCACAAAAATTTCACCATCAAAATTCAGAGAATGTTACCGCATAAAAAAATTTGGTAGGTCATCATCATAATATCCTCAGGCTCCCATGTTTCCTCTTCAATGTTATGCTTTTTCCAAAGTATCATTACTAGTCGATTTATCTGATTCCTCAAAAAATGTTCTTTAGTGTCCATAATCTGGATAAGATCTTCAAGATATGATAGGTCAGGTTCCAATTCTATTTCTTCAGATGTGGGGACATGTGTTGGGTCTGGCATGTAATTTTTAAATAGTAAGATATCTTAAAAAATTTGTACGTTAAATAGTCAGGGAAGAATAGCCAAATGATATGAAACAGCTCCAATTATATCTAGGATTTCAAAAGGTCCAATGTAAATAGGTCTCATTTTCCTTTTCTTCCCAAATCATATAACACACTTCCATAGAGATACCTTCAAGAAAAAATGATCTTCTATATCAAATTGTGAATCCTTCGTTTAATTATCAGCATAACTATTTTTCCGGATTTGAGATTCTTTCATGTGGGTTCTAATTGTCTTTACATTTTCTATTGTTTTCCCCCACAATATCTAGGTGAGAAGTTTACATTTTCCATGATCATCCCAATAAGTACCAGTAGGTGTATGACATCTCTTTTCATTAAATGATTCATATGGTTCTATTTGAATAAATTAAGGGAAACTATTATTGAAGAAAACTCCTCTAAGGTAAATATTGACCCAACATACCTTCAAAGTCAAGTGAACATGATCTCAACATGTCCTCTAAGGATTGGATCTTCCCCTCTGATTCCCCGTTAGTTTGATGTTGATAAGGAGTACTCAAATGAATCTCAACATCCAAAGCCTTCTGGTGACTTTTTCTTGAATTTTGATGTAAATCATGGATCATGATTAAACACAACTGAGAGAGGTGCTCCATGAATTCCCACGGAATCATTGATATAGGGTTGCATAAGGTGATCTTGTAGAAAATCCTCCATTATAGAGAGGAAAAGTCAAGATTTCGTAGGTCGGTCAATAATTACCCAAATCACATAATTCATCATTAGATTATTTGGTAGTCCAGTGATAAAATACAAGGTGATGTCAACCCATTTCACTAGAGGAATAGGTAGAGTATTCATGACTCCTCTAGTATATTGTCGTTTAACCTTCACTTGTTTACATATTATACATCTTGATACATAATCAACAATTTTCCACATCATGTTGTCCCACTAGAAGTCATCCTTAAAATCTATATATATTGTAGTGCAACAAGAGTGTATAAAGAAACATGAGCCCTAATCATCATCCAATAACTCCATTTTCATCTTCGGTAAAGATGGAACACGTAGCATATTCCCAAATTTCATAATTAGATCATTATAAATTAATTCATCCTACATCCCACCATTCACAAATTTTTTTTTAAAGTTTCTCATCATCAGATAGAGAAGTTTTAATACATTCAAACATAGATGGTATGGAAGGAAAATAAAAAATAATTGAGGTTTCACCTCCTTGGATAATTCCCATATAAATCATTTGATGATCCCTAAAAGAAGGATCCATTTGAATCCTCATTTTTTTTCGACTGTGATCCTTCCTACTCAATTCATCCGCTACCTTAATCTTCTTTCCTGGGTGGTTGTGTATGGAAAAATCATAATCGTTGAGTAGTTCAATCAATTACCATTGCTTTATATTTATTTATTTCTATGAGAAAATATATTTCAACCTTTTATGATTTGTATATATCTCACATATTTACTATAGAGATAATGTTGTCATATCATCAGATTAATGATTACAGATGCTAACTCAATATCTTGAGTAGCATAGTTTTTTTGAAGAATATTTAACTTTCATGATGCCTAGGAAATAACTATATCATTATTCATAGGGACACAACCAGGTCCTTTTTGATGCATCACTATTGATCCAAAATCCACCATTCCCCTATTGAAGAGTCATGATCAGAGCATTCACTAATCTTCCATTAAATTATTCAAAACTTACTCTAATTCTTTTGTCCATAAAAACCTACCCCTTTACGTGTATGATTGGTCATTGTGACGGATAAATGGGATATGTGATGAAGGAAATGTGGATAATAATATACTAATCCAATAAAACTATGCACCTCAATTATATTACATGGATTATGCCATTCCCACATAGCTTGGTCATCTTTGTATCAATAAATATTCCATCCTAACAGATAATGTGGTTATGAATGGAAACTGATTGAATCCAAAATTCAAACTTGTTAACCATCCCATATAATTCATTTATTTTATGAGCATTTAGAATAGTGAAAAAATGATTTTCATGATTTTCATTGATTTTTTAGTATTCTAATATATCTTCAATAAATACCACCACATATTCTTAAATATATTCCATGAAAACACTATTCCTTAGATCCATGAAAATAGAGGGTAAATTAGTCTGTACAAAATGAATTCCTATAAACTCGTCATGTCTATAGTTGGATTCAAATGTTTTCTATGGAATATATTTCATCTACACTCGCAACAGATGATATCCTGATTGAAGGTCAATCTTTGAAAAATGTTTAGCTCTATAAAGTTGATCAAATAAGTCATCAATGAAATTTAGGTGATATATGTTCATTATTTTTTTAGCATTAATCTCACTATATTCAATGCACACCCCATAGATACATCATTCTTCTTAACAAAAAAATGGTGTTCCCCGGGTAGAAACACCAAGTAAAATTAATCATTTATCACTTAATGAATTTATTTGTTTCTTTTTTTTATACTAATTCTAAAATGGCCACATTATAAGTAGTCTTGGATATATTACTTTAACTAGGAATTAAATCAATAAGGAATTCAACTTCTAGATCTAGAGGATGTCTAGGTAAATATTCTTGAAATACATCGATATATTTTGGCCCAATATATAAATCCTCAGTTTGAATTTTTCTTTCCACTCCCACATATATTGCATTCTAATCCACTCTAATAATGAATTCAGTAGGGCTAAAGGGGTTGGATCTAGATAGGATCTAGATGATGATGTTTCTTCTCTAATTATATAGTATTATATATCATTCTAAACAATTGTATCATACTTCTTCTTAAAATAGATTTTCATATAAGGTTTCCAATGCCAATCCATACTGAGGATTATGTCAAAATAAATCATGGGTATGATAATAGAATTAACAGGTAAATCACATTTATATGACATAATGGGAACTTCCGGAATTTTAATTATTTCAACAATACTTCCCTTATGTGTATTGACGGACAACTCCCTTACTAAATAAAATTGGAAATATATAATTTTCTTTTCAAAATTGGAAGATATGAAAGAATTAGATGATTCAAAATAAAATAAATCATTGGCTATGTTTGAGTAAAAAATTAATTTACCTATAACCATGTCATTAAGAACTTCAATATTAGCTGTTGTGATTGCATAAGCATGTCTTTTCTCTATTGTCCTTTTCTAGGGAATGTTTCCTTGATGATTTCGAAAATAATTTTCATAGTTTCCCATATAACTACAATTATATAATTTAAAATTAATATATTATTTCTTCCCCTTTCAATCACCATAATGATGGCGTTTATGTCCACACATGTAGCACACCCCTGTTCCTTTTATGCAGGCACCATAGTGTTTCCTTACACAATTATCACAGGGTGGAACGTTAACCCTTTAATTCTTCTTCATTTCCTCATTTCCTTTTCCAGATTTTACTACAAACCACTTCTTCACGTTCTATCCATTAATGTCATAAGACATAAATAACACTTTTTTCCAATTAGCACATGCGAATATATCTTCATATGATGAGAATGTTTGGAAGACCAGTTCTTGTTGGAGGAATGGTTTTAGGCCATCAATGAATTGGTCAATATTTCTTCTTGGATTACATATTTAGTCCACAACATGCCTTCTTAACCTTGTTAATATATCATTACACTTTTCTAAATTCTCATATTCCTTTTGCCTCAAATTTAGATATTGTTATTCCATATCCTCTCTTTGTTCATAAGGAAAGTATTTATCAAAGGAAATTTATTTAAATTAACTCTATTCCATGTTTTATATTTCATCCTCCTACTTTATGTTTTTAATTAGTGACCCCCAATGATCAGAATATCCTGACAGATGATAAACATCCATGATAACCATCACCCTTTTTTTACTTCCCAAGGTGAGAAATATCTCCTCTAAGTAACCTATCCATTATAATGCTTGGAATGGTTTTTTAGTCCCATTAAATGATGGGGGTTGTTGTCTCATAATTTGACCTAACATAGATTCTCCAAGATGGGGATCTAGATGCTCTATATGGGTAAGGCTATTGTTCATAACCTCAGTATGTTGTCCTACTATTGTAAAAAGTTTCTCTGCACCAATCATATCTCCAGATCCAAAATCATTATCTTATAGAGGTGGGAAATCTCTAAATGGTATATGCATGTTCTTGTGGTTTCCATTTCTTCTACTAGGCTCCATTTCAAAATAATTCCCTACAATAGATTAGGTTATGAATCAAAATGTACTATCTCAACTTAGAAAAATAAATAACATAAATTGAAATCCTATACATGGATAATCCCATAATCATAAAGATGGTTTCTTTGAAGAAATATTTACAAATAAATACTTCATAATGGCTTGTAAATAAAATCTGATTTATCCTTTATATATCCTATCGGAGTGTCAAACCAGGTGCAATGTAAGGCCCGTTGTTGTATACCAGTATATCCCGGGTCAAGCCCGAAACACATTGTGGGATATTTTACTTCTAGGTAAATCTATTCCAGAACCACGTCCATATATAATATCCATACATTGATGTATTTTATAGAACAATTAACATAATATATTCCTAACCAAGATTCTATGATATTATTTTATACTTATCCTCAAAGACTATCTTAGAGTTTTGTTTTGTAATATACATTTTCCAAATATAGTTTCTATGTTTTCTACTAAACATCCTTTGATACCAACTGTAAAGACCCAACCCTAGTTTCTTAGAGCCATTTCCTTATTACGATACATTGGCATGATAACAAGAAAGATGTATCCCAATATAAAAAATAGTTTAGTAGATTCTGAAATCTAGATACATACATAAGTTCAAAATTAAAACTTCAAATGGAAAAAACATAAAACTTCTATTGGGAACTCCCACCACACTAAGATTATTCCTGAATGTCAATAATATTATACCTCTTCTTGTCCAAGAAAAAATGAAATATAAAAAGGGGTGAGATCAGATGCTCTGTAAAAGTAAAAAATATAGTGCAATAGATCATAATCATAAATATTAGGCATGGTGAATAATTAAAATCACATTCCATTAAAAAACTAATAAAATCGAACACATTATGGAAGAAATATTAGAAGAGTAAACATTTCCATAATAAACATAATCATGGGTATTATACTGGTTGAATAACCACATAAAATATGAATTTCTAGCTTTATAATATTGTAAATTCATATTTTGGACATAATGAGACAAACCGTCAATTCATATTCCAAGAAATCTAAAAATGATTATGAACACAGCCAAAAACATATCCAAAAATGGGAAGGTCTCAGCCGAGTCCATATCTATTAATCTCATGAGACCAACTGATGCATCAAGTGTATTTAGAGGACCCCATCCATCCCATACTATGTTAAATGAATTACATAAATGAATGTGGATAAACATAAATAACATATACATTTATACGGAATCAATCATATTAAATGTAAACAACATTCCCCGAACATTTAGCATAAACACCAACCATTAGAAGTAAATTGGTGAATGGTTTTAAGATAAGACTTCTATATTGAAACTAATCATAAACCATTCAATTAAATATGGTATATGATAACATAAAATATTAATCCTAATAAAAAATAAGAATCAACATGAGTGTCGAAAGAGATGAAGATACACTTATAAAATCATTGAGTAATTCTATAGATAAATAGTTTTTACTTTGAAAAGGAGTATTTTGGAAAATTATTTTTATAAATCCAGAAATGATGTAAGATATTATTTTCAAAATAAGATGATTTATTTTTGAAATATTATGGTTCCTAAAAAAATATTATAATGTTCCCTTGAAAATAGGTATGAATTTGAGAAACTCCCTTGAATCGAGCATGCATTTTGATATAAATATGAAATATCCTTTTAAATCATGTAACTCTCATTTAATAACAAAGGATTATGGATTGTACAGAAACATTGAAAATTCATACTGAATTTATGAGGTGTACATAAGAATAAATATGAATCAAGTTGGGATAAATATAGACAATGAGTATCCAGAAATCAAATGGGGGTTTTGGTAGGAAACCGTTACATTAAGTATAAATGTGTTACTCACTTGATCATATTGAGATGAATAATAAAATTTTGGTTCTTAAATTTATAATTCATGAACCTCATAACTATGTAATTTATTTATTATAAACTTATTAGGTTCAATCATAGACTTTTGATGGGTTAAGAGATTCAATTTAATTGTTTGGGATGGTTTTCTTATTTAGGTTTTCATGATCGATTTACTTATATTATTTAATGGATAAACATGTAGAATTAGAATGGTTTTCCAGAATTGAAATTGTATTTTATTAGTAAAAAACAATAAATTAAATTGTTATAAAATTTATTTTGGTATATCGATTGAAGATGAATCATTATATAAAACATTAATGAAAATTGTTTTGGTTAATTAGCAGTTTTTGTACACAACGAAATAATTTTGATTTATAAATCAATATCATGTGTAAAAAAGTATTAGAGAACCATAACATAGTTATAAATCATATATTATTGTCTTTTTCGACCATAAAAATTGTTTCATGACCAGAATTGAAGATGGAAATAGGAACTGAAAACCTGTTGTCCTTCAATGTGATAAATTGGCACATATTAGATGGAGATTAATTATTTCATTTAAAAAGATAGTAAATTTTGGGTACTAGAGTTTTCATAATTTTTGTATGAAGGGTTTTGAGGAAAGAACAATTAAAATAAAGGGACTTAAAATAAAAGAAATGATAGAGGAATTTAACTCATGATGTTATATTCCTTGAGAGCATCTTTAGAGTAACGGTATTACCATTTTTTATGACAAAAAGGGATTATTTACTCATGGGAGCTTGATTGAATATTTTTGAAGAATTTATACATGGTGAAATGATTGAGATTACTGAAGAGGAGAGGGAGTGGGGGATGAGGGGTTATAGTGGAGGAGATGAGTAATTTTTGATTAACTTATTCATTATATTATTATTCTTTCGACGACAAGAATGAATATTGACTTTTGTGACCTGTAATAGTAATACGTTAATGTGATTTTGAACCAATGTCCATTTACAACAACCCTGACACAAGCATGAATAAAAAATTCGCTTAATTAGCATTCTTTGTAAATTATCAAGTTTCAATATTCACAAAAAATTTGCGTATTTCAGAAAAATCCCAATAATTGAACCTATCCATTTTTAAATTTTAATAATTAAAAAAGGAACTCCATTTTGTCAAAAAATGGGTCTATATAAGATGAATTTATATTTTAAATAAAATCATTATTTACCTAAGAAATATTGATTTAAATTTAAAACTGATTCTATAGTACCTTCAAAAATTCAATAAGGTCTTATTAAATATATGTAAAATTATATAATAACCAAATTTTATTTTGGAATAAATTTTATGAAAATGAATTTTCTTTTATATAAATTTGTTAATTTAAAATTATAATTAAATATTTATTTCTCTCAAAAATACGATCAGTTATTTATTAATTTCAAAAATAATCTATACCATTTACAAGGTGCCTAAATTTTATTTTTACTTTATGGGTGTTGTTATTATTCATAAATTCTATATTACTATTCATAAGGGTGAGTTAATATTCATAAGGGTCAAGTTACTATTCACCAAAAAATGAATGTTGATCTTTTTGGACTCTAAATATCTTAATTAATGCAATAGTTTATGCAAATTTTTTGAAACTAAAATCAGAGAGGTGGTAAAATTATGTTTACTAGATAATTTGTAACAAAGTGATGTTTTTTAGAGACTTAGTGTTTCATTAATTAAATATTACATTAATTTGGAATAACAGTAGGGTTTTACCGAACTGATCATCCCTCCCTTCACATAATCATGGAATGGTTCTATTATATAGATAATGGGGAAGGAAGGCATCATAAAAGAGGGGAGAGGTCAAAGGATACCATCCCATCTCTTACACAGTGGCCAAGAGTTAGAGAGGATAATGATTGAAACCACTTTGAAGAAATTCTAGGGGATTACTTCAGGGTGGATTTCCTTGGTCTAGTTGGGCTATATTACATAAAATGATTCCCTAATACTGGTAGGGGTTTATTCCTAAGTAGAATTCCCATTTAAGGTTCGGTTGAGGCTTAATCTTAAGGAGGATTTTGACTTTAGGTTTTGTTGGGATTACTCCTAAGTATGATTAGAATTTGAGGATTGTTTGGGACTTCCTCTTAAAGAGGATTCCCATTTGAGGTTTGGTTCGGTCTTAATCCTAAGGAGGAATCCCATTTGTTGTTTGGTTGGGGCATACTCCAAATGAGGATACCCATGATAAAGTTGGGGCGCATCAATAAAGAGGAATCTCTTTGGATGTTTGGTTGGGGCTTACTCCAATAGAGGATGCAAAATTGATTCTACCTGGTAATGGAGTCAGGTGATGAATTTTGAAGAGTTTATTGTGTTTATCCATTCATGGTTATCATATAATCCTAGATGAGAATATAAAATTGTACCATGGGAAGGGAAATAAGAGGAGATTTAAAACTCAAGGATCTTCAGGTTGTGTGGAGGAGTATCTAGAATAATTATATTATTGGGGTGGATTTGAAGGATGTATAATCCAGATACCAAAATTTTCATTGACCAGGTCCAAACAGTTCATTGTGATTCTCCCCATTTTCATGGGTTCTGTGATGGTAGGAAAGTTACCAATTGGATTGCATATGTTGGCCTCCAAGTTGTGGGTCAGCCTAGTGGGTCACAATAGAGGGTCTCTCCTGGTAGATCGTGTGGTGGGTTACCTAGGTCAGTCGTGCTGGTGGGTCTCCTAGGTGGTTCACGTAGGTGGGTCACCCCGGTGGGTCGCACAGGTGTTGGTCACCTAGATATGGGTCACCAATGTTCTATGTGGGGGGGGGGGGGCTCTCTCTATTGAGGTAGGGCCATGGATTGTATCCTGAGTGATGATAGACTAATTGGGTGAGAGAGTAATGTGGAAATATCTCTCTCTAATATTTATTGTTCGAGAGTTTGGTCATTAACTAAAAATTTGAGATGTTGGGGTCTATTTATAGACCATTTAGTGGGCTGGTCTGAATGGGATTTTGCAGATAGACCTTCTTAGATAGGCTGCATGATTGGACCTATGTGAGTGCACCTATAGAGATGGCCTATTCAAGTGGACCAACGCAGATGGACTATGTGGTGACACAATTCCATTGAAAATTTTTTCTAACTTTTAAGAGCCATAATTATTGATTTTTGAGTCTGTTTGTGCTCCACTACCAGCCAAATTGAATATCTCAAATAGATATATTCTTATTGATATATCGTAAAATGAAAATTTTCTCTAATGAAATGAATAAATTGAATATAATGTGTCGACGCAATTTTTCAACTATCTTGGTAATCAACACCCTACTCATAGACGGTGGATATTTTTGATTATCCTTCTTTGTGGATAATTGTTTTGGAACATTTAAATATTACCAGAATATTCTTCCGTCTTAGAGAATCACCTCTACATAGAATAAAAAAAAATCTTAACAAGGATCAAATGATGAAATCTATGGAAAAGTGCATGAAATGAATTTTTCGATGTCAAAAAACATGTATATATGATTTCATTATGAGATGGGTGGGACCTACATATCCATAAAATGAATTAGGTAAATATTTATATCTTCTCCCATAGACATAAAGAACATTTTCTTCTAATGTGGTCTTGGAAGGGAACCTTAACTATTAATATGGTTATGGGAGTGAACCACAACATCAAAGATGGTTATGGGAGTGGGCCATGACTACCATGATGGTTTGTAGAGTGATCCCATGCTACTAATATGGCCTTGGTAGTGAGGGCTTTACTACTGTGGAAATAATTTTTTTATTCTTATGTGTCTACCAAAGTTCTATGTCTTATTCCTATGTTATTATTTCAAGGATTGTTTTCTTTATTTAGTTATGATTCATGTCTTATGACATTAATATATTTATTTCATGATTCATAATAACTTTCATTGATTCATAGGGTATGATCTTCTATTTTTACAATCACATTATCAAATGATTATGTTTACATGTCTCCATTATTTACCCTTACTGAGAATCTGCTCTGAACAGTTTTTATGATTGACTTCCCCCAGGTTATGAAGGTATGTATAATATTTGTTGTGTCTATAAAAGATTATAGATAATAAGATCCTACTAGGATATAATTTAGATCAATTGTATACTAGTGTTTTTGATTCCATGTTTCCAAAGGCACTAAACTAATACAGTCTTTGGGAATGTGTTTGTGTAATTTATAAAATGTTTTGTAAAAGTGATCTAATATGTCTAAATGAAAATTATGGGTTTTAATAATTAAAATTATTTTTGTATTTCATATAAAACATTTTATTACATAAAATTTGTTAGACTTCTAGGATACACTTACATGATAATAAAATCATAAATTTTTTTTATTTTCCTAAAAACCATATTTAAAAAAATATTTGGAAAAAACCCAATAGTTTTGTCTTAATGAAATACTATTATTCTAAATACATTATCTTTTCAATCTTACCAAATTAAAATTTTGGAATTTAAAATTTCAATTTCTTTATAAAATCATAAAATATAATAAATAATTATATAAAATTATATTTTAAGATATTAACAGTTATTATTCATATTTTATAAAATTTACCTAATAAATTGGTGCCAAATAATTTACTAATATCATAAATAATTTTTGATCACTAATCACAAATTTATTTATATTTAAATACACATCTCATAAAAATAAAAAATTTAGAAGATTACATTTTTAAACAATAAATGATATTACTAGTCATTTTAGGTAAATTAATTCAATTTAATTTACATTAAAAGAAGACATTATTTTCATTGTACATATATTTCATAAATTTTTTAAACATATTCATTCCTTCCAAAATGAATCTATTTGTTTTAATGTTCATACATATGTATTTACGTTTTATCTTAATATATCTCTGTATTCTTTATGTTCAGTGTTCATTGTGAAGAATGTTATCAAATGCATTGAATAATTAAATATTAACCATAAATTAGGATATCTCGATGTTACACCACACACCAAAAATTAACATAACCATCCATAATTAAGAACAATAGGATTCTAAAAACTGTATCCAAGAATATGAACAGGATAAATGCTTCTACTCAATTAGGATTACCAAACGAGAACCACCACCTCCAAAAGATTTTGAATTGATCAAGGGATGATAAAAAAATATAAATACAATTTTTTATACAGAGATAAATCAATACATACATATTAGATCACAGATTTATTCGTAGATCTATTCTTGATAGCCTAGATCTATTATTTATTTTAGTAAGAGTGGAGGTTATCAATACCAAATGTGAATGATTAGGGATGAATGAATTATTTATACGAATTATCCTGATCCAAATCTTCTATATCAACCTTGAATTTCGTTGGGATGGTGATTAATCACTATTACGAGTCCCTAGAGTTCCAAGTTATCAAATACCTAGATATATAAGTAATAATTATGTGTATTGGAGAGTTTTCTAGTTAAAAACACAATTTTGGGATTGACTAAATTTTTCTGAATTGTTTGGTAACATGATTTACCAGATAATTCACCCACCATGATAGGATATTATCCTCTTCATGTAACCCACATGGTTTGACTGCATGGATTGGTATATATTGGTCTAACCATTCTTTTACATATATCTCAAATCAAATGGTTTTCCTATGAATATCTCATGGTTTTCTCTAATAGTATGAAAATAATGAACCATAGATTTTCCCTTAGTAAAATTTCTCATGGCATCCTAGAGATAGAGGATTATTGGAGTCTTAATGTAAACACTCTTGAGATGAATCCTCTAAATAAACCATTATAGTAGATCATTGGGAGTGAAATAAACAAGAATAGTCAATAGATTTCTCTGGTTTGAGAGATCTAGGTGTAGGGGATGTTAAATGGTTCTATGGGGGTTTCTAGTTAATCCCCCATTTTTTCATTAATTCAAATTCCAAACCTGATTTGGTCAGATGGTTAACCAAACTAAGAACCGAACATGATTGTATCTCTTCCTCTTCAAGGAACAATAAAAATTTGTACCCATGTTTTTTTAAACTAAATGTTTTCCATTTTTTCACTACATTAACAAATAAAACATTTTCCAAGTGAAGATCACATTATTATATCAAATTATGGACCAACCATCCACCATCTACTACCACTCACCCACAAGGCACATTGTTTCCTTGAAAGAGCTACACAATTTTCCCAAACTTTTCTAAAATATTTAACCCCCATAAATCTCCTAGAATACTCTAAATCAATCCATAATATACTTGGCGCTTCACCAAAGATAAGAATAAGTAAAAAAACATAAGAAAGTGGTGATAACATTTTGTGTTTTACAATAAATGTTCATTCTAGGTAAATCACTCCCACAATGTACTTCTCATCCACAAGAACTGCCTCTAGAGTTATAACACAAACAACATTGTACATTGAGCTCATACAACAAATTCTATCTCCACGTATCCTCTAGGATGAGGCCATGAATCCTCATAACTCATTAAAGTGGTATCAATAACTCTATCAATGCCTTATCACTCTATTCTATGATCTATATCATTAACTCTATAAATGATGCCTTTTCTTCAAACCAAGAATCCTCATTTTCAATCACATGTACTAGATCATGATCATATCTTCAAAGATAAGACATAAGGGACATGTTATGAATAACCTGATTATAGGGAGGATTATACAAATGTTAGGGTGACATTTTAATACAATTTTTTATTTCAATGGGTCTATAAAACTACAGATCCAACTTCCCTATTTCCACTTTCATCGATTCTCCAGCCACGGTGAAACCAATAAGAAAACATGGCCACCCACAACGAACCCCAAAGCTCGTATCATATAGTTCGAACTTGATTTATGAAAACATTGAGCAATAACAAACTATTTTTGAAAAAAACATGACCCGTTTATAGGTCTCATACACTATACATTTTCAATATATAGCTACCTCATCTGCCTCATGCCAACAAAATGGGGAAAATAATGACCTACTATAAAGATCCTCATATTATGTCATTTTAATTTATTACAATAAAATATTACTATACAAAAATTATTCCAAGACCATATAAACATCCCATGATCCACCATACGCTATGAAATATTCCCAAAGCCTATCCTCTAGATTTCAGATCATCATCTCTGATATCCCATCAATCTGTAGATTATACAACATTATATTATTCCATTTAGAAGCCATTAGCTTCTACAATACATATCCAAAATATGATATAAAATGAACTTGTTGATAATATACAATGTTCACATGTACCCCATATATCTATAAAATATATCTTATATAAAGCTTCATTAACCCTTAAATTGAATGAGTTTCTAAAATCAGTATGAAATGTTCCACCTACAACCAAAGATCATACAAAACCCACACAACATCTCTACCTAAAGGTGTTTCGCAATCCACTTTAAAATTTTTATTTTCACGAAATCCAAATTCTACGCGGCCATGGAAAGGGGGTGAATTATACCCCCAAATCACAGATGTTAGGCCATAACACTCTTGTCGCTAATACAATAATATTTAAAATAAGGAATAACCCACTCCAAACCTAGACACTAGAACTGTATTTTGATATCGGTATATGTATTCATTGATACTAGGTGTACATACCAATACAATTTCTGAGAGTCTCTCATTATATCCCCTCTCAAGTAATCAGGAACTGAAACAATCATATGTAAATATATCACATCCTTTATTATTAAATACTATCATAAAATTGGTTCATTTCCCCACCACCAATAATCACATAATTATGCACTCTTAGCCTAACTTCTGTCTAGATTTTACATTGTATTCCTTGGAAAATTTGATATCTATGGGAGTTCATATAATCACCCCTTCATCTTAAAATTCACCCTAAAAACATTTATCCAAAATCCCATCTAGACTCCATTTCTCATGTGAAGGCTTCCCTCCAAGGATAGGAGTTTTCATACTATGAGAATCAGTAAAAACATTACCCATCATGGTAGAAAAATATAACTCAATTTCAAATATCATTTGAAATTTGACAAAATAACTCTATCAAATAATAATATCCCATTACTAGAATATATACTATTTGATCTTATATTTTGTGTAGAAAAAATACCTCTCAAAAAAGGGATAATTTCATTGAAACTACTAGGAATATACCACATCAACTAACTCTAGGTCATGCGTAGGGTAGTTCCACTCATGAGATTGTAGACAAAAATACCTATAGGTTTCTACCTGGTCTATCTAAAACATTATATCTACTGAATAATAACCAAATAGAATCCCAGAAATTATAATATCCAATCCCTAACTCTCATAAGATCAAAATATGATCTATTGGTAATGTTATATTTAGCTCTAGGAATGCCTCTTCCCCTTAATATGTTAACTAAAACATCTCCCCTTCACAGTAATCACAATTATAAAAGTTATTATATTTTATAAATATTTAACGAACCATATATATTAACTGAAAAAAAACAAGAAAATACTTATCTCTAACATGTTCCTTGGATGATCCAAATATACAAATACATATTTTTTCAATAATTCAACATATATTCCAACCATAGAGTTCAGATGACCTATGATATGAAAGACACGAATAAAAATGTGAAACATAAAAATATTAGAATCAACTTGATGTTTCATAAGAGTACTCACAATTATCTCAAGGTTACTAACATGAATCTTCATGGTCTGTGCATATTTCCAGATATAATCAATGAAAATAATAATGAATGAATCAAGATATGGATGAAAAATCATATACATTACAAACATTACCATTACGAGTGAATTTTACAATTGAAAATCCATGAGTAGAAACCCTAAAAAATCCATAAAACCAACTAAAATATATCTTATTAATATTATTGTTTCTGAAAAAAATACTATGGTAGAATGATCGGGTGTTAATTATTGAGAACTAATAGACTAACGTCAATTGATCAAAAAAACATTGATCCTTGGTTATGGATACCTATTCGCCACTATGACATGATTCAACATTAGATACTCTTATAATTGAAGAAATCATTTTTCTATCTCCTTAGAAAACAATACTGGACAATTCCAAAGGGAAGTGATTGGACTAATAATGTTATTTAAACCCAAACCATTGAGTTTCCACTTAATTTACTTCCAATCAGTATGTGAAATGTGATACAAATGGATTCATTCTATTATTCTCATATAATGATTTTGATAATGAATTTAATAGATTTTTTGGAGGAAAAGATATTAAATCATTTGGAATGATAAAATAGATACGGTCTACCACTAGAGGGAAAGACGAGTGAGATACTGCATGATCTACTATAAAAAATACACTCACTACCGAGGAAATAATTGTTCCAATCAAGCTATGGACTGTACCCACTCCACCGACCCATAAATCCACATATCTAAGAATTAAATTATTTTACACTCCATTATTGGTAAACATTACTAACCTATCATAATAGTCAATGTGAACTCATTAACAAGTCAACTTTACCATACTAAAAATAAAATCAATGATGCCAATATCAATGATCATGAAATCCCATAAATATATGTAAGCAAACCCATTATAGGGAACTTTGGATATGTTTGGAGATGTTTTACCTTAATTCATAATGGTTTACCCTTATAATATAATTTAGAAGATAATTTTATAATATATTATAATATAAAAATGATTTTTGAAGATATAAAATAATGGGTATCTTTTACATCAACCATAGTAATCAACACTGAAGAGGTAATCATAACCACACATCGAACCATTATATTCCCCTCTCCAAAATCTCTTTAAACCAATTCCACCAAATTAATCATTCATAAGTTGGATCTATAGGACTACCCCTAAGGGAAATGAATGGGTTAGGTCGCATAATTTTTTATAGTCTGGATCCACTATGGTGGTTTTCTTAAAATATCATGGCCTTCCCTTCATTATTATATTCGTGGTAGAATCAATCAAACGCACTCAATATGGAATGTCATACCATAATATTTAAAAACATTGAGTCTTTCAATGAAATAATTACTATAATTTTCCCATCACCCATAGTTATAACACTGAATAGTACCTCCTCCAATATATGGAGTGGAAGATACCTTAATCTACTTTTATTATCTCTTTATACTATTGAAAGTTTATTTTAGCTTCATATTACCTCTTATATAAAAGAAAAAATAAACTTGTTGAGAGGTCACTCAACACTCAATTGAGATATTATAGAATACCTAATTCATTTCCCACCCCCAGTCCCTTCCCGATTGCCAGGTCCATGCATAGCACCTTATAATACATCATCAGGATGAAACTCCTAACATAGAGCATCATTTTTATATGAATTAATATCTTAGAATTAACGGAATTTTTTTCCTCATTACCTACACATATAGGAGAAATAAAAATAAAACAAACAATATGATTAGAATAATTAGTCACTTACATCATCCCATACTGATGTTTCATAATTCCTTGATCTTGATCAATCATTAATGTATTTGACAAAAAAACCTCAAAGACAATGTTCATAAAGTATAATAAATCATACCCTCATATATCCACTTATTTTATGACACACTTTCATTTCCATGTGGATTATATAAGTATGATTAAAGACTTATTAAGTAGTTTTCCCACAAATTTTCCATTAGATCAATGATTTAGTTGATGATATCGACTCAGTCCTTAGCATCCTAGTGTACAACCAAATATAGAATTATTGGTGATATTGAATATATAAATAATGAGAATAATAAATAATCTCATTTCCAACTCCTCCACATTGAACAATAACTATCTTAATGATTCTTGGATGGAGAGGTTCTACAACCTCACCCATTGGACCGACTATTAGAGTTTTTTAAAATGCATCTTTTTTAATGATTGGAGGTACTATAGGACCTACATCTCATAAATTAGAATCTTGCATCATGACCCTATGTGATATAATAATATGATGTTGAGGTTATATTATCTGAAATGTCAAACAAAAACACAATAATTCCTCAAACAACTCACTTAAGGCAATTACTCAGGTAGTTTATATATAAGCATATATGAAATCTACGAGAAAATTTATCTTATGAGTCTACTTATATACACAAGGAATAACTACTTCAGAACTACCCATGGACTATATCAAGTCTCTATAACACATATTATGGTCACACTTTTATTCATTTATCAAAAAATACCATTCTTATTTAAATTAATTCAAATCCCCGTGCATATACATGTCATAAGAAGAAATTAAAAATTATCAATGACATTTAATTAATTTTATTTTTTATGTATGAAAACGTATTTTATACATGAAATGTGAACCTGCATTCCCAGTAATAATTCCAAAAATAAAATAAATACCACTAAATATAATAGAACAATAATACTCAAAATCTGCAGGAAACTATAATAGTACAACACGTTAAAAATAATCCCAAAATAGATACCTTGGATTCTATTACACAAGTATTAGTCATGATCTTACATTGTTCTCATTCTCATGATACACAAAACCTATATCCTTTATAAGGTTTCTGAAAAATATTGAAAAATAAATATAAGCATACAGAATTTTGTAGAACATTTTAATGCACTGACAATTCCCCAATTATAGTTAGTGTGTTACATACCCTCATTCCAGCATCCCCATATGAAAGCGGATTCCGAATAGTAGTGAGGGACTAAATAAGCCTATTGGGAGTCTATGAACATAGTAAAATTTTCATCAAATCAGAAACAGAGTAAACAAAAGTAGTTAATATTAGAGCTACATAATGAAGGCGAATAATGGTGGGGTATAGTTTCAAGTTACATACATGATAAATAAAACAACCAAAGGACCCCTGATTGTGTATATAAACAAAGTGTAATAAGAAGGAATAAAATTAACAAAACCATATTTCATAATTATCTATATTTCACAAATCCATTTCCACCATCCTCAATGATTAACTTGCTCAACTATATTATTCAAGGCCATTTCCCTTAATTGGATCCCTGAAAAATAAATTAGGTATATTCATATTGATTCATGTACATGGAGTGAGTGCAAAAATAGTAATACACTAGCAAAACATCCTAAAAATAATGTGAATCAAAATAATATATTCTTATTCTATTATATGAAAGTAAATTCATTAATAAATAATAATCTATTGATTTATCATGAAATATCCATGTTGTAATGAACCTCAGCGCTAACTACAGTGGAACCTTACCTAATAGAAAAAATTAGTCAACTATTTAGTACCTCCATCCCACATTTAAGGAACAATTATTTTTCGACCTTCAATGGAATGTCACAAAGTCCTTATTCAAGGATTGATAAAATACCTTACCTTATAGTTCTTCCCTTTCACATGATTGTCTCTACCCCTTGCAAGCCTGAATCATTGGAAGAAAAATCATGTTCATGGATTTTCACATAATCATAATGAATTTAATTTTATAAATCAAAGATTTATTTCAATGGTTTCTGGACATTAAAAAATTAGTTGAATTTGAAAATTCCAAATGCTATCCATAATTAATTGCAAAACCATGGGACACCAATAACTTATTCCTTTTACCCAATTTAAGGATCCAACTATCCAACATAGATCATTCTTGTCATCATGATATTTAAAATAGATTATAACAACCCAATACTTAAATATACGTTATTATATTATTCATATCATAATCTTCTAACAAATATAAACCAAGGATATATATGTATCGTGTATTTGGGAGATTGCATAAATAAATACAACATCATAAATATAAACTCAAAATAATTATTTACAACTCTATATGGTTCTCCTACTTACATTAATACTTTGAAATTTCATGTATATCCTGTGGAAAAATTCTTTAAAGAATTTTTCATCTCAAAAACAAAAAATAGAATAAATAAGAAAAATAAAGAATAACAAGATATTATTGAAGAACAAAGTGTTATCATAAATAAAATAACCACAATAATAAAAACATGGTGTAAGTAAATGATATTATAAAATCACAGAATCATAAATATGTGTAAATATCATAAACAAGATATCATAAGCATATTCCAATAATTAGTCCCTATTAAATTATCATCGTTTTAGAATTATTGATCCCTATTCCATTTCCATATACTATTAATTACTTGATAGTCCATCATCATCATTTGTAAGTGATTAAGCCCTAATAAAACATCAAATGATAAGGAATTATCTTTATGCTATGATATTAATCAATAGATTACTCCCTATGGAATCAAAAAGATTAGGTTTTCCTCATAATAAAATACATTCCTTTTCAAGGGAAATTAACATTACCCAATGAATTAGAGGGCTATGAAAGACTCTCATATCACAAAAAATGATATACTACATCTTAAAATATATATTATTATCTGTTCCAAAAAATTAAAAGAATCATTCATAAATCATAAACATCATAAAACCCATTATAAAAAGGTTGGTTTCACAACCTTGTCACAAGGAATAATCGAAGGTTGTTGCACATCAATTCCCAATAGAAAGAGTATTTAAATATGTTTGGAAATTAATATGTTGAAAAAATAATATTTTTCATAGAGATGCTTAGTATTTTTTTTAAAATAGTTCTTCAAGTAATATAATAAGTAAAAAATAAAAATCACATATTAATAATTTATTTTCTAAAATGATAAATGGAACATTTATAAGAGAAAAATTGAAAATTGTTTTCATTTAAATAAATAATTCACCAAAAATGTATTTTCATGATGAAAATAAGGTTTTTATAATAATATCATGTCTTAAAACATTTTATGCGGTGATACATAACATGATGCTAGGAAAATGGGTGTTTGTTATAAATATTTCTTACCTAAAAGAGATGAAATCATAGGGAACATAAAAATTTTAATTTCCCAAAAAAATGACTATTAAACTTGTTATTTATGTAAAGAGAATATATATGATAAATATAGATTATATAATTTTTAATTGTTTATATTAAAATGATAGTAAATTAATGGAACATAGAACAAAAATGTGTTCGGGTGGTTCATAATAACCCTAACTGTTCTGTCTGAAAGCATTGTGCACATGCACCTAAAATTATATATAGTTAAATTAATTTCCTTTAATATGTTTACAAGAACCATATTAATCTATATTTTATTTTTTAGCATCTATTTATTATTTATTTTTAATTATTTATAATATAGTTTCTACATAGATCTGTCACACTAGATTGTTCAGTTAATTTCATCAAAAACAATTTGGTTTATTGACTGTGAAAAAATATCCGCTAAATTAGTTGAATAATATTCAGAATTGAATAATATTATTACCATTAAAAATATATTATATCATAAAATATATTTTTAAATAGTTTCCCACTAAATGGACAGAATCTATAAAATTTAGATTGATATTTACTTTTAGAAGTTAAATTTACAATAAATGATTATTATTAATAGTATTTAATGGATATATAATATTAAAATTAAATAGTTTTAATATTTTAGTAAATAAACCTTTTATACAATAAATACATCTCTAGGTATATACATGTTACTTTATGCAGAGAAAAAGGAAATGTCATCTCATGGAGGTCATAGTCTACACATACTCACAAACAATGCCCATTTTTTCATTAATTGGAAAGAAAGTATAAAATAAATTTTTTTAAAATTATATAATTAATATACTCTTATAAATATTATATTATCTTATTAAATATACATTTCCAACTAGTCATGAATGGTGGATATGAGAATCAATAAATGCTACTTTATAGACGATGTAATCGGTGCACACACTAAAATTATGACTATTCTATTCTATATAGCTAAAAGAGAATAAATAATATTGTAAACATTTTTATAATAATATATCAAGTAAATAATGATTCTGAGGGTTTTATAATACTATAGTTATAGTTATTATTTGACGTAAAAAATAAGAATGAAATATTAATAAATATGTGGTACCTACATTGTGACCTTGAACATCCTCTTGAAAAAAATACTTGGATATGACAGAAAAAGCCATATTTGTGGTGACAAGTGGAATTAAGAACTGTAATAGACTTAACGTAGAGGATATTGGGTAGGATGTTGAGAATTGAATGGTAGTAAGTTATCCCAGTATTATTATTTAACAAGATATGCATTTCCATAGAAAATAATGGTGAGTAATGGGTATGATTTTAATATCATGAAAGTACAGTGAGTATGGGGATGGAATGATGGTGTGAAATATAAGTAAGCCATTTCAAGCTATTTTTTATTTTAAAAAGTTCATGTCCATTTATTTAAAAATATACCCATATTATATTAATGTATTGAACACTTATTACTTTTAATTAAATATTAATAATGTCAATTATTTTTAGTAAAAAAAAAATTGTTGAAATTGTTACCAATTATATACCTTTTTAATATGAAGATTGGCTTCACTGGCCCTATTTCATATTATAATTATGAGAAAAATAGATTTTAGATAAAAACCTATAATGCCTCAAAAACAACTTGTTAGAGAAAAATGTTTTAGCGAGTAAGTGTTCCTAATAATACTTAACATTGATTACCCATTAAATATTTTTTGATTAATTTGTATATAAATTTAAAAATTATATTCGGTTTGTAACTTAAAATTTATTCATTTATTTTTAAAAATTCAACATATTTAGAAATGCATTATTCATTAAAATTGATAATTTTACAATAGTAACTTATATTTAAAAAATTCATCTTATTCGTCATGCCAATAAATAATATGACCCTAATTATATATATTTGTCCAACTTTTTATAAGTATAAAATCATTTTCATTAAAATTATTTGATAAAAAATAACATGAAAATAATAATATATATTTTTTTATAATTTTTTTAAAACAATGTTACTTATGTTATAAATTATCAAAATACGTATTTTGATTCAAACAATATATTTTAAGATATAAAAAATAATTTCAAATTGTTATATTTGTTGAATATAATGTTTTCCTATGTTTTAGGTTTTTTATCCTTGTGATGTTTCAATATCTACATCATTTCCAAAATAATGTATATTTTACTAGGCACCAAAAAATATGTTCTTTTAGAAAAATTCCAAAAAATAATATTATAATTATATGACCCTGAAAAATTCAATAATGATGTTAGTATTTTAAAATTCACTTCCTATTATTTATAATTTTATTGTTAGATTAAAATCATAATGTATTATTAGAACATATATTTATAAAAAATTAGTTTTTAACATTATTAATCTCATTCCTTGATAACTAGTTTGGAATAATTGTAGGGTTTATCATTCAAACTTTTATTCATATGGGACTTTCATTGAATTATCCCTAGCACCCATGGATGATTGTACAAAAATATTTTACTAGAAATAAAATTTGAAATAGATGTTATAGAACATTTAAAATAAAGGAACATTATCGTAATCATAAAAAAGGAATTAATCCATCAAATATTTTGTTTTTTATTTTTAATTATCCCATTATTCCATTAGTTCTATTCTATATGAATCTAAATTTAATCTAGTTTAGTAAATGTTGGTATATCTTATACATATCATCTATATCACGAAATATATCGTGGAAACGAAAAAATTGTAGTGGATCATAAAGAACAAATAACCATGTAGAGAATAACCCCGAAAATTTTAAATCCTAGTTCACAATAAGGGATTATTCACCATGATCAAGAATGATGGTCATCATATAATCAACTAACACTTTTCAAGGTAATTATCCCAAAATTAATTTTTTCCCAAACCAAATCCACTACTTTAATCCATATAGGGTTTTATTGCTAGGATACCCAAATAATATCTACCTTATGAAAACATCATGTACTTATTCTATGATTAGGACAATCCATATGGTTTTTTATGATTTCCTATAGTACTAATACTTAAAAAATGATTACACCCTGAATATGATACCAAATATAATAACCCAGGCCTAAAACCTATGTTTTTACATTTTTTAAAGAGTACTCTTCGAACAAATACTCACAATGATTTCAGTTTTCTAGTGTAATTATATGATTAGATACATATATAAAAATCTAAAATATAAAATAAACACCATTATTTAGAAGCTTACAATTTTCTCATACTCCCATTATAATTTTAAATTTTCATGTGAAATCCTTCTAAAAAATAAATAAAGAAATGGAGAGAATGAAATCACATTAAATAAATAAACTCAGAAATAAAAATTTAAATTATTGTCAAGCTACAGAACATGACATCAATAACAGAATGATAATAAACATGAAATCATGGATGTAATATAATGAATTCATAAAAACATGAAATCAGTAATATATGAAAACATTATAAATAATTTATCACACATGTATTCCAAGTATTAATACAGGAACATGAATTTTATATGATTTATATGACATTTAAATTCATGTCCATTTACTTGATTTTCATATTATGTGAATTCATAGTAATAATGGAGAGGAAAAATGGTGTTTGAGGCTTGTTTGGAGTCCAGAACCATGCCAGTGGAAGAGACAGTTGAGAAACATGGTTATTAGAAACTATTCCACCCAGTTTTCATTGTTTCAACGAAACGTTTTGGGTGTGTTAGTGAATAAAATATGACCATATAGTTTTTTCGTAACCAAAATTCTGATGCCACAGAACCACGAGAAAGATATTTAGTTCTTAATAGAGAAAAATTTTATTGTATGTCCAGTATTTCTCAAAATGTAGTCATAAATCATGAGAGACCATTATTTGGATAATAGGTCATACACAGATGGCATTTATTTTGGCCAATTGTCCATCCAAACCATGTGACCATGTAAGTTGGATAAAATTACAATTTTTCCCAAATTATTTTTATAACCTAAAATTAACTTATTCAATCTTATTTACAATATACAAAAGTTCATATCTTTCTCTCATTAGATGTTATGAAGCATACTTTTAATAGACATTTCTCCCATTTTATCATATAGTGTTTGATTGAAGCACATTTCATCTAATAGGTTTCTAACTAATCTGTGATCCACTCCTCAGACTCAATTACTCATTTTTTTTTCTATTGATGAATCTATTTTTCTGTGAGATCATATTACCTATTTTTAGGGAATTCAACTTTTTTTTTATTTTCTTCTCTTATGTGCCAAACTGGAGTCCGATACTAGATGAGTGTTCCTCAACACACATAAGGTATGAGGTATGTTAATTCCCCCTAATGTACTGTTTTCTTATACTATGTTTCATAATTTAGTATGTTAGTTTATATATGTGTTTCCCAAAGAACATTAATTATGTATAATTCACTACCCTTGATAAAAATAACCTATTATTCATTTATACTTGCTGGGATCTGTCCAAGTCGGTTGTTTCCACCCCCTGAGGTGTGAATACGGAACTTCTATAGATATTATAAACATTTATATGAACAAACCATCTTCTATATGGTTTTTGTGAAACTCAAAAATGTGATGAATTTAATGAATCTAATAAAGTGACTGGTACTTCAACATCACGATCTTTAATAGGGAAATTGTAATGCCTTTGTGAAATAAAAATTGTAATGAACTAAGAACTATCAATATAATCATACTATACCCTTTGACTGCTTGTTACATTTATGAGATAGAATCATTGAATCCCATACACTATTATGATATATGGTCTTGTCAACCCTAACACTATCATGTTTCATGGGTGTATCATCCCTTACATTGTTGTGATAAATAGTCCTGGAATCCCTTACATTGTTTCAATATACAAGAATGACATCCAATACCCTATTTTGGTTTTCAATCATAGACTACCTATTTTTTTAGATATGGGCGTGGAGCCCCTTACAATTATGATTTACAACCTTTCAAACCAATATTTTATGTCACATATGCACGGTTCCCCCATACTATGATACATGGGAATGGGATCCCTATATTTTTATGCTTGGGCATGGTTTCCCTATACTTTAATAATTAGGGATGGTGTCCCTTATGACTTGTGACACTCTTGTGAATAGGCATGGACCCCTGAGTTACACATCGGATCCCAGATGGAACTAAGTATGTTTATATATGGATATTAACTTTCCTATGTATATATTTCAGATACATTCATACATACATACATACATACCTACCTACCTACATACACACATATACAATTATGCGTATATGTATGTGATGAATTTTTCTCAGTGGTTTTCCCGTCGCGGGTCGAAGTAGGTAGTTTCATCCTAGTTTCCTTCATGAACCAATGACAACCCTTTATATTTGTTTTATTGATTTCCATAATTATATATAAATTTTGGTCATATTATATGAACATACTTGGTATTTATAGAAACAGTTGGTGGTGGAAAATTGATTTTATCTCACAACCTCTCTCACCCACCATTGGTACCAATGGGGATTATGTGGATGAAGGTAGGGGTAGGTGAAAGCACCCTGTTATTTATATTGATTAATTATTTCATTGGAGTGAGGAAGCCCATGACCGCGATAGGGTTCATGATTCATTTGGAGATTGTTTTTTTGGTATTTTTGATCTTTTGAGCCATGATTTCTATTGGAAGCTAGCATCCATGTATGTTTGATTCCTTTATATAGAATATTACAGCACGTCACATTTTACATGTCACTATTTTATTATTTTGAATACATTTTTATTATGATATATGTATTTTTAGAACTATTTTTTGGGTTTTTTATTTTTTAGTCTTTATCTATTTTACTTTTTATTACACCATTATTTTACTTGGACCATGAGAATCTATTATTGCCACATTGAAACCATATACCTTCACGGCTATTAAACATCCTCTAGTGTCTGGGGAGGCATATTGAGGCCATGTGACAAACTATCATGGAGAACCAGATAGTGGAATCTAGGTTGAAGCATTGAAAAGTGGAATCAATAGATTTCTTCTTGTTGCCTTACTACCTGGGGACGGTAAACCTAGACATGGAGTATTTAGAATTTAGTAGTGAGCCTATTATTGGGTGTAACAAACTCACATATGGGGTGAAATTAAAATTTCATATGATGGGATATATTTGTTTATATATATTTGTTACAGATGATCTATTTTCACCATTGGGTGACACACATGATATCTGATGTTTATTGTCATCACGATGTTACATTATAATTTATCCTTGGCCTGATACAATATCGAATCATTGATGATCTATAATTTCAAATTATTTATAGGAATAATATGTAATGAATTATGGTATTCCCATTAAGATTCATTGTGTGACTGCATGATATCAATTGTATGTTTCTTTGATGACATATCTTTTATACAACTAATAATTCCATAAGAAAAATTAAATTAGGTAGAGGTATATTAATGTGTATAAATCATCTTAAATGATCTTTTACAATATATATTGAGGATTTAACCTTTACTGAAAAATTATCACATGTATGAGTTATTTAATTGAGGTTACATATATTGAAATATTATCTTATTTGAGATACATTAATGTCGTTTCTAATGTAAAGATTTTGTACACCTCCATAACATCATAATAGGGTTTTATATATTCAAATAATCTCATATTACCTATTACATGATGAAATATAATGTAATGGTTGTGAAGAAGTTAAATGAACTACAAATTAGAATTTATAAAAGCATGTACTTTAATAAATTGGGAATGGTACATTAGGTAAATGCTATATTTTTTTTATAAACTCAATTATTGATAAAAAACTAATTTATATATGGAATTAATTAAATATGGATTACAATTGAATAGTAAATGATGTTTTCTTCTATAACATTCAATTTAATGTTCATATTCTAAGACCCTTATAGTAAAACAAATAAATTGACCCATGCCTAGCATTAGTAGTGGGAAATAGGCAGTGAATCTTTTGTTATATATTATTGACGATATCACCCAGACCTAGATTTATAATTTGGAAGAGGGTTGTGTATTTTAGAAAGGAATTCTGGTACCTATCCTATTCATGAGACTGATATGTTGTTGTTTTTATATACCATTACAGGTGTGAGTTTAAAATTTGTAGAGCTATGCCACCACGACGTCCTCTAATCATATTGTATGAGGGTTGTAATGACCATAACACTAAGGTGGTGGGACATGAGGCACCAGTGATACCTTATATAGTTTCACCCATGGAAACACCTATTTTCCCAGATTTGGTTGACAATTTATGGTCATAAGGGGAGTTTTGGTTGCTTATTCGTCTTTTATAGGGAGCTCTGTAGTCAGCCCCCTCTATGGGAACATTGACATAAGAGTTTCAAAAATAGTATCCACATATTTATTTTGGGATAATGGAACCCAAGATGTAGATTTAATTCTTGATGTTGTTTTATCAATATTTAAGTAACCTAGGATACCTCTAAGATATTGGAGATGCTATATATGTATATTCTTAAAGAATATGCTTAGTGGTAGTGGGATATTCTGAATCTACGAGGTCGGTACCGAGAAGTGATTTTCATGGATTTCCAATCTGTATTATATTACTATTTCATCCATAATACATTAAGGGATGGTTATTCAACTGACTTCATAATCCTATAATGGGGATATATTTATATTGTGAAATGTTTATCTACTTTTTCTATGCATTATAATGTCATCAATCAATACTACTAATGAGCCATCAAATATGAGAAAAGTTAAGGAATACCTTAGGAATAATATTTGATGTAATTTGAAAATTTTCTAGTTGGATCCCATGTATGATATAGGAAACCATGTTCTCATCACTGATAAAAACATGAGTGAAGATATTGATGCGGTCCACATGGTTGTGAACCAAGAACAGGATGTGATTTTACTACTGGTTGAAAATGACACTTCTAGACTACATGCAAGAGTTTAAATTATTATATTAAATGAACTTATATTTATATAATTTATCAAGATTTTAGGAAAATAGGGAATTAGAATCCTTAGAGACCAAGAATCCTCATTGACTGCATAGGATTCATCATGTTGTGGAATCTTTAGCATATTTTAGGAATCTCCCATTTGTTCTTTGGATGAGTGGATCCATATCTACTACACATTCATGATCAGGAGTAGGTGAACTTTTATAAGAATGTAGATTGTGTTCTACAATCATTATAGGCCACATAGGAGTTTATTGTTAATGAATCGAATATTTAGATACACTGCCCTGCCTGAGTGACCCACTTTGGGTAGTCACGTTGTAGCATAGGGATATGGATCATGCTAGATTTATTCAGTTCATTCTATACCTACAGAATATGTAGTTGTTCTATCTACTATTTGAATTACAGTTCTTGTATCCTTTACTATTGTGTTTTCCTTATTTGATATGGGGTCTTCACAATCCATTATATACGTGGATATTATATAAACCATTGATCATGATATTTATTATTTTTATGGTGAGATGAACCTGGACACCCCTTTGGGTATACGTTCAAAAAATATACACTAATGTAAAAAATAACCACTTGAGGTAGGAAACCATACATTCTTTTGGGACCTCTATGTCGAAAATATTATGGAATTTGATCTTGTTATCAGAATTTACTAGTAAGTTTCATATCATGACACCATGGATTTCTATCACCAGATGGCGTGTTTTATATCAACAGTGTGAGGTAAATATATTCAAAATGGTGATTGGGATGACCAAGAAGGTAGATCTACACTAGAGAATCATGGGTTAATGGTAATAATAGTCTATATTTCAAGCTTTTATATACATGATTAGGGGTTATATAAAGAAAAATTAATTCCTATAGTAGATCATTTCATGTATTTTTTCCCTGATGAATTTTCTTGTTTACCTCCTGATTGAGAGGTGTATTTCTCTATCAAGATAGTCCAATGAGCTAAACTAGTGGTTATTCATCTTTATAGGATTATCGCTACTGAGTTCCTGGATCTCAATATTTATCTAGAAGACATAGAAGACATGGGTTTTGTAATACCCAATAATTTTCCATGGGTTTTACAAATTATTTTTTCAAATAAGGTTGAAAACCCCATCACGATTTGTGTGGATTACCAAATAATAAATCGCATTACTATTAAGAAATAATATCATTTTCCATTTATAGAAGATAAATTTGATCAACTTTGAGTAGATAAATTATTTCTAAATAATTATTTGATGCCTTGAAATCAACTAGTTCATGTTAGACGTGAGCACATAGTTGACACAATGTTCTGTAGTAGGTGTAGTGTCTATAAGTCTTCAGTTACACCATTTTGTCTTAGGAAAAGACATATAATTTTCATATATCTAATGAATTGTGAATTCCACCTTATTCGAAACTAATTAATGGTTGTCTTCTTAGATGACTTCTTCTTGTATTCTCATAATCGACATAATAATTCCAAAAAACATGATATCATTCTAAATAATCATCTAGAGAAATAGATATATGATAAGTATTCTAAATTCCACTTCTGGATTGATGATGTTTACTTCTTGGGTTGTATTATCTTAGAATTAAATATATCAGTTGACCGAGATAAGGTATGTGAAGTTGTTTCCTAGGAGTAGAAAAATCACATGTTTGATATACATAATGTATTTATAGGGACTATTTGGCTTATAAGGGAATTTATTAAAGGACTTATCAAACCGTTAAGAACCTCGTACGAGTCTGAATAATAAGGGTGGGGATTTATTCTAGTTTGAATCATGTGATAAGGTCTTTTGATAATTGAAATAAATTCTTACTTCGATCATTATATATTTTTCCATAGCATGGAAGAGGTTATATGTTGTACTGTGATGTGTTAGGAATCATTCTCAGTGATGTTCTATAGTAGGATAATTGATCAATTGTGAATGGGTTTATATAGTTGTGGCCTCGTGAGCACGATTTTGTAATGGATGATCTATTGTATGTAGAATTTCCACATGCCTTATGTTGTCGGAGGCATTATCCAATGGGTCTGTCATTTGTGTTGTTTAAAAATAACTAGAGCCCCAAAAATATATTTATATAGCATAAATAAAATAAAAAATAGGGAATATCGATTGAATACCATCAATAATTTTACTTATAATATCTAATACAGATTCAATGGGAAATTATGTTCCTGATTTGATGTGCTTAAAAATTACCAAACAAGCTGTTTATGAATCCAGTGAAGAAAGGAAGTTGACAACCCTATTTTCTGAGATTATTGTCGAGTTTCTACAAAGGCATGGGATGATTTTTTTAGACTTACTAGATACCAAATCTCTCCTAAAAAGAACTAATAGAAGGTATTTTCCATATCTGGATTGTTTAGTCCTACGTGAAATTATTTTTAGCAAGGACATGCATCCTTATTGGTTAGTTTATTGAGATGACATACTTTATATAAAAAGGAAAATATGGGATCCTATAGATATGCAAGAAGAAATGATGCACGTATCCCTTGATTCTCATTTAGAATTTAATGATGGTATCTCCATGATGTATACTAAAATGAACCATGTGTATTGGTGGCCTGGGATGAAACATCATGCAGACTGTTTTATCACTTGGTGTTAAAACTATAAGTAGGTGAAGGTGGAACACCGACCACTATCTTGTTACAGCCAATACCATTCTACGTACTAAATTAGGATAACATCATAATGAATTTTTTGAATCATTTAATGTGGTCACCTCATTGTAGTGATGAATTTTTGTTATTCATGGATCAAAAAAAGTTAGACAACTTATTTCATATCAAGGAGACTATCTCAGTTGATGATTATGGAAGACTATAAGAGTATGAGATTATAAACATACACAGGTTCCCACATACCATCATTTCCTATAAAAATTCTAATTTCACATCATGGATATAAAAGGGTTTATAGAGAGAATTGGGTGTGTAGATTATTTTGTTCACAACCTTTCATAGCAATACCAATGGTCAGTCAGAATGGACAATAAATGTAGTATAGGGCATGATTTAATTATGTTCCTCTATTTTATTGGTTTATGGGTGAAACATATAACCCCCATTGATTATTCCTTTAATGAATTATTTTGGGAAAAAATACAAGTGTCTCCATTGATGGATTATATAGAAGACCATAAATTTCACCTCTATTATGGATAAATGTAGGGGAGGTATCCCTACATGGTCTTAATCTCGTGTAAGACACTACATAGTCAGTTAAGTTGATCCAAAAAAGTATTTACACTACATAGTCATGATATTACAAATATGTGTATTTCCATTGATGAACTATAAAGTTCTATGTCTGGGGTCATGATTCCATATAGGTATCTCCAAGACAGAGACATATATATATATACATAGGGAAGGGAAGTTTCCACCTTGTTCAATCACACCTTTTTATATCTTGGGTAGATTCAAGACAGTATCCTATTATTTTATAATAACTTAGAGGTACAATGTGATACATGATATGTTCAATGATTCACATGTTTTCTATAACCATGAAGATCAAACCCATATTTTTGAACTCAAGGATATTGAATTTGATACTAATGTTTATTTTGAGGATCGTCCCATTCACATACTTGATCAGAGTATTAAGAGTCTATGAGGTACGGTTTTCCTTTTATTATATTCCTTATTGATGCATGGTCATGTGGAGTATGAGACATGGGATCAAGAGGCTGACTTAAAATCTCAGTGGTCGGAGTTTTCTCATATGAATACTTACCACCCTTGGAAGGAAACTCATTGGGGATTTATTTTAAGCAGGGATATTGTAGGAACATTTCTTTTGTATGAAGTACAGACCATCAACAGTTTAGTATAATTCCATCAATTTTTTATAGTGTGAATGCATAGTAAGACTAAAGAAAAAACAAGGGTGTATGTGGCCTATAGGAGTCCCAAACCCTGAGTTGATAAGAGATACTAGTAAGATTCGTAGTTAGTAGAAACCATGCATCCGGTTATAACCATGTGGTGTATTTTAGTGCACAAAAGAGGTCCACATGGTTTTCCTAAAATGTGAAACCATTTCTACATTACCATATGAGAAAATAGAAATTTCATACCAATTAAAATGGTATATTTTATGCACGGTTTCTAAAACTGTTCACATAAACGGTGTGAGACCCTTCCTCAGACAGCAGGCCATCAATAGTTAGTGTACAGTTTCCCCAACCATGTAGCCAACAACGATACCCTATATGTTTTTTAAATTTCCAGAATTTTTATTAAATTTCATATAACAAAATCTTCACTTCTTATTTCATATTATAGTATACACTATATCCAATATTCCTCCAATTAAAATATGTATAGTCTCCACCACCTACTCTTTGCTCCTATTTCATTATTAGGTTTCTAATCGATAGACTGATTAGATCATTTGATTAGTACTAGTAAGTATTCCACCCCATGGAAATCAATTTTAATTATTTTCAATGAACAATGCTATTTTTGTGTGTGATCATAATTCATATTTGAAGGATGTACTTATTTATTTCCAGTTTATTCTAATCTATACCGAACTAGAGGCTAATACTAGATGAGTTATACTACACTAGAATAATATTGGTGGTCTTATAATTAACCATCAAGCCTTGATGTCTTATTCTATGTGCCATTATTTTAGATGGAGGTTTCTCATCATGTTTCTTTAAATCGCATGTAAATCAAGTCCAATTCAAAAACCATGATATAAATAACATAGTTTCCTTTTATTATTGTAGGGTTAAGTCCCAGTCAATTGATTCCACCACATTAGGTGTTCTTACAGAACTTCCTTTGTTTCTATAAATGTTTTTGTAACCAAACCAACTTCTATATGGTTTTTTATGGATCCTAATTATGATAAATATAATGAATTATATAGAATTTAGTTATAATAAACCATCACAAACATTAATAGAGAAATGTTTATACCCATTTTAAGGTGTAATTTTAATTAACTTTGAACTGACTATTTGATATTTCTAATGACTCTGGCATTGTACTTATTTTATTAAATATTTTAATGGTGTCTCATATAATATTATAATATACTATCATGGTGAAGCTTAATATATCATGACATATATTCACGGAGTCCCTTAAACTACTGTGATAACAGGTTATATCATCTCATAAACTATTGCAATATGAGGGCATGATAACCCTTTCACTATTATGGTATATGATGACATTGTCCTTAATTTTATGATATTCGATCATGGAATCACATACAATTATTATATTTGAGAATGGAATCCCAACTTTTATGTTATATGGGTATGTAGTCCCTATTATGTGATACTTGGGAATGGTGTCCCTATACTATGGAAATTTTCTATGGAGTCCCTTGAACCTATGATACTTGTGCATTGTGTCAATTATGTCTTTTGACCCTGTCGTGATTTGAAATGGAATCCCAAGTTACCTCTAATTTTCTGGATATCATCACGTATGTGTATATATGTGAAAAAAATTTCCCTACATGTGTAGTGAGAATATATATATATATATATATTAACCGGTAAGTATATGTCAGTGATGACTTTTGTTAGAGGTTTTACCGACATGGAAATAAGCAGGTAGCGGTAGTCCAGGGTCCTTAAAGAACAAGACCTGACCCTTTACAATTTTTATTACTTCATACCACTATTATATCAAGAAACTACTCATATTATATTAACTAACTAGGAATTTATAGACACCATTGGTGGTGGACTACAGATTTTATCTCACACCCTATCAGGGATGTTGATGATACCAGTATTGCTTATGGGGATGTTTGTAAGGATAGATAGATTCTACGAGTTATTGATTCATGATTGATATATAATATGAGTGGGGAAGAGCATGACTGAGCAATGGCTCATGAGGCTATAAGAGATAGAATTTTTTCTCTTATGTTTTTTGATACATGTATTTTATTGTATTCTGGATTAAATGTCTTCCTATATAATTTTGATAGATATATGACATAATATAATTTTTTTATGATACAATATGTTACTTTTTATGTCTTGTTCATTATGACATCTACAGGTGTACCTTCTGCTGGCGTGGTTTTTATTTATTTTTATTGTGTTGTTTATGTATTTGTTACAACACTGGGATACTCTATTCATGAGGGTATATTAACTCCACTAAACCACCTTAAACCATCACTAATAGTTTGTAGCCTCTAGAATATGTGTATTTGTTCTTGAGTCCATGTGACCAATCAGAATGGAGTACTATTCAGTGGAATCCGGTTTGGGACATTACAATTACCTTTTGTCAATTACCATCATATGAAAATGAATTACTCCCTATGCCATCATCATATGAAAACAATTACTACCCAGGAAATCACCATCATATAACAAGGATTAATCATTAATAAATCACTATATTCTATGGATTACTCACTATTTGGTTATATTATTCCATGGTTTACTCCTTTCGATAAAAAAATGGATTAGGTTTACTCCAAAATCCCATATTTACCATATCTTAAGAAATAATCATTAGTTAATTCATTAGAGGACAATAACCAGACCACCCACTAAAACATTGACTAACCCCCATTGAAATAAGTAAAATCATATTTTTTCAACAATAGGAAATAGAAACTATTCAAAAATCATAATCATGACAAATCCCATTAGAATAATGTGGGATTCACAAACATCTCAAACTACATAACTGAAGGATATTCCTTTTTAATTTCCAATAGAATATTTAAATAAATTGTTTTGAACATTAATAATTGAATAAAGGATCATAGTTCTTGAAAAAGTGTAGTCATTTTTTAAAAATATTGATAAATCAATTTGAATAAGGTATAATAAAAAAGTATCCACTGTAGTGAATATTTCTAAAATGGTTGGAAGAAACATTCAATAAGAAAAATAGGGAAATGTTTTTAAACCATATTTTCATGGAAAACTATTTTCATGAAACCATGAATTTATTTAGTTTGAAACATTGAGGATGTAATTCCTGGCATGACATTAGTCAATGGGATGTTCTCTTATAAATATAGTTTATTAGAAATTGAAATATTTAAAGGAAATGTAAAAATATAATTTACTCTACAAGTTATTATATTGTAAACTATGTATATATGTAAATGAATAACATATATATATATATATTTATTATTTACTATATAATTTATAATATAATTGAAAATGAGTTGAAAGATTGGGACCATGTAACCAAAAGGTAATGAGGTGGTTCATTGGATCCTTTTCATTAATGTCCAAAAGAAATCTATAATTTGAATTAAATTATTGTATAAATAAATTATATTAATTAAATACATAACCGATAACTTTATTAATCTATATTTAATATTATAATGTCTATTTATAATCTATGGATACAAATTATATATATTTTTTTACTCACCTTAGTAAATCATGTTTTTTCAGTTAGTTTCATTGAAATTCATTCATTTTATTGATCATGGGTAATGGTTTTGTAAAATAGATCCATTAGACTACATATTTTAATATTATTATTTTATTTAATTAAATATACATCACATAATTTATACAATAATAAAGGTTCTCTATTAATTCACTACATTGAGAAATTTTTCATTAACTTTTCGATTGAGCGGTAAAATTTACTGTAACTATTTATTGAAAATATTATTTTTAAAATGTATAATATTATCATTAAAAACATAAAGGTTTATTAAATAACCATTATTATATATTGAATAGTTGTTTGATTCAATACATGTTTGTTTATTTGTAAAATGATATAGAAACATCATGTTAAGGAGGTGGTTATATACACGTATAGATGGTCAACATCACTGTTTTCATTGAATGGAATGAAACTATAAAATAAAAAACATATAATTTAAGAATAATTAAAATTATATATATATTATAAAATATTATTAAATTAATTTTCTTATCTATCCATGAATGGTGATGATGAAAAATTACAAACGATGAATCATAGAGCTGGTAATGGTCACACACACAAATGTAGATTCTTTTTTTTTCATTTATGATGGAAGATAATAAATAATTAATATACCATTATTATGATAAAATATCGAAATAATAATTATTCATAGTTTATTATCAGTGTACATTTATAGTTGGTTTCAAATGGAAATAATAATATATAAATCTTATGAAAGATGTGTTACATATTTTGAGGCTTTGATCTTTATCTTAAAGAATGCATTAGATTTTAGGGAATGAGGATAATTTATACCGACCAAGGGAATTTCGGAATGTAAAATAATCTAAAGAGGTACATTTTAGTAGATGATAAATAAAATTTTCATGTTAAAATAGGATTATTGAAATAGTGGAAGTAATCCCCCTTTTATAATTAACAATGAGGGACTTTTATGTGGAAATGGACATTTAGGGGTATGAGTGGAAGGTCATAAAATTTAGGTTAGTTTTGTGAGGGAGGGTTGGAAAGACATCTGGGTAAAAAATTACAACCCAATTTTATTACAATAAATTATAATGGTTGTGTTATTTTTTGACAATTTGACATAATATAGTTCAATCTCTTATACAATTATTACTCTTAATTAAATATTAATCATGTAAATTATTTTGAAACAAAAAATATAAGGTCACAATTATTAAAATATTTTGATATTATAAATAATGACTTGGGACCCATTTATCTTAATTCATTTTATAAATAGTATAAAATTAACTTTTAAATCAAAACATATAAGGATTTTAGAAACTATTTTCTATAAAACAGTCATTTTATTAATTAAGAGTTCTAAATCTAATTAATCAATGAATACTCATTAACTTAATATTAATTAATTTTTATATATGTTTAGACTTCATATAATATATTTAATTTTATATTTATTAATTTAATATTTTAGATATACAATGTTTAAAAAATGTATTATTCTGTGAAAAAATAGTCATTTTCTACGGTATTGTGTATTTAAAAAAATGTAACATAATATTCATTCCTCGAAATAAACTAATCCTTATTAGATAATTTGGTCCAATTTATTATTAATTTAAATACCATTTAATTTAATTCAATTAATATCGACAAATTTTAAAATACTAATGTATATTGTATTTAAAATAATTTTTTAGAAAATAGTTATAATTGTACTGAAATATTTAGTTTAGTTTAATAATAATAAATTTATGTTTTAAAATATATAATGTTTCATAAAATATATTAATTTTTTTCAAAAAAAAGTATTCATAGGTATTAGGATATGGTTATATCCAAGTGATGTATTAAAAGACATAGTATTTTAAAAATCTGTATTTTTTACTTAAAACATAGAAATAAATTATATTATAAGAATTTTAAAATTCATATTAAGCATATACTACAATGATAAATAAACAAAAAATGTTAATTTTTACAACATCGAATCCAAAATTTTATAAATTTTACATTAAAATAAAATTATAAAATATAATCAAAAATATATTTTTATAAAAAAATATTTTTTCATATATTAACAGTTCATTCAAAACTACTGTTAATCATAAATATACAATACAAGAAAATAATATGTTTCATAAAATACATTTTAGGCATAAAAAATTATTTTATTAGTTTCATAGTGAAAAAAATTGAGTTTAATGTATATGTATAACATAATTCTATTTTGTTATTATAAATATATACATTTGAAAATTTCATTAGAACTATTTAGGAATTCTAATTTTACAGTTCCCTTATGTAATTCTGTATTGGTTTGGTTTTCAATTTTTTATGTCTTGAAAAGTATATAATATGGTACTTATTTTATGGAATCCTTTTTTACCCATAGTGACTATGGGCAATGCAGACATCCATATATAAGGCATACAAAAAGACACGTGAATATTATATAAGGAAGGGTTCTAACAGAACAACCAAGAACACATGATCATATCACATTAATAAAGGGATTCATGGGATACACACACATCCACATGAATATCACAAAGATATAGTGTCTCACTTTCCACACTTGCACCAAACTATAAACCATTACATGAAAATTCTTAAAAAGTCCATTAATTCTATATACTTCATACATTAAGCATATGAATTCCTCCCATCCAATAATTGGAAAATACATCATCCAACACATTAAAAAATCCAAGAACCATCGCCAATTCGTAACATTAGGATTCATGAAAAAATATCTATGAATATAAACATGATTAGGTCGTAAATTTGATTTTGGTTTCCGAAAGAGAACCATTGACTCCAACAGATCAAGAATATATCTTGGGAAGATGATAATTCTAAAGATCTTTCTTCCTACCTGTTGATAAATTGATAAAGCCTTATTATAGCACAAAAAAATTAATATATATAAACAAGAAGAGCAATATTTATTATTCAGTCTTGGAAAAAGGGTGGATATGTAGAAGATCCCATAATGACAAAGGACGAAAAACCCTTAACATGAAAATTGATTACCAAATGACACTAGATCCAATAGAGTTTATTTCTGAGGTAGATTATTGCCTAGTAAAAATCACTAGAATACATATGATTTATATGTATAGGTGTAAGAGGATGAAATAATCCTTTTGGGGAGGTTTCGCGTTAAAATCCATATTTTTTATTATTTAAAATGTTTTTCATGATTTAGCCACATATATTACCAAACTGTGTGCCAATCATGAAATGAACACTACCTATTTTGGGAACCATTATGGCTTGTAATCTTGGTCTGGTAAATTTGTTACCACCCATTACTTTTTTTCTCATTCTTGAATGAGATGAATACTTCATGAATCTCACTAGTTTAACTATAACTATGAGAATAATCTGCTTCATCTATAATCGTAAACTAATAGACTGCATGTCTTATTGGTAATAACTACAGTGTTTTCCCAGATTGTTCACCCCCAAAACATCCTAAAACCCTAATGAAACCATATATAAGATACTTGTGACATCACACAAACAACCCATAACTCAAAAAATCCTACCAATTGTATTAAATAAAGGTGAAAGGTAACATAAAATTCTAGTTTGTCACATGCGTACTATTTTATATATAATGTAAAAGAACAATTACATGAATAAAATAAATATAATCGTTATTTTAAAATTAAATGATTAAAAATATTCTTTTCAACCCATAAACATATGAATTTGGTGTTAACCCATAAAACAAATATTTCTCTAAAATTGTGTTAACCAAATCATTTCTGAAAATTAAATGAAGTAAAAATATATAGAAATAAATTTTTTTAATAATAATATGATAATTAAAGTCCAATTAAACTATTAAATGGTGATTTTAGATAATTAAATAGAAACATATTAGGTAATTGTTTAAATAAAAACCACATCTATATTTAATAAATTATATTCCAAATGAGAAAGTAAATAAAATATGGAAATAAAAAGTAACTATTAAAATAATAGAAACAAAGAAAATATTCATAAAAATGGGAATGGAATGACAGGGGTTGAAGGTTTTCATGTCGTAAATTTAAATAAATAATATTTTCATAATTTTTTTAAGAGATTCAAAAGTGATCCATGATGAAAACATTATAAAATTTATATTATAGAACTTATAAATAAAGTTAGTGAATATAAATGATGATCCTATAGATTCTTATAAGCCTGTATGATGACTTTATAAAGAAAATATAGTATATGGAAATTGATGAGAAAGAGATGATAGAAAAATATAAAAACATTTAAATGAAGGCTGGAAAGAGAAACTCATTAATTATTTTAAAATAAAAATACCATGATATAATTACATTAAAAATGGACATTAAATACTATATTTAAAACATAACCCTGATAAAATATTAAAAAGAGTAATTATATATACCATAAATATTAATATAGGTCTAAAATTAGATGCATGTCACAAAGTAGTAAATTTGAGACTAACAGACATTATGAAATTGGTAACAACTAAATCAAAAATAATATTATAACTGAATATGAAATAGAATATTAAGTAATATGAATTAATATATAATAATTATTTAATTTTAAGGAGGTACTGTATACGCTATAAGAAAAATTATGTGGATAACTTGAACTATATCTCATGGACAAGAATTCAGAGGAAGAACCATCATGGATGTAATAAAACATGAATCAAAATACATTTAATTAATCCACACGATTTATATTTTAAAAATAAAATTCAAGATATTAATCGTCAAAATTATCATTTTTAAATTAAATAAGATTCAAAAAATGAAAAATATCTCATGGAATTGAAATTTGGATCTAGAATCCTTACCTTATAAATTGACTTGGTTTGAAAAACACTTAATTTAATGTATAATAAATTTACATTCATTATTCATATTAGTGAAAAGTTATTCATGTTTATTTTAATATATACCATAAATTTATCAGTACATATTACACATATATTATTTTTTATTATTAAAATTAATATTTAGTTGTTAAATATTCTGTTTCCCTTATATATTTCGGTTAGGTGTTCCAATACTTATGTATTTTTCATTGATTCATTAACAATAGAATGTTAAATGTATTAAGAAAATTTTGTAATTATTTATAATGTTATAGGTTCTCACCTTTAGATTTTTTGGAAAGACTATTAGTGGTGAAACCTGTAATGGGCTTGTTATGATAATTTTTATTGAACTAATGGTGGTATCATAATAATTACGTAAACATTTATATTTTCATTCAAGAAAGAAACAAAATTATTCTAAAACTATTATAATTTATTACTAGTATAGTTAAACTTATACAATTTAATAGGTTTATAGAAATGTATTCTAATGTCAAAAATTTATCTTCTATATGATCGTTTTATGTAGTTAAAATTTATGTAGATGAAATTTTGGTAAATTTATTAATAAAATATTAAAATATTATTTATAAAAAATAGATAATTTTATAATTATCTCATTTATTCAATATTTTTTTTAGAATAGTCCATCTATGGAGTTGATGAAAATTTAAATATTTCATTATTGGTGGCAATAGCCTTCACGTAACATATGAAACATTTTCATTTTTCAATGATTTGGACTGCGTTTGATAATTATATCCCATGAATATTTTGGAATTATGCATAATAAATATAATAGTTTAATTATGTTATTATACTTATAATTGATATAGAGGATGGATAAAAATAATTAAATTTAGAAGAACTATTTTTAGAGAATTTTATATTCCTATGATATTTTATTTGGAACCCCTTATCTAGCATTCATACAATATTATGTATGTTATACAAAACCCTATAAAATGTGAGAAATAGGGTTTAGTATAGTTTTATTTAGTATTTGGACTATATAATAATGTCTATGTGTGACGATAGTTTGGGTGGTGAAGGGTTTTTTTATAGAGGAGAGGATTGGTATTTTTGAAATATTAATTTCTTAATATAATTAGTGTAAGTAATTTAAAAAGAATGTAGATACAATATTGAGAAAAATTTGAGTAGTTGTAATATGATGTTGATAAGTCCTCTTTCCAGAAATTTAATTATATGTTTTTTTAAGTTTTTTACCATATACATTAATTTAAGCATTTTACCAAATTTTACCCTTCCCTATATGAGTAAATATCTCCATAGTATATTATTTTTTGATCTAAAAACGAAATGTTCCTATTATATAATTTAAAAAATTTGATTCCAAATAAAGACTCTATTTTCAAATATATATTTTCTAGAAGAGGTAAAAATTAATTTTAATAATGTTTCACTTAACACAATAATTGGTTTAAAATATGTCTTCTTAATAATAAAACTTAATTTACATTAAAATATGGCATAGTATTTTTCATAGTAGTTATTATTTTATAGTTAAAAAGGATTATTTTACTTTTAATGAATTCCAAAATCAATTTTGGAATATAATAATTCAATTAAATGAAAATAATTAGAAACTATTATTTTTTATTTCACTAAAATATAACGTGGGATCCAAAAATATAAGAATTTATTTATAAAATGAAGATAATAATTTATAATTAATTAGTTGACATATTAAATATTTTATTCATGAATAGTGTAATGGTTACTATTTATTTGGTAGGAAAGTTTGGATATTTCTATATATTAATCATTATTTTACTTCAATGTTGACATGATGTTAAAAGTATCATTGTATCCTAGAACTTATCTACTAATAATACCAAATATATGAATCTAGAAACATTTTTCAGTGTGGAAATAACGTATTTCCTCTTGAATTGAGTATCACATAAAGAAATTTAGTGTTCCATTGAATTTGGTACATAGGGTTAACGAAGGTGAAACTTAAGGTTCAGTCTCACAAGACCCAAGTCAAGTCATGATCATTTTATGTATATTAATGAATAATGTCAAATAGTTAATATAATAATTAACTATTAATTATACCTAACCAATATTATTTTAAATCACCTATGAAAAATTTTCTCCCATAATAACCTCATAATAATAACAAAATGAATTGAATGAATCTAGGGATTTAAATCATGTGGAATATGTGGATTTATGATTGGAAGCATTGAAACATGTCACCACCATCGATGTTGAACAGTTCTTTATCAGTGATCAATCCAATAATGAGGTAGAGTTTTTTTTCAATTTTTTGATTTTAACCATGGATTTATAATATGTTTATGATTTATAATTTGATCCTGGTCCATGTACCTTTATTAATGGTCATTGATGTATTTCAACCTTAAGCACTATAATTGATTTTTCAAATTGTTTTCTTCATATATATTCAATATTTAAAAGACAAACCAATTCTTGGGATCACCATGGCCACTGATCTATATACATTCAATTATTCTGCCTTCATTTCCTCATTTTTAATGTGTTACTCATTATTCTATAGATTTATAGTGACTTGACTATTAGACTTTTTTAGATATTATTGAACAAAAATTCAAATTTTTTTAGATTAATAATAGAGATGACTAATTCATAGTGGTCATGAGGATCATTATAAAATTGAGGATGAATCATGATGATATGACACTATTTCATGGATGGGATCTATGATAGACTTCATGTGGGTTAATGTGAATCCCATTATCCATCAACCAATGGTGGGAGATAAATGACTGTAAGAGTTTATTTCCATTTTGAGACCATGGATAAAACATTCTATGAGATTTGATGTGGGATTTATGGATGTGGTGATTCTTTGGGAATAATATGAACATTCTATGAAATTAACAACAATATGCCTTTTATTTTATTGGAACACACATAGTGTATTATTCTTTCAGTGGTGTATTGGATTTCTAACGAAGTCAAATATCTCATTGCCAGAAATAAGAACCACATTCAATATGAATCTACCAAGCCAGTCATGCAAGATTTCAAAATTACATGAATTCGGACCTTGGGTGGTCTGACACATCATGTTCCTTACATCACAATATGAACACGGTTTCCGTGCACCATGTTGGTAAACAAGACATAGACAACACTCAATATTGGAGTACACACCATTTTCCTAATGTGACATGACATATAACCAAATTTTAATGATCTTCCAATCTAATATACTTTTTTGAGACTTATAATTGGTTTCATGTTTATTCCTCCTATGGTAGATATCCACATATGATGTGATGGTTACAATTTTTTTGAAATAAGTTATTCAATATGATATGGAATGATGATATCTCTCCTTCCATCATGGTTTGTGGACATTGACATTCTAGTTTTATCTCCAAAGAAACATCACGGCTAGAGACCCACTATGACACCACATGTATGTTAATCCATGGATCCTTCATATCTATAATGGATATATAGTTTGTACCACCCCATAAACAAAAATGTGTGGGTCATTTATCTACCGATTCAGTACACCCACATCTATGATCTAACAAGGCATGGGTCCTCTACTACTAACAACCCCCCCCAATAATTACATGAATTCAGTGTGGTGTGGGTCTCTTACTATAAATCTAATGATGAAAGGTTCATCTTCAGGCATCGTGATAGCACTAACTCATATTTTTTTAGAATGCCTCATCATATTCATCAATATTTAAATACCGAGATCTCCATATACGTATTTTAATTTTATTACATGTTTTATAGAATATTTTTATTGGGTTTCATTATCCACATATAGTACATTAGGATGGGATGACTATTTATTCCTATTTGTTGCATTTTTTTCCTTCAAGGATTCTTAATGGGTATGTATATACTAACCGTTTTATGGGTTTCATAGCAATTTTTCACGTATTATATTAATTATAAGAGGGTAGATAGTGATAATAATTGTCTCAGGGAAAGTAGAATGTAATATTACATAGAAATGGTAATCACAGTTTATGGGTATAATCACTATTCAAGAGAATATATCTACATCTACTTTTACAATTATGTTTGTAATCTATTAATTTTTTGGTTGGGAGTTTATTTTTCCAATTTATACTTTGGATATATTTATATTTATAATCTATCTTCATTCAAGTGTTAATCACAATAATTTTTATCCTATTAGGTTATTTCAATTTTATTATTCCTAGGTGGTTCTAATGTACTAGAAGGTGTGCGTGTATAATGGTTTATTAGGATAATGTCTTCCAAATGTGTGATATTCCTATATAGAGATAGTATCTATCTTATATACATATAGAGGTGGTCTTGGGGTTTTATTGGGATTTCTAAATTTGAATAACTAGTTTTTAATTAATTAAATGGAATTGTTTTGATTTTTCAATAGATTGAAATTGATAAAAAAAAATTTTGAATTAATTTATGGGTGTTTTTATTGTGAATGGTGATTAGATGGTTAATATAGATTAACCATGATTAATTTAATATATGTGATATATGTGTTTGATTGAGAAATGAGGTGTGTAATACAGACGATTTGTTCAAATAATAATAGTTGTACTATATGTGGAATTCTAGAACCCAATTCATGCATGTGAATATTTTTATTGGATAGGGACTGAGGCTCCAAATACCTACAGGGTGTGGAACATGAAATAATGATCTAAATACCCCTGGGGTGATATACATGTCATTATATTGGCAAGAGAATATAATTGGACTATGGATCCATGTTGTTGTTCTATGAATTAAAATTAAATAGATAATTGGAGGCCATGCATTATCTAGAATTTCGAATTAAATATGTGATATGGTTCAGATTCCAGCATAGACTGATGCATGTGTTGTTCAGTTCAGGTGTCCATGTGGACCTGAGGGTTATATGGTCAAATAAATAGTAATTAAATAAATGTAATGAAATTTACATTACTTATTTTATTTCATATTTATACAACTGAAAACAATGTAATTGATCATACATTTTTTTAGAAACCATTGTTGGTTGCCTTCTAATCCATACTCACATCCTTCCTAGGATTCATAATCAGTACTCAGGTTGACTTCATGGTTGTGGTATAATATATATGAAACAACCCTAAGATTGATGGCTCAGTTTGTATGGAACATTGATTAGGGAACCAGAAATGGTGTCGACACCTACTTTGAGTTTGTCAGTTCTATACTTTTGGGATTTTTAGTTGATGCTAAGATCGTACTTGTAATGGCATATCTAATTTTTTTGATTGGATATTTTCATTCATTTTTTTCATCATGTGATATTGGTATTATTCTGGTTATGATTAAATCCTTTGGATTTGGTTTATTTGTTTATATTGTTACGACACTTTGATAAAAATGGTACATTCTTACCATGAGAAATATTTCACACTTTCTGCTTGTCTGTTGCCTCTTGCATAAGGGGAGGATCACCTTAGGTATTGTGAAAAACCAGTGTGTTGTAGCCTAGTCAGGACGTTATAACTATTAGTGTAGAAAATTAAAAATGAAACATGTAGATTCTTGGAGATGTTAGTTCATACGTCCATTTGAATGAGGTTTTTATTTTTCTAATAGAAAAGAAAACGTAGAGTCAATAAAGGATTACATTTATATAATAATATTAAAACAAATATTATATTTATTTAGTATGTCCTTCTTTATAATCATATATGTAATACAGGGATGAAAACAGAATCGCATTGCTTCATGGAGGTTATTGTTCATACGTACGCACGAGAAATGATATAATATTCTAATGGATATAGGGATAATAATGGGATACTATATTATAATTCCAAAAGAATAATTTTATCATTTATATTATAAATAAACTTCATATCTATAATTATAACAATTCATGATGGGTTGGGATGAATAACCTTCTGCATTGCTTCATAGAGGTGGTAGTCCACACGTATGCATGATTGATTCTCTCATTTATCATTTTATAGAAAAGAAGTGGATAAAGGTTCTTCCATCAAGATAATTATATTATATTTATATCTAGTATAATCATGTTATTATTCCATATTTTTTAGGATATAATTATAAGAGGTAAAAAATGAAATAAAATGTATACACTCATTTCGGAGTTATACTTCTTCATTGGAAATCCTTTATTCCTTACTCCTTAATCCTTTGAAAGATTCCATGGTATGTGAAAATAATATCTAGAATAAGAGAAAGTTAAATATAAAGGTATTTTTGTTTCGATTATTATAGCTATGTAGATCAATGTTTGTGAATAAGAGATGAGAGGGGGAGACCTTTTATATATTAGGTGGGTTGAATTTCTGTAAAAACATAAAATATTTTGATATATTATTTGTATTACTCATGAAAGGTGGAAATAAATTTTTAAAATTTCAAATAATATCAGAATATGTATGAAATATAATCAAAAATATAATTTAATATTTTTTTGGTCATTTTATCCATTATATTTTTTTAGTTTTTCCCATTTAAAATTGTTTTAACATTTATCATTGTATTGAATTTTTACATTAGTTAATTCCCATTATGAAGAAAAATAAATTTAACTATTTAAAAAAATAAACACACTATTGATAAAACTATATACAATTTTCATTATTAAATTCCATGAATTTCTCATAAATTAATTTAAAAATATGTACCTAATTGCATCAAAAGTAGTTACTATAAAAATACTGTTTTTAAATACTGAACTGATATTCGACCAAAAAAGTATAATTTTAATTAAAATATATAAGATTTATTATATTTACAAAAATAAACTTATGTCACATCTAATAAAATATAAAATATAATGAATTATTTCTAAATAAATTAATGTAAATGATAGTTTTAACCAAAATCAGTATTTTCACTATTCTCCTAAATATAATTCGTTTAAAAAATCACAATAAAAAAATTTCAACTTGATGATTTAAAAAATGATGTTCATTTTTTAGATAAAATTAAAACATCAGTAATAAATTTTCTAATTACCCACATAAAAATAATCTAAACTCCATTTTTGGAGAAAACTATTTTTATATCATAAAATAAATCTATGTACATTCACTTCCTAGTAAAACAATTTGATGATTATTATAATTTCATATTGAATAATTAATTATTATTAAAGAATATTTCCTTAACATATACTTCATAATTTTTTTATTCATAATCATACCCACAAACCCAATAGCATGGTTAAAATACTTATATTTAAATAAAACTATTTCACGATTAATTTATGCTTAGGATATTATTTAGTATGTGATATCAAGAATATAGTAGTATTAAAATAAAAAACTAAACTAAAATATTTGGTTGTTATGGGTTTTTCATTGAGGTTGTATTGGTAATACCACTACATCTTAGGATTGAATTTCTTATTGACTTTAAAACTAATATTAGACTGATATATTTTATTTTATATTAGATGATGTTGGGTCCTGAAAATTCAGCAAATGGAAGGAAAGTACTCCCAAAAGATTGGTAAAGAAGATGGATGTATGTTTCCTTGAACAATTGAGGGTAAAAGTGAATAAATCTAATTTGGAAAGGGGATTTTTCCCGACCATGTACTGATTTCTAGGAAATGTTAGTATAAGGCATAAGACACGAACTATCGGTATGGGAATGACCTATGTCACACTGGCCCACGTGGCATTGGAAAGCGAAGGAAGTTGTTCAAGGTGAATTTCCACCCACAAAATAAATCCACCATGAACTGATTTCACTAGAGATAATGTGATGGACGTACTCCTAACACAAAATCAATGTGAATAATGTGGTTTACGAATGGAGAGAAACCAACGACATACCTCACCTCCGCAAATCGCGGTTGACTGAGTCTTCCACTGATGTAGATATATCTCTATAGGCTTCTGCAAAAGGTGTCACATGAGACGTATATATAGATTCCTTATCACTCTATAAAAGAACGACCAAGGGAATTGAAATGAGGAATAAGGAGAAGAGATAGAGGGAGCTCGGGGATGGGCGAAAAGTGGATGGAGAATGTTGAGGGTTCGGGAGAAATTTCTGCCATACCCAAAGTAGTTTGCAGGACTCCATCCCATATCCAAAACATTTCATGGAATGTTTCCTAGAAATCATATGTAGAAAAATGTTTGTGAAAGTCCTCCCCAAAAATTGTATTTGGAAGACCATATTAGACCATTCAATGAACCAATAAAAAATAGAATTAAAGTGGTTCATGGATTCCCATATCTAGAAAATTGTTCATAGATTCCCATATGTAGATAATGGTTTAAATATTCCCATGTTGGGAAGATAGTACCCCCCCCCCCACTTTGTGGAAGAATGTTAGAAGAATTCTCATCCACATACTATTATATTTGGCCAGCTGAACTGCATACCATCTAAAGTGGCTAGCTCTTATGTGACCAGCTCTTACGTGGATGCCCTATGAAGAACGAAATTTGTTCCCATGGGTCCATGCCCTGGGGGATACGCCCCAACACCCTCACTTGGAATCACTGTCGGGTTGCGGTCTCATCCCTCCAAGTCGATCCCTTCACTTCTATCACAGACCCCCATAAAAAATTGAGAGTCTTACCACAAACCTTTCGGTCTAGGTCAATGAAATTTTCCATTCCTCCCTTATTCCACCCAAACATGCATCCCTTAAATTCCATAAGAAATGACATTACTCATGCACCTCATAAAAGGCCCTATCACCTGCATCCTATAACAAGTTGACCTAGAACTCCATGGACAATCATAACCTGAGTGTTTCTTTAATGCTTGAATACATCCATTCTATCCATCAAACTCTATGTATCTAGTGATTTCAGATCCTCATAAACATCCATATCCTTCAGAAGCAGATGGCTAGAATCCTGAAGGGCCCATTGTATAACTATGCACATCATGCCCTGGTGACTCTGTATATGTATCCTGCAAGACGACCATCAATCAAAGGAAAGTTTTCTTTAAAGAGAGTCATTTCCTACCTTTGTACGAATCAATGGATTCCATGCCCTATATCATTCCTCCTGATCAGAGAATCCCTAACGTCATAGTTTACACTCTCCTTCCCTCTTATGTTCATGATATGTCATAACATCCCAACCTAATTATCCACTTTGTAATAATTGATCCTACAACACTGTCCAAACTCAATGACCTTAAACTATGAGTCATCATTCTAACCATATGACATTTGATTGTATGGTATTATTCCTTTACATACGATATTAAAATGTGATTCCATCTTCCAAGAAATATGAAATTATACTGTAGTATACTGGGTGATCTGGGATCCTCATAAACATCCCCGGACATTAAAAATGGAAGGCCATTTTCTTGTGGACACCTTTGTTTGACAATTCACATCATGTCCCAATAACTCTGCATATGATGCCTACAATACATTAATCAACCAAAGGAAAATTCATCCTCAGGAGAGTCCTTCCAAACCTATGTAAACCTCAATTTATTCTATGCCTCATATCATTTCCCTTGATCTAGGATACTCTATAATCATGGATTACAAATTCTGTCCCACTCATGCTCGAGGAATGTCAGAATATCCAAACTTGATTTTCCTCCAGATTATCATGGAATCTATAGAAATTGGACCTTGTCGCATGAACCTAAACTGGAAGACTGAAAATAGACCTATCTACACGACGTTAAACAATGAAGCCATCGTCCATCAATTATGACTTTAAACTTGAGTAGACATCATATGATATTCTGGGGCCCTCCCACCATGGTAAGTCCCCACTCATTCAAACCAGGGCCACATGGTATTTAATGACATCTCACAATGAAAGGTTTATTTATCAATGCCCTCAAGAATCATTATCCAGGCATCTTCCTCCACGGGCTCTCCCTCCCCCACCAACTACGGAGGAGGCATGTGCATTGTTGAATCATTAATAGCATCTTATTTCCAAAACCAAGAATAACTCACATGGGATTAGAGGTTTCGAGGATTACAACATCCACATGAATCTGAACTATAAGAAAAATGATTCCTAATAAAACCAGGATATGTAGGATGCCTACCATAAGGCCTAAGCTTAATAAGTTTGCCACCCAGGAAGGTTACAACCAGTCATGTTTCCTAAATGGGTGACTTCCACGCATAATCCCCACACTATTTGAACTATGATAACTCTGATTTTTGACCAAAACAGGATACATAATATGTCTACCAGAAGTCCCAAGCTCAAAAGGGTTCCCTCCCAGGAATAGTCCACCCAATCATGTTTCCCAAAAGGGTGGCTTACACTTGTAATCCCCACACCATCTGAACTATTAGTACTATGATTCTAAAATAAATCCTGATTTGTAGGATGCCTACAAAAGGCATGAGTTCAATGGGTTCCCTCACATAAAGGGTCCACCCAATCATGACCCATAAAATGGGAATATCACATGCATAATACCCACACATTATGAACTATAAGAACTATGATTCCTAAAAAACTAGGATTTTTTGGACTCCTCCTAGAAGGCATATGCTCAGATGGGTGCACATCCATAAAGGGTCCAACCAATCTTGTCCCCCCAAATGGGTTGCTCCCATGCTTAAGAACTACACTTTCTAAACTATGAGAAATCTAATTCTGGATATAACCAGGAGACATAGGATGCCTTAAAGAAGTTCGGAACACAAATGGGTGCCCATCCATAAAGGGTCCACCCAATCATGTCCCCTCAAATGAGCAGCTCCAATGCGTAAGCCCAGCACTTTCTTAACTATGAGAACATTGATTATTGATCAAAACAGGATATGTAGGATGCCATACAGAAGGCCAAAGCTCAAATGGGTGCTCATCCATAAATAATCCACTCAATCATGCTCCTAAAATGGGTTCTCCCATGTCTATGCACCACACATTCTAAATTATGTGGGTTTTAATTCCTCTCCCAAGGATACGTAGGAATCCCTCCTTGTGGGCCCAATACCAAAATCATGTCACCTTCTGTCCCCCCTAGATAGAGATAAACTATAGAGTCCATTATAATATGGCTCAAGACAGTATCACCTCCGTATAATCAAATATATGCATGCTTACGATGATTTTACAAACCAAGGGTAGCTTGTGGACACACTCATTAGGAATGAACTAAGGATTTAAAAACATATGAACACGACTTAAATATATACGAGTGTCCCGGAACATGCAACAATCCTCCCCTGGAAGGGTGTGGTGAGCCGGACCACCCATCCTCTTGAGCAATGGAGTCCTTAAGTGTCATTGGTCAAATCATCTGCCAAAAAGCGTCTGACTTTGGAAAAAATATCCACGAATCATGGATACCAAGGAAATTTGGCGTTTTTGGCTCCATGAATAACCCCTTTTAAGACCATCTGAGGAAGTTATATCTGAGAAGAACAAATTGCATTAGAGCATGACCCCCATGAGATCTCCCACTAGGACCAGCAATTCTCTCAAGGTTAATTCAAAATTCCTTAAAGGATAATTACGTTGAATGGGTCGAATAAAAAAAGAAATGTTGAATTCGACAAGAACTTGTCTCTATAAAAAGGAGGACGAGGGATGACTCTCGTCATTCCATCTCTGCACAGCCCGTAAACGTGCCACTTCGGAGGTGAAAAAAATGGTTCCTTCTGATCAGTGACAATATTGGGAGTATTTATATGTTATTTATGAGAGGGATTTTATATGATAATGTATTTACCCTTAGGAGACTACATAGTTATTTCCAAGAGGGTGGATGGGATTTTTAGGCTATTCATTGATTATCATCATCTGAACCTTCTGATGATTAAGAACATGTACCATTTACCATGGATTGATCACCTATATTACCTAATAAAAGATGTGAGGTATTTTTAGAAATATGAACAAAGTTCTATCTACCTAAAATTATTTTTTCTTGAGAGTGACATTCTCAAAATAGTATTCTGATGTGGTTATGGGAATTATGGGTTTCTCGCTGTGAATAATTCCCTTATCTGACTCTGTGGGACTTATGAACATTGTATTTTATCATTTACCATATCATATCACTCTTTTATTTTTCAATGAAATACCCATTTCTTTGTGTTTTAAGGGGATCACATAGAGAATTATATGATAGTTCTCGACTTACTCTATGTGCACTAGTAATATGGTAATATCTCTAAGTGTCAGTTTTGAATTAGTGAGGTTCAATTTCTAGGAAAATCTATATAAGCACAAAGTTTAATTCTGTATTTGAAAAATATATTTGAAATTTTAGCTTCTTACCCTTCCATGATATAGTATATTGTTCCATTTTGGGGGATTTTAGGTACTATTATGGGTTTACGACATTATTTTCAACAATAATCAACTCTTTTACTATCATACAAAAAATTGTTGTTCTTTTATTAGTGTGAGTATAGTATATATAATTTATAGGTTATGGGAAATTTTTTATCTACTGCTCTTAAGTTTAGGTTTCTTGAGGACAATATTGAGTATGTTCTCTAGTGTTTTCCCTCTATAGTGGGTTCATGGGCATGTTGATGTAGAGGATGGTGTTGATTTCTTAAATTTTTAATAGCTAACACACTATGAACATAACTACCTTACCCTTTACCATGATTTAGAAAGAGTGATCTTCACCATGAAGATATCAATGTATTTTTTTCATTGTGAGAAGTTTGTATTTTACTTGGACAACTAGAGTCTTAGGTAAATATTTTCCTAGAGAAACCTCAATAAGATAATTATATATTGCATTAAGTTCCAACATGAAGATGTCTCTAAGATCATCTATACAGAAGGGAAGGGATGCGAAGTGAAAAACTCACATGGTAAGAAATATCATTCTAATTTCATGGAATATTTATTTGAGTACTTGGCCAATTTAAAGTCGACCCTATAAGAGGATATAAGGAAAGCCTATCTCAAATTGAGTGTAATGACTCTACTTAATATTCAATTTCTGAGAGTCGCTTAGTAGGGATGAATTTATTGTGTGTGTTTTTGTCCAGATATATTTAGAATATGCACCATATGTATTTCATGGAAGTGGATGTAATTCCATATTCTTCATAGGACAAATAATAGTTCATGTTGTTTTACATGAATATGTGTTAAGAGAGACTAATTCAACCCTATTAGAATTATCTCTTGAAGTGACGATGATGTACCCAATCCATTAGTGGTTGGATTGGTGAGTATTCATGATTTGGAGAATCCATGAGTAAAAGTGTGATAAAATATTGATATATTTTTTTATGCATGTTCTGAAAGTATTGAGAATCCATGAAACAATATGAGTTATTTTTGATCCCCTTACAAATTCAAATATCGTTCCTTCCATCTGGGAGAAGAATTTGGTGGATATTTAAGGGTGATTATACCTATTGCAGATTATAAAACATCTTGGGGTACCCTTGATGGTTTTCTCAAATCATGATTTTTGGTTAATGAGATGTTTTTGGAAGGGTTTTCATAAGGAATTCAGGACTTATAAGTGGGATATCACTATATTAATCCCCAAAACATATATCCATAATGACCAAACCATTGAGGTTTTTTAGGATATTCTATGATCCTATGTGTCCTACATTATTAATTTTTTAGAGAATACACTTCCATTAGGATATTTGTCATATATTATTAGTCATCAATGTATTATTAGTTTATCTTCAGTAGAGAATCTTTATGGGATACGTAGTAGGTCACCCATATGTTGGACTAAGATAGGTGATTCATCGCTTATGGGACTAGAGCGGGTGAAATCATTAACAATGATTGATCTTAAGATCTAGTAGTGGATTAAGACCACCTAAATTTGATATAAATATTGTGAATACCGACATCATAACCCTTTGAGGTTCAATTTGGGATACCACGTGTTTGTATAGTTTTCTAGGTGATGAGGTAGTAAAATATTTGGTCACTATAGTAAGTTATCAATAAGATATACAAATAAACTCTAGATATTGTGTAGTGTTGGAGAAGTTTTTTATTTCATGGAATTACTCATTTATTTATACATAGTTCTGGAAATCTTATTTTATTAACATATGAGGATATATTTTCATGACCCATTCCACATTATTAATAGCGTTATTGGGATTTCAATTATTAATCCCTATTTCTGAACTACCTCGTGAAACAATGATAAAAAACATGGACCTTCATTGGAAAGATATCTCACTAGTTTTAGTTATTTGGTGGAATGGGAACCTCAAGAATATCTCATGGAAAAAGAAAATCGGGATGGGCTATAGTATTCTCATCCTTTCGAATAAGTTTTATTTTTTTGTTTAAAATAATTTAACATGGATAGAATGTAATTAATTCAGTTTTAAGTATTAGACTATTTATAAATTTCCATATATTAATTTGATTTTAATATTTATGATGTTGTGTTGTTATGGGAATTGCGGGACCGCATAATTTATATATTTAAATGTTAAATATATAAAATCATATGCATGCTTCTTTTTGAAAATAATGGATTTTTAATTGAACTAATTCTTTGATGGGGTAATAGAGACTATGGGTAAATGTGGAATGTGCATTTTACCCAAGGTTTGACTTATAGTTTCTTTTCATTGGACCTAATGTTGTGGATTTGTTGGGGATAGATATCAAAGAAGTAACATATGTGAATAATAAAATTATTAATTAATTATTTTCCCTAGCCCACAGTCTATTTAATCTTTTATATATTCATTATATATATCCTACCATATAGTACTATAGTATTTATCAACAAGGAGAGATGTCACTATAAGAATATATGATGGGAAATCATGGGTAATTAGTGGACAAATAATCGTACTCATCGAAACACATCATCAGCATCAATGTGGGACCATTCCACATTAATGATCAATATAATGATGAGGTGAGCCATTTTTATTTATAGATTATTTCCATATTATTCGATTATAATCATGGATTTTTAATATTACAATTATTCCATCTTCTAATCCCAATAATTATTCTTTTATCTCAATGTAATAGATGTATTATTTATTTTGTCCATATAATCCATTCCTTATTTTTGTTTTCTTTATCCACATTCTATTTCTAAAATAATGAATATTATTAAGAGTCACCCTATGAACTGTTGTACATGACTTGGTTTTTTTCAGTATTAATTCTTCATGTCTTCATTATTAGACTGTAGAGGGCTGGTTATTCAACTATTGGACTAGTTGCAGATGAAATCGAACATAGATTCTCAACTTTTTGTTTAATCAAAGAATGAGACGATTTATTTCAAGATGCAGTGGATATATTTTGTTATTTCATATGTATGATGAAGATAAAAATGTTTCACATAGTTTAGAGGAATTATAATCATTGTATATGTCATTGGGTTTCCTAATTTTTGGCCCTTAGAGGTTTGAGATCAGGGACTAGAGACGTTCCATTCGATTTTGGAACCATTTAAAGAGATTTCATTGATATTTTTGGTGGGATCATTAGAATCTATGAAGCTTCATATTAATGATGAAAATTTTATGAAGTTAAAAACTAGAATTCTAGAATTCCATACGATCACTCACTCCATAGACCACTTTCTTTGGAAGCGTGGTCTTTCATCCAATTAAAATTTCATTCGTCTGTGTTGCCGGCTCATAGACAATGCGACTCTACATGGAAAGCTGAGTTTTTTCTAGAAAAACAAAACAAGGTCCATGGGTGGTCCCATGTCCTGGGAACCTTCAGTAACATGCTTTTATCATGGTTTCCATAGGCCATGTAGGGAATCTAGGCATGGCCATGACTCATCATGGGAGTACAAGAAATGTACCCAAAGGGCCATGTCGTGTACAACTCTATGAATTATCAACCTCTCATATCATCATATTTGGGAATTATAATTGGACATAAGAGAAGCACATCCTCATAATATAGTGTCTCAATACATGATACTGACCTTTTCTCAACATTAACGATGCAATAATCTAATTATATGCTCATATCGCAACATCTATTGTTATTGGTTGACATTGAAATTGACATGTGATATTTTGATTATAATCAAGGCCCCCAATGATGGTATATATATTTTCAAGAGGGGGATCCTACATAATTTTTAGAGACATGTTTGGTACCCCCCCCCCCCCCACAACCACTCATGGAGTGGGTTTTCAATCCATAGAGTCAGTGACCCCCTTGTCAGAGTTATGAAGAGGTGTGGTCCTCCACTAGGGTTGGTATCGCCTCAACCATGGAATTACTTTAGTAAAGTGTGCTTCCATACTAAATATTTAGTTAAATTGTGTTATCCTTCTAGAATTGGGACAAAACTAAATCATGGTCTTCTGGATAGACGGATCCTTCTTATCAACCTTCAATGATCGAGATCTTCCTCTCTCTCTCTCTCTCTTTGTCTTGTTACTTATTTTAGAACATCTATTGACTATGTTTCATTTATCATCATTTCTATGGTTCATATAACTATTTATTTCTATTTATTCATTCCATTTTTTGAGACATCCTTCTTTTAATGTATATAATCACCCATGTAATGTATTTATATACATGTTTCGTGACTTATATTTATAATATGTAATTACACAATGACATTGTTAGGCCCAATTTTTTTGACACATAGAATTACTCAATGTTGGTAGTCATAGGAAGTGTTTTTTATTAGTATTTTAATGTAGGGTTCTACCATTATTTCATATGTTGTGTTGGGACTTTCTTCATTCTGGGTTGGTTATTTATTTCAATAGTTCCTACTTTGGGTTTATTTATATAGATTTATTATATTCATTAAATGGGTTAGTATATGAATTTTCCCCTTCATTTAATATACTTGTATTTATTATTGATGGTTGTGATTTTCTTGGTGGTGTGTGTTTGTGCGAGTTCACATGTTTATTGGGCCTTGTCCTCCAATATATTTGATATCCTTACCCAGTGCAAGTTGATAGCCCCTGTCCCATATGAGGTTGGATTGTGGTTTCACTATCAACTTGCTACCAGTTATAGTGGGACCATGGTGGTCTAGGTCACAAAAAAATAATTCATATATTTTTATTTTTTGATTATACCATGATGATGTCTTAAAATATACAGTATTGGTAAAAATTGTGTTTTCACTATTAAACAAAAAAATCAATGTTTTTCAAAAAATCATTTCACTCTATATAAAAAAATAATTTCATTTACTCAAACTAAGAATATAAAATATAGAAAATTATATTGGAAAACAATATAATATAGGTAAAATATATTATTTAAAATAAACCCTTTTTCAAAAAAAATAAAACCTATATCATTGTTTCTTACCTTGAAAATTTTAATTATCAATATATATATATATATGTGGATATTAATATACATAATTATATTTAATATCCATTAATTTATAATTTTACAAATAATTAATTAATTTAATACTAAAAAATCAAAAAAATTATTATAAAAATTAACATAGCATTTTAATAAAACATCCATATTGAGTTGAGTAAATACCAAAATTATAAATACATTATAAGTATGTAACTGGTTATATAATATTTATGATAATATATATAATCTAATGATCCTGACACATGTAATACAGATTTGGTGGTCATTTATTTCATATGCATTAGATACAAGTTATCATATCCTAAAAGAATGAATAGTTTAATAATCATGGTAAACTAGATACATAATTAAATTTCACATGCATTTGAAAAAAAAATACTCAATGTTTTTCCTTTAGACATCCATTATTACTTATAGTGTATCCTGCATATCAATCATGAAATTCTTCATATTATCCTCATGATAATAAAACATAATAAATGGGAGTTATTAGATAATCATTAAGGGTAAGTATACATTGAAAGATCACATGAATAAATAAGAAAAATAAAAATTCATAGGTAAATACCTATAACAAAATACATTAAATCAAAAAACTAAGAATAATATCGAATAAATAATTGGTGATAAAATAATTACATATAAATAATTACTTAATATTTATACATATTAGTGGATACTCAAACTAAAATACAATCATGGGTACATCAATAAATGATATCAAAAGGATTTATTTTATAAAGCCTTACATATGAAACTTTCATGACCATTCCAAATATAGTTTAAATCTGTGGGTATAAACCCTTCTAATTTGGCCAACTATTTTGAATCTTGATAGTTGTTGATGCATCAAGGGGTTTTCTGTAACTAGGTCCAACCCATATTATAATATTTAAAATGAATTACTTATAGGAAAGGGTTGAAACATAATAACCCTAAATATTCATTTTGAGAAACCTATCATATGAATTTTAAACACATACTCATATCAAAAAAATCTAAACATAAAGCATCCAGAGTAATATGTTGAATAGTATCAAAATTTTAAATCCTTAGTAAAATGAATCATGAACCATCCAAACAAAGATCACAAATGATATCATTACAAAATATCACTTTTGGTTAACATTTACAGTAATATTTCTATGTCATTTATGTATATAAATACCATATAACTATCTCCAAATTTTTTTTAAAAGAAAATAGATTTTTATCTTCGATGATATTTTTAAAACAAAAAGATCACAAAACAGTTTCAAAATACTATTAATTAAAAATAATGAATTAAAACATGTAATAATGATTTAAAAAATTGAGTGTTCTTGATGGAGGAAAATTTCATTATTTCAGTACTAATAAAAACAAAATATCTATTTCATATTTTAATCAAATTTTAAATGGGTTTTTTTTAAATTACCAGAGTATTCTTATAAAACATTAATAATAAATTCAAAATTTGTAAAAATATATTTAATAAATCATATGTAAAAGATTTGTATTTTTTTGAAAACATTTTCGAGAAACATGTATTTCGATGAAAAATGGTCTTTGATCAATGATAACATTAATGTCATGTTTTCTTAAGAACATTTTCTCACTCATTTTATGCAAAAAATAGTTGAAAATGGTATTATTACTTGAATATATCCTAAATAAATATAGTAGAAGAAGATATATTGAGTTTAATTTAGAAATATAAATTTATTTCAAAAAGATAGAATGATAACCCTTTTTTAATAATGATGATATTGTGAAATAAAATCTTTCAACTTTGGTTACATTTGAATCATAAGCCCCATGAAATAAATATTTTGAAATGAAAATCTAAATAAAAATAAGACAAATACATTCATAATTTACCATATTTAATTTTTAGTTTTGTAGAATACATAATAGAATTTGTGGTGAATATGGCATGTGTATCATGGATGTAAAATTGATATGAGAAACACATAACTCAGTTATGACATCTTTTATATGTGTTCCAACCTCCTTCTATTATAGAAATATTTTTTACATATATTTATATGGACACTAAGGATTTTATTTTTGGAACTAAATCACCTATAGAATTTGTATAAGGAGTGTAGGGTGGGGTTTGGGTAATTTTTGGTCAAGAAAAATCACTTGAGAGGTGTGATGAAGTGATGGGAGTGAGTGCCATTTAATATTTGAGAGGGAGTGGAATTTTTTTCAATACTGAAAAATATTCAATAATGGGAGGTCACTCCAACCCCAAGTGGATATAAAATTGATATTTAAATGGGTGGAGGGATTATATCACTGGGAAACACCTCCATGAGATAAAACAAATTTTTTTTAAACATTATCTTCATTACCTTCTATGTTACGATGATTTTTACGTTTCTAATTTTTCACAATGGTAAGTAGTCTTTTATCCCAAGTTAATTTTTCAATTAAATATAAGTAAAATTAGAATTATAATATAATTTTGACACAATTATTCTTTTTGTGAAATCTAATTTATTAAATAAAAAATCTATATTTGGTGAAATTTAATTTTATTATAAGTGAATGTTATCTACAAAATCACCCCATTAACCTTAACCATAGAAACAACGTTTCAACAACTTAGGGACCACTATAGTCACTTTAAAAGAATAATTGGTAAATTAATGAACCATATTTTATATTTTTGATATTTAAAAATCACTTTTATGAAGATATGATTCATTGAAATTTTGAATCATTTAAAAAATTATCATTGATATAAAATAACATTGATGTCAATTTTGATGATTTTTTTTTCATTTAAAACATATCAAGAAAATGAATTAATTATAATATTATAAGTCAAAACATGTATAATATGAAATATTTTTCTAAAAAATTAATGTTACACAACAATTCAATCAATTTATATTAATTTTAATATTAATAGTAGCATTAATTTTATTTTTCTAAAAAAAAATAATTAATACATTAGAGTTTCTTAATAAATTTACTTATATATATGATAAAAAAATTAATAAAATAAAATTAATTTTAAAATTATCTATATTTACATCCATATGCATTCAATCCACGATTTGTTCCCTCTGTGAACACATAATTAAAATTTAAATTCAAGAGGGTGAAATTTTTCCTTTTTCCTTAAATAAATTATTAAAGAGGTCCCATTGATCAAAATGTGTCCTAAAAACAAAATAATATATTATAAGGTGGTAATGGTAGAAATATTTCTGTAATATAGTAATTTCACAAGTTTTATGGTCATTTTAATCATTACATTTTTTGATTAACCCTACGGTAACCCAATTTTTACCTTAACAATTGTAATTAATTTTTATAGTTTTCATTATTCATTATGTTTAAAAATTAATAATACCTTATTATATAATAATAACTATTTTTATTCTAAATATATAACCCTTTTTTAAAAATTAAATTATTATATGTTGTGGAATTCAATTTATAATTAAACCACAAACACGACAAAAGTGTTGTTTTATAATGGGAAAATTCTCTTAAATATATAATGTTTTATTATCAAAATAAAATAAAAAAATTTCTGAAACTATATAAATTAATTAATTTTTAATATAAGTTAACAATATTTACTTTAAATCCAATTTAATATATAATGGATCTTTAAAAGTAATTTAAATGAATTTTTTTTTCAATAAATGTTATAATTTTCACTATTTGTAAAAATATTAATCCTTTAAGGAAATGATAAAAAATAAACCTAAGGATAATTTTTTCATATATACATAAAAAATTAATTTTATATTTTATAATAAATTTTATAATATTTCAGAAATAATGATTTTAAATTATGTATGATAAGGGTGAATTATCCGCCATTCAGAAAAATAAATTTTTATAAACTGCATTTCTTTCTCAATGAAATGGTTTTTTATTTATAATCAATAGATAAACATTGATTTTTTTAATACATATTTATAGCGTATAATTTTCATAATTTTGTTAATTTTATATATACCCTCTATCATAAAGGCTATGCTATAATATCCATGTTTTAAAAAATAATATTCTCATTGAGTATCTTGTTTCATTAAAACCTAGTGTTATGTGTATTGAAATCCATAGAAATTATTTAATTTATTTTAAAAAATATATATATCATAATGAAATAGGATGATACATTCTCTTCAAGTCATGTTTTATCATATACACTATAGAATGTGATGTTCCTCTTTCATATTCATGGGGTGTACCATTATACCCTCTTAAAGAAACTGTATCCACCAAAATTTAATCAGGATCATGGAAATCTTGAGTTTGAAATTTGAAGATACCATTATTTAAATCACACTTCCCAGGAGGGGTTCATAAAACATCCTCTTGAAAATAGAGAATGAGAAGAAAAAATTTCATTTTCAGAAACACCAAATAGGTTTTCAAATTGGATAACATTGGGGTATTGTGATGACAAGAACACTGATGAAAAGAACAAATAATTATAGAGAGTCAGATGGGACATTGATCAAAATAAATTGAAAGGTCATAATAAATTTATTAATCACTAATCCATAAATAAACGGAAAAAAATAAAGGTAATAGGATGTGATTTCCATGTTATTATCATTTTCTTTAAGTTGTGGGATTCGTTTTCTATCTTTACCATTAACATAAGAAATATAATTATTTGATATAATTCAATTTCCTAGGAATAATTTAATCTTTCATATTTTATTTTATCATTTTCCACATCATTTATTACTTGATGAAATTAATCTCCAAGATGAAATTTTTATGCATAAAGCAATAAAATTAACCATCAATAGGTCATAACATCCATAAAAAATGACATGTCATTCATTAAATATTTCCCAAAAAATGGTTAGCATGATTTATCCAAAAAAACCAAATAAATTTTTTTAATTCATTACATAAAGGGTTAAACTTATGACCTTCTGAAAATATGGCTGACCAAATTCAATGTCATACAATTTAGAAGGAAGATCACTGAATCAAAAAAAAATTATATCCCAAATTAAGTTAAGAAACTCTAAATGTCACATACCAAATATGTGAATTCTTTCCTAGTAGTAAATTTTTAAGGAAAACATATAGGCTTGAAAAATGAAATCACGGGTTGTGAAATATATTCTTCAAATGTAGTAATTCAATAATCTCTAAAAAATATATAATAAATCTATAACAATATTTTTTTCCAATAATACCGCATAAACACCTATTTATAATAATTATCTCAATATATTCCACCTAAAACCTGTTTTTCATCCTCAATAATAGGTTTTTCAAAAATATCAACATTTCACTTTATTACTTGGTCTTTGATATAATTGAACAAATATGTTATAATTATTATATAGAAGCTTCTACAACACAATATGTATACATTTGTTTATATTAATCAATGATAAAAAAATTATAATAGAAATATAGAACCCAGATCTTCTACCATTATAATTTCATAATATTGACCTTGATCCCTTATATTCATTAAAGGTATATTACCTAGAATCTTGTGTAGTTAATTTTTATATTTTCCCATCTCCTTACTGGTCAAAAAACTAACATAAAAGGCTTATTTATTACACATTCAAATATGAACTGATTTTAATTTCTATCCATGATTATAGAAAACTCACATTTCGTTAAATAAAGTAACATGGTGTTTATTTTTACAGTTTTTAGATGTAGAAATCCCCTACATCCCTTTGTTCCCATTATCCAAATTTTTCTCTATGGTCCTTTTCCATTCATACATACTAAAAAATCCATCAGTTTGGGATAATTAATTTATTTTATTGATATCATATGATACTATGTATTCATCTATTGATAATACAATGGAGAGAATTTCCCTACAGGGTATGGGCATAAACCAATAAAAGTAATTATTATTCATACTATTTTTGTTACATGAATTGATATATTTATCATTACTTATTATATGATATATTTATATATAATGGAATATAATCAATTAGTTGATAACATTATAATGAAATAATTTTTAATACAAATAATAGTAAAACACTTATCATAAATTGAAAATTTTGTGCATATAAAATCTCAAAATCATAATCACGGTTTATTTTATATATAATTTAAATAAAAAATTTAAAATACTTCATAATAGATTGTAATGAAAATTGGAATTAACTAACGAATATTCATTATGATTTTCAAACTAGGTATTTAATAAGTCCCATTTTTTGTGTACTAGGTAACAGTCGAGTGAAGCAATATAGACCTTTTTCAAAAGTATTACCCCTAGGTACCTTTGTTCCAAAAACATGTCTACTTGTTGTATACAAAGAGGGATGTATTTATAGAAAAAACCACATCATATCATCCTCATAAATAAATGATGATGTTCTTATATACTTATGCACAATGGATATCATAGTAATATATTACCTAATCTATTTTTTCATATATATTGTTCCCTAGGTTATAACTAGAACTACTATGATATGAATTATAAACACCCTAACTCAATTAAATTAGAGTAGATGGTTGCTTTATTAGGTTGGAACTAGGCTAAATGTATCACATCCCAAAGGATCGTATAGTTTATTACTAACTTTAATCAAGATACATACTTGAATTTACATATATTTGGACACATCATTTACAAAAAGTATTTTATTTGATAATTTCATTATCCCTCATAGGGTATCACTGCATTTCGATCACAATCCACTTCCATGTATCCGGTTGAAAATAATACATACGATTGTTGTGAGAATAGATTCTCTAGTATGGGTATTAATAAAGCATAATCTATCATATTTAATTAATCAAAATCAATATTTCAAGATAAAAAACTGAATGATATTCCATTTAATCTTTAAACTGAGCATAATATGGAAGAAATAAATGAAAAAATAATTTGATATAAACAATCACAAAATTTTGGAAGCTATCCATTGATATTTTAAATAATAAAATAATCAAATCAAATTCAATATCCAATATTATATTGAGGAATGATAAACTTTTCCAACTCAAAATATCATTTAATTTTACAATACAATTTAAATTCTTGGGAATAAACCCATCTAATATGTCCAAATGATTTTACACATGATACCTATTGATGACTCAAGGGCATATCTATAATCTATCCCCACCTATAACATACCATTTCTAGTGAATTCATTATATAGATGAGTTAAATTAAAATCAATATAAATATTCATTTAAAAAAACTAATACAATAAATTTAAATATATACATCAATCAAATAGACATAATCATAATTCATACAGAGTAATATGTTGAATATAAAAAAAATTTCCTCCCCAATCAAACTGATCATAAACCATCCAAAAAATAGGGATTATATTAATAAAACATATACCCAATGGATCTCAATTACAATAAAGTGTTGATATCATTTACCAAAAAAATACCATAAAATGACATTAAATATTTTGATAGAGAATAAAATTTTCACTTTAAAAATATTATTACAACCAAAAGTTCAAAAAAATATTTTGAAAATAGTTTTATATGAAAATAACCACAAAAAACTATTCAAATATGGTTTAAATATATTATTAGTCATGACAGATGAAACATCTATTCATTCTATACAAGTAAAAATAATATTCCATTAACATTTGTAATAAAATCCAGACGGGATTTATTTAGAAAAATAAATCAATATATCATTCAGTTTTTTTTGGTCAAATGTCTTAAATTGTAAATAAATAATTAAATAAATCATTTAGAAGAGGTAAAAGCCATTTTCGAATTTCTTTTATAAATCATGGATTTGGTGAAAATGAATTTTTGGCCAAAGAGACAAACAAATCCATATTTTGTTAAAAATAATTCTCAATCATTTTATGTACCAAATTGTGTAAAAATAGAATTACCAAATGAAATTTTCATGAATAAATATAGGAGAGGAATATAGATTTATTTTATGTAATATTATAAAATAAACACCCAATAGAAACTTAATCAAAATGTATTACCACTAATATTGAGAATGTTAAATAAACCCTCCCCATTTTTTATCTTTTTAATCATAATCCCAATGGAAGAAATAATTTCAATTGGACATTAAGTACAACGATTAGAAATAGATTCATGATAAAAAAATTATTAAAGGGAATTATATAAACCACACAAAGAAACAAGTGGTGAATGTTGAGTATGTCTCACAGAAGTAAAAGTGGGACAAGAACCCTTACCTTCAGTTCGACATACTTCGTATGTGGTTGGACCTCCTTCTCTTATAGAAACCTCCCTTGGATCCCTTCTTATGGGCACTAGGGAAGGTATCATGGGAATTAAAGTACCTCTAAAATGTTTCTATATATTTCTTTGTGGTATTTTTGGGTGTTGTTTCTTGATAAAAATGTCTTCAGAGGTGTGAATAAGTAAGTGGAGTGAGTGGGATTTTATAATTGGGGAGGAGTTGCATTTTTGTTAATTCCCAAAACTATTCATTAATGTTATGTCAGTATAACACCATTTGGATCCAAAAATTTTATTTAAATTTATGGGGAAATGACATAGTCAATCCATAGGCCCAATCTGAAAAACACATCATTTAAAAACACTCTTCCTTAACTTATATGTTTCCTTACTTTTACTAATTTAATTTTACACTATAGTAATTAATCTTTTTAACCTTGGGAATTTTTCCTTAATCATAATACAAAATGATAATTGTTAGATAATTTAGAACCACTAATTTGTAGTATGAAATCAAATTTATCAAATAAAAATCCTATTTGTGTTGAAAATTATTTTTAACACAACCCCATATTTTGTGCAAAACAATCACTGCTTTAACATTATCCGTAATAACACTATTATTACAATTTTGGGGTCAATATAGTCACTAAAAAAGAATATTGGGTCTATGAATGGACCATTTATTATTTTCTTAGACATTTTAAAATCGATTATAAGAAGATATGATTTTTATAAATTATAAATCTTTTAATAAGATATCATTATTATAAAATCACATTTTTGACCTTTTATAAATTATTCAAATAATTATAATTAAAAAAATATAATTAAAAAATATAATTTGATATATTGTGTTATGACTTGTAAATATGATGTAATTTTATCCAAAATTAATATAAAATAATAATTCTTTCAATTTTTTTAACTTTTAATATTTGTGTTATTTTTTATTAATTATATAATTTCAGAATTTGCATTGTGTAATAAATTAACGTAATTATAATATTTCTATGAATTTAAAATAAATTACCATAATTAAATTAAATTAAATAACTTAAGAAATTTCAACCATATTAATTATCATTTTTCAGTATCCCCTATGTGAACACATAATTGAAATTAAAAAAAATTGGGTTTCATTTTGTCTTTTAAATTACATAAATTATTTTATAGGTCACAATCACAATAAATTGACTAAAAACTCATAAAAATTACGCCAAATGCCTTATGGGGTGAAATTTGGATATAAAATTGGAAATATATAATTTTTTATGTAATTTAAACCCTTATATTTTTAGTTGAACACTCTGTTAAACTCATTTTTTGGTTTAACTGTGGTAATTAATTTTTATTGTTTTAATAGTTAATTATGGTAGTAATATATCATAAACTTATAAGATAATATTTATTATTATAACTAAAAATATAGAATTCTTTTTTATTAATTAAATTCAATTAATTTTTGTAATTTAATATTAAATTAAATCTCAGATGCGACGAAAGATCAGTTTTCCAAAGGGAAAATCATGATACGTATATAATGTTTTAGTATCAAAATAAAATATTCAATTTATTATAAATACAGAAATAAAGTAAATATTATTATAATTTATCTAATTTTAATATAATTTTCCTAATTTTAATTCAAAATATATTTAATACATTATTTAACAATGTAAATAATTTCAACAATAAGGTATTTTCAATAAAAATCAGTATTAGTCACCATTTAACAAACTAATTAATCCTTCGAAAAAATTATCAAAAATTCACCTAAATAGAATATTGAGATTTTGAGATAAAATTTTGATTTTTTCAAAATAATTTTTCTAAAATTGGATAAAATTAAATTTAAATTTAGTTTCTAAAGTGTGACTAGTCCGCCCTTCGGAAAAATAATTTTTATAGAAAAAAATTTATTTCTCTTAAAAATGGTTATTATTTTATTTCCAATATATAGATAACCATTGATTTTATTTTACAAATGGGTGAGCCATTTATTTTTTTATAATTTAGTTTTTATTATTAATACCTTCCATATTATTGTCTATATTATAATGGTCATGTTTTAATAATAATATTTTATTGGAGTATCATGTTTCATTCAATCCTGGTGTTGCATGAATTACATTCAATATTAAAAGGAAATTATTCTTATTTTTTCCATATAAAAACAACTATATGAATATTAAAATTTATGATACATTTTATTATATTTATTGATGAAAATTATTTTACATATACTTCATTTTGCTGTTATTCTTATTCATACCTACAAACAAAATGTCTAGGTTATAATAGTGAAATTTAAATAATATTATTTAGCATCTTTTTTAAACTATTTATTTCATATTTTGTACACTATCAAACATAGTTTTATCCTAAAAAATATAGAATAATGTTTTAGGTTATTATTATATCTCCTTTAATATTTATTTGGAATCTACTATAACATTCTGTATTAATAAATATATATATATATATATATATATATGGATTTGTCAATGGATTTTTATCATCATATTAAACTATGGGTAAGGATTTAAATTTATTTTTCAAAAAGGCTTGTCATCTTCAACAAGTTAGAATCTTTCTAATTTTCACCTTCAAGACCATTTCATATCGAATTGATGGAATTTTTTTATTATCACACATCTCAATGCATCTATTGGGATTAATTGGTCGTTTATCATTTCTAATCCTACCAATGGGTATTATAAAAAATTCTATAATAAATCATATAGACCCTTATATTAAAATAAATAATTTTGTTTTGAGTTTAAAATATTATGTTTCTTGAACTAATACAGATTTTACTTCCTCGGGAATTACAAAAGGTTAGAATGATGATGACACATTGATTTGAAATATTCTAGATAAATATCATATGATGGAATACCCTTATATTCGAATGGAAATAAATATAATAATGGAAGATCATATAAGGTTTTTAAGTGGTAATGTTTTTTGAGAGTCTTTTAAGACTCAATATTTGATAGAGTATTCATGATATACAAATAAATCCCTATTGTTTTCCAAAAATTATGGGTTATCCTCATTTTACAGAGAAGTTATTGAGCTAGTACATCAGGATTCTTTAGGGAATACACCTTTCAATCTAAATATTGTATTGGAAGTTAATATCAGGGAATATGGACTACCCATGTATAGGGTGGTGCAAACAATGGGTGTCTTAAATCATGATTTGTATGTTGCCTAACCATTTGTTGATAAGGTTATATGTACTCTACAATCTAAAGGTATTGATGTTCCTACTCCATCATCTTTTGTGGTCCTAATGCATTAAAAATATTTTATACATGATTTTTATTGATGGAATTATCTTTATTAAGTCTCTTTATTAAAGGATCATATTAGTTTTGATAAGGCTTTTAATACTGACACTAATGTTATTATTGATCTGACATCCCTTAACTATCCTTTGATACATGTTTCTCAAAGAAAAAGGGTTGGAAGAACAATATAATAGATTCTTTTTTCACAATGGACCTTGGTAAATTTTTTATATCTTATGAAATTGTGTATAAAAAAATTCATAATGTGACTCTTTCTAATGGTCATGGATGGAGTACAATGAGGATTCCATGATAACATGTGCATTGATACTTGATTCTCCACATCGTATTTCTGTAGTAATATTCATATATCCAAAGCAATAAGAGATAATAATGCCACAAATAAACATATAATTTAATTACAATGAATTTGAATATGATTTTCACATATAGGGGAATCATATATCTACTTATGACTCTTTTTATACACCAAAAAAATAAATGGTTGAATGTGTCACTTATATATATCCTTTATCAAAACAAATAGAAGAAATTAAAGGCTAAATGTGTGACAAATGTATAAAATGTTTCCTATATTTATATCTATAAAAAAGAATATATTTATTTTCTATAACTCAAATATAATGACCCAGAAATTTTGTGGAATTTTTTTTCTTAAATACATGGAATTCATTAAGAGTCTGTGAATATTTACAGTTCTTGATTTCGAGGACCGGTTTTCCCGGAATAAATTTATGAAGTATTGTTCAGGTACGTTCAGTAAACATGCGAGTGGGATTTTATAACTTTTGAACCAGTTCTCAGAATTGAAATCTAATGTCACCGTTCAACTCGCAGTGCCGATATTCTCTTAATAAGACATTCACCTCGATGGCAGTTGTTCGAGAATGGAAGTTAGATTTTGGGTTTTATAAAATTAAATAAAAATAAAGTGTTAGCTTATTTTTATTTATTTGGAGGATAAAACCTCCAAGAGGAGGATAGTGGTGGGGGCCACCACACTTTAACCTTTCTTGGGATGTTATAGAGGTGGGACCCACCCGGGTTCTAACTCCTCTTCCTGTTAAAGTGGTGGGGACCACCCGAGGATAAAACCCTTGGACTCCCCATTTATAGAGCCACCACCCATGAAACCTCTTGAACTCCCTTAATTAAATTGTTCCTACAAACACGAATTAATTAAGGGATGTATCTTGATGCAGAAATGGAAAATGATATCTTCTGTGTCTAGTTAGTTATTTCCCCACTTGTCTAACTATACCACCCATGATCTGATGTTGGCAGTAATTGTGTTCACGCTAATGTTATGGCTACATTACCTCATTGGGAATAATTTTCTAGTCTTTATAGATCATGATAGTTTGAGGTATATCGTTTTCCAATGAGATTGATAATTGATAAAGTGGAGGTGGATTGATTTTCCTTATTATTATTATTTTGATGTATCCTACACCTCAGTAAATATAAATACATTGGTCGATGCTTTGAGTGGGATGTTATAGAGGTAGGTTGTTAATGAATTTATGAATTCTTAGAAGGTGATGGACGAGTTGGTAGTTTTGTACATGGAAGTATGGTGGTATGATAGTAGATGATTTATGTTTTAGATGATAGTGCAATCTTATCTAATTTTGGTAGTGTAGGAGTCTCAGTTGGGAGACTCAAATGTAGATGTGTTTCACAGTCCTGTTTGACATGGAGATCCTCTGGAGGGATGGTAAGAGGACGGCAATAACATGATGTTGTTCTATGGGAGGTTTTTTTCGATCGCAGTAAATGATTAGTTCCTTTTTGTGTTTCACAACTCACATTTTCAGGTACACAAAAGAGTTTCCAAGATTTATTGTTTCTTGAGGATGTAGTTTTCATGGCCCAAAATTGAATGGGTTGTTGTTGAGTTTGTTTCAAGTTTCTTAGTATTTCAACAAGTGAATGGTGAGAACCATGTTCCAGATGGTTTGTATTATCCCTTTGATGTCCCTAAGTGGAATTGGGATGAAATATCAATGTATTTCATCATAGCGTTACCCAGAGTTCAAGGAGGATATGATGATATTGGGGTGATAGTGGATTTGTTGATGAAATAGGCCCACTTTTTATCTATTAAAAAGTCGGGCATGTTGAACGGCATAACTATGTGTATGTGGACGAAGTGGTATAGTTTCCTAGATTCTATAGGTCTATTGTCTTCTATCGAGATGTGAGGTTTACCTCATGATTTGGGACTGAATTTCAGCATGATTTTGGCACCCAATTACACATAATCACTACTTACCATCCTCAAACAGATGATAAAACATAACAGACTATCTAGTCATAGAAGGATATGTGTTGGGTGTGCGCCTTGGTCTTATGTATATCATGGGTGTGGAATATACCAATGTTAAAGATTTATTAAAATAATAGCTATTAGCCATCCATATTAATGGATCCATTTGAATATTTGTATATAAGACAATGTTGTTCTATGTTGGGTTGATTAGAGGTTAGGGAGACATTTGTTCTTGTTCCGGATGTGATGTAGGTAACTATAGAAAAAGATCACCTTGTTCATTGGATGATTCAAGTAGCATATGACTAATAGAAGTTGTATTACAATTATACAAGGAGGCCCTTGGAGTTCTAGGTCAGGGACTATGTGTTCTTCATGGTCACCTCATGACCTGGGAAACATAGATTTTGTAGAGGGAGTAAGGTTTCCCCTTGGTTTTTTGGTTCCTTTGAGGTGTTTGGGAGAAATCGTGAGATGGAATACAAATTGGCATTGCCACCATAGTTGGAAATGATCCATGATGTCTTACATATCTCATAGCTCTATTAGAATATATAGGAAGAATCATATGTTATTGATTGAGGAGAGTAGGTTATCGAGGATTTTGTGACATTTATGGAGTAGCCAGTGGTGATTGATGATTTCCAAGAGATGGTGTTGCATTGACCAACCATTCCTTTCTCCCATGTCTGGTGGTGGCATGGTGTCTACGAGGAGAGTGATGGGGATTAATAAACACATACGTGTTCCCAGTTACTGGAGTTATTTTATCTTTACCTTGTTTTTTATAATGGATTGAACTTTTTCTTATATGAGATGAGTCATTTCCCTTGGTATTGTTATGTGTGGTGCACTGTGTGATAAATTCATGACATGTGTAATGTAGATAACCTGATTCTTAATAGTGAAATATTAATTTTTATACGATTAATGTAACACCCCGAGCTTCCACGATACGCTTCTCATTCAATAATACAATAGCTTGCATTGTACGCAACTTCGAGTTCTAAAACATCGCGACAAATCAAAGTAGCCGTTATGAATAGTAATAACCACTTTTTAAAATTATAGAAATTTTATATTTCAAAATGGACTTCATTTTTGTATTCCTAATATTGAAATTAGCCTATGTTGAATTTTTTGTAATTTTCTGAGAACTTCAAAATTTTTATGAATAGTGAAAAATACTTAAAACAACCTTTTTAATCAAAATAATTCATAGTGATAAATTATACTATTGAGTGGTTTTAGAGTATAATTAGAATATATTTTTACCATTTTATCCAATGGTGGTCATTAGAATTAATTTAACATTGAAATTGGACATAAACAATTGCCAATCTTTTGATATAAATTGTTTCTTAAAAACACGCTATTTGTTGTGACAGCGGGAATTAATTATAAAATTAATTAATGCAACTAATATGTTTGGAATTTTGTAAAATAGACATCATTTTTGAATTCGTAATATCAATTATAGCTTAGGGTGAAATTTTGGCCTTATTCTGAAAAACTTCAATTTTTGATGAATAGTGAAACCACTAAGTGGTAGTTAAATAACTGATTTTTCATTTAAATGAAATATTACCACTTCTATGATTTGATTTTCAAAAATCCGACATACATGGTTGTCATTAAGAAGTAAAATGTGGTTCAATGAGATCAAAATAATTTTTTGGTGAATAGTAACTTTTAAGTTCTTAATCGCGATTAGAGGTAATTAGTGTAGTTTAAGGTAAAAACAATGTTTTATTAATATGATATGAGCTTGACACTTGTCCTACATCTATTGGATGAGTCATGGCCGACCAAGACAACCCATGGGTCAACTTGGGGACCCCATGGAGCCACTTTAGTTGGAAAATGACATTAATATATATTTATTTAATGTTAAAATTAAATTGACACAAACATGAGTTGTTTTACTAAAACAGTTTTTAAGTGGGGTTACACAAGTCCAAATTTTGATTATAAATATTCATTAGAAAGATGAAAAGATTTCCTACATCATAGTATTTTGTTTATAATTTTTAGAAATTAAATAAATTAAATTATTTATGACATCATGATGATGTAGTGATGACCTCATTATTTAACGATTTAAATAAAATGGGAAGATAATGCAAACTCCAAGGCTTACACTTGTACAAAGCCAATTGGATGAGGAGATTTCGAACCCTTATCACCTTAGACTCGAATTATATAAGTGTGGGACCTTTAGAATCCGAAAAGCATTGTGAAATAATGTAACATTTCAATCTTTCCAAAAGTGACCCTCCTCTCCACTTATAAAAGGCCCCCACCTCTTCCACCTCATTTACACTTTAAAGCCATTTGGCTCGGCCAACCTCTGCCCAAATACTCTCCCAACTTCCCCCTCTTACTCCTAGAATCATCACTTTGGGCAGAACTCTTCTCAAGGAAGCCTTTGGCTCAAATCAAAAAGAGTTACCCGATTTTGAGGTAATGTATTTTCTAATGTTGTTTTGTTTTATTTTTCTTCTCCAACCCCCTAAAATCTTTTTATTCATTTCTTTTGTAACAACACCAGTATCCTCAATATACTAGGATGTTGTTATAAGAAGTATTCGAGCTACACTTACACACACCTACATCAAATGGTTAAAGAACATACGGTTTCTGTGGATGGCGAATTTCTGCCTCACGAAACGATGATTGTTCAACACTCATATAACACCTTCAAAGGTGGCCATTAAGATGCCACTATATTTATATATGATATATAATGTGTTTATGTTTTACTTATGCTTCGGTATTTCTCATTTATGGCATACTTTATGATTTCCATTATGGGTAAAACGCGATAATTTCATTTTAGGAAGTGCGGACAACCGCCCCCTCAAAGTGATTTGAATCGTTAAGGCCATATGTGGGATGTATAAAGGATGGAGTAAATGATATTATATATGATATTATACTGGAACTATATTATACCTTTATATAATTATGATTTCATTACATTAAATACGAAATAGAAATGAAAGTAGCGTTCATGCGTACGTACGGCTTACCGTCTCCATGAACGGTGCATTTCATTTCTTACCTCTAAATGTTACGTAATATTATGAATGAATGTATATACTAGATATATATGATATATATGATATCTACATCATTAATATAATTCTGGATATAATGGATATTTCACCACATGAACAACTTGTAATTATAAGAAGTTTATTGTTGACTCAAGTTACCAAAGATCGACAAAACGACCGTTATTAACTTAAATAATTACATAATGTTCATATCATTGTAATAAGTGATATAAAAAGGATAATGAAATTAAAAATGGTTCTTAATAGGGTATATATTAACTCTAGTTTATTATTCAGGAGGTTAAAGAACAGTCGAATCAAGTCGGACACAAGGTAAGGGAATTTCTTAACCCAATTTCCATTCTTTGGGTTAATCTCTTACTTTCCAATTATGTCATGATATTATTATGTCGTATATTGTATTTATACATTCTTTATGTGTACTTATAGTGAATACACATAATAGATATATTTTATTTACAAATGATCTTTTAAAGGGACTTCGTCTCAATCTCCATTCATTGAGGCATATTTTGTTTTATACACAAATTTCTTTTATACAGTGTATAAAACCTTTTGACTTTTATGTTTATTCAAAAGGAATCTTTTTATACGAAGCATTTTTCTAAACGACAAAAGGGAATGTTTTTCTTTCCGTACTTATGCGGCGACAACGACTTCTCCGCCGCCATGACCATTATTTGAGTTTCGGCTTCCTCTACAAGCCATCATTTTTTTTAATGAAAAATAAATACAAAGTTTTAACTTTCTTTTATTTTGGTATTGAAAATGTTTTTGAAAGCATTTTTATTATATCAATGTGTTGTATTGATATCTTGTGATTGAAATGTGGAAATGTTATGTTTCCTTTATGCATGTTTTATGTGATACGATTATGTTATGGTTTATGATATGTTTAAACCTATTCATATGAGGAATGTATTGGACTTAATAAGTGACGGGTGGAGCCCACTATAGCTCCTCGATGCATCGGTAGGTCTCATGAGACAACTAGACGTGGAATTGGCCGAGGCCCTTTCCCAATTTGATTTATGGTTTTGGCCGAGGCCTTAATCATTTTAGACGTCTTGGCCGAGGCCTTGACAAAATGTTTCAGAATGTCCGGCATTATACATTCCCTCATTATGAAAGTGGTTATTGATATTGCATGTGATTATTCGACCAGTAGAATATCCATGTGAAGAAGTAAACGACATTATCTCATTTTACTTTTGCCATATTATGTTGATGTTCAAGTTTAAAAGGCTTTTGTTTTAGTTATACATTGCCTTAAATGTTTATGTTTATTTATGAGAGCTTCCGCAATATTGTTATTCTTACTGAGCATCTGAGCTCACCCCTTTCAATGTTTAAATATTTTCCAGGATGTGAAGAAGTGTATTATGACTGACTTGCAAGGATAGTCAGTGAAGATATGAGTGTGGACTATGAATACCATGTTATTGTAGTTTGTTTAATATTGATGTAATGTAAGACTTATGAATGTATCTAGTGTTTCCAAGGCTACTAAACTAATCGGTCTTTCGAGACTTGATCTTTTGTGATCATGCCAATGTTACGAAGTAATGCACCAAATCCGGGTAGCTGGGGTCGGGGCGTTACAGTTGGTATTAGAGGCAGTTTAGTACTAACCTTGGAAGCTTGATTTAGATAAACTCTGATTAGAGCACATAGCCCAAAGATAGACTTTGAGGATTAGTATAGAAGAACTTCCTAGAATTTTGGTGTTATAGAGATGTTATGAGTTTTCCGAGAAATACATCCCTGTCTGGATACGAGCAGGTAGAGGCGGCTCTGGAACAGATGTACCTAGGGGTAAAACCCGAAAACACCGCTTTGAGCTAGACTCGAACGGGAACTGGTGCACGACAACGGGCCTTGCTGCACTCTTGGTTACGACACTCCCGGGGGATATGCTTAGGATAATTCTCATTTTATTTACAAACCACTATGAAGGGTTATGAGTATATACTTTCTCAAAGAAAACATTTCTTTTTATGATTATGGATTATATCCATAAATAGTTCAATTTATGTAAAGTGTTTTACAAGTATGGAATTATGTATTTTGATTCATAATCTAATCTAGTTTATGCCATTGTTTAGAAATGGCGCCTAGTGGAAGGAATGTAAACCGTATCAATGCACGAACTCCGTGTAGGGATTGCCCTCCTGATCAAGATAATTATTGTGGATCTAGAGATACAACTGGTGCTGATCAACTTAATACCATACTGGGACAACTCACTCAGGTTATGAATAATAACCTTACTCGTATGGAGCACCCTGATCCGCAACGTGGAGGATCAATGTTAGACCGCTTCATGAGGCAACAACCACCAACCTTCAATGGGAGTACAAATCCTATAGTAGCTGAGCAATGGATAAATTCCTTAGAGAAAATATTCCATGCCTTGGGGAGTAGTGAAAGGGAGAAGGTTGTCATGGAAGTTTACCGCCTCAATGGAGATGCCGATCAGTGGTGGTCGCTGATTCAAAACACAAAGGAAGATGATGACGTATCGAATATGGAATGGATGGAGTTCAAAGAGATTTTCTTAGAAAAATACTTTCCTCGTGACCATCGAGCAGATATGGAAAGGCAATTTCTGAGTCTGAGGCAGAAGGAGGATGAGAATGTCTCAAAGTATGAGGCTAACATTACAAGGTTAGCAAGGTATGTTGCAGATTACATACGTAACCCAAGGAGTAAGATTGATCGTTTCTTTGATGGGTTAAAACCATTTCTCCGTCGAGCTTTGGTATCACAATCCTTCTCATCATACGAAGATATTGTCTCGTGTGCTATCAAGACAGAAAAGGAATTCTCTAAGTCTTATGACAACAAAGTAAAGCAAGAGAAGAAGAGAACGGTGGAACAAGAGACAGATAAAGGGAAAAAGGGAAAGAAGGATTTTCCATTATGTGATAATTGTGGGAAGAATCACCCTGGTACTTGCCTAAAAGGAATGGGAGTTTGTTATAAATGTGGAGAAAAGGGTCACCAGGCTCGTGATTGCAAGGGAAAGAAAGAGGCTGTCAAAGTTGAATGCTACAATTGTAGAGAAATGGGTCATTATGCAAATGAATGTCCTAAGCGTCAGGGAAACTTACCTCAGAAAAGGCCAAGGGATCAAGGACAATCTTATGCTGTTACTACAGTTGAAGCAGAATAACTAATGTATTGGTGCTTTTGGACTCAAGGATTATATTCTGGTTATAAGAATAATGTAATATATATATATGGATTGTACTGCAGTACTTTTTGATTTCAGTAAGGTTTTAATATGATTAAGGTAATCATATTTTTAGTATGTGACAATAAGAGAAACTTTTCTTTGTTTTGGGAATCTGATAAATTGATTTTGGAATTTAGAGACCTTTTAGAGAAAGTCTGGACGGAGGTATTTTGAATAACTATTAAGGTTGGAATGGATTAAGTTGAACTTTGGATAGTATTGTTTAAGGCTAAAAAATTTATGAAGATTATTTTTGGAATATTATGATACTATAGGACAACCTGCAGGGTGGGGCATAACCCGTCGCGTCGGACAAAGCTGGAGGAATCGAACCCACAATCATAGTGCGACAGGCCTTTATTTCCTACCACTAGCCTACAGGAATTCCATGGTTATTACAATATAATTTTACTAATCTAAACGGTATGTGATAACATTTGGAACCTTATACAATTAGGATAATAATAATATTTTTGAGTTCTATTATCTTTTTGAGTGAAAGATGAGTTGAAGGTTGAAACACTAATTGTCAAGAATAAATATATATATACCTATCTCTTATTCAATGAATAAATTAATTCTTAAACTTTAGTAAAGGTATATTAAAACAAAAAATGTGTTATCCTAATACCTTATGTCTTGTTGAACTGATGATATTTTAAATCAACATAGATTGAAGGCTTTGAGGCCCTCAATTTGACAGTTGATTGTGATTGATGACCTCAATCACTCCCTACAAATATTTACGTTTTTCCTCCAATTATATGTCTTTAATTGCCACCAATGTTCTCCTTATCGAGATCATAATTTGGTGGTGACTTTCTAATTTCCATTTTCCCTCTTATTAAGGCTAAATTTTATTAACCTTATTTCCGATGTGGGTTTTCCACAAAGGTATTTTCTATTTTCAACCTCTTATTTTTAAAGAAAAATATCAAATTGCGAGGACGCAATTTATTGAAGGAGGGGAGAATGTAACACCCCGAGCTTCCACGATACGCTTCTCATTCAATAATACAATAGCTTGCATTGTACGCAACTTCGAGTTCTAAAACATCGCGACAAATCAAAGTAGCCGTTATGAATAGTAATAACCACTTTTTAAAATTATAGAAATTTTATATTTCAAAATGGACTTCATTTTTGTATTCCTAATATTGAAATTAGCCTATGTTGAATTTTTTGTAATTTTCTGAGAACTTCAAAATTTTTATGAATAGTGAAAAATACTTAAAACAACCTTTTTAATCAAAATAATTCATAGTGATAAATTATACTATTGAGTGGTTTTAGAGTATAATTAGAATATATTTTTACCATTTTATCCAATGGTGGTCATTAGAATTAATTTAACATTGAAATTGGACATAAACAATTGCCAATCTTTTGATATAAAGTGTTTCTTAAAAACACGCTATTTGTTGTGACAGCGGGAATTAATTATAAAATTAATTAATGCAACTAATATGTTTGGAATTTTGTAAAATAGAAATCATTTTTGAATTCGTAATATCAATTATAGCTTAGGGTGAAATTTTGGCCTTATTCTGAAAAACTTCAATTTTTGATGAATAGTGAAACCACTAAGTGGTAGTTAAATAACTGATTTTTCGTTTAAATGAAATATTACCACTTCTGTGATTTGATTTTCAAAAATCCGGCATACATGGTTGTCATTAAGAAGTAAAATGTGGTTCAATGAGATCAAAATAATTTTTTGGTGAATAGTAACTTTTAAGTTCTTAATCGCGATTAGAGGTAATTAGTTTAGTTTAAGGTAAAAACAATGTTTTATTAATATGATATGAGCTTGAAACTTGTCCTACACCTATTGGATGAGTCATGGCTGACCAAGACAACCCATGGGTCAACTTGGGGACCCCATGGAGCCACTTTAGTTGGAAAATGGCATTAATATATATTTATTTAATGTTAAAATTAAATTGACACAAACATGAGTTGTTTTACTAAAACAGTTTTTAAGTGGGGTTACACAAGTCCAAATTTTGATTATAAATATTCATTAGAAAGCTAAAACGATTTCCTACATGAAAGTATTTTTTTTATAATTTTTAGAAATTAAATAAATTAAATTATTTATGACATCATGATGATGTAGTGATGACCTCATTATTTAACGATTTAAATAAAATGGGAAGATAATGCAAACTCCAAGGCTTACACTTGTACAAAGCCAATTGGATGAGGATATTTCTAACCCTTATCACCTTAGACTCGAATTATATAAGTGTGGGACCTTTAGAATCCGAAAATCATTGTGAAATAATGTAACATTTCAATCTTTCCAAAAGTGCCCCTCCTCTCCACTTATAAAAGGCCCCCACCTCTTCCACCTCATTTACACTTTCAAGCCATTTGGCTCTGCCAAACTCTGCCCAAATACTCTCCCAACTTCCCCCTCTTACTCCTAGAATCATCACTTTGGGCAGAACTCTTCCCAAGGAAGCCTTTGGCTCAAATCAAAAAGAGTTACCCGATTTTGAGGTAATGTATTTTCTAATGTTGTTTTGTTTTATTTTTCTTCTCCAACCCCCTAAACTATTTTAATTCATTTCTTTTGTAACAACACCAGTATCCTCAATATACTAGGATGTTGTTATAAGAAGTATTCGAGCTACACTTACACACACCTACATCAAATGGTTAAAGAACATACGGTTTCTGTGGATGGCGAATTTCTGCCTCACGAAACGATGATTGTTCAACACTCATATAACACCTTCAAAGGTGGCCATTAAGATGGCACTATATTTATATATGATATATAATGTGTTTATGTTTTACTTATGCTTCTGTATTTCTCATTTATGGCATACTTTATGATTTCCATTATGGGTAAAACGCGATAATTTCATTTTAGGAAGTGCGGACAACCGCCCCCTCAAAGTGATTTGAATCGTTAATGCCATATGTGGGATGTATAAAGGATGGAGTAAATGATATTATATATGATATTATACTGGAACTATATTATACCTTTATATAATTATGATTCCATTACATTAAATACGAAATAGAAATGAAAGTAGCGTTCATGCGTACGTACGGCTTACCGTCTCCATGAACGGTGCATTTCATTTCTTACCTCTAAATGTTACGTAATATTATGAATGAATGTATATACTAGATATATATGATATATATGATATCTACATCATTAATATAATTCTGGATATAATGGATATTTCACCACATGAACAACTTGTAATTATAAGAAGTTTATTGTTGACTCAAGTTACCAAAGATCGACAAAACGACCGTTATTAACTTAAATAATTACATAATGTTCATATCATTGTAATAAGTGATATAAAAAGGATAATGAAATTAAAAATGGTTTTTAATAGGGTATATATTAACTCTAGTTTATTATTCAGGAGGTTAAAGAACAGTCGAATCAAGTCGGACACAAGGTAAGGGAATTTCTTAACCCAATTTCCATTCGTTGGGTTAATCTCTTACTTTCAAATTATGTCATGATATTATTATGTCGTATATTGTATTTATACATTCTTTATGTGTACTTATAGTAAATACACATAATAGATATATTTTATTTACAAATGATCTTTTAAAGGGACTTCGTCTCAATCTCCATTCATTGAGGCATATTTTGTTTTATACACAAATTTCTTTTATACAGTGTATAAACCCCTTTGACTTTTATGTTTATTCAAAAGGAATCTTTTTATACGAAGCATTTTTCTAAACGACAAAAGGGAATGTTTTTCTTTCCGTACTTATGCGGCGACAACGACTTCTCCGCCGCCATGACCATTATTTGAGTTTCGGCTTCCTCTACAAGCCATCATTTTTTTAATGAAAAATAAATACAAAGTTTTAACTTTCTTTTATTTTGGTATTGAAAATGGTTTTGAAAGCGTTTTTATTATATCAATGTGTTGTATTGATATCTTGTGATTGAAATGTGGAAATGTTATGTTTCCTTTATGCATGTTTTATGTGATACGATTATGTTATGGTTTATGATATGTTTAAACCTATTCATATGAGGAATGTATTGGACTTAATAAGTGACGGGTGGAGCCCGCTATAGCTCCTCGATGCATCGGTAGGTCTCATGAGACAACTAGACGTGGAATTGGCCGAGGCCCTTTCCCAATTTGATTTATGGTTTTGGCCGAGGCCTTAATCATTTTAGACGTCTTGGCCGAGGCCTTGACAAAATGTTTCAGAATGTCCGGCATTATACATTCCCTCATTATGAAAGTGGTTATTGATATTGCATGTGATTGTTCGACCAGTAGAATATCCATGTGAAGAAGTAAATGGCATTATCTCATTTTACTTTTGCCATATTATGTTGATGTTCAAGCTTAAAAGGCTTTTGTTTTAGTTATACATTGCCTTAAATGTTTATGTTTATTTATGAAAGCTTCCGCAATATTTTTATTCTTACTGAGCATCTGAGCTCACCCCTTTCAATGTTTAAATATTTTCCAGGATGTGAAGAAGTGTATTATGACTGACTTGCAAGGATAGTCAGTAAAGATATGAGTGTGGACTATGAAGACCATGTTATTGTAGTTTGTTTAATATTGATGTAATGTAAGACTTATGAATGTATCTAGTGTTTCCAAGGCTACTAAACTAATCGGTCTTTCGAGACTTGATCTTTTGTGATCATGCCAATGTTACGAAGTAATGCACCAACTCCGGGTAGCTGGGGTCGGGGCGTTACAGTTGGTATTAGAGGCAGTTTAGTACTAACCTTGGAAGCTATATTTAGATAAACTCTGATTAGAGCACATAGCCCAAAGATAGACTTTGAGGATTAGTATAGAAGAACTTCCTAGAATTTTGGTGTTATAGAGATGTTATGAGTTTTCTGAGAAATACATCCCTGTCTGGATACGAGCAGGTAGAGGCGGCTCTGGCACAGATGTACCTAGGGGTAAAACCCGAAAACACCGCTTTGAGCTAGACTCGAACGAGAACTGGTGCACGACAATGGGCCTTGCTGCACTCTTGGTTACGACACTCCCGGGGGATATGCTTAGGATAATTCTCATTTTATTTACAAACCACTATGAAGGGTTATGAGTATATACTTTCTCAAAGAAAACATTTCTTTTTATGATTATGGATTATATCCATAAATAGTTCAATTTATGTAAAGTGTTTTACAGGTATGGAATTATGTATTTTGATTCATAATCTAATCTAGTTTATGCCATTGTTTAGAAATGGCGCCTAGTGGAAGGAATGGAAACCGTATCAATGCACGAACTCCGTGTAGGGATTGCCCTCCTGATCAAGATAATTATTGTGGATCTAGAGATACAACTGGTGCTGATCAACTTAATACCATACTGGGACAACTCACTCAGGTTATGAATAATAACCTTACTCGTATGGAGCACCCTGATCCGCAACGTGGAGGATCAATGTTAGACCGCTTCATGAGGCAACAACCACCAACCTTCAATGGGAGTACAAATCCTATAGTAGCTGAGCAATGGATAAATTCCTTAGAGAAAATATTCCATGCCTTGGGGAGTAGTGAAAGGGAGAAGGTTGTCATGGAAGTTTACCGCCTCACTAGAGATGCCGATCAGTGGTGGTCGCTGATTCAAAACACAAAGGAAGATGATGACGTATCGAATATGGAATGGATGGAGTTCAAAGAGATTTTCTTAGAAAAATACTTTCCTCGTGACCATCGAGCAGATATGGAAAGGCAATTTCTGAGTCTGAGGCAGAAGGAGGATGAGAATGTCGCAAAGTATGAGGCTAACTTTACAAGGTTAGCAAGGTATGCTGCAGATTACATACGTAACCCAAGGAGTAAGATTGATCGTTTCTTTGATGGGTTAAAACCATTTCTCCGTCGAGCTTTGGTATCACAATCCTTCTCATCATACGAAGATATTGTCTCGTGTGCTATCAAGACAGAAAAGGAATTCTCTAAGTCTTATGACAACAAAGTAAAGCAAGAGAAGAAGAGAACGGTGGAACAAGAGACAGATAAAGGGAAAAAGGGAAAGAAGGATTTTCCATTATGTGATAATTGTGGGAAGAATCACCCTGGTACTTGCCTAAAAGGAATGGGAGTTTGTTATAAATGTAGAGAAAAGGGTCACCAGGCTCGTGATTGCAAGGGAAAGAAAGAGGCTGTCAAAGTTGAATGCTACAATTGTAGAGAAATGGGTCATTATGCAAATGAATGTCCTAAGCGTCAGGGAAACTTACCTCAGAAAGGGCCAAGGGATCAAGGACAATCTTATGCTATTACTACAGTTGAAGCAGAATAACTAATGTATTGGTGCTTTTGGACTCAAGGATTATATTCTGGTTATAAGAATAATGTAATATATATATATGGATTGTACTGCAGTACTTTTTGATTTCAGTAAGGTTTTAATATGATTAAGGTAATCATATTTTTAGTATGTGACAATAAGAGAAACTTTTCTTTGTTTTGGGAATCTGATAAATTGATTTTGGAATTTAGAGACCTTTTAGAGAAAGTCTGGACGGAGGTATTTTGAATAACTATTAAGGTTGGAATGGATTAAGTTGAACTTTGGATAGTATTGTTTAAGGCTAAAAAATTTATGAAGATTATTTTTGGAATATTATGATACTATAGGACAACCTGCAGGGTGGGGCATAACCCGTCGCATCGGACAAAGCTGGAGGAATCGAACCCACAATCATAGTGCGACAGGCCTTTATTTCCTACCACTAGCCTACAGGAATTCCCTGGTTATTACAATATAATTTTACTAATCTAAACGGTATGTGTTAACATTTGGAACCTTATACAATTAGGATAATAATAATATTTTTGAGTTCTATTATCTTTTTGAGTGAAAGATGAGTTGAAGGTTGAAACACTAATTGTCAAGCATAAATATATATATACCTATCTCTTATTCAATGAATAAATTAATTCTTAAACTTTAGTAAAGGGATATTAAAACAAAAAATGTGTTATCCTAATACCTTATGTCTTGTTGAACTGATGATATTTTAAATCAACATAGATTGAAGGCTTTGAGGCCCTCAATTTGACAGTTGATTGTGATTGATGACCTCAATCACTCCCTACAAATATTTACGTTTTTCCTCCAATTATATGTCTTTAATTGCCACCAATGTTCTCCTTATCGAGATCATAATTTGGTGATGACTTTCTAATTTCCATTTTCCCTCTTATTAAGGCTAAATTTTATTAACCTTATTTCCGATGTGGGTTTTCCACAAAGGTATTTTCTATTTTCAACCTCTTATTTTTAAAGAAAAATATCAAATTGCGAGGACGCAATTTATTGAAGGAGGGGAGAATGTAACACCCCGAGCTTCCACGATACGCTTCTCATTCAATAATACAATAGCTTGCATTGTACGCAACTTCGAGTTCTAAAACATCGCGACAAATCAAAGTAGCCGTTATGAATAGTAATAACCACTTTTTAAAATTATAGAAATTTTATATTTCAAAATGGACTTCATTTTTGTATTCCTAATATTGAAATTAGCCTATGTTGAATTTTTTGTAATTTTCTGAGAACTTCAAAATTTTTATGAATAGTGAAAAATACTTAAAACAACCTTTTTAATCAAAATAATTCATAGTGATAAATTATACTATTGAGTGGTTTTAGAGTATAATTAGAATATATTTTTACCATTTTATCCAATGGTGGTCATTAGAATTAATTTAACATTGAAATTGGACATAAACAATTGCCAATCTTTTGATATAAATTGTTTCTTAAAAACACGCTATTTGTTGTGACAGCGGGAATTAATTATAAAATTAATTAATGCAACTAATATTTTTGGAATTTTGTAAAATAGAAATCATTTTTGAATTCGTAATATCAATTATAGCTTAGGGTGAAATTTTGGCCTTATTCTGAAAAACTTCAATTTTTGATGAATAGTGAAACCACTAAGTGGTAGTTAAATAACTGATTTTTCGTTTAAATGAAATATTACCACTTCTGTGATTTGATTTTCAAAAATCCGACATACATGGTTGTCATTAAGAAGTAAAATGTGGTTCAATGAGATCAAAATAATTTTTTGGTGAATAGTAACTTTTAAGTTCTTAATCGCGATTAGAGGTAATTAGTGTAGTTTAAGGTAAAAACAATGTTTTATTAATATGATATGAGCTTGAAACTTGTCCTACACCTATTGGATGAGTCATGGCCGACCAAGACAACCCATGGGTCAACTTGGGGACCCCATGGAGCCACTTTAGTTGGAAAATGACATTAATATATATTTATTTAATGTTAAAATTAAATTGACACAAACATGAGTTGTTTTACTAAAACAGTTTTTAAGTGGGGTTACACAAGTCCAAATTTTGATTATAAATATTCATTAGAAAGATAAAAAAATTTCTTACATCATAGTATTTTTTTTATAATTTTTAGAAATTAAATAAATTAAATTATTTATGACATCATGATGATGTAGTGATGACCTCATTATTTAACGATTTAAATAAAATGGGAAGATAATGAAAACTCCAAGGCTTACACTTGTACAAAGCCAATTGGATGAGGAGATTTCGAACCCTTATCACCTTAGACTCGAATTATATAAGTGTGGGACCTTTATAATCCGAAAATCATTGTGAAATAATGTAACATTTCAATCTTTCCAAAAGTGCCCCTCCTCTCCACTTATAAAAGGCCCCCACCTCTTCCACCTCATTTACACTTTCAAGCCATTTGGCTCGGCCAACCTCTGCCCAAATACTCTCCCAACTTCCCCCTCTTACTCCTAGAATCATCACTTTGGGCAGAACTCTTCCCAAGGAAGCCTTTGGCTCAAATCAAAAAGAGTTACCCGATTTTGAGGTAATGTATTTTCTAATGTTGTTTTGTTTTATTTTTCTTCTCCAACCCTTTAAACTCTTTTTATTCATTTCTTTTGTAACAACCCCAGTATCCTAAATATACTAGGATGTTTTTATAAGAAGTATTCGAGCTACACTTACACACACCTACATCTAATGGTTAAAGAACATACGGTTTCTGTGGATGGCGAATTTCTGCCTCACGAAACGATGATTGTTCAACACTCATATAACACCTTCAAAGGTGGCCATTAAGATGCCACTATATTTATATATGATATATAATGTGTTTATGTTTTACTTATGCTTCTTTATTTCTCATTTATGGCATACTTTATGATTTCCATTATGGGTAAAACGCGATAATTTCATTTTAGGAAGTGCGGACAACCGCCCCCTCAAAGTGATTTGAATCGTTAATGCCATATGTGGGATGTATAAAGGATGGAGTAAATGATATTATATATGATATTATACTGGAAATATATTATACCTTTATATAATTATGATTTCATTACATTAAATACGAAATAGAAATGAAAGTAGCGTTCATACGTACGTACGGCTTACCGTCTCCATGAACGGTGCATTTCATTTCTTACCTCTAAATGTTACGTAATATTATGAATGAATGTATATACTAGATATATATGATATATATGATATCTACATCATTAATATAATTCGGGATATAATGGATATTTCACCACATGAACAACTTGTAATTATAAGAAGTTTATTGTTGACTCAAGTTACCAAAGATCGACAAAACGACCGTTATTAACTTAAATAATTACATAATGTTCATATCATTGTAATAAGTGATATAAAAAGGATAATGAAATTAAAAATGGTTCTTAATAGGGTATATATTAACTCTAGTTTATTATTCAGGAGGTTAAAGAACAGTCGAATCAAGTCGGACACAAGGTAAGGGAATTTCTTAACCCAATTTCCATTCTTTGGGTTAATCTCTTACTTTCAAATTATGTCATGATATTATTATGTCGTATATTGTATTTATACATTCTTTATGTGTACTTATAGTGAATACACATAATAGATATATTTTATTTACAAATGATCTTTTAAAGGGACTTCGTCTCAATCTCCATTCATTGAGGCATATTTTGTTTTATACACAAATTTCTTTTATACAGTGTATAAACCCCTTTGACTTTTATGTTTATTCAAAATGAATCTTTTTATACGAAGCATTTTTCTAAACGACAAAAGGCAATGTTTTTCTTTCCGTACTTATGCGGCGACAACGACTTCTCCGCCGCCATGACCATTATTTGAGTTTCGGCTTCCTCTACAAGCCATCATTTTTTTAATGAAAAATAAATACAAAGTTTTAACTTTCTTTTATTTTGGTATTGAAAATGGTTTTGAAAGCGTTTTTATTATATCAATGTGTTGTATTGATATCTTGTGATTGAAATGTGGAAATGTTATGTTTCCTTTATGCATGTTTTATGTGATACGATTATGTTATGGTTTTTGATATGTTTAAACCTATTCATATGAGGAATGTATTGGACTTAATAAGTGACGGGTGGAGCCCGCTATAGATACTCGATGCATCGGTAGGTCTCATGAGACAACTAGACGTGGAATTGGTCGAGGCCCTTTCCCAATTTGATTTATGGTTTTGGCCGAGGCCTTAATCATTTTAGACGTCTTGGCCGAGGCCTTGACAAAATGTTTCAGAATGTCCGACATTATACATTCCCTCATTATGAAAGTGGTTATTGATATTGCATGTGATTATTCAACCAGTAGAATATCCATGTGAAGAAGTAAATGGCATTATCTCATTTTACTTTTGCCATATTATGTTGATGTCCAAGTTTAAAAGGCTTTTGTTTTAGTTATACATTGCCTTAAATGTTTATGTTTATTTATGAAAGCTTCCGCAATATTGTTATTCTTACTGAGCATCTGAGCTCACCCCTTTCAATGTTTAAATATTTTCCAGGATGTGAAGAAGTGTATTATGACTGACTTGCAAGGATAGTCAGTGAAGATATGAGTGTGGACTATGAAGACCATGTTATTGTAGTTTGTTTAATATTGATGTAATGTAAGACTTATGAATGTATCTAGTGTTTCCAAGGCTACTAAACTAATCGGTCTTTCGAGACTTGATCTTTTGTGATCATGCCAATGTTACGAAGTAATGCACCAACTCCGGGTAGCTGGGGTTGGGGCGTTACAATTAAACCAAAGAAGGAATGTTAGTTCTTCATGGAGTGGATAATATATTGACAAATAGGATGAAACCTCGTGATTTATATGTTCTTATAGTGTGGTTTTTGTGCATATGTGGTGTGTTTTGTGGTTGTTTGGGTTTCCGTGATATGATCTAGTTGCTGATATTAGAGGAGGTGATGTTGGATGTGGTGGATTTACACTCCATCTTCCAAAGAACATAGGGTGATTTATCATTGAATGTTAATTTGTTCATTTTTTAGTCGTATTTGAAGTATAGCAAGGTCCTTGAGAGGTATCTCGTGGGGTGGTAGTTTGGAACCATATTTCTTCTAGTCTTGATTTTTGATTCTTGGGACCAAGAATCATTTCAATGTTATATAATGTAATGGATTGTGCCTTCCAAGTCCATTACATTTTTATTTTTTGGTTGTTTCAGTGTTCAAGGGAGACTAGGGTGGTGGATGAGTTCAGTTGCAAAAGGATATAAAGGGGGGTATTATAGGTACTCTATATAGATTACAAGATGTGAATATTGGTTTCATAACATGTATTGGTGTTTTCACATCATGAAAACATTTTACAATGTGTGAATAAGGGTTTCACATTGTGTAATATTTCAAGGTTATAATAAATAAATTTAAATGGGGTGGAGATGCATTTTTTTGAAAACACCAAACCCCATGTACACTACAATGTGAATGGGGATTACACATCATTTAATACCCTAGACTAGTTTTGTTTTAAATTTATTTTTCTCCAAATATTCATTCATTTAACTATCATCTCACCTTCCCCTCATTTTGGTGAACCCTTGAGGCCCTAAGGAGTTATTTGATCCCCACTCCTCCCTCCATAATCTATTAATACTGGTGGTTGTTCATTGGCGATCTGTGATAGATTCATGGTTATTTTTCTCCTCAATCTGACCCAGTTTCAATTATTCAACCCCCAAGATTTGCTGCCATGATGCGGGTTGGATTGATTTCGATGTTTGAGTAGAGATTGGATAATCTTCTACTACATAATAGGTTGATCCATGTTTCTAGAGGTGTGCTTGTATCATTTTGTCATTTTTCATCACACTACAGTGCACAGACAAGTTGAAATGATTCTTAATGGTATGATTTCCTTAATTTCTCTTCAAATTTTGCATCATATAGGAGGGGTTTTATTATTTTCACCAAGGGATCATTGTTTATCTTGGATAATCAAAGTTACGAATAAATTTAATGAAATTGTAAGGGGTAGGTGGATCAGTTTTTCTTGCCTTTGGTGTTTTGATATTACGATTTTGATATTTTGAAATATACGGTCTTGATGCCCAGCTAAAATTAATTTGTATTGGATGACCATGTTTTCACAATAAATGGGTTTCAAGTTGTTTGGGTCTTATTGAAAACGATAATATAAATTTTTTTAATCACATAAATCCATAGAATGAATGTATTCCCTAGGTCTTGTATTGTGTGATGATGCCCTCAAATAATGTAGTTGAATTAAATAATTTTCCTTCTTAATAAATCTAAAAATGTGTTATATCATGGTACTTTTTGAGATGAGAAGAATGGTTCTGGCTTTGTTCATGGAAAAAATGATTTGTGAAGTGTCTATGTTGTGATGGTTGGGATTTCTATTGTTTGGGATATTGTATATCTGTGAGCACAATTGTGTGTTATGGGATAGCATGGGTGGTGTTATGGAAGAACTTGTTGATGATAAATCAACCTAGTTGTGTAATGGAATCTCATGTTGATAGATTAATTGATTTTAGAATGGTTTAGACGTATTGTGTAGTAGGGATGTGAGCTAGTTGTGTGGTAATGTGTTACTATATGGGGTTGTGAGTTGGTTTTTGGTTATGAGGGTATGTGACTTTATCAGGATGAGTTTCAAGAACAATATAACCAGTTATTATGGGGTTAAATTGATAGGAAATGTGAACCTGTTTTAACTTTAATCTCATGATTCCTCACCTTCTGAGGTGGATTTTTTTGTCAGTTGTGTGTTTTACTTAGTAGTTTTCTGTATAATGATGAAATAAACGATTGACTAAAAATAAAGCATTGAGTGGGTTTGGTCGATTTGGAAAATAAAATAGAGATTGATAATTAAATTTTTTGAGATTGTTAATGGGATTTCTGGCTTTTAATGTGGTGTTGTGAATTTAGTGGCCGTATCAAAGAAGGCAGTATTTTGAGCTTCCTGTTTTTTATAACCCATATGTTGGGAAGTAGTGGTTGGTATTGTATATGCTTATAGATTTACTTTCCATGTAATTTCAATATGCACCCTACACTAGTTCATAACTATGTGTTGAACACCCCCATCTTCACTGGAGAAGGTTTCAGTCCTATTCATGTAGGTGGGAGGATGGATGGATGGACACCTTCTCTTCCCTCTTCCCACTTCCAGGTGGTGATAGCCACTGTTTATTCAGGAAGGTTGAGGTTTGCGAAGCATAGGGGTGTACGGTCATGGTTTTATTTCCCTTGGGTATTTGAGATGAGATGTGTTGTGCTTTCCAAGGATTCATTGGTATGATATGAGTTATTCTATCCCATGTTCCATCCAGATGGTTTGTGATGTGGTATGTGGCCCTAGTGTCTACGGGAAAAATTTTATGAGGTATGAGGTCTAAATTTCTACGGTTCTGATTTGATGTGTAATGTGTCCTAGGTGTCTGTGGCTGGGATGTGATGCTGTTTGTGAGGCAGATGTGTGTACGAGAGGGATGTGATGTGATTGTTGGTGGCGCGGTGTGTGCGGGAGGGTTGGGATGTGATACATTTTGAAGAGGTAAGAATATGAGGAATTTTTCATTATAAAAGTACAGCTAGTAAGTGGTAAGTAGTGTGGGGTACCTAACCATCTATTTTCATCACATTACATTACATGACTTTCATTATTTTGTGAGTGTGTATTTGTGGGGATGGGATGGTTAGTATACCTTTTAGGATCATTTTGGTTTTGTTTTTTTTCTGAAGTGGGGACTAGTATGCTCATTTCAAATGTGCATGATAGACTTCGAACACTGTTGTCCCATGCCTAATCTCAATAAAATAACATGGCTTCATAAAGGGAGGGTTTATCCAGGGGGTTCATTGGTATTTCTAATGAACTGTTTGATGACATCAACAAGCCTGTGGTGGGGTCGAGCATGGTTATCTAAATTGAAAAGGACAAAAATTACGATAAGTTGGAATGTAGATTCATTATCCTTATTATGAGAAAGCTTGGTTTCAACGAATGGTTTTGTGATATCTGCATATGATGTTACTCTTCTACCCGGATTACCATCTTATTGTTGGGAAAAGGATTTGTCTTCCTCAAAAGCACCCATGGGGTGTTTCTTGGAGACCCTTTTTCACCCTTTCTCTTCATTATGGTGTTGGAAGCTCTTTCCCAAAACATCAATAAGGGCATGAAAAGAGGAAGGATCCGGCCCTACTACAACATGGTTGGGAATGTTTCCATTTCCCATTTGATGTTTTCTTACATTATCCTAATTTTCATTAATCGAATTCACAGGTCGCTCATTGGATTCATGTTTATTATGTCTACATATGGGCAGCAGAGTGGGAAATTAATCAATCACTCCAATAGAAAGGTATTCATATCCATGAGATTCTTGGGATGATGTTGTAGCGACATCCAAGCGTTTCATGGGGTTCAAAGGCAATGGCTCCCCATTACATCACTCGGTATGCTGATTTCTAATGGGTGAATAAAAAAAGTGTACTTCAATGGCATTATCAACAAGGTTTTAGTGAGAATTTATAACTACGAGAACAAGTTCCACTCTTTTGGATGTAGATTCACCCTTATAAATTGAGTTTTGATGTCAATACTGGTGAATATTCTCCCTATCATTAACCCCCCTAAGGGAAAAATTATCTATATGGGGAAGATTCTAACCAGTTTATTACGGGACCCAAATTTTACTGGGTGTTTCCACTAGGCCACCTGGAAGAGACTCGCGAAACCGGTTGAGGAAGGATGTGTTGACGTTAGGGATATTTATGAAACTATTCATTCAATGCAAGATATACTTTCATTGGATTTTCTAGAAGGTGATTCATTATGGGATTCCCTATACAAGGAAAGATATGGTTCTTTATGGGAAGATATGGGGACTGTAGGGTGCAAGCTCTCGAGTCTTTCAAGAATTATGTGTTTGCACTTGGAGGAGTTGGAGGCCTATTCAAAATGGGTAGTGGGGAATGGAAATATCATCCTACGGTGCAAAAACTGGGTAGGTGAGAAGCTCTTATTTCATGGGTGCCCATTTCCTAACATCACTTTATAGGAGGCTAGCTAAAACCGTTGTTTCACCAATGCAGTCTTGAAAAATGATCAAAAGTTGTTTTTTTAAAATATCATCCACAGTGCGGAGAAAAACATGAGCGTTTTTAAGGACTCGAGCTCTAGTAGTTTCTTGGGTAAATATAATGGCCCATGTTTCATATGGAAAATAGTCGGGAGACTTGGGAATAGGTACTATGGTGCAAGGATATTCCCTCTAAAATGAACTTTCACGTGTGGAAAATTAGGATCCACATTATTCCTATGGACGACAATATTAAGAGGAGAGGCATTACCTTGGTGTCGTGATGTTGGTGTTGCGACTTGCCAAGCAGTGAATATGCTCTACATGTCTTATTCAAGAGAGACTTGGCAAGAAGCCACATGTTGGCCCTGAATCATAGCTTTGGCATTTTTTAGGGTGTTTCCATGAAAAAGGCAACCAATTTATGGTTTTCTAGGGCAGATCAAGAGGAGATGGAAATAAAAATCTATAGCATAATATTTTCTTCTATTTTTTGGACCCTCTGGTATGCATGGAACTAGTACAAGTTTGGTGTGATACATACCATGCTTTTCATTCAGATTAATGTGTGATCTTGAGTGAGGTAGTGTTGTTCCTTAATCAAATGAGGTTCAACTTCGTAGGTTCTATGTAATTTTCATAACTGTTTTTTGGATTCCCCACTCCCCGGGGCCCAATGGGTGATCTAGTACCCTCCTAGCAATGGTAATAAACTCAATGTTGGCGGCCCATTCTAAAATAGACTTATGAAGAGTGCTGCTCAGGTCAGAGATCTCTGCAGGTCAATCATCCTTTCTTTTATCTCTTTTTCGAACCAGACAATTCATTGCGGGCTGAAGCGAGACCAACGCATGATGGCCTAGCTTTGTGAAAAATACTCTAGTTTAAAATCAAAGAGGTGAAATCAGACTCAGAGGTGTTGGTGAACATACTATAGGGGAAGGTAGTCTCTCCTTGGTCACTACTGTATCTACATTGGCGGGGCAAAACAGACCTATCCCATGGAGTGGTTGTGAGATATATTTGGAGGGGGAGGGACTTAGAAGCTGATGGTTTTGTGAGAGATGGTTGTGAAGGTGATCCTCTAATAATTTACTCTAGTTTGGGTTCTCTTCCATATGATTTTAATAACAATATTCATGGGGATTCCCTTGGACTTCACCACTTTAGGCCCTTTTATTTTCCACTGGGGTCGGGTCCCCCCTGAATTCCCTTTAATAAAAATATTAAATTTTAGTCATACTGATAAAAACTATATACTTATCCTATATATATAAAACATCATTAAAGTATCTAGGAGGATTAGGTGGGCTGTGTTGGGCGTTACTATATGTTTTCTGTGATAGTTCTTGAGTCACTACATTAAATTTCATTTGGGTACTTTTCATGGGAGACACATGTTTCATATCAGTTCTATTTTAAACATGCATTTTTGATGGAATTTGGTTTTCATTTATATTATTTCATGGATTTTTTGGATGATCCTTCATATCTCCCATTATGGTTTCAAAAAAAGGGCAACAGATTCCATATTGTAAGATATGTATACCCTTGGTTCAAGTCTGAAACACAAGACCTATTAGAGGAGGGACATGAGGTTAATTATCTCCCTTTCTTTTTTCAAAACTAGGAGGTGTATCTTTAGAAGGAAGAGTCATGAAAACCTAGATGAGGGTTAGACCTTTATTATGATTTATTTTAATAAAATTTTGATGATAACATAATCATATTTTCAATAACTATATAATTTTTAATATTGGGTAACATGGAAGATAAATTTGACGATAAATAGTCATTTGAGATCTAATATTTTTCTTAATCATGGATATTTATTTATAAATTTTAGTGATAATATAATTACCTTAAATTGTGACATAATGATGATGTGGGAATTGTTTAGAAAATGGATGAATTAAATAAATGGTATTAAGAAAATTAAAATTAATTTAATTTTCTATTATTATTACCTTCCCTAATATTTATAGAAGAATTTAACATGATAAGGATAAGTTAAATTTGTTTTTTAAAAGATATCATATTTTTATTTTATTTTTAAAACGTCAAGTAATGAATTTTGTAAGAATTGACATTATTGATTTTTAAAAATAATTAAATTATTATTAATTTATAGATATTTATAAAAGACTAGGATTTTTTAAATTAATTAGGATAAGTCCTAAAATTTCATAAATGACTTATTTATGGTTTTTTAAAACTTATTGTAACTATATTGACCTATTAGTAGAAAATGCACATGTTATCATGGTAGGAGTTAACCATATTAATAAAGTGTTAAATCTAGAAGAGAAGGGTAATAATATGAGTTAAACATGTCTAAAAATTATAAGTAGATAGAAGTTCAGTCTATCCTTATATTATGTATGACATAACTCAATTTGGAACCATTTGAAATTAAAATTTAATTTCTATTAATTTAATATTTTAGGATATTCCAAGAGTGCTCCTCCCCTCTCTTATAAAGGGAATATCTCCTTCTCTTTTATTCACACCTCTAAAGCCATTTTCTCGGTCATCTTCTTCCCAAGTCTCCTCCCATCAATTTTATCTTAATCCTAGAATCATTTAATTGGTCCAAAATATAACCAAAGTTATTTTTTTGATCCTCAAAAGGATATACCCAATGAAAAAAGGTTTTAATGTGTTTGAAAGAAATCAATATTGAAAGTAAAAGTATTTAATCACACTTTTTATTTCATTGAGATACATGAAACTATCAACAATAACATATTTGTTTTTTTGTGTATACTATAACTGATGACTTGTTATATCATTAATTTTCATTATTTTCTGTTATTGGAATCATTAATTGATATTATATTTTAATGGGGTTTATAATTATAATTTTACTCTTGTTGAATGGGATTTATATATCACTTTTATTTATTTAGGAAACATGCCTTAAACAATAATTTTTTCTTCTACATGGTGAATATACGTGACATTAATTTCATTTATGAGTATTATCAAACATATTATGGTATTTTTATATCCATATTTATTTCTTTTAGAGGGAATATGATTAAATAGATTATAAAGTGGTGAGTATTTAATTCATGATCTCATCAATATTTGGGATTATTCATTTTTCAGTCTCTATTTAGGAATATTTATCTCCAATGACCATGATTTCTATTTTTTAACTATTCTCTTATGTATTTTTAAGTACATTTATATCCATTTCTCTTATATTTACAACACTCTTTGAACGGAATGTTATTTTCATTTTCTAAATTAGGAAATTTGTGAATTTTTCAGAAAAAATATGAAAGGAATGTTTTTTATCTTATATAGAATGAATGGAATTTTTTTCATAAGGAAACCTTAATAAATTGAATCTTATAGTACTTGCATTCTCAGTTATTTCAAATAAAATGATTTCTTTTAAACTACATGACATTTTATGATGAGAAAATTCTTTCAAAGAAACTATATTTTCCCCATGAATTATTTACAAGTCATATCTGAAATGTTACTTATGTTTTAATATGGATATTAATAAAAGATGATATCTTTATTATTGTTTTGGTTTTTTATGTGTATGATGGAATGACAATTATGAAACACGTCTCATTACATGTGATATTTTATGATTGAATGATGTTTGTGGAATCCATTTTTTCATGGGTTTAGATATGTTTAATTGATTATGATCTTATGGAACACAAAATCATGGTTTTAGTTATATAACAGGTGGGACCTATATCCCTCTACAATGCATTTGTTAAAGATATATGTTTTTTTTATCAAAGGATTCATGGGAGGGAATCCAAATCCTACAACAAGAGGGTACACGAGATGGCATACCAATCCCAAAATGAAAGGGCACACGAGTGGGAATCCAAAGCTCTAAGAATTTAAACTAGTGGTAATCATATGTATATAATGTCATGAAGGTATTAGAATATATCCTTGGCATTGGGGTTTTATATTACTATGTGCATTCCATAGTTCCATGTCAATTTCAGATGTTATGTTTTCATCTCTTATGTTCTTGATTCCATTACGATTCATGTCTTATTAATTTCCAACCATTATTCCATGATTCTTGTTTATGATCATTGATATGTAGGGTATGATATTTTATTTATCATTATCACATTATCATTTTCATATATTCATGTTATAATTATTCATTTCATTTATTTACCATTATTGAGAATTTGAGAAAAACTGTTACTTATGTTTCCCTTCCTTATTTTATAAAGGATTATTTTTAAGTATTATTAGTAAATGGGGGATATTTATTGAAAATTTTTAGGATTTTTCACTCATTCGGAAAAACTATTGTCATGTTTCAAATGTCACAAAACTAATATGATCATTGGGGATGTGTTTTTTTGTAATGTTTTAAGTATTCCACAAAAGTAATGTAAGGTTTATGTAGGTCAAAAATGGGTTGTTATAGTTGGTATTAGAATAATGGATCTGACAACCACTTGAATATTTATTGAGAAAGAATTAGTGATATCCTTAGAGATATTTTTAATGATATTTGTTGGGTTTCTATAAGAAAAAGTTTATGGATGTGATAATGATTTCGAAAATTTCCAAGAATTTTCGTAAATGATACTATGAGTGGATTCCTAGAGTTACATCCCTAAATTGATACTATAGGTGGATCTGAATCTAGAAAATATATACCTAGGGGTAACAACTATTCCAACGTGTGTCAGACCTAACTGTTTCATAACATGGTATAAAACTGCGGGCCTTACCACATACCTGGTTTGAAACTCTTAGGGGATATGCTTTGGAAATTCACAAACACATCATGAACCATCATAAAGAATTTAAATATATGAATCCAATGAATATGCTATAAAATAATATTGTTTCATAGAATAAATAAGGTGTCATTATTTAGAAATTCTATAAGTAGTTTTTCATGATTATGTGGCTCGTCACTATGATAATACATTCTTAGTAAATGCATTTTTTTTAGTTAGTGAAGGGAATTAGAAGGAATTGGTTTAACATTGATTTTGGGAAATAATTTGATGATGAGATGTAAAATGGGATCATCACTACAGTGAAGGATGTTGTGATCATGCCTAGTCAGTTTCCACGGAACTTGATTAACAACTTCTTACTTAACCAACACTCAGACTCACCAAGTATGAGAAGAAAGGAGATTGCAGTGTGTTCAGCTAATAGAGACCAAAGAGGAATGAATATTCATCTTCCTTTATATCATGAATATAGGAGGATTCACCTTTTTAAATGTCTAAGATGGACAAGAAGATGTTTGGACTATGGAAAATAATGATACAAAGAAAGTTACTCTGAAGGAAAAAATTGATGGTTTGGTTAATGAAATTGATGATAATGTTTTCCTCCATAATACATCATCAATGGTTAAATTCATTAACTGTGTAATGAATGATCATTAAGAAAATAGATTTCACAAGAGGAAATACCTAGAAGAGAAACATCAAGGTGGCATGTGTAAAGGTTATATTAAAAATGATGAAGAGACTATAGAATAAATGTAAAAGGAAATAAGAGTTATGTAATAGGATGATTCATCCTTCTTATATATTAGGAATGAAGTGAAATAATTGAGTTTTATAGGTATTTAGATTCAATAATTATGTTACATAAATGGATAAAAATACTTGGATTGCTCATTTTATGTATTTCACTTCGGATTTACAAGTTTATGTGGAATTGTCTTTGGACTATAAAAGTGATTTAATATAAATGTGAGATGTTGACTAAGGGAAGATAACCATTATTATGTCCCTTATATTAATATAATGTTGTTTTCTTAAAAATATGTTGGATATTAATTATTAAATTGAATTGTACTTATTACTTGGGAACAAAATAAGCTCTTATTGACAAGTGGTTATGCTATCATTGAAAAAGTTTACAACATTTTTTGGATATAAAGAATATATACAATTATCTTTTGAATAAATAAACATGCATGTTTTCAATCTGTATGAATGGTAATTTAGATAATTACCATTTTTGAAGAGAATACATGTTGAAGGTATTCATAGGATTGGAATGTAGAAACAAAGAGCTACCTTATGAAATATGGGAGAAAAATTTTATGCTGATTTAGTGTAGTTATTTCTAATGTTTTTATTATCATATTCTAGAAGGATTGTAGGGTTATCCATTTATGGAAAGAGTATGTTAGAGTTCAGATAATTTTGTGAGATAAAAAAAATATCTCACCATAGGTGGAGTTATGAATACTGGATAACTTGTGTTATCCTTTTTTTGAGATATTTATAGATGGAGTGACATGTCATTCTATTCATGGATCTAAGGATATTTTAATCTTAAAGAATAGAAATTCAACTTCATTTTATGGAATCAGAGATGAAGTGAATATTTACCGAGATAAAAAATAGGGTAATGTTGTCCTGAAATCATGTGTATATATATATTCATAAAAATTAATCATCTTTATAAAAATGGTCTAGAAATAACATTTCTTCCTAGTACCATGATTTTTTTACAAATAGCCTTATAAATCATCATATATTTTTTAATTTTATCCCCTCAACTTTCTAATGATCATTCACTTTTTTGTGATTTATGAACTAAATCACTATTTATAAATATTTAGTTTTTTGATTTAAGTCCAATTTTTCACATTCCACCTATGTTCCCCTATGGGAAAACCATGTTATATGTGACTTTGGGAAGCAGTTATGTTTCCAATTTTTTTAATGGAATTTTTAGTATTCATTTTTAAGATGTGGGTTTCTATGAAATGAAATTTCATGTTTTAAACCATTCATAATCAGAACGAATTTGGGGGGGGGGGGAATTCAATTTAATGGGGGTAGATTGTAACATTGCTATATTTTGTAAAATGTATTATTTTAATTAATTTAATATTTTTAATATTGTTCACAGCACACAATACTAAATATAAAATTCATTATACGAATTAAATTACATTTGGTTTGCATTATACACAACATTATATTGGGTTATCACTATACACAACACTTAGATTATCTTGTGGTATATGAAACACTATTCTTGGATTGTGTTACACATAATTCTCAGTTCATTTTATAGCTTGCATTACATTCAATACTGAGTTTTACCGAAAAATAGTATATTATTAAAATATTATTGTTTAATATAATAAGATATAACATAGACATTAATTTATAGAATAATAATTTTGTTAACTAACATCTAAAAATATATGGTTTATAATATCAACTTATTAGTTAACAATAAATTAGAAATGAAAATATATGCCAATTGATTATAAAGTTAATAGTTTTATTTTTATAGTCCCAAACACTTTTTATCTTAATAAATTAATTTAATTAAAATTTTTGAGCTAAATTAATGAAATATATAGTTATATATACAATTAAATATTTCTTATAATCATCTAGTCGATTTTATAGGGAATAGAAAAGAACCAACCCAATTTTATTCATAAAAACCAATATTTTTCAAATGTGTAATTTTACATCATTTTAATAGTAAACCCATTTTAAATCCAATTTTTGATACATTTATTTATTTTATTTGAAAAACTAAACTTCATATTTTATATGATAATATAAAAATTTACATTGGATGTTTTGTTTGTATTTTTATGGTAATTTTCATGTTTTGATGAACAATGAAAAATAATAAATTTTAATTAAAAACAACTTTTTCCATCAAAAGAATTTATAGTGTTAAATTATAATATCAATAGGATAAAAATTATAATTAAAATATAATATTTATCATTGTATCCAATTTATTTCATTGAAATTAATTTCACAATGAATTTTGATATAAAACATTTTAATATTTTACATGTTTTAAACCGTAATTATTTTTTTTCTCTCCCCATTAATGATATTATTTTTTAATTATTTAGTACAAATTCTATGAAAATAAATTTAAAAAATGGATTACATGTTTGGAATTAGTTATTGAAAATAAATTAAATTTGGTTTTTTTATTTTTTGGCTATGAACAGTAAATTTAGTAACGTTTTAGTTACTAATGTTAAGGGTAAATCCTGTTATTAAGAGTAAAAATAAAATTATAAAATCATCCTAACACTTGTCTTAATTTTATAATATGATATATATTCGATCAAAATGTATATTTTTCTAAATTATATTTTTTTTCTCCCACCTGGATTGGAGTAATACATTGATTATATTTTATTTAAGGAAATGTTAATGATGTCATACTCTTATTTACAATCACACTATCCTTATTCATCTAATGATATGTAAAAGATAAATTTGAGTATAAATATTCATTTGAGATCTAAATTTATTCATAAAAGTTTTTAATTTATTATGAATTATTGTTGTTAATATACTTATGTTAAATTTTGGCACAATAATGATGTCAGATTTTTATATTTAATGGAAGAATCAAATAAATGATATTAAAAGTTTATAATAAATATAATTTTTTATAATTATTTCCATCCATAAATTTTTTGGATGAATTTAACATTTGGTGGATAATTTAAATGAGTTGGTTCCAAGATATCATGTTTCATTATATTTCAAGAATGTCATGCCATGAATTGTGTCAAGGTTGATATTATTAATATTTTTAAAAAAATAAAACATCATTAAATTATATAAAAATTATAAAAATATATTATTCTTCCAACTCATTTGGATAAGTCCTAAAATTTCATAAAGGACTCATTTAGGGGTTTTTTGGAATTTAATTATAAATATAATAATCCATAAAATATTATTGGTATGAGTTAAAAACACATTGTAAAAACACATGTTGTCATTGTGTGAGTTAAGGGGATTAATTATGTGTTAAATAAAAAATATAAGGAGAGTAATATTGAATAAAAAGGTCAAAAATTATTGGATGATAGGATATTAATATGTCCTCATCTTAACTTTGACAAAACTCACTTTGGATCCATTTTTAATTAAAAATTAATTTATATTATTTTAATATTTTATTAGATTCCATGAGTGCCACTCCCTATTCACCCTCCTCTAAATCCATTCCTTTTGTATTATAAAAACTCAATTTTTATTTATGTGATAAACTTATATATTCATCGATCAAAGTGAAAAATTTATAAAAGTAATGAAGTTCAAAATTCACACCACTACCAATGCCCTAGAACATTTCCACCCAAATCCCTACAAAAAAACAAACCATATAACATTTATAAATTCCAAGTATTTGAAAACCAAAATAATGAAAACCTATTGGAAATGAACAAGAAAATATATTGAGTTCACAATGGAATGAAGATTTCTCAAGTCATGCCACCTAGAACACCATTGTATTCTCAAAAGACATGTGTTGAAACCTCAATGAATACCACATTACCATGCTGATGAGGGTGAGTGGTAGAGTCATTCACCATGTTCATAGTTTATAGAAGAAGTTTATCTCAAAATTGAACTGTGACCTTCATGTATATTTTATCCACTCAATTTCCACATCTCAAAACATCTTAGAAGACCACTACACCGCGATGGCCAGTCTGAGTAGTAGAATCATGAAACATGAGTAGACTTTATAGTATACAAGAATATAAATAGGGAATCATTACCTTTACTAGAAATATCATCACCTTCCTTCAAAATCACTATAATTTAAAACTAAAATAGTCAGAATCCCCTCCTTAGTACCCTTGAGGACGGCTCTCATGCAATATTTCCCCTCCCCTCTATTTTAGAAGGGAACCTCTCCTTATCTTTTATCCACACGTCTAATGTGATTTGGGTCAACCATCCTCTACCCATGTCTCCTCCCAAATATCTTCCCTTATTTTTCGATGCCTTAAATTGGTCCCAAATTAAACCAATGGAGTATTGTTTGTTCAAATATACATGATATACCCAAATAATAGTAGGTTTTAACTTGTTTGAAGGTAATAAAGACTTACGTTAAGGGAACTTATATCATTTTTTTCATGAGATATATGGAATATTCACCACTCACTTATTTTGAGTGGTGTATACAGTGACCTATGACATGTTATATCATTAATTTACATTAGTTAATGATATTATATGATTTATTTGTTTTTATTATTTCATGGGGTTAAAATTCTAATGTTACAATAATAGTAAAAGATTTATGAATCAATTTTATTTCATTAGTGTAACGACCCAAAATTTCATTAATGGAAAATCCCTCTTGATCCAGTTAAATGTTTCTTTATGTTTTTATAAGATGTCAACTTCTTTAGTTTTACGTTAAGATTTGTGACCGTTACTTTTATAGCCGTTGAACATTGATCATCTGGGTAGTTTAAATATAAGGCTTTAACGAAACCATTTTTACTCAGACAAAGGAAGCGATGGCCTCATCCAGTAGAATTGCCCCTTACGAAGCCCAATTGTCGGAGCTCGGAAAGGAGGTGGCGTCTTTGGGCTTTGCCCTTGACCAAGCCCAAGATGAGCTTCATCAAGTCAAGCTCGAACGTGATCGTCTACGGGAAAAATGGAAGTTGATAGAGATCACCACTCGAGCGATGTTATCCGAGCAACCCCAAGAGTCTGTCACCATCGCACACCTTACCCTTAGGTCTTATGCGGCTATTTTAAGGGGTTATGTAACAAATAAGTAGCACCATGTTCATGTACATTATTTTTGTATATAATAATGAATATAATTTCTAGTAATTTTTGATGCATTGTAATTAGTTTTTAAAGTACAAATGATGTTTTTAGTTATTATTTAATTAAGAATTATATTTTATTAAATTAAAGGATTTTTGAATTAAATAATATTTTAATAAAATATTATTATTAATATTAAATTAATTTTTATTAAATATAAATGATCTTATAATTTTATGAATGCAATTAAAATTTTTATTAAGGTTTGAAAGCCATTTCTGTCAAAACCCGTGAATTTTTTATAAATGTCGGTTTTTATTTTAAAAGTGAAAATTCACATATTTAGAAAATTATTTAGATAAAATAAATATTATTTTTGGAATCAGGACGTCGAAATTATCCAACGGTGAATTTTTCAGAATTTTCTGATACAGTCCAATTTTTGGGTAAAAATTAAATACCTTTTAAATATATAATGTGATTTATGACATCATAATGACCCAATGGTGATGTAATAAAATACCATAATCCTTAGGTTCGGCCAATATATGTTTTATCATTAAAATAATGAGGTTTTGGGTTTGTTTGAATCACTTTTCAAAGCATTAATGGAGCCCTCAAGACTTATTCAACACTTTGCCTTTCTAAATTAATTTCCATGGGAGTGTGACTCACCTCCACATAAGCAACCCTAATTTTTTAATAAGTTCGGACCTTGGCCTTGTAAAATATTGTTTTCCTCTCTCCTTTTCCAGAAACCATGGGCAAATACCATGGGATGGTTTGTGGTTTGGATTATTTTAATATAAGGGGTCCCAAACCTAAATAATAAAGAATTCTCTCACCTTTCCTATATAAACCCACCCAAGCTCCCACTTCCTCCTCACTCAAAGCCCTTGAAGTTCGTCCAACCTCTGCCCTACTCTCTCTAGAATCCTCTCAAGGTGCCCCAAGCTCCCAAGAAGCCTCTCACAAGCCTCTCTCTAGCCTTTGGAAGCACACTTCCAGGTAAGGGTTTTTTCTTCCTTTCTCTTTTTTTTTTGTCAATTTTCTTTAAGTTGTATTGACCTTTTAATTTAATTTATGAATGTTGGGGTATGGTTTCGCACCTCCCCCATACTGCCCTCTTATTGTTTGAATGATGGGAGAACCCTTTCTCTCTCATTAAATGCCTCCCATGTACACCCGTTACTATGCCGAAATTCCGAAAGGAACTTCTCTCTCTTCTTTTATATTCAAGCAATACTTTTGTATCAGGAATCTAAATTCCATTTCTGTTGTTGGGACATGTATATATATGATCTCCTTACTGTCCATTTCATGTAAATATGATGAGGAACCCCTTTCTCTCTCATCAACCTTTTTTATGAATTCTTATGTCACGCCGTTACGCTGCCGAAATCGCACCAATTTTCTAAGCCAATGTCTTTGTGTAGTGAATACCATGCCCATTTCTCCATCAAGGGTATTCACCTTTATGCACATATACGTATTGATTGTAAAGTTTCATGTATGAATTCCACATTCCTTTATCGTGGAAGAAATGATTATGTTTTATGAATCCATGTTTTATGATCCATGTGGCACACTTATGCATGAAATGAAATGTTTAAGAAGGGTGCGCCCTGATAGCGCTCCAATGCATTGGGTAAAGTATAGTATCATGATACGTCATGTGCAATGAGTGTTGACTCATGCTAATTCAAGTGCAACGAGGGTTTACTCGTGCTTCAAGTGCAATGAGGGTTTACTCATGCTCCATGTGCAATGAGCCTTGGCTCATGCTAATTCAATGTTAAGTGTTGTTGCCACATTTCCATGTTATGATTATCATGCTTTATCATGCCTTTATGTTCATGTATCTCTTATGCTCTATTGATATGCCTATTGCCTAACATGTATTGTACTCCTCATGTTATTCATTATGTACTCCCTTACTGGGCTTTATAGCTCACCCTTTTCTTATGCATGTCCTCAGGTTATCCCATGCAATGCTAGGTACGAAGGAATGTAGTGGTCATGTAAAGGAAGTTTTCAATAAGGATGTTGTATTTCAAGTTTAAAGTTTTTATGTAATAATCCTAAGCCCCAAAGAAACTAAACCTCTCGATCTTCTTTGTTGTATCAAGTGAAGTTTTATGTAATAAAGCATGTTTAAGTTGTAATAAAAAGCAGGGTTGTCATAGTTGGTATCAGAGGATAGGTTTAGTTATTTTTGGGATTAGGAAACCCTAGTAAAGCCTTAGATACAAGACTAAGCATAATAAAAACATCCCTATGTTTTGGTAAATACTAAGTAAGTGTTTTATCAAACAAATACATCCCTGTCTGGATACGAGCAGGTAGAGGCGGCTCTGGCACAGATGTATCCTAGGGGTAAAACCCGAAAACACCGCTTTGAGCTAGACTCGAACGGGAACTGGTGCACGACAACGGGCCTTGCTGCACTCTTGGTTACGACACTCCCGGGGGATATGTTTTGATAAATTCACAATCTTAGTATGAACCCTTATTAAGGGAAAAATTCCCCTAAGAATATATGTTAGAAGGAAGATCCTGAAAAGCCTGGATTGAATCCTATAGACTCATGAGTTAAAGAGATCAAAGTTTATTTATAAGTCATCAACTTTTGTCTTTGGATTACCCTCTATGTGTTACCCCTAACTTTCCTTTTATTCCAGCCAATGGCCGGTAATAGGAGAACTCGGGCTAACAACCGTTGTGAAGATCAGTGTGATGATTGTACTAATGAGATGCCCAATCCGATGGGAGCGGGAATCGCGAACTTTGTCACGCTTCTCTCTCAGCTAACTCAAGTTTTGAATAGAAACACTGGTCAAGAGGAACGTTCAACCCCCCCTAAGAAAGAATAAGTCGCTATTGAAAGCTTCATGAGACAAAGGCCTCCTACTTTTAGTGGATCATCTGATCCCACGATCGCGGAACAATGGATCAACTCCATTGAGAAGATATTCTCCATCCTCCAATGCTCTGAAAAAGAGAAGGTTCTCCTGGCGGCTTATCGTATGGAGGGTGAAGCTGATCAATGGTGGACATTGATCAAAAATACGAAGCCTGAGGAGGAGATCGAGGCTTTGGAATGGAAGGTATTCCGGAAGATGTTTTTCGATAAATATTTTCCACGCACCCTCCGTCTTAAGATGGAAAGGGACTTCCTTTCCCTCAAGCAGAAAGATGAAGAATCTGTGGGAGCGTACGAGGCAAACTTCACAAGGCTTGCACGATACGCTTCCGGCTTTGTCCTTACCCCCGAATGCAAAGTTGACCGCTTCTTTGGTGGGCTGAAGCCTAGCTTGCGGAAAGCATTAGCGATCCGTGACTTTGACAGCTATGAGGAGATTGTCCGATCTGCCCTTAAGGTTGAAATGGAGATCGGAGAATCACAGGGGTATCATGGGGACAAGAAGCGGAAGGTGGACTTCAATGGTGGTGGTCCGATGGATAAATCCAACGGCGCTAAGAAATTCCAGCACCCCACTTGCCAAAAGTGTGGAAAGAAGCACCCTGGGAATTGCCTTAGGGGGACAAGAAAATGCTTCAAGTGTGGAAGAGAAGGGCACCTAGCTATTAACTGTCAGCAAGAAGGACCCGCGGCTGCGACGGAGGGGAGGAACGCTCCGTTCGAACCTCAACGCGTTGTTCAATGCTTCAAATGCAAAGAACCGGGTCATTTTGCGAATCAGTGCCCTAATCCAAGGGTTATCGGAGGCAATCAACAACCTCCAAGACAGCAAGGAAGAGCTTTTTCCATCACTTCTGCCGAAGTGAACCCCGACAACGAAGTGGTGACAGGTACGCTAGTTATTCATTCAAGAATAGCGAACGTACTTTTTGATTCAGGTTCTACGCATTCTTTTATATCTCAAAAGTTTAGTAGAATAATCCCTGCACCACCACAAATCATGGAAGTAAAGATGTCGGTGAGTACGGCAAATGGGGCAATCATTTCATCCCATGAGTATAAGTCCTCCCCTGTTATAATCTGTGGATTGAATTTCCCGGCGAACCTTGTCATACTCCCTTTGGTGGAATTTGATGCAATTCTTGGCATGGATTGGCTTTCCTTATATAGAGCCAACATAAATTGTCGGGAGAGGGAAATCACACTCCATATGGAGAATCGACCCCCGATTCTTTACAAGTGTCAGGAGGAAGATGAATCTCCTTTAACTCCATCATCTCAAGCATGGATATTACTACCTTATGAGCACGCATATCTGGCTCAGATGATTGAGTCCAAGGAAGAAACCACCCTTGAAGAAATGCCTATTGTGAGGGAATTCGCTGAAGTATTTCCCGAGGAACTTCCTGGTCTTCCTCCAAGAAGAGATGTTGAGTTCTCAATTGAACTTATACCTGGGGCGCTACCAATATCCAAGACTCCATATAGAATGGCTGTGGTTGAGCTTGAAGAACTGAAGAAACAACTACAGGAGAATCTGGATAAAGGGTTTATACGCCCAAGTGCATCACCATGGGGTGCACCAGTCCTCTTCGTCAAGAAGAAGGATGGGTCAATGCGGCTTTGCATCGATTATCGTGAACTTAACAAAATCACGATAAAGAACAAGTATCCTCTCCCAAGAATCGATGACTTGTTTGATCAGCTGCGTGGAGCACAATACTTCTCCAAGGTCGACTTGCGGTCGGGATATTATCAAGTAAGGGTGAAGAAGGAAGATATCCCCAAGACTGCTTTTCGTACAAGGTACGGGCACTATGAATTCATAGTAATGCCTTTTGGACTCACCAATGCTCCAGCAATATTCATGGACTTGATGAATAGAGTCTTTAGAGATTACCTAGATAAATTTGTGGTAGTCTTTATAGATGATATTCTAATATACTCCAAAACCAAGGAGGACCATGAGGAGCATTTAAGAACTGTACTGGAGACTTTGTGCAAGGAGAAGCTCTATGCCAAGTACAGCAAGTGTGAGTTCTGGTTGAAGGAGGTCTCATTCTTGGGCCATATCATCACAAGCAATGGGATATCTGTGGACCCCTCCAAAACAGATGCAATTGAGGGATGGCCGAGGCCAACATCGGTAACTGATATCCGTAGCTTCTTGGGGTTAGCTGGATATTATCGACGATTTGTGAGAAACTTCTCACGATTGTCGAACCCTCTTACCAAGCTAACTCGAAAGGGAGTAAAGTTTGCTTGGAGTGATGAATGCGAAGAAAGCTTCAAGGAGTTGAAAAGGAGGCTTATCACTGCACCTGTGCTCACTTTACCCACAAGTGGGGAGCTTTTTGTGGTATTCAGTGATGCTTCAAAGAAGGGCTTAGGATGTGTGCTGATGCAGAATGATAAAGTGATATCCTATGCCTCAAGACAGTTGAAAATCCATGAGCGAAACTATCCAACGCATGATCTGGAGTTGGCGGCGGTGATCTTTGCCTTGAAAATCTGGCGGCATTATCTCTATGGAGAGAAATGTGAGATATATACGGACCACAAGAGTCTTAAATATATATTCACACAGAAAGAGCTTAATATGCGCCAGAGAAGATGGATAGAGCTCATAAAGGATTATGACTGTTCAATACATTACCACCCTGGGAAGGCGAACAAGGTGGCGGATGCCCTAAGTAGAAAGGATCCAGCAATTCTATCAATGATGAGAATTGAGAAGGATCCAATCTTCTTAGACTTTATGAAGATGGAAGTGGGAATCATAAAGAAGGGAACATCATCAATCCTTTCACAAATGATTGCTCAACCATCTCTTTTGGAAAGGTTAAAGGATGCTCAAAAGGATGATGCGAGAATCCAAGAAAAAGTGGAAGCTATCAAAAAGGGAAAATCCTCAGAGTTTAATGTTAATGAAGAAGGAATTGAGCGGTTTGGGAAAAGACTATGTGTCCCATCAAGTTCGGAGCTGAAGAAGGAACTTTTGGATGATGCACATAGTTCAAATTTCTCTATTCACCCAGGGAGCACAAAGATGTATCGAGATCTCCGAGAAAACTTTTGGTGGGCTAATATGAAGAAGGAGATCGCTGAATATACATCAAAGTTCCTGGTGTGTCAGAAAGTGAAGGCAGAGAGGCAGAAGTCTAAGGGGATGATGCAACCATTGCCCATACCAGAATGGAAATGGGAGAACATCACCATGGACTTCGTCACTGGACTTCCAAGGACATCCAAAAGCAACAATGCAATCTGGGTTATTGTGGATCGTCTTACAAAGACTGCACACTTCATTTCTATTCGAGAGGACTTCTCTTTGGATCAACTGGCACGGATATATATCAGGGAAGTGGTACGGTTGCATGGAGTACCACTATCTATTGTGTCTGACCGAGATCCAAGATTTACCTCTAAGTTTTGGAAGAGTCTTCAACATGCTCTGAATACTGAACTGAACTTCAGTACGGCCTATCATCCTCAAACTGATGGCCAATCCGAGCGGACTATCCAAACACTTGAGGATATGTTGAGAGCGTGCTCAATGGACTTTAAAGGAGGATGGGATCAACATCTTCCTCTAGTTGAGTTCTCTTATAATAATAGTTTCCACTCGAGCATCCAAATGGCACCATATGAAGCCCTGTATGGGAAAAGGTGTAGAACACCGGCATGTTGGGATGAGGTCGGTGAACGTAAGCAGCTTGGACCAGAAATGGTCGAAGAAATGGTGGAGAAGGTGAAAACCATTCAGCAGCATATCAAGGCAGCCCAAAGTCGACAGAAGAGTTATGCAGATAATCGTCGACGAGACCTTGAATTTAAAGTCGGAGACATGGTGTTTTTACGCATATCTCCGTGGAAGAAGGTCATGAGGTTTGGGAAGAAAGAGAAGTTAAGTCCAAGGTACATCGGCCCCTTCGAGATTCTTGATCGTGTTGGGGATGTGGCCTATCGACTAGCACTTCCACCTACTATGGCCAAGGTGCATGATGTCTTCCATGTATCCCTCTTAAGGAAGTACATACCAGACCCTTCACCTGTACTCTCTTCTGAGGTGGTACAATTAGAAGACGATCTTTCTTATGAGGAGCAACCAGTGAAGATCTTAGATCGTAGAGAAAAAGTTCTACGAAATAAGACAATGCCCCTCGTCAAGGTGTTGTGGAGAAACCACAAGTTTGAAGAAGCAACTTGGGAGTCGGAAGATATGATGAAGCTAAGTTACCCACATTTGTTTTAGTGTGGGAAAAGGAAAATTTCGAGGGCAAAATTTCTTAAGGGGGGAATGTTGTAACGACCCAAAATTTCATTAATGGAAAATCCCTCTTGATCCAGTTAAATGTTTCTTTATGTTTTTATAAGATGTCAACTTCTTTAGTTTTACGTTAAGATTTGTGACCGTTACTTTTATAGCCGTTGAACATTGATCATCTGGGTAGTTTAAATATAAGGCTTTAACGAAACCATTTTTACTCAGACAAAGGAAGCGATGGCCTCATCCAGTAGAATTGCCCCTTACGAAGCCCAATTGTCGGAGCTCGGAAAGGAGGTGGCGTCTTTGGGCTTTGCCCTTGACCAAGCCCAAGCTGAGCTTCATCAAGTCAAGCTCGAACGTGATCGTCTACGGGAAAAATGGAAGTTGATAGAGATCACCACTCGAGCGATGTTATCCGAGCAACCCCAAGAGTCTGTCACCATCGCACACCTTACCCTTAGGTCTTATGAGGCTATTTTAAGGGGTTATGTAACAAATAAGTAGCACCATGTTCATGTACATTATTTTTGTATATAATAATGAATATAATTTCTAGTCATTTTTGATGCATTGTAATTAGTTTTTAAAGTACAAATGATGTTTTTAGTTATTATTTAATTAAGAATTATATTTTATTAAATTAAAGGATTTTTGAATTAAATAATATTTTAATAAAATATTATTATTAATATTAAATTAATTTTTATTAAATATAAATGATCTTATAATTTTATGAATGCAATTAAAATTTTTATTAAGGTTTGAAAGCCATTTCTGTCAAAACCCGTGAATTTTTTATAAATGTCGGTTTTTATTTTAAAAGTGCAAATTCACATATTTAGAAAATTATTTAGATAAAATAAATATTATTTTTGGAATCAGGACGTCGAAATTATCCAACGGTGAATTTTTCATAATTTTCTGAGACAGTCCAATTTTTGGGTAAAAATTAAATACCTTTTAAATATATAATGTGATTTATGACATCATAATGACCCAATGGTGATGTAATAAAATACCATAATCCTTAGGTTCGGCCAATATATGTTTTATCATTAAAATAATGAGGTTTTGGGTTTGTTTGAATCACTTTTCAAAGCATTAATGGAGCCCTCAAGACTTATTCAACACTTTGCCTTTTTAAATTAATTTCCATGGGAGTGTGACTCACCTCCACATAAGCAACCCTAATTTTTTAATAAGTTCGGACCTTGGCCTTGTAAAATATTGTTTTCCTCTCTCCTTTTCCAGAAACCATGGGCAAATACCATGGGATGGTTTGTGGTTTGGATTATTTTAATATAAGGGGTCCCAAACCTAAATAATAAAGAATTCTCTCACCTTTCCTATATAAACCCACCCAAGCTCCCACTTCCTCCTCACTCAAAGCCCTTGAAGTTCGTCCAACCTCTTCCCTACTCTCTCTAGAATCCTCTCAAGGTGCCCCAAGCTCCCAAGAAGCCTCTCACAAGCCTCTCTCTAGCCTTTGGAAGCACACTTCCAGGTAAGGGTTTTTTCTTCCTTTCTCTTTTTTTTTGTCAATTTTCTTTAAGTTGTATTGCCCTTTTAATTTAATTTATGAATGTTGGGGTATGGTTTCGCACCTCCCCCATACTGCCCTCTTATTGTTTGAATGATGGGAGAACCCTTTCTCTCTCATTAAATGCCTCCCATGTACACCCGTTACTATGCCGAAATTCCGAAAGGAACTTCTCTCTCTTCTTTTATATTCAAGCAATACTTTTGTATCATGAATCTAAATTCCATTTCTGTTGTTGGGACATGTATATATATGATCTCCTTACTGTCCATTTCATGTAAATATGATGAGGAACCCCTTTCTCTCTCATCAACCTTTTTTATGAATTCTTATGTCACGCCGTTACGCTGCCGAAATCGCACCAATTTTCTAAGCCAATGTCTTTGTGTAGTGAATACCATGCCCATTTCTCCATCAAGGGTATTCACCTTTATGCACATATACGTATTGATTGTAAAGTTTCATGTATGAATTCCACATTCCTTTATCGTGGAAGAAATGATTATGTTTTATGAATCCATGTTTTATGATCCATGTGGCACACTTATGCATGAAATGAAATGTTTAAGAAGGGTGCGCCCTGATAGCGCTCCAATGCATTGGGTAAAGTATAGTATCATGATACGTCATGTGCAATGAGTGTTGACTCATGCTAATTCAAGTGCAACGAGGGTTTACTCGTGCTTCAAGTTCAATGAGGGTTTACTCATGCTCCATGTGCAATGAGCCTTGGCTCATGCTAATTCAATGTTAAGTGTTGTTGCCACATTTCCATGTTATGATTATCATGCTTTATCATGCCTTTATGTTCATGTCTCTCTTATGCTCTATTGATATGCCTATTGCCTAACATGTATTGTACTCCTCATGTTATTCATTATGTACTCCCTTACTGGGCTTTATAGCTCACCCTTTTCTTATGCATGTCCTCAGGTTATCCCATGCAATGCTAGGTACGAAGGAATGTAGTGGTCATGTAAAGGAAGTTTTCAATAAGGATGTTGTATTTAAAGTTTAAAGTTTTTATGTAATAATCCTAAGCCCCAAAGACACTAAACCTCTCGATCTTCGTTGTTGTATCAAGTGAAGTTTTATGTAATAAAGCATGTTTAAGTTGTAATAAAAAGCAGGGTTGTCATAATTAGGGTGCATACCTTATACACTACTTGTTTCTTTTAAGTTGTGTATATATTTCCCATGAGTGTATTTTATTATTCTTATCTTGTAGATTATGGTTTATTCATATCCATTTAGTATTAGTTATTTCATGTGGAATATGATTTGGCTGATTATAATGTGGTCTATATTTATTTCATGATCTCGTTAATATTTGGGATTGTTTTGTTTAATGTCATGATTGGAGAATGTTTATCTTCCATGTCCATGTTTTCTAAAAATGTATTCATTTTTTTACTACTTTCCTACCTTTTTTTTAAAGTTATAACCATTTTTTACAGCAAGAATTGAAATAATCTTTTTTTGTTTTCTAGACAAGGTAGTTTGTGTCTTTTTATAAAAAAGTAAAAAAATACTGTTTATTTTTAACTTATACAACATTAATGGTATTCTCCATCCTCATGTATCCTTAATTACATGAATCATTCATTATAATCTTACTATTCTATATTCAAAGAAAATGATTATTTTTAAAATTGATGGAATTTTAACAATAGAAAACATTTTCAAAGAAATGATATTTTTCTCATGAGATATGTAAAAGTTATATCTCAAATGTTACTTATGTTATAATGTGATTATATTTCAAGGATGATCTATCTGATATTCCTATGGTTTTTTTATGTTTATGAATGTTTGATATTTATGAAACGCGTTTTTTCTATGTGTTATGTTGTGACTGAATGGTGTTTATGAAATCCATATTTTCATGGTTCTTGATATGATGAATCATTTATGTTCTTGTGGCACAAAAATGAATAGTATTTATTATGTGAATGGTGGGGTCTATATCTCTCTATAATGAATTGGGTAATGATATTTTTTATGGGATCATTGGTTTAATGGGAGGGAATCCCAACCCCACAATAAGAGGGTACATGGAAGGGTATCACATGCCTAAAAAGAGAAATCATCCCAAGATCAATACATGTGCATGGTTGGTTATCCCAAGCCTAAAAATGTTTGAAGGTCTTTGATGATAACCTTGACATAGGGATCATTTATGCATTTTTGAATGCCATAATTCCATGTCTTATTCCTATTTAATGATTTCATTGCTTATGTTCTTGAATACATTATGATTATTCTCTAACTAATTGACAATATTCATTTTTTGATTTATGTTTATGATTTTTGATGTGAAATTTGTGATCGTCTAATGATCTTGATCATGTTCACATACCCTTATGTTAATGATATAATTTTGGATATCCTTTATTTACCCTTACTAATCATTTCAGCTCTCCCCTTTCTTATTATTCCCTTCCCTAGTTTATGAAGAATTGTTTTTTTGTATAACTATTAGGGGGAAGATTATTATGGTGTATGTTTCAGATCATTCACTATGCTAGAATATTATGGAATTTGTTTCCAAAGGTAGTAAAACAATACGGTCTTTTGGAAGTTTTTTTAATGTTTCAAGTATTCCACAGAAGTGTGGAATGTATATATATTTCATGACTTAGTTGTTATAACGTAATAGTTATAATATTCTATATTGGCCTTAATACATATCATCCAATCCATTCTAATAATCAAGTCTAATATTTTATGAGGAATAACATTGAATTCCCACTCCACCTCAGTGTCCACTATTAACACATAACATGCAAGACAACTAATAACTTGTTTGAACCTCTTTCCCAAAGATGTGAAAATGTTCAAATAATATGTAATAATATATTAATTCAATAATAACATATAGACCATCTTTAATGATATAAAATAATGAGGATCACCCATATAAAACAATGTTGGAACCATAAAAGATAAAATAATCACCACACCTATGAAATTAGTTGTCCCTCCTTCAAGTTGTTATACTGCATACTTGGTCACATAATAAAATATGATATCAACTCCATCGTAATATTTCATAGAACAATTAAAAATTCACTTCTCCTGAGAATAATATCCACCAGCTTTGGAAGGAACAGTACAAACCTATGATCCTTTTGTGATTATGGATCCAACATTACAACCTTGGGACATTGTATTAGGGATATTATTCGGATGGACAGACTTCCAAAAATGGTGAATAATCATGGGAACCTTCATAAAACATGGAATTTCGTGACTAGGTCACCCACACTAATATAAAAATATTAGCTGTTTTACAAAAAAAGGATATGAAAGAAGTTCTGAAGAAAAAAACCTTCTTCTTTTGGGTAACATTATCTGGACAGACGATTCACCCATGGTAATGAAAACACCTACTAAATAACCTACTAAAAATCTTTTCTTGACTCTGTAAGCCTTTCCAATGATAATTTTCAAGCACCTCCATAACGTAAAAAAGGAATATGAGAATCAGAATCACTGGGATATGAGGCCTTAGTATCAACTAAAAACTATAACCCTTTTGGTACTAATTAATTAAAGTCTCTGTAGCCAGATGAACCAGACTAGAAAAATGTGTAGAATACTCTTTAGTGATATGATCACTGTGATAAATGATTAGAAACAAATTTTTTTGTTCATGTAATATCTCAGGGTATAACTATTTTCTAATTTTTTTCTTGAATTAAGTCACGGTAACATCCTCATGCAGCATAGTTTTCACAATAATGTTGCAAAATATTCTTATTGTTCCTTCAAGAATATATTTGGAAATCCCAAACTTATAGTCCATAAGAGTCTTCAAAAAGTTCAATCTCCTTTTTATCTACCCAAGACTCTATTTAGATCCTTTTGGATATTTTTTACCGAGGAAGGATGGTGGATGATTCTTTTTAAATTATGATTTGTCATCCATTTCTCATATTGGGTTCTTAATAATTACTTGATATAGATTATGAATATTTTGGATGGGTGCTTCTACTAAATGATAATCCACTGAAGGGTTTTTCTTTGGATCATATCACCCATATTCTTCAATATTATTTGGAAGAGCACTTATTGGAGTCACTATCTAACAAACTAAACAAATAAACTAATTAGTCAATTGAATATTCCAAAATAATAGGACGAACAACAGGTATCGATATCAATGCATTAAAATGAAAAAATTTTAAATAAAATATGACTTATATGAATGAAATAAGACACTTTAAAATAGGACCGGTTCATTTAAAAAAATTTATTTATAGTGAATTCAAATGACCTCAAACCCCAATTATCTACCTTATAAAATTTTATTGATCGCCCATGGTAACTCGAGTTTAGACATGAAAGTGAGATTCTAGGTACAATACCACACTTGCCACCAAAATTTTACATATAATAACTCATATCGACTCATGACACAAAACTACACTCATGTATTGATAACACACTTTTGGCTAAGAATTACTTTGACACCAATTTGTAACGAACCAACTAAAGTAAAATAAACCATCCAACCGATATGGCTTCCACATGGCAAGGTAAAAAAAGTTAATGGAAATAAGTCTATACTATAATGAAATAAGACATACAACTATAGTATAATTTTTAATAAATAACTACAGAAATATCCATAAAATTGAATATAAAAATGCTAAATTGGAAATATATGAAAGTGAGAAACCCACAAAGGTCTCTATGTGACCAACTAGAACCCTCACACCACACCTTTATGATAGAATCCAACAAAAACTAGGAACTATAATGTTACATGATGCTCTTACCTCACCATGAGTCTAATAAAAAAAGATTTACAACCACCTAATGGTAAAAGTAGTAATTGAGCACATAACCTTATATGATAGCACTTAAGAATATGTAAAAGTTTTTTTATCAATAATGAATAGGATTGAGCTTTAATAAAATCTAAATTATAAATAATTTTCATTAATAAATCCATTTGAAAACATTACATTGTTTACATAAATGAAATACATATCCACTAAACAAAAATACATCATTTATAAAAGAAAATTAGATAACATAAACATATTTGAAAATTCCCATGAAAATAACCATCATGTACTAAACGATGTATAAAAAACCACATCATTTCGATTGTACCCTATGTGAATACATATAAGACCAACTGATATTGAGTCTTTTCATAGTCTATTGGTATCACAAAGTTAACCCCTAGTAGTTCCACAAACACTATGTTAGCATATATCTATTTATCAAAGCACTCATGGTTCCAATGTTCTAGGTTTGTTAAAAAACTATATCCAAAACCATGACCCCATTTAAATAAAACACTTTTTATATCACTGAAAATCCATTTAAATAAGAATAAAAATCAATGCAAGAATTATCAAAATCTTCATTGATCCACCTAACTTTTAAAAAGAGAAACATATCTGCCTTAGACAATAGATATTGGAAAATGATAGATTGGCCTTTAAAATTCATGGTCCAATTAGAAATATCAATGGATTGGTATTAATAATCAATAAATCAAGAAATTGAAACCGGAACACCTCCGACCCCACAATAGTGACCTAAGGCAGTTAAGAAATAGAAATACCACATACATAAAGGGAGGCACCGCAAGAAAAATAATGATCAATATATAAAAAAATTATTTTTAAGGATTTTAGATCTCCAAAATTTTCGGGGCTATATATAGGTCATGTTAGATGATTCTATACTCTAAAATAAATAATATTATAGTTAGGTAAGTGTTTAGAACTAATGGACTAGAGGATTACACATTTGGAATCAAATTCACATTGTGTAGTACTATGAATTTAAAATATTCCAAACCATGTCTCAATGGATTAATTTTTTTTACCTCAACTATTACTCAACATTAAACCAATAAATTAAATGTAAACCATTCATGCCATGAACCATCCACATAATCTATTCGCTGACCAATACACAACTTGTAACCATGACTTGATGTGTAAATGTTGAGTATAAATTACACAATCATAGTTCCCTACAAAAAACCTCTAAATTGAAACCCAACATTCTTAAATCCCATGGAGGACCATATTAATCCATTAAAAATTTATTCCTAGATTCAATTAAATACAATAATTCATAAATCCCTAAAATGTTGGTCATTTTTACCCATCTGGGGCTCTCCATTCTGAGAAACCCAGCGGTTCACCCAAACAAAAAGGGAAAAAAGGAAAGGCATACATGAAGGAAGATAATTTGGTTCTACTTTATTTCTTAGGGATCACTCCATTTTTTGACTTCACTATAAGATTAGGAGTGGATGGTTGCGGTTGTGATGGAAAATGCATTGGTTATGATGAGAAGATAGTAAAAAAATAAACCACAGGGGATTAGATGCACTATACATCACATTCTAGATAGGGGGATGGATAGAGGGAATGAATGAGAATGTTGTTGTGTGGGGAAAATAGGGTAAAAATAAACTTGAACAAAATAACAAATATATATATAAAGTATATAAAAATGTTTCTCTATATTTATGAAAACATGTTTAATTAATTACACATTTACATATGGTTTCTTAAAACTCAATAAAATGGTGTGTGGCTAATTTAGAGAAATTCATAATCATTTCTAATTTAGTGAAATTTATTAATAAACTTAATTAATTAATTTCATTAAAAATTGATAATTTAGCATTTTCTATAAACATGGCTAATTTAGACATGTATATAAACATGGAAAAATTATCTAAATATATTTCCAATGATTTAAAAAAATTAAACTATATAGAAACATTTTTAAACAAAACTAATTTTAAAATTAAAATATTACTAAATAATTTTTTTCTGCAATGATTCCTCATATATTGAATTTGAAGATAAAACTAAATGGAAAAGGAATTCAGAAACTCCCAAAAACTATCTTTGAGAAAGACTAAGGCTATCTCTATGGGATCATGGATGTAGAGTTCAATGATATCCTTAAAATAATAATATGAATATGAATAACATAGAAAATGTGTTTAAATATAATGTAGACACATTTAATTTAGTAAACAATAAATCTAACTTATCCTAGGATCAGTCAATTGGGAACCCACTATTCATATAAACTGCCCCCTTTCAAGACCTCAAATTCTTGGGTAACCTTGGTTTCAACACCTTGATTCAAACTGTACTATGATAAATACATGACCATTGAGTTGCAAAATTACATGATTTGGTTATTCAATTGATATATGGATTCAAAATGGTCACTTTACATCACACATATCATCCATAAGGATTAACTTCTTCATCAAGGGCTGATGATAGTAAGAGATTAATCTACCCTAAGGATATAATGTGGATGATTTGGTTTCTTGGTGGTTTGGGCATAGATTATAGTGTGTGTTTTATATGGTTTAGGACTTTCAGATATTAAAAATATATATAATAATAGTTGATATAGTGTTGTTGTGTTTTTAGATGTTTTTCATGGGAAGGTTGAGGTTATGATGGGTGAAAAAATAAGATGAACATTTAATTTGCATGTGATTCAGTTCAAGGGATCCTAATTATAAATACATTATATAGATTCATTAAGTTGTGTTGGATGAGAATATTAGGTTAGGTATTTGAAACTATTTCCATTTGAGAGTATGAGGTTATTTTGGGCATTGATTGAGGATATGTAAGAATTTGAGACATCATTAATTTGGAAATATAGTCAACATCGTATCTCGGGATATTTTTGAGGCAATGATATTATCTTGTATTATAAGAACAATATCAATTAGAGGGTTATTTACCTTTAATATTAATCCTGGGTCATCATTAAATTGTAGAAACCAAGATAATATTCATGATATGAACCATTGGGATCGTGATTTAGGCTACGCCAATCATCAATTTTGTTATAGATTTTGTGATCCTTTGTTACATTAATTTATTATATTATATTCTTCAACTATTTAATAATAAATTATCATAAATTAAGGTATCAAAATTTCCTAAAATCGTAGTTTATACAATTATTCATTAAAATATCACATTATATTTTTTCCCAAAGACTCCAAAATTATTGAAAACTACTAAAATTGTAGTGAGTTGCAATGGATTAGTAAATTAGTTATTATAAAAATAATGAATTTAAAATTAAAAATATAGAAACATTTTCTTGAGAGGAAAATCAACCCATGTATTTTTAGGATTCCATTAATTATCCTAACCATAACTAAGTGAAATTCTCAAAATCTATAGTGTTATTGGGTATTTATCATATAGGATATTTCCTCACATTTTATATATAACCCATTCTGCATTATATTTTCTAATTTAAATTATATCAATATCTTATTCTATTGCATGGTATATCATACAATGTTTCTCATAAAATAATCCCTTATTATCAAAAGGTATTCCAAAGTAATGATTTCATAATTCTTAGCAACAAATAAAATTGTTATGAGCGTCTGTCACCTTTAATTCCCTCACTCATATGATAAGAATAGAGTGAAATTAAATAGTTTTTTCTATATTTTATTTACATAAAATAGGGTTTGTAGTAAAATGTTTAAAATAAAACAATGTTTTAAAATAGGTTTCTATACTATGTAAATAAAATGCTACAGATAATAAGTTTTGATCCTAGAAAATGATCCTCTAACTTCTTCCAAATGTCACCAATATGGTTCCTTAATTTTTATTTATAATATCAAGATCTATCCTATGGTCAAAAAACTATTTTCTTCCACTAATATCATTTCATTATTTGAATCAGCAATTGAATATTAATTTTGGTGACATTGATGGAACAATATAATGAAATATTTTTTGTGACACCACAACCAATGGAAATATATGCACCATGACCATTTCCACATAACATTCTTTCTTCTTAAATATTTCATAAAAATAATCTCCCCCCACTCATTATATATTGAAAACATATTACATCTTCACTCATGTATAAGATAATTACAAATAAGAAGTAACCAATATATATAAACTCTTTAGGTGTAACAATGTATATTTTTAGTATGTTCTTTACGTTAAGTAAATTCTATATTTAATATATTACATGATACAACATGGTGATATGAAAATAATAGAGATATATTTTACAATGAAAGATAATTATTAATACCCATTACGATAAAAAAGTTAAATATCCTTAGGAAAATTATTAGATGATTGTAACGAAAATTAAATATAAAGATAGTTAAAATTATTTACATAAATTCGACATATATTTTTATAATTATTTTAATGAATAATTTTAATTCATATAATAATAATTAATTTATGAAATGTAATTAAATTCAATGAAATGTGATTAAATTTTTTTATTGTTAAAAGAAGGATTTTTTAAAGATTGTTATTTTTCTATATTTTTTTTTTCTATAATAATAATTGTATTATAAAATTTTATATAACTTTTTATAACAAAAATTTTCAATGTAAAAAACATATAGAAAAAATATATCTAATTAGTAATTGATTTGAAATATGATTAATAAATATTATTTATTAGAAAGTCATATTCCTTGATAAATACATTTTTCATTTCATTATATGATTTCATTATAAAGTTATATTATTAAATTTTAGAATTTTAGAATTTTATATAAATGAAATAAATTTTTACATTATCATTTTCACCTTATTTTATGTATTTTTTTTGGGATTTTTCTAAATAAAATTATTTTATGTGAATATTAAAAAATTGATTTTTACAAAAACTGTTAACTTTGTGAAATAGTCATGATATAATCTTGGCAAGAAAATTAATGAAACATTTTTTTATAAAAAATTAAATAATAAGTAAAATAATTATTTTAAAAACATTATAATGAATGTTGACCCATATATTTGGTGTTTTGAAATAGAAGTTATTTTATATTTTAATAAAAACTATTATTGATAAAATTCCATTAAAAAGGTATTTATAAGATATTATTCAGTTTGGGATTTGTTTTATACTCAAATAACCCACTATTATTTAATTTAAGACCAATAAATTTCATATAAATCCATAGTTTTTAAAACTATTTGGTCGAATTAGAAAATTATAAAAATTTTAAACGAAAATAGTCCTCCCCTCAGTTATAAATTACCCCTCTCATTTCCCATATAAAATGACTTCTCAAATATTTTTGAAAGATAAATATATACTTATTTTCTCTCTCATAATCCAATAAGTACCCGTAGAGGTGTTTCAGAGATACCTAACCACAATTTTGAAAGGTTTTACCAAAGGATTATATCTTTAATGAAGAGGTAACCCAGATTATCATTCACTAATTTTTATATTTTCTTCTTTCCACACACCTAATCAATATTCCATCCTTTATATTTTAAAAACAAATCAAATATAATTAATTAATAAAGTATAGTTATTATGAAATTTTTAAAACTATTTTAATCTATTAACATCATATACTCCCCATCTCTCCCCTCTTTCAATATTTTCCAGTAATGGCTGGTTTCAATCACCTGTGAGGTTATTATCAAAAAATTACATATCATAAAATCTATTGATAGTGAGTGAAAATTATCCATTATAAAATTAATTTAATATATTATAATATTATTTTAAAAAATTAAAAAATTATAAATTATAATTAAAAAAATTTCTATGTTGTGAGGAAATGGATAATTTAAATGATAAAATATTTGCATCCCATTCCCTCTTCAAATGAAATATTAATAAATAATTCAAATGGAAACAATATTCATGGAAGATAAAACAGAATATAATTCAAATAAATATTCATACTTAATAGAAACATGCCTATTATATAGGTGGCAGAAATGTGATGAAATAAAACGGGTGTTATGGTAAGGGTTATTTGTATTTATTTCAATTAATTATGTCTTATTTTATATTTTGAAACATGTTTTTTATTATTTAGTGTAGTTAATAAACTATTCAATTAATACGTAATAAGAAACTTTTATTTTAGGAGATTTCAATATCGTTATCATGATGTCTCAATATTTTTCTTTAGATTCATAAAATATTAATGTCGTAAGGGTTTCTCTGCTCAAAATTTCCATATCTGGGACATGTTTTATACGAGGAAAAATATTATTTTTAATGATTGATAATTATCATTTCCTATACTCCAATCATTATATAGATTTATTTTACAATATCATTTTAATTAATTAAATTGGTTTTAAAAGAATATTATTAATGTTTTCTACACTTTTAATTTTCAGTTTTGTTAATTTTTTTTAATACAATCTCATTTTTCACCAATAGTAATTTTTTCATTGTAAAAAAATTATAATTTTTTATAATAATATATAATGGGATTTTACTACACTTATGTATATTTTTGTCTTAGAACCCATATTTTGTTTCTTTAACTTCATTGCGTTTAAAGGGTTTAGTTTTTCAACATAATTTAAAATTATGGTTTTCAATTTCCTACTTTTATCCCCTAGAAATGGTTTGTTGATGTCATGTATAAATGTTATTTCATCTATGTCATAAAAACATTATGAAAATTATTTAATAAATTTTCTTCCATTTTCCTCCAAAAAACTAATTGATATATCTCATTTAGAGCTATGTTTCATTTATTACACTTTATTTTATCCTATAAACATATGTATTATAACACACCTTATTCTTAATGGTTATGTTCTCCATTACTCTTCATCTCCCTCAATGCTATATTTTTATTTTTCTATTCATATTCTTTATTTAAATTGATATATTCTATATCACTTCCACTATTTATAATTTTTCCTCCCAATTATTGACATAATTATTTAAACTTTACTATATATAGTGTTAGTATGAAGGCTTCTTACCATGAAATTATTATAACTCATTGACTGGGGAAATATTAAAAAATTTAATACCTATCATTACAATATATAAGTTTATTTATTAGTAAGGAATCTTTGTTATGAATATAATTTTTTATTAGTTTTATCATATTATGATTGAATTGTAGTTTTTTAGTGATCAGTGTGGCCCAGAATTATATAGCCCCTCAAAGCATCAATAGGTATCATGGGATGAACTAACTTGGTTATTTTAGTGTAATCCTTACCTATTGATATAGGATTTATTGGACAGTGTATTCTATGGTGTGTTTATGAGGTAACAAATTATGATTTTCATATCTATGAAATCAGATAAGGGTTAAAATTTCCTTATTTACATCATTATGTCATCCATTTATATATTACAAGCTCATATTGTTAGTTAAATGTTTTTTTATTATTTATTTCTTATATATTATTCACGTCTTGTATATTCCCTGATAGATTATTATTAATGTTACACATAATTTTGAATTTTATGTTACACATCATGTGTTTCCCTTTCCATTGATTATAAATAATACTATAATGTTTTATGTCTCTAGAATCATATCAGGCATTGAGATTTTTTTGGGAAATGATTAAGTCATCTTATAAAATAATAAATCCTCAGTTTAGTGGTGAAAATTTCAATTGTATGGAAAAAATATGGGTTTCTAAGTAGAGGCTATTTTATAATTCACTAAAATTATAAATCTAAATGGTAATGATTTTTTATGTGAGACACTATTTTTTTTGATATATTAATTATTGATGGTTAGTTTTGGGGTACATCTGTCAATATCAAAACAAGTTTATATATAGCATGTTTTTAGAACTATAACTTGGAGTGAATGATTGGGGATTCCCTATTAATATAAAATATGGGTTTATATAAATATATTGGAAATAATTTTATTAGATGAAGGTGATTAAATAGTTATGGATACCATCCTAGGTTAATTTATTTAAGGTTAATCATAATTTAAAAAGAATATATATACCCATTTTGAGGTCTTATATTATAGAATTTTATGTTGTTTAACAGTATTTCTTGTATTTTTTTATTACTTATAAGATTACATGATTCATGTATAGAAAAAACTTTGCGATTATATTTAATTTGATTTTGAGGTAATTTTAGTTTACTTGGAAATTTGGTTAATCGGTCTTGGTAATATACGTTGAGTAGTATAGAAAAACCTAGGGGTTGAATCCTAATTTAATAATAAGAAAAATCATGTAATTGTTGGGAAATATTGTTATATATTTTTTGATTATATCTATGATTATTTTATATATTTATTAATATGTGTTTTTGGGGATTAATGGGTATCCCAACTTTTGAAGGCATATGATTCCATGAATATATGGTTTTGAATTTACTGAGAATGAACTTGATAGGTTTATGTTTAATTATTATTTGGAATTAGAACTTCAATAGTGTAGTAAAAACACCTCAAATAATCCTTAATAAATAAAATAATATAAAAATTTTGGTAAGGTAAAATATATGTTGTTTCAGAGAAATGGAATCCCTATCTAGATATTATAAGTGGAGGCATGTGCAATCTTTTATTCACCTAGGGATATTTAATCATACAAATGGATGGATGGGTATTGACTATATCTTCTCTTAGTGCACTACATCTGGGATTAACATCACATATGTTTTGAAAATCCTTAAGGATTTTCATTGTATATTTCTAGATATATTTAAAAAATATTATAAAGGGTTTGAATATATTTTTATATCACTATACTTAAGTTAAATAACAATATGATGATCTATTTTAATTATAGATTGAATTTAAAATAGTTATGAATAAATTTATTTAATGGTGGTGGAATATAGAACACCAAGATTTTTTATTGTTTTTTCCATTATATAAACACCATATTTATTATCTTTCATCATATAAAAACCAAACTAATATGAATGATGTTATATTTTTAAATGAAATAGAAACATTAAAACATCATTTGAATAAAATTTCATCTATCATTAAAAAAATTATTGTAAAAACTCACATAAATAAGTTGATACTTAAAAATAATTAATTTAATTATGTAAATAATATAATAATTTATTTAAATAATAATAATAGTTTTATAATTCCAATTAATTGGGTGATTTTAATGGTTAAATGATTAATAATTAAATTTAATGGGATTTGATTAAAATCATTCGAAGTTAAAATGGAAATCTTTTGAGGAATTTTATTACTCTATTTATTATGTATTTTGAAAATAATGAATAAACATGAAAAGTGTTAATGGAAAATTTAAATTATCTTTTTAGATTTATTAATGGTATATTTTCATTCCTTTATGTTATAATTGATAAGAAATATGATTTTTATAACATAATATTAATAACCCATTTTATTTATAAAATAGTTCTTTATTAAAATATATGTTTCAATTAAAAATAAAATTCAAAAATTTTAGATTTTTTATTTTAAAAACATAATAAATTTATAGTATCAAAATTTAAAAAATTTATAAGGATTAATTTTCATGTTTTGTTAAGGAAGATCATTTTTTACAAGTAAAAAATAATATTTTTTATAAGTATTGCAACTTATATTACATCGTCAGGATGTAAGCATAAAATAAATATTTGGAAATATTTTTCTAACCAAATATGCATTTCTATTCTAAAATATTGAATTAAAAAACAATGTTATGAATTTTAAAACCTATGAATGACATTTTAAAACCTGTGTTATATCTTATTGCGATAAAAACTACTATAATTTAATTACCATGAAAAATTTATTTCAATGATTCTAATTGGATTTGGATTAATTTTAAATTAAAATAATTGTATTTTATTTAATTATAATGAAATAAAATTTATATTAATAAAAATGTTTCAAATATATATATATATATATATATATGAAATGCTATATTAAGAAATATTTTTATCTAGAAATACTTTTCTCCAAAACTATAAATTCCTCAATTCCTTTCCCTTAGAAAATTACATTCCATACAACCCACATAGCTTAGTCACTACACATTTCTCTTTTATAAGTGTTATAATACCTTTAGTTATGTTCTAGAGTCATGTAACATCAATCCATCAATTCATTAGAAAATGAAAAAATGATTAATAAATATGTTTCCCATATTCATTTTCATTGTATATTGTTTTTTCTATTTTCCAATTCCATAATAAATTTCTACTTTTTTCTATATTTTTTTTTAACAATTAATAAATAATTATATAACATATTATTGTTGTATTTGAATAATTATAACTATTTTAATCTATTGAAGAAATATACTCTCTATCTCCTCTCTTTTGACTTTCCCTGATAATGAACACTTTTTTCCACCTATGAGGAAACTGTTAATAATTTACTTGTCACCACATAAGTTGATGGTTAGTGTAAATTATGTAATCTAATTCTATTTTAAGTATATCATTTTTATGGAAATATTTGGAATAGAATTAAATTAATAATATTAAAATTAATAAAATCAAAACCAAATGGGATAAATTAAGAAACAATTCATGTCCTTAAAATATTCCATTTTCAAGTGGAATAGTAATAAATAAATTACAGTGATTATTAATTGTAATTAATAAATATAATAATTATTTTTTTATTCATGTATTAATAATCCAATGTTTATTTAATAGGGGGTACAAACATGTTTTAATAAAATGAAATTAATGGGTTTATTGTCTCAATTTCAATTCCTTGAGAGATGTTTCATATTTTGAACCGTCATTTATATTATATTTTATAATTAATTCCCAATAATATAAATTTATAATGAAACACAATAATTTTATGATTTTTAAATTTCTATATCAATATCTCCCTTTCATTATCTTTTGATTCATAAAATGTCTAATACGTAATTATTGCACATCGCAAAATTTCCTTTTTTGGATTGGATTTGTATAATATACATATTTAAAGGACCAATAATGAGTTGTGTTATCACTAAGAGGGGTAGGGTTGAATAAATGAACTTCATTTTTTTATATTTTATTTCTATAGAAACATCATTTTCATCTTGGAAGTGATAAATGACTCTGATATAGAAAATAATCACATTCATAATAACATGGTTATTTACATGTTTCACGACTCAATAACAGCCAATGCCATGTTATCACTATGATACATGATTTATTTACACATTCCATTTTTCATGTACGATATTTTTCTTCTTTTCTATCTTGTAAAAAAGCGAGAAATAAATTTTATCTCTCTTTTCTCTTCACAAATTCTCACTTTCTCAGAATACCCTATATAAATATCAAACAATTATCCAACTAATATTTTCTGTATATAGTTATATTTTATATTTCCTTTTAATTCAATTAATTTTAACATTGTAGAATAATTTCTAATTGAAAACACTATTAATATAAGAGATGGTCATAAAAAAACATCTTCGAAAACAACTTTTGTAATAGATTGAAATTTCTTCGTAACATTCCAAAAGATCAAAATTTATAAAAACTCTTTTAACTATAGTGTTTCCCTATATTAAATCTACATGAAAGAAAAATGAGGCATAACTTCATGCATCATCTGAAATCAATATACATGTTGATATCAATAATTTTAACACATATATCTTTGTGAATGAATATTTTTATACATCATCCAATACCATAGGTAATGCACTCGAATGAATTAAATAAATTATGATAAACATTTACAAATATAGAGCAGCTATGTGAAAATTTTGGCTACATAGATCAACTATATTACCGATTTTCACATGAAATTCATTATTATATAGAGTTTTTTCTTCTTGAACCCCTAGGATACTAGAATATTTTTTATTTGGCTATATTGAAGGAAAATATTCTCCCTGATCCATTCATATACATAAATTTGGCTATATATAATATTCAACAACATAAAACATTTGTGTATGTGATCATGCTCTTCGACCCTCATTCACCAAACTCCATAAATCACATCTCCTTCCATATTCTGCGTTATTAGTTCTTTCAATAAATTGTTATAGAATAATGTGAACGAATCAATATATATTTTATAGATATATTTAAACTCTAAAATTGAAAATCAGTTTGCATTGATAGAATTGGTACACATTAGAATCACATTAAATAACTTTCCTTCTTATAGATCTTACTAAAAATTATCTTTCTTATTTTTTAAAAACATTAAATAAAATTTAGAACCCATGAAAATAAAAAATAAAAATCATAAAATACCATAAGAGATAGTCAAACCATTGAAATTTAATTTAAGAATATTGGATATGTTAATCCTAAATAAATCCAAATGGGGTCCATTTACCTATATAGCCAGATCATATTTGATATGGTCCTAAAAACCCCATCTTTGTCCCATGTTTTGATGTACTCCTCCATTTTTTACTTTCTTATATTTAATACTATGGAAATAAATGATCTTTATTAGTGATGCACTTTGTCTGATCATTTTTAGTGTCCAAATGTAATTGTTGATGAGTCGTCTTATTATAATCCTCTTATGAGTCATTAATCAAATGTGATTCCTCCAACATTTATTTATCTTAATTCAAATTAAGTTACCATAACATTTTCCCATTAATAAAATAAAACATCATAGAAAAGTCTATTATTCTATGACATATTCTTCACCAAATCTTCAAAAAATTTAAAACATCTTATTCTAAAAACATCTCACTCTCGATATTGTTATCAACCAATAATCATAAATAACAAAATCACGTAATCCCAAGTGTAATATCAACATACAATAGTTCTATGCCTTATTGAGAAAAATAGTTTTGTAAATAGTAACTAATGATAAAAAATACCATGATGCCCATAAAACTGGCAGTAAGAATTTTCAAATTACAATGTTTTCTTTGTATCTATAACAAAAATATCATTTAAAACAAACTATATAAAACCTATCCTAAATCATCTATAGAAACATGTTAAAGCAGTTTACATACACTGAAATCATAGCATACACCATTCAAAAACTCCCCCAAAATACATGATATTTCTTAATAACTTAAAGAAGATACTAATGGTTATATTTATGTAACAAAATTATTAAAATTTGGAAACATAATCCAAAGATAATATGATAGGGAAAAATTACCTGCATTTTCCTTATAGTGTCCAAGGTTGAACACCCATTATCAACCTCATTTTATGAAATGTTACATGAAGAAATGATTTGGTGAATATATCATCAACGAGTTCCATTATGGAAATAAATATAATATTTTTTCATTTATATCGACATGATCTTTGATTAAATGGTATTTAATGTCAATGTACTTGTAATCAAAATTTTAATCTTGTTATTAGTAGTTTTTATGGAATATTGATTATCAAAAACCAAGAGAAGTCAAAAGATCACATAAACTAGTAAATCATCCTGTCTTTACTGCATCCACATTAACTATGGTTCAGCTTGAGTGAAATCTATATACTAAGCCTATTCGATTCGTATCATTAATGAATTTTTATTCATAGTATTATATCTAATAATTCTTTTTCCAACGATGAAAAATATAGCAAATGTGGATATTGAAACATCAAGACACCCCTCTCAATAATTATTTTTATGAATAATCAGGTCAATATTCCTAGTTCTAATATATATTATTATGAAATAATATATTCAATTAATATATCTAATAAATATTCTTCCAGCCAAAATATGATATTCCCGTAGAACACAATGATTCCTGGAAAAAAGTGTAAGTGCATAAATAATATGTAGCATTGAATTTGATAGATATTAAAATCATTCAATACACTCTCTAAACACTTTCTGATCTACCTCATTTTCTTTCCCATATTTTTTCAACTTTTCCCCAATAAATGTGTGCGTAAAATGTCTTTTAGTCCAACCATTTTTAATTTCATTAGAAGCCCCATAGAATACATTTCTTGAGATATAGAAACATATTTCTTATATTAATATATTTGAAATCCAATGATGTAGTTCATTTATCTTAGAATGTATATTTAATATAACTCTATAATATCATCAAAAAGCTTCTAACACATTTCATCATTATTCCATGTAAATGTGATAACATCAATATAAAAAATCATAACGAGGGAAAAATCTTTATTTTAATTTATGTATATAATACAATCAACTCTTAATTTCATTAAATATAACTTATTTAATCAAGTATCCAATTTAAAATACCAATATCTTGGAGCATCCATCAACCCATATAAATCATTCTTAAACATACACACATATGATTAATGTTGGAAAAGCACAATAACACATGGTTCTTCACTATAAACTTCTACATCGAGCACTTTCTTATGAAATATTGAGTTAGGATCCATTAGGAATTTATTTATCAAAATATTTATGAAATGAAATGAATGATTTTGATTATTTTATTTCATGATACTATTTTAATGGTATCATCAATATAAATTCCATTAACAGATAAATATTTTTTACAAACCAATCTATCATTTCTTTATTTCACTTAACATTTTTCATTGATTTTGTTTCAAAATAACCATTTGGTTCCAATCAAAATACTATCTTATGGTTTGGGAATAAGATTCAAAGTCTCATTATTCTAAATCTAATAGATCTGTTAATTCATGGAATAAATCCTTTATTTATGATCATAGGAATCTTTAATATCTCTTGGTCCAATCTCTGAATATAACGAGCCGTGTTAAGATACTCTCAATATCCGGGTAGTTTTATTCTTTTTTGGGTATCTAATGATATTATGGACTTCCACAAACTTTCTCATCTTCTAAAGACATAAATATATTTTTCCCTTATAACATGAAGTTTTAAATTTTCAATTTTAATATTGAATATCATAAAAATAGTTTCTTCTGTCAAAAACATTGTTTTTTCAACAATGACAACTTTACTATCATTATCAATTATAATTGTAGTTTGCTATGGATTTTTTTATCAAAATGGTCTACCAAATTCAAATCTATAAAGTCAAAAAAAAGATTTTTTGTTATTAGATCGCTTGTTTCCTCCATAAATATGTTATTACCTATGAAATACTCAATCAACACATCTTTGATAAAAAATTCTAGGATTTTAATGCTTACTTTTTATAATGAAAGTACTTCTAGAAACCCTTAAGTATTTAAATCATTTTGTTTAATTATTACACATCTCATAATGAACCAAATCAGAGTTTGGCCTATGGAATCCTAGATTGTGAATATGAACAACTACTCTAATAAATTACATACAAAATAATCAATAAGTGGCATGTTCAATAAATATAATTTAATCCCTTATTACCAAAATTGTAGTTCCTCTTTTAGAAAAAAAAAATTAAACAATTGAGTTTATGGTGAATCAAATTCATGTAAATTTTCATGATTCTATAAATAGTATTTTAACATCCAATTAATTTACTCACCGCCATTATTAATTCAATTTTCCTTCTAGGATTTACCAAATTCCATTTATCACATCTAATAAAAGTCGTAATTCTTTTTTGAGCCTCTAGTTTATGTTTCACAAATGTTATTCTTGTAATGAAATAATAAATAAATAAATGACATAAATTACTCAGTATTTAGTTGATTAAATTATCATGGGAATATATATATATATATATCAGAAAATATAAGCTATAATGGTTGAGTTGTATGTATCCTCTATTTATTATGAAGTTATTTTATAATATTACATTTCTTGAATATTGAACAACTATAGTATTTTATTCTATTCATGATAGTAATACCATGAATTAATTCCACAATTATCAGTTTTCTTAAATTACAATGGAATATATGCCTAAGACTATATTTACATAACCAATTTTCCTCCATTATTTTATCATAACTTGAACTACAAATATAAAAAATATTAAATAAGTTTCCCCAGGATTATATCTATAATGTAACAACTTTCCCATCTTCAATAATTTTAACATAAAATTCATCTCATGAATGAATAGTTTCATTTCCATAATCGCAGAGTTGTGAAACTCTTGACAATTTTTATTCTAGTCCAATAACCAAATAAGTCTATATGGTATTTTAACATTTTTTACCAATAAAAATATATCTAACACCTTTGGGTTTGATGGAATCATTATTTATAAAATTATTGTTTCATTCCTCATAATCCATCACATTATATAACAACATCAAATCATTAGTCATATGTGAAGAACCCCACTGTGTTCTATCTAATTTCATTATAATTTTATATATTTTTGATCAGTTTCAATCAATAATACCTTTTATTTCACATTTTATTCATTATCATGATGGTTAACATATTGTTTATATAATCGTTTTTGGGATTGTAACATAACAATAAAACCTATAGAAAGAGGTCATCATTGATCCCTTATTTCAAAATATAGTTTCTATTGGTTTAACTCTATTTTCAATTTATAAACTATAAATTTCCTATTTCATTATTATAGTGGGGTGACTCCCCCTCACACACTACATCCAATACATCATAGTCACATTTTATATTTTATTTTTGAACTAGAAAATAGTAGATATATGCCCAATTCCTGTATAGTATGAGTAATATCCCAATAAATTTTATTTTCTATTATAAACTACATGTTTTCTTGAACTATGAAACTTCCATCCAAAAACTACATGAAAATCAATCATATATCATTTTTATGAATTTTTTTATACATCCAATATATTCTTCATAAAATTTAATCATTAATATAAAATATACTTTTACCATTTTTTCCATCAAAATTTTTGTTTCTAGGAAACTGTAATTTTAGACTTCACCTTTTTAGGTACATATATGATCTAATTTCAATGATTCTGATTTAGAACATATTGATCATTATTATCATCATTTTAATATTTTCTTTTATTTTTTAATTAATTTTCCACCATAACGTTCTTTATAACATAGGTAACTAAATATTAGAAAATTTATATTCCTTGTTTATCTCCAAACAGCTTTTGTTAATCAAGGAAATATTCCTTCTCCACAGCATTAATATTTTCATCATGTTTGATGTTATGTATTTATATTAATCAATTAAATAATTCTAATCATAAATTTATTTTATCAATGTGAATTTATATTTAAGAAATCATTCTTGATTTTTTCTGAATGATATTACTTATTAAATAACTTTTTAACCCTTTTAATTATAATAATATTTTCCATCGATTATCGTAACTTCATTTTAATTGAAAACTCAATTAGAGTCTCTTATTATTCTTATTTAAAGATACATATATTATTACTAGTAAACTTATCATCAATCAATTTTTAATTAGAAACATTTTAGCAGCATAATGAATTGATTTTTTTTCTTCCACTTCAACATCTTCTTCTTCCTCAAACTTAGATAAGAAATTTATCTTTAAAATTTAGAGAACATCGTATCCTTTATTATATTAAAGGAAATAATTTTCTATATTCTTTTTAATATATTAGATTAAAATTCTATTGTATTTCTCATTATATTCATATTCCATTAGTCTTCTGAAATTTTTATTAAAATTTCAAATCGGTATTAATCCAAAGCAATTAAATAGTAACATTCCATTATACTTACATATTACTCATTTCACCATTTTTTAAAAAAATACTTAAATTAAAAATAATGGTACATACCATATTTTGAGTTATAATTTCATTTTCTTCTTCCTTAATATCATATATATATTTTCATATCATTGCCTCTCTGAAAGAAATTTTGAGATTATCTTTTCATTATGATTGGAATACTTTTCTCTTCTAATTATATATATGATGAGAATACAATTAATATTATATATAGATAGAGTCTTGTGATTTATGTCATCAAAATATGAAAACTTATCATCAAATTTATATGGGCGAATTATAATAATATTTTCTACATTCTCCAAATCATATAAAATCTCACCAAAACATATTATGGTGATCATAATGTTAGTAACCCTTGTAAAGAAGTCATAAATAGATTTATCATCACCCATTTTATGATCATCTTACATTAATATATAAACGTTTGACTCTTCTTCCATCAATATCATATTTCCATTATAAATTTCCCCCAAATTTTATAAGAGTATTATAGTTGTTCTAATTCCATTAATCATTTATAATTATCATTCCAAGAGTGAGGAAAGTATATCATTTTTTCCTCTCTCGTAATTCTCTTAATTATTCTTATTAAAAGATATTAAATGATCACCCTCAGGGGGATGAGGGAAACGATCCGTAATAGCTTCAAGAAAATCATAACCAAAAGCTATAAGATATGGTAATATTCTATCCTATAAAAATTATAGTTAGTTAAATCGAAGATAGATATCCCAATAAAGATATCCAGGTTCGAAATATTCATGAAATCATTCATGTTCTTTATACATTAATAATGATTCATTTAGTGGACCTTTACTCTAATAACAATTTACAATTTCATTTAGGATATTAATGATTACTCATGGGGGGAGGGGTTGAATTAGGGATGTTCACTTTTTATACATTCTTACATTTGAAAAAATTGTCACCTCCTGTTAGTGACAAATTAATCTACTAAAAACAACAAACAATCACACCCATATAATACATATATTTATATAGAACACTACTCAATAAGAGTATCTTATCCATTTAAATGTTTAGAAATAAACCAAACCAAAAAACCACTAAAAATAATTCCTTATAGTCATTAGATCAACTAGAAAATATCCATCACATTTATAATACTATATCTATTCAATAGTTTATGCTCTCCTCACATAAGTAAAATATAAATATTTTATTTAATGAATGAAATGAACCTTCAAAAAAAGGATTCAATAGGTCATCACTTTTATGATTTATTTCATTACACTTGACCTTTTACAGAAAAATAATCATCTTCAGTATTAATTTAATAGTAGAGATCATAAAAATTTCCTCTTATTATTATTTTCACAAATTTTCACATTATAAAATAACCTCTATATATTCTACCTAATTATCTAAATATGTCATGTAGTGATAGTTTAATTTTCAATGTAACATTAATTGAAATATTTACAATCCCACATAAATAATTTTGAATTTAAAGACCATAAATTTTAGACTTAATCATAGATATAACATTTATAAATGCTACTTCTATAAAATATTGAGTCTCCTTCAAAATCGGAAGGGGAATCCTGGCTTCTTAAAATGAATTTAAACCAATATTTCCTCAATATTCAATGCACATGAATAATTGAATAAGTATAAATAAATGAATTTTTGGACAACTAATGATGTTACAACATATCACATGTTCTTTATGTTATTGTGATATCAGAAACACTTCAAATATAATTTTCATTGTTATTAAGTGGGATGACCAGGTATATCCTTATTTTAGTTCATTATTCAATTTATACAATCTCTATTTTTTTCTGAATTCATCCAAAGTCATTAATAACTAATACATGTGGTAATAAACTACATGGATATTTGGATACATATATAAATTTTCTATTTAAAGGAAACACCTATGTAGAAAAGTTGTAACATAAATTTGGCTTTGAGAGAAAATAGAAACATTAATGAAAAAACTATTTTAATTGGTAGTATATAGTAATAGACTATGTGAATTGGATATGTGGAAAAATAAACTTTTTGGTTCAAAACATCCATGTGATTCATTGAGATATATCGAAATATTCTACATTATCAACATGGATACATGATTTGGATACGTGATAAATTCACCTATGTGAATAATTGATACATGGATAAATTGAGCTATGTGAATTCATATATATTTAAAATCAGTACGTAGTATTCTAGAATTATTTACATATTTCTAAAAACAGTAAATTTATCACCATTTATGTATATTAATTTGACATTAATGAAAAAATTGTTATATTAAATTTTGTATTAACTTATTATATTAAAACAAATTCTTACAATGTTGCTGGAATTCAGAGTAGAGAATAGTATATAATAATATATTTACTGGTCATGATACTGAGGTATTTTCAAGAAAATAATATCGTGAATTTATTCCTTGGACTAGTTTTTATGGTATATTCTGGTTTTTCGTTAGTAAGAGAATATATATTCATGTTTTTGAATAATATAAAATACAGACATAATAAAAACTATACTTGAACTCCAACTATACCTTAGTGCTTTTTTTGGTGCTTCTATGTTCTAAGAAGAATAATAAGAATAATATTAAATGTTTTATATAGCTAGTATTACAATGAGTAACTTTTTGATATTTTACGAGACTCCCCACAAGCTTCTCTTCACTCCTAATTTACCTCCCAGAGAACTCTTCTATTTTATCACATGTATCTTCCAACTCCTATTTTCATTTTTAAACCATCATTAATTATTTTTAATTATTGAAGGGGATGATTATTATACAAATCATTCAATTTTTTTAGTAAAATAACCTAAAGAATAGTGTTTTTTAAAGTGTTGTATGAGACAAATAATGGCTCTTGGTGTGGTAACAAGTGACGACTTCTTTCACTCTATTGAGAAATCCTAGGGGAAAAGACAAATTATAGTTAAAATCTACATGATCTAGGAGTATATAATTGGGGTAGTTTACTGGGAGAAATATATTCCCCATTTGACTATAAATATCTTGTATTTGATCATTTTCATTTTGATTTTATTTATATTTCTTTATAAAGTTATTAGAATATCAGAATAGATTATACCTTCAAGATGGTGGTTTTAAAATGAAGAAAAATTTCAAGAACACAATTCTTCCCTTAATTAGTCTTATTGGAACCATTCATTTAACAAAAATTACTATCAATTATAGTGAATTTTGAGTTCATTATTATAAAAGTATAATGTTTTAACATCAATTTAAAATGGATTCAAGGGGAAACAAAAAATATGGTCTATCTATTGTAAGAGCTTTATACAACAATAGAGAAAATTCAGGTTACTAGAAAGCAAATATAATCAAAATTTTGAAAAAACATTTTCAAAAGGATTAAATAATATCTGGTACACCTTCTTCTATTCCAAAAGTATTTACACAGAAGTGGGATTCCGATTTTGAAAGTGAATATGATCTGAACTCAATACCCACGAATGGTATAATAAGTGGACTAAATATTGATGTTTTTAACATAATTTTACAATTTGGAACAACACATGAGATATAGACTAAAATGTGAGTAGAATGTGAAGGTTTTATTAATGTAAGATAGTTCAGATATAATACGAATAAGCTAATGTATTTAACATTCAGTATGTTTGATGTATAATCTATAAGACAAGTGAATGGATGGTTCTTAGTGATTGTGAAAATTTTATCTTTTCATTGAGAAAAAATTATAAAATATGAATAAAAATTGAGAGTTTATAAAATTATACCATCTATGTGGAGTGGAATATTCACTCACATTAGGTATTCCATCGATATAAGAGATTTCATGATCAAAAATCTCATTAGAAATATAATTATTTTTCAGGAAGAGATACAGTCTTAAGTGGGTGAGAATAGAATAAATAATAATGATATTGGTTCCATGAAAGTATCTAATACAAATATTATAAGAAAAGTAAATTAATACAAATTTTAGAGTCATCTAATGGGGATACCTCAAAAATTTCTTCACCAGGAAATGGAATTTCACATTTTTTTTATGAAGTTCAAAATATTTTATAATAAGATAAGGGGATTCATGAATTCCTTCAGAATGTGAAACAAATAATTTAGATGTAGTAACAGGTGACATGATATGAATGAAAAAAATCATGGACACATCAAATCATATTTTCCAAAACGATAAGATCAGAAGACATCTAAAAAATGTATATGTGGAAGGTAGAATAAGAGATAAAGAGAAAAAGATCCATGAAGGCATAATGCAGAACATTTTTATGATTCAAGTGATTATAAAAATTCTGGATAATAAGATAAAATGTCCAACTATAAGGATAATATGTTCATTATAGAACACTTAGATGAGTTAAAATCATTTTATACATCTAATTAGAGGTATGTGTAAAGACCCGTAAATTTCAAGGGAAATTTTTTCCTAATTTTCGCTGGGATTTTACGAGTACACTGTTTCTGACGGTACCTGATTCCGAGGCCCAGTGTGCCAGGAATCATTTTTCGAAGTTTAGCTCGGGTACATTCAGTGAACAAACAATCAGATTTTTCTAACTTTTTAACCGGTGCTCGGAATTGAAATCCGAGGACACCGATGGAATCAAAGCACCTGTAATTTCTTAGGAACACCTTTTCCGGAGTTGCGTTTGCTCGGGTGAGGTTATTAAATAAATGGGTTAACTAAAGAATGAAATAAAATATTACGCTACTATTTTTATTTCTTTTCTATGTAGTTTGAACCTATGCATGGAGGTTGGAGTGGGACCCACTACATCCTTACTTCTGTATGTTGGATATTAGTGAAGTGGGGCCCACACGAGGCCCACCCCTTCAAATCCCTTTAACCTCCCTCTCGTGCATTTAATTTGTAACTCACCCACACCCTAATTAAATTGGAAGTCAACCCTCGAAATTAATTTGGATTATTAAACACTCATCAATTAAAGTCAATTAATTGATTGTATTCTTTTGAATTTTCGAAAGGGGTTGGCATGAGTAATAAAATTACGCAAAGACTTATTTTATTATTTGTTGAATCATTTTGTGAGATATTTAAAAGAGGATAGCTCAAGTCTTGGACATCTTCTTCCTCGTCGAAGAACGTGAAGAACGCCGAGTCTACGACGAAGAACTCTGTCACTACAAGGGGAGTTCGCCATACCGTCTTCTTTCCTCTCCGCAACCGGTGAGAGGCGCCTTCTTCGAAGAACGATGACGCGACGTATCCTTAATCGGGTGAATGCCGACGACGCTTACGAAGCATCGATCCGAAATGTTGTCTTCCATGACGTCGTCTTCCACCACGTCGTCTTCCGCGACTCCATTGTTCCATGACAAACATCTTTCGACAACTCCTTGAGGTAGGGGTTTGGAATTTTGTTCGTGGAATATTCTTTGTCGTTCTTTGTCTATTATTTTGGGCCACTTTTTATCATCTTAACAGGAGGATTTCGGATCGCATGAACATGGCCGAACCTCCTCCACCATTGTTGTTGTGTTTGTTGCGGCTCGAAAGAAGGCTGCGCGATGCAAGGACACCACGCGGAAACATGGAGGAATGCAGTGAAGAAGCATGGCGCCGTCGCGCCACGCCGTTGAGGCCAAAAGAAGTCGCGGAAAAGGGGTGCGGTGCAGTCGCGCCGCCTCGGAGAACCACAAAGAGACCACGGATAATGCGGGGCCGCGGCGGAGGGGCGTGGCGCCGGTAAGACCAAGGTCGTGACCTTTGGTCGCCGGGGAGCAGGGAGCGGCGGCCGGAACCGCCGGCCGCTGGCGCGTCGGAGGGGCGGGACCGCAGAGTCCCGCAGTGGCAGCACCGGCCGGCCAGCCGGGCCGGCTGTTTGGAGAAGGTCGGTGGTCGTAACCCCCGGCTGGAAAAAGGAGCAGCTCCCACGTGGGGGCAGCCATTTCAAAACAGGGGCAGTGCCCCCCCCCCCTTCCGCGACAGCTCGGCCAGCGCCGAGCTTGCCTCACGGGCCGCGCCCACGCCAGGCCAACCGGCCGCCCCGGCGGGGCCGGGCTGCACCGGCTGGGCCGGGCCACACCCTATTGGGCCAGACCCAGACTCGGGTCGGGTGGACCCGGTTCGGGCCGACCCAGGGGGTCTTGGGCAGGGTCGGTCCGGGCCCAAAACCCCCTAAAAACCGGATAGTTCGTATAAATGCCTGTATGTTTGGCTACGTAACTCTGATCGACACATCGTTAGATGCGATGCATTCCTTGGATCGAGATAGTCTTTTAGGTTTATTACACTCAATGTTTAGGAGAACTTTGGGTACGGATGGGTTGGTTCGAACACGAAACCAACCGGGCCCTCGGAGCGGAAACACTTATAACTTAAGCTCCAGACGTCCGATTGACGTGTCGTCGACATTGTTGGATTCCTTCTAGTAAGACAGACTTTTTGGCTTATTCCGCTAGATGTTTGGATGTAGTTAGAGTGCGGTCGGGTTGTTTTTGACTTAAAAACCAACCGGGCCCCCGGAACGAAAAAGCCAATAACTCTTGGACCGGGCGTCCGATTGACGCGCCGTCTGTCGTGTTGAGTTCCTTTTGTCGAGACGGAACTTTGGAATACATCAACTCTGGACTAATTGTTCGTTGATGTATCGACCCCCTTGGCTCATGGAGCGGACCCTCCTGGAATCGAGCATGCTGTGTGCGGGAACCCTAGAGCTGGCTGCGACTGCGACGATGATGACGACTGCACTGAAATCCTCCGTGGGTTCGGCAGCGATGACGACCGCACTGAAATACTTTGTGGGTTCGGCAACGATGAGGACTGAACTAAAATCCTCCAAGGGTTCGGCAGCGATGATGACCGTACTGAAATCCTTCGTGGGTTCGACGATGATGACTATTGTTCTTGTATCATACATGGGTCTGGTAGTGTTTGACTCTGTTCTTGTATCCTACGTGGGTCTGGCAGAGTAGCTGGTCTGTATCCTATGTGGGTCTGACAGCTTAGCTGGTCTAGTATCCCTCATGGGTCCCAGATTAGATGAATCAGTGGCTACATCTGATCATCTCTAACACCTTACGAAGAAGTATACCTGTGTGAGCTGAGTCTTGACTTCCAATTATTATCTTCGATACGATTGACTTTCTTCCTATGTTGATTGGGTTGTGTTATCATGTGTGGATTTGTTTGTTCTATCCTGTGTGGACATGATCGAACTTGGGCTTGGATGTTGGATCCGAACTGAAATTGATGACTTAGGTATATGTATGGGCATATACCTAAGTAGTGTTGGATGTTACGTCGTGATTGTATATTTCCTTTTTGGATTATCCTATGTGGATTCTGGGAGACCTTCGGGGGTCTCGGGGTCCCTACTGAGTAGCGTATTCTCACCCCTGCACGGGCTATGCCCGCAGTACGTTCTGTTGGATGCAGATGATGGACTGTGCTGATCGTGGTTGAGGCTTGTGGAGCATGTTGGTAACTAGAGGTGGACCACTGGGCGGGACGTACACGGACCGGACGGCTGGACCCGAGGAGATGAGAAGGCTATTTCTACCCGCCCATCAGGTGGGACTTCCAGTGGAGGGCTCGACGTTGCTACTTTACTTTCATTTGTTGTACATTCTTTCCAGTTGTACTTTATTTTCAGTTTGGGTTTGTATTCTGGCCCATTTACTTTCTGCACTTACTATTGTACAAAGTTTTACTTAGTGTTTACTCTTTCTTTCTTACTCTGTTGTGTTTGTTTACTTTATAAAGGAAATGCCTTCCCCTTTTATGGTCGCTTTTTACGCCTTGGTTCCAGTCGCCAGCCCCTGGCCTATTGGCGGCGGGCTTGGGGTAGTCACAGAATGGGTCCAGAGGACGGGTCGTGACAAATTGGTATCAAAGGAGTTCTGTTCTACCGCAGAACTCCAGACTCTAATCTTTCCTCTATGTGAATAAATAGTGTTAAGGGTATTGAGTGTGGTTATCATTCTAGGGAGTCCAGTGTTGGTGCGGCGGCTGACGTTTCGATGCACCAGGTCCCTAACTTCTAATTTCCGACTCAATGCATGAAAACATTGATTGCATGTGTGTTTCAAAATTTATCTTTCTGAATAATTTGTGTCAGCTCACCAGGTATATTGTTTTCACCATGGAAGACCTGTTTCTTTTCAGGATGGCCCCACGATGGCATCTAGCTAGGGTTCAGAGCTTTGTGCGAGATGACAGTCCACCGAGCGACGAGGCCTCAGTGTAGGGCCATTTTTCAGCGGAGGCACCGGCGGTACCTCTACCCGCCGAGCCACCGATGCCACCAGCCCCAGCTGCTGAGAGTGCATGTCACCTTAGTGCAGGTCACGAGTTTCAGTGTCAGTGACCGCCCAGGTTCTATGGGGAGATGGACCCTCAAGCAGCCGAGGATTGGCTGGAGGCGGTTATTCATATTTTCAGGTTAGTGGGGACACCAGCTGACCTCATGGTGATCCTTGCAGCGAGCCTCCTACATGCAGTAGAAGTCAGATGGTGTATCTTGATGCTCCCGGTGCACGACAAGGCATCTCTCCGATGGACGGACTTTGAGAGCCTCTTTCGCTCAGAGTTCGTCCTAGCCACCCTCCGTGCGGTGCGCATCCAGGAGCTACTACAGCTGCGGATGGTCCGCATGACGGTCGCCAATTACTCGACGATATTTACAAATCTCTCACGATATTCGACAGTCATGGTACGAGACCCATTCTTTCGGGCCCAGACCTTCAAGCAGGGACTGAGGCATGAGATCAGGGCATCGATGATATCCCTCAGCATTCCAACACCGGCAGGAGTACTGGAGAGAGCCCTTATCCTAGAGAGCTTTCTTCCTGAGCCAACACCAGCAGCGAGACCTACTGCAGGGCGGCACGTAGTAGAGTCTTCTGCATCTTGCGGTCGACAGATGTCACAGGGGTCTAGGAGGACTGGACCATCAGGCGAACGACCTCAGGACACTGGCTCAGAGGAGCGGGGCACACGGCGCAGAGCCAACCTTGCGTGGAGTAGACAGTGCTACACATGCGGCGGGAAAGGCCACTTGGCTCGTGACTACCCGACCCGCCGTTCAGAGGATCAGCTGACGGTTGATGGGCCACCCATGCAGGGGTAGAGGGTCGACCATGGAGGTCCGCATAGAGTAGGAGGACGAGGCAGAGGAGCTGGCCGAGCAGCAGGTGGTGGGTGATGCTTTGAGGATTTACCACCACCACCACCAGGAGGTCCACCCCGACCACAGGGACCTGGCGGGCAGAGACAGGCTCAGCTTCAGGAAGTGGAGGCCTATGACCACGGCGCGCCAAAGATGATTTGAGGTACTATTTGTGTCTACTCCAACCTTTCTATAGTTCTTATAGACACAGGAGCCAGTCATTCTTTTATTTCCGATGCCCTTGTTCAGAGCTCGGAGATTCCAACGGAGCCGTTGGCTCGATCCTTACATCTAGAGACTCCAACGAGAGCAGACTCCACGATTACGCACTGCTGCCGGCAGTGTGAGCATACTTTAGGAGGAGATAGATTCGGCTGGGATCTTCTTGAAGTGACATCGAGGCCTTACGAAATCATCTTGGGAATGGATTGGTTATCTATAGTCCATGCTCAGATCGATTGTATTAGGAGCAAGGTGTGGTGTGTTCGCACCGATGGGAGCAGGTTCACCTTCACCGGAGAGAAGGGGGCCTTTGCAGCGCAGGATGGACTCACACAGAGGAGAGGAAAGCCCATCACTGATCAGTTGGCTAGCCTCATCCTAGGAGCAGTTGACGTGCAGAGTCCGAGTTTTCCTGTAGTGGTGGATCAGTTTGCAAACATTTTTCCTGACGATGTTGCAGGACTACATCCTCGCAGAGAGGTAGACTTTATTGTTGACTTGTACCCCGGGACGACCCCGATATCCACTCCATCATATCGGATGGCTCCCGCTGAGATTCGAGAGCTTCCTGTACAGCTGGAGGACTTCCAGGGCAAGGGATTCATCTGACCTAGTGTTTCACCCTGGGCTTCCCCGATTTTGTTCGCCAAGAAGGCGGATGGGAGCTTGCGATAGTGTGTCAATTACCGTCGCCTGAACCAGGTGACTGTGAAGAACACGTATCCACTTCTGAGAATTGAAGACCTCTTCGATCAGCTCAAGGGGGCACAGTGGTTCTTGAAGATTGACCTCAGGCCAAGCTATCATCAGCTCAAAGTTCTGGACGAGGACGTGTAGAAGACAGAATTCATATGTCGGTATGGCCACTATGAGTTCTTGGTTATGCCTTTTGGAGTATCCAATGCTCCAGCAGTGGTCATGAGTCTCATGAACGGGGTGTTTCATCCATACCTCGTTCGATTTAACATGGTCTTCATCGACGGCATTTTGATTTACTCGACCACTGAGGAGGAGCATGCCTACCACTTGCGGGTTGTACTGGACACACTCCGAGAGCACCAGCTTTATGGTAAGCTCTCAAAGTTTTAGTTCTGGTTACGTGAGGTCAAATTCTTGGGAAACATCATCTCTGAGGCAGGATTTGTAGTGGAACCTTCCAAGATCAAGGCAGTGCTAGCTTGGGAGCCACCCAAGAGCGTGACGGAGGTGTGGAGTTTCTTGGGTCAAGCTGGGTACTACATGAGATTTGTGGCAGACTTCTCTAGAGTTTCAGAACTGCTCTTAGCTTTGAAGAAGAGGGGGAAACCCTTCGTGTGGACAGACAGATGTCTGCAGAGCTTCCAAAGCTGAGACAAAGGTTGACCAGTGCACCTATCTTGAGGCTACCAGAGGAGGGAGTATGGTACGTAGTCTACTATGATGCATCAGGGACCATACTCGGATGTGTCATGATGCAGGAACGGGCAGTGATCGCCTATGGATCACGCCAGTTGAGGTAGCATGAGTAGAACTATGCTACCCATGACTTGGAGTTGGAAGTAGTGGTCTTCTCTCTGAAGATGTGGCGACACTATCTGATGGGGGAGTGCTTTACATTCTACTCTGACCATCAGAGTCTCAGGTACATCTTCTCACAGAAGGACCTGAACATGGGACAACGGCGATGGCTCGAGTTCCTCGAGGACTATGAATTTGAGATAGTCTATACTCGTGGAAAGGGGAACATAGTAGATAATGGTCTCATCAGGAGGACATACATTTAGCTACTCAGGGAGACGAAAGAGCAGTTAGCCGCTTTGCAGATATCATTTGTGGATAGAGATGGAGCAGCCTTTCTTCAGTCACTCACTGTCACTCCACCACTTATTCAGCAGGTCATAGAGGCACAACATGGGGACATTGAATGTGTGATGCGGCATGCACAGATATCCTCAGGACATAAACCTGATGAATTCTCTATAGGAGGAGAGCATGACGTCGTTTTCAGAGGACGTACCATGGTACCAGCTTCTTTACAGGAGTAGGTGATGAGGTAGTTTCAAACTTTCCCTTTAGCGGTACATCCAGGAGTGGCGAAGATGTACCAGGATCTCAGATGACAACCCTGGTGACCAGGTATGAAGAAGGATGTATCTAAGTTCATTTCACGATGCGTCACCTGTCAGCAGGTGAAGGCGGAGCACCAGGTACCGGTAGGCTTGGTACAGCCCGTGGAGGTCCCAGAGTGGAAGTGGTACGTGATATCTATGAACTTCGTGACTGGACTTCCACGTACTTCCAGTGGTCACGACTCCATTTGCGTGATTGTTGACCGACTCACCAAGTCGGCCCACTTCTTAACCATCAGAGTGTAGGGCTCAGCGAAGAGCTTGGGATGCCTCTACATTCAGGTGATAGTACGACTTCATGATGTTCCATCATCCATCGTCTCCGATCAAGATGCTCTATTTACTTCCCGACTTTGGAAGGGGTTGCATGAGGCATTCGGGATGCAGCTACGTCCGAGCACTGCCATTCACCCTCAGAAGGATGGTCAGACGGAGAGGACCATTTAGAATCTCGTGGACATGCTCTGTGCATGTGTCCCCAAATTTGGTCACAGCTGGGAGGACCACATACTCATGGTGGAGTTCGCATACAACAAAAGCTACTACTCCACCATCGGGAAGGAACCATATAAGGCAGTGTACGACCGACATTTTAGATCACCTTTGTGCTGGATAGACCCTGGGGAGTCAGCACTTGTGGGACTAGAGATGGTCCAGGACACAAAAGAGAAGGTCCAAGTCATCCAGGAGCGGATGAGGACAACTCATTACCGGCAGTTGTCTTATGCTGACAAGAGGTGGATACCACTAGAGTTTGACGATGGCGACCACGTTTTCTTGCAAGTCTCACCTCGACGTGGATTACGAAGATTTGCTGGGGCATTAAGTTATCTCTGCACTTCATCGGACCATTCCAGGTTCTCTTTAGGATAGGCGAGGTGGCTTATCACCTAGCTCTACCACCTCAGTTGCACCGGGTGCACGACGTCTTCCACGTATCTTAGCTGAGGAGATACGTGCACGACCTGACGTATATCATCGACCATTGGAAGTTGGACATTTACGATGGGGAAACTTTTGCGGAGGTCTCGGTGGAGATCGAGTATCGACAGGAGAGGGTACTACGTGGGCGGTCAATTTTTCTAGTGCACATTAGATGGTAGCACGGGAACCTCCAGGAGAGCACTTGGGAGCGGGAGGCTTAGATGTGTGCTCAGTACCCTCATTTGTTCACCTAGTTTCTATTGTATCTTTACGGGGACGTAAATCCCTGAGGTGGGAGTAATGTAAAGACCCGTAAATTTCAAGGGAAATTTTTTCTTAATTTTCTTTGGGATTTTATGAGTACACAGTTTCTAACATCACCTGATTCCGAGGCCTGGTGTGCCCGGAATCATTTTCCGAAGTTTAGCTCAGGTACGTTCAGTAAACAAACGAGCGGGTTTTTCTAACTTTTTAACTGGTGCTTGGAATCGAAATTAGAGTACACCGATGGAATCGCAGTGCCGATAATTGCTTAGGAACACCTTTTTCGTTGTTGCGTTTTCTCGGGTGAGGTTATTAAATAAATGGATTAACTAACGAATGAAATAAAATATTGTGCAATAATTTTTATTTCTATTCTACGTAGTTTAAACCTATGCATGGAGGTTGGAGTGGGACCCACTACATCCTAACTTTTCAATGTAAGATATTTGTGAAGTGGGGCCCACACAAGCCCCACCCCTTAAAATATCGTTAACCTCCCTCTCATGCATTTAATTTGTAACTCACCCACACCCTAATTAAATGGAAAGTCAACCCTCGAATTTAATTTGGATTATTAAACTCTCATCAATTAATGTCAACTAATTGATTGTAATCTTTTGAATTTTCGAAAGGGGGTAGCATGAGTAATAAAATAAGGCAAAGCCTTATTTTATTTTTTGTTGAATCGTTGTGCGAGATATTTGGAAGAGGATATCTCATGTCTTGGACATCTTCTTCCTCATCGAAAAACATGAAGAACGCCGAGTCTACGATGAAGAACTCCATCACCGCAAGGGGAGTTTGCTGTACCGTCTTTTTACCTCTCCATAGCCAGTGAGAGACGCCTTCTTTGAAGAATGATGATGTGTTGCATCCTTTATCGGGTGAATGCAGACGACGCTTATAAAGCATCGATCTGCAACGCCGTCTTTCGTGACGCCTTCTTCCGTGACGTCGTTGTTCCGCGACGACCATCATTCGACAACTCCTTGAAATAGGGGTTTGGAATTTTGTTCATGGAATATTCTTTTCCGTTCTTCGTCTTTTATTTTGGGCCACTTGTTTTCAACTTAACGGGAGGAGGTCAGACCGCACGAACATGGCTGACCCTCCTCCCCATGTGTTGTTGTGTTTTTTGTGGATCGAAAGAAGGCGGCGCGGTGCAACGACACCGTGCGAAAACATGGAGGAATGCGGCGAAGAAGCGGGGCGCCGTCGCGCCGTGCCAGAGAACCACAAAGAGACCTGGGCTAGGTCGGGGCTGCGGCGGAGGGGCGCAGTGCAGTCGCGCCGCGTCAGTCAGACTAAGGCCAAGACGGAGCAGGGAGTGGAGGCCAGAACTGCCAGTCGACATCGCGTCAGAGGGGCGGGACCGCGGGGTCCCTCGGCGGCGACACCGAACGACCGTTCAGAGAAGGTCGGGGGTCATAACCCCAGGCTGGCAAAAAAATCGGCCCCCCATGTGGTAGCCGACGTTTCAAAACATGGGGGAAGCACGTCCCACGCTTCCGCGACATCTCAGCCAGCGCCGAGCAGGCCACGCGGGCTGCGCCCGGGTCAGGGCAACCGGTCGCGCAGGCCGGCCTGGGCTGCGCAGGTCGGGCCATGCCACGTAGGCCAGGCCGGGCTGCTCCCAATTGGGCCGGACCCGGACCTGGGTCGGGTCGACTCGGTTTGGGCCGACCCAGGGGGTCTTGGGCCGGGTCGGTTCGGGCCCAAAACCTCGTAAAAACCCGATAGTTCGTTTAAATGCTCGTAACGTAGGCTACAGACCTATGATCGACGCACCGTCAATTGAGATGCGATCCTTGGATCGAGTCGGTATTTTTGGTATATTACACTCAAGGTTTAAGAGAACTTTTGGCATGGCCGGGTTGGTTCGAACACGAAACCAACCGGGCCATCAGAATGGAAACACTTATAACATAAGCTCCGGACGTATGATTGACATGCCTTTGACTTTTTTGGATTCTTCTTAGTGAGATAGACCATTTGGATTATTCTACTCGAGGTGTGGATGTAGTTATAGTGCAGTCAGGTTGGTTTTGACTTAAAAACCAACCGGGCCCCCAGAACGAAAAACCCAATAACTCTCAGACTGGGCGTCCGATTGATGCGCATCTATCGTGTAGAGTTCCTTTTGTCGAGATGGAACATTGGGATACCTCAACTCCAGAATATGTGCTAGTTGATGTATCGACCCCCTTGGCTCATGCAGCAGACCCTCCCGGAATCAAGCATGCTGTGTGCGGGAACCCCAGAGTTGGCTGCGACTGCGACGACGATGACGACTGCACAGAAATCCTCCGTGGGTTCAGCAGCGATGACGACGACATTGAAATCCTCTGTGGGTTCGGCATCGATGACAACTGCACTGAAATCCTCCATGGGTTCGGCAGTGATGCTGATCGTACTAAAATCCTCCGTGGGTTCGACGGCGATGACTACTGTTCTTGTATCCTATGTGGGTCTGGCAGTGTTTGACTCTGTTCTTGTATCCAACGTGGGTCTGGAAGGGTAGCTGGTCTGTATCCTATGTGGGTCCGACAACTTAGCTGGTCTAGTATCCTACGTGGGTCCCAGCTTAGATGAATAATTGGCTACATCTGATCATCTCTATCACCTTACGAAGAAGTATACCTATGTGAGCTGAGTCATGACTACCAATCATTATCTTCGATATGATTGACTTGCTTCCTATGTGGATTGGGTTGTGTTATCATGTGTGGATTGGTTTGTGCTATCTTGTGTGGAAATGATCGAACATGGGCTCAGATATTGGAGCCGAACTGGAATTTATGACTTAGGTATATGTATTTGAAAATACCTAAGTAGTGTTGGATGTTACTTCGTGATTGTATCTTTACTTTTTGGATTATCCTTTTTGGATTTTGGGAGACCTTCGGGGGTATTGGGTTCCCTACTGAGTAGCATATACTCACCCCTGCACGGGCTATGCCCGCACTACATTGTGTTGGATGCAGATGACGGACATCGCTGATCATCATTGAGTCTTGTGGATCAAGTCCGTACCTGGAGGTGGGCCACTGGGCGGGACGTACACGGAGCGGACGGCTGGACCCGAGGAGCTGAGGAGGATATCTGTACCCACCCTTCAGGTGGGACTTCTAGTGGACGGCTCGACGTTGCTGCTTTACTTTCTGTTGTTGTACTTTCTTTCCAGTTGTACTTTACTTTCAGTTTGGGTTTGAATTCTGGCCCATTTACTTTCCACACTTACTATTGTACCCAGATTTACATAGTGTTTACTTCTGCTTGCTTACTCTATGGTGTTTGTTTACTTTATAAAGGGAATTCCTTCCCCTTTTTATTGTCTTGTTTTACGCCTTGGTGTTAGTCTCCAGCCCCTGGCCTATGGGAGGTGGGCTTGGGGTAGTCATGACACGGGTCCCGAGGACGGGTTGTGACAGTATGTATTTAAAATGGAAAATTTTTATTATGATGAATTAATATAATATTAAACCATTCATGAAAAAATATAATATATATTTAATATGAAAATATAAATATCATGTGATTTGTTAAAATATTATTGATATTGAAGGATATCACATGTCTAAAACCATTTTAGGTCTTAATGTTATGATCGAAAATTGTTTTCTATCATATATTGAATAAATTAAAAAAATAGAAGCCTGCCCAATTAAGTAAAATAACATAAATATTTTTAATGTCTTTTAAATAATTATAATGTTATATGAATCAAAATCATAGATATTAAATTTTATGGAATAAAATTTTTAAAATAGGATGCAATGATGGAAACTAGTTCTCGAAAAAAACAATTTCCCAGTTCTAGTTATAAATACTTCAATATGGTTTTTTGTTTTCACTGTGGTGGACTAAAAAATTATAATTATAGATAGATTTTAATAAACGAATTCTTTTGGGGAGTTAAAAACTCATTTCATTAAATAATTTTCATGAAATTTGGTGTTGAAAATTACTGAATGTAGAAACTAATTTGGGTTCCCATGTCATTATTTAAAAACATTTCAGGACCCAAGATAATATTGGTCCCAAAAAAATTTATTATTTGATTTGGTTTATATGTAAAATATTCTGAGAGAATCAATTATGAATTTTAAATGGATACTGTTATATCAAGTTATATGAGTATAGATTTTTAACATTTCCATTCCTCATATAATATTGATTGATGGTATGTTCGATTCAATGACCATGTCAATGGAAATATTATTTGATTTGGTTCTATTGGAAATCCAATCTTAGTCCTCATAAACAATGTTTCTTATTTTTAAGGATTAATATAAAATATGATAAATAATCCCCAAATTTTTTATGAAAGTAATTTTGTATATTTTTCAAATAATTCATGTTCTATTTTTGAAAATATCATCCTTGAATTTTTAAGACCTATTAAAAATAATCTCTATACATTATATCTTAATTATTTTTATAGAAAGAAAATAAGTAATTTCATATTGAAAAAAATTCATCTTGTATTTATCGTAAAAGAATAGTTAACTTTTATATTCTCTCTTTCAGAATATTATCTAAGAAAAATTTAGTTTCATTGAAAAATGATAAAATATGTGATGCATTCCAAAAGGGAAATAAAAAAATTTCAACATTTAAATATATCCAAAAGGATTATACATATAGTCCTTTATAACTTATATACATGGATTTTTTGAACCATCTATAATATTAATCGAAAGAGAACATTTTATTCTATATGATACTTCATTACATATCATTAGTGAGATTTTTTTAAAGTTGAGGATATTTAATTTTTATGAGTTTTCAAAAATTGTTTCTAAACGAGGAATATTATAAAATTATTTCATTAAGGCATTTCCGTGGTTGAGAATTTGAAAGCATTATGTTTAATTATTATTCTTCAAAATATAGAATAAAAATTATATTTTCTATACCATGGAAACCTCACTTTGTTGTCTTTTTTAAAGAAGGAATATCAACATGTAAGAAATTTCATTGAATATATTATTTAAATATAACCAACCCACTCATTTTTTTTCAAATTTATACTTACAACATGTTGTGTCATAATAACAGTTCTAATTGGTCCTATTTTGATGAAAAGGAACTATGATTTGCGTAATAATATAATTCCAAAACATCAATACTCCGATGTGTTTATATAAAAATTTTACATTAGAAACCCAAACGATGGTCTTGGAATGTTTGATCAAAAGACTGATAAATGAATCTATATTGGATATTATTTGACTTGTATGCCTTGTTGACTTTTTAATAGAAGGTCAAAAAATTGTGTAGACTCATCCCCTGAATAATTTGATGATTGCGATCGTTTTGATCATAAAATTACTCAAGTTCATAATCTATGTTGTTCTTTTGAAAACATGAGTACAAAACCAATCATTGACAATAAAAAGGATAATGATGTGGAACATGATTTTTCAATGAACATATTATTAAAATCCTTGATACTAGTGAACCAGAATGTGTGATTCCTATACATACTATATCCTTGGAAAAACATCCCTTAAAAAATATATTGGACGATTAGATAAATATATTATTACTAGAATAAATTGAAGAAATATTTTTGAGATTTCTTCCTTTTTATCTCAACATGAACATAAAACCTTAGAATAAGCCTTAGCTAATGAAGGACCAGTCTTAGATATGTATGATGAGTTAAAATAGTTCGAGAGGAATAAGGTATGAGAATTAGATGACATATGATATGACTTATCCATTATTGGAAAAAATGGGGTTTTTTAAATGAATAGGATGACCAGGTTGTGATAAAAAAGATTATGTCTTGATTTGTAGATAAGAGATATAACCAATAAGAAGGTATATATTATGAAAATCACATTTCAATCATAGCTATATTATAGGCCATTATTATTCTCCTAGACTATACACTACATAATTTTTTCAAATTATATCATATGGATATGAAATCTTTATTTTTATATGGATTTCATGTGGGGAATTTTTATGCTGGAAAGACACCTAATTTTTAAAATCCATGTTTTCAAAATTCAGTTATCAATCTTACTAAAATTATTTACAAGATTAAAAAAACAAACATCAAGGAATTATAAATTAATACATTTTTTATAAAATATAATTTCAATTGAAGTTATACATCATAATCGTTTGAAGAAAACATCATATTAAGATATTATATCAGTTCAAATATTTACTGGTGATGAATATTTTGGTTTTATTAACAAAATTATTTTTATAGATCTTCCAACCCCATGAAAATACAATTTCAAATTAAAAATATTGGATTGGTATGTTACATTCTTTGTTTTTAGATTTATCAATATGAATTTGAGAATATGATGAAACCAAGTAAATATATAATTGACTTACTTAATTGGTTTTCATTGAAAAAATAAAAAATTTCATGAAACTCTTATGATTTCTAATGAAATGCTGATTTGGATAATATTTGGAAAGTAGTTGATGATTAAATATATAGAGAAATAATTAGGAGTCTGTTATATATGACTTCTAGTAGACGAGATATTATGTTGGAAAAATAACAATGTACAATATATCAAGATAATTATATGGAATCCTAATTCCTAGATGGAATAAATTATGTTATATAAAATGAATAATTTCTCTTTCCTTATTTTTACAAAAACCATTGATTTTAATTTTACATAATTTTTGGATACCGAGTTTAGTGTTTATAGACATGATAAGAATAAAACATCAAGAACCTTATATTTTCTATGATAATCCTTGATATCTTGGTTTAGTGAGAAATAATACATGGTTTCATTATCAACTTATGAAGAATAATGCATTGATAGCATAAGTTAGTGTGAAATTGTTGTTGGTGTGAAACAAACCTTAGTGGATGTTAGATTCAATTATAATCATGTTTCATTAAATTTAGTATAACTACTGTCATAAACATTTAAATTAATCAAATAAAATATCATTAAAAAATATAAATATCAAAGGAGTCATTCTTGGGGAGATCACACATAAAATGTGATATCACTCTTGAATTTATCTCTATTAAGGATGAATTTGTAGATATGTTTACAAATTCTATTATGATCATTTTTATTTTATTATTAGGAAATTGTGTTTATTTGAATATTAATGAATTTAATTTAATTTATAATTTTATTTTTTAACTATATTATTACATCATCACTTTTTAAATCTTTTATAATTTTAATTAATTAGGGAAATTAAATAAATTTATACAGAGATTAATTTTATTTCTACATGAATCAATATTAGAAAATAAGTTGAAAAAAAATTAGAATGGGGGAAATGTTTTTTTTCTTTTATTTCATTTCATTTTTTATTTTAGTTCTGACCCCCATCCTAAAGCAGATACATAACCCTCTCTAAAATATGGTACATGATCTAAAATCGAAAATTAAACCTCTTCCTCCAAAAAATATTCTCACGTCCCTTTTTCCCTAATGTTGAACCATCATTTTCAATTATCTGAGAAATTTTACTATTTTTATACAATGGTTTAGATTATGAGAAGAGATGATGGGGGTTATGGATCATGAAAAAATTAATGACTATTGGAGTTTCCCATTAGGTACATATGAGAAATGTTATGAATTTGGATTCTCTAAAAGAAACAACGTTGTTATTGATTAATGTTTTTTATTCCAAGGACGGGAATTAAAATTTAATGACAAGAAATCATGTTTCATTTTTTTGGAATAGGTAAACATGTTTATAGGAAATGTAATGATTCATTTTGGATAGGGGATGTTCACTCTACTAATGTATGTGGAAAATATTTATTGGTTTTTTTGTGTATATGCCTATATTAGAAAAATAACTCATGAAGGTGATTAAAACTATAGTCAAAATTCATTGGGTATAGTATCAGTATGAACTACTAGAGATTTAAATTGTATATATGTCACATTGGATTTGGAGGAAAAGGTTGGGAATACATGGAAGTAAAATTGATTGTGCCCAGAAAATTCATCCAGATAAGAATTTTTTAAAGGGATAGTGATATGTAAAATGTGTTTCTCCCCATACATGTACTTATTACTTGTCATTTTAAATAAAATAATTTTATATCTAGATCAATAAATTAATTTTTTAATAGACTAAAACTGACATCATAAAGGGAAGTAAAATTATTACCCATATTAAAGGATGATAGATCTGGTTCTAAAGAAGAAAAAGGTGGACATGAATTTCATGGAAGTTGTTATGTTTCATAAGATAAATACTATTCATATTGGTCTCTTCAAAAATTCTTGTTACACCAAATATGATAACTAAATATATATAAGGAATATTGTTTATGAAGTTGGAGCTTAGGTGGTTATACCACCTTCATCAGTAACATAACCAGATCTATATACTACCTCAGTGCTAAGGGATGCTACTCATGTTGAGAGTGTTCCTAATAGGGAAGTATATGAATTTTTACTATCGTCAAGAGCTGGTATTATTAGATTCTATACCAGTAGTGTAAGAATCTCAGAGAAAGTAAGATATACATGTTAGAGTTTTAAATCTATTTAGTTTTTTGGGTATATTTTTGAGATAGTTGGTAATGCTCTAGAGGAAATTCTAGTTTAGAATATTCTTTGTGTTCTAACTACTGATGTAAGACTTAAACATGAGGTTAGGAAAAAATAGATTAAACTACTCCTTAAATCACCTACTTAAATTAGTAGATATTATGTTAGGGATTTGGATATGTAAGATGATACTTATCCTCTTAATAAACCACTAAGCATTACATCACCTACTCATGTAGAAGAAGATGATCTATCATTAAGAAAATGTTGTGAATTGCGGTATATATAAAAAATATGAAAACATATTCTTCTCCTGTTATGGAAGAGTTTTAAAATGATAATGGAGATTATGATGATTTGAAAAAAGGAACTGATATCAAGAAATATGAAATTAGAAAGATTAATAGTAACTCATTTTGTAAATATGTTTTTTACAATATAGATTGGATGACGGATAACCAATCCACCATGATATATAACGTCTAACCTCTAAAATATATTTTATCTGGTGTAAGTGATAAAATAAATTGAGATGAAAAAGCTCATGTTAATGATCATAAATGAGTTTTTGATGTCAAATATGAAATCACCTAACATGTAGTGCTTGTAGATCACATCTGAACTTTTTTAGAATGTGACCCAAATTTTATTAGATATATCATTTGTTTCTCTTTTCTAAATTCAATGTTTTAATACTAATATAAAAGAGTTCTTGGAGTCTATGAAATGTGTAATTTTGGGTTAGTTATAGTTTCTTGAGAGGTTTTATCCAAATGTAGTATCTATTTATCTACATTCTATGGATTCATTTCTCAATGATTAATTTGATCATTTTTTTCTAAACTCAATTCAGTTTCATATCATGTCTAGTTTTTATAGTGTGACATGTTCAACCCTATTAATATACAAGTGTTCAGAAAGGATCTATTTTTTGTGTCTTAGGACCCCATATAATTTATAAAAATAACTTTACTTAGAACTAATGTGTCATTGAATTACATAGTTTTAAATATTCAGTAATGTATTTGTACTCATGTAGAAGTAACCATTTATGTAAGAGAAATATTATTATGTTCAATTGTTCTAATCAATATAAAAATTAAATTATTTTCAGTCATATAGATTATGATTTATGATAGAATTTAAAACCTTTATATAGACACCTTTTTATATTATTATTTCTCCTCAGAGTTCGAGGAAACTCTTGTCGTACAAGACTTCCCAATTAGAATAGAGCTTATAGTATAATAGTCCCATATACCAGCTGTTCTTGTTTCACCTTCTACCATTTTTGTAGTCCCATATTCTCCATCCAATTCACTGAATGAGATTTTCCATGTCTTGAAAGAATTGTTAGAAAATATGGACTACAGGATAACCTCTTTGGATGTTAGGATGATTTATGTATAGTTGTCTACGTACTAGATTCAAGATAATTTATATTCAGATCCACCTTCCTCTCCATATATACCATATCTTTCCACCATATTCAGTAACTCTAAGTGATTATCTGTTGGGAAGATTAAATATTCTAAAGGTACATCGATCAATGGTCTAGGAATAGTTTCCCATATTCAAAGACAATACTCTACTACCATTATATTAATCTACAAATTATACATAATAAAGAGAATAGATATGTGTGATGATTCTATGTTCACTCTACAAGCAAGAAGGTCCCTTAGACTATCACCACAAAATACCTATATAGGTTCTATGTAGATAGTGGGTGTTTATTGACCCATATAAGATTTATTATATGTAAAACCACTAGATTTTTTATTTGGTAATCACTATGTTTACTAAAAATGAAACGGATTCTTTATATCCTAATAATAATCTACAATTTGCGAGTTTAACTCATATGAATTAAGTATTTAATCAAGGAATATAGAGAATCTATATAGCACAACTTCCTAAACACCACAAGAAATCTCAGTTTTTTGGATAATGGAAACTTATGTTTATATTGAGGGAGAAGTTATACCTAAAATAGTTGACCCTAAAAATACATTTTCATCCTTTACAATCATCATTAAACCTCCTCCCAAACATCATTCATTTTTATCCAATCCATAAACCAGGGTCACATGACTGATTTTTGTATATTCATTTTTCAATATTAAATGATTTTTTATACAATGATTCATTATTAAAAAAATAAATGTTATTATCTTTGTTTTGTTTCAAATATATATTTCATTTAATACCTTTCATTTATAACTTTTTGGTGTTTTATAGTGAATGATTTAATTAAATATTTTCTATTTACTTCTTTTAATTTAAAAATATTGATATCACATGTTGTTTTTAATTTATATATTTGTGATTCATGGTGATTGTATTAATTTAATATTAATCTTTTATAGTTTTATTCCAACAAAAATTTCCATACATGATATTAATAATTCTGAATGCTTTACTTGATAAAATTTCATAATTTTAGTACGACCATAATTAAAATTCAGAATTGTCCCTAAACAAAGAGGTCCATTAATCAATGTGTTATTGTACAAGATTGTTTCTAACTATTATGTTCTTTCTTAATGGAAAAAATGGTAGTGAATTATAAAATTGGGGGTTATATTTGAGATGGTGGAAGAATTGTTGACAAAAAACATTCAAATCAATATACCTTAGATAGGGTTTTTGAAAAATCTGAATCCTTCAAGATGTCATGTTTATTATTCACTACATTTTTTATCAACAAAAAGGTTGAAATTTTTTGACAACTAACATTTTGGAAAATTATATAATTTGATTTATTTTTTCATGATCTCGAAAACCTTTAATATTTTAATGGTAATTTTTAATTTTGTTCGTTATTTTTTATCATTCTTTATGTACAATCATTTAATTTTTTAACTCTTGATGTTATTATTAAATTTTCTTATGTTTAATTAATTTACTATGTGAGGAAATAATCTATGTTGATATTTGGTTGTATTGAGTAATGGGTATATAAATCATCCATGTGTAAGAAATTCCTATGTAGATCAACTAGGTCTCAAATTTATATTTGTGAAAATCAATTGTGTTTATGAATAACAGACATGAGAAAACAAGAACATCGATTAAATAACTATGTGAATATGATATAAAGTGTAATCGACTATATCAATTTGATATATAGAAAATTACATTAGGTGGTTCTAATTGGCTACGTGATTCATATATCTAAAAATCACTACATGACAAATATTGATACATGAGAAATTCAATTTTTGTGAAAACAACTATATAGACCATTTTGGCTATGTGAATTCAAATCCACGGAATTTGGCTATGTTGTGATCTAGAAATCGATACATCATTATATAACATACATATCTATTACCATTTTAGAACCTTATTTCATGTAAAATATTTTCATTCATACATTAAATATTGGTTTACCGCTTTATGGTACAATATATTTCTTAAAGGATTCATGTAAAGAGAAAAAACAATATTATACAATAATTTATTCCATAGTCTTGTTGCTATGGTCTTTTCAATAAAAACAAATTTATTATTTAATTAAAATATTTTATTTAATTTTATATTCATTTTTTGAAATAGTACGTTATGATATATTCATGTATTAGAATAATATAAAATATAGATGTAATAAGAAAGTACTTTAACCCTTACCCTTTGACAATGGTTTTTGTGTTTCTTCCATATGATAAGTAGAAGAAGAACATGATTCATGTTTTTTAGAATTTTGATTTCAATGATTTATGTTTTTTTAGTTAAGAATAATCCCATGGAACTACTCTCCACTTTTATTATTTCACCTAGATAATGCTTCTCTTCTGTCAGTTGTATCTTGCAACTGTGATATTCATTTATAACCCATCACTATTTTCTACTGTTAGTTTTATATTTTTATACTAATTTTTAATGATTCATGTCAAAATAACCTAAATGATATTGTTTGTTAAACCCTTTTAGGGGCCTAGTAAAAGATCTTGTTTTTTACCAAGTGAAGCTAGTTTTCACTCAGTTGGGAGGTCCCTGAGAAAATGAATGGTGCCTATTAAAACCCAAAAAAACTCTTGGAATGGAGTGTTGTTGGAGTACACTATGGGATATATATTCTGCAAACAATGCTAAATCATTTTTTTTATATATTTTTCTTTCTTCCTTTATTTACACTACATGGATGTCTTATGTAAAGATAAGAAATTTTTATACATTAATTAGGTTGGTTTTAAAGTGAAAAAAAATTCAGAACACAATTCTACCCCTATTGAGTCATAGTGTGGTTTTTATCTAACTATAATGTATCATATGAACTCAATATTCACATTGAACTCCAGAATTGGTACACTTATTGTTAGGAAAATATATTTAACTATGTAAATGAATCTCATATTTTTTAAAAAAAATTCATCGAATCACCTCTAAGAAACATTTGACTGTATTTATTAGTTACATGGATCATTCAACTTTTTTGATTAGCCAGGTGAAAAATTAAAACATAAATACACTTTGGATATATATATTCATCTATGTGAATCCTTCAACTATGAGAATCTTTCATCTATGTGGATTGTCTCTGTAATGCACCCACATGAACCATTTGGTTTTATAGATTCAGCTCAGTAGAACATTCCACCATGTGGAAAATTTAGTTATGTGATCCTGAAATTCTATACTCTGTCACTAGATGTATTGACTTGCTATTTTAAAATTAGACTATGTAATATAGATTACATGACATACAACCTCAATCTTAAATGACCAACAATTTATTATCATTTGAATATAATTGTTATAACATATCCATTAAATTAGTCTGTATTAATTGGGTTAAATTTTTCTATATATATATATATATAAATATTATAATATTTAAAAATGTATTGAACTATTTATAGAAATTAATCACTTAATTTTTACTAAAGAAATTTTATTAATCAAAAATAAGTTTCATTCAATAATGTTTTTTAATTCTCTTTGTGAGAGAACAATATAATTATTTCCATGAATTTAAAAACATTATTAGATAAATAGGATATCATTATTTATAATATAATACCAAAATCATCATATTATTATATCTTGATATTTTCTTAAAATGTTAAATTTTTTTTAAGGAATAGTGAAAAATAATATTTCATTAACTAAGTTTTATTTTAATGTTTTCATAATATAAAATTATATTTTAGATTATTTTTAAAATATATATTTTTTATTTTTAATTTTATTAATTCAGATATTATTTCTAAAAATATCATTGTGTAAATTTAGAATTCAAATATTTATTTAAAAAAATGGAATATTTTGGAAAACTCAAAAATGTATCATTTTGATGGTTTTATTTTAAAAAATATACTTTAAATTATATTTATTTAATTTTGAAAAATGGATTTATTACATGGAATAATTTGGTCCAAATTTAGTAAATATAACCCTTTTATTTTTTGGATATTATGAATAGTAACATTAGTAATTTTTGTTACCCCACTAAAGGTTCAATCAAGAAATTAAGGATAAAAATAAAATTAAAATGAATAGAAAATGACCCTAACACATCCCTAAAATATATTTTATGATTATGTTTCATCCATACTCATCCAATATTTGTTTTTATGACCATTCATTACCATATACATGTGATTATGGCCTTTATATTATTTTATGAAAAAAAGTCAAAATTATCGCACTAATGTTTTTAATAAGTACAATATATTTTACATTAGGATATCCAAACATTATTTTTGGTTATAAATACTATAATTAAATAAAAATTATTTAAATAAAAAATTTATATTTATTCTTTAATTTTTTGTGAATAAATTATTACCTTAGAATCTTGTGCAATGTTGACGAGTAATTATTTATTTTTTTAAAATACAAAATAAATGATATTAAATTTGTTAAAATATATATTATTTAAATGAATATCAATGTTACATGAATTTTTTATAAAATAAATTAAATATTATAGAGGATAATATTCATTTGATTATAATTTCCACTATCATCTTCATGTTTTAAATGTCAAATTTAACAAATATGACCAAAACTAAAATTAATGTTTCTTTATAATAAATAACATTTAATTAAATGATATTAAATTCAAAAAAATACAATAATATAAACATATGTTGTTATAATATTCAATATATCTTCCATGGTCTGTTTATGGGTTATATTTTATTTTAATAGTAATTATATTAAGCCTTTAGGTGTAAAAAACATTAATATCGTCAAAAATTTTAAAAGTGATAACGAGGGTTTGAAAAAAATATACAGGGGTGAAAATTTTCATCCATGAATATTAAATTTTATATAATTAGATTATTTTTACTCATAATCATATTAGTCTCATATAATATCAATTTGGATCCACATGGCCATCATAATTAATTTATATTTTTCGTATATTTTATGAAATTTGATGATTTCCCCTTTCCTCCTTTATCAAAGGACACCTCTTCTATTCATTTCATCACAGTATAAAATCAATTTATTTTTTCCAATACATAGTTTATTCCATTCCTAAAATATCTCCCCAAATTATTTATGTCTTATTTCATTCATAACACAAACCGTAGAGGTCTCTTGTTGTAAATCACAGGAGGTTGTTCGAAGAAAAGGTATAGTTCTTAACAGAGAATTTTCATTTTATTTCATCTTACACCTACCTCGGATGTTTACCATACATACTGATATAATAACATAAATGTATTAACTATACTATAATGTTATAATGTTAGTGACATGACCTATTACCATCTCCAACCACTATCTAATGGGAATGAAATTCATGTGTACGTCAGACTGCCGCCTTGTAGACCGACATAATCCATTTTCCTTCTCTACCTATTATGGATTATAATAATTATGATTTTAATATTAATATGTAAAAGTAAGGAAACATTTATCATCATAAATATATAATATATAACTTGTTTTCTTACCTATCGATACATTGAGAAATGATATTATTGTTCGTGAGTACGTATAGACTACCACCTCCGTGAAGAAATATGATTTATTTTTCATCACCATAATAAATGGATGATATATTTTAGTATATTGAAATAAAATATAGTTTTCATTATATGATATTAATTATTTAAATATTATATATTACTTAACTTATTTCTATAATGATCATTGAAAAATTAATCAAATACACATTCATATGTACGACCCCCATGTCCATGATTGTAACATGGTTCATTGGAAATAGTCATTGTTTTTTACTGGTATTAAATGTATTTTTTATGTATAAAAATTATAATTATATCATTATTATTATTCTTGAGATGATATAACATTTACCACTTTAATAATGGTCAACATGCCAAAGTCTTTTTGGAATTACTAACTGAACTTCCTCAAAATACATGATGTGGACTTAATTGATTAAGTAATTAAATATATAATTAAAATACATGAAATAAAATGATAAAGGATTTAGTTTTCAATTTATAAAATTATCATACAAAATCAAATAATTTATATGAGTTTATTATATAGGTGTGAAATGAAATATATATATATATATATAATGTATGGACTCATGGTGTCACGACCTATCCGTCGGGGCTCGTGTCGTAACTACCCCAAGCCCGCCTTCCATAGGCCAGGTGATGACGACTAGCACCAAAGGTGTAAATCCCTATAACTGGGTAGGCATTGCCTTTATAAATTGAAAAATGACACAACCAGAGATCAAGCAGAAGCAAACACTAAGTAATCAGTATAACAAAAGTGATGAAAGTACAAAGGGGACATAAATACAATCCCAAAAGGAAGGTATAGCTATAACTGAAAGAAAATTACAACTAAAAAGACAACAACTGAAAGGTGAAGCAGCTCTTGGATCATCCTCTAGGTTCCTACCTGAAGTGTAGGTACAGATATCATCCACATCAATCCACGTCTATCTGTCTCCATCGGGTACCGTCTCGTCATGAAGTCCACCTTTGGGTACCGTCTCGTCGTGAAGTCCACCTCCGGGTACCATCTAGCTCTACATGCCTCAACCACGATCAGTATTGTCCGTCATCTTCACCCAACACAATGAGGTGTGGGCATAGCCCATGCAGGGGTGAGTATAATGATACTTAGTAGGGTGCCCGAGACCCTCAAGGACTCACTAAATTAAACCTGGATGAACCACAAAGAAAGATATCAACAAATAACCTTTACTTAGGTATATTCCCATACATATACCTAAGTTATCAAGTAACTCATCTCAATCATGAGGTAAACACAAAGGTCATTGACTCAACTCAAACCTGGATATTCATTATCGAAACCACAACTGCTGGAGAACTCCTCCTCTGTCAAGTACAGTGCCCCTATCAAGACTCCGAGGCACTACTCACTAACCTTAGACTGCTGAGTTACTCCTTTTGTAGAGTATCGTGGGTCTGCTACCAACTACCGGGCGCTCCGTTCACTGAGGGTCTGCCGCCAAATACTGGGCGCTCTCTCTAACAGCCTACAGAGGTACTCTTCATGTCGAGTACCGTGAGACTGCTGTCAACTACCAGGCACTCCGTACATCATGTTTCTGCCGCCAAATACCGAGCGCTCCGTCCAATGGGCTAACCGAATCACTACGAGTCGAATCGGGCAAGCATTTGTCAGGTCTACAGCTACTCGGTCTCCGCACTCCGTACGCTCATCTCCGGGTGGGTCTGCTCCATGAGCTACTAGTTGTTACTTCCAAGTGTCATGAATTCTGACGTATAATTATCCCAAAGGACCGCCTCGTCAGAGGGGTTTCAACGCAACAGACGGCGCGTCAATCGGACGCCCGGTCTGTGAGTTATTAGCCTTTTTGTCTTGAGGGCCCGGTTGGTTTTGTGTACGTACCAACCCGGTTGTATCTCAACTGTACCCCGAACTCCCATGTGGTATACTCAAAGGAAGAATTTCTCAACGTGATTACCAACACCGCTGATGGTTCATCAAATAGACGTCTGGTCTAAGAGTTATTAGTATTTCTGTTCCAGGGACCCGGTTGGATTTTTGGTACAATCCAACCCGGCCATACACAACTGAATCCAAACCTCAGGTGAAGTATAACAAAAGAACCGTCTCATCAAGAGGAATCTAACATAGTCGACGACATGTCAATCAGACTTCCAGTCCATATGTTATGAGCATTTTCACTCCGAGGACCTGGTTGGATTCATGTTTGATCCAACCCGGACGTACTTCAAATGACACCGGTTAACCAAACCAGTCACACCATTGCGATCCATACTAAAAAACATGCGAGATGGACAACCCATTGGTCCAAAACAGATAGCCGGAGAAAAAGTTGCATTTCACAGCAACACACACGAACCGGGCGTAGTGGGGCCCATGCCTCGACCTCAACATAAATATCCAAAATTGGTTTTGAAACATCCGTCTTAATTTCAGGGTCGCAACGTCGTAGACGGTTCTTCATTCTGACATTGTATGAGAGAGATATGTCAGATACAAGATCCCGTAATAATAATAATATTATTATTCGTTGTTTCGTGGGCCCGAGCCACGAACCAGAATTTAGTATCCAACATTAGACTTGAAACGATCGTATTAATGACTGGATTGCATCGCCACTGACAGTAAGCCAATCGGACGTCGCACACATGAGTTATGGCGGGTCGAATATTTAATAATAATATTAAATCAATTATTTTCTGAGTGCTTTGGGTACCCAATCCGAAAACCTGAAAAAGACATTAAATATTGGACTCATAAATTTCGACTCTGAGTCAAGGTCACACTACCGCTGACGGTTCGTGAAACCAAGTTCGCACGAGAGAGATAACGTCAAAATACAGTTTTCCCAATGAAAATAATAATAACATTATTAAACTATTTTTATTTTCAATTTATTTTAATTCCTTAAATATCACACCACCAAATCCACGTACCACGAGAAGTAATGCCTCCCTTTCCATACACCATGCCTTCACACCCCATCCTTGATGGATTTCTTTTTTTCTTATTTTAAATTTTAATCCCTTTCAAATTTATTCTCTCTCCAATCTACCACATTATTTCATGTTCCCGTCTCCTCCAAAAAAAAATTCACACAGGCCTCACGAACCAGAAACGCTACGCCTCCACCTCACACACGGACTGCTTCCGGCCTGCCGCTCTTCTACACCTCTGGTTTGCTGCACCATTGTTCTAACCCCAAAAATTATGACGATCCCAGATTCTTGATCCTCGGATCGAGATCTCTGCATATTTATGTCGCGCTCAATGAAACATCGAGTTTCCAGCATGCTTAATTATTTGATGATAATGAACACACAAAGAATGCGCGAACCATGAATAATAAAGTATCTCAGTTTATATTCGGATCGATAGCCGTGTTAGTTTGGCCATTGTTTTTGAGAATCAAGAACATGGGGGATTGGAAATTAAATATTTATCATGCTTCAAGAATCTCAAATTTAGGATAAATAAGTTGAAAATTAATTCAATCTATTGTTTATCGATCCGCGAATTAATTTATTTAATTCGAGTTCATCATGAGAAATTAAACCGGGGTAAGGAATCCACAAAAATAAATCCTAAAAATAAATGCTCAAGATCGAGGGTATAAAACACATAAATGGGAAATATACAATATTCCCCTACCTCGATAATTGACGTCGCGCATCGGGTGTCGTGGAAATAGGATTCAAAGATGACGTCGGCGTGCATCCAAGGAGGAAGCAGCGTCATTCTTAAACGAAGGAGGAATTCTCTTCTTCTTCGTCATCTTCACAAGAGCTCTCTCAAAATCCCCCAACCCAACATGTACCAAAGTATAATAATAGGATTATCCTATTATTTTATCAACTCAAGCAATTTAAATTTCAAAATTTAAATCAATTAATTAATAATTTAATAGGATCAATATTAATTATGGTGTTTTGGAAAGAGTTAAAGAGGGAGATAGAAGAGGAAGAGTTACACAATTTAAGAGGAGTTTACAATTTAATGAAGGTGGGTTAAAGAGGGTTATGGAATGTGAAAGGTTGGGGCTCGTGTAGGGCCCACCTCACTAATATCCACACTTGTGTTGTTAGGTGGTTGTGGGTACAACCCTTTACTTCCCTTTGTAGGATAAAACTACCATAGATATAAATAAAATTGTATACACCAATTTTATTTATCTTAAACTAATTCCCCAAATTTTTTTTCTCAACCCGCTTAAAACGCAACAGCGCTAAAGTTCCCCTTAACCAATTACCAGCACTGCGAGTTCAGCGGTGCCCTCATATTTCAATTCCCAGCACTAGTTCAAAAGATAGAAAAACCCACTCGTTTGTTCACTAAACGTACCCGAACTAAACATAGGAAATTGATTTTGGGTACAACAGGCCTCAGAATCATCTTCCATCAAGAGCCACAGTCTCGTAAAATTCCAAAGTATTTAAGAAAAAATTTTCTTTTAAATTTCTGGGTCTTCACATTACTCCCACCATAGAGCTTTACATCCCTGTAAAGCATCAACACACACTAGGAAAAACAAAAGTGGTACTGAGCACGAATCTGAGCATTCACTCCCTTGTTCTCTTCTGGAGGTTCCCATGCCACTAACAAATGTGCACCAGAGAAATCGACTGTCCTCGTAGGACCAACTCCTGTCGATCCTCGATCTCCACTGGAACCTCCGTGAATTTCGCCCCGTCATCGATGTCCATCACTATGTGGTCGATGATGTGTGAATGGTGGTGCACATATCTCCTCACCTGAGATATGTGGAAGAAATCACGCACCTAATGAAAATGTGGTGGAAAGATGAAGTGGTAAACCACCTCGCTTACCCGGCTGAGGACCCAGAAGGGTCCGATATACCTCTGAGATAACTTTCCGCCTCGGCCACACCTCCGTAGACCTCATCGAGGTGGGACCTGTAAGAAAACATGGTAGCCATCCTCAAAATCCAGTGGTCCTGTCTCTTATCAACATAGGATTTCTACTTGCACTGTGCTGTCTTCATCTACTCCTGGATGATTTGCACCTTCTCCAGTAGCCTCAAAATGGGCACACTGGTCAACCTCTGTCTCGGCTCCTGAATAGCTATGCTGTTATATCCTTGTCCACATGAAGGGGTTTCCCCTTATTCGTTAATGCTAAAAGCAGTGCAACAACTCTGGAGAAGTCTGGCTCAAATCTATGTATGGCCGACTCATGACTGAATGACTTCACCCAATTATGCATGATTCTATCCTGTTCTTCCTGGGGTTTCCTTTTCACCGACCAAAGAAAACCCATCCCAACGTTGTATGTAAACCACAACCTTTTTTCCTAATACAGTCAATCTGTGTATGAACTGTAGTTGCCCAGTCCATACCCAAACTAACGTCGTAAGGCCTCGACGTTGCCACCGAGTGGTTCCAACCGAAACTCTCACCTCAAGGGTCAGATCACACTGTCGGTATAAGCATGATTATCTAGTCTCCTCCCAAAGGTATCTCCACATGTGAGGGTCATGTCAACAACTTAACCAGAAACTCTAGGTCTGGGAAAAGATTCATGGAAGGAAGGGATGATTCATATCATTTTCTATTGTTACGGAAGCTCTTAGTAGACACAGATCGTACCTCGAATAATTCCGAGAGCCCTTGGGTCACACTCCTTGACCGAATCCATCTACTCTCTTCCCCTTCCCTCCAGATCCATGAGCCTAGCGGGGACTACAAAGGTGGGTGGTTGTAACATGTCTAAATTTTCACCACCACATGCTGCACTCCTAGCTCTACTTCCACATCTGCTGCTCTGCAAATTCATATGTCCATAACACTTCTTCTTCTTGAAACTTTTTACACGCCCAATTCTCTAATACTGGCGCCAGTTTCCTGTTTTCCCATTGCTAACCTTCACTGGATGTATCAACTCAGCCATATAACATTCAACCACAAAGGTTCTGTCCAACACCCTAAAATCGATAGGAATGCGTAAAGGAAAAGTGATGGCTCAGATGTCCTTTAAACACACCTCTCTCTGAGTTTTGAGCTCTAAAGAACTGATTTTATCATAGTCATCAAGTACCAAGAATGATTGGTACGCCACAATGACTACCCAGATAATGACATGTCGTCCTGCCGAAGCTGTATAAGCTCTAGAAATCTCTCAACCACCTCCTCAAGTTAGTCCACAGCTGCCTATGAGTCGGGATTTCCTCAGAACCTGATGAGTATCTAACGCTGAAACACATGTAAGGCACTAAGTCTACATGTGTAATCTACTGGTACTGCCGGTTGTAACTGCTGACCAACAGGTAGTGATATAGCTGGCACATTACTCGAAGGTACTATCTCAGGCATCGGTCCACGTACCAAATCCTCATTACAATACGGACCAACCTCATGTTCACTCACTGGGAAAACACTGGTAGCTAGGATCACCATCTTCTCTACTAGTGCCTAAACTAGGTGTAGAACTCTACCAATTGCCTCCAGCCAGTCCACTGCGGCCGGGGAATCTCTCTCGCCTCTTAACCTCGAAGGCCTCTACTACTGGAACTCATGCATCGCTCTCTTTCAGTGTGCACCATCCGCTAGTACCGCCAATGGCATCTATTTCATAACAGGTGGTGGTGCTGCTGGTACACCACCCGAAGGTGGCAACATAGAAAGAGGTCCCTACACCGGAGTCTAATCGCTCAGTGGGTCATTATCGAGTACTCTCTTAGAACTCTAACTGAATGTCTGCATGGAGACATCCTGAACAGATGCAACACGGTCAAACGATTTAAACCTGGTGAGCTGACCTGGTTTGAGCTGAATTAAAGAAAACATTTGGAAACACACATGCAATCAGTGTTTTCGTGCACTGGGTTGGAAATCAGTAGTCAGGGTCCTGGTGTATGGATACATCGGCCTTTGCACCAACACTGGACTCTCTGAACTGAAGACCACACTCGGTACCCTTAACACTATTGCTTCACAGAAAAGAATATCAGAGTTGCATGTTCTGCAGTAGCACCGGCTCCTATGATACCAATTTGTCACAACCCGTCCCCCGGGGCCCATTTCGTCACTACCCCAAGCCTGCATTCCATAGACCAGGGGCTGGAGACTAGAACCAAAGGCGTAAATCCTGCTAACTGGGAATGCATTTCCTTTTTAAAACGAAAACTCACACAACCAGAGATCAAGAGGAAGAAAACACTAAGTAAGCATTATAAAAAAAGTGATGAAAGTACAAAGGGGCCAGAAATACATGCCCAAAAAGAAGGTACATGTACAACTGAAAGAAAAGTACAACTGAAAAGACAACAACTTAAATGTGATGTAGCTCCTAGATCGTCCTCTGGGTTCCTACCTGTAGGGTAGGTACAAATGTCTTCCTCAGCACTACACATCCATCCATCTCCACCGGGTACCGTCTCGTCGTGAAGTCCACCTACAGGTACCGTATCATCGTGAAGTCAACCTCTGGGTACCGTCCAGCTCTACATGCCTCAACCACGATCAGTGATTTCCGTTGTCTGCATCCAACACAATGAGGTTTGGGAATAGCCCGTGCAGGGGTGAGTATAAAGATATTCAGTAGGGTCCCTGAGACCCGGATGGTATCACTAAATCCAAAAAGGATAAACCACAAAACAAGATCTCAACTAATAGAATTTACATAGTTATATGACTATACATATAATTAAGTTATCAAGTAACTCATCTCCATCATGATGTAAAATCAAAGGTCATTGACTCAGCTCAAACTAGGATTTTTATTATCGAAACCATAACTGCTGGAGAACCCCTCCTCTGTCAAGTAAAGTGGCCCTGTCACGACTCCGAGGTGCTACTCACTAACCTTAGACTGCTGAGGTACTCCTCCTGTCAAGTACCGTGGGTCTGCTGCCATCTACCGGGTGCTCTGTCCGCTGAGGTTCTGCCGCCAAATACCGGGTGCTCTCCCTAATAGCCTATAGAGGTACTCCTCCTATCGAGTACCGCAGTTCTACTACCAACTACCAGGCGCTCCGTCCACTGTGGGTCTGCCGCCAAATACCGGGCGCTCCATCCACTAGGCTAACTGAATCACTACGAGTCGAATCGGTCAAGCAGTCATCAGGTCTAAAGCAACTCGGTCTCCGCACTTCGTATGCTCGTCTCCGAGAGAGTCCACTCCATGAGCTACTGGTCGTTACTACCAAGTGTCATGAAGTCTCACGTAGAAGTATCACAAAGGACCGCCTCGTTAAAGGGGACTCAAGGCAATAGACGATGCGTCAATCGGATGCCCGGTCTAAGAGTTATTAGCCTTTTTGTCCAGGGGCCCAGTTGGTTTCGTGTACGAACTAACTTGTCCGTATCTGAATTGTGCCCCAAACTCCCATGGGGTATACTCAAAAGAAGAATTTCTCAACGTGATTACCAATGTCGCTGACAGTACGTCAAATGGACATTCGGTCTGAGAGTTATTATTATTTCTGTTCCAGGGGCCCGGTTGGATTTCGGGTACAATCCAACCCGACCATACACAACTGCATCCAAACCACAGGTGAAGTATTCCAAAATAACTGTCTCATCAAGAGAAATTCTACATAGTCGACGACACGTCAATCAGACTTCCGATCCTTAAGTTATGAGTGTTTCCGCTCCGAGGGCCTGGTTGGATTAATGTTTGATCCAACCTGGTCGTACTTCAAATGACACTATTTAACCAAACCGGTCACACCATTGCGATCCATTCCCAAAAACACACGAGATGGACTAAAAATTTGTCCAAAAGGGATAACAGGTGAAAAATTTGCATTTCACTACAACACGCAAAAACCGGGCCTCGTGGGGCCCATGCCCAGACCTCGACCTAAATATCCAAAATTGTTCTGAAACATCCGTCCTAATTCCAGGGTCTCAAAGTCGCAGACGTTTCATAATTCCGACACCGTATGAGAGAGATATGTCAGATACAAGATCCCGTAATAATGATAATAATATTATTAATCAGTGTTTCGTGGGCTCGAGCCATGAACCAGAATTTAGTATCCAACATTAGACTTGAATCGATTGTATTAGTGACAGGATTACATCCCCACTGATGGCAAGCCAATCGGACGTCGCACGCATGAGTTATGGCGGGTCAATGATTTAATAATAATATTAAATCTATTATTTTTCGAGTGCTTTGGGTACCCGATAAAAAAACCTGAAAAAGACATTCAATATTGGACTCATAAATTCCGTCTCGAAGTCAGGGTCACACTACCGCTGACAGTTCGTGAAACCATGGTCGCACGAGAAAACTACCATCAAAATACAGTTTTCCCAACGAAAATAATAATAACATTATTATATTATTATTATTATTATTATTTAATTCTTTAAATCTCACACCCCCTAATCCTTGCACAACCATAAGTAAAGCCTCCTTTATCTTACTTCATGCCTTCACTCCCCATCCTTGATTGATTTCTTTTTTTCTTCTTTAAAATTTTAATCCAAAAATATAGAAAAACCCACTAATTCGTTCACTGAAGGTACCCGAAAAAAACATCCGAAATTGATTCCGGGTACACCGGGCCTCAGAATCAAGTTCCGTCAGAAGCCACCGACTCGTAAAATTTGAATGTATTTATGAATATTTTTTGAAATTTCCATGTCATAAAACATGGTAAGTGATTTCGTCTCAATTTACATTCATTAAAGCATACTTTATTATTATGAACATAATTTATTTTATACAGTGTATATAAAACGGAATTTACATTTTATATCAATAATAATTCATTAATAATTATTATTTGTTTTTTAATCGAAAATATTTCAACATAGGTAATTTTTCATGAAGTTACCAAGTTGTAAAAATATCCTTAATACAATATCCTTTACTTGGATTATTAGTCTTCCTCATTGACTTTATTATTCCATTATTATGGTTGAATTGATCTATAAAATAGTTTTATTTTTAATTCCTATTATCTTATGTTTATTTAATATTTTTAAATATTATCAATCTGTTAATTTATCATCAATTCAATGATATGATATTTGTAAGGGTTATTCATCCCAAATTATTTTTTGTTTAGGTAATATGATTATAATGTAACCCTATTTTATTTTATGATGTATATAATCTACTCATTTCAAACATTATAACCGAATTATTATTAATTTAATGATAATTATTAATCAATTTTATGTTACTCGTTCACATAGATTATAATTAAAAACATACCAAATCTATTAAGGTTTTTTATTAGAGTCTCCTTTCATTCCAACATTTTATATCTTCATGGTTTCTGAGTGGGAAATCATATAATCTTATTTTCATGAACCATATAACTCTTCCATTACACTTTTTCTATATTTTTTTATATTTTTATTCTCCATTTCCTCCATTTTTTATTAGGTAATATTTAAGATATTCGTCTATAAGTGATACTGATCTTGTATATTCATTAGATCAAAAAAATTTCTCTTCCATATCCATGTGTTCTAAAATGATTTCAAGAAAATTATTACTAATAATAATTTACAAATTAATTTTTAAAATTAATTTTAACATATATCAAAATATATTGGAAATTAAATTCCTTATCATTTTTGAAATGGTTAATTTTTGACACTCTTTACAAAAAATTTCGAAATAATTTATATTTTTAACATCTATGACATGAATAAATTTTCCTACAATAATCTGAATTTCTATCATTTAAAATTAAATTTTATTATTTTAATGTTCGTTTCATAGAAATGTATATTCACAATATTTTTGGAATTTTGTCTTCATAAAAGTGATTTTCAAATTGAATAGTTTATATTCCTCAAAAAATGTTTCGATGATCTTTTAAGGCATTTTACATACATAAATGTGAGAAACCATGTTGTTTCTTAGACTCCATTGGGGTTATTTTTTATTGATACCATCCTTATTCATTTTCTGTATGGATTATGAGATTTTTATGGTGCCTAATTCTTTGTCATGGGTAAATAAATCTATTAAAAACATTGATTATTGTTATGATTGAAAAGTTAATGCTATTAAATGTTTTATTCATTAATGGTACAACAGAATTAATGTTGATAAATGGATCATCATGATACATCTTATTAAATGGGTGGAGATTGATATATCTTATATGAATGGTGATCCCCATTATTCTCTGTAATGAATTAGGTAATTTTCATTATATTTTTAGGAATGAATGTGGTGTTACCGGTGAGTATTTATTAAGGATTGAACTAGGCTATAGTTCTTTAATGATGTGGGTTAAAACCAAGTAAAAATATATTATTCATGGATTTTGTCTTGTTTTTATCATGATTTATATGGGTTATTATTTTTTTCTTTGATCATGATTGACATTACATAGCTCAAGATAATTGATTCCAATGAATCCTTCCTTTGTTAAAGAATTATATCTTGTATTTTGATTGATGATCTTTATATTGACAGCTTGATCTTTCTTATTTTATTCTTATTAACAATGACTATGTCATCATAACCTTATTCACATATTATTATCATGGATGAAATTTATCTACATATACTTTTCTTTACCCTAACTAAACATTTGAGTTCACCCTTCATATGTTTACTTTCACCTATGTTATGAAAAAATGATAAATTATATGAATCTAAAAAGGTTTCATGTTAGAATATAATTATATAAGATGTTTAAGAATTAGTATGGAATATGAAAATATTATTATATTGGAAAAAATACTCTCTTGATGTTATATGTGTTATACATGTAAGAGTTTTTCTAAATTCATTAAAAATATTATCCTAAAAGTTCTTTAGGTACATATGTTATCAAAATTTTCCTATTGATGTTGTAATATTTATGTTAAAAACTCTGGGTCAAATATATCAATCAAATCTACAAATGTAATATTTATGATTTTATCACTTGACCCTGGAGTGTGTATTTGATACTTTTATAGTTGGTATCAAATTTAGGTTTAGGTAAAAAATTCACTAATGATGTTTTAATGTGATGTTATCTTAAGATTAAAGGATACCATCATGGTTTTACATTTTCTGGGATGATAATAAGTTAAAATTATTAGGAAAAACTTTTTACATTTTTTGGACTAGATTACCATGATGATTACAAAACATTTGGAGACATTTATTGTAATATAACCCTTGGTTTTATCTTGGGATTTATTAAAAGATTAATTTTAGGAATATTTCCATTACATTAAATGTACTTATTTTTAAACATATTGGTGACCTTTGGTGTTTATCTTATCTTCTATGTTAAGGTAATTGTGGATTATTACAATACAGGAACATGTGATTTAGCTCACCTTTGGATTAAAAATTGATGTGGTGACATTATGACAAATGAATGGGTTCATTTATTTGGATAACATTATTTGAATAATGTAAATAGAATATTATGTGATTTTATTTGAGGATTCAAGGTTGATTATATCTTTTTGAAGAATATATGATCTTAATTATTCATTACGGTGATTCATTTCAATTAAGTAAATGATTATAGTATCTTAGAGACTATATGATTATGTCATATTGACCATTCTACATATGAAAATATGGTTGGATATGGATTTATCGAGATAAATGTTAAATTTATCTTGATGTAATATGTGATCAAATAATTATTATATTTGGGTTTCAAACCTTTTCAGAAACATTTTTATGAATTTATGGATTGTTATTTATGGAATGATTCAGTTTTAACATTGGGAATTACTATTGAAATTTAGTGATTAATGTATCAATTATTTAATATAAAGGTTTTTTATATTGGGAATTATCTTTCCTTCTGTTTTCCATTTTGGTTTTAGTTAATGTCTATTTATAGGAGAAATATCTCCACATACTTTTGAGTAAGTATATGATCCAATAGAAGTTGATTTTAGTTATTCATTTATACAAAAAAAATCATCTGGAATACTTATTAATTTGAGAAAAATATGAGATTGTGTTGAAATGGATTAAAGAATTAAATCATACACTTCATGTAAGTACTTTTAATTATATTCTTATTCTATATGGTATTAAAATTCCACAACACCAAGAAAACGATGATTCATAAAAATTTATTATTACCTTCATTTCGTATTAATTGATTATTGGTTTTACCTCTCTTGGGTGAAATGTATTGTTGATGTTGAATTCATCGTGATAATTTAATTTCATCTGATTAAAGATCTATGTCACTATACATCATTATATAGAAATTATTATTTTATTTTATGGCCATATTTCCTCTTTCAAATAATGGATTCATATATGGAAACCTTGTTATGTGTTATTCAAGATGACCATCGTATTTACATTCCCCTCATTTCAAGGGGATGTCTCACTAACCCTTTTTACGATTTTAGATTTCAAAAAAGTTATTTTCATATAGAAAATCATTAATTTCCAAGTTCATGTTCAATTTAATTGTATGATAATTATTAAATGGGTGGAGGGGAATATAATATATCTATATTTTAAAAGAAGACTATGTACGATATCATACAAGATACGAATCACCAAGCATGAATGAACCACAAAATATTATAATTTATAGATGAACATTATAACCTAGTTATTAAATTTTATTTAATAGCTATTATTTAATAATTTATGAAATATATATAAATATATTAATTATCATAAATTTACTAAATAATTCATAGGAAGTATATTGTCAATTTTTAGTAAAGTCATTTTATTCATCAAAAATACATTTTCTTACAAAATTGGGAATAATATAAATAATTTATATAAATTTTAGAAATTTTATTTTATAAAAAACCTCCAATTCATGAAATTATAAAACAAAAATTATACTGTGAGTAAATTTTGATATTTTTCTAATATGATTGATTTCTCCATGAATGGAAAAAAAATACTAATTTATATTTTAAAATGTATTTTCAATTAAAGTGGTAAAAAAGTAAAATTAAATGTTTGGATAAATATTAGAACTTAATTACTTCATTTTTATTTAAAATAATCCATTTATGGTATTTTTAAATGAGTTTTAAACTTTAATTTATTATTGAATAATATTGTATTTAAAAAGTTTTTTTTTGGAAAAACTGTTTGTCACCTCATTTTTACAATTTCAATTCAATAAATATTTTTGTCACTTATATGTTAAAAAATTTGAAAAATATAACCAATTTTTTTAATATGGATCTGAAAATTATTAAATAATTACTATTTTTTTAATATTTTTAATATTATCTTTTGTTAAAAAAATTAACCACGATAAAGCATAAATTAGTTAGTTAAGGTAAAGAATATAATGAAAAGAAAAATAAAATAACCCTATGAATTTAATTAATTATATTTTAGGATTAATTTCCAATAATTATCAACTAATTTTATATTATATGACTTTTTGATTCAATTTTAATGTGATTATGACCTTTATAATACTTTATGAAAGAAAAAATCAACAATCTCATACTCCAATTTTTAATAACTATAATATTTTTTAGATGGAGATAATTAGTGGATATTTAATATTAAAATTACTTTATGAAATAAAAATAACTTATATTCATTGTGTTAATTTATTTATAATTTTTTAGTTAATAAAAAATTACCTTAAAACATTATGTAATGCTAATGCATTAATTATTGAATTAATAGAAAAGTGAAATAAATGATTTTAAAAGTGATAAAAATAAAATTATTTTCAAAAAAAGGTATATTCCATGATTTTTCAGATAAAAAATTAATATTAGAGAGTTTTTAAGAATTGGAATCAAATTTAATTATTTTCTTGTAGTTTTAAAAGTCAAATTAAATTAACAATTTCCAAATTGACATTATTGTTTTCTATAATAAAGAATATTTTTTTAAATGATATTAAATTACTAAAAACATATTAATTGGATGATTTATTGGGATAAGGTTTAAAAAATTAACCATGGTTCATTTATTTGTCTTTCTTCTTTTTATACTAACAATATTGACCAATTAATAGTAAAATATTGAATTCCCTATAACTATCAAAACGGTTAATGAAGGGTTTAAAAAATTTAAGGGTAAAAATTTGATGAAAAAATTTACATTTTTTTTATAAGAGATTAATTTTTTACATAGTCATCTTATTTTTTAATTTTAACAATTTTGATCCATTTTAATATCAATAATAATATATATTAATTTTATATTTTATTAAATGTCAAGACTTCTCATACCCTCTCTTGTAAAAGGCACCTCCTATACTCATTTATTATGTTTCCAAAATGCTTTTTGTCCCTCCAATACCTTCATAGATCACATACTAACATCCCTCCCCATGTTATTGACGCCTCATTATGGGAATTATACCATCCATACAATACTTAAGGAAAAAAGAAATAGTGGTTCTCCAAAAAAGATATATAGTTCTCCACATAATGTTTTTATTTTATCAATACATATATCTTTATAAAATCTTATAAATTTTTTTAGATAATAAAATAAATATATTATTTTTATTATGATTTTATTATCTTATTTTTATAACCTCTATCCATATCCAACCTCCATCAAATGGTAAAGGAATTAGTCCTTTGCGTGTATGGAAATCTACCAGCTCACGGACTGAAGTAATTCATTTTCCTTCACCACCCTTTACAAATGGTTATAGTGATTGATTAAATTTTTATATATGATATTTATAAAATATTTATAATTATTAAAATATTAAATATCAACTATTTTATTTCATTTCCATACATTAAAAATGATAATTTTATTTATGCGTAAGGGTGGTCCACCACCTCCACAGAGCGATATGATTCGTTTTTCACCCCCATCATATAGATGATATAGAAAAGTGAATTAAAATAAATTAAATGTTATTTTTTATATTATGATAATTATTTAATGATAAAATAATTCTTACCTTATTTCTTTAATGATAATTTAAAAATGGAAATGTTACTCAAGTGTATGTATGTCCTAATATCTCCATTATTGTAACATAGTTCATTTATCATTACCATAATTTAATATTGGTTTTATAATTTGAATTTATGTATATTAATTATATGTATTTCAAGATTATTATTCTAGATAATATGAAACAATGGCCCCTTTGACCTTGGCCAACATGCAAGAATCATTTTAATATTATGAACTGTACGTCCCCAAAATACCCAATATAAACTTAATTGATCATGTAATTATATATTTAATTAGAATTAATGAAATAAATGGGTTATGGACAAGGCAATATAAATATATTATTTTCTTAAGAATTTATCAAATTTTTATGAGTTTATTATAAATATATTAACAGTCATATATTTTATATTTGGACTTGAGGTAAGGGATTCCATCTCAATTTAATTTCAATGAGGAATATTTTTTGGAACCTAATTTATTTTATATGGTATAAAATCTACCACATTTTCATGTCATATCATTAATCATTCATAATTTATGGTACTTTTTGATTCAATTTTAATATAACCATCCATGTTGATTTCTCCTGAAAGATACAAAGTGCTAAAAAAAATCTTAACTCAATTTCCTTTAATGTGGATATAAATATTTTTTGTTGACAAAATTATTTCATCATTATTTTTGTAATTGATATATAACTTATTTTATTATGTATTTCTATTTTTTTTGTGCATTTGAAATTTTTTTCATATAATCCATCCATTGATTTCTTCCAAATGCTATTATATGATCATTGCAAGAGTTATCCCTCTCTAATTCTCTTTCATTGGGACATATTTTTTTAATGTTCACCTATATTCTTTGTTAATGTGTATAAACTACATATTTTTAACATTAAATCCTAATTCAGGTTATTTTAATCATATTTAATTATTAAATTTATGTTAATCATTCATCGGGACTACGGTTGAAAATTTACCAATGTAGTAGAGGTTTTTCATTAAAATCTCATTTCTTTTGGTGATTATTTATGTTCAAGGTTCCATAGGGGAAATAATATACTCTTATTTTCATGTACTATATATATATTCTTCTCCAATTGTTAGAATTTTTTACATGGATAATTTCCATTTACTCACTTATTTTTAAAATAATCCTCACGAGAGTCATTCATAAGTGTTACTAATCTGATATCTTCTTTTGATCTGAAATATTTCTATTATATATCCATGTTTTTAAAAAAATAATGAATATTATTTTTCTGAACATTACTGAATAAAAATATTTATTTTTAATGATATTTTACCTTTTTAATTGTTTTCAAAAGGAAATGTAATTAATTTTTCTAAATGGGTCACTCTTCATTTTCATTAAAAATATTTTAAGACCAGGTTTATTTTTTAAATCAAAAACATGAAAATATTTTTTCCCAGCCTAATCATTAATATCCTTGAATATGTTTCTTATAATATTAAAATTCTATTTTTAAATAAAATTATGTTCAAAATGTTTTGTATACTTTTTGTTTTGAAAAGTTATTTCCAATGTAAAAAATCGAATTTTGATAAAAAAATCGTTTTATTGGTCTTTTAATGGTATTTTGTGTTCATCAAAATAAAGGTACTTGAGGTTAATTACATTCTATTGGTTATATGTTGTAATGAAACCATCAATAATTTTTGTAAATATATTATGTGATCTTAATAGAACCTAGTTCTTTTTAATATGTAAATCAAGTTATGAGTCAATGTTGATTGTTGTTATTACTGAAATTTGAAGGATTATAAATGTATTATTAGTGAACTATGCTTATTAATTGTTGGAGATAAATGATTGTGACCAATAAATCACATTTAAATTTTTTTGTCCAATTGTATCTCATGAAGAATTTGTGATCCTGATATACCTTATATGAAAGGTCATTTACATTATAGCTATCTAAAGATTTCACTATTGGAAAATGGGGATATACCAATGGATAAAAAAAATTAATATAGGCTATAAAACTGTTGTTATAACCTTTAAAAAAATTATCTAATCAATTGGTCATAATATAGTGGATATTACCCCTTGCCCATGGTTTAGAGTAAATGTTTGGTATAGGCCACTGCAGTTTAATTTAACTAATAGTTTTTTTATAAAAATGTTTTAATATAAGTCCCAACCAATATTTTAAGAAACCATTACAAAATCTATATACAAACTATATATAAAAAATAGGAATAACATTTCCTAGATTAAATATACACCCTTGTTTTTGAAACTATTGATAAAGACCACCTATATCATTCCAAGAAGCTTCCCCCCACCCCACCTAGTCTAATTACATACATGATAACAAAATAGTTGCAGGAAACATCAACAACAAATATACCAATGTTTATAACACATGAAACTAATTATTCTATTCAACCAATGATAAAACACATTTAAAACATCACATACATTCCTTTAAAACAAATCACCAAAATCATTAGTCATAACTATCCTTAAAAATGTAAATGAACAATATCTCTATCATCACAACCAATCATCATTATCATCATAATCCTCCACATCATCATCACCATCATCCACAGCATCACCTTTTTAATCACCATCTCTAGGTATGAAATAATCTAAACCCCCACTATGACCACTTTCTAGTTCACCATATAACATACACATAATTAACATATATGTATCACAATTCACTATGGAATCTGTTGGATGTGACTAAAATAAAGATACTATAACTTTCCTAAATTTATTATTGACATTTTGGTTTAGTTCATGATTCAACATGGCCATTTTTTGGTCACATTGTACTCAGAGTGATCTTTTTCTACCTCTGCATGGGCTATTTCCAACTATGTAACACCATAATTGGCACCAGATGTGGACCAATTTATAGTTCAGATAATACTCTTCCTGGGTAGACTTTATACTGTACCATGGTTCTCATCTCTTAATACATGATGTAAATAATCATTTGTCCCATTGTTGAATAGTTCGTTCTCATAAAGGGCCTCCAAAGAACACTATAACCAATATAATTTAACAATTTAGTTAAAAATAGATATTAAAATATGAAATCATGAAATTAAAGCTAACAATATGATTTCATGTCCATTCATTTATCGAGCATCCATCTTTCATGATTCTACTTGAGAAAAATATTTTTACTCAAGGAACACGTACATCAATATTCAAAACCCCATATTCAATGGAAATGAATGCAAAAAACATTATTCAAAAAAATTTATCCACAATGAATTTCATACCAAAAATAAAAAATGGATATACTTTATCATGCAATATTTTTTTAATAATGAATGATTATATTTTGTTACTTTGATATGAGTTTGAAACGAAATATATTTTATATAGTACATTGAGAATGTTTAGAAACTAATTAAATAAATATTGAAAAATTAACTTAAAGTTTAATTTATGTATTCTTGTTTGTATATATTATTTCCATGAGAATAAGGGTAATGTAATTATATATTAATGAAAATGGAATGTCTTCATTGAAAAAAACAATTAAATTTTAAATTAATATATAATATTATAAAATGGAATGGTAAAATTTCTAATATATGTGTTTATATTTAGTTTTTTCTATGTCTTTATAATTTAATTTGAATTTGGTTAAAATAGAGAAAGCAAGTTAAATTATAAATTTATGGTTATTTATTGAAGCCTATAATCAATATAGATTTTATGTGTGTATTTTGAGTTAGTTGAAAGTAGATTTAATTTATTTTGGGAAGAAAAAAATCATATGTTAATAATTAGTTATAAAATTGAGGTGATTAATGGGTGACTAAGGAATTTTTAAATGGGAATTTTCATAACTCAAATTAAATTAATTTATATAGAATTTATTTATTATGAATTAAAATGCATCATGTGAACTGTGGTTTATGTTAAATGTTTTGTTTACATTATCAAATATTTAATTATAATTTTGGGAGAGATTATAAAAGAAATTGGTGTTGGTTTTTGTTAAAAAGGAACATAAAATAATTTGATTTATTGTTCATTTGGTAAAATAATGATAATTTCTAGTTAACATGAGAGTATGTAAAATTAAAATTTAATATTCTCTAAATATTAACAATATATTTGTTTTTTCTAAACTTGTATGGTTTCATATATTGTTTTCCTTATTGTTAAGGTAAAAGGAAAATATTTTTAGTTTCATGTATGTTTTAATTATAGTTTTTATTTTAGATCATATTGGATTATCTATATTTGGTAATTAGAGTGGGAATTAGACTTTAAATACATATAACGAATGGAAAGTATCTTTAGGTTAGTGGTTGTGAAGTTATTTTTCGTTATAATTCACTACCCTTGTTTCTTATGGTTAATCGGATAATTGAATTTAGTTGTTTACTAATTTTTTAATATGAAATTGGAAAATAACTCCATTATGGATGTGATAATATGATTTCTATTAGATTAATAATGGGATAAGAAGTTAAGATATGTTATGTTTAGATTATATTATTGCAGTAAATTAATTATGGTAAGGAATAAAATGATATTTGTGATTTAATATATAACTTATGTGGAATAAAATATTTTATAATGATTAATTTTATTGAATTTATTCACTGAAAATCTGATTATGTTATATTAAATAAGCATTCCATGTAATATAAAGGGTTAAATTGATGGATTAATGTCTAATGGGGATAATTGTGTCAATTATTGAAATAACAACACTACTTCATAATTATGTGTTGTAATTTTTGTTTCAAAAATATTTTTTTTGTGGGGAGTGATCATTAATGACCTATAATGATTTGTTTAAATCATCATGTACCGTGTTGACATGTAAAATGTGTTTTACATTATTTAATTTATTATTTTTATAAAATATCTATGATATGATAATTCAATTAAAACCAGAGATTAAGAGTGGAAAAGGTAAATAAATCATGAGTGAGTTTTAACAGATATAGTTAATTATTAAATTGGCATAAGAATTGATTTAAATGAAGGTTTTATATGGATTTTTTTTGGAAATTTTTAATTATAGAATACAATTAGTTTCATCCTATAATAATTGATATCCATGTTTAAATCTCAATGAGAACATGAATGTTAACCCTTTCTAAACATAGCTTCATATTCTTGACCATTAATTCTCACTGCTCAAATTGTATGGTTCTGAAAAGTAGAAATGTGTTTCCCACTTCTCCTTATAAATAATATTGTTCAATAATAGTGATATACATCATAGAATTTGTCTTGGATTATCTTTCCATTTATTATTATAGGGATTTTTTTACAACTTTTCACTCCTCTAAATATTAAAAAAATCTCAATTTATACTGATCGTATTTTTATTATTCCCACTAATCCTAATTTTCGACAACATTAGAATTTTATAAACACTTATTAGATGAGATATTTAAATCACTCCAATAAAAATAATCATAATTATATGTATTACATTGGAAAATTTTAATTTATCATCTAAAATCAAAAACATAAAGCTAATATTTTGGTCATCCATGATTTTTCATTCCACGATATTATGTGTGGGATGCTAACCAACTGCATTACATAGTATTGATTACCAAATTTTCTTTTTATTAACACAAATATTATTAAAAAATAAATCTTAATTATTTTTCTTCATAATTTTTCTTAGTTTAATATTTCTTATTTTTTTTCTTCAACACACTCTATATTTTTTATCCACCTCCAAAAACACACACATACAGTAAATAATATTTACCATTCAATGTTTTTCAAAATATTATGTATCAAAAAGATATGGAGTAGATATTATTGAATGTTTATAAATCAATTATTTACTAAAATTATCTTCATTAACTCACTCATAAAGATCAAAAAAATAACTAAATTAGATTAAACTATAAATAATTAAACGCTAATCTAAAATTCAACCTTTCACTCAACAATATCATAATTTTATTGAAGAGAGTAAAAAAGTTTTGTTAAAAATATTATCTCTACCATGATCTCCTTCATATATATCATTAAGATAGTCATATTCATTCAACTATCCACAAATAATTCATGAATCATGCATGACAATGGAATGATAATATTTTTACATGAATTTCATCTTTATCATTATCAAATTTATTTTTCCATAGAATTAAAAATTATTGAAACACAGAATATCAATCATTAAAATTTCACTTAAACATTCATATTAATTAGATATTATATTAAATAAGTTAAATATAGAAACTCATAGTTTTATTGATTTCATCAAATGACTTTTTTGAATCCACGATGTTTATAATAGCTAAGATCGTATTTTTTATAATAACAGTTGATTTAATATTTAGTGATTAATTTTTGAAATCTAAATTTCTGTACGTATAGTTTTCAAATACAATCTTTAATATGATGATTATATAAAAAAAATTAATCCCTATGAATAAAAAATTATACTAGCATAGCTCTGTATTCAAGCTTACATAGCTTCAATGTTGCAAACATAAAGATGGGTTGATATTAATATACATGGAATACATTTTCCCAAAAAAGGAAACTGCACCCATAAAATGATTAGAAATTATGACTACAAAAATGGATGGTGTTCAAACTGATTAGACATCGTGTGAAAACACCTCTAGAGAATGCTTATAAAGAATCACATTGATGATTACCTGGAAAATAATTTTCCATTATTCAAAATTATCCAAGTTGAAATGATCTTTATATGGGTTTTGGAATCATACATATATTGAATAAAGAGATAATTATTATCCATAATGAGATGAAGCTTATGTAGATCTGGAATTTTTCAAATTTCATCACAAATTCAAAATTTCCAGATTTCCCTTTCTCAAAAACCATGATACTTCATATGATTTCTAGATTTCTACAGTCTCCCCATAAAATCATCCATGAGATATTAAGATTAGTATAAAATTTCCTTCACATAATACTCCTTATATATTTTCTCATAGATTCTCACCACTTGAGATAAAAATTCATACTTAATATTATATATTCAATATTCTTACTATATGGTTTCTTATATTTATAGTGGAAGAAAATAATTATTAAGAAAAAATGGTAAATTACAAGAGTCTAATGTACAGTATCATGTTACAGTATTTTTCATGAATGGAAATCAGATCAGCAGGGAGGTCTTTAAACCAGGTGATGTCTTGATTGATCCCCATGTTGGATATACCATCTACAAGCATATTGGATTCACGATACACATGTGGGATGATATAGTTGATACCTGTAAGAAAACTCTTGCAGTCCATCCAACAAGTACTAATCAACCAAGTGAGGTGAGTAACTTCATTCTAAATCTCTTTCACGATAGTCATCGAGTCGCTTTCAGTCCAGATATTATTCCAGCCAAAGTGTATGGTAAAGTCAATGTCAAGGATAAAACCAAGAATCTCAGCTTCAAGGGAGTTTTGAAAGTCATATTTTCCCATGACCCAACCAATAATCTTCCCAAGATGATTCATGAAGACCTCACCACACCCAGCTAGGCCCGAGTTTCCCTTATAGGTGCCATCAATGTGTATTTTGGTCCATCCAATAAGAGGGGCCATCCATAACACCTCTAGAGTACAATAAGGTTGTCAGTAATTTCCATTTATCTGAACCCACATCAAGATACCAATGTCATGAATGATGTTATATCAATGAACATTTTGTAATAAAGAAGAATCATGTAAAGAGATTAGGATCCACATCCAATCTACATTAATATTAAGTGATAAATTTTGATGGATAATAGCATTACAACCACACAAGTTCACTTGGTGGAGTTCAGAAACAGCCAAAATGAAATGATTCTTAATTTGTTGAGAGCCTTCCATTTCAGCAAAATTTGTATGTTGAATTCTAATAGAGTCAAAAAAACAACCATATGAACTCAAAAATTTCATGAATATAGTTTCAAAGATCAGAATCAGTAGCACAATAATGAAATAGATGACGTGAATCTTCCCTATGTTGGCTGCAGAATCTACACTTAAAAAAATTGTAATACAAAAGGATTTAAGGAAAATTTAGGCGGTAACTCTATTGTGAGCAAGATGCTAGATGAGGTTGAATCTTGAAGGTTTGATCCAGGGTTTGTTAAAATGTATGAGCCAACATTAAATACTCTCAGAATCACTACAGTGATGATTGCAGAAATTTTTTGAGCTGAGCATGCCATTGTGAGCTGGTTCCCAGACCATGAAATCCTCTGTGTGAGCGAAAGAGTAATTTTTAATGTCATTTAGAATTGTATCGGGGAGGTGATCATATTGAGAATAAAGAATATATTATATAGTGTAGGAGCTATTATCAGGGGTGAAATACGAAGAAACAAAATAAATTTAAGGTGTTCCTGCCCAGTAGTCGAGCCAAAAATTCATGGAAGAGTCATGAGAGATCATTTATATGACATTAATCGTAATTTTCATGAAGGAGTGTTTGATGGTGGGGAAAATGGAAGAATTAAATAAACAATAGCTTCTCACCTTTATTTTGGTAATGAATCTATTTTTAAAAAAGGTGATAACATCTGTATTATTATGTATATGGTTCCAAGTGAATCTAGCTTGAAGGGATTCATTGAAAAGATGTATATTTGTAAAACCAATACATCCATTCTAAACGAGTATACAATCGGTTGACCAAGGAATATTCACAATAATTATTTATGGGGTACTACCAGTTGAGATGAAATTAATAATGGTGAGGTTCATTTTTTTACGACCAACATGCCATTTGATGATCATCATGGTGTAAACAGTCTTGGAGAAAATAGTTGACTTAACAAGGCAATACCTACCTTCCATTTAAAGAGACTTATCTTTCTAAGAGGTTAATTTTTTAAGGAATTAATCAATAATAGATATAAAATGACATGATTTAGGCCTTCCCCAAAAGATAGAGAAACCATGGAAAATGAATATAAGTAGGCCTTCATTATGACCAAGGTCGTTGATGATGTTACATTTCCTATAGGGGGAAGTTTTTCCTATAGAAGATATAGGATTTGTCCAAACTGATGGTTTGTCCAGAAACATCGTCATATTGAGAGAGGGTATTTTTTAGGGTGGGGATGTTCCATTTATTACATTGTAGGAAGAGGATGGTGTCATCCACATAAAATTGGTGAGTATGAGCATAAACATTCCTAGAGACATGAATGGATTTCAACTTATTCTGGGTCACATGACGATTAATCAAACGACTAAGATAGTGTTCTTCTCTTTATAATATGATAGAAGAGAGAGGGTAACCTTGTCAGACACCTTTAGTACATTTTAAATAACCTTTTGGTGAGCTGTTAATCAGAATGTGGATAGAAGTAGAGATGAAGAGAGTTCTGATCATAGAGATAAAATGACAATTAAAACCAAAGCCTTGAAGGACATTGAATGTAAATCTCCAGTCCATGGTGTCAAATTCTTTCCATATGTGAAGTTTAATAGCAATTTTACCTCTGTTGTTGGGATTATTCAAGTTGATGACACATTCTGAGGCTAGATAAGTATAGTATTTAATGGGTGTTCCCTTAATGAACCCAAATTGGTTACATGAGACAATTTTGGGTGTGATGGTAGAGAGATGGGTAGCAATTATTTTAGTGATAATTTTATAATGGGTATTGAAAAGATAAATGGGTCTATACTAATGAATCTTAGAAGAATTATCCACTTTAAGAATTAAGGTGAGAAACTATGCATTGAGGAAACGAGGGAGAACCCCATTTGAGAAATAAGATCTAATAAGATTACAGACATATTTATAGATAATATCCCAATAAGGTTGAAAAAATAAATTATTGAAGACATTAGGACCAAGAGCACTATCATGTTTTAGAATAAATAAAGTGTTTTTGATTTCATGTTCCACTTTAGTGCTAAGGAGGAAGTTTTTGTCTTCATCAGTAATCACAAAAGGAATGACCTCAAGAAGGATTTCATTGTTGATTTCAAGACCATTAAAATAGAATCATAGTTAGAGACAATATGATGGGAAATTTTATATTCGTTCAATACTGGAAAACTGCCCTATACCCACGGTTCAAACCCGTGGGTATAGCCCCCAAAACCGTGGGTATAGGTTATACCCACGGTTTTGGGAACCGTGGGCTAGAACGGCGTCGGGATAGGGGGGTCGACCTATGCCCACAGTTTGAAGAAACTATGGGGATAGGACTGCCACAATGTGGTAGATGCGTGGATATGCTGGCACAGCATTGACCCAACAGTTTGAGAACCGTGGGGATTTAATCTTCAAAAAATTCTGCTAGGGGGTTTCGTACCCAGGCCTCGCGCTGCGTTGGAAACCACGCCCACACCAATAGACCACCCGAGTTGTGCCATCAATCTATTATATATTCATATATCTATCAATTTATATTAACATGCGGTATTAATATTCCAAAAAAACATTCAGCATGTTTCGAACCCATTCCCCCCGAAGATTCTCGCGGCCGCACCCCACCAACCAACCAACCAAGCTTTGAATTATATTTTTTTATAAACATACATCTGGGTATATATATAAATATAATAGACATGGATATTTAAATTCAAAAAACACGGTGAGGGGGATTTGAACTGGCAACATACAGCAGACGCGGATAACATTTTACCGACCTAGCTACAGAACCTTTGTGATTATATATTTATATTTACATAAATATATTAATCAAAACCGTTAATATTTTCCTTCCAGCCAAATTGTTTTCATGTCCCGCCTAAATTTATTTCCGCACCATAACGCGGGGAGGCTATACCCATGGTTCTAGTGAACCGTGGGTATAGGTCTTAAAAAAAGGCCCAATACCCACGGTTTTGATGAACCATCGGTATGGGTCTTCGGAAAAAACCCTATACCCACGGTTTGGCCAAAATCGTGGGTATAAGGTTTGAATAAAAAACACATATACCCACGATTTTTCAAAATCGTGGGTATAAGTGTTCAAAATAAAGCTATACCCACGGTTTTAATCAAAACCATGTGTATATATAACGACCCATACTTTACATACATTGTTATTACTTCAAAATTGAAGCACAGTTATTACACCATATAACAAAACCAATAAAGGACCATATATGTATAGTGTCTTTAGAAACTGGGAAACATAAACAACTGGTTCATAAGGCATCTACTTTGCCTCCCATTTATTTCATCATATCTAGAGTCCATTTTTGGCGTACTCTACTTAATAACCTTCTTCCTAACCTAGGGAAATGAAACATACAAAAGGGTGATCTCAAATGCTCAGTAAGGGTAAACTAAAGAAATATCAATCACATCATATACATAAGAACATAACTTTTGGAAATCTTAACCTGCAGAAGAGATCATAATTTCTTAACATGGGATAAAAAATAGTAGTGAAATGTGATACCAATAATCATAACGTAAAACATGAAACTTTGTGGCATACACACATAATCATAGATAATCATTTCTTATTAGTCAACACTCATTGCCAATACTATCTTAGTGGACAAAGTCCATTTCTGAACCGAGTTCACTCCACGTTTCAGTCCTATTTCACTGAACCGGTATAACCTACCGTTCCAGCCATGTCTATCTCATGAGATATAAAATCTTTACCCAATGCATTGGAGATAGATATAGTTCCCACCCATCTCATAATGATACCATTCTTATGTGTGCCACAAAATCATAAATCATACATCATTGCATAACCCATGTAGTAAAAATGGGATTCTTAAACAACATGACATCATAAAACAATTCATATAAGATAAAGGAATTCATAAAAATATTTCCATCACAACATAATCAAATCAATGTAATAATAGGGATAGAAACAGAACCCTATATTATCTTAGATGGAAAATAATTTTGATAAAACACTTGAATGCCATTCTTGAGGAAAATATCCTTTCTACTTCAAAAACACTTTTCCTTTCTTAACATGTCATAAAATTCTAAACTAAAATAAGTTGATTAAAAAGAAACATGAAAACATGTAAAGGAGTCTTCTTGTAAATAATGTTTTGAAAATCCATTCATGCCGTATAATTTAAAAAAACATTCTTCTCGTACTTTTGTCGGAAAAGTCAAAAAGTTCCTCGTATGAAAAACGACAAATGATTCATTTCATATCTTTTGCTAAAAACTCACCGAAGGGTAAAATTCGATTTAAACAATTGTACGTGGATGGAAATAATATTACATATTTAGGAAATATGGATGTGGATGATAAAATACACACTAATAAATTCCAAAGTATAAACAATCTCGGATAAAAATGAGATTGTGATATTTCCATTACCTTAGGTCCGATATGCTTTGTACGTATCCGAACCTCCTGTATAATGAGTTAAATAATGTTATTGACTTATTCTAGAATCATACATATTTTTATGATATCATATATGGTCATATTCTTAGATTCTTAGTAGTAATATTTCATTGCTACTTGTTATTCATGTGTTTATAAATTTTTGTTCTTATGCGTGTTTTGTCGAATAAATTCTTATTCTTCTCTTTAGGATATAGATACCTCAATTGATGAATGGTATTAGTGTAAAATATATCATATTAATTCATTCAGTTCATTTATATAATCATTATGAAATGATGATCATGTATAACGAGTTGCCTCACATCGTGGAGACGGTATTCCGTACGTACGTACGAGTAATGATATCGTTCCTATGATCGTGGAATTGTATTGGAGTGTATTTATACTATTTCAGAATCTGTATCACTTTATAATAGTCATATATAGTCATTATTTACACCATTATACCCATCCAAGTAGGGTGGTGGTGAAAAATAGATTACACCACGGCGTGGAGACGGTATTCCGTACGTACGCACGCGCGGTGATTTATTTTTCCGTAGGATGGATAGATGGTGAAATAGGGCCATATAATACTTATAATAACATATTAGTATATGAGTGATACTGATGATATTAATTCATAATGAAACAACTAAAGAAGATGAAGTGGAAGAAGAAATAATGATGAAAGAATCGGTAACTGACATTACCTCTTCTTTGAAGTGCTTTTTTGAGACCTTATTTGAGGGCACTAAAATTGGTCTTTGAAGAAGACCAGGACCTCTAGGTTGTCTCTAGAGAAGTTGAGAGGAGGAATTTTCAGGGTTCGGCCGAGCTTGAAGGCTCAAAGTGGTGTGAGGAAGAGGGGGAGGAGGTGCCCTTTTATAAGGGAGGAGAGGGGCCTCTTTGGGAAAACTAAAAATATTATTTTATTATAAAGTCAAGTTCGCTTTTAAATAGCTCCAAATTGAAATATTTAGAAGATAAGGCGGGGATGGGTCTAAAGCCTCTCATCCAATAGAATTTAGACAAGTTTATGTTCCTATTTTAACCTTATCATTTATATTTAACATTAAGTTAAATAATTTTACTTTTACCGTGTCTTCTTGTGTTCTTATACTATAAGGTTAATAAACATACTATAAGCAGTCAAACGAACCCCAAGTTGTTTATTATTAATATATATAACCTTATATAAGTCATTTGGCCAATCCTTAGATTTTTAGGAATAAAATAACAATTACTAATATAATATTTATTTTAAAAACTATTTTATGTCAATTTTGACACTATTTAGTAATAGATTTTTGTGAAAATCATAAAAGAAAGATTAGTTCAAAAAACATTAATTAAATCAATACTAACATGTCATATTAACCTAGAAAATTAGTGTAATTCATAAAAAGTCTCAAATTTCATTTATTTTGTTGTTTATAAAATCAATTATGTCAATATTTCATTAATAAGATAATTACTGCATCATCTTTGTGTCATAAATAAATTAAATTATTTAATGTATAAAAATTACAAATAAAATACCATTATGTAGGAAAACGTTTTGTCTTTCTAATGAATATTTATAGTCGAATTTATCTTATGTATAACCTTATATTAAAAATTATTTACTTATTAAACATTGATTTTAACTATTTTAACCCTTCTTTAAATAAATTAATAATAAATGTCCTAATCTAATCCAAGTGGGACTAAATGGTCATATTTTATTCCTAAGGTTGTTTTTGGTCGAATTAAACTTTTCCAATAGAATTAGGACATGTTTTAGGGTAATAATAATATCATTTTTACCCTTAATTATCCTATTTACTTTTAACCGTGGTAAAAAAAGTAAAAAGTTACTATTCACCAAAAAAATTATTTTCATATCATTGAACCACATTTTACTTAATGACATCAACCATGTGTCTCTGATTTTCGAAATTCCACTCACAGAAGCGGTAAAATTAAGTTTTATGAAAAATTCAGTTTTTTTAACCACCACTTAGTGGTTTCACTATTCATCAAAAATTGAAAGTTTTCAGAAAAATACCAAAATTTCACCCTAGGATAATTTCGGTATTCCGAATCCAAAAATGAAGTCCATTTTGAAAAATAAAATTTATAAAATTTCAAAAAGTGGTTATTTCTGTTCATAACAGCTAGTTTTAAAAATATAGCATATCATTGTTTAGTGAAACTCGGTATTGCGTACGACGCAAGCTATTGAGGAAGGTCGCAATTTCGTGTAAAGAAAGCCAAGAAAGTGTTGTGTGTAGAAAAAGATTCCTTTGATGATTTATATAACACAAAAGTCTCGGGTGTTACATTCTGCCCCCCTTAAAATGAATTTCTCCCTCAAAATTTGTCACTTTGTAACAAACAGATGAGGATACCTATCCCTCATCATATCCTCAAGCTCTCATGTAGCTTCTTCTAATTGTTGGTTACTCCATAAAACTTTCACCAATCGAGTGGTGTTGTTTCGTAGGACTTTTTCACTACGATCCAGAATCTCTATCGGCTGTTCTTCATAAGAATGATCCTACTCCAGTGGTACAACTTCTGAGCTGAGTACATGTGAAGGATCAGGTATGTAATTTCTCAGGAGAGATACATGGAACACATTGTGAACTTGAGAGAGATTCGGTGGAAGTGCCAATCGGTAAGCTACCTTCCCAACACAATCCAGTATTTCGAAAGGACCGATATATCTAGGGCTCAACTTCCCCTTCTTTCCAAATCTCATGACCCTCTTCCAGGGAGATATTCATAAGAACAGTTTATCACCCACTTCAAACTCTAGGTCTTTTCTTCCGTTGTCGTTATAACTTTTCTGTCGACTCTGAGCTGCTCTTATGTGTTGTTGAATAGATCTGACCTTTTCTGCCATTTCATCAACAAGATCGGGTCCTAATAGCTTTCTTTCCCCAACTTCATCCCAGCAAGTTGGAGTCCTGCATTTCTTTCCATAGAGAGCTTCATAAGGATCCATCTGAATACTAGAGTGAAAGCTATTATTATATGAAAATTCCATCAAAGTTAGGTGTTGATCCCAACCACCTTTGAAATCCATATAGCAAGCTCTCAACTTCTAGAGTTTGAATTGTTCTCTCAGACTGACCGTCTGTCTGAGGATGATAAGCAGTGCTGAAACTCAACTCTGTATCCAGAGTATGCTGAAGACTTCGCCAGAACATCGAGGTAAATCTAGGATCCTGATCAGATATAATAGAAAGTGGTACTCCATGTAAACTTACCACTTCCTTTACATATATCCTGGAAAGCTGATCCAGAGAGAAATCCTCTCTAATAGCAATGAAGTGTGCAGACTTTGTAAGACGATAAACTATGACCCAGATAGCATTATTGTCTTTGGATGTTTTAAGAAGTCCTGTGACAAAGTCCATAGTTATGTTTTCCCATTTCCATTCGGGTATGGGTAATGGTATTAACATCCCCTTGGACTTCTGTCTCTCAGCTTTAACTTGTTGACAAACCAAGCATCGAGAGACATATTCAGCAACATCTCTTTTCATGTCATCCCATCAGAAGTACTCTTTCAGGTCCCTATACATCTTCGTGATTCCAGGATGAATAGATAATGAAGAACTATGAGCCTCATCCAGCAGCTCCTTCTTTAATTCGGGGATGGGAGGAACAGAAACCCGATTCCTAAACTTTATTATCCCATCACAATCAAGGTTTAATTCATGAACATTTCTCACCTTATTTTGTAACTCGACATCTTCTTTCTGTGCCTCTTTAATCTTCACATGTATAGATGGTTGAACATTCATTTGAGAAAGATACGATTTTCCCCTTCCATTATATTTCCAAGATCCATCCTTTGTAAATCCATAAATATTGGATCTTTTGTGATCCTCATCATGGATAAAATGACATGGTCTTGTCGAATTAATGCATCTTCCACCTTGTTTTCATTCCCAGGGTGGTAATGGATTGAGCAGTCATAATCCTTAATCAGCTCCAACCATCTTCTTTGACGCATATTCAGCTCCTTTTGTGTGAAAATATACTTTAAACTTTCATGATCATTATAAATGTCACACCTTTCTCCATAAAGATAATGCCTCCAAATCTTTAATGCAAAGATTACCACAACTAACTCCAAATCCTGTGTTGGGTAATTCTGCTCATGGATTTTCAACTGTCGTGAGGCATAAGCTATCACCATATCATTTTCCATAAGAACACACCCCAATCCCTTCTTGGATGCATCACTATAGATCACAAACTTTTCTCCACTACAAGGTAGTGTGAGCACATGTGCACTAGATAACCTTCTTTTCAACTACTTGAAATTCTCTTCACATTCTTCCATCCAAACAAACTTAATTCCTTTCCGAGTCAACTTGGTCAGTGGATTAGATAATCGGGAAAAATATTTTACAAAACATCGATAATATCCAGCCAAACCAAGAAAACTTCGGATCTCAGTTATTGTTGTTGGTCTCGACCATCTTTCGATAACCTCTGTTTTTGCAGGATCCACAGATATCCCCTCTCTTGAGATTATGTGACCCAAAAATGAAACTTTTTGAAGCCAAAATTCACACTTGGTAAATTTGGCATACTACTTATCCTTTCTCAGGGTCTTAAATATAATTATCAAGTGATCTTCATTTCTTCCTTGCCCTTTGAATAGACAAGAATATATTCTATAAAGACTTCCACAAACTGATCAATATAGTATCTAAAGACTCTATTCATTAGATCCATGAAGATAACATGGGCATTAGTAAGACCAAATGTAATCACTATAAATTCATGGTGTCCATACCTTGTACGGAAAGCCGTATTTGGTATATCCTCCATTTTGACCCTTAATTGATGATTCCCTAAATGAAGATCAATATTGGAAAAGTATTGAGCTCCGCGTAGTTGGTCAAATAGGTCATCAATGCGCAGGAGAGGATATTTTTTCTTGATAGTGATCTTGTTAAGTTCTCGATAATCAATGCAGACTCTCATTGATCCATCTTTCTTCTTAACAAACAGAACATGTGCTCTCCAAGGTGATGCACTAGGGCGTATGAACCCCTTGTCAAGATTCTCTTGGATTTTCTTCTTCAATTGATGCAACTAAATTGGGGCCATTCTATAAGGTGTATTTGAAATAGGCAAAGCACCCGGTACGAGTTCTAATGAAAACTCAACTTCACGATTTGGTGGAAGACCAGATAATTCCTCCCGAAAGACATCATCAAACTCCCGTACAATGTGCATATTCTTAATCGTGAGTTTCTCACCAACCATTTGAGATAAATAACCTTCATTTGGTGGAATCAATACCCATAAAATGGATGAAATTTCCACTGGAAGGTTATGTTCATCCTTGCATCGATAGATAATCATAGATTGATCTGGAATATGAAATGTGACTTCCCTTCTTTGGAAATTGATATGAGATCCATGTAGAGAAAGCCAATCCATGCCAAGAATCACATCAAATTCCACTATAGGGAGGATCAAAATATTTGCAGGAAGCACATTCCCACAAACTTCAATCGGAGAAGAATTATAAACTTTTGATGCGACTTTTGTGCCATTAGGTGTTGTCACAGCTTACTCAACATCTAATTGTTGAGGTAATACAGTGATACCCTTAGAAAATTCTTCAGAAATAAATGAGTGGCTAGATCAAGAATCAAATAAAACACTTTCTACTTTAGAGTGGATGGTAAGTGTACCTTTCACCACATCGTTATCGTACTCCACATCGCTAATAGAAATTGCATGTGACTTTCCTTTGCCTTTAGCCTTAAGAGTTTTTTGAAGTCGACCATCATCATCAACCCTTGGATTAGGGAATTTATTGGCATAATGTCCCATCTCCTTGAACTTGAAACATTGAATTGTAGTAGGTTCATTCTGTGTATCCCTTCTTTTTTTTGCATCATTAGACATCTTCTTCCCATCATCACGACATTCAAATGCCCGATGACCTTCCTTTCCACATGTGAAACATTTACTTGTCCCTTTAAGGCAACTCTCTCCATGTTTCTTTCCACACTTTGAGCATAAGGGAAATCTCATCTTCTTTTCAGTGTGCTCTTTAGAATTTCCTTTGAATTCCATTTTCCTCTTCTTATCAAACCCATATGACTGATGGGTTACTCCAATATCCATCTCGACTTTGAGAGCACATCGAACAATTTCCTCGTAGCTGTTGAAGTCCCTTATGGCTAAGGCCCTTCAAATACTTGGTTTTAAGCCACTAAAGAATCGATCGATCTTACTCTCAGGTTGGATAATAATACTAGAAGCGTACCTTGCAAGTCTTGTAAAATTTGCTTCATAGGTACCAACAGATTCATCATCCTTTTGCTTTAGTTCAAGAAACTATTTCTCCATCTTTGTTCGGAGAATACGAGGGAAGTACTTATTGAAAAATAAGTTCTTGAACTGGTCCCTTTCCATGGACTCAATTTCATCCCTTTGCCTCGTATTCTTAATAATATTCCACCATTGATCAGCATCACCTTCCAAACGATACACTGCTAAGATGACTTTATCATGCTCAGAACATTGAAGAAATGAAAATATCTTTTCATTAGTACTAATCCATTGTTCATCAACTAATGGATCAGTAGACCCGTTGAATGAAGGTGGACGCTGTCTCATGAAGGATTCAACAGAATGTTGCTCCTTCCTTTGCTCGTTTGGACATCCTGCATGATTCATAGCTTGAGAAAGTTGTGTGAGCATGGCTACAAGATTTTTCATTCCAACTCCCATAACATTTGGTTGCTCAAGGGGACAATCATTGCATTGCCCGTCGCATTCCGCATTAACACAGTTCCTTCGGGTTCCATCCATTGACTAAAACCAAGAAGAATAGTGTGAGAAACACTAATTATAATAGGAAAACCACATAATCAAGAAAAAAATTTCACAGTTAAGGTCTTATCCTAGGTTATTCATGGCCATTTCTATAACACTAAGATTGTGTTCTATGCTTAGACTTATCCTTAGGGTTCTTACTAAGGCTTTCACATCCTAGTTTCCAAAGGTTGACTATACCATTCCTCTGATACCAACTATGACGACCCATAAATTACATACATTGTTATTACTTCAGAATTGAAGCACACTTATTACAACATATAACAAATCCAAGAAAGGACCGTATAGGTATAGTGTCTTTAGAAACTGGGAAACATAAACAACTGGTTCATAAAGCATCTACTTTGCCTCCCATTTATTTCATCATATCTAGAGTGCCTTTTTGGAATACTCTACTTAATAGCCTTCTTCCTGACCTGGGGAAATAAAAGATACAAAATGGTGAGCTCAAATGCTCAGTAAGGTTAAACTAAAGAAATATCAATCACATCATATACATAAGCACATAAATTTTGGAAATCTTAACCTGCAGAAGAGATCATAATTTATTAACATGGGATAAATCATAGTAGTGAAATGTGATCCCTATAATCATAACTAAAAACATGAAACTTTGTGTCATACACACATAATAATAGAGAATCATTTCTTATTAGTCAAGACTCATTTACAAGACTATCTTAGTGGACAAATTCCATTTATGAACTGAGTTCACTCCCCGTTTCAGTTCGGTTTCACTGAACCGGTATAACCTACCGTTCTAGCCATGTCTATCTCATGAGATATAAAATATTTACCCAATGCACTGGAGGGAGATATAGGTCCCACCCATCTCATAATGATACCACTCTTATGTGTGCCACAAAATCATAAATCATACATCATTGCATAACCCATGTAGTAAAAATGGGATTCTTAAACAACATGACATCATAAAACAATTCATATAAGATAAACGAATTCATAAAAATATTTCCATCACAACATAATCAAATCAATGTAATACTAGGAATATAAACATAACCCTATATTATCTTAGATGGAAAATAAATTTGATAAAACACTTGAACTCCATTCTTGAGGAAAATATCCTTTCTACTTCAAAAACAATTTTCCATTCTTAACATGGCATACAATTCTAAACTAAAAAAAGTTGATTAAAAAGAAACTTGAAAACTTGTAAAGGAATCTTCTTGGAAATAATGTTTTAAAAATCCATTCATGCCGTATAAGTTCAAAAAACATTCTTCTCGTACTTTTGTCAGAAAATTCAAAAAGTACCTCGTATGAAAAATGACAAATGATTCCTTTCATATATTTTGCTAAAACCTCGCCGAAGGGTACAATTGGATTTAAACAATTGTAGGTGGATGGAAATAATATTACATATTGAGGAAACATGGATGTGGATGATAAAATACACCCCAGTAAATATCAAAGTATAAACAATCTCGGATAAAAATGAGATTGTGATATTTCCATTACCTTAGGTCTGATATTCTTTGTACGTGTCCGAACCTCCTGTATAATGATTTAAATAATGTTATTGACTTATTCCAGAATCATACATATTTTTATGATATCATATATGGTCATATTCTTAGATTCTTAGTAGTAATATTTCATTGCTACTTGTTATTCGTGTGTTTATAACTTTTTGTTCTTATGCATTTTTTGTCGAATAAATTATTATTCTTCTCTTTAGGTTACAGATACCTCATTTCGAGAATGGTATTAGTGTAATATATATCATATTCATTCATTCAATTAATTTATATAATCAATATGAAATGAATATCATGTAGAACGAGTCGCATCACATCGTGGAGACGGTATTCCGTACGTACGCACGAATGATGATATCATTCCTATGATCGTGGAATTGTATTGGAGTGTATGTATACTATTTCAGAATCTGTATCACTTTATAATAGTCATATATAGTCATTATTTACACCATTATACCCATCCAAGTAAGGTGGTGGTGGAAAATAGTTTACACCACGGTGTGGAGACGATATTCCGTACGTACGCACGCGCGGTGATTTCTTTTTCCGTAGGATGGATATATGGTGAAATAAGGTTGTTTCATACATATAATAAAATATCAGTATATGAGTGATACTGATGTTATTAATTCATAATTAAACAACCAAAAAGGAAGAAGTGGAAGTAGAAATAAAGATGAAAGAATCGGTAACGGACATTACCTCTTCTATGAAGTGCTTGTTTGAGACCTTCTTTTAGAGCACTAAAATTGGTCTTTGAAGAAGACCAGGACCTCTAGGATGTCTCTAGGAAAGTGGATAGGAGGAATTGTAAGGGTTTGTCTGAGCTTGAAGGCTCAAAGTTGTCTGAGGAAGAGGGGGAGGAGGTGCCCTTTTATAAGGGAGGAGAGGGGCTCCTTTGGGAAAACTAAAAATATTATTTTATTATAAAGTCAAGTTCAGTTTTAAATAGCTCCAAATTGATATATTTAGAAGATAAGGTGGGGATGGGTCTAAATCATCTCATAAAATAGAATTTATACAAGTTTATGTTCCTATTTTAACCTTATCATTTAGATTTATCATAAAGTTAAATAATTTTACTTTTACCGTGTCTTCTTGTGTTCTTATACTATAAGGTTAATAAACTTACTATAAGTAGCCAAAATAACCCCAAGTTGTTTAATATTAATATATATAACCTTATATAAGTCATTTGGTCGAACCATAGATTTTTAGGAATAAAATATCAATTACTAATATAATATTGTTTTTAAAAACTATTTTATGTCAATTTTGACACTATTTAGTAATGGATTTTTTTGAAAATCATAATAGAAATATTAGTTCAAAAAAAGTTACTTAAATAAATACTAACATGTCATATTAACCTAGAAAATTTGTGGAAGTCATAAAAAGTCTCAAATTACATTTATTTTGGTGTTTATAACATCAATTATGTCAATATTTCATTAATAAGATAATTACTGCATTATCTTTGTGCCATATATCAATTAAATTATTTAAGGTCTAAAAATTACAAATAAAATACCATTATGTATTAAATCGTTTTATATTTCTAATGAATATTTATATTCTAATTTATCTTATGTATAACCTTATATTAAAAATTATTTACTTATTAAACTTTGGTTTTAACTATTTTAACCCTTCTCTAAATAAATTAATAATAAATGTCCTAATCTAATCCAAGTGGGCCTAAATGGTCTTATTTTATTCTAAGGTTGTTTTTGGTCTAATTAAACCTTTCCAATAGAATTAGTACATGTGTTAGGGTAATAATAATATCATTTTCACCCTTAATTACACTATTTACTTTTAACCGTGGTAAAAAAAGTAAAAAGTTACTATTCAACAAAAAATTATTTTCATCTCATTGAACCACATTTTACTTACTGACATCAACCGTGTCTCTCGGTTTTTCAAAATTCCACTCACAAAAGTGGTAAAATTATGTTTTATGAAAAATTCAGTTTTTTAACTACCACTTAGTGGTTTCACTATTCATCAAAAATTGAAAGTTTACAGAAAAATACCAAAATTTCACCCTAGGCTAATTTCGATATTCCGAATCCAAAAATGAAGTCCATTTTGAAAAATAAAATTTATAAAATTTCAAAAAGTGGTTATTACTATTCATAACGGCTAGTTTTAATAATATAACATATCATTGTTCAGTGAAACTCGGTATTGCGTATGACGCAAGCTATCGAGGAAGGTCGCGATTTCGTGTAAAGCAAGCCTAGCAAGTGTTGTGTTTAGAAAAAGATTTCATTGATGATTTAAATAACACAAAAGTCTCGGGAGTTACAGTATAGGTCCCCATATTAACCCTATACCCACGGTTTTGAAAAACCATGGGCATATGGGTACTCTATACCCAGGGTTTTTTGTAAAACCGTGGGTATGGACCCATTTTCCAATAGTGGTTATCTAGCAGGGTGTCTCGTCCTTTTGGAAATTAAACAACTTGTATGCCTTATGAATACATTTAAGAGAATTAACTAATTTTGTATTTCTATCACCATTGGATAATCATTTATCTTTCAATGCTTATTTTCTCATATTTTCATTAAAAGTAAGAATAGCGTAGAGTTTTATAGAAGTATTAAGCTCTTGATTAGGATTAGTGATATGATCAATGTTGGTGTTAATGGTTTGAATGTCAACAAACTCTTTCTCAGGAAGCATGATTTCCTTGTTATATAGTTTGGATTTGGTGTTGAACCAGGACTTAATGGATTTTTTGAGAAGATGTAATTTGAGGTTGTAGGAAAAAGAATGGGTGTTGTGAGACATAGAGGACCAAAAGGTTTGGATGAAATTGGAGCACTCACAATTTGAGAACCATGCCTTGTTATATCTGAAAGGTGGGTTGGGATTCATTCATTTGGTTGAGGCATTGAAACAAATGGGGTGATTATCAAGGGTTAGCCTACGGAGAGTGGTGCTGGAGATAAAGTCTCGTTTATCTAAAGAAAAATCATTTTTGAATGCTCTAACAAATTTTGAAGCAACCACTTTGTTATAATGTCGTGTATAACATGTGTGTTTCGCACCTGTGACGTTGATATCAATGAGATTATTGTCCCCAATCAATGCTTTTAATTCTCAAGTGGAGATAGAGGAATGTGAATGGCCTTTTTTTTGCTAGAGTTAATAATGGCATTAAATTCCCCAATAAGAAACCATGGAACGTTTATGATATTACGTAGAAGAGAGAGATCAAGAAAGATAGTTATTCTTTCTTGATATTGGTTTTTGGCATAAATAAAGAAGAAATAAGAAAGAGTTCCCTCAATATTAAAGGATCAAGTTGAAATTTGATTAGAGATATTGAAGATATTTGTATTATGTAATGAATAGTGAGAAAAAAAGACTAAATAATCCGCATTGAGTTTGTTATTGATAGCACCAATGAAAAAATAATTGTGCTGACATATATACGTTTATTAAGTAGAGAAAGCAATTTTAGGTTCTGAAATCGCAAATATCATTAGACGATGGGTATGAAATCTTCTTTTTAAAAAATCGAATGTTGTCAGGGATAGAGATCCCTTGACAATTCCAAAAATAGAATCACTAGATGGATTCTTCAAATTCATATTCCACATAATAGAATTAAATAGAAAGGTTATATCTAATCCATTATTAAAAATGGTTTGTTCTTCTTAAACATAAAAAATAGTTTAGGTTTTGGGGTCCTTATTATTAAGATTTCCTCCCATTAAAATATATTATCTATCTATACAACAAAAAGGTAATATAGTGTTTTTAATTTTATATGTGATGAATTCGTATTTTAAATATTTTTAAATAGTAATAAAAATTCAAATGTAAATACACCAATAAAATATTTAATCTATTTTTCTCATAAATATAGTGTAATGTACATCAATTTACATGTACATCCACATAGTTATTATGAAAAAATTATAATGAATCTATAGAATTTACAATTGAAGAAATTTTATTTCTGCAATTTATTTAAATATAAAAATTATAAATCACGGTTTTTCCTACTTCCTCTCATGTTATAACATTTTAGTCCACCCAAATGTGTGGAGTTATTTCATAGAATCAATTTTCATTCTATTCCATTATAAAAATTCATAAAAAACAATTTTCTATAAAATAAATATTATTCATAAGAATCATTGTAATTTCATTCAAAACCCACATATTTGATTAATACCTTAAGTTATGTTCTATTTCAATGAGAAATCAATTCCTGATAATGTGCAACTAGAAACTCATTCATGATAGTTATGGCCTCGAAATCAATACCAACTCTAGAAACCCAGGCAGTATACAACTTATTCTTATTTGCTCTCCGCAGCTGACCTAATTCCATGACTTATGTAGTCCTCACATCCTCACCATTGGTAAATATTTACTGAAGAAGTACCAAAATATAAATTCATATTAATACAATAATAATATAAAAGTAAACACAATTATTTTTTTTCCCATATTTTCACCGCAAAATTATCATTTACATCATTTTGGAGGTGTCTCCCAGATTATGGCCTGCTAAGAATGATTTCAGAGTATTTAGAAAGAGTGACCATGAAACACCTATATTCATTCCTATTTTTCAATAATTTGATTTTTTATGTTTACTCAAAAATCAATTGTATACAATGGTTCCACACATCATGCATATTTTTATTCCCATGCCACCTACTATAGGATCCAAATATGAAATAGAAAAAAATATTATATGAATACATCTTATAATGAAAATAAATTATTGTCCAAAATTTTTACTTGGATTATATATAATACCTAATTCAATATGATCATTTTTTATTCCCATTCCACCTCCAGTATATAATTTTTTATATACATCATTTTAATTTTATGTATACATCCATTTCCCAATAAAAATTTCAAAATATCCATTACAAACAATATTTTAAAAAAATTTCTAGAGTATACTCTTCATTGGAACTAATAATATGTGCCTTATACAGAACATCATCATGATGTGACTTGAGAAACAATTTTAATCATATATAATCATCCCGATAATACTCAGCAGTATAATGTAATCTATTAAAAAATAATATGTACAAATAAAAATTATAAGAATGGGATAGATTAACATATAAAACATAATAAAAAAAATAATGGAGCCATCATTATCACCCTTTTGATAATTAACGAAACCAAACATCTCTCATAATATATCTTAAAAACTATCCCCTTTTTTGGAAGATCCAAACTAATAAATACAATGGAAATAAGATCATATTATTAAAATATAAATAATTGAGTGAAAAAAAGGAAACATGGATATCTAATAAAAAATAAATAAACCTCCCATATAAACCATTAAAATCAATAAAAAATAATTAAAAAAGTAAACTGCCATGACAAGTATTAAATACAAAAAAAATCAAATTTTCAGATAATATGAATGATATAAAACGAAAATGATCACTGAAAGAATATATAAATTATTTATAACTCAACTATTTAATATTGAATAATAATCATATAAATATAGAAATCGAGGAAGGATCACTATAGATGGGGAAGAATATAGAATATTCTTGTAGGGATCAATGTCAACATGATTATGATCTTGGGAGGTACATGTTTGGGCTAGAATATAGGGGGAATACTATACCAAATATTTTTAAAACTATTGGTTTAAAAAATTGTTACTAATTGTTTTAAAAATATGTTTGTATTTCCTTCTATATACTAAAGGTTTCATAAAACCATTGGTATAATCTTTAATAAGTAATTATATACCAATTATTATTATAAATATATCATTTGATCAATATTGGCATCACAAGGATTGTGATTATTTATTTATTTTTGAATCTCTTCCTTGATAATGATTTATTCCACAATTTAGTATTGATTATATAGATATTTCATGGAATGCTTTTTGTAATTTTTTTATCAGGTACTATGGTTATTTCATCACATGCTTATTCTCGTATTACTATTACTGATGATAATATATTATTAATGCTCAAGTTCACCCTTACAAAGAATTTGAGATCAAATTTTTCAAATTTCATTTTCCCAAGTTTATGAATAATAAATATAAATTATATGAGTCTATAAAGGCTATATATAGGATGAATATTATGGGAGATGTTGAAAATATAGTGTGGAATATGAAATGTGTGGTATATATGGAAAAAAAACTCTCACAAAGTCATGAGTGTTATTTTTGTAATATATTTTTTCTAATTATCTAGAACACTAAACCTAAAATTTACATTGATAAATAAGAGATCCAATATTACCTTTTAATGATGTAGTTTTTGAATATATAATATAGAACATATTTATATGTATCAAAGACAAGAATATAAATTATATGTTTCTAGCACTAGATCTTGGATTGTGGATTTGGGGTTGTTACACTAGACATCCTAAATCATATATCCTTTTCTATTATGCCTTCTACGTTCATTCAAAAAAACATTCATGAACACAATTCTAAAATTATGGTAGATTTTATAATGATATTTGAACCTTAAAAGAACACATCACCTTGCATCAAAAGATTTGATACATGTTATCTCCACATTTTACAACATATCATACCACAAACTATCATGTGATCAAAATCATAGGAAAATAGATTTCGGAGCTTAAAATCAACAATATATATATATATATATATATAACTCCAGTCATATTTTCTAGCTTTTAAATCAATAAGTAAATCAATGTGAAACTACACACAGTCAATAAAATTTTTACATTATATGGTATATTGAACACAACTCACATATTGTATCAATATTTTCTATTTATTATCATTTATTAATATTGTAATTCATGTTCCCTCATTCAAGGGGTTTGGGTTCAAAGGATACCAAAGACATATGTTCTTGTTCGACTGAATTTCCTTTTCATTGGGTCATAAACTTTATTCCATGAAAATGATCACCTAAGATTATTTTTTTTATCAAATATATATTTTCTATTGTATTTTCTATTTCCCTCTATGAATATTATATCTTTATATTAAAATATTTTTATTTTATTTATTTCATTCATAATAAAATTTGATTATATATTGAATGATTTAATGAAATTTGTAATGGTTCCTTTTACTCCATGAACATGTTAATTATAAATATTAGAAAATATAATTTTCTATATATTTTTTATTATTTAAATATATTTTCCAATAAAATTATTTAATTAAATTTTTTTAAATGGAATGTTTATAATTTTATTCACAAGGGTTATTTTATATTTTTATAATATAACTATACAAATAATAAAATTTCAAATGTTTATCATATAAGAACATTTTTCTGATTTTATAACCATTGATCTATATTAATATTCCTTTATATGTTTTCATAAATTTAAACTATAATTCATATTCACATTAATTTGTGAATTTTTTCATTTAAAAATAATGGCTAATTTTATATAATAATAAATAAGTGGATTTCAATCCACTTTTTTATATTTAAATATTATATTCCTTGTTCCAAATATTTAAAATTATTTATATTTTTAATATTTTTAATATTTTATATTCATTTAATTTTAATTTTTTAAATTTCCCTCTTTTATCACTTTCTAATGTATTTTTTCGGGGCATATTATTTTTTTAACATAGATACGAAATATTTATGAAAATTATTTCTATAATATCCCTTCAATCCCATCTCAAACTCTAAATGATATATCTCATTTGGTGTTTTGTTTCATGTATTAACCACTAAATTCTATTTGTAATTTAAAATTCATACAATACATTATTCATAAGGGTTGTGATCACTATCACTATTCCTCTCTCTAGGGACGTATTTTTTCTCCATCATATCTATTTTCATAAATTTCATGTATATATATATATATTACCCCTTAGAGTATTTCAATATTTTTTTATATTATTGACTTATTTGAATAACAATTACAATATAGAGTGTTAGTTTTCAAGGTTCTTACCATGAAATTAATTCCATTCATTGATTGGGAAAATATTTAAATTCTATAGACATGTTATTTCAATAAATATGTATATTAATTACTATGTAATATTAGTTATGTATTATAATTTTCATTCACCCCTTCATATGATTAATGAATTTAACTTTATTACTGATGGGAGTGCCCTGAAATTATATTTCCCAGAGATACTATTATAGGTCCCATTAGAAAAACTGATATGAATATTTACTGTAATACTTATACATTTATATCTGATATCTTTCCATAACGACATGAGTATTTTATGACATTCATCATTATCTATTCCATAACTATAAAATTTGTTATTATTTTCCATATGATTAATTACATATATTTAATACCTCTTGGAATATTATATCATCATGTTATCAATTATATGTATTTATCTGATCATTATGTATTATTTTAGTATTATTCTTAACTTTTCATTCGAGGATTACATATGTTTTAGGATACCCATTATAGAGTATTTTCACTCAGCATTAATATCCTTCATTTTATATATATTATTTATAATATTATTAATTATGATGTGTCTATAAGGGACTAATTGTTTGATAATTTCTTTGGTTGATGTGGAATAATTGTTATAAAATAAGAAATCCTTGGTTTTGTGTAGAAATGTCAATTTTACAGGAAATTTATGGGGTTCATAGAAAGAAGTTATTTCTTATTTATATATAATTTTACACTATATTGGTCATGGGTATATAATTGAATAAGAATTTGTTATTGATGATGTAATTATAGATGGTTATGTTTCAGTCAATTTTGTTGGTATCAAAAATAGTTTATGAAAAAAATATTTTTTATACGAGATATTGGAGTACAGGTTTAGAGAATTAAATCTACTATGTGATTTTACATTGTATCATGTTCATAATTATTAGAATCATATTTGATCAGAATTCCATTTATACTCAAATTAATTGTCAATAAGTTGAATCATACAAAAAATCATATGAATTTTCTACTATGAATCAAATTTACTTTATCAAATTATATTAAGTACCATATTATAGATATATTCCATTATTCACACCCTTATCATAAAAGGGGGAACCAAATAAATAAAACGATTCCTAATCAAACTGGATGGATACATTCTATAATGATCCAAATATAAGAAATTCATAAATTTAATCATTATAAAATAATTCAACTATCTTCATTTCAAGTATCCTTATGGCTTTGAGTATTATATAATTGTTTACAAATCATTCATTGGAAAAAAATAATTTATAAGGTGGAAAATATTGATCAGTATCCATTACTACAATAATATGAAAAAATTAATTAGAAACACATTTTCATTTCATGAAATATCTTCATGACTTTAAATGTGACATCTTTTTTTATCAATTCTTAAACCCTATTGAAATTAGTTTAAATCTATGGATGAGTAAAAAATTAGTAAGGTTCGTAAAAAGAAGAAATTTTATTGCACTAAAAAAATGAAAACCCATATAATATTTACCATTATCTCAAATTTATTTTTGATAATGAAATAAATCATTTCCACAAGAAAGACACATAAATTTTTCTAAAAGAAAAAAATTAAAACACATATCATGAAAATTAAATCCCTTTTAAGAAACATAGAGCCATCTACTCAAGACCTTTTCCAAAAATAAATGCATCATATTTAAATCCATAGAATAAATATCACGATAAACTCCTTCATTCTTCCATTCAATGATTATGAATATTACCAAATGCATTGGAGCACTATCTAGGCATACCCATTATATAAGTTATATTAGTCGCACCCTTTGTATAAGTTATAAAAGACACCCCCATCATATAAGCTATAGTGGGCTCACACTTACACATCTTTAATTATAATTTAACATATAATAAATAAAACAATCTTATGATATCATATTTAATCATAAAACCATTGAAAACGCATTTAAAGACATGTGAGAAACAATTTTCTGATATTGAAATACCTTTTCCAGTTAAAAAACCTAAAAAATAAAATAACCAAAGGGGTTTTTATTTAAATAATTCAAATAATATTTTAAATTACCACTTACATTAAATAATGGTTGTGATTGATGGAAACATATTTGATGATGTGTATGATAAAGTAAAACATTAATTTTTTCATTTTATAATGAATATAACAACATTTACAAAAATGTATCACTTTGAAAACCACTGAAAAAAGTTAAAATTGACATAAAATAGCATTTATAATTTATTTATGACTATAAAATAATATATTATTTTTAAAATTGTATACTTGGTAGAAAAATACTTCGAAAGGAATCATTAAAAGGTGATTTTTAACATAAATTCCCTTACATCTTGCCTGACTTGTCATATATGTTTTATATCTTCCAAATTAAATAAATGTATTAATTATTTACATAAATAAGATATTTTTTCATGTTCATTATTCCTTTTAATTAATTTTTTTAAATTTCCTATATAATTACATAATAAATTAAGTTCACATCATTCATTTTGATGATATTTTTCTCATATGTCAAAAATTAATTTGTTTGGTTGTCTATGCTAAAAGAGTTCATCAATTCATAATAATCCTTAAATAATTATAATATCTATATATGAAAAATAAATAGAAAACCAAATATAAAGTATGGTTATAAAAAATGAACTATGTTACAATCTTGGGGATGGTAGGTCATACACTTGTAAGAGTAATGTTTTTGTTTCTCAACTGTAATGATGGAATGAAAATAATTAATATTTTATATTTAAATAATAACAATTATATAATAAATTCAATAATATTTAATTAAATATACTTATATATATCATCCATTTGATATGATTATGAAAACTAAATCACATTTCTTTGTAGGGGAGGTGGACTAAATATAATCATGAACAACATCATCATTTTTTAGTAAATGTTATGTTAAGAAAATTTATGATATCATAATTCTCAAAGGTTTCTTTAATGTCATATATTAACATTAAATATGTCATTATAAATAGTATTTATGTGATGCGATGGAAAAAAATTGCATCTGTTCGTGAGGTGCATATCCACTGTAAACACAAAAGAGAGTTGTCTTTCCAATTTGATTGAAGAAGGAGATGGACATAGGTTATGCCATTAATATAATAAAATATTGTCATATATGTGATAAATATTTTATTATATCATGATGGTTAAATAATATTTCATGGACTTGGAATAATAAATACAATTAAAACATTTGGTTAATAATTATACTTATTCTTTAGAAACCACCATTACTCCAAACCATAAGCCTTGTAAGAATGGTATTAATACTAAATAAATTCTTCTAGAAAGATTTTATGGATTCCATGAACTTATTGTGGTACTTTTTATCCAAAAAAATATTTTTATGTGTGAATAAATTAGTAGATTAGTTTTCCATTAATAAGTGTGGGGAGAAGTATTCCAGGAATTTTATAAATTACTAAATAAATATAAATATTTATCAAAAAAACTAGATTAAAATTAATTTAAATATAATTAAAGATAATTATGGTCCTAAATACTATAGATAAAAAATTTTATAATTTTTATGTTATTTTTCACCCCTATAATTTTATTTTAACCCTTCATTAACTCTTTTATGGATCTTTGTAATGATTTTTTTAAATAATTTGCAGTAATGATAGTTACTATAAAAATAATATTATTCCAAATTGTAAAATTATTTTTATTTAAAACCATATTCCAATACAATTTCCAAATATATAATTTTTATCAATTTTATTTATTTTAATTAAATATTGTTTTTTACAAAATATTATTTATTACATTTTTTGAAATACATACAATATTATTATATAAATGTGTATAACTCAATCAAATGGTTCCATAATGACTTGTATTATAATATATAAAATATATAGTTATAATATAACAATATAATCAAATTTTCATTGGATTTGATATTATTTTAAATCTTTTCTTTTCGATTAACACCTAGGTTAACCAATTTTTATCTGAACCGTGGTAATTAATTTTTCAATATTAATGGGTTATAATTTACTTATAAGTATAAAATTACATCATTAATTTAAACGGGATAATTTTTTTTAAAATTTATCATTCTACGTGTCTATATAGAATATTTTTTTGATTTTATGTAATTTAATAAAGTATTTGTTAATATAAATTATCATTAATTTCATGTTTGGATCAAATAATTTAATTTGACTTTGAATATCCCATGACAGGAAAAGATTTAGAATATAGAAATTTAAATTACTAAAAACATGGTATATTTCTCTAAAATATATTTTGGACATAATAATTCAATCATATTATATTAATTTTAATATTTTAAGAATCATTTATTATATTGTTTCATAAATCATATAGTGGTTTTGCATAATAATTTAATGTAATTATTTCATCACTAAAAATTAAGAATACATTAACCTCAAAAAACAAAATATTTTAACATTAAAGTAAAAATTTATTACGAATTATAATTTATAATTTTCTATATAAAAATATTATTATATAAAAATAAATAATGTGACATTTCTTAAATTATCATTTACATAAAAATTATAAATGATAAAATCAATGAAATATTGCATAAAGTTGAAATATTTTCTAAAATTTTGTGTAAGTTGACGAAATACACACATTAAATAGGATAAATGAAAATTTTAAGGTCATTTTTTTTGTTTTCACCATATTTTTTTAAAATAAACTACCTAATTTACCCCTACCGTGGTGACAATTATGTATTATAGTTATTATTAATAATAAATAAATAAATAAAAAGTAACTAATTAAAAATTAAGGGACTCCAAATTACCAACATGTAATCTATTTTTAGATATTCAATTTCTTGGAGTTCTATAAATAAATAAAATATTAAAAAAAAAATTAATGAAAATACATTTTTAAGAAATATGATTTTTAGGTTTTAGTTTTTTATACCCAATTCAGGTATAAAATTAATTTCAAGATCTTTAATTGGAATTTTTTTTAAAAATTAAAACTATTGAATCTTTATGACAGATCCAAAATAAAATTTTAAATTTTAAATACATTAAAAAAATAATGTTAATAAAAATCATTATTATTCACTATTCATTGAAAAAAATTAAATTTTCAAAAATAATTATAAATTTAATCACAAACTAAAAATTATATGATGATTTTGAAAAGGAAGTAATTTTTTTATCAATTCATGTTTTTAAATAATTCCCAAATTAATTATAATATTTTTCCACAAAAAATTAATAAAAACAACTTTTGATGATAGCATGTTTTTCAAGAATAAAGTTTATTTAATAAAAATTGATCAACTATTTACATTGAAATTATCAATATATTTATATTGAGTAAAACATTTCAAGATATTTTATAAATAACTTAATATTATTGATACCCAGCAAAGTTAATACTCGGTTATGACATCCATATTGAAATAAAAATATTTCATGGTTTTTTTCGTGGTGTTGTGTATCATATATGATATCGAGAAAATTTTAATTTTTAAAATCATAGGGTGTTTCATTTTCCCCCTTATAATAAATTAAATACTTGAAATTTTTACATGACCTCATAATTCAAGGGTTTAACATATTTAAATACCTTTCTTGAAATCTGACAGTATAAAAAGGGTTAATAAAAGATACTCCAAAATCTAGGAAAATGAAATATGGTGGCTATATTGAATAACACTTATCTATGTTTCCAAATAGTATAAAATTAGGGATAATTGAAAATTTGTACAAGGATAATAAACATAATTTTTAAATAAAGACTGATATTGATAGAGATCATTGATCATAAAAAATTGGATGATCTTGTATATGTCAATGACCACAAACCACAATACAAATAAATGTAAAATAGACAATTAATTCATCAAAAATTATTCTAATATGACCACATTTTTATTTCAATATAATTTTCCTAGAGTTGAGGGATTAATTACTCTTAATAAATATGAACATAAGGAAATATACATTCTTGAAAATTATAATTTCATTCATTAATCATTTTCCACAAGAATCCCACATTTTGATTCGAACAGTGAGTTTTCAAGATGATTTTTTTTGTCACTAAAGCACTAATATTAACATATAATGGATCAAAAAATCCACAAAAGGTTAATAATATATTTCTCTTTTATTTATAAATTATCCAAAACCAAAATGGTTAGTATAAGATAAGTTGATTCCCTAATGGAAAAAAATCCACATGAATAAATACATGGTTAATCACCAATGATCAACATATATCTTTTGACAAACAACTAAACATAAAATTACTCTAAATATTCTTTATTAAATTTGAAACCAAAAGATAAAAAGCTATAGATCTCATATTCATTCATGATTAATTTAGTATTTATCTCCAAATAACATCAATAACTATTAACGTCTCATAAAAAATATATTCCCAAATAATAAAATCTAGAAGATATTCTAATAATTCCCATAGATAACATGAATCACTATAAAGCCATAGTAATTTCATATATAATTAAAAAATATAATTAAACCTTTTTTATCAAAGAAAATCCATTAATATTATGTTTACCTTATTCATATAATTTTACAAAAAAATATAGTGATCTTATTCTGAAATAAAACTATCCTCTTAATCACCAAGTCTCTTTTAAATGCTATCATTATATTTTGGATAAAACATAAGTTAAGAAAATAAAATAAATATTTATACACCAAATCATTTATGTGATATATTATTTTATACTAACAAGAAAATCAAGTTAGCATGTGGTAGGCACTCCAATCTTGTCACCATCCCATTGTAGGTTCGAGCCCTGTTATCTTTTTGGATGTGACAGGTTCTTACCTTTCCTATGATATTTCATTTCAATTTATAATTACAGTAAAAATATCCAAAAATAAAGAATATTCTCAAAAAATTACCTTAATAGTATCAACATTAGAAAAATAATTTTATCATAAAGGTTATCAAATACCTTTTTGTTTACATCCCATAAAATGTTATTGAATTCTTCTTAAATAATCATTCACATTAATCCTAAGGGTTATATTAACCAATAGTCTGTATAAAAACACCAAATATAAGATTATTCTCTTTAAAATCCCATTACCTAAAACCTCAAAATACAGTTTCAATTCTTTTTATCTTATGAAAAACATTAAAATTATAAACCCATAATGGTATCCATAATTCATAATTTAACCTCATAAGAAAATATAATTTTATTTAATGTTGTATAAACAAGTAATTTGATATAGAACTTAATGAACTAATCTAGAACAATCAATAAAATAATTATTTATAAATTAACTTTATTATCATCATTTTGAGGAACATTATGTGTTTGTTATTTATAGAATAAGCTCATAACTCACACAAAGAATAAACATATTTTTAACGTTGGAATCTTTTTATCTGTATCCACCTTTTTTCATAATATAACATTTTTAAACAAATATTTTTTCTTTTATTGAAAAATATTCATGATATTTAACTTGATATCTTCCTTGTTCATATCCATACTTAAACCCTATGAAAAAAATTAAAATGTCAGATGAGCACATAAAGCTAAATAAGAGACATAAATAGAAGAAATATATTAGTCAAATGAAAAACATTGAAATCCATAAAATTTATATAATTAACATAATATTCTTTCATCATATCAAATACATCATTCCCACCTGAAAAACACACACCTCTTTCTCAAATAAAACATTGAACCCCTTAGAAAGCAATACAAACAATTTTATGTACCAATAAGGATTATATTCACAAAACATTTCAAAAAATAACTAGATAAGTGTTATATCCATTAGATAATACTCCCTGGTTAGATCCCTTATTATTTTATATAATGACAAAGAACATTACCCAATGAATTGGAATACAATCTTAGAACACCTATCATTTAAGCTATATGGGGCTCACCCACCGTACAAGTTGTATCATGCTCACCCATCGTAAATGATATATCTGGATCACACATTTTCACCTATAATCATAATGTAGAATATTGTGGATAATTAATTTTTTTTTATTATATTTTATGATAAAATAATTGAAAACTCTTTTTAACTCATATGAAACAAAATCTTTAGATAGTAAAATTCTCATTCCTTTTAAAACCACATTCAAAACTACAGACCTAGTAATAAGGGTTTTTTCTTATAATAATGAAATTATTCTTATAAATTATTCCAAAAATCAAGTAATGGTTTTAGTGGTGGGGAATTCCATTGACAATGTATATTTTAAGCTAGTGCACTAATTATTCTTTTTTATAATGAATGCTAAAACATTCCATAAAAATCCATTTTGAAACAATGGAAAGAAATTAAAAGGAAGAATAAATTGTTATTTTTTATTTATTTATATAATTTCATTAATATTGAATTTTTAAAAAAGATAACATGGTCAAAAAATATTTGGAATGGATTATTATCATAGGATTTTTAAATGAAATTCTTTTACCTCAAGTGTGACTTGTCACATATGATCATTATCATCTTGAATAAAAAACTTATATTAATTACATACTTACCTAAGAAAATTATTTAATTAAATACTTAATTTTATTATGTTTAATACCATGTTATATAAAATTACTTTATTAATTGAGTTCATGTCAGATGTTTTGATGACATTCGGCTCATATGTCAAAAATGACATCGGTAGGTTGACGATGAAAAATTGGTCATTATTAAAACATAACCCGAATAATAATAATTAAATAATTATAATATATATATATATATAAATTATACATTTAAATAAAACTATGAAATAGTTTTATGAAAAATGAACTATATTACAGTGAAGGAGATGGTAGGTCGTACTTACACATGAATAACATTTTCAATTTTGAACGATGTTAATGGAAATAAAGTAACTATCATTTTAACAGTATATATTATAATTATATCATTGTTACTATATTATTTCTATAAAAAACTTATATGTATCACCCTAGTGATTATTTTATAAAAAACGAATCACATCACTTCATGGAGGTGGTAGACCACACCAATGAAAAAAACAATATTATCACTTTTTTCTAAATTAAAAATTAAAAAAATGGATGATATATTAAATATCCAGAATTATAAATATGTCATTAATATCATATGTATGTCTAATTAGTATTATGAATATTTATTATAGGTGGTAATGGAAAATTAATTACATTGTTTTATGAGGCCATAGTCCACCAAACACACGATCTATGGTTTTCTTTCCCATTTGATTGAAGAAGGAGATAAATATAGTTTATTATTTTAAAATAACAACATCTAAATATATGGTAGATATTTAAATAATAATATGAAAATGGGTTAATATTATCTTAAGTGGGTGTAAGAAGAAACAAAAATAAAACATTAGCTTGTTGGATATACCACTTCTTCGGACATCCTATTTTTCATTACACTTTAGCCCTCAAAGGGTTGTATTATTCCTAAACTGATACCTCTACAATTAGGGGAGTATTTCTATTTTGGTATTTGGGTAGGTATTGGATGAAATAAAAAGATTTTTTAGTGTAAAAAATATTGTATAGGGGAACCCTGTAGTATGATAGGGGAGCGACATTATAGAAATTTCATAAATATTAAATTAATATAATTTATTTCACATGAGAAAAACTACCAAATTAAATTATTTAAATATTTATATAAATATTTTTCAAAAGCACCTCATCTAATAAAACTTTGTAAAGATTATGTGATTCTTGCACTCTTATATATTTTTAACACTTTATTACCCTTTTTAACAATTTCTACGATAACGATTTTTTATACTTTTTAGGAGTTATTATAGTTAATATAAAAGGATAATTGGACAATAAATTGAAAATGGAGGACAGTTAAAATTATATCCCAAAAAAATTTATAAATATTGGATGTTTATAAATTCTAATATCATTTAGTAAAATATTTTTTCTTATAAAATATAATTTATGTAACTTTATAAAATATATGAAATATTATAATATAATATGCGTCTAACTCATGTTAAATAGATAAAAAATTAAAAGGATTGAAATATAAGGAAATTATGGTTTTATAATAGTCATAAAATTTAATTTTCATAGGTTTTGATATCATTTTAGACCCTGTCATTTGGATTAACCACATTTATAACCATTTTCTACATTAACAACAATAATGACATTTTCAATATTAATGCCTTATAATTTTACTTATAAGTTGAAAATTGGCTCATATAAGGAACATGGATGAAATTTAGGACAATTTATCATCCTAATTTTTTTTGTTTTTAATTACATTTAAATAATTTTTAAATAATTTATATGTTATAAAATACTATTAATATCATTTCTGACACTATTTTAGTAATTTGACATGAAAATATCATGATAGAAAAAAATATGATTTAATCCTATAAAATAACCCAAATAATTTATATTTAACTAGTATATTTTGTAACTTAATATCTCTTTCAAAATATTTTACTTTTATTATTTTTAAATTATTTCATTTATTTTTATTAATTAATTCTTTGTTGACATTGCATAAGACTTTAACATACTTGTGTATTAACTAATATTTTTAGTTAAATTAAATTCATAAAAATATATATATATTTAAAATATATATTTTTAATCAAATATTAGTTGTTCATATACCTCTTAAAAAATATTTTAGATATTTAGAAGAAATAAAGTTATACTTTGGACCTTATCTTTTACATAAATATTGTAAATTTCAAAATAAAAGTAACAAGGAATCATGTTTTCATATTTTAATAAAATGATGGAAAAATCCAACTACACATATAAAATAGTGTAATTCATGTTTTATGGTCAATTTTATTTCCTTATCATATTATTAGTAACATTATTTTCTTTATTTACTATTACAATGGAGACAATTTATTAATATAGTGACTGTTAATATTAACTAAAAATAAAATAGAACCATTTAAAAATTATATACCTAATGAAACCAAATATTGAATCTAATTTTATGGATTAAATTTATAGAATTGGAAGAAATTAATTTAATTCTAATACATAAAATTTAATAAAAACATACATTTTAAAAAACCATTCCTAAGTTTAAAAATGTTTTTATAAGAAATTAAATAATAAAATTCATTTTTAAGAATATAATTGGATTAATATTAATCATACTAAACTCATTAAATAAGAAAACTAATCAAAAATTTAATTTTACATTTTAAATTCTTTAAAACAGAATATAGTTTATAAAAATCTATATTTTTTAATATTTAATAAACAATCATCCTTTTCAGAAAAATATCAATCTTTCACCAAAATATATGATTGATATTATATTTTACAATATTATACCATTTTTATCAAATAAAACTTCTAAATTTTTTTTTAAAAAATAATTATAATATTTTCTCATAATAATAAATAAATTAATTTTTTTGAAAAAAACACATTTTTCATGGATAAAATTAATTTTTTTTAAAAATGAATATTTATTTAATAAGAAGTAATATAAAAGTTTATATTTATTATAACTATTATATTATTTAATAAATCAGTTAAACTTTTTAATACCATTTCATTTAACAGATATTTTTCTATATCAACAATTTAAAAAATATTATTTCATGGTATGTTATGGCACGGTGTTGAGTCTTGTATAGACTATTGAACAATGTCTTAAATTTTAAATCTCATGGTACTAAAAATTCCCCCACTATTATCTTACATAATATTTTTATTTTATTTTCTATAATTATTTTCATTTCATGATTTTTATGGTATATAGTTCATAATAAGAAGCATCAATAGATAAAACCGGAATCATTTGATGGAATGATTCAAAATATGATATCCAATTCTTCCAATTGTACTACCCACTATTAAAACAAAACTAATAAAACAAATAAAATATTGAAATATATTCAAACATTAATTATTAAAAATAAATATGAATGGAAAAGAGTCTTGGGTTATCCATACAAGTGGAAATGTATTTTGGATACCTACTGCCAAGTAGTTGTAATAGGATATCCCCAATCCAAAGGGGTTGATGTTTACATGTTTAGAACCACCAAATTATCATTTATTTCCTTCTCTTATCATAGAACTAGATGTGGTGATTCTTATATAGATAATTCTTCTTTTCCCCTAATATGGAATTTTATCTGTTTTAGTATTTTGGATGTTGGAATAGGGTAAATGTTTACTCCCCTTCTTCCTCATCCTAAGGAGTACAACTCACTAGTGAAGAAGGTTTCTTCTTAAGACATGCATTATCTTGTGGATTGGGTTCAACTATTTACACTATATTTATATACAGCTTTGTACCATCGTCCCCATATAAATGAGTGTACAACTCAATTGGATCCAAAATTTTCTCGTTAATGTAATCCAATTCCCCTTTAGAATCAACATCTTCATCTTCTTGGAAGAAATCCAAAATGACTAAATATACTGGATAAAATAATTAGGTATGAGTTTTAGATTTTATTTAAAAAATGAATAAATACGGGAATATAATGTTTGGATATCTCCATTTAGTGTTTCAAATTTTATTTCTCATTGCTCTGTGAGTTCCTGATAAAGGTACTAGAAATTCATAAAAAGTGGGTTGACTTTTAGTATTTAACCATCCACTGGGATATATTTTTTTATTATTAGTGGGAAATTCAGTGGTTTAATTGTTTATTTTCTTATATTGTTAAACAGAATAAAATATTCATCCAATTTAGTCTTATCCTTAGCTGAGGCATCTAAGAGTACTTAATCTAAATATTATATGACTAAGTCAATGAATTATTTGAATTCCTCCTATCTATATGTAGATATTCAGACTCACATTGTTTTTATGAAATAATTGGAAATATATCATTTAGAATTGATGGTGGGTCGATTATAGATTAGATTTTATAATTTTTAATTTTTTACACTAAATTTTTACCAAAAAATTTAAAAAAATATTATTCCTCCATAGAAATGTTTCATTAATGTGATTAACCCATTCCATTAAAATGGGTCCAGTGAAACTTTATAACTTAAAAAACTAAAAATATAATAGGGTTTTGACTACTATTTATGGGTAGAGGAGGATCTATTTGTATCTACTTTACCTCTTGTTTTTTATTATTATTTACTATGAAATTTTAAAACTCCAATGATCAAGTGATATTTGTATTTGAAAAAAAATGTATTGTTAAAATATAAAAATCTCATTCACATATAATAATGATATTAATAAAAGTATTTCTCAAAGGATTCTTACATATATGTTTCTTAAATCTCAACATAACTCATCGATAGTTCCCCATTTTATATTCAATCATCTCTCACTGATATCCTGATAGTATGAATTCATAGTTCACAAAAATATTGTTGAGTGTACGTTTCACCAACCTCCTTCATAGGATATTAAAAATACACTCCTAAACAATTAAAAATTCCTAAAAAATCCACTGGTATTCTAATGAAATCATTCATCACTCAATCCACTTCTTAAATCGTATAACAATATACTAAGAGATATAATTGAAATTTATGATTCAATGGGAGAAGAAAATGGATATAATGATAGGGTGAGAAGCATTATCACAAACCACTCATTCCTAAAACTTCATGAATCATTAAGTATTGTAAATTGAAAATGAAACTAAAAGAAAATGGATTTATAAAACACATAATGTCATTCCTAAAAGAACTCCCAGTTTAGATCGTTGTGATCATATAGGTAGAGTTCATGATAAAAAACATAAAAATAATACGAATAATATGAAGAAAAATATTACTTATAAATATAATATAGAAGAAAAAAAATATAAAAAAAAATTATAAACATGACCAATCCCCATATTAGGAAATCGATGCGTATTTATTTCTATACTTATCCCCCTTTCTTACAATAAAAGTCATGGTTACCCTTGGATTCATTGACCATTATCTTAAATATCCATAACCCTTGATATGACCTCCTCATGGCATTCTAGTCGGGGAATAAGTAATTTGGATAGTTAATTGAAAAGGTTATCCTAGAATGTCCTCTCAATACTTGCATTTTTTCTATGTGTCTCCCATTATTCATTAGTGGATGGTGTTAGTTTAGGATTTTTCTCTCCTCTAGATCTAATATGGATTTTTTGAGAGGCTTTGGTGGTATAGTATTGTTGGCCACAGAAGGTATTGTGTTTTGGAGCTAGGGAATTCATTACAAATGTAATATATATTAAAATAATGTTTATAGAGTATTGTAGATTTTAAAAACATTTCATTAGGATGGTTGAGGTTATACAGGATTGTAAGATGGGAATTATATTACATTTGATGTTCTCTAGTTCCCAGGAATGAATTTTTTTTTAATTTTATTAGAATTCAAAACTTATGTTGGAACATATAATTTTATTGAGTACCCTATATTATGTCAGTGGGTTAGGATAAAGATATATTTGATAGTGATGGAGGATAAATTGGAGGGTGAGACTATTTGGATTTGGTAATATGAGTGATGTTGGATATGGGTATTTATTAATGCATGGGAAATATTGCAGATTATTGATATAGTCACTTTTGGAGTGTGACATAACCATATGCCTATGTATTATGAATCATTGTAACATTGACACCATGTTAATATCCAACATTGGATCCTTTGGGAACTTGACAAAGCCTATTTCACTCCGCAGTCTCGTCAAATCGTTTTTTATCCTTGATTCCCTTTTTTATTCCATTAATTATTTCACATATATAATCATCAAGTCCAACATGTTATGGAATGTACATGGAAGAAAATCATGGCTAACCTATATAATCTTGGAAATAACTTTTTAGGTCTATATTATCAATTAAGAACAAACTATTATAAACTACTAAAATGCAGTAATTCCTAGGTATTATCATATAAGTGGGGATATAAATAAGGAATTTTAGATAAAAAATTGAAATCTTGTGTTGAATAATAGTGTCATCGCCATTATAATGTAAACATTTCATCAATGACTATGTCGTTAATATTCAACCATATCTTAATAAATTGTATTTATATTCTCCGAAGTTTCTCTCATTAATACACTTAATAATATATAATTATATATTTTGTTATATATAGATTTTAAATATTTATTGACAACGAGAAGGATATATTCATTCTATATATTTATTCAAAAATTAATCTTTTTTGAATTAATCTTCATTAATATCTATTAATGACTAAGTAAATTGTTGAAAAAATATAGATATACGTGAATCAATTATCTTAAAATTCCCCTTCCACTATGTTAAAGATCTACTATTCTCAATTTCCATAAAAATTTAATCTAAATTTAAGGCTTCATTTTCTCGATGTTGAACCACCATGTTTCCCCCACAAATGGGACTTTGAAAACAACCAAATAAGTTATGTAAAAACTCTAATAAAATATTACACATTTATATTTTGGAAAATAAATAAAAATTTATAAAATATTATTATGTTTATAAATATATTGATTGTTATAGAAAAACATTATGTGGTTTCTTAATTAATGGCTATAATGTAAAATATCATGGATACTAAAACCAAAATCAACTTGAAAATCTATTACATTAATTCTTTAAAAATTGATATTTGATCCACAAAATGGTTTGGTTTTCACAAAAATATATCATTGACGAATCATTATTAATTCTACAACACTACACAAAAAAACACTTTGAAAATATCCCACTCTCATCAAATACAAAAGGGTTATTAGATCAATCTATTTTTAAATCATATATATTGAACCTGATAATAATCCATCCATAAAACATGATGACTCCATATTTTATTGAATACTAAAATATGGAGAACAATTTTTTTTAGAAATCTAATGGAATCCCTGATTTTCATAAAATTTTTATCTATGGAAATGATTACAAACATCATGGTGTTTTCCAAACTTATTACATAATTAGTGTATCCATGTTTTGGATTATAATCTGGGTTCCCTTTGCCATCATATTTTCCATCACTATCACTCAAGGACTAACAATGACCTGTAAAACTCCCAAAAACCATATAATTGTCTGATTATCTCTACAAAATAAACTATGATTTTTCACTAAACTACTCTATTCACTCTCATATATTATCTAATTCCTATATAATAAAAATTAAAAATATATGTCTATTTATATTATTGATATAATATATATTATGAATCATTAATCTTCTTTTTTATCATCCACGTTTCAATTATTTCATTCACCTTTCAATGTTAATTCATCATTATACACTAATATTTCATTTCCATCACCTTATTTATCACTATAGATACTTTAATAAAGGAAATTATTCATATGTTAATTCCATGTATCTTCATGTTATTTTATAAGAATATGAATTCAAAATTTCTTATTTACATTTAAAGAATATTATTTCTGGTTTTTTTTAACTTTTGGCTACTTGTATAATTTATATTTTATGTTATCAAATTTTTACTACATTTTTCTATGATATAGATATTTTAAATTGATATAAATCAAAAATATATCAATAAAAATTATTACATTAATTGAAAAATAAATGAAACACTCAACATTTTTTATAGTAAGGATTCATATGTAATCATGTTATAAATTATGAGGGATTTTTTTGATGTTCTGTGAGTGATGTTTAATTTTTATCCAATCATTACCAACTATGATTTAGGGTATCAAATCAAAAGAATTGGTGAAATGGGTTTCTTATATTATATATTTCATAATATGATTAAATTAATATGACAAACTGTGAGGTATTAGAATTTTATAATATAGTTATTCAATGTGAAGGTGGGAAAACAATCAAATTATTAGTTTATGAATATGATGTCATTCTATATGGATTAGGGTGGCCATGAATCCTTATGTATGGGTGAACATGACTCTATTCATGAGTAGTTATGACTTCTTTATAGGTTATCGAATATGTTGTTTATGTATATGGTAGATAATGTACTTTTCTATTGGATGATGTCAAAATATGTTATCGTATATGAATTCAAAATTTATATATCATGTGTCTAAATGAAATTGGATTTTTGGATTGTGATCGTTAATATTATTAAAAAAAGTTTGAATATGATATTGATCTTTAAGGGGAGAATTAAATACTTCATAAATATTACAAAAATATAATTCATAAAAAAATATTTCAGAAGGGTAAATAATAAGTCACATTGTACTAAATAAAACACAATCAATAAAATAGAGTGTTGTAACATATTAGGAATAAAATAAATTATTTTAATTAAACCATCACTCCCAACTATTTACAATATATAGAAATAGTATTTCATAGTGTAATATTACATGCAATTCAAAATGTAAATCAATTATGAAGTTAAATGTTATAGTTTAAATAATTTATAATGTGTAGAATATATAAACCATTCAATGGGGTTTTAGGTAAACAATCACAAAGACAGAAAAAAATAAATATAGATAGATATGGATATCTATTATTGGAATATCCTATATTGTAACTGAAAATGGTATGAATATCAAACCCTAAACTAAACATACTAGTTTATAAGATAAAAACTCCTTAATAAAATGATTATAATAATAAAATATTACCCCATGAGTATTTGATAAAATAATTATTAGGAACAATATCATATCCCTAAATATTCTATGATCAAGGTGTGGAAATAATAAGTCCTTAATGAAAGAATTATATGATCAGTAAAGGTTTAGAATAAAAATTACCAAAATGTCTTTATGCCTTTAAAATAATTTCACTAAAACATTGGCATGAAGTCCATGCTAAATAAATAAAAAATAAGAAAACACTATTGTAATCAACCATAAATACTGGGTCTGAAAAATAATTTTCTCATTAACACCTCATCCATGATTATTAGACACCCTTTCTAGACTTCGGTTGAAATAATACCTTTCATATTTTTAATGATTACATTAGTCATTATAATGTCCTCGATTGAATTTAATTTTATTTTCTACCATATATATATATATTATAATGATGATTTGATATTTTATCATATAACTATTATTTAGAAGATGAAAATTTAAATTAAAAATTCAGATTAATGCTTTCTATAAAAATTAAACATAAAAACGTCAAATAAGGTAGTGTAAAACATATAGCATATTAGAATATATAAAAACTATGATCTGGAAAAAATTATTTTGAAAAAGAATAAATAATATAACTCTTGGTAATTAAAAGTCAAGGAAATGGAATAGTTTAAAAAAACATTTAAGAGTATAAAGAAATTACTAATTTTTAATACATCTAAAAATATATCACATAGAATGTAGACTTAACAAAAACAATTACTACACTTTGTAATTTCTCCCTCTTACAGTAATGAAGGATCTGAGCCTGAAATATTTCCACCTATTTTATATTTTAAAAATGAAACACCAAACATTATTAATAATATAGAAAATTATAATTTATTAAATCCATTCCAAAATAATCCATTATAGAAAAAATTGAAATTAAATATAAAATTTAGGATATATGTATCTTATTGGAATCATTGAACCATTACCTAAGATCATTATTTGTACTTTAAAAAAATTATTCTTTCATTCCATGTATTTCTCACCCTTTCTAGGTTCCCACGCTTTTTTTTCATTGAATTGTTTCTTATTTCTAGAAGACTCCATCTATTTTGAAAAATCAGAATGAAGTAACCATGATCTCTAATGTATTATGCTAAATTATATTACAGGTAAGAATTATCATGGTAAGCATCATTGATATTCGAAAAGTCATATTTCAAATGAATATAATCTTATTTTGTTGGATTTTATATTAATGAAAAATCATATATTGGATAAATTTAGTATTCTATTAGAAAAAAATAATATTTTTTATTCTTCCAATGAAAAACTAAAATATAAATTCTTATTTGGAAAATATTTTTCAATCATGAGTAAAATACCTTCATGATTAGATCAATTGTAATGAAAAATAACATACAAATGTTCATCAAAATATTTTCCTATTTATTTTTGAAGTTTATTTCACATGATTATAATTATTATTATTATATTTTCTACATTTATAGTCACTATCAAAAACTCTATCAGATTAAAATCTTATTTATTTTCAAGAGAATAATTTCCCACATCAACTATCTAAAATTATATACTAACATATGTTTTATCTTTTCTAATTTTATAATTGTAAACATATATAATATTCTTGATTAATTATTCTAGAAAATCAATTGAAATATATTCCTCAATCATATTTTATGAATTATTTATAGTAAAATATTCAATTATAGTTTTAATATTATACTCATTGGTTAAATCGAAATCCTTATTTTTTCACATCTTAAGAACATGTGTATTATTATAATAGGGAGGATGCTAAATTATCACAAAATGGAGGTAGTATTAACATTACGGTTAATTCATATTTTTAAAACCCCTTAGTCTTGTTTCCATTTTTAGAAAAGTTCGTGATATCCAATAAGAATAATCATTCTAATTATCCTCATTTACATTACCTATCCCTTATCCTAAAATGAGAGAGAAGAAGTAATGATTTTTTAGATACATTATTCTATTTCTTTTCATCATCTCAAAATAATATAATTAGAAAAATAACCCTTTGTGTTGTGTACATTAAGGATCTATTTTCCAGTTTTTTACAATACCTTTTTATTTTCCTCATCAATTTTATTTTCATTAACTATAATTTTCTCTTTTCATACTTATTCCTTTTATATTATAAATTCACCTTTTGGATTAAGTACATTTTCATTCCTACATTCACACATCAACATAATTTTTCAAATATTTCATTCGTTGATTAGATTGTATTATATATTATAAGGTTATCACAAATAATTGTGTGTATCATATTGCATCCCTTTAATTGAGATATTATTAGTAATTTGGTAGTGCTGAATCATCTTAACTTCAACACTATTGGATGTATTATTTCTATAGTTCCCAATAATTTTAAATTGGTTGATATTAAGAATTCAAAAAATATTATCTAAAATATTGATGTTGTGGACTTTAATAATTTCTATATCTCACATTATGAGGACACAAAAAAAGTATCCATTGAAAGAAAACATTTAATTATTCCCTTGTGTTTCCCTTATTCTGATATTTTAATTTGGATAAGGAAATATTTACTGTATCATCATCATTTTTGAATTATAAGAGATCCTTTAGAATATTTTGAGACCCAAGTAGTGACTCCCTTTCAAATGAAAAGCCTATTTCTTCCTCAAATTATTTGTGGTTTGTGGTGAACTCACGATACTCTATAGAAAGCTCATCCATCATTAGTCCTCAAATAGATTCAGATAGTAATATAATATAATATTAATAAATTGCAGTAATATAACATGAATAAATATTTTTTACATAGATGATATATGGATTCCTACTTTTGATATAATGATTTACATTTTAGTATATATTTATTCTTGTCATGGTAATTCAGATAAATAAATATTGCAAACCAAATTTCCCTTAAGGAAATGTTTTTTCAATAAATTCATGGAAATTTGATGGAGTATGATATATTAAAAATCTACATTTCAATGGCTATTATGTATTCTCAAAGGAGGTTGAATCCATAAACATGCAATGAAAGGTTTCATGGAAACATTGTAAGAGCATCCCAAAAAAATCAATATAGAGGATTTTCTCTATTTTTTACACTTTATATAAGTACCCCAATTTGAAATTCCTCATCAAGATTATGCAGTAACACTAACTGGGTGGGATGAATCCATGTAGAAAAATGTTACGAAAATATTTTCACTTTTTTAAATACCCTAAATTGAATATTCATATTTGGGATAGAGATTTTCATGATCTCATTCTTGCTTCCCCAAAATACAATAGGCTTACGACTTGATATAGTCTCTTAAATTGTTTTATTCAAGGACTACACCATCCATCTCAATAAAAAAACATCACAACCACATCAAAACTTATACAAATTATCCAAAACCTAAAAATGATTCTAATAATGATATCTATGAAGTAACAAAAGGATTATAATTTTGAAAATATAATCCAACGGAATCCTAATATGGTTGAGAAAACAATGTATACCGATAGTTAAAAATAACAGAAGGACACTATGATGATCTTTTTTAGTATGTATGGGTATCACCCCAATCCTCTATGCTCCACCTGCTCAAATACCCGATGTGGGGCCATTTCCCTTAACTGGGTCACTGGTGAAAAAAATTTCACATGCCCCGATATTCCCATATAGTGTCACTATAAAACCCTATAATACACCACCATTAGGTATATAATATATTTCTATAAATAGAGAAATATTTATCCCAAAACAATAACAATATTTATAGAATAACCAATCGTGTGCCAAGTCATCATGTAATAACCGATATACCATGAACCCCATATCTTCATTCTTCATAACTGAGCTGGGTGAAATTTAAAAATTAGTCATTATATGACATATATCATGCTAAATAGTCCATATTTCAGCTCAAAAAAATAATCCAGTTTTCCAATATCCATGTTCCACCTTTAAGGAATAATTCTATGCCCACCCTTAAGGGGAAAGTCACACTCCACATTGAATGAGTATTCATCTAGCTAATCCATCCAGTCACCACCTCATGGTTATCCCTATTCAAATGATGGTATATACACCTTTCAATCCTAAATCATCATAACTCTACTAATTCACATTGATACCCACCATTAGTACAATCTTCTACATGTTCGGATTCATGGACCACATTCAACATCACATTGTCATTTCCACATTGGATAAGCATGCCATGTTTTGATGCTACCCAACATTCCACCCAAACCTTATGATACAAATCACCCCATTTATGGTCCATTATAAGGATCCAACTTTCTGATTTAATTTAAATTCATTATCTTGATATATAGAGAAGATTTCCCGCATGTTATGATCATATCCACATATAAGCCATATCATAGAAGGGAATAATTTGTCACATTAAATAAGGTCTCATGCGACACATAGGCATAAAAATACATATCACTTCATGAAAGGGTCTTGTGGGACACACACAACACTTGGTGAATATAATATAAACAATATCAGATAAATTTCTCTAAATATAATGAATTTCATCCAAGAGACTGTCGATTTACAAATCCAAGAATTTCCACACAGATCAAGCCTGCAAATTAAAAATCCCAATACCTATCCCCACTTTATCTCTATTGAATTCTATAATCTATATCAAATAAGAATAAATTTATAAGGCTCAAAATTCAATTATAAATTTCAAATGAAAACAACTGTAACCTATGGATCTAGATTTGATCAAGAGTGAATGATAATTACATAGTAGATCAGAGATTTGACACCTCAAAAATCTATGAATTCTCTATTACATCACATTATAATCCAGAGATAAATTCATCAGAAAATAGTTCTATAATTCATCACCTGAAAAAAAGAACAGTTTTAGGATATAATAGATTAATATTATCAAACAATATTTACTAGATAAATGAGTTGTTTAAATGAAGAATGGAAGAAATCAGAAGATAAAAATTAACATAAAGAGATAAAATCCAATAATTTTGGCAGGGATAAGTGAAATGGATATCAAAAAATTCTCTTTTATATCAAAATAATGGATCAAACCTAATTTTAAAAATTGTTTATATCCCATCATCCAGCCAGTGGTCCCACTGAATAGTGAATGAATGACCTTTTCCTAATGAGTAGGCATAGGAAAAAGTAGTTCTATTTCCACTCCAACATGATAATGGATAACTATTTACGGTATGGTGGACATTATAGAAGTGAAGAACCTCTGGTAATGAAACTAGTAAGACCGTGATGTTGTACAAGCTAATTAGTTTCCCTCTATAGGGTTTAATGGTACTGGTCCAGTCTTCTTCTTCAGAAAATTCCTATTCCAATTCCCTAAGACCTATATTAAATTTACAAAATGGAAAAATCCATTCAAAATAACCAAAAACTAGAATAAAATTTAACATTATATTTAATAATGTCACAAATATCCCCTCTAATTAATTCTCAGTACAAGGATGTGATTATACCGGTATTTCTTGAATAACTCAGAAAACTTAGCCTGAATATATATAATATACTCTCATGTCCCCTATTGGATAAACCAATCATTCAAAAACAGACAAACACCAGGTACTATAACTCCTAAAAATACATCCTTGTTTCATTTAACAATTTGAATCATATGTTTAATGAATGAAACATCAAGCTCTAACTCACATCCTCTATATCAAACATAGAGAAATGGTTAGAATTACAATATTAAATAAATGAAACATAATAAAATTTATGAATAAATCAATATAATTTATAATGGTCTTATCTTCAATCTATTATCACGATGTTCTTGATGATCACAACTTCTACTATAATATATTTTTCCAGCATTCCTTGTTTTTTGTAATCTTCAATGCCACAAATGAGGTAACATATACAAGGAAACCCAATAAACTATTGAAAAATCCATGGTTTTCCACCTATAATATGTATATGAAAACTTCCTTTTCTAAAAGGTTACTGGCCACTTAAAAATTAACATCACCTAATTAGAGGTCTCTTATACCAAACATATCTATATTTTAGTTTTCCAAACTACCTCTTATGAATGCACTGTAAAATGACATCCCTAAACATATAGAGCCTCAAATAGAGACATATCAATTGAATAATGTTTATATTTTTTTGGAAACCTCTTCTAAGTCTAGATGATCATACCACATTCCACCAAAATGTAGAATACAATACCTAAGAATAACCTCAAAAATTGGATCATCCTCTCTTACTTTCTTCCATCTGTGGAAGCTATGTCATACTTAGTGTCAACTAAATTCTCATTTCCTTTAAAATTATTTCAAAACATGTTACACAAAATGTGAATCTTACTAAATTAACATTCAATTAGATACTCTATTAGAATGCACTATCATTCAAATGTAGATCATTCCAAAATCATTCATAAAAAGAGGCCACCAAATTAGCAATAAATGGAAAAACTTTATTACATGATTAACTACAATGCATAATATCTCAATCATCAATAGTATAATTAAAAACAATAAAAATTATATCATCACCATAATGAACTTTTAAATGGGTATAGTAAGAGGCTCAAGAAATCCACTTGGTTCATTATGCTCAACCTTTATCCTCTAACAGGGTAGAAAATGAGAGATAGAACATGCAATGTCCTTCTTTATACAAGACTACTAGATATATTTTCTGATATCATGATATATCTTAGTTTATTCTTGGTGAAATTTAGATTTCATTGAATGAGATCCCCTCATAAACACTAATATCATTGGGGTTAGAACTACCACCTTTTTGTTTATGTAGATCACTTCATTCCTAAAGTAGAACTTGGTTGTTCCCCTACAACCATTCTTACATAACTAAATATTCATTACCATTCTATTGGATTTACCTCACTATATCCACTAAAATGATGTGATGACTAAGGGAGTGTAGAAAATAACCCCTTTATTTCTAAATTACCCCATAAACAAATAATAAAACAAACTCATCAACTTCCACTTTTCTTCCAATTATCAATCTCTATGCTCCTACATTATCTGTCTGAGAGAATCTACAAAAACATTCATAGTATCATGAGGATTAACCATATTTATATGAAATTTCTATATGTACTCGACCTAATTCCTATTTTAAATATTCATTTCTCCTAATAGAATATATATCATAATATCATGTGTCCTTTAAAATTACTACTATGTCACTAAAAGGATAGTTCCCCCAACATTTCAGGGCATAAACCAGTACAACAAACCCTTGATCAGGTATATGCTCATGCCACTTTGGGGGTCATTCTTTTAATTCCAACAGGTAACTTCCAAATCACTCTACATAAATATAACTCCCAAAAAAACTATATGAATTAATGTGAACTACTAACTAAACATAGGTTACAGTAGAGTTAATCTTTTATTATAAGTAAACCTTATATTTAGCTTTAGGAAGGAATCCTCTCATCGGTGAAACCACTCAAACATTAGCCCCTTCATGTTATGTTTAGTCCTATGATTTCATTGATGGGATATTTCTTGGATTAATGCACTATAAAACTTAGAGAATTTAATAAAAATGAAAATCTCAAACACATTCCTAGGTCATGGCCATTATGTTTCTACCTCCACCATTTATTGATCAATATAAGTAATATTATAACAATTTAGTACCCAAAAAATTGTATCTCATAGTAATATTATATTATTGGTATAGAATAGAATAATTACATAAGGATATAACAACTTAGTAGTCTTGCATGAAAATATACATATATATTTTTCACATTACACTTGAGATCATAATGTAAAATAAAAAAAATTCATGAGAAAATTACTATCTATTATAAACTATTTTTTAAAAGTAATCATATTTTTCAACTTGGTTCCCTAGGTAAAGAAAAAAAAGGGAGATCTCAAATTCGTAGTAAAGAGTATCATATATTCCCTTCTCTCATAACATTATCATGGAATAAGTAGTATGTAAAAAAGATATATGATCAGAGAAATTATGTAATGAAACAAAACATCGTTAATAAAATATCTATGAAAATAAATAATAACATAGATAATAAAATCTCATCTCATACTAATATAATTCATAATGTTTTAAAACATAAACATACCATCAAAGACATTATCCAAGACATCATACATAAATGGGTATAGCATATTCCAATATACTAGAGAGTTTATCTTATATGATTTACTTATTAATCGATTGGATATACATATAAAGCCTCACTTATCACTAATTAGGTTTAATTTATTCATCATATGAGTAATCTAGAAACTTAATAACATTCACTAAGTAAATTATTACTTAATCAATGAAAAATATGTCACGAGACATCCTTATGATGTAAAAAAAAAAGAAAAAAATATTTCCTCATTATATATAATTATGTGTAAATATAGGATAATACCACAAATATCAATATGAATACTATGGGGTATTCTTTATAAAATAGAAGGTACCCATTTAAATAAATAAATCGATGTTGGAGGAGAGGGTATTTATGATATATTTGGTAATCAATAGAAGATATTAACTGATATTACTAGTTTTCAAAGGTTGGATGATGATTAAATGGTATAAAATCCTTCATTATTGTTCATATTTATAATTTTTATTATACAAAGAATATCACCTTGGATATTATTTTTGGGGGTGCAGTCTTAGGCCCATTGATCACAAACTGAGTGAATATCCAGTTGATACTGAATTAGAATTTATACGGTGATTACCCTTGGGTAAATTTTTTTAACAATTGGATCCAATTGAAAATATGTAGATGGGGATTTAATTTATAAAAAACACCGCACACTTTAAATTTCAAATTTAATGATAATTTTCCATTAAGAAGGCTTATGAAAACCTCAATAAAAATAAAATAGAGGATATAATTCCATATAAAACATTAAATTACTTGAATATTTATATAATATTTATATAAAATATACAATTTGAAATAATTGTACTATAAAATAAAAAACATGCAATACAACATAATCATGTCTCAAGGAAATAAAGTTTTAGACAAAACATCTTTAACATTATTCCCACTTATCTAAATGTGACCTTACCTCCTGTATAAATATATAACTACCTTATTAAAAAATTTGGATCCTTATTCATAATTATAACCTTAATTAAAGTCATTTATAATTATGAAATATATTCATATTAGTTAGTAATTGTTTATTTTCATTATCGGGTGTGAATAATATTGATCATTTTGAACTAGGTTCTTTTTATTGGTTTTATTACTCATAATTCTCTAAAAATATCATCAGTAAACGATCATAATAAGTAATATTATTTTTTCATTATAAATATTTATAATTTTATAATTTCAACTTATGAGGGTTTTGTTATGATCATTAATGATCATATCGATGATGAGATTCTTTCATAGATTTTCGACAAACGGACCTCAGTATGTTTACTAACAAATTTAATATTATTTTTACTATTATATCAATAAAATAAAATAATAATTTAATTACTAATATCATATATTAAAAAATATATTCTTCAATTCTAAAAAATATATATAGCGTTATTCTCAAGTAGGTGATTAGGCAGGCCCAAATATAACAGACTGTATTTAAAAGATGATAAAGATATGATTTAATAGTAATATAATGATAATAGAATAATATTTACCTTATTTAGTGTTTATTTTTATATTATATAGAAAATTTATTGAATTATAGGAATCATATAACATATATTTTGATAATACATTGTATGAAGAAGTCATTTTTTCATCTTAGAACACTCTTTTAGATTTTTGAATGTGCAACTATTTTTTATTTATCTTATTGTTAATAGGTTTCAAAATTTTTATTTGTGTAACTTTAATATTTAAATAATCATCTTATTTTCATTTTAAATCCATTCCTATGACAATTAATTAATAGAAGTCATGAAAAAATGGAAAACCATTAGTTCATGCATGATGTAGACTGCATGTACATGTGGTTGATGAATTTATTTTCCATAGAGTAGGATGAATATATAATTTTATTTATAATTTAATAATATAATATATTTTATAGATAACATATATATTTATTAAATGAAACATTAGTATATTTCATGTAAGGTAGTTAATAAAAATGAAACATGATTCTTTGAAGAGGCAGTAGTTGGTAAACACTGACGAATACCGTTTTTTATCTTCTAAAAGGAAAAATGGGAAAGGTAGTTAATAGTTTTCTGCATAACATAATGAAATATAGTTAAAAAAATACCTTGTTCACTATATTTTAATTAGAAAATTATATTTTTAAATGAAATATAGAAATGAATATAAATTATGTATAATTAATATGCATATTCATGGCATTGGATTTCTCTTAGAGGACTCTTTTGAAAGGGATGTGTATGATAATATTCTACCAATATAATATCATGATTGGTAAATATATAATAATAAAAGACAAAATAAGGGTATAAATTCAATATTTAACCTATGTTTTTGTGTTTTATTAATTGTGTGGCGAATGCTCCTTTTTATAAGTTATGAGAATGCCATTTTTTAAATATTTCAAATTATGATAAAAAGGGTACATGTTTTTCATGTCACATGTATCAGAAAATGGAAAATAATTTAGTGGGGAATAAGATAAGCTCATAAATATCCAAAAAATGAAATTATAAATTATTTTGACATCTTTTAATCTAATTACATGTAGATTTCGTTATTTTACCTTTTTCGGTCTTTCTGTGGTATCTATTTTTTACCTATGATAATCATTATTTATGAATAAATATAAAATTCATTTTTCTATATAATTTGATCCAAATTAAGAAAAATATTAAACAAATGTTTTTGAGATAAAATTATTAAGTGTGATTAAAATAATTTTTAACTTTAGTGTTCATTATGCTGAAATACAACTTTAAATAATTTTTTTAATCTAGATAATAATGTGTATAGTAAAATTATGGATTTTATTTATTTTCAAGTTAAAATTTTTTAATTAAAAATATAATATGGTTTTAAAATAGATCAATTTTTTTCTAGAATTATATTGATTTATAGGAAAATATCAAAAATTTATTTATTTGAAAACATTAAATAATTTTTAAAAATGTTAAATATATATTTTATAAATTTCTAATTTTATTTTAAAATGTATACTTTTACACCAAAAAAATTATAATTAAAACATTTTTAAGAAAACATAAAGGTATTTATCATATAATAGTAATTTCATAAATGTTACATTTTTTATCAATAATATATTTTCCACTATTCAGTAAAAAATTATTTGATACAAATACTAAAATTTCATCATATGTTGATATTTATATTTCAAAACTAAAAATTAGTTCAATTTGGATAAATTCTATTTAAATTTTATATTTAAAATAAATTATTTAAACAAGGCTATTTACAGTACGCATTATGTAATTTTCGGGGGATGTAATGTCTATCTATTAAAACAGGGTAGCAGGTATTACTATTCTCAAAGAGAAAATAATTTCATCATTAAAATTGTATAAATTCATGATGTTAAAAAATATGTGTATTCCATCATCATACCTTCTATACTCTCCATTGAAGCCTCCTATAGATTTTCATTTATCTAAAAGACATTCAATATATAGTTTTTCAGATTCGACATAATTTCCCTCCCATATCAATATTCTAGAAATCCTCTTCATTATAAAAAAAATGTTAGAGACCAAATACATTCCCTCCAATGTGATTAAATTCGTTGATTTTAGCATGTTTTTTCTAGATAATTAATCGTGGATGGTTTCATTTAATTTATGAATATTGTGTGGAATAACTATTTGATAAGAAATAAATCTAATTCCCTCATGAATTTAAAAAGGCTCAATTTTCTTATGGAATAACTTATCCTTCGCACAAAAGATTATAATTTCATTCCATGGTGTCACATTTTAAAATAAGTGATCACCACTTAAAATTATCTGAATTTAAATTTTTTCTACTTTGATGTACTTTTATATTTTCTTTAAGAGTCTATACATTCGTAATTCTCTATTCAACAAGTTTTGGTCCAACTAACATTTGTTATATAACTTATTCTTATAAACTTACAAAATGAAATACCATCTGATATAATTCATCATATGGTTTCATCTAGATGCTCGAATTGAAACTATTATTTAATTAAAATTCTAATAAAGTTAGATACTGGTCCCATGGTCATTATATGTCAATATAATATGATCTCATAATGTATTATATATTTCATTCAGAAAGCCCATCTATTTGGTGATGATTTATGGTTCTCAAATGATCTTCAGTGAAAAGAGCCTTTTGATGACTCATCCAAAATTTTGATGTCAATATAGATTCATGATCAATTAAATTTGACAGAGTTCCCCAATGAATTATTATAATTTAATTGATACAAATATGGTCTATGAGATCATCAAGTATATCTTCCCTTACTTCTAATATATATGAATACATGGTGTAGTGACTAATGATGGCCCATAGAGAATAATTCTACTTTGTATTTTTTTGAAATCAAAAAAAAATGTCCAATATAATTTTTTCAACTTTTATATAGGTATGGGAAGTGGTTTTGTAACACCCCAAGATTTCATAGTGTGTTATTTCTTCAAAATAATTCAATAACTTGCACTACACGCAACACCGAGTTCAATCACACAATGACTTACAAAAAAAAGCCATTCAAAAGAGGTTATGAATAGTATTAACTAAATTTTAAACTTTATATAATCCTTATAATTTTAGAATCCATATTATGAGTTTCTTAGACATAATGTAAGAACAGGTTCATTTTCAGTATTGCACTTTTATCAACTTTTAATAGTGAAACATTTTTAAATACAATGTTTTAAACTTTTTGACTAAAGGGGGACATCAAAAAATTTAAAATGAAACATCCCAAGCTTCCACGGTACGCTTTCCTTTGAATAATACAGTAGCGTGTGTTGTACGCAACTTCGAGTTCTAACACACCACAACCAATCAAACAAGCCGTTATGAATAGTAATACCTACCTTTTAAAATTTTAGAAATTTTATCTCTCAAAATGGACTTCATTTTTGGATTCGGAGTATCGAATTTAGCCTAAGGTGAAATTTTGGTACTTTTCGGATAACTTTCATATTTTGATGAATAGTGAAAATTACAAAATTTTAATTAAAAACAACTTTTTTAATCAAAATAATTAATAGTGATAAATTATGAATTTTAGTTGTTTTAAAGTATATTTAGAATATATTTTTACCATTTAATATAATTTTGGTCACTGGGCATAATTTTACAATTAAACCGAACACAAACAAGAGTCAATCTTTTGATAATTATTATCTCTTAAAAACACGCTTTTTGTTTTGACAGCGGGAATTAATTTTTAAATTATTTTCTGCCACTTCTGTGTTTTGAATTTAGAAAAATGTATTCCTTATTTGGAATCAGGATGTTCAAATTGTGTAAATAGGTAACTTTTATTTTTAAACATTTTGAATAATTACTGCGGTAAATATTTTATTTACCATGGTTAAGGTTAATCCGGTAAATAAGGGTTAACAAATAATATTATAATAATAATAAATTACCCTAAATCGTATCCTAGCCTTATTGGTTGGTACATGTTCGACCATAGGCATCTTTGGGTCGATTTTGGGACCCCATGGTGCCACTTGTAGGTGATAGGGACACTTTATTTTAATTAAGTTAAAATGAATACAAAAATGACACAAGCATATATCTTTTAGAAAAACAATTTTTACATAAGGTTATATATGTTGGATTTTAGATTATAAATATTACATATAAAGATAAAATTATTTCCTACATAATTATATTTTATTTATAATTTTTAGACATTAAATAATGTAATTTATTTGTGACACAATGATGATGAATTAATTACTATAATAGTGAAAAATTAAAAAAATTGATATTATAAATACCCAAATAAATATAATATGAAACTTTTAATGAATTAAACTAATTTTCTAGGATAATATGATATATTAGGATTGATTTAATGGACTTTTTTCGAAGTAATCAATCTGTTATGAGTTTCACAAAAATCAACTATTCAATAGTGTCAAAATTGACATAAAAGAGTTCTTAAAACAAATATTCTATTATTAATTGATATTAAATTCCTAAAAATCTAAGGATCGGCCAAGAGACTTATATCATGATATTTTCATCATTAATGTACCACTTGGGGGTCGCTTGGATGTATATAGTAAGTTTATTAACCATATTATATAAAAATAAAAAGAGACATTGTAAAAGTGAAACTAATTAACTTAGAGTTAATACCTAATGATAAGGTTAATATAATACCCAAACCTGTCTAAATTCTATTTGTTGAGTTGTTTTCGACCCTTACCCACCTTAACATTTAAATAATCAACTTTTTAGCCATTAGAAACCGAATATGAATTTATTATAAACTAATATTTCTAGCTTTTCCAAAGGTGCCCCTCACCCCTCTTATAAAAAGGCACTCCTCCTTCTAATTTCTTCATAGCTTCAAAACCTTTTGGTTCGGCAAAACTCTGCCCAAATACTCTCACAAAGTCCCTCACGACAACCTAGAGGCCTTAGTTTGATCATAAATCCAACCGAAGGAGCCCTTTTGATCAAATCAAAAGGAAGAACCAGAAGAAGAGGTAATGATTTCACCACCCTTTTCCAAGTTCCTTTCTTCTTCCACTACTTCTTCCTTTGTTATTACCTTTATAAAATAATAACTCCAGTATCATATATATACTTTGATTTTATTATAAATATGGTACAACCATATTCAGTATTCTATCCACCCTTTGAATAACATGTCACCATACGTGTGTACTTACGACTTACCGTCTCCACGTCGTAGTGTAATTGTTATTCAATATATTATTATTTGGATGGGTATAATGATGATATGTAATTCATGTAAATAATAGATATATAATGTTAATGATTCTGTATATATGATATAACAACCATTTAAATATTATTTCAAAAGAATGATATCGTCGCGCGTGCATACGTACAGACTACCGTCTCCACGAACGCAATGAGATTCATTCTCCATCGTATCCATTAAAGTATAATTATCATTTGATGATTTAAAAATGATGTTTAAGGACTTGATATCATTCTGGATATGAATAATATACAACCTATCCATTACAAACATGGCTTACGTAACAAAACATATAAAAGAAGACAAGTAAGTTAACACCCGCAACAACGATAATACTAAGATATTATTATCAAATCAATATTAAAAGATCATATATGATATCATATTAATGTATATGATTCTTGTATAATTTAATAACAATTATTTAACCATTATAAAGGAGGTTAACCTACCCCAACCAAGGAAAAGTACAAGGTAAGGGGTTTTAATCTCACTCCTTCTTCCCGTGAGATTCATCCCACATTGCCACCATCACCTTTTGTGTGGTGTATGTACTGCCCATAATTATATTATTTGTGTAATACACTCTAATTTATGTGTATATACATATTCATTGTATGATACCTATTTCATGGGTTGTATGTTTCATAAGTTACCAAATTGGTAAGGGTTATTTCACAATCTCTTCATTATCCGAGGTTGTTTATACGTAATAATATACTGGGATCTCTTTATCATCCACATCCATGTTTCTTAAAAATGAATTTCAAAACATTTTTACTATTTACTAGAATATGGGTTAAAGTAATTTATACCATTTTTTGACTTTTTATAAGAGGTTTATAAAGGAATCTTTCCGTCATTTTCCAAACAAGGTGCTTTTTACCTTTTCGACAAAATTAAGGTAAGAATGTTTTTTTTAAATTATACGGCGGGTGTGGCTATTTTCCGCCGTTATAAAATCGTCGAAGCTTCACTTACAAGATAATAAGAATATTTTTTAAAAAAAATTATTTCATAAATATAAGACTCTTAAATGATTTCAAAATAGAAAGAGATATTTTTCTAAAATAGTCTTTATTTCATCAATGTCAACATCCTTTGATAGATTTTAAGCTTATTTGAAGTTGATTTATTATGATACCAAACATCCATATTTTATTGAAGGTTTTGTGATATTTTTGACTGTGGATAAGTTATTCTTATGTCAATCATGGTTTTTGTTTAGAGTATTGACATTTCATATGTTATTTGTAATCTGAATGATTATGTTATATTTCAACCTTTCATTCAGATGAATGTGTTAGACAAGTATGTTACGGGTTGGGGACCGGTAAAAGTAAGCCCTACGGTTTGGTCTTCGGTTATTAGAGGAACTCCAGTTTGGTCTCTGGTTATTAGAGGAACTCCAGGTTGGTGTCCGGTTATTAAAGGAACTCCGGGTTGGTGTCCGGTTATTAGAGGCACTCCGGGTTGGGTTCCGGTTACAGTTAGCCCCGAGGTCTTGGGACGAGGCCTTGACAAAGAAATTAAAGTTCAGCATTATGCATTCTGACATTATTAAAGTGGTTATTGATATTTCATGTGATTATTCGATTAGTAAAATATCCATGTGAATAAGTAAATGAAATTATTTCATTTTACTTTTGCCATACTATGTTGAAGTTCAAGTTTGAAAGGCTTTTGTTTTAGTAATGCATTGCCTTAAATGTTTATGCTTATTTTTGAATGTTCCGCTATATTTTTATCCTTACTGGGCATTTGAGCTCACCCCTTTTCTATGTTTTATTTTTCCCAGGATGTGAAGAAGTAAGTTATGAATGACCTGCATGGATATTATGAGGGGATAATAGTGTGGACTATGGAGACATTATGCTGTCGTAGTAGTTTTTCACTTTATGATGTAATGTAAAACTTATGAATATATCTAGTGTTTCCAAGGCTACTAAACCAATCAGTCTTTCGAGATTTTATCTTTCTTGTGATCATGCCAATGTTATGTAATAATGCACCGACTCTGGGTAACTAGGGTCGGGGCGTTACAGTTGGTATCAGAGGAAGTTTAGTACAAACCTTGGAAGATATATTTAGATAAACTATGATTAGAGCACATAGATTTAAGATGAATTTTGAGGATTAGTATAGAAGAACATCCTAGAATTTGGGTATTGTAGAGATTTTTTGAGTTTTCCGAGCAATACATCCCTGTCTGGATACGAGCAGGTAGAGGCGGCTCTGGCACAGATGTACCTAGGGGTAAAACCCGAAAACACCACTTTGAGCTAGACTCGAACGGGAACTGGTGCACGACAACGGGCCTTGCTGCACTCTTGGTTATGACACTCCCGGGGGATATGCTTAGGATAAGTCTCATTTCCTTTACAAATCATTATGAAGGGTTTATGAGTATATACTTTCTCAAAGAATACATTTTTATGATTATATATTATATCCATAAACTATTTAATTTATGTTATGTGTTTTAAAAGTTTGGGATTAGGTATTGTTATTCATAAACTAATCTAATGTATGCCATTGTTTAGAAATGGTGCCCAGTATAAGGAATGAGAACTCTAGCAATGCACATGATACAAAGAGAAAGAAGGATCATATATTTTATGGTCTTAAGCCAGAATTTACTAGAGAAATAGTCTCTCATGTATTATCATCATATGAAGAAATAATATCATGTATTGATAAGATAAGTAATGAGTTTACTGAGTCCTATGGCTTTGAAGGGAAGAAAGAGAAGAAAAGGATGGAAGAGAGAAGGATGGATAAAGGTAAGAGGGAAAAGAAGAATTTTTCCCATATTTGATAAATGTGGAAAGAAACACCCTGGAACTTGCCTGAAAGGAATGGGAGTTTGTTATAAGTGTAGAGGAAAAGGGAACAAAGTACGTTACTGCAACAGTAAGAAATTGGTTTCAAATGTACAATGCTTCATTTGAAAGGAGTTTGGACACTACGCGAACCTATGTCCTAGTCATCAGACTCTGCCGCAAATGATGCTATTGGATAATAATCAAGTTATGATACTACCACAGATGAAGAAGAATGATTAGAGTTCTTATGTTGATTATGTTAATTTAGTGTTGTATCAAAAATGTACTTGTTATAATAATTATGGAGTATATAAGGATTGTACTGCAGTACTATTTCATTAAGGACTTGAGATTGTGTGGAACAAAGAAAATTGACTCAATAGCAGAATAAATTTTTGGAAAATATATGGTTGAGAGAATGATAAACCATAATATAGTTCTGATACCGAGGTAGTGATTTTGGAATAATACATGATTATTTTGGATAAATTATATTGGATATTCTTGACTACCTTGGAACTGATTAATGATTTGTATATTCCATCATTATTGGGGTTTAAAACATTTTTGGATTGATGAAGTATATCCAGCATTCTATATGGAATAAGGGAGCATGAATGTAATCAATAAGGAATGTGGTAATTCAGGATGTTTCAGTGTATTAAAAGAATACATGATGAATTTATTTATATTCTATTACGGGGTAAAAAGGATCTACATTATTTTTAACTTCCTTATAAATGTTGGACTGTGAGTTTGGACAGAAGTATTTTTGATTGTTCTAGTTTCGATTATTTTGGATTGCCATAAAAGGACAACCTGGAGGTCGGGCGGCAACCCGTCACGTCCGGCAAGGCTGCGAGACTTGAACCCACAACCGAAGGGCGACAAGGGTGCATCACCTACCACTGGCCCACGAGATGTCCTGGATTAAATAATGTAGTATTTTTTAAAAGATCTGGTAGATGAATTATAAATTCATTTATTTTGGAACCCTGTACGAATAGTATAAATAGAAATTTTTTTACGTTCTATTATCTTTTAGAGTGAAAGATGATTTTGTGGTAGAAATTTATTAATGGACAAAACTCTAATTATAAAGTAAGTATATCTCCTTATGATCTTAGCCAATCTCATAAATAAATATCTCAACATTAATAAAAGGAACTTAGAACAAAAATGTTGTCCTAGATGGTACCATAAATCATCACTAATTTATGGCTTTGGGATTGTTGGCCTTTTCATAGCCATGTTCTCTACCACTCTCCATCAGATAATTGATGGTTAGATTTTTCTTCCATATCCATATTTTCTTACATGGAACCCTAGTATGTGTTATTTTGGGTAATCTTCATACTTACCACTCTTTTTTTAAATAGAGGCCTCATTAATTCATTTTTCGATGTGGGATTTCAACTAAGATATTTTGAAACGTCAAAAATGTGTTATCCTAATACCCTATGATTTGTTGAACCGATGGTATTTCAAATCATCATAGATTGAGTTTAAGGACCTCAATTTTATACTTGTTTATGATTGATGACCTCAATCACTACCTATAAATATTTACGTTTTTCCTCCAATCATATGTCTCTAATTGCCACCGATGTTCTCCTAATCGAGATCATAATTTGGTGGTGACCCTTTCATTTCTTTTTTCCTCATATTAAGACTAAATTTTAGTAACCCAATTTTCGATGTGGGTTTTCCCACAAATATATTTTCTATTTTCAACCTTTTATTTTCGAAGAACAATTTCAAATTGCGAGGACGCAATTTATTGAAGGAGGGGAGAATGTAACACCCCAAGATTTCATAGTGTGTTATTTCTTCAAAATAATTCAATAACTTGCACAACACGCAACACCGAGTTCAATAACACCATGACTTACCAAAAAAAATACATTCAAAAGAGGTTTTGAATAGTATTAACTAAATTTTAAACTTTATATAATCCTTATAATTTTATAATCCATATTATGAGTATCTTAGACATAATGCAAGAACAGATTCATTTTCAGTATTGCACTTTTATCACCTTTTAATAGTGAAACCTTTTTAAATACAATATTTTAAACTTTTTGACTAAATGGGGACATTAAAAAATTTAAAATGAAACATCCCAAGCTTCCACGGTACGCTTTCCTTTGAATAATACAGTAGCGTGTGTTGTATGCAACTTCGAGTTCTAACACACCACAACCAATCAAACTATCCGTTATGAATAGTAATACCTACCTTTTAAAATTTAAGAAATTTTATCTCTCAATATGGACTTCATTTTTGGATTCTGAGTATCTAATTTAGCCTAAGGTGAAATTTTGGTACTTTTCGGATAACTTTCATATTTTGATGAATAGTGAAAATTACTAATTTGTAATTAACAACAACTTTTTTAATCAAAATAATTAATAGTGATAAATTATGAATTTGAGTGGTTTTAAATTATATTTAGAATATATTTTTACCATTTAATATAATGTTGGTCATTGGACATAATTTTACAATTAAACCGAACATAAACAAGAGTCAATCTTTTGATAGTTATTATCTCTTAAAAACACGCTTTTTATTTTGACAGTGGGAATTAATTTTTAAATTAATTTCTGCCACTTATGTGTTTTGAATTTAGAAAAATGGATTACATATTTGGAACCATGATGTTCAAATTGTGTAAATAGGTAACTTTTATTTTTAGACATTTTGAATAATTACTGCGGTAAATATTTTATTTACCATGGTTAAAGGTAAATCCGGTAAATAAGGGTTAACAAATAATATTATAATAATACTAAATTACCCTAAAACGTGTCCTAGCCTTATTGGTTGATACATGTTCGACCATAGGCATCTTTGGGTCGATTTTGGGACCCCATGGTGCCACTTGTAGGTGATAGGGACACTTTATTTTAATTAAGTTAAAATGAATACAAAAATGACACAAGCATATATATTTTAGAAAAACAACTTTTACATAGGGTTATATATGTCGGATTTTAGATTATAAATATTAATTATAAAGATAAAATAATTAACTACATAATGATATTTTATTTATAATTTTTAGACATTAAATAATTCAATTTATTTATGACACAATGATGATGAATTAATTACTATAATAGTGAAAAATTAAAATAATTGATATTATAAATACCCAAATAAATATAATATGAAACATTAAATGAATTAAACTAATTTTCTAGGATAATATGATATATAAGGATTTATTTAATTGACTTTTTTTGAAGTAATCAATCTTTTATGAGTTTCACAAAAATCAACTATTGAATAGTGTCAAAATTGACATAAAAGAGTTCTTAAAAACAATATTATATTATTAATTGAAATTAAATTCCTAAAAATCTAAGGTTCGGCCAAGGGAATTATATCATGATAGGTTCATCATTAATGGACCACTTCAGGGGCGCTTGGATGTATATAGTATGTTTTTTAACCATATTATATAAAAATAAAAATAGACATTGTAAAAGTGAAACTAATTAACTTAGAGTTAATACTTAATGATAAGGTTAATATAAGTACCCAAACCTGTCTAAATTCTATTGGTTGAGTTTTTTTCGACCCATACCCACCTTAAAATTTAAATAATCAACTTTGGAGCCATTAGAAACCGAATATGAATTTATTATAAACTAATATTTCTAGGTTTTCCAAAGGTGCCCCTCACCCCTCTTATAAAAGGGCACTCCTCCTTCTCATTTCTTCACACCTTAAAAACCTTTTGATTCGGAAAAACTCTGCCCAAATACTCTCCCAAAATCCCTCACTACAACCTAGAGTCCTTAGTTTGATCATAAAGTCAACCTAAAGAGCACTTTTGATCAAATCAAAAGGAAGAACCCGAAGAAGAGTTAATGATTTCACCACCCTTTTCCAAGTTCCTTTCTTATTCCACTTCTTCTTCCTTTGTTATTACCATTCTAAAATAATAACTCCAGTATCATATATATACTGTGATGTTATTATAAATATGGTACAACCATATTCAGTATTCTATCCACCCTTTGAATAACATGTCACCATACGTGCGTACGTACGGCTTACCGTCTCCACATCGTGGTGTAATTGTTATTCCATATATTATTATTTGGAAGGGTATAATAATGATATGTAACTCATGTAAATAATAAATATAACATGTTAATGATTCTTTATATATGATATAACAACCATTTATATATTATTTCAAAAGAATGATATTGTCGCTCGTGCGTACGTACGGACTAACGTCTCCACGAACGCGATGAGATTCATTCTCCATCGTATCCATTAAAGTATAATTATCATTTGACGATTTAAAAATTATGTTTAAGGACTTGATATCATTCTGGATATGAATAATATACAACCTATCCATTACAAACATGTCTTACGTAACAAAACATATAAAATAAAACAAGTAAGTTAACACCCGAAACAACGATAATACTAAGATATTATTATCAAATCAATATTAAAAGATCATATATGATATAATATTAATGTATATGATTCTTTTATAATTTAATAACAATTATTTCACCATTATACAGGAGGTTAACCTACCCCAACCAAGGAAAAGTACAAGGTAAGGGGTTTTCATCTCACTCCTTATTCCAATGAGATTCATGCCATATTGCCACCATCACCTTTTGTGTGGTGTATGTACTGCCCATAATTATATTATTTGTGTAATACACTATAATTTATGTGTATATACATATTCATTGTATGATACCTCTTTCATGGGTTTTATGTTTCATAAGTTACCAAATTGGTAAGGGTTATTTCGCAATCTCTTCATTATCCGAGGTTGTTTATACGTAATAATCTACTGGGATATCTTTATCATCCACATCCATGTTTCTTAAAAATGAATTTCAAAACATTTTTACAATTTACAATAATATGGGTTAAAGTAATTTATACCCTTGTTTGACTTTCTATAAGAGGTTTATAAAGGAATCTTTCCGTCGTTTTCTAAAAAAGGTGCTTTTTAACCTTTTCGACAAAATTAAGGTAAGAATGTTTTTTTAACATATACGGCGGGTGTGGCTATTTTCCACCGTTATAAAATCGTCAAAGCTTCCCTTACAAGATAATAAGAATATTTTTAAAAAAATGTTTTATTTCATAAATATAAGACCCTTAAATGATTTCAAAATAGAAAGAGATATTTTTATAAAATTGTCTTTATTTCATCTATGTCAACATCCTTTGATGGATTTTAAGCTTATTTGAAGTTGATTTATTATGATACAAAACATCCATATTTTATTGAAGGTTTTGTGATATTTTTGATTGTGGATAAGTTATTCTTATGTCACTCATGGTTTTTGTTTAGAGTATTGACATTTCATAAGTTATTTGTAATCCAAATGTTTATGTTATATTTCAACCTTTCATTCAGATGAATGTGTTAGACACGTATGTTCCGGGTTGGGGACCGGTAAAAGTAAGCCCTTCGGTGTGGTCTCTAGTTATTAGAGGAACTCTGGGTTGGTCTCCTGTTATTAGAGGAACTCCGGGTTGGTTTCTGGTTATTAGAGGCACTCCGGGTTGGTGTCCGGTTATTAGAGGCACTCCAGGTTGGGTTCCGGTTACAGTTATCCCCTAGGTCTTGGGAGAAGGCCTTGACAAAGAAATTAAAGTTCAGCATTATGCATTCCGACATTATGAAAGTAGTTATTGATATTGCATGTGATTATTCAATTAGTAAAATATCCATGTGAATAAGAAAATGGCATTATTTCATTTGAATTTTACCATACTATGTTGAAGTTCATGTTTAAAAGGCTTTTGTTTTAGTAATGCATTGCCTTAAATGATTATGCTTATTTTTGAATGTTCCGCTATATTGTTATCCTTACGGGGCATTTTAGCTCACCCCTTTTCTATGTTTTATTTTTCCCAGGATGTGAAGAAGTAAGTTATGACTGACCTGTAGGGATATTATGAGGGGATAATAGTGTGGATTATGGAGACATTATGTTGTCGTATTATTTTTTCACTTTATGATATAATGTAAAACGTATGAATATATCTAGTGTTTCCAAGGCTACTAAACCAATCGGTCTTTCGAGATTTGATCTTTCTTGTGATCATGCCAATGTTATGTAATAATGCACCGACTCTGGGTAACTAGGGTCGGGGCGTTACAGGTTTCATGAAACCCTTATGACCTTTTATTTCATTAATTACTAACTATAATATTATTCATACGGAATAATATTCAATAATTATGTACTTTAGAAATTCAACAAGAAATGTTCTTTCATATTCATAATCATATTTTTCTTATCATGTATAATCAGAATATTTTGAATTATAAATTATCTCATATCTCTATATTATGCTCATATATGAATGGAACCCAAAACCTATTTCCAAACATTAACACTCCATCATTATAGATGAGTTTTGTTAATTTCCTATTATTTATTCTTTATTCCTCTATTATAAATCCTTATAATCCTCTTAAGACTTCCATATATTTTACCGTAATGTTTACTTATATTTATATTTTTTTATGAGGATTGATGGATACTATTTACTAAAAATTATAATAATCATCTTTACTAGATCTATGAATATATGATCTTTATTTATCATCATTACTATTATAACTCCATTATCCCAATGAACATAATACATTAGAATCCTTTTTATCCTTCCTAGATTGGTAGTGAGTTGAGAAATAATAGTCTTTGAGAATCCTTAACTATCTTCAATGCCTCATGTTGTGAAAATTCTAAGAAAATATCTACATTAATATTTTATGGTCACTATATATGTTACAACTTTCTCCACAAAGACAGAGCCTCAATATCATTAAGGTAAATTGTACTACTACTAATCAGGTTCTTGAGTTGAATTGTTCTATTCATGGATCTTTATTTTCCTTGGTTTATATTAAACCACTTAATATTTCTACAAAAGGAAACTTCTAATTCATTTCTTCGGTGCATCACTATATTTTACAAACACTTCATTTCACAATTTTAATATTCATAATAATGTATCAATTAATCTCATATCCTTCTTATCAAAAAAGTCGGCAGAATAACTAGAGCACTTTAACTTAACCCCCTTTATTGGTCAACATATTTTAAAGGTTAAAATAAAGAAAACATTTGAAAACACCACAAATAGAAATCTACTAACACAAGGAAACTATGTATCACAGTTATATTTGTCTGTGTAAGCCATTCATTGAATACCTTTACATTCATTGGATTATTAGATATTCTATCCATATTTAACATATGACCATTAATAAAAACTCCATCGAGAAAAAATTCACACTCATTAAATTTCCCAAATAATTCATTTCCTCTATGGATTTCAAGAATTTGGAAAAATTTATTCTCATTCTCTTCATAGATTTTAGAATATATCAAGATGTCATCAATGAATTCCACCAAGAAGGTATCATCATAAATCTTGAATAATATATTCCATGTATCTATAAAAAAGATTATTTTTCAATCTGATGGGATTTATCATCAACTAAAAATTTTCCTATCTCATATGAAATATCATCTTCGTTATATCCTCCTTATTCATCCATAACCTATAAAAACTATACTGAAGATAGATATTTGAAAAATATTTACCGCCTTCAAATTAGTAAAATAAGTCATCAATGTGTGGTAAATGATGGATAGTCCTTATAGTATTGGAATTTTTCTGAATAGAATCGATGGTTAATCTCATATACTCTCTTTTAAGAATAAAATATGGGCTCCCCATGGTGAAACAGTATGGAATTTAAATACCTTATCACCAGAATTCTTTGTTTTATTAACTCTAAAAACAGCATTAGTTCTATTTTATATGATGTTTTAGATATATTCCTTGCATCAATAATGTTTTCAAATGAAAACACAACATCATGCTTAGGTAGATGACAAATTTGTTTCTCAAGAGATACACAATTTTTTTATAAAATGGATACATCATCTATCCTATATATTTCCATATCATTCCTATATATAATTTTATCTTCCACTTGTCACATAATTTATTTAAGGTGATATATTGGTGGTGGTTATAGAAAATACATGTGCAGTAATGCCACACTCTTAAAAACAATGGATTCTATATCACTTTCACAAATATTAATATTCTTCTCTCAGTAATAAGTTCATTAATTATAAAATGAAATCCAATAAAAATAATTATTAATTCCAAATCAACCAAATGTATACCAATAATTTTTTCCATCTTGTAATATCTGTGAATCATTAGTATACTCAAAAATCATATTTTCAATAAGAATCCCATTATGTTTCTTAAAAGACAACTCATTTAATAGATAATTATGGGTGGATTCAATGATATTAGTAAAAAATATTTATATTCAGTATTAAAATAAAATTCATATTAGGGTTTTAATGATAATATTCCATATTTATATAGAAATCTCAATAATAATTGCTATATCTTTTTAGGATGTCATAAATATACTTTCCACGGTTTAAATTTAATATCCTATGTTACTAACTCTAACAACCCATTCTCAAATATAATGGAGCTGGTTGTTATAATAAAATTTTAATATATAATGACAGAGTTGTCATGGGATCCAATGACTTAGATGTTTTGTGGAATAGATACATTCATATTTTTCATTTTACACATGGGAACATAAAGTATATTATAAAAACTCCTTGAGATAATTATTATCTCTTATATAAGATCCTAGACAACTAAACATAGTTCTCTTCATGGTTTATTGTTGAAAGGAAAATTAAAAAATTGTAAGATAAGATTCTTAGTAAGAAATAGCATATAGTAGAATCTATCCTAAATAAGAATGGAATAAGTAGTATAGAAAAAGGTAAATGATAAGACTAATTACATAATGAAATGGAACTAAAGGCATACTATCTCCATGATAATAAATAAAAACATTGATAATAATTACTTATATAAAATTGTCTGAATTATTAATGCTATAAAACATAAAAACACAAACAATTAATTTTTTTAATACATCACACATAAATTTATAATTTATATGATAATAACATAGTATGTTTTTATATTGATACTTACTAGTTCATTAAGGTGATAAATATATGGGGATCCGCCTAATATAATAAAGTCCAATTAATTCATCATATATTTTAACAATATCTTTCATAAAATTAACTAAGGAAATTATTACATAATAATGTGATAATATAACCATGGCTCTCTGTATAAGGAAAATATAAAAGCAAATAATTTTTCAATCGAGGGAATAATATGGATATCCCGTAAAATATCATAAAAATCAACATAGAAACTCTGAGTTATTTTCAATCTAATAAGAAGTACACTTTTTTATGAAAAAATTGTTAGGTGGTAGAAAGCATACATTAAATATTATGAGATATCAAGATAACGAATTAATTGTTTTTAGTGGTTTGTAATGGGTTAATACCAAAGAAATGGTAGAAACATATTTTATTAATGATCGTAGTGATAATGTGAATTATCCAAAACATAACCCCCATGAGTTAAACACAATGTGCTATTTATAAGGAACACCCATCATGAATCTAGTGATGATTGGTTTTATGATTAATGAGACATTTTCAAGCTTATTTCCCCAAGTTTCATTTGTTACTCAACTGTATCCACTTCCCTGTATCAAGATTGTGATGAAATATCTAGAAAACCCAAAAAATGATTAATTTCTAAAATATATTATTTTTTATAATTACAATGGCTTATTTAAAATGTCAAAAAAAATCCATGAATGATAGAATTTAAAATAGAATATTAAATAAAAGTAACAATAATAGATTCATTATTTAAAAGGTTAAATGGTTTATAAGTACAATATATAAGTGAAATCATGGTGCATACCATAATCATTTCTCAAGTAATTAAAAATTCAGGAAAAATAATTGTATTTATTCAAATATAGTAGAATGTTAATTAACATCATTTATAAGACAAATAACATTTTTACTAACCTATTTAATATCCCTCTACAAGTATAATAGTTTGACATTATCTAATAAATATTGGGTGTGAGTAATCTTTAACATTTTAAACTAGTTATGTATTAGCAAAGTTTTTTTTAATTATTGTCCAAAAGTTCCTCATTATAATATCATAAAAATTATCATAATAGACTATTTTAAATTATTTATAATTTAATTATTTCATTCTATGATTTTTTTCTTATGACCCTTAAAGATCCCATTGACAATGAACATGTTTCGTTGAATTCTAGAAAAACAACATTGGTATCTTTACTAAAGAGTTTAATATAAATTTCCCCATTTTAGAAAAAAAATATTTATTTATTTATATCATATATAATATAAAAATTTATTACTATAATCATTGATGAAATAGAATTATTGCATGGTTTAATTGGGAGGGTTAAAACGACCAAAATAAGAACATACAGTAGAAGAATAGGAAGTGATATAGTTGTAATATCATTATTCTAGAATAATAATGACTTTATTTAGTGTTCATTAGTTAGTGATATTATAATTTGAATTAATTTAAATAATAGTAAAACCGATAATATGTTACTATACAGTATGAATAAATCATTGTTTTCTTTTAGAATTCTCTTATCGATGGTTGATTTTACCACAATTGTTTATTGGTCATATTTTTAATATATTGTCCAATTTTCCTTTAAAAAAGATTAATAATTTTTAAAAATATTAATTTAATAAAAAAATATTCTTTAAATGCAATCTCAAAACAACAACAAAATTCAATGATGAAAATGAAAATAACACATTCTATGTATTCAATAGTATGCAAATACACATGGTTGATGATTTAATTTCCTAAAAATGTTATAAATCTATAATCTATTTTATAATTTAATAATATTAATTATTTTATAACTATCATACTTATTTATTAACATTAACACTTGGACCCTCCATGTATGGTGGTTATGGATAATGAAACATGATTCTTCATAGAGGTGGTAGTCTAAGCACACATATGAATGTAATATTTTTTCAATTAAGTAAAATGAGTATATTCTGTTAATGGTTATTATATTAACGAAATATAATATATTATATAAATAATACTTTTTTAATTATATTTTAATGATAAAAATATATTTAATAAATTCAAATAGTAAATCAAAAAAATAATTTAAAATTAGTAATCAGGTTGAGTATTTTGGTTTTCCCGTAGAGGAATCCATATAAAGAGATGGAATTAGATAAGATATTGGGATAAAAATATTTATATGGTGAAATATAATTCTAGGGGAATTAATTACATTATATTTTCAAGAGTAAACATAATTTTTTGAGTGGTATTGAATGGGTGATGAAGGGATCATTTTATAAATGTAGAGAATGAGATTTTTTTATATTTATAATTAATAAAAATATGAAATATTGACCACAATAAGATATTGAAATTAATTGAGTGGGGGTGACATAAGGTCACTCATATCTTAACAAATAAATTTAAAACATGTTTTGAACATGTATTAAGCTCTTTACCCCTACATTAATCACTATTACGGTTTTAGGTTTTTTATGGTGACTAATTTTTACCTAAGTAAATAATTTTTTATGTTTCAAAATGAAATGGACCTTATTAAATAATGTGTAAATATTTATTTAAAATATTTAATATGTTTTATTTGATAGATTTTCTTTGAATGAAATTCCAATTTTTATCATTACCCCATTAACGCTTAAAACATCTTATTTCGGAAAAATGAGTATTTTTAGTATAAAAATTTATGTATCAGGTAAATTATAAATGTAATTGATTTTAATAATAATAATTAATTTATAATGATAAAAATATTATATTTAAACAAAATTACGAAAAAAATATTTAAATGAATATTTAATTAAGGAAATGATAAAAAAAATTAATAAGAATATATTACTTATGTTCAGAAAATATTAAAATTTGGTTTTTTAAACTTTGAACAGTATTTTTAATAATATATTTTTTAGTTATTAAACACATCTTTTATCGATAAAAATTTTTAATACAAATTTATATTTCATTCACATGAATAATATTTTCATAAAAGAAGTAGTTTTAAAAGATATTATGTTTTTAACTATTAACCTAAAAAAATATTTCATAAAAAATATATAAATTAATAATTGTTAATATTTATATTATAAATCCAAAAATTAATTAATTTTCATCAAATTAAAATAAATGTGAAATTTTTATTAAATTCATGATTGGATGTTCTTTAGAGTGTATATTTTTTAATAGTTTGGGATATAGTGTTTTCTTGATATAGTTGGTCGTTGGGTGTTAATCCTATATCAGAAATTACTTGTTCAAAGAAAAAACCTCTTGGGTCAAAAATTGACACTTTAGAATCTTTCAATAAAGCTAATCTACTCAAATAACACTCAATATCATCTCCAAAATATCTATCTTTTATTTCTAAGGTCCTCAAATATATCATAATACCATCTAAAAATAAAATGATGAAGGGGTCCATGTATTGGTTAATTATCTTGTTCATGATATTTGTAAACATTATTGGAATATTCATCAACCCACAATTCAACACAATATTTGTATTCAACCCGTACATAATATGAAAAAATCATTGTCATACAATCTTCTTTGGCACAAATAGTTTTTTTCTATAGCAGAAATTAATTTTGGAAAACCATATAGCTCCTATCAACTGATAAAATAAATCATAAATACTATTAAATAAATAATTTTTTTTTCACCACAGCATGAATCATATTCATATATTCCACATAAAGTGAAAGTCATCCACCATCCTTATTAGTGAGAAAAAATAGCCCCCCCAAGGAAAATTTCAATGTCAAATATAGCATTTTATCTTCAAATCTTAATGATACACCATTAGTTATTTTAAATAATTCTATGAAATATTATAAAAAGGAATAAGTATAGGATAAACAACTAGTTCTAGTCCCCTATCAAAATCAATCCCCCTATCAAGATGATGACCTGGGAAGTAATCTATAAAAATATCAAGATATTGATTAATTATGTGAGGAAGAGGGGATTAAATTACTTTTAGATCTAACATATGAACAATACAGTCATCAAATTTAGTAATTTATCCAACATGGCTACGGTCCAGTTAAACTCTACATGATTCTAAATTATAGTCCTTCACTAGGAAATACTTCTCTACCTTAGGAATGTTGATGTTCGCCCATATCCAGTAACAGTCAATGTGAGTTTGAAAACTAATTAAGGAATCCATACCAAAAATAAAATCAAATTTATTAAATTAAAAAACCGTAATATCCCGTATATTTTAATAGGAAATAACTATATAGACACATTTAACTTCTATAGATATAATCTAACTTATTCCCCAAGTTATTGTCAAGTAAAATCATATTACAGAAGAACATAACTAGTAAGTATAAACATTGCCTAATATGAGATGATATCAAATAATTTGAAGATACTATATCAAATAATGAAAAACAAATCATTATTGAAATGAATACCATACCTAAAATAGATTATGGCCTCTCTATATCATTATCATGAAACATATTCCACCTAATAAACATTTCCAACATAAGTTACATGACTCACAGGGTTCACTAAAATATATGCAGTCTTTATCTTCTATTGAGGTTCCCTACCAGAAAAAAGTTCTGACCCCATAAAACTATTGATGATGGTTTTGAAGAAAAATGGTGTTGATTGTCTTACATTAAACATTGATATAACTCCTTAAGATGTTTCATGCAAGACATACTATAATTAAATTTACAAAAAAATTATAAAACATGATTGTACATCCTCCCATGGAGGGAGCTAAATATCCCTTACTCTACTCTAGATATATGTCACAGCCCTGGGACATGTATTGTGTATTTCTCTTCCTAATTATAGAAAATAAAACTATAACATCAGTGTATATTTCTCCCACTTGTCAACTAATTTATATAACATGACCTAATTTTCGATCCTCCTATATTTCCTTCTAGATTGTGAGAGCCATGTGACTCACATCAATGTATTTCAACAAATCCATATTTATGACATGGAACCATAGCAATAGTGGAAGTGAAATCATTATCTTTTGGGCCTTTATTTACACATTCCCACACTATATAGTAGAAAAACAAAGAAACACTTTGAATAATGTTTCATATGAAACCACTTATCTCATTCCTTACTAATTATATTTTAAATCATTAGTATTATCTCACGTCAATGTGTCAGAAAAAAATCAATGAAGATATTATTCTCTCGTGTATCCAATGTTAGATCATCCCACCACCAAGATTAAGTAATCATGATCCATCGCCTCTTATTAGGTATTTGAAGCATAAAAATATCCAATTAAAACCATTCATAATAAGGGGTCCCTGCTAAACAAAGATTCCCATAGTGATATATACTCATTACTAAGTGTCCTCGGGGCCTTTGCTTCCCTGGATGGATAGGGGATGGTGAATATTGAAATTCATAGAAACATCGACCATTATCATCCCACCCATATGGTCTCATCCACCTTAAACAGAAACAAGTCAAAATACTCTATCTTGATGTAGTTTTTCTACATGTACCACCTGAGTGACTAATGGAGCAAGATTTACTCTATTGTCTTGCATGTATTGAGGCACCAAAGGATTAACCTCCCATGTTAGAGAATTTTAACCCACATTCTTAGTTGATCTAGTAAAATATTGTTAAGGAGGAATTATATAAATGTACATATTGAAATTTCATAAATTCCTTCAATATCTTAAGTAACTAAATAACACTTCCAATTTAATGGAACAGATATAAGAACCACTTTATAGAGACTCATCATTATATTTTAACAATTTCTATAACTCATAAACCCTTTCATATACTGAAGGAATAATACAAGTCTCCAGTACATACACATTATTAATAATAATATATTTGTATATATAACAAGTTATATCAGTCATTGGTTTAAATAATTACAAATTAAAAATATATATTTGGAAACACATCACACCGATTATAAATCTGACACAATAATTTGAACTAAAATCTATAAAAAAAATATTTTTTGGACTTGGGTACCGACATACCTTCACATAATGAATAAATAAACCCATATACAGTAAAATATAAGATAATAATAGAAATACTCAAAATTAATATGAAGTTATAAAATTAAAAATGATAATAGTAGTCCCATCCCTAGTTAATCGATGATCCATTACACATGATCATGCGAGGAACACATGTAAATCCCCCAAATGTGTTCCACACAACAAATTTATTTTGTACCATTCCCAAAATCAAGAATGGATAATAAGAAAAACCATCCTTGTATACCACATTGAAGCATTCTGACATGAATCATAGAGTCGGGCCAGAATTGTTACTTGATATCTTGTGAACCACCATGTTTGTAAGTAGTTTCTAACTAGTATAAAGGGGAAAAATAGTATTGTGGTGACAATATTTTCTAGGTGAAAATCTCCAAATATCATACACATATCAAAACATATATAAACAACCTATATCCACAAACCAAAGCTAATATTTGTATACATTATTTAATAGAAGGAATACATGTAATACAATATAAACCAAGGGATCCCCAATGTTGTTGGGATCCTAATGTATATAGATATAATAAAATAAAATAAATACAAAATAGTAATAGTTTGAATCCCACCCTGATAACCTCCCCCTTTCCTCAAAGATCCACCTACCTAGCTCCCTAATATAGGTCCCTTTCCCTCAGTTAGATCCCTAGCCAAAAAATATTCATTCACATTAACATTTCCATATAGGGTGTGACTATAACCCAGTTGGACAACACCAATGCATCCTTAACAAAACATCTCCAATATATACACATGTATTACATTAAAATTATATAAATTTAAAAAATTACCAATCATATGATGAGTCATCTTGTACTAAATAATATTCTTTAAACCTATTACCTACTTATTCCATCATCTTCTAAGATGATAATTTAGTATAATTATTTTCATGAAATAGATTATCCAAAATAGTCTACATGTCAACTTGATAGATTAATTAAAATATCTAATATACACATTACATCATTAAGAAACAATTCAATGCTCGCCTTCTATGGAAATTCACAATACACCTTTAAAAAGTAGTAATCTAGATATTTTAACAAATCACAACCTCAAGGTTATCCCCATTTTCATGATGGTACATAAAATTATCACATCCATATAATTGTAATTATCGTCATGTGAATCTTTGTTCCAGAATGGTACAATATGATAAATGTTCTGAGTGATGGACCACTACCAACATCTCATGGTCATTCCCACATCGGCTGAACATGCCAGGTTCTAATGCTAAAAATAATTCAACCTAGATCCAATTTTTATCAATCATGTCACATATTATACCACTCTAATGTAATAAACTATCCAATTATGAGAAAAATGGTTGTCTTAATATACGAAGCATAGTTTCCAATTCTTAAACAAACATCCATATATAAGGCATATTATAACAAAGAATAATATTTCATATCAAGAAAGGTATCATAGGAATCACAAAAACCTTCATGTATATAACATCAATCAAGGGTATTATAGGCCATAAAAACATACACATGTGTATATCATATATAAATTTTATATAAAGAACCATAATTTTATGGACTTATTACCCCAAGATTACTAATACCTAAAGCCATGAATTACCACGTGAATAGATATCGTGCACTGATAATCCCTATAAAAATCCACATTTTATGAAATGATGATCCTAGAATAAAGATGAAATATTAAGAACATGATAAGTGTTAGAATTTGATTAAAATTACCCATTGGGAACCACCATATCCAATTGATCTAGATCTAGTTAAGAGAGAGATAGCGGGAGGGAGAGATAAATCCTCAATAGATCGTTTCATTATTCCTTAAATGGTCTATGAATTCATAATTATATTATATTACAGTCCAATTAATTGGCCATCATATCCCCTATATTTGAATCATCTTACAAAAAATATGATCTTTTGGATAGAATAGATTAATCATTCCAAAAGGAAGTATTTAGGTCAATATGATGTTTATACAGTCAAGGATAGAAGATAAAAGTTTAATATTATCCAATAAAGTACCCTCCCCTTTCATTATGTTCATTTGAGGGTCGATATAAGTGAAAGAGATATCAAATACTATTTTAGAGGGGAAAATATAGTGTCTCCCGTAATTAAAAATTCATCTGGAGCCCACCAGATATCTGTTAGCCCCACTGACAAGGTGGTACATCAATGTAGAGTCGGGGAAACTACCACTTCCACCATCTAATAGAAGTATCCCCACTTGTTTTTTGGTGGGTTCAATATAATTGTAGCTAATCTTTACATGCCATCTTCTAGTAGGCGGTGTTGGAATGACTAACATGTGGCACTCCAATGCATTTTATGCAGCTGGTATAGCATTACCCTTCTTGTATTTCTATTTACCAATACCTATCACCACCAATACATCTCCAATGTAGGAAAAAATCATTGAAGATATTATTAAACTAGAATAAATCACAACATTAATTTCCAAGATGTTATAATTTAAAAATACCCTATTAATATTTATACCTCTGTATTAGTTACGATAGGTAGATCTTATTATGAATTCTCATAACACAAAAAACACATAAAATATAATAAAAACATTATTGGAATATTATTTTTTACATTTTTTATTTTATTTTTGGTATCTAGTCATTGTTAATTTATTATGATATATAACACATGGATTTTATCACTAATCAAATTGGATTGTTACAAAAGGTGATAAGGTATCATCCTTAAATCAAAACATACAAGGGGGAGAATGTATCATCCTTAACTTTTTATAAAGTATTATCCTAAACCCATGAAAATTATCCTGGTTGTTTCTTTATACTAGATCCCACCTATTTAAAGTATCCCATATAAATTTTTTATACTAGCTCTTCGATGTTTTTATGGGGACATTTAGAACTCCCTAAAGAACAAAATTTTCTGTTTAATTTGGGTTGTCACTACATCATTGTATAAGATTTTATTCCATATAAATATGAATTTTGATTACCAAATATCATTTTCTATAGGATCACATATGATAACCCTAATATATCAAGTATCTAAGTGTCTGGCTCTAATTTAAGAAGTAGACTATTGACCTTGATCAACATATTTTCATTCATATTCATAAACAGATAGAAAATATATATAATGAACAATACAATTGTAGTATTAGTCATTCTCAATTCAATAATTCTTATTCTTTCTTATACATCATTCTTTCCTTATATATTTGATGATAACTGAGTATATAGAAGTAGTTCCTAATCCGCATCCTAATTATTCTTCTTCGATACCAGAAAAATATCTTGGATTGTTGAGGTATATATTTATCTTTTTTATATTCTCTCACATATCAATCTATTCTTATAATTTTAATTATATGGAATAATTATATCATAGGAAAGGAATTTGTTCATAAATATTATACTTTATGGATGACTATGAACTAATTTCAAAAATATCTCTAACTTCATTGTCACTTAATTTAAAAAATTCCTATGATATTTATAATAATATAATATCAGTTTCTTCTATCTAACTTTCTATTTAACAGTATATTTTATTTAAAAAACATCAATAATATTTTCAAAATAGAATATAATATTCCAATGATATTCAACACCATTATCTTTTCATTAGATTTCTCTATAGAGTCACGTGTTGATAATCTCCAAGATCAAAAATTATTGTTAACATTATCTCTACTATTCAGGAATTTAATTCTATACAATTTTCTGAGTCAATCATGGATTAAAAATCCATCACGTGATACTTAAATCAATGAAAAATATCTCAAAATATTCCAACTTTATCTTTATCTAAACAGAAAATTTATTTCAAATATATAACCCTTGGATATCATCACAAGAACCTTATAAAGGCATACAAATTTCATTGAATATTCTAATGGTTCATTTAAAATGTTCTAGTAACTCTTGTCCATTCACCAGTAATCTCTTTACTATGAAATGGTAGATTTCAACCATTATTATATATCTAATTTTGGTAATAGTACATTGTCAAATGTTATAATGTTTGAGTACCCATAAATATCTATTTTAAATTTATGATTACTCTTATATGTCGTTTTTTTAACCACTGTTCCAATAAACCATAAGTGGAGGTGATTTATAGTGATATATTTTTCATTAAATTCATTATACTTTGTTATTATATTGGAAATAATAAAAATAAATTATTAATTTTGAAGTGAAAATATTGTATTCAGATACATAAATTATAAATGGGACACAGACTTTTACATAGTTTACCAAAAAGGGTTTTTCTAAGCATCATTCACTAAATATGTTCTACATACAGATGATAAAAACTAATCGCTATAATTGTTATAAATTTCTAGAAAATTTTTACTATGGATCCTATAAGAAATCATACTAGTTATCTCACTAAGCATTATGTTAAACATAGTTGATCAGTGGAGACACCTGAGAGGGAAGGTGAATTGGGTGTTGAATACCAATTTTTTCCAATTCCAAATTTAACTCAAATTATTTTACATCCTATTGAATTTAACCTCTATTTTTTGATAGTGTAATTTGCCTATGGTCTTAATTTACAAAGAAAATAATTTTACAAATGAATGTAAGTAAAATGGGTAAAATGAATATGGTATTGTTTATAGATTTTCTACAAACACGTACTCTTAGTCGTTATTGGTTGTTCACCACAAATGGGTATTATAAAATATAGTAAAAATTTAATTATAATGAATTTTTTGTGTCCCATACCTAAATTATAAGTACTCTTACAAATTATAGATATGTATAGTAAATACATAATCCACATCATATTGAATTCAAGAAAATCAAGGTTTTTTTGAAGAATACGCTGAGTCACATAGGTTCTACAACCTCCTACAATTTATATTCATATCCATTATTCCATGATTATCTTATTTTATAGATCAAATAATCAGAATAAGATGCTTATATATTAATAATATTAGATCTACTTCCTCACATAAGGGTTTCATTGAATGGTAATAACAATTCAATAATAACATGAATCTCGATCACTGATCATCATATCTTCAAAAACGTCAACAATATTCTCTATTCTAGATATCCCACTTATTCAATGGAACTATAGAAAGTGAATGTTTATGAAATGAAATCATAATTTGAAAACATACTCAGTTCGTAGTAGTCCCGCTTTTAACATTAACTCACAGATAACTGAATAGTGACAGACACTATTCGTGTCTATTGCTTTGCACCAAAATGAGCTATTACACCAGAACAATATCATATTCCTTTTATTATTTTACATAACATATACTGGGTCAACCTTATTCTTCTATTGAGAGATCATGGATCTCAGTTACTCATACTACTCTCCCACTCAACACCTCTAATACCTTCTTTATCTTTTTATCTATTTATTTCTTTATTTCCTAAATTTCTCATGTAAATGATTGTGTAATTTAGGAGAATAAAATTAATCCCAATGTAATTAGTTTCTTCATATAGAGTAATGTGGATAGTTTTAATTCTTCCATCACAAATATATATCATGAAATATAAAGGTTTTTAGGAACAAATTTTTGTACCTTTATCTCAAAACATATTCATTGGGGAACATTTTCAATATTTATTTACCCATGTTTCATTATAAACATCATATTATGAAACTCAAAAAAATATTTAACTAAAATTTACTTGTTGTATCATTTTTCACAAATATAGATAAATTTTATAAAACACACATCTAAGAGTTTCTTTTTCTTTCCTAATAGTAAAACATAGATGTTCATTTTTTTTAATTAATTGTATAATTCCCAATCATAAATATTAGTAACCAAATATTACTCTAAAATACTTAGATATAGATAAAATAGGAATCAATGAGTTCAATTATGATGTTTGATGGATCCTTATCTGCATTATTATTAAAAACCCAGTAAATCTATTTTATGAAAGAAATATTATATGTAGTGAAAGATATCAATTTATCATTCAATAAATATACTTAATAGATTTTTTCTCTTTGTATCATGTTATTTTGATCTTGAAAACATGTCTTAATAAATGTTTTATTTTATTTCCACCGAATATAGAAATTCTAGAAACATTATTTATTGGATTTCCTTAATATTCCATCTCCATCAATGAAGATTAAATTGTAATTTTAACTACAATTAGATCACACATCATTAAAGATTTTGGAGATGTTTAAATCCTTGAAAGAAACATTTCAAATTTTGTAAAATCATTTTCTTCTTCCAAATTCACTTATACATTCCAAAATTTCAAATTCCTCTAAAATCAACTATATGAAAATCAGTTATGTGGAACTTCATTCATATATGGGGTTCCAAAATTTGAATACATATTATATGTTGGCTATATAAAAGTTTTTATGCCATAGAAACCCTATACATGAGGAATTATCCATTATCTATCTGATATTGCTTATGTAAATCACATACATCAAGGTAGTTTCTTATATGATTTGCATACGTAGATGTATATTAAAACACAAATTCCCATAAATGAAATGAATTACATTATTCAAATATTTATGTATGGAAATTTTAATACATTTATCCATATTTCCTTATTCAATGACATCATATATATAGGGATATAATCTTCTTAGACTATATAATATGGAATATTTTATGGATTGGCGTCATTTTGAACTAGGGAACCTTTCATCCATAATGATCCCATATGAGACATTCATTAAAACTATAATAACCTTTTTGAATTTTTGAATCTTTCTGAAGAACCTCAAAAATACTTCCCAACATTGTCTAACAAGTGTCATCTTTTCGGTTTGAGTTCATCTATATTATGCTCTACACATTCCACATCAGATTTCGTCCATGTGTATTCTATTCATCTTATAGAATATACACACACAAGTGCACATAGATAGATTTTTGACAACTCCAGCACTTTAATATCTCATTTAAATATTATTTCACTCTGAAAACCACAACTTCTTTATGTTTTATATAACAACCATCTATCTTTTCAATTCATAATATTGTGGAAAATGATGGAATAAATAGATCAACACTTGTCTTGATTTTTCTATGATGTTCATATCATTAAAGTTCCAATGTAGTATAGTTTTTCACATGCATCTATCTATCATGGAATTCAAATGAAACTAACACGTCATACACTTTTACCCAATATGTGGGAACTATCTCCAATATCCGTGAGTTTTGTGGAGGCAAAATCCATCACACATATCCTCACCTTTTCATAATGACATTGAAAACTAAAAAAAAATTATGTTACAACATATAAAATAATAAACAAAATATAACTAAAATATCCTCTATTTTGGATTTTTTTGTCCACATTTACTCTACCTTTTTATGTCATTATTCTCCCTTAATTGAAAATGAGTGCACAGGTTAGAAAAAATCACCCATTAATTTAATGGTTCTCTAATAAACTTGAAATTACACTTATTATTTTAATGATACTCCATTATTATTATAGAGGAAAGGCACCACAAACTTCATATTAGTTAGTCATTAGTTTACACTCTATGTCTAGTTGGGAAATCATTATGTAAAAGAAAATATTTTACAATATATACAAAAAAGTTATACATTTCATTTATCATTATATTTACATCTTAGTTATTCAATTTTGATAGTATATATAAATTATAGGTTTCAAAAAATTTGTAATCATACTCTTAAATCCTGAAAATAAATCCTAATATTTAAGTACACGTAAAAAAAATCTAGTTTTGTGAGAAAAAAAATCTCCGTAAAAAAACAAAAAAACATTGAAACTAGAAATAGAATGTAAATTTAAAAACATAAACTTCTATAAATTTGTTCCAATAATTTTTTTTATTAATAATATTTAAATTCCCTTTCTTCCATTACTTCTTCAAAAACACTCCCTCAAATGAATACTATCCAAAATTCTCTACCTTTTCCATACATCATTTAATGACCATAAATCATATATGGGGTGAGGGTTAAAAGTTGAGTTTCACCTCAACAAAATTAAAATTGTTGAGACATGTTTAATATCCCAATAACTCATTGGATTATTGGTCCGAAATGTAAATACCTTTTCATTCTTACATCATTAAAAATGTTTCATATTTTTTCACATATATGTAGCATGGTCATATTTCTATTTTCAAAACATTAATTATATTAAATATTATTATCAACCATTTTTAGGATAAGAAGGGCTTCATATACCATTTTTACTTTTCATGAACAAATGGAACAAAGCGAAAATGAATGGTTTTAGACAATGCACATTACCTTATTTTTTACAACATAAGATTAGTATTCAATATCAAAAAGACTAAAAGAGTCAAATTGTTCATCTTACTCAGAATGAGATCATTAGAGCCTCAATTACACAGTGATCAAAGAGGGATATAAATGAGAGTATTCTTTTTAGGGCTTAGCTTATTTTGGAATCAATTTGAATAAACCCTTATTAAAAACAACATTCCTCCCTTTTATAAAGGAATTTTTAAAATATGACTTTTTAGGGAATTCATAATCAATGACCTCCCATTTTTTTGTACCTTTCATCTAAATTGGATTATTAATTTACTATTGATAATTTATAGGAAAGAATTATTCCCCAATATTCCCTTCATTCTCCTCAACACCATCATATAGATCACTATATTCTTGACCAGTGGCTAAACTAACATCATCACCCAACTATAATGGATTAATATCCTAAAACAACCATGACATATATGGACTACTAGAATCCCCAGTACACAAACTATGGACTCGATCTTGTCCCTTAGAAACTATTCCATTCCCTTGATAAATAAGTTCAAACATAACAACTAAACTATATAACATACTAGGATTATTACCCCACCAAATTTCTACACCCCAATACCTTTATATTACGTATGTTTTGAAATTTTATTTGGTTTTCCTTTTTTTGGATGAGTAATGCCTTGAAAGAATTGTTTGGATACTGATAATTTTCAATTCATGGATATTTTTTAATTTTCATCATACAAACTATTAGTTTTTTTGGCATACTAGGGATTTACAAAACTTGTAATGCTGTTTAGTGATCTGTAAAATTCACGTGGAGGATTTTTGGAAATAGGTACATAGATTTAAGGGATACATGTCATATATAGTTTGAAGTCCATCTATATATAAAAATTTTAGTTTTTAATAATATGTGATTGGGTTTTCATCATATCTAGGAATATAAAATTGAACAACATGTGATTGGGTTCCAAGCCATGTAAATTCCAAGTGTATTTTTTTAAGTAAGTGGATCATGTTAAAATCTAATTTAATTCCTCAATTTTTTTCATCCCTCTCAACAAAGATTCATTGCTATATGATTTTGGTGATCTCAAATCCCTCTAGATCCTCTTTTTTATGATTGATCATCTTGTTGGTTATAATGTATATATTCTGGTAGTTGATCTTCCAATATTCTATGTCACTATCTACCTCTCTATCTTCTCATCCTTGGAGTTTGATATATTGTATTGGGATTGGGGGACCTAAAATATTTGATATTGAATATTTTTTCCCAATTGATTTTCTATATATGCTACACATTTATTTTCCATTTGTGTGTCTTTTTTGGGGCATTATGATTATGTTAAAATGGTTGGTGGTTCTGTTTAGGATTTTTCAATTGAATAAACCTTGAATATCTTGTTGTCTGAAATTGATTTCAATTAAACTGTGAAAACCCAAATTTGATGAGAATTGGGATTAAAATTTATATGTAATAAATTTTAGAAAATACCCCAAATATGAATATAATTTGGAATTGGGGAATATTTGAAAATTGATAGAAGTTATGAAATGATATTTTAATTGACATTGAATAAAATTTCATAAATTGAAATAAAAAAACATATGATTTTTTATTGGTAGAAAATGAATGAAATGATAAAAAAAGTGTTTTTGGAATGAAATTGTAATATTAATACTTAAACATTGTTCTATTATATTTCAATATGAATTGAATGAATTTTACCATTATTTACTCATTGATTAATTACATGTGATCTGGGGTAGTTACTATGTTATTTTAGACAAGAATGTAGGATGGTAATTCCATGGAAACAGATTGATGATTAAAAATATCATATCTTATCCTTGATAGGATTTTTATTGGCCTTATTTGACATAAACTTGATGGATGTGTGTGAACATATTTTTCATGATCACTGATCTATGATGTGTGAGGATCCTTTAACTATAAACTATCATAGCATATGAAAGATGAACATGTTCCTTGATGTGAATATTTTGATATATATTCCATTGATAAGGAACTGTTTTACCCACGCCTTTTGATTTGTAATAACTATTTTATATAAAATTTTCATTTTAGTGATGTTTGAAATTCCTTCCATTATCTGAAAAGAAAATCATGTTTTGTCATAAAAATAAAAATGTGATGCCATAAATTTTTTGATTAAAAATTAAATCATTATTTGGTTTTTCATTATTATGTATTATTCATATGGAACACTTGGTGAGACCCTATAGGTTTTTCAATATCACACCCTAGAATTTCCTATGTGCGTTTTTAAATTTTTCTCATTCCAGTTAAGATTAAATGAATGGATCCTTTAGGAGGAGTTGTATATTCTTGATCCCATGGGTCTTTGAGTGATGTGTCCCTTGGTATGTGGAGTTTGTTTTGATAGACATCTGGTACATTGGTGATGTACTGATTTGGTTTTTTATATACCAATATGGTTTTTAGAACTATCTCCCTTTAGATTTATTCATACTAAAAATTTGTATCTTTATCATTCACTATTTTTGTGTCAAAATCATTATGAAGATCCTATTTCATGATTCTAGGATCTATTCACCAGTACTTGCTGATCGGGAATTCCATTCAGACTATTTCAGGATATGCTCATTTATCGGGGTACTAGGGTTTTTGGGATGTTTTATTACAAAGTGGTATTATAGATACAGGTTATGAATCATTCCTTGGTGTCATTAGGTAGTTGAGAAATAATTCCACGATTTGGAAGGTATTTATGAGTGAGTTTCTTGATAGATCTCTTCATAATGATCTATTTGTAACCATAGGAGTTCTAGAAAAGTAATCTTGCGGATAAAATCTATTCATTTTTCTTATTTTGATTTGGATATGTTCAAATCCAATTTTTTTTTATCTTTCTGATGGGATTAATTTCACCTTTTATTATTATTTTTGTGTTGATTAGAGTAATTTTATGATGTATTCCATGTTTTTTTGATGATGTGTAGCATAATTCCTCTTAAAATATGTGTGAATATGATCTAGGAGGAATCTACTGATCAACCAAGGTGATAAATTCTTCCCGTGGACCATAATATGGTTGAGGCTGATGTGTGTGTTGTCTAAGATTTGGGGTACGCACATTTACCAATACCTTATCAAGTTTTAGTTGTGAATCCTTATAATGGAAAATCTCGGAATCCAACTAAAGATTTACATAATCATAAACTACTTGATTTCCATATATCTAATGATATTCATGAGGATGATGACAAGATGTGGAAGATTGAGCTTATCTTTGACTCTTTGGATACTTCTAAAGATATTTAGATAAAGTGTTCTACCATTAAGCATGAGGGACCTAAAAGGATATGGTTGGATAAAATGGTGATATTGAAGAAAGACTAGGGCTTATATTTTATGTAATTTAATGTTATTTTTGTGGACTACTTCTTTCTAGAGTCTAACATGTTTGCTAAGGATATAGTGTTTTCCAAACAAAAGTGGGATGAAAGGACCATGGGAGAACATGTGAACTAATTCATTGAGATTGTTTAGGTTGATCTTAATATTGTATCAAATGATAAAATTAAGAATCAATGATTCTTGATGGAAATTAAATATAATTTTTTCGAGTTTAATCTTTAATGATCTCTTCTTATTGTGATCTATTGGATAGGGAGTTTATGGTTGAAATTGTCTTGGATGGTAAGCTTTGTTTGATGACAGTTACTTTTTCTCATAGTGGTAGTGCTGTGAGTTCCCATAAAGGGAATAGAAATAATGATGAGTCTTTTGATGGATCTCAAAATTATGGTTCTTTTAGACCTCCAATTGTTCCTGGAAGTGGCTCTTGCATTGGCTTCCAGTGTGGAAAGCATGGGAATTCCAAATGGGTTTTACTGAGGCCCCCAATATATTTGGGTCTAGTGGTCATTCAATACATAAGAACACATTATATTGTTCAATTATTCTCCACATTGTGGAACAAGATAATCATCACCAAAAATTACTACGGTGTAATCAGATGCTTCAAGATCTAAGGGGTTCTGTCCATAGGTATCCACAATGAAACATTATCATGCAATGAATGATTCTCCAGAGGAAGAAGATATGGTCCCAGTGACTGTGATAGGTACTATCTCTATAGATTCATCTTTACTGAAAAGTTTTTTTGATACAAGTGTATCTCATTCATTTATATCAACATTTATTTTGAGTATACTAAATCTTCCTATGGTGATTTTGTCTTATGTTATGGAAATTACGACACCCCTAGGAAATAAGAGATAGAGACTGGGTTTCATTGTCATACTTATGTTTTATCATTATCAATGATTGATCATTCATGGGATTTTATAGTTATCAACATTAATCCTCTCTATCCCATTTTCAAGAAGGATTGGATCATTACTAATAGATCCAAAATTGAATATTATCTTTGATGGGTATACTTTAGAAGTCATGATGGAGTTTGACATATCATTCAAAGATAATTGGACCAGAGAACACGTAGATAATGACCTACCTATAAGAGTTGGGGAAAGTTATGTTCATGTTTGATGGGAATCCTTCATTGATAATTTCCCTCCATTTTTATTGATTTTCCTAATGTGTTTCCTTCTGATTTCCTTAGTTTTCCACAATTAAGGGAGGTAGTGTATTATATTTATTTAGTTCCTCATTCTCAACAAGTATCAATCACATTTTCCGATATGGAATTAGTTTAAATAAATGTGTTGAAGACTTAGCTGGATAATATTTTAGAGAAATGATTTATATTCTTGAATGTTTCATTTTTGGTGGTGCCTATTCACTTCGCTAAGGATGATTATAGATAACTTTTCCTATATGTTGTTTACTAAAAACTCATCTAGGTCACTATAAATACAAAGTATCTATTACCACAAATTAATGATGTATGTGACCCGATGATAGGGAAGCGTTGTTCTGGAAGATTTATCTTATAAATTGAGAAAAACCAATTGTGAAAAATAATATGAAATTCAAAAATACTTATAGAGTTGAAATGTCCATTATTATAACCATGTTATGTCATTTGGTTTAACCAATTCTTCTACATTATTTATGGATGTTTTGAATAATATTTTCCATAAGTATATTGATATATTCATTGTGGTCTTCATGGATGACATCCTTGTTAACTCCAATTATAATGAGGTTCATTTTCATCAATTGAGAGTAGTTCTAGAATTTTTGATAAATCACTAACATTGTGACATTAATTCAAAATATAATTTATTGATTCATGAAGATATGTTCTTGGGACACGTTTTCTCATAACATGGTATATTAGTTGATCCTGAGAAGATGAAATCTATTTTGACATGGGAGCAGCCATAATTTTTTTTTTGATATTCAGATCTTCTTGGGTATAGCTACATATTTCATATGTTGATAAATTATTTCTAAAAATTGTCTTCATTGATGAACACTCTATCATTTAAGGGAGTGGTTTTTTCTTGGGATGATAAATTTTAGAATTCTTTTGTTGAGTTGAGTCATCTTTTTTACATATGAAATTTTTTTGAAACATCCATCATCTTGGAAGGGATATGTGGTCTTCTATGACACATTAGCTTCATGTTTGGGATGTGTTTTTATACAGGATGATCACATAATTTCCACTGGATTTCAACAACATTGGTGACACGAGAATAATTATTTGACCCATGACCATAAATTTTCATCTATGATGTATTAACATAAAATTTTGTGCCAATTCCATTTCATAGAATGTTTTACCATGTATTCTTTCCACAAGAGATTAAGTTATATCTTCTCTCAAAAGGAGTTTCATCTCTAGCAGAGGCATTGGGTGGGATTTTAGATATATTTTTATTTTAACATCATCTATACCCTAAGGAAAGTGAATGTCGTTGCAGATTCTTTGAGTAAGAAGCTTTAGACCATGGATGTGAACGATTCATCAGAAGATTTGAAATTCATGGATTTTTTTCCATAGTTTCATATTGGATATTGGGATATAGTGTATGAGTTGGTTTTCTCTTGTGTTAAATTGACCTATGATCTTCTCGATATGATTCATCCATAGTAGCTACACAATGATGAATTGTGTGGCATTAAGAACTCCCATTATGATGGATAGACCATTTATGAGTGGTCATTCTCCATATAGGGTATCCTATGTTTCCAGAATGGGTACATTATACCATTTCATGTGAGGAAGGAGGTGATGGGGGATTTCTATAATTCCTAGTGGTAAGTGTACACAATATCCAAAAAAATATGTTTCATGACATGTGGCATCGATTATGGTGGCCAAGAATGTGACTGAACATTTCTAATTTTTTTCTCTCATTATTATACATACCAATAAGTCCAGGATAAGCACCATAGACCTTCGATTTTTCTTCTACCACTTCTATTAACAACAAAAATGTGGGACACGAACTATATTGAATGTGTGTTTGTGTTTCTACGTACCCAGAAAACAAAAAAAATGTGATATGGGTTCTGGTTAATAGGATGACTAAATCGGATCCCTTTATAACCATTCATGAAGCTACCAATGTTATGGATCTTGGAAATCTATATGTAAGAGATATTATTCAACTTCATAGAGTACCATATACTATAGTATCTAATAGAAATACCAAATTTTGTTACCATTCTTTGAGAGGCCCTCAATTGGCACTGGTATCTTAGGTTTATTTGAGTGAAGCATAACATCCACATATTAATCTATAGATATTGAGATATGTATATATTTATGAGGATATTATTTGTCTTTTCATCCTTGATTGTGGTGGACCTTATGATGACCATTTTGGATTTCTAGAGTTTCTTATAACACTAATTTCTACTATGAAATCATAATTTCTCATTTTGGTGTCCCTCTATGGAAGACCTTGTAAATATTCATTGTGTTGCTCAGGGTTAATGAATGTTCCATGGTTTCAACAAGAATAGTTCCCTAGATAATAGAAAAGAGTCAGTTGATTCATAAGAATATAATGATGATATTGAGATGATATAAATATTATGGTGATCATCAGTGTAAACCATTGGAATTTTCATTTTGTGATCAACTGTTCTTGAAAGATTCACCTCATTTGGATCATTGAAAAATTGGGATGCAAGGGATGATTTCTCATCATTTTGTGATACCTTTTTAGGACGTCTAGTATGTGGTTATGTGGCGTATCATTTATCACTTCCATCATATTTGGCATTGATACGTAACATGTTACATGTATCGTAGATATAGAAGAATCATTCTGATCCATCTAATGTTTTGATCTAGAGTGATCATGATATTGAGCCAAATTTATTCATAATTGATAATACAAGGATGATTTTTGATTCTGAGACCATAGTACTTCATATGAGGAAAATACCTTTTTCCCGAGTGTTATGGAAGCATGGTTATCTTTCTCAGTAGACATGGGATCATTAGGAACTAATGTGGGATTAGTGGCCTCAACTTTTGGATATAGAATCTTCTTGACATGCATTATAGGGATCTTATGATTTTATGGTGGGGAGGTTGTAACACCCCTATACCTTTATATCATGTATTTTTTGACCTTTGTGTGTGTTTTCCATTTTTTTTATTAAGGTTGAGAAGGAATTTAGAGGATACCTATAATAATAATGTTAAGAATTTGTAGGTATTTTTAGCAAAAAAACCTTCATTTTCAGTATTTTACTAGGAATTTATATGCTATGTAACGGTGTTACATGATGTGTAACTGTCATATGGATGTTCCTGTGAAATGGGAAAAAAGTGTGAAAATTTACATGCCTTATATTGTTTACACACTGTGTCAATAAAAGAAATTAGTTTTCTAATAAATGGTAATTGGTTTTTTGAGTATTAGGGACTTAAAATTACATTGTTTGTGTAACATCCTGACTCGAGGTCCACTTATAGTTATTCCGTGAACCAATAGGTCACATTCCCTCGAGAGAACCTCCACATTTTCCAGAGGCTTCTCACCAGCAACGACGGTGTGAAGATGGTATATTGGGGATAATATACTCTTATATCAGAGTGTCTCATTGGATAAAGAAGATATAATTCAACAACATAATAATAATATAAATAGAAAAAATTAATAAATTGTGGAAGAACAAACATATAACCAAACAACTAATAAAATTATAAAAGACTCTCGTGTAGTTTTTGATACATTAATGCATAGAATTATGTAATACAAAAAGTGAATTGGAAGATACAATAATGTTATAAATTATTACAAAAATAAAAAAGGATAAAATCTGATCCACATGCATCCTTAGAAAATGCATTGTCCTATACTCCTAAACACCATCTATAAGAAAATGTATATCATCATCTTTTAGAGGGCCACTTTAACCTATCCATACCAGATGAAAAATTATCTTCTGAGGTACGAAAAGTGTCCACTCTACAGTGTGAGATAAAATCTAACTACTCCACTACCAACATTGTCTACATATAATCTAATTAGTGCTCATTACTAAAAAAATGTGTAGGTAATATTAGAATTATAATGAAATGATGAATAGTTAAATAAATAGACCGTTTAAGTTTCTAAAGGGAACCTTACAGATCTACCTTCTTCTTCTCATTACGAGAAGGATGTATGAATAGCCACAATATATTTAGTAATAATATAGATATATATAGTTTAATTATATATTTTTCATCCACCTATGACAACCATGTACGTGAGGACGTAAGTGGCCATATTCCTGTAATACTAGTTATTGTTGGACCGATGTGTTACTCAAGCATCAATGGCTAGTATAATGCGCCAATATTCTCAATACAAAGGGTGCATTCCATACATCCGAATAATAGTGTGAGAAATCACACACGATACACTGGATTAATGAGTGAGCCATCATGTGATCACACTATGAAAGGGATGTGGTTTTTAAATACCACTTTCATAATAGTGTAAATGTTGTGAGATGTCAAACCCAACACTCAATGTATGGTAGAATAATATAATCATTTTCAACATTCCCCTTACCATCGTATCACAAGATCAATAAAGGATTATCATAATTATAACAATAAAGGGGAATTACCTCTAATGCATCTCTTTTATATAGACTGCATATATAAGCATTCCCTAATTACATTTATAATATAATACATGAGGAATTACCTATAACATGTATTATTTATCTAGACTATATATCTATATAAGGTATAAGAGTTCATTGGAGGCAATTGATAAATAATTCAACCATAGGCATGGCCTTTCCACCATTTAATCATTTCATTTAATCCTTTCATATAAATTTATGAAAATAAAATCATCATGCTTATGCAATCCCACTTAACTAAATATAGTTAATTAATTTATCAAGGAATACCCATCATGCATTATCCATTTCATTTAATTCAACTTAATCAATTTACCCAAACAAAATAATTTCATTACAAGTCTTAAAGGGTCACATAGGAGGTGACAAGGAAACAAATTCAATTTCCTACATGAAAATTCAAATTATAATATGGATAAACACTTAAGAGGTACCTTGGGTTTTATTTATTACTCATGTCTAAAGGTAAATTTCATATTAATACAATGTCATAAGGTACAATGTAGTTTCAGTATTTTATGAAACGTATCCATAATGATAAATTTCACATGGATCACCCAAGGGGTTAACATATAAGGTATCTAAAACCTATGAACTGATAAACAAGGGTCAATATTTTCGGAATTAGAAGTAATCCTCAATTTTATAAGATAAAATAAATTAAAATTATATTCTAGGAAAAATCTGGTGTTTGGCACAACAACATAATCATGATATATCAAAACCCAAATAGAAATGGATTGACCACCAACCTCAAGGACGTAGATGACAACTCACTTGATATCAACCTAAAATTTGAAGCAGGTTAGAAGAGTTCTCAGAAATTTTCAAATGACATAAAATATGGGAATTAGCATTCTCCTAAATAGCATAATGGATTCCATGTAAAAATGAACTTAGAATATATATATTATATGTGCTCATCAATATGGATCCAAAATTCCAACAGATTGTGAAATGCACAACATAAGAAAGAGATGTATGATAGACTAGATTTGGATGTTTTAGAGACCAAGGGAGATGAAATCCATGCTTATATATTGGTGGAAGAGGAAGAAAATGGAAAATGGATGAAAAGGTTAAATGAATTGAAAAATTATATTTTCACAAAAAATATTAAGGTCACATGGTTATGTTGCATGGTTTGTCAAACCCATGAACAAACTATGATATATTCATTGATACTAATGGGTGCCTCACACGATTTGGCCCATGGTTTTACTAATCGTGTGAAAACTATGGAAAATGGGTCTATATGAAAACTATAACAGACCACATGGGCGTGCACCCTGGGGAACATAGTTGAAAACAAACCATGTGGCCTAGTTCCTTCTTACTATTATATGGTTTTGGGCTATAAATGAGCCCTGGATGCACCCATAACCACCTTTTATTAAATAGGCTTCTATATTAGGGCTGGTTTGGGATTTTAAATTAAAAACCTCACAATTCGTACCTTCATTGATATGATGGGTCATTACAACATCCCATTATTAATGAATATTTCCCTATAGTTTCCTTAATGAGGGTAAAGTGGTACCGTCAGTAATGTGTTCCACCAACTGTGCTCATATAAGAGCTTCCCAATGCCATGTATCTTCATGTACTCTGTTTTCCATCCATATCACCCATACTAAAGGAACTAGCCTTTCAAAGAGTTTCCTCATGCTCTAATACACTATACATATGAGATACTACTCGATGGAAACATCCAAATACGACTTGACCTCATCAGGTTGAAAGACATGCATCAGTTTTGAATAGTATCATCGAATATGAGATGCATGAAATGGAACATTCAAAAACTGTTATCTCAAAGAAGGAACGAACTGGTAAGCCCCTGGTATGATCTTTTTCACAACATCGAAGGTTATAATGAACCTATGAGATAGATTACCCTATAACAGATTATGTTTATGTCCTATACTAGTTGAGACTCATAAGAAAACATTGTCTCCATCCTCAAATTCAAGAGGCGGTCGACATCTACTATCATATGGCTTCTGTCTTGAATAAGATATCAACGTGTGGTTTTTGATCAACTATACATACTCTATATATTATTTTACGAGACATAGTGTAAGGGTAGTTTCATCCCCTTCCTATAGCCATCATAAAGGAGTGTGTCATGGCCTACCATATATGGATTTATAAGGATCCATATTGATGTTATCCTAAAACATATTATTATAAGGGAACTTCAAAAGAGGAATGTGTTTCTCCCAAGAACCATTAATGTCAATGAAAAATGAATATAGTATGCCCTCTAGCACATCAATCATTTGTTCTATTTTTCCATCATCTAGTGGCTAGTAGGTCATGCAAAGAAGTACCTACAAACCAAATACTTCTACAATCCCTGCAACAATCCTGACATGAAACGAGCAACTCTATCAAAAATGATGGAATGTGGATCTCTAGGAGGATGTACAACCATTTTGATAAACAAATGATAGAAGATAACTCACAGTATAGGTTATAAGTGTGT